>CM069536.1:66372033-67616720 GCA_035773235.1 Eospalax fontanierii
GAATGACGACAGGGGAACAGAGGAGACTTAATAATTTTCTAAATTAAAAGTCATCATTTGGGAAATTTACCTGCGGAAACGTGATGGCAAAAATTTCAAAAATAATGAGCCCTTTCTGAACTAATTAGTTGCACAATGTGACACTCTGAGAGCTCAAGCAACTCGTTTGTTTGTAGGTCACAAGCCTCACTCTTCATGAGTGCAAGCTAGAGGCTGCCTGGAAAAATCAACGCCATCTTTTTCTCAGATCAGTTGAAAGAGGAAGACAATTTTCAAATCTTGAAGGAATAAAAATAATTCAAGTCATGCCAGAAACAGCAGTCTTCATGTGATGATTAAAGAAAATAGGTCCAGAAGGACTTGACTCTCCCTGAAGCTTGCAAAGGGTGTTCAAAGCAGCTAACAAGAGTGCGCTTCCGGAAGCAGCGAGAATGTAAATCTTCCAGATTTGTCTTGCTTTATCATTCCCTCTACTTCTGACCACCTCTTCCTCATTCAACAAAGTACTCAGTGCATTATTCTAAACTCAAGGCAAAGCAGGGAAAATTGGGCCTTTTCCCCTCTAAAATCAGAGTGTACTTATTTTCATTTCCAGGTAAGGAATCTTTGCTAATTGAAGAGTAACCAGCACATTTTAGGAGCATGATTGGCCTCCTACCTGCCCCCTTTAATGACATTGTCACCAACAGCAAATAATATTTCATTTAGCCTCTCAAGAAAACAAAAACCAAAATTATTTAAATAAGTGGATCCACAAATATTTAGTTGCCAGATATTATATCTAAGCATATATTATATCTGATAGGGTTGTGTAATACCAAGAACAAGAGTCGGATCCTTTTTCCTGATGGATATGACTTCTTAGCAGATATAATTACAATGTAATTATTATAATTACAATAATTTGATGAGAAAGTGTATGTCAGTTTAACACAAGACAGCATGCTGAATGCCCATGGATATCCCTTTTATTTCAACAATTTTTTGAAATAAGTATTCCTCAGCCTTAGAAGAAATACAACCAAGGGAAAACACGCCATTTTTCTAAGACTGCAAAATCACTAAGCATAAAATCTGAGTTCCAGGAAGGGTGTATCTGATTCCAAGTTCCATTCTGTACCAAGTGCAGCCATGTGTTTCCAAAGAAGCCCTCCTTTGATCTGCCCAGCAACCTATGTTCTCCTTTACTGGATTTAAGGCATACGGAATTGGTCACATAGGAATTTCCTTATTTTGCCTCAACCTTGTATTCTTAACAGTATCTTAAAGCTGTTATCTGAAACCCCAGCACCTTTGACTAACTGCATTGTATCTCTCAGAGATTCCCCCTGGACAGTGAGGGCTGTTAGGTTTGCATATGTGCCCACTTTTCCCACAGTCTAGGGACTGAAGCAAAACTAACCAATTACAGTATTCCTGTATTGTAGCCTTGGATGTTATTTGATTTTCTAAAATATTAGAGCTGTTAAGTAAAGATATGTTTAAGAGTTTCTATGATTTAGTATAACCTGTCTCATTTTATTGATTTAAAAACGCAGGCCAGCAAGATGTTTCAGAAGGTCAAGGTTTTCCTGCCAAACCCAGTGATCAGAGTTTGATCCCTGGGACCCACAAATTGGAAGAAGAGATTCAATTCTTGCAAGCTGTCCTCTGACCTGCACACAAGTGTTATGGCATATGAATGTTCACACACCTACACACATGACTGCATACAGACCCATACACACAAATACATAAAATATACTATAAACTCAACCATTATTCTTTGTAGAAAAACATCAATGCAAGCCTACAAATGTTTCCATGATCTCATCTAATTCATTTAAGTTGCTTTAAGAGCAAAGAAAGAATACCCGTTCTTTTTCATCCAGCATAGGCAGCATGCATCTGGAAAAGAATGTGCCAGGGACTGAAATAAATATAATTCCTTGTATCTGTTCTATAAATATGGAGTTCTCTCCACTTTCTGAACTTAATACAGCACTAAGTAGGACTACCTACTGTTTTCTCTGTTTTTGACCTAGAAAAGATAATTCATGCATCAAGAAGGAAATACAACCATCCATTAAGGTTGGAACCATTGGCTTACCAAACATCAGTGAATTCAGCAGCATGTTCCCTACATTAAAGAACCCTAGCACATTAATTTCAAACTTGCACCCTGTAGATATATCTGGAGCAGTCTTGTGCTACTGTTGTATAGACAAATAGATCACACTTAAAGGTACTATGCAACTTCTAATGTTTTCCACACATATAACCTGTAAAAATATCATTTTAGAGCAAATGTTTCCAGCACTGTGTGCCTTAGGGAGAAAACGCACACATTTAAACACTCAAGTGTGCACAGGTACAATATTAGTGTTAACAGGACTATTAATACAGAACATTGTACAATTGGGAGCATAATAGACCACCAAAAATGGCCAAGGCTCTGTTGTTCATTTCTTTGTTGTTTTATAGACAATTCAGGATCTTCTTTCACAGTGTTAACAAAACCCAAAGACTACCTGGTTTAAGTTCCACTGGTAAATAATAAACTGGCTTTAGAGACCATATTACTACTAAGTCTAACTGTTGGAATTTTCTTCCACATAATAAATCCAACTATACCTCTTTTATCTTTAATCCATTGATCTCAATTAACTCATTACTTTGATGGGGGAAAGACAGCATGTCACAAGTGACCACAATGGCTATTAATGTAATTTCTCTGATTCTCTAAATGGAATTCTTTCTCAAAGTCATTCCCAGGAACTCCAATGGCTTTGCTCTGAAATATACCATTTCTGAGATATCTTATTTCCCCAGAATGTAGCATCAATTTTTTCTCATTGTCATACAGCCTACGTAGATTTAGATTTAGCTTTATTGAGACATTCATCTTTCAGACTTGGACAAATAACTTTGGAGAAGCTACTTAGTTTGTTTCTAAAAGCAATTCTTAGACTTCCAAAAGAGTCATAACAGCAGTACAAAATTCCCTTATACTTTTAATTCAGATTCACCAAGTGTTAATAACCTGATGTAAGCTTCAAAATCAGGAAGCTAGCACTGATGTCATAAAGCTCTTCTATCTTCAAATTTCTATTACCCTGCTGTCTGTTTCTGAGTCAAGAACCAAAACAGAACTATCTACTAGGCGAGAGATCTAACGGTTTCACTATAAGCCCCTATTGAGTGGAAATAATTTTATGCATAAATTTTTCCTCACCCTGTCTCAAAACAAAAGGAGTTCTTTAGAAGTTCCATTTAAATAAAACATGATTTTGCTAATAGGAATTAGAAATTAGTTAGGAGCAACTGGCACAGGCAAGGTGGTAATCATGATAAGCAGCTTTTACATAAGAAGAAATCAAAGGCTATTTCATGTGAATCAACTCAGTGTCCTCAGCTGCTCCTAGGAGGGATTCCCAGAGAGGCTGCGATGTTATCATGGCTGTACTGAGGAGCTGGGGATTTTCAAAGTAACCTGAGGCAGTAATTGAAGCAATTAAAACTTCCCTCTCCTACCTCAACTAAAGGGAAAATTGCAGTCCTCCCTCAGCATGTGTGTCCATCAGTCAGCAACTCTTACACTAAAACCCACTGAAATAAGGGCTCTGTCCCTGGATAAATCAGATGAGCACAGATATTTAACTTCATGAATGTGCAGTACAAGTCAAATATATAATATTAGTCTATGTAGTTTACCATAAAATATAAACCCCAGAAATAGATGTAAAAAGAATGAAAAAATGAGACCAATTTTTGCAAAAGTCCTTTCAAAAACACATCATGAATTTTTCACATAATTCATTCAAAACTTTCTAGGTTAAAAAATATATACATACGCATAGACATGGACACACACACACTCTGAAACTGTCGCATGTATTTTGTAGGTTAACTTTGACTACACAAAAAGGCAATAATTAGGGAAAAATCAGAAGTAGAAAATAGTGGCCTAATTAGTGATTATATTGAAAATTTTTAAAATAGCTCTTCACTCACTAGAAGAAAATAGTTGATTCTGTTCACACAGTATTCTAGTTTTGCAGAGGACAGGCATGATCTGCCCAATGATATTGTTGTCTAATAGGAGATATGGAGATACACAGCAGTGTTTTTAAGACTTTATGCTAAATGCAAAGACAGGAGTGAATCACAGTCTTAGAAACAGGCCCCTGTAAGGGCAGGAGAAGCTATAGATCTGAGCAGATATTGAATAGCCATCATGTGGGGATAGATCTGTTCAGTCACAGTACTGGAAGAAAGTGTCACTACATTCTATTTAGCCAATAATGAACATTGGTAACTGGTATTTGACTTCCCTTGTTCACTATCAATGATTCTGTTCCTTCAGAGACCTATGGCAGATCATCACAACTTTGGGACACAGATTTTACCTTTTCCTACTTCTCAAGAACTCTGTTCCCACTGTTGTCTCTTTTTCACATCATCAGCCTTTACCTGACTTGCTGGATTATCTCATTATTTTTTAAGTAATTATAATAATTAATGCCTAAATTAAAAGTTTCTTTTAAATCCTTCCCAATTTATTTTGTTGTTGTTTTCTGAAATAAAACTAAAAATCCCCAAAGGCCTTATCTGTATTGCTTCCTTCAGTCTTCCTACTCTTTTCTCTTAATCAATTTCAGTCAGGCTGTTAACAAGACAACCAATGGCCTTCATGTGGTTAACACCCATTGCCATTTTAGTTATACATTAGTAACTACAAGAATTCCTAGCACATATTGTAAGGACCAGCGATCGGCCCTCAGTGAACACAGTCTAGAAAGTATGCAAATGACAAGAGCAGTTTTATTCTCAAGAATCAACCAGTATGCAGGGGTCTACCATTCAGAGAAATGGCGACCCGGAGGCAGTGGCTCACAGGCCTTTTAAACATAGTTAGGGGATTTCCAAATGGGTATTAGGAAACTCAGGCTAGGATTGGATAATGGTTAGAGCGGATGTATGGGGCAGTTAGAGATTGGTCCTTAGTCTATCTGACTCCACAGTTTTGACTCTAAGAGGGGATGTTTGTCTAAGACAGGTTTCCTGTGGTTAAACTGTAATCGCTGACTGGTCAAGGCTGGGGATAGGCTGTTCTTCGAGAAAGGAAACTTTTCATGAGAAACAAAACTTAACAAGAAGCAAAACCTAAGGCTAAGGTAAAATGAAGGATATCACAAAATGGAGTTTAGGTTCCTACAATATCAAATGCTCAAGAATTATTAGTTCAATATGAATATTGTTAGCATATAGTCAAGAATAACTTTTATAACCCAGAGTTATGCATAGGAAGAGCAAAAACTTAAGGATAATACCTGAAAAATGTATTTTTAAAATTCTTTTTTATGTAGACATAATTGTAACTATAAATCAATGTACAAAATAGCTAGGATGCTATTGTGACTAATGAGGTTTCCAGAGAATAATCAATAAAATATCATTTGATTTGGGCTTTCTAGTTATCTAATTTGTACTTTCAAAATTCTTAATGAGGGAATGAGGAGATGTCTCAGTAGATTAATTGCTTGAAATTCAAGCCTGAGGATGAGAGTTCAGACCTCCAGAATCCAAGTAAAAGCCAGGTGGGCACTGTGGACTACTTGTAATCCCAGTGCTAGGGAGAAAGAAACGGGGGAGGGGGTAACTGGGGGCAAACTGGCTAGCTAGGCTGGTCAAATCAGCAAGGTCTGGGTTCAACAATAAACTCTACTTAAAAGAGACTCTAAGTAAATAAAGTAGAGAATAATCAAAGAAAACACTGGCCTTCACACTCATACATACTTTGTTAGTTACTTTTCTGTAGCTCTGATAAACACCATGACTGAAGCAATGCATAGGAGGAGTTTATTGGGCTTATCGTTGCAGGGGAATTAGAGTCCATCAATGTAAGACTTGACTGAAGAGGAAACCCCCCAGTAGTTCCAGAACTCAGGAGAACTGACAGACACCTTGGCACTCCAGCCAAACTTCCAGAATTCACAAGCATCTGTAAAAACAGACTGCTGTTTCTTAACACCAATAAGAAAAGCTTCCTGAGAAGATAAGCTTCCTGACACCAATTATAGGCTGTTTTTTGTTAGTTACATTTATCCCCATTTAAAAAGCCCACCAAGCAGCCAAGGAGTGGCTAGCTTTCTCACTCCTGAGATGGGAGGCTAGCCCAGTGCCCTTAATAAATCAGTCCAGTTAATTCCCATGCAGAGTCTCTCATTTGTTTCTGCTGGGTCTCACTCTGAACCAAACCCAAACCCAAATCTTACACATCATAGTGGGGAGGTTTCAAGGCGCAGGAGGCAGCCGAAGCACAAAGCTGAATACTCATATTCTGGTATAGGAACAGGAAGCAGAGAGAGATGTACTGGGAATGAGCATGTCTATGAACTCTCAAAGCCAGTCTCTAGGGATATGCTTCCTCTAGCATGGCCACATCTCTTAAATGTTTCATGACCCTCCCCAAACATCATGATTGAGGGACCAAGTATGCATATACTTGGAGTCTATGGTGAGCTTCTCATCCAAACCTGCACAGGCACCTGCACATACATGCATCTTCTACCCATACATGCAAACAAGATAAACACATACCACATACACATACACACATGCATAGACACACACAAATACTTAATCCACAAATTAAAACTTTATCAATCACCTGTCAGGGAAGAGCACTGATGAGCAGGACCCTGTGACTGTGGGTCTAACAAGCTTGGGAGAGATTTGATTCAGGAGGGACCTAATAAGCTAGGGAGGTATGGGGCTTCATGCCCAAGAATCAGTGCCCCTTGGGGCAGTTCAAGGTCTCCAAGGACAAACCAATGCCCAAATTCATCAAGAAGGGCGGGGATGCATATCATACCAAGAGAAAGTAGAAGGCCCTAAGGAAAACAGCCATCAAGACGAACTGAGGCAGCCACATCTACCTCCTCCGTCAACAAGTCTGTATACAGAAAATAGCTTATGAGTCAAACTGTAAGCATATTAAAGTGAGTTCTAAGTCATGAAGTAGTCAATGAAATGGAAAGAATGTCCTTTATGTTTTAAATGTCCATCTGAACTGAATAAAGAGTAAATGCAGTTTGAGACCCTAACATTACAACAAATGTCCTTGGTGCACTTGGGGCCATGTAAAAGACTCTCTGAGAATCCTTGACCTGCAAAAGAATGGAATGGGGAAAGAAGAGTGAATGGGAATGTGAGAAATCAGTTCTCAATGAGCTGAAGTACCCTGTAATTTAAAGTAAACAGATTCTATGTTCTAAGGATGGATGGAGCCAAGATATGATCTTGTATCACTCTTCTATCACTATGACAAAATACCCTCAATAAACCTCAATAAACAACTTTCGAGGAGGAAAGTTTTGTACTAATTCATAGTTTCAGATCTTTCACACTGTGACTACTTGACCTAATTGTTAGCCCTGTACTGAAGCAGACCACATGCTTTCCAAAATCCCTCTAAAGGCATACTCCAGTGACATACATTTTCCAACTTACCTCTTGAGATTTCTATCACCATCAGTATTAGTTACTTTTTTTGTTGCTGTGATAAAACACTGTGACCCAAGGGAAGTTATAAAAGGAAGAGTTTATTTGACTGTATGGTTTCAGAAGAATTAGAGTCCATTTTGGCATGGAGTCATGATGACAAGAAGTGGCTGGAACAGAAAGAAGAGTGCTCACATCTTCAAGCAGACACAGGAAGCATCAAGTGACTGGAAATCCAGCAAGGCTTAAGAACTCTCAAAGCTCACTCCCAGTGACAAGCTTTCTCTGGCATGGCTACTCTAAGACCTCCAACTGGTGACTGCTAAATGTCCAAATACTTGGAGTCTATTGGGGACATTCTCATTCAAACTACCACATTCCCCCAGTAGAATCAACAAATGGAGACCAAGTTATCAACACATGAGCCTTTGGGGACCACACTCTAATTGACCCCTTGGAACCCTCAGGCAATAAGACTGATAGTTATCTCCATGTCTGATGTCTGCCCAAAGTCAGAAAGCATTTCATGTAACTCTCTCAAAGGCTGACCTCAGAGATCTCCCTTCAATGTTTTCTCTTTAATGAGTCAATTGATTGAGCTAGCATCTGTACATAGGAGGGACAATGAAAATAAGACAAGATTCACATTATTTATGACACTCATGAAATTCAAGACCTGTTCTCCCCAAATGGAAAGCTGTGCCATTAACTCTCATCACCCTTATAAAGGACTCCTCTAACAAAGCAAGTCAAAACAATTAATTAAAGAAAATGAGTTGATGCTTTCAACTCCCGCAAATTAAATTAATTCATAATTAATAAGATGACAGCAATCCACTAGGCTATAATATTTTAAACCAGCAGAGCATAGTAATAATAAAGTAATCAATTTCATCTCTTCTAACAAAGACACCTTAACACATAATTTATTTATATACAGGAAACAGGGTGGATAACCTATAGAGAGTAAGTGTAAAAGATAAATTAATCAAAGGGGTCATAGAGGGAGGGATTTTCTTGTTTCAAATTTAAGTAAGTCTTTCTGTAGACAGAATTGGTATCTCTGTTCTTCTAAAAGAATATAGTAAATAGTAACTTACATTTATATTGCAAAACACAATTATAGAATTTCTATAGGATAGGAGCTAGTGGAGGCATAACTGGAGAAGTTATGGCTGAAGGGGCTGGTGACATTACATCTGCAGTCAGGAAACAGAGAAAAGAATGCTATTGTTAGCTGAGTTCTGTTTACATATTCTGGAACTTCATCCCAGGAAATGGTGCTGCCCATATTTAATGCAAGTTTTCCCACTTCAATTATCCTAACATGTGAAAATCTCTCACAAACATGTCCAGAGGCTTGTTTCCATGGTGATTCTAAATTCTGTTAACTTGACAATCAAGAAATGTACCACATTTTTATTTTGATAAAAATTTAACACCGAATCAAAAAAGCGTAGTTCTTTTGTAGTACCTCATGGTCACCAGCTTCACATTAATATAATGTACTATCTGAAGAAATTAAGATAAAGAGAAAGGTTGGTTGGCTTACAGTTCTGGACCTCTGGCAAAGTTATGTGTCTGAGCAAACCATTCATCTCATGAGCAAGGAAAGCAAAATTCAAGACAGAAAGAACACATGAGGGTACCGCAGTCCCTTTCAAGAGGATATTCTCCAGTTCTCTAAGGGCCTCTCACTAGGCTTCATCTTCCTAAAGACTTACTTCATCACTCTACAGTACAAGAAATAGGAAAATCAATTTATGATGCCCAAACATGATATTACATGAGTCTGATACAATGTCATGCTTTATCCAAATCTCAGATCCATAGAAAAATAATTATTATTTTCCATGGATTGAGCTATGTCCTCTTATTTCCCAAATTCATATTTTCATGCTATTTAGACATGGGACCTGTTGGACACAATTAGGGTTTATATGCAATTATGAAGGTAGAGCCCTCCATCAAAATGGAATTAGTTCCTAAAGTAGAAGAGAGAGAGATTTCTCCCTCAGTTTATGTACTATGAAGAGAGCAGAGAAGGGCACATGAAGATCAAGTCAGGAAGCCTCAGAGGGAAACAACCTGGCTGGAGTGCTGATCTTGATCTATCTATGAAATCAATTTCTCCAGCATAAACAGTGCAAACTGTGATATTTTTTATAGCAAACTGGGCAGACGGACACATTATCTGGCTGGATATTCTCAGCCAGCTTCAGACAGAGACTGAATAAAGCACCAGAACTCTTTGTTTAGTTTTTATATCTTTTTGTTTAATTAGCACTGGTATCTTTCATAATAAAAGGAATACAAGGCCAAAATGCAACTTTTAGGTTGAATAGAATGTTTCTTCTAGGAAAGCTTCTGCCTACAGATTACAAAAAGAAAGACATTTAATAGTTAACTAGCAAAACCAAAGGAGCTTAGCTTTACAAACAATCAAACAGCTTTATCACAGACAGAGAAGCTTTTTGCAAAACTAAACTGGATTCTTCATAAAAGATGTAGTACAAAAAGAATTCTTTCCTTTCAAAAGAAAAATGAAAGAACAAAGGAGAATCCAATTAGCAAACAAAATGTGAAACTGGAAAAAGAAGACAAACTCAGCATTTAGCCTTCTGGGAAATAAAACTGCAAACAAACAAGAAAGTTTAGAAAGAAGATGTATTTGGCCTTTGCCTTTTAAATAATGTCACGGTATTACACTGCATTTAGTTCTCACTGTAAAAACTTATCTAACCCAAGTTAATTACATTTCCAATGATAGTTGGGAGAGCAATTGCCAAGATTTACTACACAAATGACATATAAATTTAGTCTCAGAATAATTAAGTCGGAATCTGAGTCCATACATTAAGCAATGAAAGCATAATTGCATTCTTATGGATGCTTAAAACTTCACTTGCAATTCTTTAAAAATAAGTTCAACAGAGACTCAGACTGTATATAATTTCATTTATGATTTCTTTTCCCTCCAATCCTAATATTTAAAAGAACACAAACTATAACTTGAGCATTGCTTTATGGCTGCTGTAATTTTCTTAGTATGTTGGAACATCACTGTATATTTCATGCTAATAACAGTACCTCGAAGTAGATTTGGAGATGGGACTGGGAGTGAGAGGTTTTGGCCTCACAGTGAACTCATTCATGATTCCCTCCTTTGCTTTTCCAAATACACACTGAAATTTTCTAAGATATGTTCATCTCCACGGGTGCAGTTTGAAAATACATCTCTTAAATATTCCTTTTCAATTTTACTGTGACATCTTTTACTCACGCACACAATGTGCTTTGATCACATTCACCCACAGATCATCTTCCCCTCTATGCTCCTTCTTGCCACTTCCCACTCTTTTTTTAAATATAATGTTTTAAATCGTTCCTACAATGTATTTTGATCATGTTCGTGCCCCGTTCCTCCCTCTGTCTCCTCCTAGATCTACCTCGCCACCACCTCCCAGATTTGTATCCTTATTTTTTAAATAACCCATTGAGCTCACTTTGTGTTGCTCATATACTGTTGGAGTGAAGCACTGGAGCATAGGCAACCTACCAGAGGCCATATCCTTAAAGAAAACTAACTATTCCTCCCTCAGAAGCCACCAACTATCAATAACTGCTCACTTAAGAGTGAGGAACTCATGACTCCCTCCCCATCTGTGCTAGAATGTTGACTGGCTTGACTTTGTGTAAGTCTTATGCAGGCAACCACATTGCCGTGAGTTCACAAGTATGGTGTTCTGTTTTACCCAGAAAACATAGTTTCAGTGTGGTTCTCCCCAGCTTCTGGCTCTTCTTCTGTGATGAACCCATGAGCCTTGGTAGGATGGGGATGAGGAAGTGATGGAGACGTCCCGTTTCTGGCTGAGCATTCTACTAACTCTTCTGGTTTGCACTTTTATTAGTTTTGAGCTTCTGTATTAACCACTGACTACTGCACAAATCAGCTTCTCTGATGATGTCTGAGAGTCGCACTGATCCATATTAAATTTTCACCTCTGAAGGTGAAATTCCAGTGAGGTCCATTGTGTTACACCTGTAGACTTGATATGCCATCTTAGAATGCTTTAAAGTTCTTATCACAGGTCACTTCTCTCATAGCTAATATTTCATCTTTTCCAGTTTCCTTATCCCTTACAATGGAGTATAATACACAAGCTCCTCTCCCAGGGTAGGAAATTTTGGAGCTCCCATGGGCTGCTATCAGTTGGTAACCAATTATCCTTTCACCCTAAAATGAAAGTAGAGAGAAAAGAAAAGAAAAGCTGCAGCTATTTAATTAGTGTATAATAAGATTGATTAAGCAATACAGTGTCAATTAGCACATTTAATGTGAAGGAAGATGATATCTAGCACTTAATTGATGTCCTGTTATTAAAAGTTATATGAGTAGGAATAAAGATAGCTAGTAATTTACCTTTCCATTCTTTTCTCTTGACTACCTGTAACAGCTAAATTTCCTACCTATCCCCACTGTGAAGTCCCATTTACTGTTTCTCCTAGCAACCCACTTTTATATAATCACATACAAGATCAGACTTATAGAGGGGAAAATTAATGGTGATCTCTGAATCACAGATAGAAAGGCAAAAAACCTGACTGAATTTATGTTCATGCTGTATGCAGTCCTCCATAACTATTTAGAATTTAAATGATTGCATCTTTGCTACTAAGAATTGTGAGAACCCTGTGTGTGTGTGTGTGTGTGTGCGTGTGCGTGTGTGTGCATGGGTGGGTGCGTGGGTGCTTGTGCATGCCAAGAGGCCGGAGGAGGATATTTGGTGTCTTGCTATGTTGCTCTCAGTTTGTTTCTTTGAGATGGATCTCTCACTGGAAATAGGCCGATTACCAGCAAACTATCTTGATCTTATTGTCTCCACTCCCCTCCACTGTCCTGGCCTCTACCATGCTGGTGTTGCTAGGCGAATGCTGATACATCTGGCTTTTCAACTGCCTGCTGAAGATTTGAACTCAAGTCCATACTTGTACAGAAAGTGCTATTACCCATCTTCCCAGCACTTGAGAATCCTTTTATCCTTGCAGGAATCTTGTCCTCTCAAGAATGCATCTTGATTCCAGTGTGCTATATATTACCTGGGATCTTGACAAAAGTACAAACTTTCAGGCCTCAGCCAAGATTGACAAACCCAGGTGCTTTGACAAGGTGCCCAAGGTGATTCAGTAGCATTGTATTTTGGCAATAGCTTAACTCTTTTGTCATCTTTATGTCATCTTAAGTGTCAACCTAGGGTCTTTCACCATGAAAAGAGAAGTAGTACAAAATATTTGGTAGTCATTTCCTTATCAATACACAATCCTTTTTATTCCTAAATTCCAAATCCCCCAAGAATAATGCTATTCCCCCACAATTTAGTCATCATAATGTGATTATTCCCTGTTTTGACATTCATCTTACATAATTGAAATAACAAAAGCTTTAAAGATGTGACTAACCCTGAAGCTAAAAAAAAAATCATTGTTCTTTTTCCTTCTTTTCTAAAACCTCTAAAAATCAAAGATGACTCATTGCAGTTAACCCAATAAGCTCTCTGCAATACCTATTCTGGAGTCTATAAATCCTGCCCTTCAGCTCCCAGAAACAGCATCTCGAACAAAGCAGCAAAGGGATATGTGATGAAAAGGAAACTGAAAGACTTCACAGAAGAAATGAAGTCCAAGCAGGAATTCTAGGAGATGAGAATTAGGTGACTAAAATTGTAGCCCAATGGTAGAGTGCTTGTCTAGTATGCATGAAGCTCTGTGTTCAATCCCAAATACCATAAAGAGAAAGAGTTTGGGTCACATGGGAGGGATTCCAGGCATAAAGAACAGCATGCAGACACGCAGGGAACTGTGTGCCAGCCGGGAACAGCTGGGGAACATCATGGGTGAGGATAAGCTAGAGACAAAGACAAGGCAGTCTAGAGATACCATGCTGACTGAAGACAGCAGGCTTCTTTTAGACAGTCCTCTAAACTTCAGTCATTTTCCCATAAAAGAAAGCTACAGTACAGTATTAATTTCTAGCCACAGAGAATATTTCTTTAAAAACTCATGTAATCAACATTCCCAGAATCCTCCATGAAATCTTAGCATTATTTGAGACCTTGAAATAGTAGTTTCTTATTTTCTAAGTACATGATCCTCTTTATCAGGAAAGTATCCTAAAGAGACCTCATGTTTTTAAAGATTTGTCCATCAGAAAATTTGAAGCTGATGTGATTACACACTTCATCACCAAGCAGTGCTTTTCAGTGTTTGGATAAGAATTTCAGAGGCATCTAACATAATATTGACGCAGATCTCAAAGTGGAAACAAAAGTTGATGTCTGGTACAACCATCATTTTCGTATGATCTCCTCAGCATCCTGAGGAATGCATGTTAATATTTTAATAAATACATGTTAATTTTCCTTGACTTAGGTTCATTGGCTAGGGTCCTATAGTTTTGGTAAAACACAGACAAACAAGAGAAAACTAATTGAAGTTTATTAACCAATACATATCAACTGCAGATAAGGATATTCAAACAAGAATATTTCAAAGGGGTAGTTAGAACTGGAGGTTAGATAACATTTTCATTAAAGCATAGTATATCTTTAGAGACGTAACAAGGCAAAAGAAAACCATATTGCACATCTAGAACAAACTTGAGTAAAATAAATGCAAAGGACAGTGGAAGGTAAGGGCTGTGTTGGTAAAATCTGTTAGGAAGATCCTCCTGGTGCCACTTCCAGGATGATGGAATTCTAGAGCTGTTTCCTGGGACAGATTTCCATATTTCCTGCTAGAGAGAGAGAAAGAGGGGACACATTTTCAAGTTTATGTACTACCTTTAAGTAAATGGTAGGGAAAAACACTCTTCTTGAACCTTCTGCTTCTTAACTGTTTTCATCTCCATATAATCTTCATGCCAATGTGCTGTATTTTCAGGCAGCATATTCTGAGCCCATTCCACAGTTAAAAGTTCCTTCCCCACTGCCAAGATCCTCCAAGGACTTTACTGTTTCCAGGTTAATGCTTTTAAGGTTACAAGAATATACACACGTCCAAATAGATGGACTCCCACTAAGAGAATCTATTTCAAATTCATTTCTTTATCCCCAGTGCTTGGCAGAGTAACCCTTGAATCTACTAGGGTCTGTTATTTGGATAATAAAAAACTGCTTCACATTGCTTTTCATAGCACTGTTTGCTTCTGCTGTTGAACATTGTTTGCTAAAAATCTGCTGTTTCAATATTTCTTTTTTATATTTGCATCCATTTCTTGCTTCTTTATGAGAATTCTCCTGCATCCTATGAGAAGGCGGAAGCTGAGACAAAAGGATTAAGACAGTAGGTCTGGAGGAGGGAGGAAAGTCCTTGGGGATACTCTAGGGTATGGCAGGGGATCAGTCTGAAGAATAAACCAAGTATCCAGGTACCAGTTATCCCACATAACAAACAGAGCAACTCTGAGAGGAGACACAGTCTCACCTGCTTTATAACCTATAGAGGTAATGCTTGGGTTTAAGAGGGAACATTTAGAACTATAAAGGACAATATTCTTTCACAAAGTGATTTGTTGTTCTTCTCTTAATTGATATGCTAACTGACAGGTTAAGAGCAGTACCAGCTAAAGTGTATAGGCTCAGGGAATGAGGAAAACTGCAGCTAATAGGACTCGTGTTGTGCCTCCCCATTAAACCATTTCAAAATCCATTGTCTTACTTGTATTCTAAGATACACACTATCTGAAACACAGATTCCTGGGTTTACTATGCAGACGAGAAGAACTTAGAAAAGAAAGAGTTTTCCCAAAGTCACCCTATTGTCAGAATCCGAGGACAATCTGAATTACTTCCACTAATTGCTTAAGAACACAGAATGAGGGAGGAAGAGGGTTAGCAATACAGAGCCACGGAGTTTGAGAGGGACAGGAGAGACTCCTCCCACCTTCCATGGCGAGGAAGATAGCAGCAACCAGGTTTCCACCTGCCTCGGTGCAAAGCACTAGGACTTGGGAGATGTTAAGAGGTGCTCCACTGAAAGGCACTTAATACTACTACTACTAATAATAATACAAAACAAAACTTAGATGATGTAATCATTAAATAGTGGTGTGAACTGGCTACATCTCTACAAGAAGGCACGCAGAATGATCATCGTTGTCCAAAGATTTTATTTCACAAAATTCTACAAGCATCCCTCCAAAACTATGATACCAGGGGAGTGTTGATCCAACAGAGTAATGAATCTATATACGTGGCAAAGTTTAGTGGTATTTCCTCTGCTGATGGAGATGCAGAGAAGCTTCCAAAGGGACACCCTCTCAAACTAACCTTTGGATCACATTTCATTGTGTATATTATTTCTCTTCCTCTCTAGCCTACCAATGGACACAGCTTATATCAAGCATGACCAGGTTTGTCCATCTTTTTATCATTGCCATAATACAGTGTCATCTACAATGTTCACACTTGAGAACCATGAAATTGAATTACAAAAATAACTCATAAGGTTTTAAGTAAGTTTATGATTTTGCATTGGGCCATAGTCATAGCTATCTTTGGCTGCATGCAGCCCATATGCTGAGGGTTCTACACATCTGCCAGAACTTCAACCAAATTCTTTTTTGTTGTTGTTCCTTGTGTTTAACATGCACAACTGTGACATTCTGTGACAGGCATTGCCAAGTTCTCCTTCACAAACAAGATTTCCAAAGCCAATGAATGAGTGAATGATAAAAATACTCTCAGATACTTTTCCTTATATGTAAAGATGCAGAAAAGTGACCAGTGACAAGATAATTTTCCCAAGAATGGAAGAAACTTTAATCACTACGTATTGGACCCCAAATGCAACTTCAGCTGAATTTATGATTATATTCCTTTGTTCATAAACACTAAATAAATACTAAAGATCAAGGATTGTATAAAGGTGATACTCCAAGATTGCTGAAGGTAGATCCAAGGGTATAATGAGAAGAAACTTGCATTTTTAGCAGATGCTTTAAATATTGATTATGGAATGCTTATTTCTAACAGCAATGAGAATAACTCATACTAATCAATAATTTTTAATCCCTACCAAATCCCAAAACTTATCTCAGCAATAAACTTGTGTCAACTCATTTAATCTTTTCATCAACCTTAAAGAATTAATGATTCACCCTGTGTGAAGTGAAGGGAATTGAAGGTCAGCATGGTTGGGCAATTTACTCTAAACCACACAGCTCACCTGTGCAATCCACAGTCCTGACAACAGCCAAAAGCTGAGGAACTAAACAATCCACTACAGAACCGGGGGATGTCAATCCTGCCTTCGATGCCAACTGAGACTGGAGGTCAAAGCCTGTGCCCTAAGCTAGGTTTGGCCACTTGTAAGCCAATTACAAGATCCAAAATAATAGTGGAAAGCAGAAAAAAATGAGAGATTTTTCCAATGTGGCCACAATGGAAAAGACATAGGAATCCACTAACTCTTTCAAGTTTGTCTTCAGGACCCTGAAATGAGATTAAAGTTTAAATAAAGGGCCAAGGATATGCACATCTTAACAAACCCAGTCATAGTATAGGCCACCTTGACCCATTAATGTCTGGACTTCAGTCTCATCATATGACGTGGTCTGATAAATTGTTTTAATTGTGTGAACTCTCTTTCTGGGAGACAAGTTTCCCCCTGACCGGTGCCCTTTCCTTCCTTCCAGCATCAGTTTCCTGAGGACATCCCCAATAGTCTGATAATCAGATTGAGTGACACAAGTGTTTTTTTTTTTTTTAAACTATCTTCACTTCTGCCAGACCTGAAGTTCAAATGAGCTGCCCTTAGCTTCTTCATCTGCAACATGAAGACATTTAGACTAGGAGCATATATTTCTAGATCTGAAAATCAAGCAAAGTTCTAGCCTGAGTCCTCGGGGCTAACAGGTCTATAGGCTAATGGCTTTGAAACATGTGAAGGTTTCCTCTGGAGTTCCCAGTTTTATCATGTTTTATGGCTCGTGTGATTATCGTGTTTTAAAGTGGTGGAGTTTTTGTTTTCTAAGGGTTCTTGCTTCTGCAAAGAAAAACAAATGAAATATCTATTGTAACAGGTGGCTCTTTGTAAGAAAAGCATCAAAACAGAAGCAGCAGCAGCTGCGGAGGAGCATGTTTCAATCCACATATTAAATGAAGCATCATTTGTTTTTATAAAGAGATGTTTGTTTTGTGATAATGGATACAATTAATAGCAACATATGCTGCAGGGTGCATACCCAGCAGTAATTAATGTAGCATTAATGTAGATGCTTTTAAGAAAATGTAATAAATCTGGAAAGGCAACAGAGCTCCCAGACTCTGTTAGAACATTCACAAGCTCTGCTTTGTTAATAAAACCTTCGTCTTCCTTCCATGTTTCATATCCTATGCTGGTCCTTCTACCTGAGCTTGCTCCTAATCACAAAGCTGAACGAAGGGCTTTGTGCTTATAATTGAATATTGCAGGCATTTCAAACAGAGATCCAAGGGAGAGAGCAGCAATTATTTAACTTAAGAACAGCTGTGAACTGACACCATTAATGTTCATCTACCTTCATTTACACACACAGCAATATGGCTGTTTTCAGCAAAATTTAAATTAATAAGAAACTGGATTTAAATATGAAAGTAAAGATCATCTCATGAAAAATGTTGCCATTGCTGGTCACAGAAGGCACATTCCAGACAGAGTAATTGGGCTTTAAAAGTGTAACTATAATTCAGAGACAGTGGGACACAGATAAGTAAATCAGGAGTCAGCGGAGACTCCAGTTCTCCTGTAAGAACTAAGGGCCTGAACTTGGTCTAACGACTGTTTGGTTTTAATACCAAAATCAATGCCTCTCTTCTTTTTCCCTCCTTATTTGAGTTTATTAATTACCTGTGATGCAAACTTGCCCTCCCTCTCAAATCCAGCCTGGAGGTAATTTGCTCCTGCATATGTGCTGTTGAATAAGCTTCAGGATAAAAACAACATATGAATTGATATTTAAATACCAAGTGTGTTGAACCTTGCTGAACTTTATATGCCTCCAAATATACATTATAGGAAATGTGCATGCAGTATGCTTTAGATTACGAGTCAGAAGATGATAGGTTCTGTCATTCTTTGATTGTATGAGTCCCTATTTTAAGCTATTCAGGTTGCTATAACAAAATGCCATATGCTGGGTGACTAGGAAACCACAAAATATATGTCACCAAGTCCTAGAGACTAGTAAGCCCAAGATCAAGGCACTGGTAGATTCAGCGTGTTATGAGGGCCAAATACTCAGTTCCTAGGTGACTCTTTTCCCTACAGCCTCACATGGCATAAGGGAGCACATCTCCCTGGGCCTCCTTCTTAAGACACTAATTCACCTTTAAGGCACTATTTCAGGGCTGAATTACTTTCCGAAGGCCACATCCCCAGATATGATATCATGAATGAGGACTTCAACAAGTATATTGTGACTACAGATATTCAGACCATAGCAACTCTCGATGAAAGGGGAAGCTAGATTCCCAGGTCTCAAAGGCCTCCTTCCAATGACTGAGGCTGTAGCATGAAGCATCTACCCTTTATTTACCCATTCATTGAATTCTAACTTCAGTATGGATTAGTGAACATGCTTAGGTTAAAATAAATTTCAAGATTAAAATAGAAAGTTTGGGAACATTGGGGAAGATAAATAAGAAGGCTTGTAGCTCTGCCAGCAAAGCTGCCCAGGTAAAAGGAAGGACAAGGAAGGGGAAAAACAGCAAGGCCAGCTGTAGGAAGGTTCCCGCTAGCTCCCGTGAAACTCTCCACCCAACCCAAGACAGGTACAAGGCACCAACGCCTGTTCACTTAGTAAACGTCCCAACTTTATGGGTAATTATATCTTTATGCACAATTTGTCATCGAATGCAATAATTGCAAAAAAATTAATTTGTGGGTAAAGCTGAATTTAAGTCTCTACCTAATCCAGGAAAGAGCACCCCAGACTCCCTCAAGGATGAGTCAGTCAGAGGAGGAGAAATAGTAGACGAAGACTAATATACCCATACACCAGAAGCATCCTTTTGCCTTTGTCACTTGGCTCGACTCTTGCTCTACTGTGAAGGTTGTACTTGCCTTCTGCTTCTCACCTGCTGGGATAAATCTTGAGTATCTTTTCTCTCTCCTCTCCCCTCCTCTCCCCTCTCTCTCCTGTGTGTGTCCTGACATGATGACATGAATTCTTCTCCTTTGGGAGCTCAAGAACCGAAGCTACAGCTGCGGGTGGGATAGAAGGAAATACAGTGGGAGAAGGAAACTTCTATTCTCTAATCATCTGACACTCAAGGTGCTTCCCAGATCAGCAGCAGCCACGTCATGCGCACATGGGAGGGTGTTAGCAGTGAGAATCCAACTGCGAACAGCAACACTAAATCAGAATCTGCCAGATCTTAAGGGATACCAACGAATAGATGCAAATCTGAGCTTACCTTCATCTGCCCCTGCCCTGCCCCAACCTAACTAGTATTCTGGTGATCTCTAAAATACCATTTCTGTTTTAAGAGAGGAGTCAACAACCTCTGTGTTCCCAAGCAGGCACTGCTTTAATGAGATAAAGCATAGAAAAGTCTTTGGAAAACTGTACAGACAGAACCAGGATGAAATAGATTATTGCTGAACTTTTCAAAAGAAAATGAACTATTATATTAGATGCAATTATTTGTCAGATTCAGGTATGAGTCCATAAGCTATAATGTGGTCCCCTAATTCTTAAAGTGATGCCTCTATCTCCTCAAAGTCTGAATGGCTACCCATGAATAAGCTCTTTATTTCCAGTTCTTATAACTGTCTGGAGAGGGTCTCCAGAGCTTCAGAAACAGACTTCACATTACCTGTTTCAAGCAGGAGAATAGTGTGGTGAGATCTAGAAGACTTTATGTAAAGGATGCAAAATTAGCATAGGAAAGAAAAACCCTGTTGGTACAGAAATCTGAGGCAAAGTAAGCTGGGCCACAGGAAAGACACAGGTGCCAGAGCATCTGGAGATGACCTGTGGCTCATTATAATCCTGAAATGCACAGCCCTGTAGAGATTTAAGATGCTAATGAGGCACACAATTCTTGAAGTTGTAATAGAGCATGTGCAAGAAAGCCCATGCTGTATATTTAAAAGTTCCTGTCCCATGTGCAGGTCTGTTAGTGCTGTGAAGCTTTCTCTTTTTTGCTCTAGTCATCTTCCTCTAGTTGAAGTATAACTTCTCATAATAAACAGACCTGTTTTCGCTTTAACTCTGTGTCTCAATTCAATCCTCTATTCATGGATATAAGAACCTGGAACCCCTTTACAGGTGCACTCTGCTTCTTGATAGCATGTCAGGCACCTGACAGAGTTTCCCACAGTCACATCAAACTCTACATGCCCTCAAGGGAACCTGTCTTTTTCTAGCCTTGCACCCAATAGTCCAACTTCTACCCACTTGTTAAAACCAAAAGTATGTAAAAGTTACCATATCCCACCCTCTCCTTTTGTCACCCTATGTGTGCCAAATCACAGTTCCTTTTGCTGTAGTTCCCAAGGTTGCTTCTCTTTACACAGATTTTTCCCATGTTAGTATGCAGTTTACTGTCTTCACATTCCAAGAAGAGGTGCACCAGTCTGCTCCCAACTCTGCTGCCTTTAATCTTAGCCTATAAACCAGAATAACCATTGTGGAATGGAGATCTGACACTGATACTAATTGCTTAAAAACTTTCCAAGAATCGTCATTATCTACACAGGATCCAGCTTTCTTTATGAGGTGTGCATTGTGTTCTTATTTCTCATTCAGTATCCCATCCAGCCTTGCTCAAGAACAAAACTGAGCCACTTGCAATTCTGCCATGCAAATCAAGCCCCTGCCCCTATCTCTGAGTCCTCCTCTGAGATGATCCCATCACTGCTATCATCGTCCCCCAAAATATTATCATCTTATCCAATAGCGTCTCACCTTCAGAATACAGACTGATGATTTGTACTAGAACCCTTTCTCTTCCTCTCTCACCTAAAATGTTTGACACATTTTCTTTTGAATTACAGCCTTTCAAGTTCACCCTACCTGACATCTGGAAGGAGACACAAGATCAAGAGGAGACTATAGTGGGCTAGACTACCTGCTCTACATGGTGTGAACCACCCCTCGGTGTCTCAGTTTCTTTATCTAAATTTAGGACAATGACTGTAATATTTTGCTTCCTGTTGTCATGAAACACGGACCAAGAGCAACTTAGGGAGGAAAGGGTTTACTCATTTTGGAACTTCTAGGTCACAATCCATCACTGAGGGAAGTCAAGGCATGAATTTTAAGACAGGAAACTGGAGGCAAGAACTGAAGTAGAGAGCATGGAAGAGCACTGCTTACTGGCTCATTTCCTTTGGCTCGCTTATCAAACTTTCCTGCACATCCCAGGCAAGCCTGCCGAGGGACTGCAACCCTCCTAGAGATCCAAGTCCTCCCACATCAACTCCCAATTCTACAACTGAGGCTCCTCTGCCCAGGTGACTCTCTTTGTGTTAAGTTGACAAAACATAAAACAGCATAAGGGTCATAGTCCTCCTTTTAGAGAATGATTTTGTGGACTGAATGAAGAAAAGTATTTAAAATGTTCAGCTTGGTATTCTGGTTGGCATGTAGACAGCACTCAGTAAAAATCGGTCTCATCATACTTTCTTTTATTCTTTTGTTTTTGTTGTTGTTTAGCTGGTTTTTGATTTTTGAAACAGGGTCTCATGTGTCCCAGGCTAGAACTCACTGTGTAGTGAATTCTGATCCTCCACAGCTACTTTCTGAGGGCTAGGCTTACAGATGTGTACCACCACACAGCACACTAGTTTCATGCGGTACTGAGGATCAACCCCAAGGTCTCATGCATGCAGGGACTCTAACAACTGAGTTACATCCCCAGCCCCCAAAGCTTCCACCTTCATTAGTTGTCTCCCTCATGAAAGCCCAAGGTTTTTAGGATCTCGAAGCTGAGCTATCTGGCTCTTTTCCTCTAGAATCTACCAGTTCCATGACAATGAGCAAGTTATTTAACCTTTTTGAGCCTCAATTTCCTCAACTGAACAATGGTGCAAAAATAATTTCTACTTAGTAGTTAACAGAATAAATGAAATACTTAAATCATTGCCTGGAACTTAGTAAGGGATTGATGGAGAAGTTTTTGCTATTTTATTGCTTTCACTGTTGTTGGCAAAGTTTTATTATCAATCATCAAAGATGTCTAATTAATGAATATGAATTAATCAATTAACCATTATCCCAAACTAAAGTTGACTGAAGGTGAAATCTCAAGATATGTTTTGAGCTCCAAAAAATTTAAAGAAATTAGAAAATAGTTTGATCCAGCTTCTTCCTTGTTGCCTCTTGCAGTAAAAAGTCGGCAATTCTGAGACAAATTGTTTCCCTGACTCAAACCACAGTGAGTCTGACAGCATTTGCTTCTCAGGAATCAGACTTCAAGGTAAAGTAACTGATCCATAAATCCTTGGATGCCACTGACTCCCTCAGGGCCAACACCAACACATAATTTCTGGTTTCCATAAAGACTTTATACCTTGAAGAACTTTTTTGTTAAAGCTTCAATAAACAGCTTAAGTCAAAACTGTTACAATCAAAACTGTACAGTCCGACCTGTGAAAATAAACCCACTGAAACCTTGAAAATTTACCTTGGAAAGCTGTAAGAAGGAATTCATTTAGGAATGAAAATGACACTCTGATTCATAGGATGCTTTATACGGTTTCATTTTCATCCTACAAGCAGCCCTGGACCCCTCCAAAAGAAATAATGGAGAGGAGTTGTCACACACTGGTGTATTTACGGATATGTTTGTGTAGATGATAATATGTACTGATATTCACATATACATATATGTGGACACACACATGTGTGTATGTACATGTTGTTAAAATAGGGAAAGAGAATAGTCAATGAGCAACTGTCTCTCTCCAGGATAAGATGTATGTTTTCTTGTTTATATTTTTCTAAATTTGATTATTTTCTAGACTGGCAAATGCATTAAAAGGCAGAGAATATCTTCAGTTCCACTAAGAGGACTTTAACCTTTGGCCTACCTTTCCGTTCCTGTGAAAGTTTTCTGGAACATTCTCATCCCCTCCCACTGACTCCTAGCAGCTTCCTCTTGCATCACAGCATTTTTTTAACCTTCCCAAGTGACTCACATTCACATAATTGCTACTATTTATATTGTTGTTGTTATATGTCAAACATCCATTCTCCTCAACAGAATGAAAGCTCTGAAGGGCCAGGAGCCACATGCCCTGTGAAGCATAGAGCACAAGACCTGGCTCAATGTGGAAGTGAATGAAACTCACCCATGTGCCTACAGCAGACCTAAACAGACAGGGCATGGGTGCCTAACACCCATCTGCTGCAGACATAACTGTTGCTATCAGAAGAGAAAAAGCACCTGGATATTAATGGAGCCAATAAACATTTTGTGGAGGAGACAATAAGGAAAACAGGACTCTAGATGGCCTAGAGTTCCAACAGATTTATTTTCTAATATTTTGTTTTTTTATTTTTTAATTTTATGTGCATGACTGTATTGCCTGTATGTGTGTAAGTTCACCCATGTTGTACAATGCCTGAAGAGGTCAGAAGAAGGCATTGGATTCCCCAGATCTAGAGTTATGGATTGTTGTTATGGAACCAGGTCTGGGTTCGATTTCCAGCACCCACCTGGCAACTAACAAGAGCACTCTGCAAGAGCAGCCAGTGCTCTTAACCACTGAGCCATCTCTCAAACCCCTACAACAGATTTAAAAGCATAAAGAAGTGGTTTTATTGGGATTGGCTAGTAAATGGTGGGTCGGGTAAATAGAGACCTCTCCTTGTCCCAGCATCGCCTGTCTGGTATGTCTGGAGGTCTCTCTGACTCCCAGAACTAGCTCTGTGTATATACCACAAAGCAGGACTATGTAGGAATTAATTCCCAACTGATGCATAAATACTCCATCTCACTCAGTCCTCAGGGGGATGATACTAGAATGTGTTTTCTTTAGCTCCCACATTTTCTCAATAAGCTATGCTTGGGTGTTGATCTGCATTGATATTAAAGAGGAGCCTGTGTCATCTTCTGGCTAGGTATTAATTAAGTTGCTACGGGTATAGGAAACTGTGAAACCCAGGCACTGATATCTAAGAACATAAATTGTGTTGGAAGTGAAAGGTATATAGATGGATAGCTACACATTCAGTGCAAGGTGGGGAGGGTGATGACAGCGGTATACCCAGAAGACTTGAACTTGATGTGCATCTCTGAAGAAGAAGTGTACTAAGAGCCTTACCAGCTGTTATACAGAGCCTTACCCTAAGTTCATAGAAAGTACAGAGATCTTTAAGATCTGCATCTTCATTCCAGAGGCACAACTTGCCTGGTACCATCCAAGCATGAGTCCAAGCATGGTAGGGTAAGAATGAGTGGGACTGGTACTCCATGATGTTATGTACATATTTGAAAAAAAAATAGTGTTTCAAACCCCTACACATCTTCCTGGGGGGCTTGAGAGGTTCTTTACAGGAGTTGAGAGCAAGGCAGGTTTTACATTATCCAATGTAAACTATCTTTCTTCATCCCCTTGCCCACTCCATGGAGACAGTCAGCAATTCAAGGCATCTGGATCATCCTGAAACCATACTTCTAGGATCAAAAATTTTTTAGCGTATACGAAAAGATTTTGCAGTTTAAAAATCCAAGGACAAACCTAATTGATACTGAGCAAATTAAACTTCTATTTAGAAATTTTGCAAAATGAAATACAGCTTACAGCTCCACATAACATAAGCTCTATATAAATATGACACGAAGGGTTTTTTTTATGATTCAAGGTACATGAAATGCTTTTGAAGTTACTTTGACATGTGGTAATTATTTCTAGATTTCATTACATTTCTGGGCTCTGATTTTTGTTCTCTTTTTATGATGTTTGTCACACTTTAAAAGCAGGGATAAAGACATGAGCTGTAATGGAGCGTGAGTATGGTATTGCCCTCCTATGGCTGCCATAGAAAACGTTACCACAGAAGGTCATCCTTACAGCCTTTTCAAAGCTAGAAGCCTGAGGTTGGTGTCAACAGGTTGGCTCCTTCTGATGGTCAAGACAGAACTTCAGCGTTCTTTGGCATTAAGAAGCATCACCCGGATGTCCATTTTCTTGTTCCTGCAATGCATTCACTGGGCCATTATCCTTCAAAGCAGCTATTTTAGGGGGTTAGAAATTTAGCTCAGTGGTAGGATAATCGAATGGCAAGCACAAAGCTCTAGATTTGGTCCTCAGCGGAAAACAAGGCCAATTTTACTTAGAAACAGACATGAACATTATCTATAGTATCAGTTGAACATTTTAGCATGAAAATTAAACATTTCAGATACTGGTTGATAAAAACAACATAGGTTTCATTTCTTATTTCAATGTATAGTTTGACTTCCACATTTTATACTAAACATTAAACAAAAGAATATATTTTAGTTTTGATTTATTGACAAGGACACACATTCTTTAGGCTGAGCACCCTGAGAATTCCCACACCTCTGTTGCGGGACATATGTTATCACTATCTGAAAACCCCCATATTCCTGGTTGCTTATGGAGTCACTCACACCCTTCCCACACATGTCCTCCTCTGATGCGGTTCTGTGTGTTCTTCTCTAGTCTCTGGAAAATTCAGCTCTCTGTGTTCCTATAACCCAGGTGTGTGCCACGCATTTTATAGATCCAAATATCCTCTATTTTAAATGTACCCATGCCTAGGCAAGCATTCCTTGAACACACCTGACTACTGTGGTAAAGCAAAATGTTTTTGTACATTTTTTCCTTTTATTGTCAAATTGTATTGCAATCACAAATAACTTTGGAATGTGAATACTAGTGCTAATTGCTATTGAGTTTTAGTGAGTCTTTTTAGTGAATAACCACTGTAAGCTCTTGGGTGCTTCAGACAGGGGGTAATCTTGTCCAAAGAGATCACAGTACATAGTGAGGCCAAAAGAAACAAATCTTTTCTTGTGGGCTCATTTCCCAAAGCAAAGTTGTCATTGTTTTTTTTTTTTTTTAAGTTTCGTAATTGGAGCCTGATCCTCAGTCATGACTTCTGTAGTAGTCTGTTGAAAACTCTAAACATTGGTATCCTCTGCTCAATTTCAAATATGTCAATTTCAATGCCCATTTTGATAGACCAAGCTCAGGGCCATGGGTTGTTCTTAATTCAGTTCCACACTTGAGTTTCTTTAGCGTATGACAGCAAGAAAATTCCAAATAAGAAAAAGGAATACTTAGATAGCTGATAAAATAAAATATGCTTTTAGAATCCTATTCATTGGTTTTTATTCATTTATGCCATGGAAATATTAGTAATATTAAATAGACTATATATTTTTTAAATCTCTTATATAGGCTGTATCGAGATTAGACAAGTCCAGCCCCAATGTCTATGGTAGCATTTTATGAAGATATTTAATGTAAATGGCTAAGTTTCAAGCTGATGAGTTTTTCATTTGTTTCTAATGAGCAAGATGTGCTTAACATTTCACTGCACTATAGCCCCGAGTTTTATAAAATCTGATTAAATGATTCAGTTACAGTGAAATAGACTAAAGGGTCAGACCCAAATCTTTTGAATCTGCCTCCAGCTATCTAATAAAAGACTTGGCAGATTGTTTCACTAAACGTAAAGTCATTCCTATTCTCAGCAAGCATTTTAAATCAGCATTTTATATTATAAACCATATGTCTAATAACTAGCCTTGTGTTAAAACCCTAGAATTTGTTTCCCCATCAAAGGGGACAGTTTTTATGAAAACACTTTTATGAAAATATGAATCCTAGTTTCTCTGAATGGAAGTCCCCGGGTATCAGATGCCTGGGTCATAGAAACAAATTGTGCTGAGGATGAAGGGAAAGTCCCTGTATCAATCGATTATAAGAAGCTTCAAATTCTCTACCATCATATAACTGTTCACTGTTATTCAAATCAGTGTCTTTTATGTTTTTATAATTAGAAAATAGTGAGGAGACATTTCATGTTTCAAAGGTAGACTGTTTTCCATCAGTGCTAAGTAGTTATCTAACTGGTGAGATTATTTTTAGGACAGAGAAGTAGGTTACTGATACAAATAATGAAAAGTCTGTGGTAATTACAGGGGTCTATATTAGCACACACTTCTTTTAAATTTCCCTAAGATACACTGAACAATTATTTATATGTGGGGGGGAGAAATGGTTATTAAACCTTTATTAAAGAGGTTGAGAACAGGTTATTCTTCCACTGAAATTTTTAATGGTTTTTAAACCGAGCAACCTGTAAGTCTGGTGACAAATTGGTAGACTAATGAGACTTCACAAGATGACTTATAGGGTAGTAACAAACAGTGTGTCTGGGCCAGCCTCGAATGAATAACTCTTCAGCTATAAACACTCTTTATCCTGAGGAACTCATTTTAAATTGAGACTTTAATGCACACAGTCTCTCGTTGATTGAGTTCCTATTATATGCCTAGCATCATTACCAATGGAGAAGGGAGCAAACTGCCTTACCTCTTCTGTATAATCTGTGCCTAGTTTGGGGATAAAACCTCATTTGTAGAATAAAGAAGATAATATAGACTGTATGCTCAAGGTAAGAGTCCTCATCGGTAAAGAAAAAAAATTACAAGAGTTGTCTCAGGGAGAGAGTCTAATAAGAAATGTGACTTTTTCTTGTTTGTTGCTGATTTTATTGTTGTGTACATGTTTTGAGACAGAGTCTCCATAAAAGCCCAGGTTGATCTTGAACTCAAGCTCCTCCTGTTTAGTAGACATAGCTAATAAAAGGGCATACTCTGAAGTCAATGTATTTGGCAGAGCCAAAGAAGAGCAGACAGTTTACACAGGGGCAGAGAGGGCAGTAGAGTTAATTAGCTACAAGGACATCAGATGACAGGGACATTGAATAGCAAACTGATTTGGGGTACTTTTTTAAAAATCAGATAATAAGCCAGAGAAGCAATGAACACACTGATTTCATGATTAGATTAATCTAAATAACCATGAAAACATTCTTCTATGTATCTCGGCTTCATGTTTCTCATGCCCACATTGATCTATTGTCCACAAAACCCTTTAATGTCTTCATGATCTGCAAACATTGGTTAGCCTAAAAGTCCAAGACCCAGGCTGATTTCATATGAGGGTAAAATGACAAGGAACTATCTCAACATGGATGCTCACAGATCCACAAGATGAGGGAAGACAAGCTTCACTTACAGTAGGGGAAAAAGGCTAGAATTACATGGGAGTCATTCCTGGGTCATCTGTCTTCCATTTCTTGGCTGTGCCACTCGGTATCTGCTAGAATCACACCGGCCTCAGCAGAAGGTCAGCAGCCAGAGATATAAGTCAATGCTTTCTCACCATGGAAATAAGAGTGAGGCTCAGAGAGAGAAGAAACCATGTAACTTCTAAACAGCCAATCTGTGATTCCCATTTTTGCCATTCTATTTTTCAAAACAGAAACTGCTGGGCATCTGTGGTACACACCTTTAATTCCAGTACTCAGGAGGCAGAGGCAAGTGTCAGAGGCAAGAAACAGGCAGATCTCTCTGAGCTCAAGGTCCACCTGGTCTACAAAGTGAGTTTCAAGGCAGCTGGAGCTACAGGGAGACCATCTCTCAAAAAGACTAAAAAAATAGAAATTTAAAAAAGGAAACTATAATCTATCACTTAAAGTTTCTTGAGTGAAATTCTGATGGTTACACTCTCCGGGGTTATTTGTTTATTTACTCATTTTTAATTAGTTTACAAAAAACAGCAGGTTTTTTTAAGGCATCTTTATTCACAGTTAGTGTTGAATGATACATGGGATAAGTCCCATGTCCCCTTCTCTGCTGTACCCTTCCATCATCAATGTCCCCCCTTCCACTTATATATCTCAAGCATTTCTATTTTCTTCCTAATGCCTCTCTATTAAAGCCTTGTTTTTTTTTTTTAAATCTCATGGGCCCATTTTGGGTTTATTGGCCTTTATCCACATTTAGACCCACCTAGATATTCATATTTAACAGTAGGAATATAGAAAGTATAAATGAGAAGTAACACCTGGAATCTGTCTTTCTGAGCCTGTTACCTCATTTAATGCTTTCTAGTTCCATCCGTTTTTCCTGTAAATTTCATAACTTTGTTTGTCTTTTCTTTCCAGATGAATAAAATCCCATTGTATACTATGGATCATTTTTCTGCTAATTGGACATGTAGGCTGATTTCATTTCCTTGCTCTAGTGAGAAGAACAATAAACATGGATGTGCAAATGTTTCTGTAGCTGAGTGAAGAGTCCTTTGACTACATGCTCAGGAGCACTATAATTGGGTTATAGGGTAATCTTTAGTTTTTTCTGAAGAATCTCCACATTGATTTCCATAACAGCTCCAACAGCCTATAGTACTACCAGAACATTAAAAGTCTTTCTTCTAATTCTTTGAAATCTAAAGATTCAGATTTTTTTATATAGACTTGTCCTTGACCATTTAGCTATAAGTCTAGGCTGGTAGCTCACTTTTCTTAGAACTGTGAAAGCACCTGACTTAGATTTCTACTGTAGCTGTAGAGTCTGCTTTCAGTGGAATTTGCTGTAGGTTTTTGGTTCCTCAAAAGTCTCTCTGGGGATTTCTGAATTTTCGCATCTTCTGAAATTTTAAAATTTATTCTTTGTGGCTAATGTCATGCTTCTTAACTATTAAATTTTTCAATTAAATCTCCTCATATCCCAGTTTTTTCATCCTGTAAATCTGATTTGAAGCACTATAGCCTTTCTCAAGTTATCCTTCATGACTTTTTGCCTCATTTCAGGCGTTTCTACTCCCTAGTCTTCTACTACAGTACTCTGAATAATTCCCCTAATCACAAATATCCCCTTACACTATATCTTAAACTGCTTCATTCATCACTGAATTCCACACTTCAACAATTATGCTTTTGATGCCTACAATTCTAATTAATTCTTTTGATGCATCCTTGGTAATTTTTGATAGGTTTTTGGTTATTTGTTTAACTACTTAAATGTCATATCATAGGTTTTCTTTTAAAGAATTTCACACATTCGTCTTGCACATCAGAAAGCGTAAAAGTAAAAACATGCTTTTACTTTGTGGTTCCTTATGTTCTAATTTTTCTTCTCTCACCATCCATGTTTTCTCTTTCTATGCTTTCAGAATCCTAGCTGGCAACATCTTTGAGTTGAATTTCTTAATTTCATTTGTCCCAGTCTTTCTTACAATTAAGAGCACTCTTTGTGGAACACACTTCCACAAAACACTATTTGTGGATTTAAGGCTGAAAATGCTTGGATTTTTGCCCGATTAACCGATGACTATTTTCTCACCAGCAGAGCTGTACGGTTACAAAGGCAATTGTAAGGCCCCCCACTCTCTAAAAATATCGACTCTAATTTAAATAAAATATCAGTGGGTCCCTGACCAACAGAATCAATCTAACTTCTAATTTCAGTCACCTACCACTCCAAGAAGATTTTCAGTCTTCTCTCCCATCGCTTTTCTAGTAGGACACACAGATCAACCCAGTCACTCACATGGTTCTTCGATGTGGAATGTGCTTCCTGTCACATCTTCCAGTTGATCTATATGTCTAAACATCTGCATATCCTGCAGGGCCCCACTTGTATACACTTTCCTCGTTTTTTTCTCAACCACCTCACATTGTATCTCATAAACTATTGCCTCCTGCCATGTTTGTGTGTTGACCTTATCCTTTTGATGTATATGTCCCATTTCTCTCACCAGCCTGTATACTAGTTTCAAACCTTTTGCCTTTTCAGCACCAAGAACAGCACCTCCGCCTCAAAGTAAATAGACTGGATGCAGAGAGATTTAGAATTCAGACCTAGCTATTTAAAGTAATTTCTATCACTTACTTGAAAGTTCCCCAGCTTCCTGAGTCAGATCTCCCTCATCTATAAAGCATACACATATCATATCATATAGTTTAGACTCTCAGCACCTTTTCTTGATTTTTCATCATTCATCAATCCCTGGCATCTACACAAGAAACCCAAACTGACTAGTTACTGGAGTATCCCCAACTATTGGCACAAAGATTTGAAGGGTTTGTTGAGCTAAACAGTCAATTAACTATCTAAAATGTTCATCTTGGAAGTGAGAAACTACTACTTGCTCTTTTCCATTTTTTTCCCCTTTGGCTTTCTTTACATTACATAATAGGAACTCTCAAACTGTGGCAATTTCATGTTGACTATATTTCAGTATAAAAACTGAATCACAATTGGTCTGCTGGCAAATGAATTAATAAAAGGTACTATAAAGAGATTTGAAGGAATTCAACTTCTGAAAAATAATGGACATTCACATATCAATGTGGTTAAATTCTTATAAATGGGTCATTATATGATTTTATTGTTGTGTAAACATCATAAAGTGTGCTTACCAAATATTCTATGATGTCAATCAGCAATATAATTTATGGAACCCTCATCTCTGCAGTTTGTTGTTGACTGAAATGCATTACATCATTATGTAGCATATGAATGGACTTACTTCAGACCTACAGCAGATACAGTGATGTTACTAATAAAGACCATCATTTTAAAGGTGTCATCCTTTGGAGATCATAAAAAGCTAAACGCCTCAGATAAAAGTGCCACTACTGCACCATAAGAGATAGTTTACTGTGCCAGTCATTATGGTTTTTAGGCTTTAGGGATTGATTAGACCATTGATTGATTTTCTCCCTTAGTAGTTTGCATTGTATCCTCCAGAACTATGAGAGCTAAACTTCAGGTAGAAGAATTCCAGATCATTTCCTGCTCCATTGCTCCAAGTCCTATGTCCAAAGCATGTCCTTTCTTCAACACTAGGGTCTTATTTTCTAGTTCTGGGAAATAACCAAGAGTTCTGGCAATGGCCTGTGTTATTTTAGGAGTCTCTTGGACCATTATGACCAATCACTCAAAGGGAGGTCTCTGCTGTCTGGAATTGTGTTCCTTGCCACACAGCCTACAGGTATATATATATGCACTAATGTTCAGACACTGTAACAGCTATCTAACTGAACATAAAGCCCTCTCAATGTGGGTGAACTCATGAGCAGCACTATAAACACAGTCAAATACACATGGCTGGAGAGGACACAGATTCTAGAGGAAGCCTCATCTCTTTCAGATGTCTAGACAAATGAAATTTCTTATTACATGCTAAATATGGGTCCTTATATTTTCAGACTAGACTCCAGTGGATGAATCTGCACCAAAGGACATCTGAGTACAAATACTTGACTAGATAGGATTTAACATGTATGGCAGAATACATGAGGTTCAATAGGGAGGTAGGCACAGATGTGGGGGATAAAATTTGATTAAGAACTATTGTATGAAATGTACAAAAGCTTGGTAATTGTTTATAAAGCTAAACACTTGGCCTCAAAAAAACACCTTCATAATTTGTGGTGTCAGGAGAAAATGTTAAGTTCAAAGTGAATTGCCTATAAACATCTGGAGCCTCAGAATCAAGAGAATCAAGTTTTCTTGGATTTAGGATATTTCCCTCAAATCTTTCTTTATTCTTTTCTTTTTTTTTTTTTTTTTGGTAAGTGACAGACTTTTATATGACCAAAATATGAGGCTTCCATTAATTCAGTATTCTCTTTTCCACTATCTTAATCTTCTGAGACATTTGAGTAGAAAAATCAAGTTGCAAGATTAGGTCAGATATTAGGGCGTACAGTTTGGTATTAAAGAAGTACCTTTTTCAAAGTCAAAAACCGACACTTTACCCTGCCTTGGCGTCCAATAAGCATCTGCATGATCATGGATTGAGTCATTTAATCTCTTTGGTTGCTGCAGCTAACCAGTAAGTAGATTGTTTTCATGATCTCTAATGTTCTTTTTAGCACCAGAAAATTCCATCAGTCTTTGCAAATGCCTGGAGCAATTTGGATTCAAGACTCATATTAGCCATATGTTTCAAAAACTGCACTTCCCTTTCCTTCCCAACAAATCAGAGAACATTTTTTTTTTCAGTAGAGAAAAGCCAGGAGTGCAATGGTTTGCTTCCAGACAGATTTATTGAAAATGGAAAATCCCAAACACACAGAGGCATCAAGAAAATCAATGTGTCACACTTCTAGGGTTCAGTAAAACAATATCTTTCTCTTATATTTGAAGAGGAAGTTTTTTTTTAGATATGTGTGCTAATAATATTGAACAACAAAGAAAATCCTTTTCAAGTGATTTTCCCCCTCTGATTTTCTACGTGCTTTTATAGTAAACTAATTTTCTGTCTATTGGCAAACTCTTCCCCTAAATCTTTTGCCAGCAGCTTATTGCAAATTTCTAAATTGTCGGTGCATTGAGGCCACAGCTAACTTCTGTATCTCTGTTTCCTTTTTCAAATGAACTAAGTAACATTACTCATATATGCTTGCAACTTCCTTCTTTCTCTTCCTTACTCTTCACACTGCTGTACTGAGGCTGGAAGGGAGAGGGAATCAGGTAGAGCACAACATAGTCTATTTTACTTTATAATTCCTCAGAGAGCATTTCAGTGTGCGCTTTCCTCCCACACACATTGTATACACACCACTGCCCTGTGGGTCACTTCAGACACTTGAAGTTGAGTCAGAAAAAATATATATTAAGCATAAGTTATCTCTGGAAACCTTGTGAATCAGATAGCACAAAGGCGAAAGGCACATATAACAAAAAGGTGAGCCCGGTGATTAATGAATGAGAGAAGCCAGAGGCAAATAAAATAGGTGATTTTAATGAATCTCTGACCTGCTTCCAAGATAGGAGAAAAGAGGGCACCCTGGCACAGGCTTTGGAGGAAAACAAAAGCCATGTATGAGAGAAAACGACACTATTGATTCAGCATTGAGCAAGGCACAGGAAATTAGAAGTAAAGCTGACTTTATCTTTGATGCTGCTGATTCACCAGCCTGTGGGTATAGACTACATCTGAAAAAACAGTAATTCAAGTTTTACTAGATCACTGTCTCTACCAACAGACAGAGGAAGTCTATCATATACAAGGCATTCCCTCTTTATATACTCAGATATATACACTCATATATATATATATATACATACATACATACACACACTCAGATACATATATATATGTACTAAGATATATACATACACATACATACACACACACACATATATATATGTACATATATATATGTTTATATTCAGTTCTATGTACCATAGGGGAAAATTGAAAGATGTTAATATGTTCAAGAATAAGTTGACAACTAGATTCATTGTGTGACTACTTCTCCACATCCAATCATGGCAATTTTATACCATCTCCTACTTAATCTGTCCCAACGTTCCCTGACAGTTATCATAGTTCCACAAGCATCATGACCTCCTGGGTTTCTTTCACTCTCTCTAGCAAGGCAGCACACCTACTAGGCACTGGCTGATGTCTACTGAGTTTGCAGTTCTCTTAGTATGCATAACTCCTGCACTGATTTGTTCAAACAAGGCTTAGTACTTACTGCATCAAAACCACTGTCTTATTACACTACAAACAAACCAGATTGCTGTTAAATTCTAATGGAATAAGAATTATGGTTTCAGCAATTATGTTTTTTATTTATGTGTATGGATGTATGGTGTGTGTGTGTGTGTGCATGCCATATGCCTGTAGGTGCCCACAAAGGTCACAAAAGGATGTCAAATCTTCTGGGGTTGGAGTTAGAGGTGGCTTGGGCACTGGAAATCAAACTTGGGTCTTTAGAAGAGCAGCATGCGCTAAGCCATGCTACCATCTCTTCAGCCCAGTTTCAGCAACACAAAAGCATAAGAAGGAAGGAAGGGAGAGAGGGAGGGAGGGAGGGAGGGAGGGAGGGAGGGAGGGAGGGAGGGAAGGCAGGGGAGTGGAGCAGAGGGGAGGGGAGGCAGGGCATGATGGGGCGGGGAAGAGATATTGCGCTGGCCATACAGATATTGTGCTGGCCATACATAACTGAGCATGAACTCGGATTCATGAAATACTGAACCAGCCTATTTCCCATGACCACCTTGCACTGAAATTCAGCATTCTCATGCACCTCACATATCCCCATTCTAGTCAGCTCACAGCCAGTCACTGCTTTTAAAGATACAGCCTCAGAGTTACATGTATCTCTTTTTCAGATTGTACTGTCCAGAACTTAGATGGCCATATGTAACTAGGAAGGAAGTGATGAAATGTAGTCTTTATTACTGTAAGAGAAATGCTTACCAAAGAATCTAATTATCCCAGAGGAAATGAATCGCTTACTCTAGAGAAAGGGAATAAATATCTGGAGCAAGTAGTCCTTTGCTATGGAAAGAAAGCGTCTTCTGGAATTCATATGATGGAAACATCTCTAAAGTTATATGTTAATGTATAGATATGGAACCTTTGAGAGGTCATTGGAACATGAATAATCTGCCTTCATAAATAGAGTCACCTGTGTACAGATGATGGATTATGGAGGGGGTGATCTTGCTATAATAAAAGGAAGTTCCATCAATGCTGGTTCCATCGCAGCATGTGATACCGTCTCCAACACCTTTGACTCAGCATGAAACTTTCACCAGATGCTGGGGAGATATTCTAACTGTGCTCTTAGACTTCCCAGTGAGCTAAATAAATCTCTCTTCTTTATAAATTGCTCAGTCAGGGGTATTCAATTACAGCTACAGAAAATAGACAAGACACAGTAACCGTATTTACACAGCAAAATTTTATTTTCTCATTTAACAAATGAGGAAGCTATAAAAAAGAGACATAACCTGCCCAAAGTTATAGTTAATTTTTAGGGAATCCAGGTTTTGAAACTAAGAAAACTGTTTCTTTTGGGACTTTGTGATTAATTTGTCTAAATAATGTGTGCTGAAAGGAACAGAGAAAGGGAATGGAAATGCATTAGAAAAGAGGAAAATCAATAGAGACTTCCTTAACTTGCATTCCTTCAATTTAGGTGAAATACACTAATTTTTAGGGAAAATATTCTAAATTCAGAGTCAATGTCATAGTATTGTCCTCCCCTGCCTTTTTGAAGATTAACTTGCTTCATTGAAACATTAAAAAAAATGCGTATAAGTTTAGTCTGAAGACAATGACAGAAAGCCATGCTGAAAATCATTTAAGTATATGAAGAGGATTCTGTAGATGGAAGGACAAATTAGTACTGTAAGTTTTCTCATTTTCCTTAGCATTAAAAATACCAGTTTGCTGATAGCTCTACAATAATCTCAGCTGTGTTCTCAGTGTAATAAACACCAAACAGAAAAACAGATGGAACCAAGAGGGCAGGAGTTCGCACCGAGCAAATTTGCCCAGCAGTGAGTCTGTATTCTCTCATCTGTTGATAAGCTTCCAATTATGTTCATATTTTGAAGACACGAAAGAGCTCAAGAGAGTCCTGGTTTAGGCGTGCTGATCAGTTTTCACCTTTTAATTGGTATAAGAATTTACATTCTCAAGAATGCAAGTGTATCTGGGCTTGGTGACATACATATGTAATTTAGGCACTCAGGAGGCTATCCAGCAAGGGTTCAGAGTTTGAAGCCACCCTGGTCTTCACAGAGAGACAGTGTATCAAAACAAACCAGTAAAAATAAAAAATAAAAAAAACTTAAGATGCTAAGTCACTGACGTTCCACAATATTTTTCAGGAATTCCGTAGTGACATGATGGTGACGCACTTTGGGGGAGCACAGATTTGGGGAAGGTGACACAGGTCTTCCCTATGGATAAAGGTTTAAAGGAAGGCTAGAGTCACAAAGTAAATCTGCCATTGCTTACCGCCTTGTAGTTACACAGTTAAGAAACAGCTCTCTAGGTGATTCTCAGGCAAGCCAGCAATTGAAGGCAACAATCACAGAAACAGCACAGAGGAGCCCTGCAGAAGGACACTCAGGAATTTGTGTCATGTTAAATCCTAGTCTTTTAAAAATATTTTAATTGAGTTTTGTGGCATTTTGTAATAGTTCTTAAACAAATTTAAATCCTCCCCTTTCCCCATCCACTCTCTCCATAGATCCATCACTGGGTTTCATACATTCTGTCATATGTTAAGTCCTATCTGATCAAGCATTTTTACTCATATATCCTTCTGTGTAAGTTCATCCATTGGAGTCATCTAGAGATCTTAAAGATCTACTCTCCTTTACCCAGAAGTAACCAACTGCCAAGAGTTCCTAGGCTAGGGTTGGGGCCTGCTGCCCACTTCCCCAGTTCTATGGTGAGTTATTGTCTGATTGAGTTGACGTGGGTCTTGTGCATGCTGTCAGTTCATATGAACAAGTTTCCAGTGGCCTGAAATCCTGTTTACCTGGGTTCATGCACCAATCCTGATTCTTATAATCTTTCCAACCCCTCTTCTGCAATGGTCCCTGAGCCAGAGGTAGATGAAGAAATCCAGGTCTTGGGTTTCTTCATCAGGAAAGCTGCTAACCAAGAATCCCTAAGCCTCTGATAAATAGAAAGTTCCTATGTGAACTGGAGATTGCACCAAGAAGTATAATGTGGAGCTACATTAATGACAAGCTGTTACTTTCATGCTGTTTAGTTGGGCATCTTGCTATCCACTAGATACTATATTCCAGAGCTCTTGGCAATAAGGAGAGGTCAGAAATGCTTTCCACGTGACAGTCTTCAGATGGAGTCATAAATCAGAATAATAGGCTCTGTTCTCTCACAAATTGTTCCTTTTTCGTCGAACTAAAGGAGATTCGATCTGCTGGCACTAAAACTTTGAATAAGAGGCTCAAACTCAATTGAGGCATTCCAGGTTGACTTCATGGGGTCCTTTCTGAAAGAATGACACACCGCAGTGGATAGTCACACACCCATGTGCATATGGGCAGCAAAACGTGGACTCAGAGGGTCATCATAACAAAAAATAAAATAAAAACAGAATATGAATATGAGAGACAGATTGGATAGCGATCGCCAGGAGTTGCAGGAAGGGAGTGGTGGACAGATGTGATCAACATGCATCGTATAAATGCATGGCGCTTTCAAAGAGTAAGAAATTTCATGTTTAAAAATGAGATTTGGAGGTAAAGGAACACATTTAGAGCAGTGGCAAAGTATGCCCCCAAGTTATTAAGTCTTACCTACTGGTGGTCATAGACCAGTCTACACTTTCCCTCCCAGAAATTTGGACTTATTAGGATCAGTTCAGATCAGGAAACATGCATTTCTAAAATACTTCCCAAGGAATATTAAGCATATTCCATTGTGATTCTAGTGTAAACAACACAGTTAAGCCCTGCTTCACAAGTACAAATTAAATGACAGAAAAGTCCACCTAAATTAAAAAATGATCTGTTTTCAAAGATTTATGAAAGTTTGATTTGTTCCCATGGAGGTGGGTAAGGATAGGACTATAGTATATAGCTGTCTATCAGCATAGCCAAAGAAACAGCCCTTCAGTGTCCTATCTCTTCCAGACGAGCAATCACACTCTGTGTAAGACTGGCTCAGGAGATGGGACACTGTCAAATAGGACGCCCTATTGAGTCAAATCCTTGTGTAGCTAACAGGCCTCATACATTAGACAACTCTCCTTTCACTGCGGCTCTTCACCTTGAGAGATGATGTACACCTTTGAGAATGTCGGCTTCATTGTATTTCACATTCAGCTGGCTGATTCTCTAATCTCATTGCCCAGTCTAACTGATGACATCCTTGCAAATGTGCATGTTGTACATCACATGTGCTTTCAAGAGTGCCAACCAAACTCCTGTTGATTTCCCACATATATTTCAAGTATCCATAAAGATATGTAAAGTAACACTAACAGATTATTTATTATTATTATTATTATTATTGCCATTACTATAACAATTGAATTGAGGGTTTATTATGCACCGGAAATTTTTAGTCCTTTGTAACCACTGACTCATTCATCTTCACAATAACCCGTATGTGAATACTTTTAGTTGTCTTCATTACCATTGATGAAATCAATGCATGAGGAGGTTGAGTAAGATGAAGGAAGTCACAAACTTAGAAAGTAATAAAGGTAAAAGTTGAGTTCAGTTAGTCTGATTTGCAATTCTGGATCATTGTTTATACACTTTCCAGATTATCACTCTGTATATTAATCTAATATAATACATAAGCTTCTCCTAGAATCCTGAAGCTACCTTTGCATCCCATTTCACATCACTGAGCTCACCTGGCATAGACAGAGTCATGGGAGAGAATTATTCTTATACTCCTGAGATGAACCAGAGGAAATTCAGTAACAAGCAATCAGGGAAAGCATTCAAGGAAACTTTCTGTTAAGAATAGCCTCCAAAAAATAAAATCTCTGGGAATAAACGTAACTAACAACACTAAAGATCTCTACAATGAAAATTTTAAGTATTTGTAGAAAGAGATAGAGGAAGACACCAGGATATGGACAGATCTCCCATCTCATAGTCTGACAGAATTTGTACAGTAAAAATGACCATCCTACCAAAAGCAATCTACGGATTCAATGCAATGCCAATCAAAATCCCCATGACATTCTTCACAAAGCTAGAAAAAATGCATCCTAAAATTCATACAGAATCACAAATACCCCAGATAATAGAACTAATCATGAGCAAAAAAGGCAGTGTTGGGGGGGGGTCACCATACCAGATCTCAAACTGTATTACAGAGCTGTAGTAGTAAAAACATGGTGCAGGCACAAAGACAGACTCATAGATCAATGACACAGAGTAGAAGACCCAAAGCATGAGTACATGCAATATCAGCCACCTGATATTTGACAAAGATGCTACACATCCAACAAGGGATTAATATCCAGAATATAAAGATCTCAAAAAAACAAGAAAATAAATGACCCAAAGAAAAATGGACTAAGAAGCTGAAGAAAGAGTTCTCAGATGAAGAAATAAAAATGTCCAAGAAACACCTTTAAAAGTGCCCAGCATACTTAGTAATTAAAGAAATGCAAGTCAAAACACTTTAAGATTCCATCTTACCCCAGTCAGCCTGGCTAAGATCAAGAGAACAAGAGATACTAAATGCTGAGAGGATGTAGAGACGGGATGGTCATCCACTACTGGTGGGCGTGCAAACTGGTGGAACCACCATGGACAGCGGTGTACAGCATTCTTTAAAAACTAAAAATGAAGTCACCATTTGATCCAATTATCACACTCCTTGGACTCAAACCACCCAAAGGACTCATCGTACTGCAGAGATACCTATACATCCATGTTTGTTACTGCTCTTTTCACAATAGCCAAGAAATGGAAACCAACCACCCAAACATCCATCAACTGACAAATGGATAATGAAACTGTGGTACATTTACACAATGGAGTTCTACTCAGTAGGAGAAAAGATGAAGTCATGACATTTGCAGGTAAATGGATAGAACTAGAAGCTTTCATACTAAGTAACACAGACTCAGAAATACAAGTGAGGTATGTTCACCTTCCCATGGGGATGATAGCACCAGTCCCTTGTATGTGAGCATATAGCCTGATGTACCAGCAGGAGCCAGGACAATGAAAAGGAACCATGGAGATAAAGGGAAAGACAGAGCTCAAAAGAGGGGGACACTGGAAAACAGATGTTGCCAAAGGTGAAATGGGGTAGGTGGGGGTGTTCAAGTGGGAATGGAGGAGGGAAGAACATACAAGGAAACCCGGAGGTACAGGGGAGAAGGAACTCAAGATAGGAGGATAACAACTGACAGGTATTTTCAAGGGGAAAATGGGTAAATATACTTTATCTGGGAAGGGAGGGAAGTTAGACAGGGAGAGAGATAAGAGAGATAAATAAAGCTTATGTAGTGTGAAAAACCAGAAGGAAATGTATTAACCCACACCTGGAATGGGTTAATACATAAAATATCTGAACATGAGTGTATGTGTATACCTGAAGGCATATAACAAGAAACACAGTTCTAGAGAGGAGAAAGCTCCCTTTCAGTTGTTGGTCAGGGTAGTTCAAGAGAGTCCCAAAATAGCACAGGCTATTACCAGAGTCCTTGATTACCTCCCCGAACTTGAAATGAAGACCCTATTGCTAAACACAGGACATAATTCAGTAACAGGTCTTGGTGCAATGAAGTTGGAACTGACATGACATGGTAGCCTCCTCCCTGAAGACTAGCTCTCATAGTTCTGGAGACTACAGGGCAAGCTGCAAAGTGAGAAAAATCAAGCAATGGTCCAACCCAGCTGTAGGCCTAGAAACCACAACAACTGACACAGTAAACAACTTTTATTGGTACAGTGAGAATACTTTTATCTAGGGGCTAATCAACAGCTATTTAATTGGCTTAAAGCCATCTCAAAGGGAGGGAACTTATGTATGGCACTGTAAACATAGCCAAATACATATGGCTGGAGAAGTCTTAGATCATATGTAAAATCATCATCTGTCCCATCTCTAGACAAATAAAATTTCTTACTATATACTAAATATGGATCCTAATATTTATAGACAAGTATAACATACACCATTCATTAAAAAAATTTTTTTTGCAATATATGGAGGCTATTTTCATTTTCCCTAGCAGCTGATATTTCATTGTACACATGTGCCGTACGTCATTATCCATTCATCAGTTGATGGAATTTAGGCTTTTCTATTTCTTGACTATTACGCATACAGTATCAGTGAATGTAGATAGACAGATATCTTTGTAGTAAAATAGAGAGTCCTTTGAGTATATGCCTAATAGTGGAATGGCTGATCATGAAGTAAGTATACATGTATTTCTAGCTTTCTTTGATACTTTGTATTTTTTATGTGTATGAGTATATTATATGCATGCATGCAAGTGCACCTGTGTCATGCAATGCAAGCAGAGGTCAGAAGGCGGCATCAGATCCCCCAGAACTAGAGTATCAACCTCCATGTAGGTGCTGGAAATCGAACCTGGGTCCTCTGCAAGACCAATCAGTGATCTTAACCACTGAGCCGTCTCTCCAGTCCTAATGCTAGCTTTCTGAGGAGCTTCCACACTGATTTCCATAAGGGATACACCAATTTGCACTTCCACCAACAGGGAATAACTTCTCTTTCCCCATATCCTCATAAGAATTTGTCATTGTTTTTCGGCCATTAGCCATTATGCCTGTGATAAAATCAAATCTCAAAGTAGTTTTAATTTGCATTTACATGATGAACATTTTAAAAGATATTTCTCAGTTTCATCTTCTTAAGTGGTTTTTGGTTGTCTTCTGGGTTTTTTGTTTGTGGCAGGGTCTTTCTGTAGCCCCAAGTGGCATGGAACTTGCTATGTAGACAAGTCTGGCCTCAGTCTCAGAAATCTGCCTTCCTTTGTCTCAGGAGTGCTGGAATTAAAGTCCTGTGTCACCCACCTGGCTTTATATTTTATCTTTTGAGAACTCCCTGTTTATTTCCTTGCTCTAATTTTTAATAAAGTTCTTTGCTTCTTTTTTATTGAACTTTTGCAAAATTCATACCATCTATTTTGATCATATTTAGATCCACTTCCCATTCTTATCCCCCTTTTTACGCACTGCCCATGTACCCATTATATACATATGAGTGTGTGTGTCCTATAGAATCATTTGTGTTCCCAAATGCCCTTTGGCTGTTTGTGTTTACTTTTTAAATCTTTGTATATTGAAGACATTAGTCCTCTGTCAGAGTTATAGATGTTAATTTTTTTCCCTCAGTCTGTAGGTTGCTTCATCACTCAAATAATAGTGTCTTTTGCTGAGAGAAGCTTTTTATTTTCATGATGTATTATTTGTCAGTTGTTGGACTTGTTGCTTGTGCCACAGACATCTTCAGAAATTCCTTTTCTGTGTAAGTTCCAGTGGATTCCCTACTTTTTCTTTCATCAGACGTGGGTGTCAGGTCTTCTGTCGTGGTCCTTAATTCATTTGGAGTTTTGTGCATGATGAGATTTAAGGATCTAATGTCATTCATCAGCACACAGCCAGCTGTTCAGTTTAAACTATCATTTTTTGAACATGCTGCCTTTTCTCTAACGTGCATTTTTGGCCTCATTGTCAAAAATTAAGTAACTTTAAATGCTTGGACTTAAATATTGGTCCTCAGCTCTACTCCACTGATCAGCGTGTCTGTTTTTATGTTGATACCACACTTTTTATTACTACTGTAGGTCTGTGGTATAATTTGAGATCTGGGATGGTAATATACCTCCAGCATTTCTTGTATTGTTCAGGTTTTTGCTATCCTGCAATTTTTGTGGCCCATATATTTGAGATTATGTTTTCAAATACTTTGAAAAATTGTTCTGGAATTTTAATGTGTATTGCTTTGAATCTGTAGACTGCTTTTGGTAGGATGACCATTTTCACAATATTAATCCTACTGGCCCATGAGCATGGGAGATCTTTCCATCTTTTATCTTCAGTTTCTTTCTTCAATATCTTACAATTTTTATTATGGAGGTCTTTCACATCCTTGGTTAGATACTTTTTCTCTGACTTTTTGAGTTTTTGTATATTTCATATAATACATTTTAATCAACTTTAGGCCCTCCATCCCCCAATCAGATTTCAGGTGTTCTGTCATATATGTTTAAGTCCTATCCGGTCAAGCATTTGTATCATGATGTCCTTTGGTGCACGTTCATCCACTGGAGTCTACTCAGTCTATCTAGAGTCACTCCTTAGATGATCTACCTTCCCTCACCCTGCAGTATCATATGCGAATAGTTCCTTTGGTATGTTTGGGGTCTGATGCACAAATTCCCCATTCTCTGTTCGGTTCTTGTCTAATTGAGTCAGCATGGGTCTTGTGCATGCTGTTACCTTTGTTGCAAATTCTTATGTGCAAGTTCCCAAAGACCTAATAGCCTATGTTTTCTTATGCTCATGCACCAAGACTGGCTCTTAAAATATTTCTGCCCCCTCTTTGGCAATGGTCCATGAGTCATGCGTGGATGAGGTTTAGTATATTCCAAGATATTGTATGGAGTTTAAGGCTATCATAAATGGCTTAGTCTCCCTGGTTTTGTTTCTCAGTATGCTTGTTGGTATATATAGACGGCTACTGAATACATTTGCTGCTTTGTTGTGGTTATCAACTCTAAAGAGATTTCTGGTGCAGTTAGGGTGGTGCCTGTAGAGGATTATATTGTCTGTACACATGGCTACTCAGACATCTTCATTTCCTATTTGTGTCATCTTTATTTTGTTTGTTTTCTTTTTCTAGGTAACTTTCAAGCAAGAACAGAGACTATGGACCTCCTTGTCTTGTTCCTGATTTACTGGAAATGCTTTGAGATTTTCTCCACTGAGTATGATGTTAGTTGTGGGCTTGCTGCATATCACCTTTATTATGTTGAGATGTATGCCTGTATTCCTAGATTCTCCCTGACTTATATCCTGAAAGGATGTTGACTTTTGTCAGAGGCCATTTATTCATCTGATGAGATGAACATGTGGTGTCTGTACTTGAGTCTGTTTATGAGGTGAATTACATTTATTGATTTACATATGTTTGAACCACCCCTGATTCTCTGAGATGAAGCTGAGTTGATCCTGGTGGATAATCTTCTTGATGTGCTCTTGTGTTCAGTTTGCATGTATTTTATTGCAAGTTTTGTGTGTGTGATCATTTGGGAGACTGGTCTATAGTTGTTGCTGTTGGATCTGTTGAATCTGTCTTGTTTAGGTATCAGGATAATACTGGCTTCATAACAAGGATTTGGAAATGAACAGTGCTTTGCAAGATTGACTCTGACCTCAGATCACCACTGCCCAGAGAAAGCTCTTCATTCTGACCTTTGTTGGTATTTAATTCTGACTCTGTACCTGAAATGTGCCCCAGTTTCCCTGTCCTCAACTATAAAATGCAATGATCACCCCTTCCTTCTACAACTGTGGTGAGGAGCAACTGAGATGAATCTTATATCTCCACTTAACATAAGACAGGTTCATACTAAACAAACAGATATTGGGGTAATTCCATTATCACAAAAGCAAACTTACTTTACTTTTATGAAGAGATATTAATTTTCCTCTTAAACTTAAGCATGAATCAGTAATCTGGCTTCTGTTAGCATCGCTGTTTTACAAAAGAAATTAAAGACTGTCTTCAGGAATCATCCAGTGATAAAACTGTTCCATATCTTCATGACTTGCTCTTTTTCTATACCATCTTGTTAAAAATTTAAAAATTAATAAAGTAAAAATAAATTCAAAGATTTCATTGATTTTGGAACTTAGTAAAGTACATCTCTGCCTCATTAGCAAGTAAGCCAAAATAGGACATGGTGAGAGCTAGTTGAGTTTCTTAATGGTAGATAGTAACAGCATGTGTCAAGGCTTTAAGGAGTTAACCAAACAGGATTAATTCCAGAGAAACAGAACCATAGCATGTTTCATATATGGAAAGAGATTTCTTTTCAGGGCTTGTCTTATGCAATTGTTGAGGCTTGATACATTCAAACTAGGAAGGAGAGGCTGAGACATCGGAACCAAGGAATGGTTCCAGTTGGGATTCCAAAGACAGTTTCTGGTTGAAGTCTCTCTAGCTCACAGATAACTCTTTATTCTAGTTCCACCTTCCACTGATTGAATGAGAGCCACTCAATTCTGGTAGCAGATATTCTTTTTACTTAAAGTCTAGGACTCTAAATGTTAGTCTCATGCAGAAAATAGTTTGGCAGAACTATTCTGAATAATGTTTGATCAAATATCTTCACTATGGCCAAGACAAACTGACATAGAATTAAGTGTTATATTTGTCTTTTTATTTTAAATAGACCCAAAGAAAGCACAATGATTGGAAAATGCACTAGGAAGAGATTCGTGCAATGTCAGGATATATCACTGTCAGAGATAACACAGTGCAGGCTCGGTGGGCATAATGAGGATTACAGCCATACTTTAATAGTGATGGAAAGCCAATGACAGGTCACAGGCAGAGAGCTGACCTGATTCACTCTGTTGCTAAGACACACTGATGAGGATGACAGGGTTTGTGTAGCAGTGTAGCCCGAGAGTCTCCACGACAAAATTACAGTGGCACGAACTTGAGAAGTGGACAGGAAGTCATGAGCAAGGCTCAGATTCCATATAAATTTGAAGAGCAGATCTGAGAGCACTTGGGGTGGATTGGATATGTTGGTGGGAAAGGAAGAATCAAAATTCATTTTGATATTATTAGAGGGTTTTCAGAAGCCCCTCCAACAGCACTCAGTTAAGCTCCCTCAGACTTTATCAGCATTTGGCTTGTGCAGCTTCTGAAGCATTTGCTGGCATTTTTGTGGGTTGTTTCTTTTTTTCATGTCAATTTCCGCAACCAGTTAATTAAAGCCTCAGTGTATTCACCTTTGTGCAGATACAGATTCTCACTGTTTGTCAAACAGATACATGATTGTGGAAAGCTGACAGGATGAGAAACACAATTCCTCCTTCAGCCTTTATCAGGAGCCTAGTGATCACATGGCCTTTAGCTGGCCATCTCTGAGCATCTTTAATTGTGGAAAGTTATACTCATCTGCTGAGCCTTGTGGCTGCTAAGTTTTTCAGACAATACAAGTAAGATACTCAAAGAGAGGTGGTGCTATATAGGCATCAAGAATCCATCATCGAAAAAATAAACCAACATTAAGGATGTACCACGGTCCTTCATTTGTACATATTACAGAGATAAGCTGCTAATTTCATACTTCACAAAAAATGTCCTTCACAGTATGTAAAACTAAGAGGAAAGTAACGACCAGAGCCACTTGGAATTTACAAGGAAATAAAATGTATATGAACACAAAGAGAAAGAAAAGCCAACAATTATTAATTATTTTTGTTCTTTAGGAAATGTTCTCTTCAAATAAGTTTAATTACTAAAAAGAAATAAAAGGCACTCTGTTATGTTTTCAAAGCACTTTCTCCTCCCCCGCTCCCTCACCGTGTATGTGTGTGTGTGTGTGTGTGTGTGTGTGTGTGATCTATGGGATGGTGTGCCTGTGTGTACATAGAGGCCAGATGAGGGTTGGAGATATTCTGCTATCATTTTATACCTCATTCCCTTGAGACATGGTCTCCTACTCAACCTGGAGTTGTGTGGTTAGGTGGCCATAAAGTCCGAGAACTCCTCCTGCCTCCACCCTGCCCCCACCCGAGCACCGCGGTTGCAGACATGTATATGGTAACAACCAGCATTTTTATCATGTGGATTTTGAGGATTTGAACTCAGCTTCTCATGCTTGCACAGCAAGTGTTCTTTACCCACTGAGCCACCTCCCCAGCCCTGACGCACTTGATTTTATTTTATTTATATTAGATTATGTGAAGTATATAAAATATATATAGTCACATTCTATATTTTGAAACTTAGAATAAACTAAAATGAGTGAATATCAGATTCAGAACTCATAATTAATATTGCTAAATCTGTCTCAAAATCTGACCATAACAGTTAACTAGCTAATTATTTGGAAAGACATCAATGCCTCTACTCTGCCTGATTTTGAGAGACAGTATACTAAAATGACTCATAGGAAGTGAGCATTAAAAATTAAATATAAGAACTCTTGAATCTCTACTTTTACCTACTAGTAATGAAATCATATGGAGTGAGTAAGAAAACCCAACCCAACCTAAGGTACTTTTGGCTGCCAGGAGGGAGAGAGACAGTCTCTTTGAACACTGGGACTCTTAGTAGATTAACCAGGCTCCAGTGGATAAACCCACACTAAAGGACATTTGGGGACACAAATTAAACTCTATAGGCCTTCATATACATACAAATATACCTATATGTACATATTCATATATACATATATACGTGAGCCTATTATTTCTTTTTAGAGTGATTAAACTTATTTGAAGAGAATATTTCCTAAAGAACAAGAATATTTAATAATTTAATAGATAGTTAGATAAAAAGATTTGTCAGGCAAATCTTATCAGGGCAAGGACCCTGAAAGCAGCAATTCCAGTCCTTGGCTGAAGCCAGGAAATGCCTTGGTTCTGTCTTGGCTAGAGACCAGAAGTGCCAAAAGTATTTGGGGCCGCTAGTTTCTGACCTGATTTTATCTGCTATAATCTTTGTAGTGATGCTATTAATCTTTGAACTCAATTTCATTTCTTAATTTTATTCCCTGTCATTTACAGTTGATCCCTTACTCAAATGGTCCTACTGTGATCTTACAGTATCTCTCTGGGCCTAAAGTCAGTAAGAATGGAGACGCTAAATGCTTTACATGCCAACTTCAATCATCTCTGAAACTATTTTAGGGTCTCTATACGTGAAGATGGAATGTTACATGGATCAGCCTTGGAGGTCATTGAGAACAGACCCTTCCCTTTGGACTCCCACTTGCAGTTTCCTTGGTGACTCTAGAAAGAGAAACAAAACTGCATCTCCTTGGGTTTTAAAATAGCTTATGAAAAAGTGGAATGTTCAGGGCTTTGTTGAGGCCAGGTAAAGGAAGCTACTTCCTCTTGGTAAAAAGAGTAGAATCTGAATTCAATCTCTGGCCCTGGATAGAGACCGGACATTCTGATCTGCTCCAAAGACCAGAACATTACATAAAATAGTCTCGTCCCATAAGGACTAATCCAGTTGGGCCTGCCAATCACTTAGGCAGGAGACCATCTCCCAGGAAAGCTGACTCACCTGAAGATTTGCTAAGGAGACTGGAGGAATAATTATCCCCTTAATGAGGTAAAGTACTTATGCATCTCGGAAGTCCCTCTGCCAAGGCATTGGCTTTCAAACTTCTGCCATGTAGCACTCTGAAGCCTAATCAGTTTTCTGAATACTAACTTTGAAAGCATGACTTTATCATTTCCTTTTATGTTCTTTTTGGATCTTAGCATGCTCCCTGGCACTCTGGTGTTTCTCACTCATGCTCGAAGGATCCCTCTCCTTCCTTCAAGCAGCTGCTTATCAACCTCTCTTGCCAGGCTTGCCTGCTATCCTGTACCCTACTTTAAAAGGCATAACTTTCTTTCTTCTTTTTTTCTATCTTCCTCCTCTTGGGAGCTGCCAAGATTTACAGCTTACCTGCCCTGCTACTTTTTCTTTAAACTCTAATAAAACGGTACTTGAGCTTCCTCAAGAATTCTGTTTCTAAATTCTTTTATTAATGAGATCAAGAAACCAAAAGGAAATTCTGTTTTCTCTGGTACCATTGATAAGGATCGTCCAAAGTGAACATTTCTACAAGTTCCCAGAATGTCTGACAAGCATTCTGGTTTATTGCTTTGTACATACATTTGCTATATGCTCATACAATCTACTATTGATTTAGCATTTGCTTAATGTAAGCAATAAAGTACTGCATATCATTACAGACTAAAGAAAATCAATAACTAATCCCAAAAGAAGAATGCCCATTCTATTCTCTGAAAGCAATACACTGTCTATAAAATGTGTTTATGATAGCAATCCACAACTTGGAAAGAATCTATCTCTTCAATGGTTCCAGAAAACTGAATGTATTAAATTCTTATGCTTAGCTACCAACATATGTATGCATATGCACAGAGAAAAACCTAAAATAAAAAGAGAAATAATCTAAAGCATCATAGAAGGAAGATCATTTTTAAAGACCCAAAATGCACACACACTAAAACTCTCCGAGTTTGTGATTTGTAAATGAAGTTATAAAGTCACTAAGTAAGCTGTCTGGTCTGCACTGAGGACCAGTGTTCAAAATAATATAGAGTAATACTTTAAAACTTCCTTAGACATAAAGGGATTCACGGGTGCTTCTGATACTGAGGTCATTACATTACTAGTCAAATCCACAAAAGAATCAGTGGATCACTCACCATTGGATGAACTCAGATGGCAACCTTCATCTGCTAGCTATGTGGTTGAAGAAAGTAGTTCCAGAAATAAGTCATGGCTAAATAAGTCATGACTAAAATACTTTCCTATTTCCATTGTTCCTCCAACAGAAAGCAATAGTTCTATGTTGTTATTTGCATATATTCCATAAAGTTGCAAACATAAGGTAATTATGCCTTATAAGAAACCCCAGCTAGTTTTAGTCTTTTCACATGAAGACTTCAGAATGCTCTGTGGACCAGAGCAAGGAGTGGAATCTGTTATTTTATTGGAAAGAACAATATTCCAACTATTTCTCTCTGATAAGTCCTAGAAGCTCAAAATAGGCAATAGCTAAATAGAGACTTTTCATCAAATGCTAGGAAAATGATCCTCACTTCCCTGTGCATTTGAAAGGAAGAACTAGCAGTCTACTGCTTTGGGGTGTGAGAGGAAATTGTCTCTGCAGGATTAGTTTTAAACTCACAGTACAATTGAGTACAACCCAAGAGAATCAGCACCTACTACCAAATTAGTGTTATATCACATATGATCATAGGAAACAGCACATAAGTGACTGGAGATTTGGCTCAGCAGTTAAGAGCACTGACAATTCTTGCAGAAGACCTGGGTTCAAATCCTAGCAACCATGTAGCAGTTAGCAATCATTCATAATCCCATTTCCAGGGGATCCAACAGCCTCTTCTGTCCTTCATGAGCACTGCAGGACATGGATGCATACACACATACATATAACACTTATACCCATAAAATCTAAATAAATAATAGTTTTAAAAAACAGCACACAAAACTTTTGATCTTCAGTTTTCAATTATTCCGAGCAGTCTCAAATAAAATTCTAATGAACTGCTTTAGGAATGAGGTATTTGATTAGTTACTAGTCAACCATCAACCATCACTTCCTTTAAGTCCTAAAAGGCATGTCTCCTTCATTCTGAAAAGAATTCATGCTAAATGTATTTTGAACTAAAACTGATTAGAAAACTGAAATGCCATTATCAGCTTGAAGTTTTATTTCCAGATCTTAGTTTAGAAATCTAGAAATGAATTCCCATTGAGAAGTGAAATTAATTAATCCTTCTCTATTCTCCTTAAACTCAATTGTGACACTAATGCAAAAGAAACTTCTGAATGTTTCCTACAGTTCAGTTATAAGTTTCCCAGCAATTGACATGTGGGGTTTTTAAAGTCACAGTAACAACTAGGAAATTAAGATTGTGTCCATTTCATTTATCAGGGAGTGTGGAGGTCAATAGTGCTACCTTGTTTCAGCACTTGACTTATTTTACTGTTACATGGTTAGTAAACAAGAAAAATGCTGGTAAATAACTTACATGGTTTCTATACTAGTTTCTTTTCCTGTTGCTGTGATAAATGCTTTGACAAAAGCAATTTAAGGAAGAAGGGGCTTATTTGGGCTCCAGTTTCAGGAGAGAGTCCAGCATTGTGGGGAAGTCAAGGTGGCAGAAGCTTGAAGCAGCTGGTCACATTGCATCCACATCCAGGAAGAAGAGAGAGGTAAATGCAAGCAGGATAATGATCTAATCACTTTCTCGATTTTATATAGTCCAAGATGCCCTGTCCACAATTGTGGTCCCACTCACAATTAAGATGAATCTTCCCACATCAATTAACATAATCAAGATAACCCCCACATAGGGATTATGTGGACAATTAATCCTGACCATCACAGCTAAATTCCAATTCAGTGGGACACAAGACCGTTCCAAACACAAAATAGACAGAGAGTTGCCTTTCATTCACTGTGTGAATTCTGCAACAAATCAATAAATCCTATCTAGTTTTCAAAAAGGGATTGTTTAAAAGTTTACCCTGTACAGAGAAGTTAAAATACACATACTTGCATGCACAGTCCAACATCCTCTAATGATGGGAATCCTTTGCACTGGTAAGTGATTTCAGTTCATGTACAAACATCACAGAATAAATGTGAACAAAGCTAAACAGTATAGCACAAGCACTCTGCATGACTTCTTAATGCAATCAAGAGATATGGTAGATACAGGAGTGTGAAGCTGAGGACCCTGTAATACAGTGCATTGGTCCACCATGAGCTTTTTACATCCAGGAATGCACTCTAAGGTAATAATAAAAGAATAGTATAACAAATGCATAAAGCAGAAACACAATCTTTCATTGTAATTATCAAGTATTATATGCAGAACTAGTATGTACTTTTATGTGGTATACAGTTCCATGACTGGCAGGACTAGTAGGCTTGCTTGAACCAGCATCACCACTGATATATAAAGCATTACGGTAGTGAGAACATCACTAAGTGACAGGCATTTTTCAGCCCCAAAACAACATTGTTGGCTTACCGAGTGTTGGATAAAATGTTAGCACCCTGCTACCAATCAGCTATTGCCACAAAAATACATTCAATAAAATATTCAAAATACACTAATGTAACATGACAGGCCCTGCGTGTGTAGACCACTGAAATGTGGCTCCACTGTTCTCAGTAGTCTTACCCTGTAGCCAAAGGCTGGCAGCTCCTTCCTACAAATATAATTGTCTTAGTTGTAACACCAGTGAAAGCCCCAGAAGGAAAGTGGAACATGGAAAAGCTTTTGGAGATGATGCTCTGTAGTGTACCTGTGGTTATTCTGAGCATCCTGGTCATCATAGCACATACCTCTATTCCACGTCTCCAGAGAATGAACAGCGGCTTATCACATATCACAGACCATGATGCAGAGCCACAGCCTGAAGTCATGTCACAGATACAACCTAAAAAAAATCCTAATGTTTTCTTAGGAGTGAAAGTCCTCTATAGACATCAAAAGAAATGCAATGATAATTTGGGTGAAATCAATACTCCTAGATATCTATCTTCTGACCCCCATTATCAGATGGGAAATGCTTATTGGTTTATGTGTGGAAACAAACTTTCTGGTGTGCAATATCAGCAGTGAAACGAATCAGATCCTTTTCTCTATTGCTAAGGGTTCTGAGGACAGCACAACCCAGGGTGTTGTGAAGTAGTCAAACCCCTGTGGAAAGATGGCTCCCCAGGCTCTTAGTCGTTGTTTATAACTTTGAGGTTGACAGAACTGTTGTTTCCTCTAAGTTTGCCAAGATCTGATCCTATACAAAGAAGCCACACACAGTGACTACAAGTATTTTTATCCACTTTAGGGTCTTGACAGCTGAAATAACACTGTAAACCCAATGTTTTCTTGCATGAAACCCATGATACTTCAAGTCCTCATTTCTCTCCTTTGGCTTCAACACAGTGTTACAAAGGAAAACCCCTGGGGACTCCCAGTTTCTGATTTACTTGTTTTAGACAAAAACGCCACCAGGCTGCGGTACTCATTCCTGCCATCAACCTTGTGGTACGTGGCTCAGTTTCAACGATCCGTGAAGTATTATGTTCCAGAGAAGCGTAAGATCTTCAACTGGCTTTTTTCTCAGCATACCAGCTGAAGTCACAGAATAAGTATTGGAAGAGGTCATAATGGATTTGGGGCTACGTTTGTAACTTGGTAAATGACTGTCACTTTGTTTTAAGAATTATTCCAGAATCTAAAACCTGAGCGTCGAAGTATTGAACAGAGCGATGTAACCATTGGAATAACAAAAGCAGTTTCTAACCAAAGCAAAGTATTTGTGATCAGAAGACATAAGCCCCATACCCTCTCATGGGAAGAATATTTTAATTGGTATCTGCTTGATCAGTTGTGAATTAATCCAAAATGGGTCTCTTTTTGGCTATTTCATTTCGTATTTACTGCATTGTGTGTTTGGTGCACGTTTTAATTTCTAAATTTAAAGATGCACAAGCCACTTAACTCACAGTAGAAAATGCTTTCCAGCTGGCCCTAGCCACAAAAGGCGAATGTAAAAATTCAGCTCCACACACTTCTGATATTGTCACTGGTATGAGTGGAAAATGAATTCCAGCATGAAGTCATCATCTGCAGTTTCAACAGAAGCTGATAAAATACTTAATAGACTTTTAATAGAGTTTCTGAGCCCCAAATTACAGAAAGCAAGCTATGCCATGCAATTCATTCCCTCACTTTCTTCCAGCATTGTGAGGCTTTCTCAAGAAAAAGACTCATAGAAGTTTTTCCATGGAGTCTCTGGATAGACTAAAAGAATGGTCCTCACAGCTGACAGCTTTTGTTAATAACTTGCCTCGGAGAGGAGGGCAGGTCTCTAGATAGAAAGCGCAAGAGAGAAACTTCTGAAAAGAGACAAGATACTGAGAAATGAGGTGCCACAGAAAGCTTTAGTATAAAGCATGTGCATTAATTTCTTTGCACTCTACTAAAGAAGCACAAAGCACAAGGTAACTGTTAGCTGAATTCTGGACTCCAGATTAGGGGACAAGAAAATGAAATGAGAAAAACTGTTTTTATTAAATGATTGTTCTTGTTTCTCAAAACGGATAAACACTTCATTTCTACAACAGATCGATCATCTGATTTGAAGTGTGAAGAATACTATGTCTTTGAGTTGAAGAATAATGCACCTTCATCACCAAAGATGTGTGCATCCCATGTCCTAATCACCAGATCTCATAATACTGTCTCACATGGCAGAAGGACATTTATGCCTGTGATTAGGGTATAAGTCCATACATGGGAAGATCATTTTGGGTGATTTTAAAAGAGCATATCTGGTCGCATAAGTTTAAGCAGAGAGACTATTTCCCAGTGGAGAAACATGTACAGATAAGAATGATCAAAGGCAAAATACTAAGTAGCTGCCTTAGAGAATTGCTATAGGTTGTTAGGTTAGCTATAATAAATATTGCACATTGAGTATCACAAACAACAGGAATTTTCTTCTCATGTTTAGAGGCTGAAGTCCAGATGCAGACATGGACAGGTCTGGGTTTTTCCTGGTGTGTTTTATCTAATCCCAGGAGTCTCCTGCCCGCTGCTTCCTCACCTGGCCTTTTTTATGTGCATGTGCATACCTGGTGCCTCTTTCTCCTCCCACAGGGACACCAGCTGTATCAGATTAAGTTCCACATCACAATCTCTCTTTTAAAGACTTTTAATCTCACTTTTAAAGACTCACCTCTGTAAAGACTTTATCTCTGAATACAGTTAACATTCAGAAATACTGTGAGATGAGACTTCAAAGTGAATTTTGGGATAACACCACTCAACATGAAAATGGAAGTCAGAACTGGGTGTCCTGCATGCTTTTAATTAAAGCACTCCTGAGGCAGAGGCTGTTAGATCTCTGCAAGGCTACAGGGGGACCCTGTCTCAAAACAACAATGGCAACAACAAAAGGTAGTCACAAGATAAGGAATGGAGATGATCTATAGAAGATGGAAAACAGTACATTTTTGTACCTTAAAGCCATTATACATTGGAATGGTTTTTAGACAAAGCTAAATAATAAACTCCTTGATATGTGTCATCATGATGCTGACAATTGAAAGAGGGGCTGAGATTCAGGCCCAGACATTCTCAGTCTCAACCTGAGGACTGGAGCTCATAAGTGGTGGTGAGATTCTTGTAAGCTTGTCACAGCCTGAATGTATACCATGAATCATCTGATGATACTATAATTATTGTTATAATTATACATATAATGTTCTCTGTGTATCTGCAAGGGTGCTAACAATGTACTTAGATTATTTTATTTTATCTACATCATAAACCTAAATGATTGATTCACAACTATACCTATTTTATAGGTGAGGAAATTCTCCGAGATTTGAAGGTTACTTGGTCTCTCACCTACCTGGTTACTTGACACTTGAACACAAACACTTAAACTGAGTAAAATAGGTTTGGTCATGAATACACTACTATTTCTCAAACATGTACATTTTTACTATGATGTATAAATTTATAATTATACTAGTGGTACTACTGATTCCAAAATAGCATTAAAATGTTATTTTGCTTTAATGTTAAAATGTTATGTTATATTCAAATTACATACACATCTTATCTATCTGATATCCATATCTAGAACAAAATGACTAAAATTCACTAATTCACATGTTTATATATTTATCCAAGTAGAATTTATTTATATAAAATTATCTTTAGGGGTAGATGTTTATAGACTATTAAATTTCTCCTCACCATTCTTTTACTTTTTATAGTCTCAAGTTATTTGTCAATTAAACACTACAAATACAAAAGAGCTTTACAATAACATCTAATATTTAACAACTGATTTCTCTGTATTGACAGCAAAATACACGAAAAGGTTACCACAGCACTGAGCATTTTAAATATGTCATCACTTTGGCCTTCTAAACAACTCATAAGGTACTATTTAAGTTGCCTAATTTTATCACCGAGAAAACTGAGTAAGAGTTCAGCGAAGTTCATATGATGAGATTCTTATAAAAGACAGAACTGCAAGACATTCAACTACCCAAAAATAGAATGTTGCGTTCTTGACTCCCAGCTCACCCCTCAAATCCCACTGTTATTTAGAATACATACTGCTGAGGAGGAAGAGATAGTTTGGCAATTGAAAGCACTTGCTGCTCTTCAAAGGACAGGGCTTCAGTTCCTGGTACCCACATCCGGTGGGCCACAACTTCCCATACTTCCAATTTCAGGGGATCTAACAGACACCCATGTCTGATCTTCAAGGCCTTTTGAGCACCAGGTTCGTGGGCAACACCTATGAGCGGAGGTGGCCCAGGCAAAGCAAGAGACTGACTTCCATCGTTGAAGTGTAGAACAGAGACAATGCTTCCTTGCCTATCGTGGGAGATCCCACCCACGTGAATGACTCCTGGACATTTGCTCAACACACTACTGCGCAGGAGCTGAGGGCCCAGAAGGCAGACCAGCCAGGAGGGTGGGAATGAGCCTGCCTGGTTACTGAGCAGGACCAGCCCCTGCTCCAACTGAGGGCTGTTTGCCAGGGTCTTTGGAGCTCTACCACCTGTAGAGAGCAAAGAGGAACCCTAGCTGGTCAGCAACTCCTGATGGCCAAGGAAACTCTATATCCCTGCTGGTCCTGCCCTCTTTGGGTCTGAGCAGTCAGTGTAACTGACTACTGAGTTACACTCAGGCAGATATTTTCTGTGTTCCTCAGACCAAGAGTCTGGTAAAAGCCCAGACTTGGAAGTTTGTGGGCACTCCTACCACACTTGACCAAATCTTGTAATGCCTGGCTGAGACCCTTACACTGCCTACCACAGACGCCTATTGTGCCTTGTTTGACTTTTGATTGCCTGCCTCCTTCTCTGACAATCCCAATTTCTGGCTCTGGGAATGGCCTTACTGTCCTCACTAAAGTGGCAATGGCTAGCCCAAGCAGTCTGTATTACTGGCAATGGTGAGGACAGCATCACACACTTTATAATTAGAAAAAACAGCACTTTTTGTTGGCTTAATGGGTCCAGACTGGGTTGAGAGTTTCTGAATATATCTAGAGAAGAAAACAAAACAATTATTTGATATGCTTTTTAAATTTTTTCAGGTGGGAGTCATTGGGTGAGTTTCAACACATTTTGAAGTACCGGGGATTGAATTCTAGGTCACACATGTTACTTAGTTATTCTGTCACTGACATGATCTTCCCAGCGTATTTCATTTCTCTTTAGACACAGGGTACCTCTGAGATGCTCAGGCTATCCTCAGACTCACTCTGTAGGCCAGTCAGGCCTTGATCTTGCAATCATTTTGATTTTAGTCTCTAAAGCAGCTGAGATTATAGGCTATTACCACCAGATTCCAATTCACTGTTCTTCTGAAAATGCATTTCATCTTCCTTTTGTCTATAACATAATTCGTTACCTTGAAAGGATGTTTACAAGCTAGCATGCACTCTATCTTTTAAAATATTTCAATATTTTGGCATACATCATACGTACAAAAGTACATATGGTGGGAGAGATGAGAAATCCACTACTGGGTATAGAAAAACAGTTTGCCAGTTCATTAGCCCTATGTGAATCCCTCCGCCTGCCTTTCCAGCCACGTTGCCTGCCTCCCATTTCCTCCTCCTCACTTCCACAACTCCCTTCCTCAGATTTGCCAGGCACCTTTGGAAACTTTATCTTTGCACATTCTGAATCCCTGGACCCTTGTTCCCTTCCTCACAAGGCCAAGTGCATTTCTCCTTCAAGATTAGATCAACTATGATGTCATGCTGTCTTTCCCTGACTTTCCCCTCCAAAGGTAAGTGATCAACTTCTGTAAAGTTAGAACACCGTCTTATCTGTAGTGACACTCCTTCCCATTTCATGGTCACTGTTAATATTCATTGTCCTCATCCATGTTATAAGGAATAAAGATCATACTTTATCTTTGATTTCTTAGGGTTTCTCTGTTTGGTAAACAAACATTCAGTAAATCTTTGAGTTGCTGTGGGAAATCAGTGGCTATGTTCCATTCCAAAGTTCAATACCTGTCCTGTACTTTACCTGTGACATTTAATTTCACAACCAACTTGGAAAGTTTCACCTCCTTGTTGCAGATGATAATGGCATGACTAGAATGTTGTTTGCCTAAATTCATATAGAGATAAAAGGCAGAGTTTTAAAGAAAGAATATACAGACATGTAGCAGAACTGAGCTGTACATTATATCATCTTTTCAGTTGTCAAACCTTGGCATCAATTTTGGAAACTGTGTTTTAATTATACCAGATATCTGTAGCTGTATACATATGTATACATACCACAATTGTTCAACAGCATCTTCAATGCATTTGGAAATGTCTGCTATTCCAGGCTGTGCTGTTCTTCCATACACACATTATAGTGCGTTGAATGAGAATGTCCACCATAGGCTCTAAGTATTGGGATATTTTGTCCACAGTTGGTGGTGCTGTTTTGGGAGGTCTTAGAAGTGTGGCCACGCTGGGGGAAGCATGTCACTGGGGGCGGGCTTAGAGAGTTCTTAAGCCTGGATCTCTAGCTGCTCTGTTTCCTTTCCTGTGCCTGCTTGAAGATGTTAAAACTTAGCTTCTGCTCCTGTTGTAGCCACCTCTGCCACGATGCCTCCCACCATGATGGACTCTTGCTCCTTTAGAACCATGAGCTAAGTAAAGTCTTCTTTTTATAAGTTCCCTTGTTCAGTGTTTCTATCACAGCAACAGAGAAGTGACTAATACACACATTCATCCCATGTTCATTTTCTGGCTAGACTTCACTTGCTAAGCATCTCATAACCTGTTTTAGCATTTTGTAGATGTTCTTACCTGCAAAAATTCTAACTCTCCCTTTCAGTCTTGTAGCATGAACAAACAGGGGAACTGAAGGAGTTCAATTCAGTTGAGATCATCTCTTGATGGTTTTTAAGCATATCAGTAGCCTTTCTGTTTTAAAATCATTAACCTTATGCTAATATGCTAATTACATCACTGTTGCATTTTTTAAAGCCACATTATTAATTCTAATATGCTGCTCCTGGCCGGTGGTAAAAGCATTATAGATAATGGGAGCAAATAAAATGTCTTGAGAACAAAATTGTATCTGCATATGTTACTGGAATTGAGCCTATGGGATTTGTCCCCTGCTCCAGATGGTTTGGAAATAACTTTTCCTCTCATTGAGCTCTCCATACACTCAACCTCCTGCTCTGCTCTGAGTGGAGAGCACAATATGAAATTGATGAATAGCTCCCATTTTCCATGCTCTCACCAGATGAACTGGCCAAACATGACAGCTCTGAAAAATTGTTATATTTTATTGTTCAGATAAAAAGGAGGATCTTCCGGTCAAATTCTTTTGCCATAGCAGTTCTTTCCAGGATGAGGTCATTGTAGTTATCTTAATCAGTTCTCTACCCAAGTTGGTAAATATAATAGTATGTTAGCTATGATAAGATTCTGTAACCCATAATGTGTCATTCACAATACAAAGTGCTTGGGAAAATAAAATCTAGGATACTAAGTATTTTATGATTCCTGTCAATTAATAGCAGTTGCAGCCATAGAAGGACCTGTATTCTAGGGACATCATTCATATTACGAAATATTTTGTTGTAGTCAACACAAAATGAACTTTGTCCTACTTGGCAACAAGCTAAAGGTTCCCCTTGCATTAAAAAAAAAAAAAAAAAAAACTGAATCTTTTGCTAATTCTCAAATTCCCTCAGAGAATCTGGATCTCTCCACTTTCATTCATAGATCTAAATAAATGAATGACTGGCTAACACATCCTGTTTTTAAAACATCCTGGTTTGTGTCTCTGTACTGCTAAACTCTGTTCTCATGTTTCCAACAGCAAACACAAAGGCTTTTCTGTAGCATATACATCCTCATTCTTAGAGATAGCAGTCAAAAGCCACTGTGGCCAGGCAGGAGCTGCACATCTGCAGCAAAGTCCAGGCTCTGGTGTAAAGAAATCCAAGTCCTCAACCACACAGCCAGTGTTGCTTGGTGGGCAATGGAGCAGGGGATGAAAAAATAACTAGACTTTGTAACAAAGAGCATGACTTTTTTGACATCTGGCTTAAAATTTTAGACATTCTGTAATCCAGACACATACCAAACAAAATGCCTGTGGTCTAAATGTGCTCCCTGAGTGTGACTTACACTGTAAGTCTGATTTTCTGATTACCTCCCCTCACCCTGGCAGATTGCATTTCCCCCCGACTCCCGAACTCTCATAGCACTTTCGATCTCTCTTTCTCATGGTCAGCCTGCCTGTTGCAGGGAATTTAGCCTTTATCTTTATGCCCCTGTATTAACAAGTAAGCATTCATTCAGGGACTGGCCTGGCATACACATGTTTATTAAGAATTCCCATAGATATTTCATTGTAACCAGGGTACTTCTGGTTACATTCATTTGAATAACTTAAAGATATTATAAAGAAGTTCAGATTATTTCTAACATTTTTATCCCCTTAGCATAATCAAAGGCAAACCCTCCTCTGTAGAGAAAATATAGCATTTCCAGGCACCAAATCAAAAGAAATACTGTACATATCTGTATGTTTCTTTATATCTGTGAAGAAAAATTTCCCAGAAGCCTCTGTAGTCAATTTCCTTTCATGACTTCATGGCCACTTTTAATCACATGACTTCCCTCCACAAAATAGTCTCACCCAAGTCATGTGCATTAGTGCCTCTCATGTCATTCGGGCCACAAAACCTAACAGAAATATCATCAGGCTGCAAAGATTTATTTTGGAAAATGATTTCGGAGGGATTTAGCAGATTATGGCAGGGAAGGCATGACAAACAGTTCGATTCATGGTGGCAGGAATATGTGGCAGAGGCTGTTTACATCAGCCAACTAGGAACCAGGAAGCCAAGAATGAGGCCAGAATCCAGGGCTTGACTTTGACTTTCAAAGGTCTTACCCTAGTGGCCTACTTCTGCCTACTTGGAAAGGTTCTGCAGCCTCCCTCAACACTGCCAGCAGCTGAGGAATAAGTATTCATGGGCCTAGGGGTGGGGGCATTTCAGAGTCAAACCATAGCCTTGTATGATAGAGAGGAGACCAACAGAATAAAATTGGTCTCTCCTAGGAGAAAAAAACTAGTAATGCTTCTTGATCTTTAACCACCATCTGAAATTAAGTCCTGGTATACAATAAATTTCTTGGGATTAAAGATTATCCTCGGAATGCACACTCTAAGAAACAGTTGATAAAGACATGCCATAAAACAGTAAGGAGACCATGAATTAATGCATTGTTAATGCACTGCAGCGTGGAGCTTGACATCTAATAAGAGCTGAATAGGTATATCTTATTGGAGAGGTGTGAGAGCTCTATCTACAGAGATTCATTCAGAGACTATGAGAGGAAAGGAAGGAAAGACTAGCTTTCCTGGGTCAGATTAAGTCTATCATAGAGGTTATACATCAAGGCTGATAGTTATCATGAAAGAAATCTATATTCAGTGAATGTATTAGTCTTTCACTATCATTGTGATAAGGTTAGAATGCATGCCAAGCCTACTGCAGAACACGGCCAGAATTTATCCTTCTTCTATTGATATCCCCAAGATACATGTGGTTTAAAAATATCTTTTAATTAAAGCATAATTGGATAATTACTAGGAAGAAATAAACTCACTTCCCATCAGTCTTCCAAATATTGACTTCTTGAGACCTGCATTACAAAAAGATAAATTAATAAACTTTTAATGTTTCTTGTGTTTCCTGAATACTTGTCCTGCCCATCTTTGAGATCTAGGTATTTGGGGAAAGCAGAATGTAGGGCCTCTAGCTGTTCTTAAACTCTATTTTCTCACAGACTGATATGAATAAATATTGCCACTACACTTCAGCCCAGCCTTTTTTCCTCTGAAAATGATATTAGGATTAGAGAATCAGATCAATTTGCTGTTAATCTGAAGGAATTTTCTTATCGGTGAGACTTGTCAGATGCATTTGTATCCTTTGAAATCACGCCAATTAACCCAGGCAGAGGTAAAATGAAGAGCAGCCCCTGCCTGCTCTTTGGGAAGGCAATCAAGGGCAAAGCAGATAGCACTGGAATCAGAAAGTGTGGTCTATCCCTCTCTCAGAGCCCTCTTGACAGTGCCAGATACAAGTAGAGTTCTAGAAGTCTCCCTGCTTCAGGTACCTACTCCAAAGTGTCTCCTTGGAAGACTGCAGAGATAAGTACCACCCGCAGCCCACACAAAAGAACCAAACTGCCAAGCCAACAGGCCCAGCCGAGCCACTCACTGGAGGCAGCACTGACTGCCATCCATAGGATGGAGAAGATGTGAACCTTCTAGTCACCCCCAGGGCACCAGCAGACACTACAGTATGTAGGAAAAAAAACTGAGAATTCTGCAAGTCAGCTACAATAAAGAAATGGAACTCAGAAATCACAAAGCACCTGTGAGAGAAACCACAAGGAACTTGAGAGGCTGATACTGAGACAATACTGTGTGCAGAGAGTTGCCTTGGTTTCCAAAAGATCTCTATAGGTTCCAAGATTTCTTCAGTCTCCTCGAGCTATGTATTGTTGGCTTGCCCACAATGCTTATAGATCGTAATCCAGAATGTGAAACTTGTGGGTGGGAGTCTGCACAGTAATTCGGGTTAAAATTAGTCCTGAAGGTGTGGTGCTCTCGACAGGACTGGTGCTCTACCACAGACACACGGTTGCTGTGAGAAGCAGATTTCTGTTGCTTATAAGTCACCCAGTCTATGGTACTGTGCTATAGAAGCCTAAACTGGCTATGGTACTATGGCCCTCTTTTCCTCAAGATGGTTTCTGTTCTTTGCAACAACTAATTATCCAACAGCAGGAAGACAAAAATAGGGTCCAAACCAACGAGTCCAGCTCTAGGAACTCGGTAAAATCACTAGACTATGAACATGAATGACACTCTGTCTTGAAAAGGTCCTGGATAAAGACCCAAAAGGCAGAAGATCACAGGGACACCAGGAAAAGGCAGATAATGCCAATCCCTATCCCAAGGAAGATGGCAGTTGCTTGTAAGAGACACCAGCTGGGAGCAGGATTGAGAGTTCACGCCAGGATGAATCGACTCTGCTATTGCAAGGAAGACAGGGAGCTTCAGTCAGTCCAACTGCCCAAGCCCTGCTTTGCTCCAGGTCTAGCCAGTCCCTAGAGAACTACGAATGTATGGTGAGCTTCAAAGGAAGAAGGAAATGAGAGTGGAAGAGTTGAAATATCTCCCGGCAGCCTTTCCCAGGCTAGGCTCTTATTTATATTTACATTTTATATTTCTAGTCACCAGTTGAAGTCTGTTATGGCTCAGAGCTGGAATTTCACCAAAGGTCTGGGCACTAAAGTCTTGGTCCCTGGATACTGGCACTGTTGGGAGGCAGTAGAACATTTAAGAGCTGGGGCCTAATGGAAGAGGTTATGTCAGTGGGACCATGTCCATGAAGAGGATCTGGGAACCCCAATTCCCAGACCTTTGCTTCCTTTGCTTTCTGGCCATCAAGATGTAAACAGGCCCCTGCCACATGCTCCTACCGTGATGTACTATGCTGCTGGTAACCCCAAACAGTCTTGGAATCATGAGTCCAGAGAAATGCTTCTTTCTTTAAATTATTTCAGTGGTATATTGTGACAGTAACAGAAAGTTGTAGTAAGCAATGGGATAATGGGCAAGCCTGGATCTGACAAACACCTCAGGTTCTGTGGCCTTATCCTATGCACTGGACAGACACACAGAGGCAGAACAACTTGACAAGAAGAAATGATCCACACGGTTTGATGGCACTCTTAGCAGGCAATCAGAACCCTCCCTCAAGAAAGAAATTGTGATATAGTCCCTACAGCAACTGGGATGGCTTTTTATGCTGTCATAATAGACAAAAATATTCCTTGAGTTCCAGCATCAAAATTCTCTTTGTCTTCTCGGTATGGTTGCCGCAGTCAATATATCAAGAAGTTTTGCTTATCACAGTTACTAAGGAACACCAGCTTTAGGAAGATCCATCCTTCAGTAGCTCCATGATTGCAGAAGGAGGCTAAAAATAGCCACTCACGAAGCACTTTGCCTGTCAATCACACACCACTTTTGCTTATATTGCTCTGGGAAAAGTAAATCATATAGCCATGCAATTCTTCAACAAGCAGGGTCCATATAATCAATCCTTCTACATGGAAAGACTCTAATATAGGAGAAGAATAATGCCTACTGGGGGCCCAAATGTCAGGAAACAAGCCCTGCAAGACCTCATACATGTAGAAACTAAGATCTTGAACACATTCTTGAGGTAAGGAGGAACCATACCTGTCACTGTGTATGAGCTAAGCAACATAGGATGGAGATAGAAACAAGTTAATGAAGCCAGTGGTAAAAATAAACAATGGCAGTTACCTTTGATGAACCTCCCCGTGACAGTGCTAGATGCATTATATGTGTATGTATATGTGTATATGTTCTTTGTTTAACTCATATGTCATGCATACATCATTTTTCCTGTACACATCATTCTATTCTTATAAAAATACCATGAATTTAATGTTTCTACTTCTATGTTATAGATGGGAGACAGGGGTCCCAAAGATGACACAATTTGACCGGGTTCAACGGCTAAAACAAAAAAAAAAGAAAGAAAGAAAAAGGAGAAATAGCAGAGGCAGAATTAGAACCTAGCTATGGCTACTTGCAAAGCTCTCCATCTTCCTGATGTTCCTGCAATGCCATCATGCCTCCCTCAGTACAATGACAAATAGAACCAACAGCAAACCATGTGTGGTCTCACTTGGCAAACCAGTGGTCTTAAAGCTACATAGATGTTCAAATCACTATCTTTGATGTACTGAGTGTAAAAATTCTGGAAGAGAAAATAGATAAAGTTAATCAAACTAGCTTTTCCAGACTAAATTCCACTATCCGCTTCTCATACATATATCATATACACACAAAGCAATCACCACGTGAAGAGTTAATTGTTGCTAATCAGAGTCACAGTTTTCTCTTTCACGTGTTATGGAAAGTCCAGTGATCTCTGTACCAAAAACAAATCCCCAAATCAGACTGCACTGCTGAGACACAGCTGCGCAGGCTGCTGCCACACAGATAACCACATTCACTGGCTCCACAGCTGAGCTGAGGGGAATGCAGTTTGCTACACTATTTAAGATTCACTAAGAGCATCATTTCTGCTGGACTGCACACCCATAATGAAGACAGTCACTCTTCTCCTACAGACCTTCCTGTACTTGTTCACTTAATGGAAGCTTCTTGCCTTATGGAGTTCAAATTAAAATGCCATTTGTCATGAAGTGTTAAAAAATATTCCAACTGCGAGAAATCATAGCTAAATCTGGAGATGATCCAGTGGCTTCTGGATGCCAGGCTAAGTTGAAACAAGGCCCCTCAGAGAACATGAACAGCACTGTGGCATACGCCTAAGGCTCTTAGAGCATATCTGAAGTGTTTGGTTTTATCATATCACGGAAGACAAATATTTGAAGGAAGACTTTAGTCACCTCAGGATGCAACTCTGGAAAATCAAGGAACTCTTAGGAAAAATTCATCCTCTGAGTGACCCAGAGATACTCAAGAGTATAAATATTCAGTTCCCTTCTGAATCACATATTTTATTCAGTGTTACAGAAACAAATATAGATTAAACATCATGTCTGCCCTCAAAGACTGTTGGGAGAGAGATTACATATACAAGAACACTGTGCCACAGGAACAGTAAAATGTTTCAGAAGGGAACTTCAGAAGTACCCATGCCTATGGCTTACTTTTCCTTCTCTTGTAAAATGTACAAACAGGTCCACATACAAAGAATTTTTTTAATTTTTACATGATGCCAAACAATCAGATATCTACAATAAAAGAATGAAGATATAATCTAATTATCTTATGGACGGTGTTGTACTTTGTGTGTTAGGTCCCATATAAGGAAGTGTAACTATTATATGTTAAGGTGTGGGTGGGGAAACTGTTAAATCTTGATGAGAAGGGGAATCTGTCAAGACTGCACTGGGAGGAGGGCCTGAATATGTGTCAAGGCAGGAAGAAGGCCTAAGAGGCATTATAAGGGGCTTGATGAAACCAAGGCTTCCTACCACATCAGAGAGTCCACACTGTCTTGCTTTACCCACCTACCCTCAACCAGTGAGCACCTCAAGGTAAGCACAGCAGGAAGCAGTACAGAGGGAGATCCTCTGCAGTTACTGCTCAAAGGAGAATTCTCAAACTGCAGGAAAACAGAAATTGAAAGAACTCTGACAAATCAGACACCAAACCTTAACACCCAGTATCACAGAATATTTTGAAGTTTGTGGTGCATTCAGTTACCATAGCAACAATTTTAATCACAGCCTAACTCCACTCACCTTTAATACTTATCTAATACAAAGTCACCTTCCCAACTACATATCATGTATTTACAAAAAGATATGCTTATCTCATCTGTAACATAAAATATTTATCTCAAGAACCACACTCATACATAGCATATGTGGCTTTTAACATCAAATGACAATCATTAAAACACACATAAAAGGCTGAAATAACAAATCTGCAAAGAGATAAAGCAACCATCAGAACCAGACATACATATGACAAAGTTTCTGGAACCAGAAGGCAAGGAATTAAACGTATCATGACGAGTGCACTGAAGATCCTAATTTGTAAAATGTAAATAACAGGACTGTGGAGAGAGCTCCATAGGTGCTTTGTGTTTAAACACAAAGACCTCTAGCTGTGGGATGTTCAACACCCACAGAACAGGCATCTATGTAATACCAGCTCTGGGGAACTGGAGGCAGGTGAATCCTTAAGAGCTCATAATGACAAGATTCTAAAAAAATGATGAAGGATAGGCCCAAGAGATCTACAACAAATAAACCTGAAATTCCAAAAGAGGACAAAGCAGAGAGTACAAACAGGATAAGTGAATGATATAAGGATATTGAGTTAACAGAATAAATTTTTATTTTAAATTTCCATTAAAGCCAAGAAAAAACAAAGGATATATGATATGTTAGAATACATAAACTGGTTTTTTCACATCTATGAAAAGAGAAAATATTTATAAGCAGTTTGGAATGGTAAAAGAAAAAGAACATAACTATCAGCATAGTAAAAAGCCATTTGATTTAACACCAAAAGTAGCAGTATTAAATAATAACACATTCAAAGTTGTAAACTGACTTTCATATATTAGACTGGCAATTTTTTTGGAAAATTGCTAAGATTGTTGAAAAGCTAAAAGTTCTGACAAAAGCATATAATTCCCGAGATATCATTGGTGAAACATGGACATGAAACTCAAAATGAACTATCTGGAAATTACACTTATCCTCCTTCCAATTTTGCCAGTGTTCCATTATGCTTAGAAGGGTTTGAGGATAATGCAGATATCCATAGATTAAACTGTGTGGGGCAGTTTCCAAAACATTTGTTTTGGATCCACAGGGCCCATTTGAGTCCAAATCCAGCCTTCTCTGAGCTTAATCAGTTACATGACCAGGAAAAATCTTTTTGTTTGGGTCTTTGTTTTTCTGAACCATGACTTAGGGAAAACATCATGTTCAGTACTTCATGACTCTCCCCGACCAATCCCTGTTCCTGGAATTCATGAAACAATTAGACTCATGATGTGAACAAAATCTTGCAACAAATTAGAATCACACATTCTATTAAATTTAATTATACACATTTTGTAAGTTAGGGTTTCAACATATGAATTTTGGATAGGCACAACAAACATCTAGACTCTGAGTTTATCATAGTATCCAGGCATTAAGAGAGGTCATAAAAGTCCTCTACTAAATGCTCAGATAAGGAGCACCATGGTATTGTATCATGTATGCATTTACTTAATATTAACAATGTGTTCATTTCATGAATAACCTTAAAGTTGACTGAAGCCTTTATTAAGTAAAAACTGGCATAGCCACTGCCTTATAAGGGCCTATGAATTATATTGAAAAATAAGACGCATCCCACAGTATATAAGTTACTGAGGTATTTATGGAACATGCACATGAAAAACCTGGATAATAAATATGACAGAAATTTAAAAGAAAACCTTCCCCTGCCCGAAGATGTGGGCTATTAGTTGAATACTGAAGAACAGGTATGATGCATAAAACTGACTATAACTGTTTCTTCTTCCTTTTCAAAAGACAAAGTATCTCTCAACCTGCTCTATAGCTAGATGAAGTCTGAGCAAAGAGATGAAGTAGAAGGGAGGCCCCTCTCATCCATTCCTGACTCACAGGTCTTGTACATTATTCCACTTTGGGGGTCTTTCTTTATTGTAGGACCAGACATGTAAAGAATGATGTGGCATCTAAAGATAAAGTCAGTCCCAAGGTAGACAATATCAGCCATCAAATCACTGTATATGGAAGACTGCCTGCCCTACCCACAATAGACTGAGATGAGAAATCAGTTTATTTTATTAATTCATTGAGACTCATGTTTTTTTTTCTTGTGAATACTTTTACCTTTGATAAAATAATGATGTTTGGCAGAATGACACAAAAAGGAAAATATGAGAATAATTGACCCTAGAGTGTTCTATAATTTTGCTTTATAAACACTAATCTTGCATAGGCATTTTTGTGGGGTTTTGGTAAAATGAAGATTCTGATGCAGTAAGTCTGGATCAGACTAAGGTTCTGCCATAATAAGCTCCCAAATGATGTGGATGGCTCTTGGTTCACAGACCACCCTTTGTTGGGCAAAGATCAGAACTTGAATATTCCAACAATATTCTCTAATAATCAGCAGCTGTCTATTTGGGCTTAATAATCAAAAAAAGTAGTAGAAAAATCAAGCATGGTATTGTTAAAAAAAATTAAAAAGTCTGGTACACATGACTGGAAAGCTTGTAGATCATATAGGAAAACCTGCTTCTGTCACTCCCCTAGACCAATGTAGTTTCTTACAGTACTCTAAATATGTACCCTTACATTTATAGACAAGCTTACGTCTCACCATTCATCACAGAAGCTTCTTCTTGCAATAGATGGAGGCTATAACAAAATTCCACAATTGGTCAAATGTAGAGAATGTGACTGTGAGGAGCCCAAAACTCAGGGAACAGAGTAAGAAGCAGAAATAATGAAAAAGCCAGAAGGACAAGACATTTTCTGCTAGTTCATGCATTCAAAAGGAATTTGTACCAATGAAATCTCCACCAGTGGTAGTCTAACAAGATTTAAGTAATGACAAAACCAGCTGACATGCCAAGATAGACAGGCAGAATGTCACACAGTCTGACTACAAAATAAAGAGTTATAGAAAATCAGTGGCTACTGAAGGGAGAATCTGTTTTCTCCAGGAACTAGCTCCCTGAGAGGTTATATAATCCCAGATAGACAACCCTAAACACAGGTACACAGGAGCATCACTAAATGTACTCGATGCCCTGTGTGTGTGTGTGTGTGTGTGTGTGTGTGTGTAACAATAATAAAGCAGAGGTCAAGACACTGAGAGAGAGTGGAGGAGCACAGTGGGGAAAGAGATGGTGGGGGACTGAAAGGGACAGAAAAATGCAAAGACAATACTTTAAAAGATCAAAAATTAAAGAATATTCTCCACTGAGGAAATGGAGGAAAATCAAAAGCAGAAGTGATTTTCTTGTTCTCACTCTTACATAGTCACTCAGCTCTGCACTTCCAGTGCCAGATGTGTGGGAATTTCCGTACCCACCAAGCAGTTCTCTAGTAGACACCAACCAGTGTCCTCAACTCCATTCTGAAAGTCTACTTGGAGAAAGCACCCCATCCCAAGGTTGAGGGCTTAGTTCCATAAGACTGCCCTTCCATTGCAGGTATGAAATGCAAGACCATATTGTAACCTGTGCTTTTGAGAAACAGTAACTGAGCTTTCCATGACTCCTTCACTGAGTTCAATTAATTTCTTAGAGTAGCTTAAAATTATGTTTACTGGTTTGTTCTACACAATAACCAAAGAGCATGAAGAACAAAACAGTGTGTAAAATTAAGGCATATGGGGTGGAACACAAAGATTCCTTGCAGTCTTGGAGGATGCTACTGTCCAAGAACTTCCACATGCCCAGACTTTTCCAAATTCTGGAGGTTTCATGACAAACTCAATTGATCAAACCACGGACCATCAGTGTCTCAGCACCTCTCTCTTCCCTACAAGAAGAGGTTGATGTGGGCTGAAAGTCATGACTCTTTAATCCTATCTTAGTCTTTTCAGTGATCAGCCAGGATTCAGAAGCTATCCAGAGACCTTTGAAACAGTTTTCTCATTATCATGCAAACAATACTCTTACTACCCCAGGGAATCAAGGGATTTTTACCAATAAACAGAGATGAACATCAAACATATGTTTCACAATACCATACAATACTCACTCCCAAATAATATCTCATTTGGAAACTGAACTCTGTATATTTTAGATCTGTTAATGGTGTCTCAGATATCAGGATTCTTGAATGATGAGACAATATGTTGTGTACCCAACGTTAGCACAGAAAATCTCCTACAAGCTCAGAATCATGATAGAAAGGAGTGCCAAATTTTGGTTGTTTATACTAACAAACTATTTAAGGAGCCTAATTTTCTGCTCCAAAACTAAATAAGTACCTGAATTTAGGTGCATTCAGTAAACTAGTAAAAGTTTAGACATCAGTTCGTCTTTAAGTAAGAAAGAGAAGTTCAACCAGGTTTTGAGCATTTTCTATAATAAGCTACTTTGACAAAAGACAAGGTGGGCACCCACACATGACTATTAATGTTCAGAGCAATAAGGAAATTAAGTTGCTTTTTATACTTAACTTTCTATTATTGCTTTTCCATTTCTATTTAATCATTACATCTTTTCTGAAATGAGTAGAGGGAAGAAAGTAAAAATAAGAGAGACAGAGAAAGAAAATCTCTGTGTAAGTCATTTCTAGGAAACTGGGTATAACAGTTTTAAATTTGCATTATAATTACTCATAAAAAGAAACTTAATTCATTTGCTTCTCATAACTCATTTTTCAGATATAATTAAAATGACCCCAGGAAGAAGGTTAAAATAGCAGAGTCAATTTGTACAGAGAATATTCTAGACGTTTTAGTCTTAAATTCCTACAAGCTCTCTGTATACTCTGTTGCTGTCTTCTAAAAACATATGCTTTACATGTGTACTCTTTTCCCTAAAATAACTTTCTAATCTATGTGAACACAGGTTCATGTTTATCCAAGCAAGCAGAACCTTGTGTTGATTTAAAGGGCACATCAAAGGCTGAGAATTTAACATTCAATCTACACACATCCATGCTAACCCCGCCCCCCCATACACACACACACTGGAATGCCTAAACTCTACGGACGTGTATTTTCTGGTTTCCTGAGAAATTATTATCTTATTTAGGAAATCTAACATGATCAGCAATTTTCTAACCTGATCAGCAGTATTGATGAATTTGACAGATCATTTTTCTGAGCTAAAATTAACCAGGCAAGAATTGTATGAATTCAGATATTCTAGAACATGAATAGAGAGAAAATATAAGGCAACAACGAAGAATATAAGGCTTTTGACCCACTCCTTAATTTCATGTTTGTCTTTCCCCTGCAATTCATATCCCTCAGGTAGCAATGAGGAGGAGGAGGTAAGGTCACATGGAATTAACAGGATGGCATTTCCCATGAGGTCACCACAGAAAATGTTACCTTAAAAATTCACAGGCAGCTTCGAAAATTCTTGAAGATGGTGGTACTTCACTTCCGAGCTTTCTACCGTGCCAGATAAAGCAGAGATTCCCTATTTCTGTATCCACATCACTCAGAAATATCCCCAGGACTAGAACCCCAAAGCACACCAAAAATTCCCTGGCAATTTCTTAGATGGTAACGCAGCTAGCTGTCATTGCCAGAAATGGGAGAAGGCAGGCCTCTTCTCACCAGAATCTTTCAAAGAAAAGCTCTCCTGTCAATAACTACTGAGGGAACACCAGGGTCAGACACCTCTGAGATTCAGGCAGTCATGTAGGGATCTGCAGGCTCCTGAGATTTAATAACCCCAAAAGAAAACCCAAGGACAACAAATCCTTATTGAGGATGCTTGAAGGTGTACCATATTCCACCAAGTCAGTGTTGGTCCTCCAAGAGGCTCCTTTAGTCCAACACAGTGCACTAAGATGAAAGTTATGAACCTCCGCACCCCTCTCTTAAACAATTAGATCTTACCCAAAAGAATTTTTTTTTAATCTAGCCACTGCTTAAAATACTATCCACTGCTTAAAATATTTACACTATGTTTTTAGGAGAAGATACATTCTGTTCTGGTTACTTCCAATTGCTGGGTCCTCCCACATCACTCAACAATCAAGACAATACACCACAAACGTGGCCACAGACCAATCCAATGGATACAGTTCCCCAATTAAGGCTCATACAACCCAGGTGTGTCAAGTTGACACCAAAGCTATCCAGCAAAATTGACCCCTTATCAACTTGACACAAAACACATGACTATTGAACCACAACCTTTCTATTTCTTGTTCCCAAGAGATGTTAATATCATAACATAAGACAATACAACCTTAAAAGCCCCACAATCATTTAAAAGTCTCATAAAAATCTCTTAGCTGCAGGCTCCTGTAAAATCCAAATGAGTACTGTCTTTTTTCAAAGGAAGGGATGGGACATACCTGAGCAAAGCCTAAGTCCAGCACACAGCTCAAGGCTTGACACCTGGGATTTACTCATGATCTTCTGGGCTCCGCAGGGTTGCAGCAGCTCCACTTCTCTGACTTTTCCTTCCACAGCACACACAGCTCGTGCTGCTGACCCAGGCTCGCTCCATTGCACATCTGCTGCGCTTGGTGGTAACCCCGTAGTCCTGGCATCTCCAAACCTGGAGTTTCCACTGAAACTGAGCTGCACCTTCACCATTGAGCTCTTTTGGCCTCCCCTGGTGCAAAATCTCGGATTCTCTCCATGATCCATGCAATCACGAGCTCTTCATTGCAGCTGAATCTGCACTTTTACCAATGGCTTTTACCTGGCCTCTCAGTGTCAAGCCTCAGCTGCTCTCTGTGCCCCTTTCAACACTAGAACCATGCAGGAGACTGTTACACATACCTGCTTACCAAATCCTGTATCCTGCTTGAGATGGAGACTCAAGTCCCCTCTGGACCACAGCTTCTGTTTGCTGACGCAAAGGAAATACTTCCCAGAAGATTTAACCTCAATGATGTTGGTCTCTTGTAACTTACAACTGATTTTCTAGTTCCAGCTAAGCAGCATCAATTGTCCCAGTAAAGCAAAAGTTTTACTTCAATGGTTCTGGTCTCTTCATAATCACAGTTGATTCTGCAGCCCCCGTCAACCAGAAATCAGATTCTCAATTCAAAATATCAACAAACAGCCCTTAAAATCTTTGCTTCCTTAGAAGTTTCACAAGCCAGGCCTCCATTGTCTACATCTCTTTCAGCAGAACTGTTCCAAGCTCCACAGCCGCAACTTAAAAAACAAAGCACTCAATGCTTTCTCCAGTCCAAAGTTGCAGACCCTTCCACAAATGTCCCCCACAGGTGGTAAAGTCCAACCCAGAAATACTCCATCCCGGGCACCAGCTTCTGTTCTGATTATTTTCAATTGCCGTGATGAAAAATAACTTGGGAAGAAAGGGTTTATTTGACTTACATTGTAGTCCATCACCAAGGGAAGTAAAGGCAGGAACTCAGGGCAGGAACCTGTAGCACAGACCACTGGCTTGTGGGCAGTCTGCTTCCTTTTATAACATAAGACTCCCCGCCTAGGGGTGGCACCTCCCACAGTGGGCTGGGCCTTCCCACATTCAATAATCAAGAAAATGTCCCACAGGCATAGCCACAGGTGAATCCAATGGAGAAAATTCCTCAACTGAGGTTCCCTCTAATCAGGTCAGATTGAAAACCGAAGCTACCCAGCACACATTCCTTAGAAAAATATTTCTCAATGCACAGAAAAGTCTTCTCTTTTTCCTGGCATCCATATACTCTGGCCAAACTACAAGGATGATGTGATATTCCTGCACTCACTCTGTTTACTCAAGTCTATAACTATATACTTTGCTTTCTTTCACGATCAATATATCTTATCATTCTTTGACCCATAAACGTATTCTACAAACATAAATTAAACTTCATAGTACCCAATAAATTACTCATTACTGAGTTTCAAAATACCAGAACTTCAGACTAAATAAGACGTTGACTGGCAATGTGAGTTATGGAAATGTGTCTCAACCACAGTGTTTGTCCCAAAGAACTCATAGCAGCCATTGTCCTCAGCTAATGACCACCAAGAGCGCACATATCATCAAAACGTGTGCCTATAAATTTGTTGCAATCAGAGACAGTGTATGTGTGCATTGGGAAGCACAGAATGACTCATTTGAAGGATTTGTCCTTATCTTTGAACTTACACAAAGTTTTTAGGGAAGGACAGAAACAAATCGGTATGGCTCCTAGATGATTGTTGTAAGGAGCTAGAGAAAATCCTATTGCTTAGTGTCTCAATTCATTAACACCTCCCCAAGCACACAGAGAATATTCCCCGAGATCTCAACAGACGCTTGAAGTCACAAATGTACCCAATCCTACAGATATTCTGAGTTTTTTCCTGTACATACATTTCTATGATGATGTGAAATTCATAAATTAGGTACAGTAAGATTAATACTAATTGCTAATAGTTAAATAGAATAACTGTAATAAAACTGTACAAACATGGTCTCTTTCACACTTACTTAGATTGATGTAAGATGATACAATACCTGTAAGTTTAAATGAAGTAAGGCATATGCCATAGACATTGTTATGTAGAGTTAGGCATACCTGAACCCAAGCACCATGGTACTGTGACAGTTGATGTGATGAGCTAGATGACCGCTAACTAGCGGGAGGATAATGTATACAGATGTATACAGTGTGGATACACTGAACAAAGAGACAACTCCCATCTCAGAGTGGGAGAGGAAAAGCATGAGCTCTCTTCTTACTTCTTAGATTGATATGCAACTTAAAAACTGCTCATTATTTTAATTTTCAATTTAATAGCTTGGCTATGGTGAACTGGATAACTTAAATGGTGAAAATAGAAAAGATGTCCAGTAACTCCTATCCAAAAAACAAGAAGCTCATAGCAAGGCTGAAGCTACACATGATTAGTAAAAGTTTAATCACTCACATTAGTCAAAATCTGGGGTGTTAAGTGATTTTCTGTAGTTTGGACAAGGTTCTTAATTTCGCCTCACCATATAGGATGATTAGAGCTACATACTCAAGACTTCTGCTTGTTTTTGATGAATCTTTTTATCCACGGTGATCTTGTTTGATGCTGGTGTTCTGAAAGATGTTCATTATGGTAACTTCAGGACCAAGGTCTCAGGTTGGCGAGATCCTTTGTATTCAGCTTTCATACCAGGAAAGATGTCTTTGTTAGAAGCTTTCAGAGTACCTTAGGTGGTAGCTGGATCTATGCTTTCTTCTCCCTTAATAAATGAAGGAGGGATTACTCTTACTGCTTGGACTGCTGACAGCTAACAAGGAAATTATGCTAGATTGTCTGGGTCAACTTACTATAATCACAAAGGTCCTTAAATATGGAAAAGAGAGGGAGCAGAACGAGATACAAAAAGAGATAAGTCATAGGCACAAGATAAACAAAAGTTCCTCCCTGCTGGCTTTCAATACAAAGAAACAGCACCAACATCTAAGGTCTGTTGAGGCCTCTAGGATTTATAAGAAGCAAGGAAATACATTTTTCCCTAAAATATTCAGAAAATAACTTAGGCTTATTGCATGAAGAAGGAATTTTAACCTAATGAGAGTCACATTAGACTTGTTGTCTATAGATCCATAAGACAATACACATCTGGTCTTTAGGCTGACATTTGTTATACCAGAGCTGAAAAAAATAATAAAGAATGCAAATACTTGGAGCAACTGAGTAGAATATTTGGGGGTATGCTGTTAAGGGTCTTTGGCTCAATAAAGGAGATATCAGAGGCAAGTTTGAAAATCCACTGTTGTCATCAACACCAAGACTGTTTTTATTTGGGATACTTTGGGACTGCTTTTAATTAGCATGTACACAGACTTCAAACAAGAATGCGTGTTCATTTAAGATATAGCAAGAGATGATGACCGTCAAGTGTTTAAAGCCATTCTCCAAGCCACACCTTACTGTCTCTAGTAATTACATTACTTGTCTAAGTTGAAAGAGGATTTGATCGATTTTTGCCTAACTCCAAGGGTTCACATATCTGTGATGTTTTATAGTTTACAAAGTGTCTTCCCTTCCATGAGACTCTAAAGGACATAAGTGAAATAGAAAGGAATATTTCATGAAGTTTTAATTCGAAGTCTACGTAGATACAGATATATACATAATATATAATATGTAAAAATATCATTTTGAAACCCGAGAAAGTAGAAAATAAAAAACTACTGAGTTCACATATGTGTGAGTGCACACATGTGTGTGAGTGTGGGTGTCCATACAAAATCACCTTGTCTTCAAATGAGGGTGCTGAAGGAATATTTTACACATTCAGATGCATTGATATCTGGGTTCAGGAACATGAAAGTTGGCAAAGGTAAGACATTTTTCTAAATAATAACCTCTAGAGGTTTGATTTTGTAGGATCAGAAGATTTTTTTAATGCATAAACCACTCTAAAGGTTTAGCAGAGCTTTACCTGTCATAGCCTATGAAGAGGAAATAGTATATCTTGAATTCCTAAAATGCAAAAAGAAGTATTTTATGGGATTTCAAGAATGATGCCAGTTAGTCAAATAAAATGAAACTTGCTTGTAGCATGTTAATGTTTCCCCAAAGTGGTGTTTGTCTTTAACTTTCACATCTAATGTAAACACCAGAAGCCAAATGGTAATAAAGCTCCCTTTAACTGCAAGTGTCAACACATACTTCCTTGCCTTACAGTGTATTCACAGGAGCTCAGCTTTATTCTCCTTTTAAATTAGGTGTCTTAGTAACTCTTCAGTCTTACTGCAAATTATAAAATGTATAAAATCAAATTTATAGTGTCTATAAATACAAAAGAGCATCTTGTCAACCCTGAAAGATATGGAAAGGCTGAACAATACATTGAAAATGGTAGAGCCTCTGAATTTATATAACCTGGTTTTGAATCTCAGCTTCTCAGTGGCCGAACCACTGGGGAAGCCACATCATCTTCTCCAATTTCACTTGGAAAATGAGCTTAAAATATGCTATGTCCTTCCTTTTTAAATTTTGAGCTTTCAAGGACCATTAAGGGTATGGAAGTATATCAAATATAAGTAGGACTCCTATCACTCATTAGGGTCACTATCAAGTTCTCAGAACAGTCCTGTGGAATTCTTCCAGACAGTAAGATAAGAGCTTCCACCCCAGGTTAGCACCATTAAAAGCATCACAGATTATCAGTGTGTTGACACTTTAAAAATGTGATTGCCGCAGTTCAGTTGAAAGGGAGAGGAAGGTTGCTCTTTGTCCCCTGATTCATCCACTGAAAACTTGCCATCAGATATTACATGCCCAAAGTAAACACAGGAGATGCAAAGAAACATTTTTCTGTCGGGTTGCTAATGAATTTATTCTCTTAGGCTCCTTATAGCTTACAAGATCCACAGGGTGAATGTGAGGAAATAGGGGTATTCTGAAAAATGCTGAAAACCAAATGAAGGCTAGAAGCAGACAGCTGTCAGGTGGTCACTCACACATGAAGGATCGCTTCTGCATTCACAGTGAAGTGAAAAGAAAAATTACCCTTTGAATATTATCATACAATAAACATGAATAGATTCTCCTTGCAAAACAAAAATGTTTGAGCCTCAGAAAGAAGCCAGAGCCCCACCTCAGTCTTGGCCTTCCTCCCAGTCCCCTGCGGTACCACTGTGAGGTCGGTATTCACAGTCTTGAGTCTTCCCCTGCACTTGCATCCACACATTGCAAATACCAACTCACAGAAATTGTGTTGATGAAGTTTTGTGAAGTTGCATGTTTTTTAACCTTAAATGGCATCAGTCTGGACATAGCATTCTGAATAATGAGAGTGTGGACTACATCTGTTGGATATGAATAACTGTGTCACACATAGTGCACATGTGTATGGAGATCCATATGTCAGTGCACACACATGCAGAAGTCAGATGTCAGGTATCCTGCTCTATATCTCTCCACCTTATTCCCTTGAGACAGGGTCTTACACTTAATCTGGAGCACACCATTTTCCACTAATCTAACTGACCAGCATGCCTCAGTAAGCCTCTTGTTTCTGCCTCCACGATATTTGGGCACCACCCATCCTTTAAGGGAGATTCTATGGATCCAAATTCAGGTCCTCATTCTTACATGGTAAGAGAACGTACCCACTGAGTCATCTTCATAGCGCCAACTTGAAGATACAACCCAAAGGTAATCACTGGAAGTATTGGTAGCGTGGAAAGAAATCACTTTCTTCCATACCTCCTTACTCAAAAGACATGTGTCATTGACTTATGGGATCTCAGGGACTTCTTTTGCCAAGAAAATTCACATCAATGAATGACTGTAAAACTGGCTATTCTCCTCTGTAAACCTGTGTGAGGGAGATTTTCATTTATCCTAATAATTCTAATCTATAAGACATAGAGTCTACTAGTCTCTCTTCATTGGATCGTTTTGACATCAAATAAAATTCTTCAAGAAATTTCCAGTTTAAAAAAAGAGTACTTATAAGATCCCTTGGATGCAAAGTCATAAACAATTACACCTGACATCTGATCAGATCCCCAACCCCCCCTCAGCAGGACATTCTAATTTGGACAATGTTGATAAATGATTTGATCTGACTTTGACATTAATTCACAGCACTCTGTTAGCTCTTAACCAGGGTAGATATCTCACAGCTGGAGGGGCTCTACGATCACTAGAGGGAACAAAACCAAGAGCAAGCAGAACACCATCTCAGGCTTCCTCACTGCTGCGGATGTCCAACAGGTGATGGTGAGAAGGATGCGTGTCAGGCTGGAGCTGCTGCTGGCCTCTTCCCCACAGCTGGGATCGCACGTCTTCGAGGAACATCTTGCAGGGAGCATTTCAGTCACAGGAGTCTGTCACCAGCTCCTCGTTTGTTGAATTTCTGCCTCACTCTGTCATTCACACCCTGCCAATCAAATCATCTCCTAAGTTAGCATGTGGCCATCAGAGGATTTTCATTTCCAAACAAACAGCTGGACCATCCAAGGAAAGCAAGCCTCTGCTTTAAAAGCAAGCTTCCCTGTCACCACTGTCCCGTGCCTGCCGATCTCTCAGCTTATCAGATTCACACTTCCCTACTACCTCTGCCATTTAACACTCTCCTTCAGCTACATTTTCCTTGATGTTTATTTGAAGCCTACTCCTGGAAAGGTACAGACAAGGTATTGCTTGCTGTTCTCTGAGTCAGAATGTGTCTTTGTTATTCCATTCCCACTCTGGCAACATCTGTTGTCATAGAGACAAAAAGGGGCTAATCGTGATGTGTTAATGATACTCGACAAAGACACAGCTGGACGCATGAAAAGCACTAAGAAGTTATGCAAACGTTCACTGAGGTCTTGAAGAGAGGAAAACATGGTTCTATTTCTATGACACACTGAGGGATTTGCTCAATATTCTTTGCTCATGTTTCCCCACAATCTTCCCAGTAGATACTTGACAGCTTTCATCCCCTAGAAACTCACTTTTCCAAATTTGGTTTGTCTGCCCTTCCTAAATGTGAATAAATCTTAATTTTGCTCAGTTATTTCTAGTTCTGCAGATTTATGTGTGTACTCTGAGCCGCAGCCACCCAGTTACCTGAGCAGCAAAGTATTTCTCCATGTTAAATAGCAGAGTGGGTTATGGAGATGGCTCAGAGGGTAAAGCGCCTGTCACATAAATGTGAGAACCTGAGTTTAGATACCCACAGCACACGCTCTAACCTCAGTGCTCCTATAGTGAAAAAGGTGGAGACAGGAGAATGTAATAACCACACATAAGCCAGCTTAGTATAGACCAAGCAAATACCAAGAAACCATGTCTCAAACAAGGTGGAAGGTAAAAAGCTATTCCTGAGGGTGTCCTCTGATCTCCACCCATGTGGAAGGTACCAATCCACACTCACAAACACACATCATACACGCACCATGATGAAAATTAATAACAATAATAATAATAATTAATATTAGTTAGAAAATGATTTAGTGAATAAAACACTCCCCACACAAATGTGAGGACCAGAGTTCAGATCACCAGAACTCAAGTAAAAACTAGGCAGGCATTGGCAATGGTCTGCTATCTCCATACTCAGGAGGCAGAAACAGGATCCCTGGGTCAAGCTGACAAGCTTCAGTAGCTAGAATTGATGATCTCTGGATTCAGAAAGAGACCTCAGTAAACAGAGTAGAAAGCCTTTGAGAAAGACATCCAGCATCCTCAAGAAACCTACCTCAGCTTCTGGCCTCCACCCATGTGCACACAAATGTGCATAGGCAAGTATATCCAGACACATAAGAACATATATGCACACATGCATACCACACACACATACACTTTTCAAAATAAAATAATAATAAGTGATAAACAATAACAAAAGAGGAGCAGGAGGTTTGAATATATGTGTGTCAGTACTGCTGGTTCTGTCTTTTTGTTTATACGGTATAAGAGTCACAAAACTAATTTGAACATATCAGAGTTTCTTTGCCCATTATTTCCTTCCTTCATCTCTCCTCTTTCCCTTTTCTCCCTTTTCCTCATAAATCATCACATATTATCCCTGGAAGATTTTTAACAAAGTTTCGGCACAGCTCCTTTATTTATTGAATAATGACTTGAGGCCCAAGGAGGGCTGTCTATCCCAGACCCACCAACCATTCATCGTAGTAGGCATGTGCTCAAGACCTGGCCTGTGTCTCCTGATCTTTTCTTGTCCCATTAGATTACACAGCCTTAAAAAAAAAAATGGCAGTGAAGCAGGTGGTGTCAGGAAGTATTGTAACCTAGATTCTCAGGGATAAACTTGGATTTATACACATAATGTCATTTATGCCAAACCTTCAACAACTCTATTACCATATAATGAAAATCCAATTCAGGTTGATGGCCCTTGAGTAACATAAAAATTTTAAGATAAAACAAAGATCCAGTTATGGTTCTGACTCTTCACTTACTTTTTGAAAGAATCTCAATACTGGTTAAAATAGATATGGTTAAATATCTATTAAATAGATTAAAGTTCTGTAAATTAGGAAAGGTAATTAGCCAAAATATTCTTTCCATGAATGTCTTTATTTGCCAAAGGTTTATAAGATGGTATCACTATAATCACCTTATTGACTTATTTCCCTCCCGCAGAGGCATTGCCAAGATTTATGAGGAGGCTGTATGTCCACATGAGTTTGAGGCTGGAGCTCTTTGCCCTGAGTTGTTTAGAAGGACCATTTGTTGCAGTAGTGTGATGGCTAATGTTGACTGACACCTTGATTGGATCTGGAATCCATTAAGAAACACATATCTGGGCAAGCCTGTGAGAGCATCTCCTGAACAGATTACCTGAGGGGAAAAATCCTTCACCACAGTGAGCATCAAGCTTTGGCAGTGGCCCGGATACAAGGATGTTAAAGGGAAAACATTGCATTTTTGCCTGCCCACTTCTGCTGGTGCCTGCATCTACCATGTTGATGGTGCTGCCATCCTTTACTGACATTAGACCCAGCTTCTTCAGTTCTCCAATGAGAACCAAAGATCAACATGTCTCCGGGAATCCTCTAGGCCTTCATCACCAGACTGGGACTGCTGAGCCATCCAGACTCGTGGACTGAAGACTACTGAGTTCTGACCCTCTCCAGAACACCGACAGCCATTATTGTCCCACTCAGCCTGCATCATGTAATCCAATCTAACAATTCCCTTTTGGTAATAGATACTCTTTAGCTCAGCTCCTCTAGCAAACCCTGAGTAATAAAATTAGTTACCAAATATTTAACAGTGCCATTAACCCTGAAATGGAGTAAAGGAGACTGGACCTACCCTGGTCCTACCCTCGCTACACACTCTGGGACTTTCCTACAAGCATTCCCTTTGAAGGCAGATATCACATGACTTCTCAGAGCAAATGACCTCCAGTGCCCATGTCATCAACATCAAAATCTGATCACTACCTGAATAAGTGGACATTTTAAAGTCAAAGCATCAACATCAGACACAGATTTCTAAGGGAAGGGAAAATAAAAACAAAAACTTCAGTAAATTTATTTTTAGAAGAAAAGGGTTAACCACAACCTGAAAGAGTTTGAAAAGTTTATGTGTGTTATTAAACACCAATCCTTATGGGCAACAGCTACATTGTGGCAGCACTCAGGCAGACAGTTTGGTCCCGACATCTGAGTGATATGGTATTGAAACCTCAGGCCACATTGGCAGAAGACCTCCGAGCATCTGGTCCTATGGATTCAATCTCTCAAGGCCTGTGCTTCACTTACAATTTTAGTGCCATGACCACAATAACTGACAAAAACAAGGTGGAAAGACTCATTTTGACTCATGGTTTCAGAGGTTTTCACTCCAATTGGGCAGAGAAAGCCTTGGTATGATGGGGAGTTTATTTTATGGTGGTGGGAGCATATGGCACAGGCTATTAACATCCCAGTGGACCAAAAACCAAAGAGAACCCAGAACCAGAGGCCAGGCTTTAATATTCAAAGGCCTACATTTCCACCAAGTAGGCTCTACTTAGCCTTTCAAAATAGTATACCACCAGCTGGAGAAGTGTTCAAAGTATGAGCCTGATGGGAACAGTCTGGATTCCAACCAGAGCAAGATGGTAGATAATTTACTTAATTCTATTAAAGGTTCTATCTCTGTTTAGTCAAGAACAAGTGAGAATGGTATATTCTCTTCCATACAAAGCATGGAAACCTTTGCTCTTTGTGTGCCTTAACTTCATTTATAAAATAGGACTCTAACAATGACATGTATTAGTTAGAGTTACTGTGAGGGTCAAATGTTGCCCTTTGGTAAGTGCTACAAAAGTGTTGTTGATAATTTCTCCTACGATTGCTTTTAATTCCTTACTAGCCTCATGGCAATGTGCTACCCTAAACAGAGCCTTCACCCTCAAGCTTGTGAGAAACTTAAAAATAATTCCTGAAAACAAGCTAAATTAGCCTCTCACGCGCGGGGGCTCACTCTTGCTCTCTTGCTCTCTCTCTCACTCGCGCTCTTTCTGTCCCATTCTCCTAGGATTCCGCTGTAGTTGTGAGTTGCCGCTCCTGCGCACTGCCCTCGGAAGACTCCATGCTCTCCTGAGGCAGCTCCCAGAGCTGGCGTCAGTCGACCTAGACTGGATTTGTGTTTCCATTTAAATTACAAGAACCTGTGGGATGATCTGCCATTTTTTTTCATTAAAGAAACATAAATCTCGTTCTCTGTGTAAAACGCTGGTAGTCATGAGCAAATCTGAGATGAATACCAGTTTGTCCAGGCTCCTGGGAGCTGAGGCAGTCTATAAAGCTTATTATGTGAGTTTGTGTCAGTTGAACAAAATAAGCAGGAAGCAGCTCAGGGCATCACCTGAATGACTGGAGGCCTTTGAGGGGAAAGGTACTGACTGAGATCAGCTTTTGAGTCAGACAGTCCAGAGTCTGGGTCTCTGCATTCTCCATGGACTGCCAACACAGCTTCTAATCAGGCTGCCTGTCATATAAAGCAGGACCACACTGGGGAGCATTTGGACAGGGTTGGTGAGAATTTGGAATAAACGTGCTGTATAAAAAGTGCCTCTATCACCGCATTTCTGGCAGAGTCAGTGCTTGACATATGTCTGCTGTTACTACCACTCTAGACCAGTCTGCCATGTGAGAATCAGATCCCGACAGTGGGCAATACACTGGAGAAGGGCAGGTTTAAGGAGCAATTCATTTTGGTTCATGATTTCTAAGGCTTGAGTTGATACCTGGTCCAGCCACCTTTGGGTTCACAGTGATATAGTCTATCATGGTGATGGGGACATGAGGTATTTATTCACCCTGTGATGGCTGACATCATCCCAATATTCCTTCCAAGGCCATACCTCCATGTTCCAAATAGATTTCACACATCTAAGGAATTTCACGAGTAAGTGACCAAGACTTTAGCATATGGGCCTTTGGGGTCATTTAAAATCCAGACAATAACATATCATTACTTTAAGAAAGGCACACAGCAAATACAAAAGGGGACAAAAGACGGTTTTCAATTGAAATATATTTTAGTTTGCCTAGATTGTCTCTTACTCTCTTTTTTTCAGCTTTTTGAGGAATTGCCACATTGATTTCCATAACGATTGCTTCAGGTTACACCCCCAGCAGCCGTGAATGCGTGTTCTGCATCCTCCACACCCTCAACAACATCTGTCATTATTTATTTTCTGCATCTTCGCTATTTGAGTGGGGTAAGATGAAACCTTATAGTTTTAATTTGAGTTTCCCTGATGGTCAGGATGTTGGACATTTTGAAGTATTTCTCAGCCATTTGTGTTTCCTTATTTGAGAATTCCCTGTTTAGTTCCTTGCCCCAATTTTTAGTTGGGTTGTTTGTGGGGTTTTATGATGTTTATTTTTTTGAGTTCTTTGTATATTCTATGTTAACTTTCTGTCAGTTGTAGAACTGGAAATATTTTTTTTCCCTTTCTGTAGTTGCCTCTTCACTCCAGTGATTGTTTCCTTAGAAATAAGGTTTTTAGTCCCATTCATCGATTGTTGGTCTTAATGCTTCTGCAATGGAGATTCTGTTCAAAAAGTCCTTTACCTCTGCCTAAAACGTCGAGTGTTCCCGGTTTTCTCTGGTATCAGGTCTCATGCTAAGCTCCTAAATCCATTTGGAGTTGAGTTTTGTGTAGGATGGGAGGCAGGGACATAATGTCATTCTTCTACATGTAACGATCCAATTTGACCAACACTGTTTTTTGAAAATGTGTTTTTCTCCAATGTGTATTTTTGTCCTCTTTGTCAAAAATAAGGTGACTTTAAGTGCATGAATTTAAGTCTGGGTCCTATTCTATTGAACAATGTGTCTAGTTTTATACCAATAGCATGCTTTTTTATACTATAACTCTAGTATAATTTGAAATCAGGGAGGCTGATGCCTCCAGCATTTCTTTCAATGTTCAGGATTGTTTTGGATAGTCTGAATTTTTAGTGTTTACATATAAAATGAGATTGTGATTTCAATTTCTGTAAAGAATTTCATTGGAATTTTGATGTGTATTGCATTGATTTGGTAGATTGCTTTTGGCAGAATGGTGATTATCATAATCTTAATCCTACAGATCCATGAGCATGGTACCTTCTTCATATTTTAAAGATTTACTGTACAATCCTTTTACTTCTTTGGTTTATGTCAAGATATTTTAGATCTTTTAAGACTATCCAGAATAGGAATGTTTCTCTGACTTCTTTCTCAGTGTGTTTGTTGTTGATATACAGTAAGGCTACTAATTTTTGTGTATTAACTTTATATCTCACTACTTTGCTGAATGTGTTTATCAGTTCTAGGACTTTTCTGGTAGTTTTAAGATCTTTTATGTATTGAATCATATCATCTGCAAATAAGAATACTGTGATTTCTTCCTTTCCAATTATGTCCTTTTCATCTCTTTCATTTTCTTAGTGCTCTAGTTAAGACTTTAAATACTGTATTGAACAGGGATGTAGAGAGTGAACATGCCTATCTCGTTCCTGATTTTAATGGGAATCTTTTTAGTTTTTCTCCAATTATGTGTGGCCTTATTATATATTGCCTTTGTTATGTTGAATATGTCTCCTCAGTCCCTATATTCTCCATGCTTTTATCTTGAATGGATGATGAGTTATGTCAAAGGCCTTTTCTTCATCGGAGAGGATGGTGTGATTTCTGTACTTGAGTCTGTTTATGTGGTGGATTACATTTATTGACTTATGCATATTGACCCATGTGGGGCCAGTGTTCGTTGCAATAAGGTATTGAGCAAAGCCCAGCAACCCCGGAGACCCTGAAGGGACGGCAGGTGTCTGGCCTGCTCTGCCTGATGTGTGATAACCTGGCCCCAGGAATTCACTATAGATATGAATCTTCCTTTCCCCCATCCCAGACCAGGTTTTTGGGTTTCGTTTCCCCATTCCTAAAGTTCCACAAGCTTCCCACCTTTAATCCCTTAACCCCACCTTTAATCCCTTAACCCCACCTCTAACCTTCCCAATGCCAAAATGCCTTCTTATAAAAACTCCTGTCTTGGTCCTAATAAACGATCTGCCCACCGACGCAGTTTCCCGGGTGTCATTTCCCGTCGCACTCTGAGCCATTCTGAGGACCTGTTTTACTCTCCGTTCTCTGGGACCGCCGGTGCGCAACGGCTGTCTCTGGAGAAGGAGCACCACAGCTGGCGCCTGAACAGGGACCCTCCAGAAACGCGCTGAAGAAGGTGAGTGCTCCCCACGAGGGACATCGGCTACTGCCCTGCCATCCCATTCTGAGGACTGGCAAAGGTTTCTTTCTTTTTCTTCGGTCTGAGCCTTCGCGAGGGACTGGTTACGGCGAAGGGCAATTGAAGCTTTCTGACCAGGGCCACTCTCTGGTGTTAGCTGAAGGCCCAACGTCCTCTGATCAGACCCCGACTGCCTGACTGGGTGTTGGCAACGACCACCTGTCTAACTCTCTCCGATTAAAACCTGGTAACGCAACAGCCAGTTAAAAACTCTTAGAGTGGCTGCCAGTCTCTTAAATTTGCGGCAAGGCCTGCGTGTGTATACTGGACTGAATCCCCCAGGCCCCTTCCACGGACCTGGGAACGTTCTTCCTGTATTGCACGCTTCTCTTCTTTTCTGTCATGGGAAATTCACCCTCCCACCAAAAGGATTCCCAAATTCGTGGACTTCGGGCTCTGCTCCAGTCCCGGGGTGTTAGACTATCACATAAAGATGCCCTGATCTTTTGGGAGGAAGCCTTACAAGTAGCTCCCTGGCTCAAGTCTGCAGACCCCTATGACCCGGAGGTCTGGACTCGCGTGGCTTATCTTGCCCGCCAGAGGGAATCCCAAGAGGGATCCCCTCCCTCCCTTTCCTTCCTGCCTGTTATTGCTGCTGTTAGACAGTGCGTCAGGCCTTCTGTGCAGCCCGCAGAAGCTCCTAACCAAAAAGACAGCTCTGACGAGGAAGACCCAGCCGACTGTCCGGTAGCAGATCTGGCTGCTCTGGAGCGTGCCATAGAACTTGTCAGGCAAAACATATCCCCTAAAAACCCCCATCCTATGTCCCTTTACCCTCCCCTTCCCTCGTATGAACCCACGGCCCTCAGCCATGAGCCATCGGCTCCTGTTAGCTCATCGGGATGTCACAAACCTGAACCACCCCCAACTCCTCCTCCTCCTCCTCCCCTTTCCCATTCCTCTACACCTACAGGCCTGCTTTGTGCAGCTAGGGACTCCCCTATTTCTGCCTTCCCAGTCAACCTTCAGGTGACTCGTAATCGTCCCCTGGGCTGGTATCCCTTTCCGGCCAGTGACCTCAAAGAACTACGACAGGCTGTTCGTGAGGATGGCATTCATGCCCCCTGGACAAAATCCATCCTCCAATCCTTAAATCATGCTCTGATAACCCCTCAAGATTGGCGGGACATCTGCCGATCCTCTCTCCCTAGTTCTCTCTTTTTACAATGGGAGGCTCTCTACAGAGATGAATGCCTCCAACAGGCAAGGAGAAATAATTCCCAGAACCAGGGTCAGAATACTCCCCCCATTACCTGGACCTATGATGCCCTTTTCGGGCAAGGTGATTTTGCCACAGGAGTCCAACAGGCACCCCTGCCAGCAGGATATTTTGACCAAGTACGTCTCTGTGCTCTTCAAGCCTGGGACCGTATGACATCCCCCTCTACATCAGAGGAAGGAGGACTCTCTTTGTTACATTTAAGGCAAGGACCTGAAGAGGCACTGACTGACTTCATTCTCAGAACTCGTGCTAGTTTAGAAAGAAAAATTTCTGACCCAGCAGCCAGGGGCCTCCTACTTAATACTATTATTTGGGAAGGGATGACCCCTGAACACCGTCAAGCTTGCCAAGGTCTTAAAAATGAGCACTTTGACAAATGGATTGTGGCCACGCAGGACATTGGTACACACTCCCATAAAGCTACTGCAATAGCCCAGGCTTTTGTAACCACTACACTAAACAAAGGGAAATGTTTCAAATGCGGTGAAACAGGTCACTGGAAAAATGAATGCTCTAAAAACTCCTCTAAAAAAAGGAGTACACTGCCCCAGACTGTTTGCCCCAGATGCAGGAAGGGCTACCATTGGAAAAAGGATTGCCGTTCCAAATATGACAAGGACGGCTGCCCAGTAGAGCCTTTAAACTCCCCTCGGGGCACCCCTCAGCCCCGCCAATAAGAGGGGACACCCATCAAGCTCTTTGGGTCACTAGCATCGTGGAAAATTCCCACCCTAAACTCCTTATAAAAATTGATAATAAGCCCTTTAAATGTTTAATTGACACCGGAGCTGACAAAACTATACTAAAACAATCAGAAATTCCCCTCCATTGGAAACTACTCCCTGGGCCACAACTAATGGGAGTAGGGGGGTCTTCCCCAGCTTTTATCACCAAAGAACCCTATAGATGGGAGGACCCCGATGGCACCTTTGGCACTATTAGGCCTTTAGTCGCTGATGTGACCACTAACCTTTTGGGCAGAGATATCTTAGAGGACCTTAATGTGGTCCTGGCCACCAGCCCAAAAACAGGCCACCTTCAGGCTAATAAAATTACAAAAAGACTAACTAAACAAAACCCCCAATTCTAACGGCCACTGTTGATTACTGTACTCCTCCCCTGGACTGGACCTCTTTAGAACCAGTCTGGGTTGAACAGTGGCCTCTTAATGAGGAGAAACTACAAATCCTTAATCAGCTTATCCAAGAACAGCTTAACCTACAACACATCCGGCCATCCAGAAGCCCCTGGAATACTCCAATTTTTGTTATACGAAAAAAGTCAGGGGGATGGCGTTTACTACATGACCTGAGGGCTATAAACAAAACCCTGCAGGTGTGGGGATCCCCACAGAGAGGACTCCCTCTTGCTTCTGCCATCCCCTCTAATACCCCACTCCTAGCTTTAAATATAAAAGATTGTTTTTTCTCCATTCCCCTCCATCCCAATGATTGTCAACGCTTTGCGTTCTCTATCCCAAAGCTCAATAATTCTGGCCCTGCCAGTAGATACGAATGGTGTGTCCTCCCCCAAGGCATGGCCAACAGCCCAACCATATGTCAGGAAGCAGTTTCAGCAGCTCTGGCCCCTTTTTTAGAAAAAGGACTCCATATCTACCATTATATGGATGACCTCCTTGTTTGGAAAAGCCAAAACACCTCGCTGCCTATTTTGCGAGATCAAATTGTATCTACTCTCGAAGCTAAAGGTTTCAAAATTGCCCCTGATAAGATACAGGCCATTCCTCCCATTACTTTTTTAGGCACGGACATTTCTCTGACCACTGTCCGACCCCATAAGCCTACTCTAACCCTCCCTCAACCCCTTACTCTAAACTCCTTACAAAGTTTTTTAGGAAATCTCAACTGGCTAAGACCCTGGCTCCCTATATCTACCAGTCAACTACAACCCCTGTTTGAACTCCTTAAGGGCAGCAAAGACCCCTCCTCCCGAAGAAAATTGACCACTGCAGCCAAAGAAACTTTAAAAATAATTAACGCCCACCTACAATCAGTTTCACTGGCTAGATATGATCCCCAGTCACCAGTCCAATTTCTTCTCTTTAATTCCTCCCCCACTGTAGTCGGTGCTATTTTTCAGCCCCAGGGAGTCATTGAATGACTGCACACCCCTGTCGGAGGAGCACCACGAGTCCTTACAGAAATTGATGCAGTAGCTTCCATGATCAGGCAAGGCAGGGACCGCACCCTACAAATCTTAGGGAAAGAGCCCGATATTCTGGTCACGCCATTCTCCCTTACGGACATACAATGGCTCATGAGGAATCATTCCTCATTCGCCTTTAGCCTCCTTAATTTTTCTGGCCAAATTGACAATCACTATCCAAAGGACAAATGGATCTCTGCCATACCTCTTCTCCCCTGGCTACCCCCCCCGACTCTTCTACCGTGCTCCCATCCCTGGAGCCCCCACAGCCTTCACCGATGGAGGCTGTAAGGGGGCGGCTGCAATTATTGTTCAGCCTGGAGATAAACTCCCCATTACCTATTTTCAAGCCCTTCCAGACCGTTCGCCACAGTTCAAAGAATTATTTGCTGTCTACCTAGTACTCAAAAATAAAGATGGCCCCCTTAATCTCTACTCTGACAGTGTTTACACTGTCAATCTCCTACCCTGGCTTAGTCGCTCTCTGATTAAATTGGATGGCAACCCCCTATCCCCACTCTTCATCAAAATTTCTAACCTCCTCCAAGCCAGGAAGGCCCCCCTATTTGTGCAACATATCCGCTCTCATACTGATCTCCCAGGCCCTTTAACTCAAGGCAATGCCCTGGCCGATCACCTTGCCTCTACCGGAGCCCTCCCTGTTGAGGTCTCCCCAGCCATTCTGTCTGATGCCCAACTCTTACATCAAAACATCCATGTTAACCTCAAAGGGTTACATGCAAAATTTCCTAACGTCCCCTTGGCACACCTCCGTCGCATCATTAGAACATGCTCATCCTGTGCCTCTCTTATTACCACCCCTGCCATTCAGCACATGGGGACCAACCCTAGAGGACTTAAAGCCAATGAACTCTGGCAAATTGATGTCACCCATATTCCTCAATTTGGGCGACAAAAATATGTCTTTGTTACTATTGATACCTTTTCCCATTTTATATGGGCTTCTACTCAGACACATGAAAACTCAAAAAAACTCATTAACCATATGCTATCTTCCTTTGCCATCATGGGTATACCCCAACAACTTAAAACTGATAATGGTCCTGCCTTCACCAGCTCAGCCTTTAAAAACTTTTGCAATACTTGGAAAATTAAACACCATACTGGCATCCCCTACAACCCCCATGGGCAAGGGATAATTGAAAGGACACATCAGACCTTAAAAAATCAATTACAAAAACAAAGTCAACCCAATTACCCCCCATCAATACAGCTCGTCTTGGCCCTAACTACCCTTAATGTCTTTAATATCTATAAATCCTCTCAAGCTCCACCTATAGTCCTACACTGGTCTAGACCCCCAGCCATACCCCCTATCCTAGTAAAATGGAAGGACCCATTAGATGAGATCTGGAAGGGGCCAGACCCCCTCCTCACAACAGGGAGGGGCTTTGCTTGTGTTTTTCCCCAGGACCAACCTCGGCCTATCTGGATTCCAGCCAAAAATGTCCGACACCTCCCCGCCGATCAAAAAGATGGCCCGCATGTCCCTGGAGGAAACAACACGTCGAAGACGGAGGAGACGACACCGTCGTAACCACAATATCACCTGGCAGGATCTACACTGCCTGGTGACCCAAGCACAGGCAACTTGCCCACCTAATGCCTCCCTCTCTGCCATCCTCCTGGCTGCCATGGTTATTTTACATGCTAACTCTGCTTCTGCCCAACAGGCGTTTCTCTGGAGATTCTCTGTCAGAGAAACTTTTGAGAGAACCAACACAGTTATTGGAACAGGTGACTGTTCCCCACGAGGATGCCAAACAGCCTTGGAAATTCCCATTAAGCCCCAATCTGTCTCTGTGACCCCTGCCTCATTTGCCTGCTTCCCTTATAGGAACCGTGGGGACTGTCTGACTGACACACCCACCTATGGGGGATGCCAAAGGTGGTCATGTGTGATCAAATTTTCTACCTCTAAAGGGAGCATATACCAAAACGTAGGGGGTGAACTGTGAATTAAAATAAAAGACCCCTGGGATGAGAGATGGAGGGTGGGAGTACATGACAAACTTTACCATAACGGGTATTCTTCCTGCCCTACAGCTGACATCTCCATTTCCCGGTCTCTGGTTCCTGCACCCTCTTCTGAACAAGTTAAATCACGCATTCTTTCGCAGGAGAACAACCTTCGAAATTCTACCCGTGCTCCCTTTACTTGGATACAGTATATTCAATATACAACTAACCTCCTCCGGCTCTCCTCTCACCCCAACATATCCCAGTGCTTCCTATGTGCCTCCCTGTCTAGGCCCCTACTCGCTGCTGTCCCTGTTAACGTCTCTGTCTTCACTACAGATACCACTCTGGAATCTTCATCCCCGCCACTGCAAAACATTCCCCTTTATTCCCCCTTAAATCCCCCGGTATGCCTGGCCCCCAGCTCTGCTACCCCTTCCTCGCGTTGCCTCCTCAACATCACCGTCTCCACCAGTCTTTGTGCCTCCCCTCCTGTGCTCTTCTGGTGTGGGGGGACCATCCTCCCCTGCATCAATACGACCCTCTCCTCTTATTGCATTCCCGTTGCAGTCACACCTCAGCTGCTGCTGTTCAAAAAGGAGGAAGCAATGTCAAAAATGACAACTCGCAGGCCCAAACGAAAAATCCTTATCCCCCTTTTAATCGGACTTGGCCTCACCATCTCAACAGGTTCAGCAGGATTAGCCGGTGGTGCCCTTTACCAAGCCCACCTCATGGAAGCGGACTTTCAAGGTCGCCTAGAACAGGCCATCAACAACACCACTGACAGTCTAGAGGCCCTACAAAGACAGATCACGTCGCTGGCAGAGGTGGTTCTCCAAAACCGCAGAGCACTGGACCTCATTACAGCTGAACATGGGGGGACCTGCATGTTGCTGAAAGAGGAATGTTGTTTCTATGTCAATGACTCAGGAGTAGTGGAAACAAATGTAAAAAACCTACTAAAGTTAAAAAAGGAACTCTCCCTTCTATCCCCAAACCCCACAGAAACCCCCTGGTACAGTAGTCCTGTCATAACCTGGCTACTCCCTCTCCTCGGCCCCTTGCTAGCTATTTGTGCCCTCCTTCTCCTTGCCCCTTGCCTTATCCAGTTTCTTCAAGGACGCCTAAAAGCATTAGTCAATGTAGCTACCCAAAGAGTCGTGATAAAATATCAAACTATTCCTAAATCTCACGACTATGATGATACCTCCCCCCTATAAAGAAAAACAAAGGGGGAGATGTGGGGCCAGTGTTCGTTGCAATAAGGTATTGAGCAAAGCCCAGCAACCCCGGAGACCCTGAAGGGACGGCAGGTGTCTGGCCTGCTCTGCCTGATGTGTGATAACCTGGCCCCAGGAATTCACTATAGATATGAATCTTCCTTTCCCCCATCCCAGACCAGGTTTTTGGGTTTCGTTTCCCCATTCCTAAAGTTCCACAAGCTTCCCACCTTTAATCCCTTAACCCCACCTTTAATCCCTTAACCCCACCTCTAACCTTCCCAATGCCAAAATGCCTTCTTATAAAAACTCCTGTCTTGGTCCTAATAAACGATCTGCCCACCGACGCAGTTTCCCGGGTGTCATTTCCCGTCGCACTCTGAGCCATTCTGAGGACCTGTTTTACTCTCCGTTCTCTGGGACCGCCGGTGCGCAACGGCTGTCTCTGGAGAAGGAGCCCCACAGACCCATCCCTGTATCTGTGCAATGAAGCCAACTTAATCATGGTAGGTATTCTTTTGATGTGTTCCTATATTTGGTTTGGGAGTATTTTAGTGAGAATTTTTGCATCAATGTTCACTAGAGAGATTGGCCTATTGGGTTTTTTTTCAATTTTTAAAAAAAATATGTATTAACTGATTTTTATGGATTTCATAGAATACATCTTAGTCATATTTAGCCCCCCTCTTCCCTTTACCGCCCCCATATCCCACCCACTGCACTTAACGCATTTCGTCATACTTGTTAAGGCATGTTGAAGGCTTATTGAGGTAAGTGTGTGTACCCAGATGTCCCTTTGCGTGAGTCTATCCACTGGTGCCAGTTGAGTCTCTCTAATGTCACTCTCTTAAAGAAGTTCAACTCTCCCTCACCGAGTGGTGTTCAGCTTACAAAAGTTGTGACCACCTGCCCGTTTCTCCAGTTTTATGCTCGTTTTTATCTGACTGAGTTTGCATGGATCTTGTGCATGCTGGCACCATTTACTATATGTTTATATAAGAAAGTCCCAAGAACCTGTAAGACTTTGTTTCTCCTCCCCTGGTCTTACAATCTTTCTACCACCTCTTCCACAATGGGCCCTGAGCCCTGGGTGGGCAACACTTAATATAAGAGTCCAGAACAAGTACTGTCTTATTTCAAAGGGAAGAATCAAGCACACCTAAGCAAAACCTAAGTTCAGCAAATAGATCAAGGCTGTACATCACTCACCATCTTCTGGGCTCTGAAGGGTTTCAGCAGTTCCACTTCTCTGTTTCTGCTGTCCACAGCACACACAGCCCATATTGCAGGCCCAGGCTGGCTCCATTTGTTCATGTTTCTGTCCTTGGTGGTCATCCCATGGTCCTAACATCTATGAAAGTCTGGGGTCTCCACTGAAACTGAGGTTGTACCCTCACCTTTGTATTCTTCTGTCCTCTCAGGCTGTAAAGCCTCAGATTCTCTCCATGACCCCTGAAATCCTGGGGGTCTTCACTGCAACTGAGGCTGCACTTTCACCAATGGCCTTTCCTGGCCTCTCACAGTGCCAAGTCTCAGGTGCCCTTTGTGACCCTTTCATGCTTTCAATACCGAGGCCATTCAGGAGACTCTTACACATTACTAAGTCCTGCTTCCAACTTGAGATTGAGGCTCAGGCCCCCTCTCGATCATAGTTTCTGTGCTGACCCTAAGGAAATACTTTCTAGAAGATTTTGCCACAGTGATACTGGTCTCATATTACTTACAGCTGATTTTTCAGTCCCAGATAATCAGTATCAATTGTACCACTTTCTGTTGATGTGAAAATGGGGTGTAAGAAATGGTCTCAGTTCAGGTAGGAACCAATGCAACTTTTGAGTCTGAACTTCCAGGACTGACTCCTCATGGTCCTGAGGGAAAGGGTGGACTGGGTGACTGCTAGGTGAGCAAGTTGGCTGAAAGGTTGGGCTTTGAAGCTATCAAGTCTAGAGTTTAACAGATCTGAGTGACTGGATAAGACCTGAGAGTTGAGATGGTGGGGCATAGGGAGGTGTTGTGGTAAAGAATTCACTGGTGGGCTGGGGAGCTTGCAGTTCTGAGACATGCACACAGCCCAGCAACCCTTGCACACCTGAGAGCTGAGATGGCAGCTACAATGAGTGCATGTGTGTGTGTGTTTACACACATGTTCCATGGCACAGGAGTGAAGGTTAGAAGACAGTTTTCAAGAATTTGGTTTCTCTTTCCCCCATGTGGGTTCTAAGGGTCAAACTCAGCTCAAATTGTCAAACTCAAATACTTTAACCAACTGAATCACCTACCAACTCAAGTCTGCTTAATTCTGAGAAACTAAAGGAAAAATCATTAAGGCCTTTCACTGCATATTTTTATTCTGTATGACAACAGAAATTTCCAGATACATAGAGATTAAGGAAAAAAACAATTCATATCTGTCTCAGAAATATCACAGACAATCCAAAGAAATAAATCACAAATGGGAAAATTTCTGTATCACAACATCTATCTTAGGAGAAAATTTAGTCTTAATAGCCTTTCTGAATTTTATAAAACTGAACAAAACTATTTTAATTCTTGAATAAAGAAACATTTCACCATAGCCTTATATTTAGTATTATGTTAGTGTTTATTATAACATTTTGTTTTATTATCATATTTATTATAGTATTACAATTTTATTATAGTCCATTTTAAGAATTTATAATTTTAATTACAATGAACTACAATAAAAATGTTTTAGTCTATCAATAAAAACAGAGAGGAGAAAGGAACAGCAGATATTCTGTGAGTCACTGAAAAGTGGACTAATTTTAAAATGCTCATGGGAGATATCATTAGTCACTAATAATTTCAAAAACTGATAAATATGGATAAAGCGTTTTAGCTAGAGAGTCAAATCAATTATCTGAGGACAAGAATTTGCAGTGTGTTCCAAATTACTAGTAAGCATAGAATGACTGAAAAACAAGTACATCAAATATGAGGGGTGGAAAAAAGATAAAAATCATCCAGGAAGTAAATGCAGGATAGACTTTGGGGATTTTCCTGGTTAAAAATGATTAGGAGGAGGGAAAGGTTGGAAGGAAACTGCTGCCACTGATAATCTTTAAATGATGTTTTAAATAATAAGCAAATGACTTGACAATATAGAATTAAGTAGAAAAGCAATCACATAAAAGACTGAAGATTTACACCCAGAGCATGAGAAGACAGACCAGAGCACAGGGATACTAGGAGACAGAATTCTCTTGCTGTTTCCCTATTGCATATAGCATAAGCTTTCCAACTTTGTCTTTGAGACTATATTACTCAGAGGTATTTTTTTTTCATCTTGGGAAAACTGATTATATGCAGGTAAAACCAAATTAACAAAAAATATTTTACAGTAATTATATGAAACAAAAATGAATTCAACATAAGAAGGCTTCACTGAAATAAAGAAAGATATATTTTTTTAAAAAATCAGAGGAATAAAAAATGAATCTTAAAAGCAACAGAGATTAGGCTTGTGAGAAATATGAACATACTACAAAGTCAATAATTAAGACATGATGTCTCTGGTGAACAGATTCACAAATAATCCAGTAGAATAAAGCATAACATCTAGAAATCAACAGAAATACCAATAAAATTTAGTCTAAAGTGATGACATCTCAAATCAGTGGAGGAGAAATAGCCTTTAAAATAAGTGAATCACAATAACCATGTAATCATTTAGAAAAAAAACCATACTTCAAGGCATATGCAAGAGTAAAGCTGAAACAGTCCAGGGACCTAAACTGAGAGGGAAAGGAGAAGGAGGGGTGGGGGGCGGAGAAATAGCTACACAAATCTTACAAAGTTAGAGTCAATTCCCTCTTAACACCCCTAGAGAACAGGCTTTCTAACAATGACTTGGTGTCCAAAAACAATCGAAGACGTAGATGGAAACACATAGCAATTAAAATTTTTTGTATGGTGAAAAAAACACCAAGAACAAAATCAAAGGGCTATTTGAAAAACACTCCACAAATGATCCCCTGCTTTCATCAGATTAGATAGATGATTGATGATAGATACATAGATACATAGATAGATAGATAATAAACAGATATGTGTGAGAGATTAAATGTATTATATGTAATATTAAAGATCTAGATTCTGTGTATGAAATGATATTTATTTTTAATTGTCTGGCTTATTATATTTGACATGATGATTTCCAGTTTTATCCACTATCCCTCAAATGACATAATTCCTTTCTTCCTTACAGCTTCTTGACTCCACTGCATATATTTGCCAAATTTTCCTTATTCATTCAGCTGTTGGGTATCTAGGCTGATTTCATGACTTGGCTATTGGGAATAATGCTGCAATAACCATGGATGTGTAGATACCTGTATGGAATGCTGACTTCAGTTCCTGAGGGTGCATTCTTAGGAATGGTACAGCTGGGTCATATACAAATTCTATTTTTAGTTTTCCAAGGAATCTTCATACTGATTTCCATAGAGGTTAGACTAATTTACATTTGTATGAATAATACAATACTACCCCCCCACCCACACACACTCCTCATATTCTCACTAGCATTTGTTACTTGCTGATAACCATTTTGACTAGGGAGAGATGAATCTCTGTGTTATTATAATTTGCATTTCCATGACAGCTAAAGATGTTGAAAATATATAATGTCATCTGTATTTCTTTTTTAAAAATTGTGTTTAATCATTTTCCCATTTACTGATTGTATTATTTATGCATGTGGCATTTACTTTTAAAAATCAATGTATGGTTTTATGGGAAAAATAAATGGCATCTCAAGCTCTCATTGGTGTTCTGCCTCTTCATGAACAGAATCAATGGCACCTGATAGCAGTGAGCACAACAATATTTTAAAATATAGTTTTCAAATAAAAAGACCCAGTGTTCCTTAGAAAATTGGTTGACAACAGTTCTGGGACAGGAAATTAAGATAAGCCTGGAAACTCTTGAGGTTGTGGGAACAAGGAACTGCTCTATTAATGAAGAGATTTTGTTGAAAGGACACAGAGTTAGCCAGAGGGGTTTTGATAAAATTCAGCATGCATTTATGTTAAAAGACCTAGAGATACAGGAGAAACCTTTCTTTGAGTTGCTGGATAGGGTGATTCAACAAACTCCTAACACTATATGACCTATTGCCACAGTCCTTGATTGCATCCCAGAACTTAAAGGTTAAGACCCTAGTGCTGAAGGTAGGACATACTTCAGAGACTGGATTTGGAGTAATGGAGGTGGAACTGACCTGGAAGCCACTTCCTCTGAAGGCTAGCACTCATAGGTCTGGAGAGCACTATGCGGCAGCCAGAGGAGAACATCAATCAATGGCCCAACACCAGTTTCATGACCAAATAACCACATCAATGACTGGCACAGTGTTTGACACTGGTGCAATAATGGCACTTTTATCTTGGGGCTAATCAATAGCTACTTAATTGGTCTTAGAGCCTTCTCAATGGGAGGAAACTCATGTGTGGTACTGTAATCATGACCAAATACACATGATTGAAGAGGTCATAAATCTTAGAGAGATTCCCACGGCTGTCACATCCCTAGGCTATTGTAACTTCTCACTAAATTAAAAATATGTATCCTTATATTACACTTAAGTATCCCAGTCACTACTAATGAAAGAAACTTCTTCATTTGCACCAGATGGAGACTAGTGCGGGGTATTGCAACTGGTCACACACTGACATTATCTGTGAACTGCCCGTGTACCTCAGTGCCACATCTACAATGCAGCCTAAGGCTCAGGCAATATAGAATAAGGGATAAGGAAGACATTAATGAATCTCTCAACTTTCATTAATGAAACTCCCTCATTCAACAAAGGGCCAGTAACACAAAAAGTCACAAATGGCTAAATCATGGAGATTAGGAATTTGCATAGTGAGGGTCCCTGGACAGGATTCTTATATTAAGTCTCACTCACCCAGAGCTGGGGAACCATTGTGGAAGAGGGGGTGAAAATATTGTAAGGGCCAGTGAGGAGAGAGAGTGTGACCATATGGAAATAGAATCCTATAAGCTCCTGGGACCCTGCTCCTATGAACTACAGCAATTGTTTCAGCATGCTCAAGGCCCATGCAAACTTAAGCAGACAAAAACCTAGCAAGGCACTGGGGAAACAGGTAGCAGACCCCAACCTTTGTCTAAGAAATATTAGCAACTGATTATGGTTGGATGAGGATGAGTTGGTCTTCCTAAAGGGAGGTACTCTGGGTAGGCTGACTAGACCTCAATGGATGAACCTGCACTGAGGTCCCTTGGGGACACAAAAGACCTTAACACAGATGGAAAAAAAGTGTGGCTTCCTGTTGGAGAATTATGAGGATAGTGCTGGTGGGGAAAGGAACATAAAAATGATTAAGATTTATTGATATGTTCATCACACAATGATTAAGTAAAAAAAGGATTTTTTAATTGTTCAATAAAAAAGATCAGCCTGGTTCAATTTATTCTAAGTTCTTTGTGTCTGATATGTTCACATGAAAGTTTCAAGTTTGGAATAAATCATGAAATTTCACCATGTACACTACTAAAACTGAACCATTAAAATTTTATCAATCTTGTCCATCAATCCTTCATCAATTCCTTTCACTTTTTGGTGCTCTTCAGACTAAATGTTAGGCCGGCCTTCAAGCACACTTCCCCAAGCATTTCAGCACACACATCTCATCGATGTATGAAAAAAGGAGAAGTCTCAGTCTCATGATCAGCCCCCAGTTCTGCTGAGCCTGAGAGGTCTGTGGATTTCACTCACTGCTACACACTCTGCTCCATGAATGAACTCATCTGCCCAGTTCAGGTAGGTAGACAACAGAGGAGTTATTCTTTGTTCATTGACGATGCTCAGAACATAGTAAGTGTTGCATGTAAAATTAAATATTGACAATGCATAGCAATTTGGTGAGAACATTTATCTTACCCAAGTCTATTTCAATACTTATATATACATCATTTTTCCTGAGGATAGCTTCATAGCTTACAAATATTTTCAAAGAGATCAGGTCTATAAAAATGCTGAGCAGCCCTCGTCTCAGCCTTTGCTGTTTATAGACTGTACACTCGCATCTCAGACAGCATTCTCTCTTTGCCTGACATTACCCATCCTTGACTTATGTTTTGCTTGCTTCAACCAAAATCCCAATTTATTTCCTCCACATTACATTTTCACTGTAGATCATTTTTGTTTATTTGTCTATCCTAGTGATTAGTGTGGAACTTTGTCCATTAGGCTGACTTGGAGGCATCATTAACCAGAAAATGGGATAAAAGAAGTAGGAAAAGTCAATAGTTGACAGTATTTACGATATCCTCAGAGTGGGAACAAAAGAAAGATGGTTCTGGCTTTTAGCTGGAGTCTTAACCCTATGATCATTGTTTGGAAGACTTGTGTGAGTTATGTCTTCTATCTACCTGTCTTTTCAAAACAATCCCACAGGAAGTCACAGATGCAGAAAGCATCTTGTACCAGCCTGGCTTCTATGTTGCTGCTGTGTGGATGCTGGATTGTGAACAGTTTGTTCCAGACTGCTTCAAGCTCCCACCGCATCTAGCACGATACTTAAACCCACAGCCACTAGGCTCAGGAAGCCCTTATTTTGCCAGAACACTCACTTGCAGGGAACATGGAATCGTTTTGCAGGAATATTAACCTCCTTGAGAATCAACATTCTGGAAACAGCTAGAACATAAAACTTGTAATTTATATATATTTGCCCATTAATAAAAGTGACCATTGAGAGAAAAAGCAACAAAACCGTATTTCCTCATTTGTCTCTTCTAATCAGTCTCTACTAGCATTCAGAGGAAGTATTTCCTTTAAACAGAGCTTCTTTGAAGTTCTGATTTCTTTTCACCTCAGTACTACCATTGACAGACTCTCTCACATTCCGGAAGCCAAGTATCCTCCTGTGACCAAGAGTATTTGGGAGTCATTGTGTCCACTAAAACTCTGGAGAGAGGCAGATTATGAATCCACTACTGTGATCAAAAGTGAAATCTATCTTGTAATCCTAACATTGGGACTGGAATGAAGGCTCAGCAGTTAAGAGCCCTGGCTGCTCTTGCAGATGACCTGGGTTCGATTCTCAGTACCCATATGGTGGCTAACAGCTGTCTTTAACTCCAGTTCTAGAGGATCCAACGCCCTCTTCTGACCTCCGTTGGCATTGCATTTAACATGCACTTGCACACATGCAAGCAATACACACATTCACCTAAAATACAAATAAAATACTTTAAAGAAAGAAATCCTAACATCATAGACTCTAAAAAGAGAGCACGGTCAAGTAGAATAATTATCTTTTCAATAACACTGATTATTGACTATTGAATGCTATTATTCACAGTTCTGTAAGTTTTGTACAGTCTTCCCATTTTATGGATGAGAACTCTGCAGCTCAGAAAAGCAAGCATCTTGAGCGGAAATTTTTCTTGTGCTCATGAAAAGGCTGGCCTCTCTCAAGTGTTGTGGGTGGGGGAGGTAGTCTTGGTTCATTGTCCTTCAAGAAGGCCTATTCTTTCTTAGCTCTATGCTGCCCTCTAATGGTCACTGACCACAGTGGTTGTTCCTAGAGCAGAGACAAGTCTCAGTGTCTGGCCTGGAGCAATTAGGAGGATACACAATCAAAATAAGACACAAGAAGTCATTTCTACCTCTTTTATCATTGTTAATTATTTTGGCCATCGTGTTGTTCTAGGAAATGAGGTATTCTTCCTCCATTTGACTTAATATAACATTATTTAGGTCCCTGAAAATTTCTTGCTCTTCCATTACTTTTCTGCTTCCTATTAATGCATACTTCAAATTTTATTTGATTCTAACTACTACCATCTATATGTCTCTTTGCCCACTCACATACAAGTCTGAAATTCCTTAAACTGCTTTCAGTAGAGGTATTGGACTATGTCTAATAGTGCCACAGCTCTCTGCTCTGATTTAAATGCAAAGGAACTCAGGGGGAGTTGATAATGAAGATGGTCTTTTATCTCTTCAAAAATGCCCAAAATTTCTGTGATATTAAAAGAAATTTAACTAACTAAAGGTAATGTCATACTGACCTATAGAAACTGGCAAGAGGTATTATATTGTCAAATGGATATTGACAAAAAGATGGCTATTTTCAACTCTAGTTAAAGACAGATGATAAGAAAGTTGATCATCTATAATTGACTTCAAGCACCTAGATATTTAAGAGTGTGAGCAGTAGGGTCCCCAGTAGTAAATATAAAGTAATCATCACAATCATTAAATAAATATATTTTATATTTTATGAGGACCTTTGACAATTCTCTAAATCCTGATTAAAAGTCCTCTATTCTCCACCCCACCAAACTTCTCAGGCCTATCTTTCTTTCAAACATTGCCATCTTGGGTACTAGTAACATCTCTTTCAAGCACTCAAGCTTTTCTTTTGCACTGTTTCCTTGAAAACAATACTGTTTCCTCAGTGTACAAGGAGAGAAAGGCAATAAAGAAAATGAACTTCCTGACTTTCCTGTGGAGAGAGGAGGTAAGCAGCATGTGGAGAAGGAATAAGAATTATCAAAATTTTTAGGGTAAGATTGAGAGGCTTGAATCTCTGCAGCTGAACTCATAATCAAAGTAATTAAAGAAAATATAACTTTAAAAACATGGCGTTTGGGCTGGAGAGATGACTCAGCAGTTAAGAGCACTGAATGATCCTGCAGAGAACCCAGGTTTAGTTCTCAACTATGCTCTTCTGGCCTCCATGGGCACCTATGCTCATGAGGTGCACTTCATACACATAAAATAAGGATAAAGTGTTTAAAGATATATCGTATGACTATTAACAACAAATCAGCCATACCCATCTACAACATCTGACACATAGCAGGGAAGGGTATTTGAAATAGTTCTCAGGTCCAAGCAATATCCTTTTGTTTGTGCTGCTCTATTAGAATATAGCTAAGCCTTCTAGCTCATGGCCCATCATGATAAAGGTCTCTCAAGTTCTCCTTTCAAAGGAAATAAATAACCCACCTTAATAACATTACCCAGCTCCATAGCAACATAGTTGATATCCTAGATGTTCACTCTCTGAAGCTGGTCCTCCTGGGTTGTACAGTCTGAGGTAAAGAATTCAATAGGAATGTGGGGAGAAGAGCAGTGGAAGAGCATGATGGGCAAAGAGAATTAGGACACTGATTCAGATGTAGCAAAGCCCTGATTCGCCTTGGTTCCGTGGAGCTCAGATGCCCCTAGAGAGATGTTTTGGATTAAGAAAGAAGGTTGGACTTTTGTAACCTGGCATTAAAAGTCACTGGATAAATTCTTCCCTGGAGAAGAGCATGACCTTCGGCACACAGTCCTGTCCTAAGAGACAGGTACATACCCATGAGCTGCTGGTAGTTAACACTATCAGTGACTAAGATAACAACCGTCCCCCTTTTAAAGCAAGGCTTTGAGTCTTCTACGCTAACCAGTTAGTTTAGTATCTTACCTCTTGTGATAGGAGACAAGAGAAGCTAAGGTAGCTATCATTTACTGCATGTCAATAACTGCCAATACTGACATTTTATCTGCTGGAATATACATAAAGGTAAGTTCCCATATTCTAAGTCAAGTAGCCTTCCAGAAGAAGCCACTAAGTCCTCTTCTAGTTCCCCAGATATCACAAGAATACAAAGCTCTTGTCCATCAGTAAATCCCACTGAACACTTATTTATCCAATGCCACAAAAAAGGTGATTGAAAGCCACTTTTTCTTCTGTGACCACTCCTCCAACATCATTCTTTTCTGGACTCAATCTTGTTGAGTCTTTAATTTTGGTCAGAATGAGAAGGGAGGTCTCCCTGTCATGCTGTCTTACGTCTTTGCTGTTTGAGAAGATTCATTGCAAATATAGGCAGGTCTAGAGATTAAGCTCTTAACTCTTAACTATGGTTTAACTATGGTGCTGTTAGCATAAGGATGTAGGCAAGTGGTTATAGCTCCCACAAAGTCATCTCTCCTGTGCTAGAGGGCTCCTCCATTGTTCTTCAGCTAGCTGGATTTTAGTGTGTTGAATCAAATTTTCCTGTCATTCTTTAACCCACCTCATATCCCTAGCTGCCTCACACAGGCAACTTCCGAGGGGGGGAAAAAAAACAACTTTGCTTTCATTTTCCACCCATGTCTTCACCCTTCTTCTGAATTCTACTGTGTTTATCACTTCATCAGCAGCCCTCCATCTGATTAGCCGACTGAAATGAAATTGCATTTATGATCTTCTCCAAGAAGCTTCTACCCACGAATGAATAAGCCAACAAGCAAACTTGGCATGTTTGTGTGTGTGTGTGTGTGTGTGTGTGTGTGTGTGTGTGTGTGTATGAAAATAAGAAGTTTGTGAGCCAGTTAATGAGATTTTAATACACCAGGTCTTGCTTTGTGCCTCATGCCTTTGCTGGAGTTTCTCCCCCATCATTTTGAATTTGGCTAAGATTTTCAACTCAGAAGAGCAGAGAAACAGCCTTTCCCTAGCCTTCAACGAGGAGTACACATGGGAGGAACTTGGTATGCACCTCTCATGTATCTGAGACAAAGTCCTAATATAAAACCAAGGAGTCAAGTTATTTAAAACTCATCAGTGGCACAAAAGAAGCTTCCTCCCTGCGTGGATTGTTGTCTTTACTTGAGTGTTGGTCAAAGAACCCAAGAGAGTCAGAACAATGTACTTCTTGGGTCAAGTTCATGCCTACCCGTGAGGGACAGAAAATCATTACTAGCTGAAAAAGTTCTGTTATTTATAGAACATGATTAGAAGCCTTCTAACCTGGTCTTATGGTCACCTGTCTACAGCCTCCAAATCATCCCTACAATTTATGTTTTCATTGGTAAAAAGTATGAAGCCATCAGAACAAGCCCTTCATCCTGTCAGAGTGGAGGAGAGTGCAGAAGCCTGCAGTTCACTGTGGCTGTGGGAGAAGACCTCAGAGACTGAGAGGGCGAGCAGAGGGACATTCTGTGTTGACGTTTCCTCCTTAATCCTCTCCAGGAAAGAAGGCTAAACTGGAGTGTTACACAGTGGCCATACTGACACTTTAAAAGCAAACAGTGAGTCCCTATGGGTAACTACATAGCTGTCTGGAAAACACTACTTGCTCGTCTTCCTCCACCACCTCTGGCACCTATGATCTGTCCACCCCCTCCTCCAAATGATTCCTGAGCTTTGGCAGGCAGTTTGATATAGGAGCCCTCGGGCTAAGCATTCTGCAGTCTCTTATTCTCAGCCCGTTTACCAGTTGTGGGTCTCTGTGTTAATGACCATCTGCTGCATAAGGAAACTTCTCTGGTGAGAACTGAGAAATGAATAAATCTATGAGTATAACAATAAGTCATTAGGAACTGCTTAATAGTATGTTCATTTAGCAGAATAGCAGTAGTAGGTTCTCCCCTGACCTGTCTACCTACAGGTTCCCAGGCCTGACAGCACTGTCAGGTAAGGGCTTTATCTTATTAAGTGGGCCTTAAATACAATCAGAAAGTGGTGAGTTACTCACATTTCATCCAAGCCACTGCTGTCCCAGTGGGGATATCTCCTCAGACCAGTCGTCATTATAGCTTGCAGGATTCATAAATAGGCAAATTTTATGATTACTTGATTACTTTTCTCTTCCAGTGCATGCATAATACCTTCCAGCACTGTGCAAGCTAATCAATAAAGTTTTGGTCAATCAGATGAAGCTTTGATTTCTCTTTGTTCTGCAATTCGTGTATGCCCTGTCTTCGACAACAGGGTCTTACCATAAAGTTCTGGCAGATAATCAAGAGCAGGGTCAACGCCAGTATTGTTTGAGTTTCTCTGTTCAAAAGAGGGTGTCCATTCACAGCATTTTGGTTTTCTGTTTGCTAGCCTATAGTGTCTACTAAGGGAACAATCTACCTGTTATAGGGTAACTCCATTCAAACTCCTTTGATGATATATATATATATATATATATATATAATTAAATGTATATTTAAGAAGCTTCTATAGTGCTAGGCTTCCATGGGACTTTTTCTAAAGGCATTCAGTGTTAGTCAGCCCCCGCACTCTCTCCTCTGCCCTTCTCTACTAAAAAACCTATGTAACCCTTCCTACCCCATTGTTTCCTTTTCTCCCTTTATCTTATTGCATTCATGACCTACATAAGCTCAAGACAGGAAAACCCAAGCAAAGAGGTGGGGAAGTGGGGAAAAGCCCAGCCCTAGCTGAGAATGTGTTGGTAACTCATAGCTGCTGGGAGAGGGAGAGTCTGTCTTCTTTAAGGTTGGAGTGCTGCATAGGTTGACCAGACTACAGTGGACAGGCCCACATTGAAGGCCATTAGGAGACACAAATTCGATATATATATATATATATATATATATATATATAGAGAGAGAGAGAGAGAGAGAGAGAGAGAGAGAGAGAGAGAAAGAGAGAGAGAGAGAACATGAATTGGGTGGGACAATACAGAGATTTCAGATAGGGGATGCTGTCTGAATACAATCAAAATTCATTGTATGAAATTCTCAAAAACTCAATACATATATTTTTCAAGAAGGCAAGCAGAAGATTTTGGAATGTGAGTCTATTCTGGCCTCACTTGCCACAGATACACATCCATTCTTTTTTCTAAGGATAATTTTTCAGAAATTATCATTCTAATATGTCTATTCCCATGGGGAGGCTATATCATTCATATTTTCCCACCAGCAGTACCCTTAGCCACTCCAAGTCCATCCATGTCCCTCTTGAGCCACTCTCCTTTCAGGAGTGCGACGGACACCACCGGCTCACTGGTGTCCCATCATTACGTAGTGCGTACTTGGCCTGTCTGCAGGCTTGTGTTCCTGGCATCCATTATTTTGCCCTGCAGAACATCAGCATGGTGTCTACGGCTTACTTACTGTCTCTTTTCTTCTCTATCTTGCCTTACGGGCTCTCTCTGCTCTCCCCTTGTCTGCCCACTTCATGGACTGTTTTCTGTCATTGATCTGTGTATCTGCTCTTTACAATCTCCCTCCAGCTGGTTCCTTATGATATTTCACGTTCATATCTGCATCAAGAACAAGAAAGAGTTGGGGCCTACCCTCCAGGAAGAACCTGCTTTGGACACAACACTCACAACCTCCTCAGGCCAGGACCCACTAGTCACCATTCTGATACTTGTCCTCATTCTGATCAACAAAGCCAGGATATCTGAATGGTTTAGTGACAAAAATGAATGTCTATATGCAAACAACTACTCAGACAGTGTTGTGGTGTGCTAAACACTCAGAATCTGGATAACGATGTACTCGACGCTGTGTGCATGATTCCTGACCCTTCTGCATTCCTTAAGGCACCCAACACATTCTGGAGAGATAACTACTTAAAACACACTTTTAACTTTGTCTAAAACACTTAGTGACATACAATTGAGAACTTACTTCCAAGTAAACACTAGAAGTTAATCTACCATTTTTATAAGAATGCTAGCTACATCTTTACTTCTCTCTGAACTTTCACCCCCGCCCCATTTATTTGTGAAATAATAATATTTAAATTTTTAACTCATGTGGATTTCTTTAGGTAAATATCTTTGGTTGAGCCATGTACACTGTAAGCCTGGTGGAATCACATATTTTCTAAGTCTCTCATAAGTTCTGGAATACCCAGTAAAATGACTGCCATATAGAAGGGCTTAAATGGTTGTTTAACCTAATTGCATTCTATAACAACATTTTAGAATGTTAGGAAGGAACCCTAGAGGTTGCATAGTTCAGACTTTATATTGATGACATACATGACGAAGGATCACTCAGGCTGAAGAAGGATAAGGTCACTGATGGGAAGAACAACTTTTAGTAAAAAAACCTTCTGTGCATTGAGCCAAAATCCATCTTCCTGCAATGCCCACTCATTTGTCCTAATTCTAAATGAGGCTCAATAGAGAAAGTCCAATTCTAGTTTCCACATAAAAGACTATTAAGTATCTAAAAATGGCAATTAAGCATTTACAAGTGCATTTACTGGGCTAAATGTATACAATTAGCTGAGTTAGGGATTCTACCCCACCGCCTACAGTTTGGTTTTGCCATAAGCTTTCATCATGCGCAGCTGCAATATCAATGGGACATCCTCAAGTGTTCTTTTCATTCCAGGGGCTTTTAAAGTTTCTATTATTCCTATCACCTTTGATACATCTCACAATATCCTTTCTAAAATGAAATATAATCTTTCTTAGAACTAAGTCCTATCTTTAGTAGAACTGTGTATTGTTTGAATTTCTACAAAATACCTTGTGGAAAAGGTACACTGTGAGCCTGCATGGTTTCTTGTCCTTCCCTTCATCACCTCTACAGATGGGTTATGATGTACATGCCAAGTTAAACTAGAGTCCCACTTTATATTACTGTCATAGTCCTAAAAACAATCAGACTAATGACTGTCACCTAGTAGCTACTAACCAAAATATCCTAAGCAAATAATTCAACCAGTTCTGGCCCTTATTTCTTTCTCATGGAAAACTCTTACAATCCTAAATTACTCCATCTTGTTTCTTACTTTTAACTGACTTTTAACCCTACCAAATCCCATACTGTTAGTATTGCTTCATGATTCTTGTTTATCAAAATAATTTGAATCTATCCTCAGTCCTCTAAGTCTTAGATCTTCCTTGTAACATCAATTGGCCACATATTTCATAATAATGTCTAATATATTTTTAATATAGCTATTCAGTTAAGATATTGAACAGGACAGAAGTCTGGTTTATCACTGGAAGCCACTCTCCAAATGACCACAATGTATTAATCAGACTCTTCAAGTCTGGTTACTGAAATAACATAAATCCATGTGAATCATTTTCAAGCCTATGTTTCTCCTTTTTTCCACAAAAAGGAATATCATATAATTCATCAAATACTTTCCTAAAGCCAGAATATATCATAAGATACTATATTAGTCGAGGTTCTCTAGAGAGATAGAATCTATAAGAAAAAAACACATATGGGGTAGAGAGATGACTCATTGGTTAAGAGTACTGAATGTTCTTTTAGAAGACTCAAGTTCGAATCCCAGCACCTACATGGTTACTAACAACTCCAATTCCTTATTGGAATCTGATGCCTTATTCTGTCCTCTGTGGACACTGGTGCACTTGTATACATATAGGCAATACATATATACAACACATAAAAATAGTAGGTAAACTTTTAAAAAGAAATAAACAGATATAAATGAAATTTACTCTGGGATTGGCTCACTTAAATATGACACCTGAGAAATCCATGACATACCACTTCACAGCAGCATATAATGATCTAAGTTCAAAGGCATATAAAGGAGAGGACAATGGAAGGGACAACTGGGGATAAGTCTTAGCAGAGAACCAGCAACTTTGATACCCAAGAGCAGAAGATGGACGCTTTAGCCCAAGCAGAAGCAGTAATTCTGCCCTTTGTCTTTTTATACTGATAAGTCTCTCGGAAGATTCTATGATGCATTCTCGTATTGGTGAGGGGAAATCTTTATTCAGTCTACTGATTCAAATGATAATTCTTTTTGAAGCTGAACAGACAAAAAACTATCTTGCTTACAATCCCCAAATAAATCTTACACACTGAACACATTGTTTTATAAAGTACTTTTACAACATCACACATACCCTTTATTGAATACCTGCTAGAAAAAGTACCCTCCCACTAAAACATTTTCTTATTGCAACGTCTTCAGAAAACTTCTTCACTACAACACTCTACATCAATTACTCACCTCTATTTGAAAGCTGAGGAAATTGAGGCTCAGACAGGGTAAATAATTTCTCTCATATTCTTTTATAAAATGTCTGTTGGTATGTGACATATGCTATTGTGAAGGCCACAAAATTTGTGGATTGCAGTGAAAATTTATTAAAATATTATATTATCCTGATACTTTCTTTCTTTGGACGTGAAATCCTATTTTCTATTTCATATTGTTCTCAGTAAAGAAAATCCAGGACTGGAAAGATGGCTTAGCAGCTAAGAGCACTGCAAACTCCTGCAGAGCACCCAAGTTCGGTTTCCAGCACCTACACTGCAGCTAAAATCTGTAACTCCAGTTCCAGGGGAACATGACATCCTCTTCTGACCATGGCGGGCATTAAATGACCTAGACACGCTTAAATACACACACGCAAAACATCCATGCACATAAAATAAAAATAATAAATAAAATATTTTTAAAAGAAAATATGAAATTATCACTAAAATAGTTACAATAAAAGTTAAATTTAAAGTTATTAACATGAATTTCCTTTACTTTGTATTATTCAATGCCAATTTTAGATGCAAATATAAGCACATTTAATTAGTGTATGAAACGACAGAATATAAAAATCTGATTTGGGAATAACTGCACAATCTTGACTATTTTTCTTGATTTATAGAGGCAAGCATCTCTACCTTTGGCTTACTGTTGAATATGGACAGAGTTCTACTGTCCTTTCCTTTCCTTCTGTGTCCTTGTATTCATTGACTTGACTGCAAAGGGGAAGAATGTGATATAGTTTCCTGGCGATCAGTGTTTCTTATAATGACATTGTCTTCAGCCTTCATCAAAGGAAGTTCAGAGTGAATAGCCTCTCAGGAACATCAACACCTCTGCTTACATAGTGTTTGACACAGGAAAAATTATCTTGTGCTTCTTTGAGCCCTGCTATACCTGACAGACCATGGTTCCACTAGAAGTTTACATCCCACGAACTGTGACTGCTACTGTGCGAATGAGATGAGGAACAGCAGATGTACATGTTGTGTGCTGTAAATATCTCCTCTGCTCACATACAGCTGATCATACTTGTGATGATTAATGTTTAGTGTCAAATTAACAGAATCTAGAAGCACATAGGAGATACGATTCTGGGCATGTCTATGAAAGAACTTCTATATTAGGATAAAAGAACTGGGAAGACGCACCCTAAGTATGTGCCCCCCCCCATGGGCTGGATGGCAGATGTAAGAACAATGAAAAGGCAAGAGCTGGGCACGGTGGTATGCACGTTTAATCCTAGCACTCGGGAGGCAGAGGCAGGTGGATCTCTGTGAGACTGAACCTGCCCTGGATGCAGGTACAGTGTGACCAGCTGCCTCACACTCTGCCATGATAGAAATACCTTCAAACTGTGAGCCAAAATACCACCTTTCCTTCCTTAAGTTGATTTTGTAAATATGTTGCCATAGCAATGACTAACTAATACACCAAATTGGTACTGAGAAGTGAGACCGCTGCTGTCATAAACCTGACCATGTGATTCATAGGCCCTTGGAATTGGTTTGCAGGAATAATGTGGAAGACTTTAGAACTTTGGCCTAGAAAAGCCCTAGAAAGCTGGAAGATGAGTTTAATGGGACATTCTCAGGTGAATTTGGAAGACCAGAATGCAGAGAGAAGCATGAGTAGTGAAATCTTGCTCATGCGCTTTCAGAGGGGAATAAGGACTCCAACAGGACCTAGGAGAGTGATGACTTCTGCTATATTCTGGAAAAGAATATGGCTTAATTTGGCCCATTATCTGAGAACTGGAGTGAAGTCAAATTAAAAAATAATGGCCTAACATGTTTGCAGAAGAAATTTAAAGAGAGGATAGAATTCAGGCTGTGCGATGGTTACTGTTCATTGGTTTCATTCAGCTATATGGTGAAACAGAAAAGAGAGTAAGGCCAAAAGATATTGTTTAATGTAAACTTTGGTGGTTGTAGACATGACTCGGTGGTTAAGAGCACTGATTGCTCTTCCAGAGAACCTAGGTTTGATTCCCAGCACCCACATGACAGCTAACAACCATTTGTAATCCAGTTCCCAGGGATCAGCACCCTCTTCTGACCTCTGCAGGCTTTTCCCAACATAGGTACAACTACATACATGTACAAAAAACACTCATATACATAAAATGAAAATAAACTATTTTTTTTAATGTGCACTTTGGCAAGAAAAAGATCCTTAGCAATTCTAAAGTTACAGACAAGACAGGAGCCTGAGTTTTAATAGATACCCTAGAATATTAGACATGCCGGGACTATGTAGCTGAGGAAAGCTACAGACATGGGATGGAACTGGTCAAGAGAGGCTTTGTGTGCTATGGGCTGCAGAGTTTAAGGGGTAGGCACTTTAGAGCCCAGACGTTTCTATCACAAACCCAGTTGTCCAACATGAAGCTGCAAGTTTTGGCATTTGACTTACTTAATTTGAGTCTTGCTTTGGTTCAACTTTTCTTTGCTATGCCTTAATTGCTCCCATTTGGAGTGGGGATGTTTACTTTGTGTCACTGTATACTATATTATTTAACTGGTATAGAGCTCGTAGTTCTAAGACTGCCTTAGCCTGAGACTCTACATTTAACATTTTTGAGCAATGTTGGAACCGGTAAAGACTACAGTGATTTTTGAAGTTGAACTGAAAGCATTTTAAATTATGAGAAGGCCATAAGTCTAAAGGGACAAAGGTTGGAAAGCTGTGGCTGAATAGCAATGTATTTTGGTGTCAAAAAAGGAATAGAGTTGTAAAGGCTGTGATTGCTGGCTTGACAAGATGTAGAATCACTTAGCAAACAAACTCTAGACATGTCTGTGTGATCATTTCTAGTTTATGTTAACAGAGATTGAAAGATCCATTCTAATTATGGGTGGCACCATTCCATGGCCTGAGTGTCTGAATAAAAAGGAGAAAGTATGCTGAGCACCAGCATACATCTCTCTGTTTCCTGAATGTGGATAACAGCTTCCTCGTGTTCTTGTCACAACAATGGACTTTATCTTCAAATTGGGCACCAAAACAAACCCTTCCTCCGTAAGTTGTTTTTGTCATAGCAACTAATCAGTAACTAATATAATACCTTTGAAGTTAGCCCTAGTTGTCACTGATAATTGGATCCATGCCTATATCTGAGACTTTATCTCCTGCTCTGTGTTCTCTTGCTCCCTTCCTTCCAAACCCATTGGTCATTTTCTGCCTTTAATTCTTCTTTTTAAAGCCTAGAATGATGGTACTCACTTGTAATCCCAGCATTAGAGAGGCTGAGATAAGAGGGTTGCCATAGTTCAAGGCCAACCTGAGCTAAATTAAGTTACACATATCAAAACAAACAAATAAACAAAGACTTCAAGTGAGTCTGTGCCTTACTTGACACCTGCTGACTCCTCTGTCTGGGACAACTTTCCCCATTGAGTTTGCATGTTCCATTCCTTGTCCTCCAGGCACCAACTCCAATGCCCACGCATCAGGGTTCCTTCAGTGCTCTGCCATTGCTCCCCTGTCACCTCCTCGTAGTCATTTGACCTTTATGCCACATATGGCTGTCTGGATGAAGTTTTTATTTGCATTTACCTGTTCGCTGCCTGGCTCCTCTACTTCTCTGTGAGAGCTGTGACATCATACAAGTTGCCCACTGTCGAATGCAGCTTCGGAAGCCTGGCCTGGCACTGAGTAGATGCTTGATACATATCAATCAAATGAAATTACCAATGAGTCGATTACTATACTTCTGCTAGACCACACATCATTGTTCCTTCTTTTTAATATGTTATTATTTTAATGTATATGAGTATATAGCCTGCATGACATAAGTGCACCTATGTCATGTAATGACCATAGAGGTTAGAAGAGGGTGCTGGATCCCCTGGAACTGGAGTTATGGACAGATGTTAGTTGCCATATGGGTCCTGGGAATCAAACCCGGATCTTCTGCAAGATCAATCAGTGCCCTTAACTGCTGAGCCATCTCTCCAGTCCTTCATGGCTACTTCTTAATAAATATTGATTAAATTATAAGTGGGTGATAAATGTGTGTATGATGATCAGTGTGCAAGAGTGTGAAAGGATCACATATTCACCTCTACACCCATCTCATCTCCCTTTTCCTTTCCTTGCAGTAAAGTCACAGCATTAAGGTGGTTACAGTCCAATCGTCGCCATGACAACTGACTTTTGGACATAAACTTTCAGCTGTCATGAAACCATATGCTGGAGAATGAATTGTTTGGCCAAAGCCTATTGGAAATAATTACAAAGATGACAGAGAAAAGAATTAACCAAGTAAATTGGTTTTGAACAGCTGCATCTTCTTAGGCAGATAAGAAAATAGAAGATAAAAGTTTAATCACACCTAAGAATACATATCGATGGTGAAAAGACACAAAGTCAAAAGCATTTTTCCCCATTTTATAAGGAAATGAAGTTAAGTGAAAGCTGATCTGGGAGAAACAGCACCTTTTAAGACACTTTAGTCACTTCTAATTCAAGCTCAAACCGGACTTTCCTAGCTTAGCCTGAATTTCATTTTTTTCTATATAATTGGAAGATTCTTCAAAACGTGGATAAATCAGATATCTTAGAATGGAATCTGAATTGAAGTGCCCTAGCTGACTTTGAAGGAACTTAGGGAAAAAGCCGTCTGTAAAGCAAATCATTTCTTTACGAGAAATTCCTCACCCACAGATCTTATAAGATATTATATGGTAAATATTTTCAAAGCCAAATTAACAAAGGAATCAAACTAGTATCATTTAATAGGCCATTTTCAAATGGTACCATCCTTCCAGGTAGCAGTTTACCAGCATGAAGCTAGGAAGATTAACAATTATCAGTGACTTCCGTTAAGCAACTTTGCTTTTTTTTTTAATTTCTGTAAGTTCATTTCTCAAAAAGAATAGGCAAATCAAATATATATTTTAGTAGTTTCCAAATCAACTATTACCTAGAACATATTTCTTGTTTCAGTTAAACATATTTCTTGTTTCAGTTATATTCCTACTGCTGTAACAAAATACCTGAGAGAATCAACATAAAAGGAAGGAAGGCTTATTGGGGGTTACAATTCAGAAGTTTGCAATATGTTTTTTTTGGCCATATAGCTTTGGACCTATGGTGAGGCAAAGCATCATGAAAAAAACTCATGTGGAATAGAGAGAGCTGTTGTGTATGTGTGTGTGTGTGTGTGTATGTGTGTGTGTGTGTGTCTCTGTGTGTGTGTGTGTGTGTGTGTGTGTGTGTGTGTGTGTGTTTAACCCACTGAGTTTAATTAAGGTTGCCTACATGAGCTTAGGGAGGAGGTATTTATTGAATCTTGGACAACTTACTAGTTGCTATACTCTAAAGAAAGTGACACATCTCTCCCCAGCTACTTTAATGTCAATAGACTCTCAGGGAAGGATGGAGTCTCATGAACCCTTCCCCTTTCTATGATGAATGAAATGTTGAAGAGCCCAGTCATGGACAGGTCTTAAGCAGATACCCACAGCTGCTGCACATTCACAAATGCATCCACTATGCCATTTCAAAAAGATACTGCTTCACAGTACTCTGCCTCCGTGTCCAGCTCTGTGGTTTTTCTGCCCCTCCTGTGGTGTTCTGTGTCCTGGGATCCCGGCATGACACAGAAGTCAGTGCTGAGCACTCCACAGCCCCTTTTTCTCTGCATTTTGCCCCATTGTGAGCCTCTATATCAACCACTGTCCATTGCCAAAAAGCTGCTCTGATGAAGGCTGAGAACTGTACTAATCTATTCACATAAGGACAATATTTAGGGGGCTCGAGAGGTGGCTCAGCAGTTAAGAACACGAGCTGCTCTGGCATATCACCAGAGTTTCAGTTTCAGCACCCACCTGGCAGCTAACGACCATCCATTACTCCAGTTCCAGGACATTTGACACCTTTCTCTGATCTCTGCAGACACTGCACATCACAGGTGCACTTACATACATGCAGGCAATGCACTCATACGCATAAAATAAAAATAATAAATAAAAGATAACTGTTTAGAAGGCAGTTTGATACCATATCTATTTATTAAAACAATAGAAGTGGGTGCTCCCCCAGAGGCTATTACCTCCCCAGCCATGGGTTCTTAACCAGGTGCTATAGCACCAGGCTTGAGTTCCCTCCTGGAGTGTGGGATTTAAATATAATCATAATGTGGTTAGTTACACTGTATGCTCTTATTGCACCTATGTGCACATCTGGCTAGGCAGTCAGCATTATAGTTCACAGGACTCACAGCTGGATAAGATTATTGATGACTTTTTTCTCCCTGCAACCTACATAGAACCTTCCAGCACTATGAAAGCTAGCCAGCAGAGATGAAGTCTCTAGATTAGTCTCAAAATGATTTCTCCATGTCCTAAGACCAAAGTATGTTTCAGGGTGGGGGGGATCTTCAGAAATAGGGTCTCACCATCAAGTTCTGGTGGCTAACAAAGAGAAATGGAAATAGTTTGCATTATTTGGGGGATCTATGAGACTCCCTATAACCAACAATTTAGGAACAGATCCCAAAGGTAAATGCTTTATTTTGGCTGGATAGGAACCCTGTGCTCTTGTTCTTTTAAATTATGAAACAACAACAAAATAAAATTAAATTAAATAAGCTCTTCTCAGCACTATTTTAAGCCCAGTAATATATGATCATTTGAAAACATATGTATTAATAAATTTAATATTTTTGGATACACATTAATGAGAAAAGAATCAACCTACACATGCATCCGAAAACAGACTTGTTGGTTTTAGGTCCCAACACCAAGTGCATTCAGTACTTATCAGGAGGACACTAATGACAAATATATACATGTGTTAATATTGAGTTGATTTGTCAAATTTTTCAGAGATACAACAGAGTGATCTCCATATTTGTGGGAAAAAAACAAGGTTCCTCTAGCTTTCTTTTACCACTTTTCTTTTTTCTTCTCTAATTTTTGAATACTTTACATTTTCAGTGTTTTGAGAATTTCATACATTGAGAATTTCATACATGAGTCCTCTATTTGCATCATTGCTACCCCTCCCCCCCGTGTGTGTATATATATATATATATATATATATATATATATATATATTCAACTATTGAGACTATTCAATGTTGCACATATGTACATGTGTTTAGGGATGACCATTTGGGATTGGGGAACGTATCAGGGAGCTCATCCCTGGAGTAAACTGATCATCCCTCTCTCCATGGTCACTCATTGCACATAGTTCTTCATCTATAGCTGGGACCTAATGAAAATTTCCCTATCTATGATGGCAACTGGGTTGTCATTTTTCAGTTCTTGTTTGGGTAACCATGTTGTGGAGACTTCTTGACTATAGCTTCCCCATTATGTCTGGAAGGCATCACCTGCCAGCAGGAATCCTGGTCCTCTGGCTCTTGTGACCTTTCTGCCTTCTCCTCTTTGGTGTTCCCTGTGTAAGGGTTGCATTGTAGATATATCAATTGGGGCTGGACACCTCAGAGTTGCTTATTCTCTGATTTTTTTTTTTAGTATTTAAATATTTGAGTTCCTTATATATTCTGGATAATAATTCCCTGATGAATAAAAAGCTAGAAAAGGTTTCCTTCCATTATATAGGTCATGTTTTACTCTGGTAACTTTCTTTTGCTTTGACAAAGCTTTTTAATTTGAATCAACTTCTTGCTGTTATTTCCTAAACAATTAGAGTCCTGTTTCAGACAGCCTTGTCTATGCCTCTATTCTGAAATATCTTCACTATTTTCCTCTAATATTTTCAAAGTTTCAAGTCTTCATTAAGGTAGTTGGCCCATTTTGAACTGTGTTTTAAAGGGATTTGGTCTTAATCTTCTGCATATGGATGTCCAGTTTTCCCAGCACCATTCGTTAAAACTTTCATTTCTCCAGTGTTGGCACCTTTGTTAAGAATCATGTTTCTGCTGCTTGGATTTGCTTATGGGTCCTCTATTCTATCCCTTTGTCTGTGCATTTGTTTTTATTACTATGGTTCTATTCAAAATCAAGTGCTTTGAGACCTACATTGCTTTTTGTTCAGACTTGCTCTGGATTTGGGGGCCTTTGTGCTTCTCTATGAAATTTAGGATTGTTTTCTCAATTGAAGAAACTGTCGTGTTAACAGAAATTGACTGACTCTGTAGATTGTTGTGAAACAGCCATTATCACAATCTAACCCTTTGCACAGTGCTTCTTGACTCATCCTTTCGTATTCATCTGGAACTAATCATCCTGCAATATATACTCTGTGACGCTGTCAGAATCAAAATGGAGTCACTTATGTCGACCTTAACCAAAGTCAACCAAAAGCTAATTAAGCATACACTCGGATTTTGTGAAGAAAAGCTTCTTAGGCAAGATAGTAACTCTCACAAAGGATGCTCTCAGAATCATAAGCTGGCAAAGGACAGCATGTCTTGTACAAGAAGTACCTTTGCAAAGATATCTGATCAGCAAGGCTTCAAACATGAATTAATGCCCTGCTTATAAATTATTTTGGCCAACCATTATTGCTTTAAAATATCTTATGTAACCCTTCATATTTTTGCCTAGAAACTTGCTCTTGCCTCAGCCTCTGGAACTCTGCACACAGTTCTCAATGGCTAGCACAGCCCCACTGTATCTCCATTGTGTTGCTATTCACAAATTACATTTGATTTTCCCATAATTTTCCTGTTTCTCTTAGTAAATGACTTCAACCCCAGACTCAGCTCAATGCAGTATCTCTTTGTGGCTGGTGTACTTAACACCAACAGTAAAACAGAATGTGATAGAGCAACTGCCTTCAAGTGATCTAATTAGTAAACAAATCCAGCCCAGAAAATAACTGAACAATGTTGACATAACATGGAAGGGAAGGAACAGGCTGGCTCAGATGTCTGAGTTTCAAAAAAGAGAGTCACAGAGATTCTGAGGAGGCGAAAGAAGCTCAAAAAAGAGAAGAATGTAGTCAGTCAAGAGGAGGAGGCCTATCCTCAGTTAGGGAATCCTACATATTAAACCCAGTTCTATTCCATCTCTGCCTATTGATAAATGTTCCTGTAATACTCAGTCACCAAGCACATGTCATCTTCCATTAGTGTCAACCTGGAAATCTTTCTTGATGAAAACAGGAGAAAGAAACTTCCCAGGTAGGACAGGGGGGACAGGGACCCTAAAGCACCAATTCTGAGGATGTGCTTACTAGTGAACAGTGAGGCCAGAAGAGTTTTGGTTCTTTGCTATTTCTTATCCTTGCCTGGAAGCTATAGGTGAGGTGGTCAAAGCTTAGAGGAGGCCCCAGGACACTTATGGGTGGACCAACAGTACTGACCAGCTCATCCCACTCCTCACGCCTCACTACATTGCATTTCCCACATAAGTCCTTTAAAAAGACCCCAATGGTGCCTATCCCTGGGGATACACTCTTTCTCTCTCTCTCTCTTTCTCTCTCTCTCTCTCTCTCTTTCATATCTCTCTCTCTCTCTCTTTCTCGAATCTACCTTTGCATCTATAATAAGCTTCTCCATAAAATTCACCTTCTATGGTCTGAATACGTCCTTCTTTGAATTCACAAGACAAAACCCAGAGTCACTGAGTGTAAACTTTGTATGAACAAGATTGACTGGCAACCAAACTCCTGATTTAAAGTCCACATGAAGCAAAAGGAAATGCCTCTTTTGAACTCAGAGATGCCCCCAAATTTCCCATGTCACTCAGCTCTCCACGGGACTTCCTACACCCACACTTAAAATACCAATAAAATGAAAGCTCTGACCAAGTCACATCACACCCAAAACTCTTCAGTAGCTCCAGAATCCCCCAAAGAATTGAAAACTCAAAATCTGCTGGTCACTCACAGAAAAATGCTTCTTTTCCATTTCTTTTCCACTATTCCCTGTTGGAACACCTCACATAGCAGCACGCAGATGTGGCCTATCACTCCCAAATGCTTTCTAAAAACAACAACAACAAAAAAGTTCATTCCTTCCCTCTATCAATTCCTTGAAATTAGAATATCAATACCTTATAAAAGTAGGTCTCTGCCCCTTCCAGTATAATTCCAGAAGGTCTTCTAGACTTTTCCAAACCACTCTCTGTACGCTTGTTCTAATTTACACCACCAAAGTAAACTAGAGAACCCCAAATTTCTCTCTAGATGGTGACTGAAAAGAAAGACTATGAAAACATTTCAAGTAATTTTTGTTGATTATATTATCTCCATAAAGACTCCCAAAGACCTTTTGATGTAGACTCAGCTATCACAGATAAGTACAGGACTCCAGGTTCAAGCAAGAAGGGGAAGAGGCAATCCCATCCTCCTGGAATTTAGAACTCAAGGTCACATCCTCAACCAAGCAGTGTCTCCTTCTCATGCCTTGTACTAAACGGCCTTTCAAAACACTTGTCTGGAAAATGCTAAACAGAGCCCTGGTAATTGCTAAGCTTCAGAGCACTGCAGACACACAGTGGTTAAGTGGATTTTTCAGCATAACAGTGTGTCTGTCAGACAAGTGGGAGGAAGCCCAGGAGCCCTGCCTTTGCAGCGTTCTCAGACAATTTGAACAGCTTTAGAAACTTTTCACTTAAGGAAATTAGAGGCTTAATACCAGCAACACTGAATGTTTCTCAGAAGCTCCTCTCCCTTGAATCTGTAGCAGCTGTGTGCAAATTAATCAGCGACTTTCAGGCTACGGAGAACTGAACTGGGAAAAAACAGCTGGGCATATTTATGAAAGTTTGTCAGGAATGTACCAGCATGTTCGAAGGTACCTTCTTCGTTACGTGTCATTTTGCTGGCAACGAAAAGGAGAAAGCGAGACAGATCCTGCTGTTGTCTGGAGGATTAATGAAAGCCTGACAGAGATCTGAAGCTGAATACCATTTCTCCAGCTAATTTAGGCAGAGATTTATGGGAGAGGGTCTGGGGAACCAGTGTATCTGGCTCAGTGTGGATCGCAGGCTCCTCTAATAACCACAGTGGCGTTCAAGTGGGGAGAGCAGCTGCCGATGATCCTGAACATAGCTGTGACACAGCGTTGGGGTCTGATTTGAAGCACAATGGCTGGAGCTGCTCTATCTCTTGCTGGCCCTCCCATGGTGATCTTCTCTCTGGTTCTAGTCCCCACCCAGATGTAGAGTAAGAATGAAAGGAAACACTCCAGAGAAGCCTAAATGAGTTTAAGTAAGTTGGACCTGTCATGACTTACTTTATATCTTTAAATACATACGGAGGGAACACAGTGAAAAGGGGAGGCAGGAGACTCTTCTCAGAAGGCTAATTGACATGCCATGATAACCTACGTTTTAGAGACCAAAGGTCCTATTTGGAGCTCATATGTTCACATAATTTAACCCGGGTGTGCCTTTATCATAACAATGCTCTACTGTTTCTAGAACCCTTGCAGTTACCTAACTGAATAGCTATCTTGTGAAACTTAAACCTGAGCATGTTTATTGAACACTTGGGGGAGACTATTTTCTTCTGTTTGCATATAACCCAATCCTGGGGCTCAATGTTTTATATATATATATATATACTTTACTGGTGAACTCAGGATTCTGCATGTAACAGTGATAGGCTCTCCAATTTTAAGATTCAGTAGGAGGTTAGAAAGTACCCTAGGCCCCAAAACAAAACTTTTGGTAAGAAAGATAGAATAACATCCAGCTTCTCACGACTGAGAAAGAGAAGGACTGAATGTGAACCACTCTGCCCCAGGATAGTATAATGCTCATAAGACCAGAAGGCTAGGAAGAAATCGATTCGTTTCTGAACTAGATATTACATAGATTATGCTTCACTAAATGCTATCACATATTACATGGAGTATGCCTACATACTCAGAAATTATCTGTTGCTTATCTGATATTCAAATTAAACTCGGCATTCAGTGTTTATATGTTTTAAATCCAACAACTGTATCTATGGAGAAAGAAAATGGAAAGTATTAGTCAGCCAGGCTTAGGAATGACCACATTAGATGTTGGTCCCCCTGGGAACCTGCCCACTGCCTGGGTCTGCCACGAATCTCCATACACATTCTCATTGCTCCCTTCTTAATCAAAATTCATCCCAGCAAAATCTGTTCAGGTTTCTGGCACCAAATGTTTTTTGTTTTTCAACTTCCTATCAGAGACATTCTTCAATACCAGTTGTTAAGTTAATATTCTACAAAAGCTCACCAGGGCTCTTTGGGGATTGCATAAGTAAAGCTGGCTTTAAATATGTAGCATATGCTAAATATGCATTTTATCATGCCCAACTGAATATTCAGATACTTTTCATGAATTTCTGTATCAGTTAAGAAGGCACTAAGGTACAATTAAATGACCACTCGACTTTTGCAAATTGAGCTTTATTTTCTCACATGACAAGAAGTTTGGGGGTAGAATTGGATGGCATTGATTCAATAGTTCGATAATCTCAAGTCCAACTCTCCTGTTGTTCTCTGGATCTTTGGTGATATCAAGATGACTGCTACAGCTCCAGCCTTCATGGTTATTGTGGCGTAAAAGCAAAGAGCAGTCTTCTCTCTGATATGAAGGATGGACCTCGGCCTGACTGACAACTGAGTAGCCAATAGCTTAAGGGAAACGCAGGGGAGGCTGGGAGGAGGAGGAAGCAAGATGGCGACCAATCCCAGGACGGAGAGAGACTGTATCCACGCGGAAATGAAAATGCCCCGACCCCAGGCCCACGCAGAAGGCCAGAACCCAGGAGCCAGCGTGCCCAGCCCCCACTGTCTTAAGGATCACGTGAGTGAAACGAAGTGAGAGACCAGCGCCCGGCGGGGCTGTCGTGCACTTTATGGGCCGGCCTCTGGCAGTCACGGACTTCCCTGGCGGGACACGGGTGCCCAGCAGCTTTGTAAACGTCGCTAGATAAATAAATCATTCTAAATAACAGATCGGTTTCTGTTTTATCCAGCTGAATTAACCAGATCCCACCCACTAAGGCGTGGAGAATAAATTTATGCAACAGTTACACTCCACAGGACCTAGAAGGAGCATCTTCAGTTGTGTTTGTCCTCTATGGGAGAAGCCAGAGCCCTTTCTCAGAACCACCTGGCCAGTTCTTGCCTCACAGATGCACCTAGGAAAACAAAACAGGAGACAACAGGATTTCAGGATCACAGTTTGGCATCTGGAACTGGACATCATCATCAGCAAGATCATAATAGGAAAGAAAGGGAAGTGACTGTTTAGGAAGTAGCCAAGAGAGTCCACTGGTACTTATCTCCCAATGTAGTCTTGTCTTTGTCCTATTGGGACTGTTTGTTCCCCTTACAGTCTGGGACACCACCAAAGCATTTTAAGGGGTGCCATCAATCAAGATAGTGCCTGGGGTATCTTGGGGTCCAGTCCATACTAATTGCAATATATAAGTGACATAAAGTACTGAAGGAGTATTTGGTACCAAATGGAGATGAATGAAAATTTTGCTAAACTAACAAAGGCAGTGTTGTTGACTACCATGGCCTTCACCATTGACTATACTCCCTTAACAATTATCTTTTTAACTTACAAAGATCTTATTTTATAACCTTTGTGAATAAAACATTTTCATCGTAGAACACGGGAATTCAATATGCAAAAATCACCTTAGTGCTCTCCAACCCATTCCTCCCCATGGGTAACGATCCAAAGCTGACTGGACCATCACCACTGATCTACATGTATCGTTCCCTTTTTTCCCACACACTGCAAAGTCTTCCTGTGTTTTGGTTTTCATCACATAAACATTAATATGAATGCAAATCATACCAGGCATATTGCTGTCATTTTGGTTATCTTTGCTTGAAAATATATCCTGCAATTCTTTCCAAATTGGCACAAAGAGATGTTTCTTATTTTGTTTCAGACCTCCCTAGTAGAAATACCTTACATTTATCTAACACTTTAAAGTCCTTTCATGTATACAGCTTCATCTGACCTTCACTACGTGGATCATTATCCACATTCTTCATAGATAAAAGTTCCAAGGGTCAGAGAGTTGAAAAAGCCAGAAATAAAACCCAGGTCCAGCACTTTCAACCCCACTGACCCATTTGAACACTGTCTCTTTATCTCCAAACTCTTGCTAAATTTGCCTTATGACCACTTGAAGTGTTTTTCTCTAAAACAGTATTGCTTGGCCAAGTTCTATAATCTTTAATACTCATGTCCTCCAAAGTGCATAACCTCCTGATCTAAATTAACAGAGAAGAGGAGAGGAGAGAAAAGAGAGTAAGGCCATAAAAGAGTCTTTCCAGCGAATTTTTCACATGCAAATCAATAAAAACAAACTATTACAAAATGCAGAAAGGTTCTAACAAAGGTTAAGAAGAGCCCTTAGAATCAACATGGAAAATGCAAAGCTTGAATGTGGCCTGTGGTCTGAGGTTGCACACACACGCACTTCCTTGAAAAGAAAAACTACAGCCATCTCCTTCTTCCCTATATTTACATTAACTCTCAGTCAGATACCAAGTGAAAGCAAGCTCTGTACTCACCTAGCAAGCTTAGCTTTTCTCAAATGCTCTAAAAGACACTTTCACTTGTGCTAAAACATCCTAAAAACAACTTGGAATGCCTCTTCCAAGGAGCAGAAGAAGAAATCAATACATTCTGATTTTCTCCTCCGTTAAACTTTCAATGACTGAAACAATAGTGTGGCTGGGAAGCGTTTAGTAGCTCAACTACCATATACTAATTCTTCTTGGGGATTATAGGGCCTTTTGTAGGTGCCTATTGGTAGAGCTTTAGGATTTTAACATGTTCAAAAATGCACCCATATTCATCAAAAATAAATCGAGCACGCATGTAGGATGAAGATAATTATTTGTGGAACCATCTGGTATAATAGCATCGCTTGTAGCATGGTGTAGCATGGGAACTAAACAGTACAACACTATTAGAGTTAATAAACGAGAGATTATTAAGTGAAATGATGCCATGAAATTGGCGAGGGAGGATATTTCCTGTGGATGTGGATGTTTCTCAGACAACATAATACATACTGGATGAACAGAAAAAAATCTCAAGGACTCAGCCATCCTTAGGCCCTGCCTCATGCCACGCTCCAAGCCCAATCGGTGAGCAAATCCCACCAGATCAATGTCTGACATTCATCCAGATTCCCCACCACCACTGCCAACTACATCCTCTATAGCCCGGATCCCTGTGAGTCTGGACTGGTCGTCCTCCATCCTCTCATTCTCACTTTGCTCTTTACAAGAAAAGGTTCATCTTATAAAAAAGCAAATCCCTCCACCCACCACTGGCAGGCACCACTCAGAGGTGTAAAATTCCCCAGTGCCCTCCAATCTCCATTTGAATGCCAGGAGTTCTGTAACAAAGTACTACAAACTGAGAGGCTTTAAATGATAGGAATGCACTGTCTCTTAGTTTTCTAAGTGCCAAGTGAAAAAACGTGTGGGTAGGGCCATAGTGCTTCTGAATTAGGCAAGCCTTCACTGGCCTCTTGTGGTTTCTGGCGGTTTCCTGAACATTGTTCCTTTTGAGAGTTAGAGATGCATCAGTCCAATTTACTGATGTCAAGAGGCATTCGCCCTGCATCTCCCCCCTGATATCTGACTTTGGCCCATCTTGTAAGATTACCAGTCACTAATGACATCATTTTAACTTGACTATATCAAAAAAAGGCTATTCTATTCTAAATGAAATCACATTTAGAAGCTCTGTGCTGCTTTAGGATGTCAACATATCCCTTCTGTGGGACATGTTCCAACCCACAAACACCAACTTTGAGGTCCTCCAAGAGCTTGCTTACTCAACTGGTAGGCCCCTAGGAGACATGGCCTCTGCCTGCCTCTCTGACACAATGATCTGATTGACTCTCATGAGCCCGTCAGGACCTTTGCTGCCTTTGCACAGAAGGTCTCCTGCTCCTGGAAACACTTCCTGTGGGTCTGTATATGACTGGGACCCTCTTACTACCTCATCATCCCTCACATGTTAACTCTACAGCAGACATACATGCAGATGTGGTGGGGCCTAAAAGTCCATACAACTTTGGAGGAAATTTCACCATTTTTGTGGTACTGGGGATTTGAACCCAGGGCCTCAATCATGCTACTCTCTACTACTGAGCCCTATGAGGAGTAAAAAGAGTACAACGGGGCTGGAGAGATATCTCCATAGTTAAAAACATTGGTTGCATTTTCAGAGGACTGGGACTTGTTTCCAAGAACCCACACAGTAACTAATAACCATCCACAAGTCCAGTTCCTAGGGGTCTGACACCCTCTTCTGGCATCTGTGGGCACTGCACTCATAGGCGCATTTTACATCGTTTATGCAGGCAAAACACTCATAGACATAAAAATATATATATATATATACATATATATATATATATATTTCCTTTTTTTTTTTTTTAGAAAAGAAAGTACATGACTGCACATGCAAGCAGACCTCAGGCCTTGCAAGAGGACACAGGAGTCCCCTGAAGTTCATATACTTCTATGGGTAATGTTGCCTCTCATCCTCACAGAGGGCCTCTCTGAGAACCTTCATCCAATGTCTCTATAATGCCAAGTTTGCCCTACTTAATCTCCTTCTTATGATGCTTAGCACTTGCCACTAACACTTGATAAATTTCAAGTGTATTTGGTGTTTAACATATCATCCCCTAATACTAAATTAAAGGCTCTAAGAAAGGAAAATCTCATTGATTTTTACCAGTAGAGGCCAGATCCTAGCTCAAGGTCTGGTTCATACTTGACATTTAGTGAACATTTGGTTCAGAAATAGATCAATGAGTAAATGGTGACAGTGGTGTCAGTGACCAGGAGCCCTGTAGTGCTTACTACACCACAGAGGCGTGAAAACTCCAGAACCCAGTTCACCAGGTGCCAGGCTGCCCTCTGGTAAGTGACAACGCCTGGATGTGAACCCCACACTCTAGATCCAGACTGCATGCTATGAACCCTACCCTCTGCTATCTAAGATTAATGTTCATCATTATGCTCCAGAAAGAATAAGCACAAGATTCTCCATTTAGAGAGATAATGGTTTGTCAGAGAAGATGAGGTAAGATGCCCACATTCCATGTCATACAGCCTTTTGTCCCCCAGTTCTGTTAGACGCCGTCTCAGACATCACTATACAACTTCCGCCTCCTTGCCAGGTTTTCTTCTTGGATAAGATTTCAATATACAGCAAACTAGGAAAAACACCAATGATCAACTTTAATTCAAGTTTACAAGCACACAGGAGCTTTCAATGACCTCCCTGAGGATTCGAGCTATTCTAGGAGTCTTTGATGCTGTGACTCTCTTGCATCTTTTTTTCTGAGTGGGTAGTGTGTACGCAGGTATGAAAATAATAGCCAACAGTGATATTTTCAAGCGTGGCCACCTCTGCTGACCCACTGGATCTCATTCATTTCAGTTCTTATCCATTCAGTTTTATAAGAAACACAATATTCTTCTCCTCAATACAAATAAAGCCCTTTATATTCTTTTTGGCATAAAATAAACTCCCTTTGACTTCTCACTGATATGCTGACAGGCCTTGTATGTTTTGGCTCTCGATATCATAAATAAGATTTTAAAAAGAAGTCGAAAGCAGTCTAGTTTTTCTGAAGCTGAACAACAGCAGACAATCAACTTTATTGGAAAGGAGTAGATGAGATAAACGTGAAGCACTGATGGGAAGGAAAGGAAACTGCGTAGTTTTAGCAAAACCATTCTGTATGAGGAAATGTCCCCATGGAACCCTTCTTTGAAATAAACCAACAGACGATTGTTCTATCCAGGACCACCTGCCCAGCTTGTTACATTCTGCTCTGTTTTGGAATCTTTCTTTAATCCATGGTAACAACCTAGCATCTCAGACGGAGTAATGTCATCTCTATTGTGATGAATTTTATTCTCACAATAACCACATTCCCAGAAGTGATCCTGGAAAAGATGAAGGGAAAATAGCCAGACCCAGTCCACCTCTATTACATATTTTTATGATTCTGCTGATGAGAAGAGAATACAACTAGATAATTAGAGTTATCTGGGTTTTATTTAACTACAAGGATCCAGGGAAAGGGGAAGACAGCATAAATTCTTCTCTCTTGCCTCAATTAGAATTGCCTCCTTTAGCTGAAAGGTTTTCTTAGCTATGAACCACCTTGTAGAAATATCTACTGATGATCACACATATACATCATCACGAAAGGTATAGAAAAGTAAAACAAAGTATTTTTATTCTTTTTCAAAGAGTAATAATAAGTTCTTAGAGATAAAGAAAGCTTTGCTTCATGAGGCTGATTATTGCTTCTTGTTGGTATAGAATGGTATTTAAGGACACAGAGTTTAACAATTTATTTCTTTTCTTTTAGCCTTGAGCTTTTATTTTATTAGCGCATTAGACTCAGAGCTGATCCGGGGCACAGCCCAAGCTCAAAAACTTGTACTTTTCCGATCTAGAATCCATGGAAACTACAAGCAAGACCTTATTATAGACTTGAAATACACAAAGCATGGGTACTATTGGTGTTTGAAGAATTTCAATAAAAAACATTCTAATCTGAGAATAGGGTTCCAGCGCTAAGAAGTGAGACTCTCTCTCTTCAAGGCATGCCTGTTGTCCTTTATGTCACTGTAAAGATGGCACCAAATCAGCATGTTTTAATGGAGAATTACCAGTCCATTCTCTGTGTTTTAGATGGAGGCAGAACTCCTTCAACTGAAGTTCTAAATAAGATACTCATTATAGTCTGCCATTAGGAGTTCTTGGTAACAGAACTTTCCAATGAAGTGGTCACCTGTATATATGACATCGTAAAGTCTTTCTACTGATGACTAAATCAGACACAAGACTGGTCAACGCAACCCTGGAGCTGGCAGATCTAGAGTACGATCTCCATGACTTCAGAAATATCTCCTACTGACTAAAGCGATACAGCAAATGAGGTTGTGATTGGCTGCATTTTTCTCTTATACTCTGCAGATTTAGAAATTGATGAAACCATTCTCACTTTCAGGGAGGTATTTCCCTGATAACAGAGCTCATTGCTCTTGCATTTTTAAACTCTAATGTGTAGCAATTCAAAAAATGCCATTTAAAAATCATTCATTGAACTCCTACTCTATGCTAGAATATGGCAGTAATCAAAACAAATTGAGTTTTGTTTTCCTGAAATGTAAGGACTAATCTGGATGTCAACTGAAGATTTAAATAAGATACTCATTATAGTCTGCCATTAGGACTTATGAATTAAGACATCAAACACCATGAATGATGAAGCGAATAGACAAAAATACAAACATGTACTTTTCAAAGGCCAGCCAGCCAGCCAGTCTGCCATGTGAATTGAGATCTCAGACAGAAGGAAAGGGTTTGTGTTTTACAACTTCATTACTTCATTCTTAGGCACAAGAATACAGAAGGGCAAGCCTCTTACTAAAAATTGAATGCATATGCACTGATCTTGTTTCAAAACTCTCCCAAACATAAACAGAACTCCAATACTTCCTTGATATGATTCTTTGCACATATGAAGGGAGAATAAGATATTAAATTCCCTATTGAATCTTTCTTTCTATTAGGTCTATATCTTGAAAAAGCTTCTACCAGTATAAATTTTTGCCAAATGACTTAGAATGAAATATACTTTGGGGCATTTAATATGAAACGGACAGTTTCAAATAGCTTTACACATGTTGAAAGTTTAAAAAGTTGTTTGTTAAGTACTTTAGTTATAATTCATTTAAAAATCCCATTATGTTTGGTTACACAAGAGTGACTTTAATACACTTAAAGATGCAGTACTCCTTAGCTGTGACATATTTATAGTCTGAACATTAAAAGGTTTATAAAATAAGACTATATTTTCTCAGTGTCAAGCATCCCTCAATGAAGACAATTATTCAGTCTGCCTGTTTGTAATTAGATATGAAATAATTTATGATTATGAAGATAAGTGAGCAGAAATTTCTAGAATAACTGCATATTGTATTTTATTATTGAAAGATTTCCGTAATCTTGCTAGGGCTTGAGGAGTCATAAATTGCCCAGATCTGATTTCTCCTGGATTTCTCTTAGAATTAATAAACATATGGATCTAATCTAAGAATGTATGTCAAAAATAATGAAGGGAATGACTTCACAGAAAGCTGAAAATGAAATGGGACTGACATAAACTGACTTCAGTTTAGAGAACAAGAGCAACGAGCTGCCTACAGACAACCCGCAAAGGCAGAGTCTGGCAGTTCTGAGGGAGAAAGACTTCATAGAGGTTAGACATGCAACCCATGCTCAAAGAACCCAAGGCCGGAGAATTTTTGTTTTGTCACGCTTCTTCTTGACAGGAACCAAGAACAACCTCAACATGTCATTCCCACACCCTATCTATGGTTTTTTGAGGCATGAAGATGTTTAAAAAGAAGGATAGTGCAGTTAGTCTTTCTCCTCATTTCCCTTTGATAATAAAGGCCAATCATGGGAGACACCAACCTGTTCTTCTTGGTGCTTTTCTCCATGGTTTAAAGAGTAGAGAGAACATGATGCTGCTATTCACAGAATTCATCAAAGACAACCACAATTCTGCCCCACAAGTCTCTCATCACTTTCCAACTAATATTCATTCCTTCTTCCCAAGTCTAACTAGGGAGCATGGAAATTTTACTAGTATTTTACAGTTACTCAACTTCCCCAAATACTTGATGTACCACCTTTTGTCTTTTCAAAGTTGAAGTGAATTTAAGAAATTTTTGTAGAATAATTTTTTTTGATGTTCTCAGCTCATAACATGTGATAGTTAACCAAGAAACAGGGACTGGAACACATCGACAAACTTCACTTTAATTCCTCCATCTCTAATATGTCATCTGAAAGAGGGCCTCCATAGAGCCTCAACAGAGAAATTGTTAAGCCTGTTAGATGTGAGTTAGTCTAAACATGATATACACAGAAACAGCCTCTGAACAAATCATTTCTGCCAACTGACATTCAGAGAGTCTTCACAGAGACTTGGCCTGAGGTCACAGATAGACATTTCACCAAATGTGAAGATGTAGTTCCTTAACAGCAAATCTATTCGGTTGTCAGAGAGAAGCTGCTGGCTCTCCCTTCTTTCACAAATGACCCTAACCCTTTGAATTTTGCAACATCAGCCACATACTACAATCAACTCTTTCAATGGAGATAAATCTTGCCCTATAAGCCCCCAAACTTTGGAAGCAGGCTACTAAAACTGAGCGGATTAACTCTGAAATGCTTCATAACTGCAATATTTCATGATTTTGACACAATAGTACCAGCAGGTGCACTGAATGAAGCGAAGTTGCGGGTGTCAGGAGAAAGACTAGATAGCAGTTGAGTTGTACTGTGTGGTAGGATACAAAGCCCTCCTAGGGCAGAACAGCTCCAAAAGACCTATTTGGTATCATCTTAATTCATCCTCTGATTCCTTTCACTGTCATCTGACAATATACAGAAAATATCATTCCAGTGTCATGGTGTACAATCATATATATGAAAATAAGCATTCAAGACCTCCATATATAAATATATATACATATATATATATGTATATATATATGTATATATTGTCCCAAACAAAAATGACTGGCACATGTCAAGTATATAGCCATGCCTGTGAAGAAATTAAATCTTATCATCAGTCTCTTGTAATTTCCTTCTTGAAGATTCTTCATATTAATGACTTCTGCAAGCCATGAGAAGTGCGGTGAATACCAACAAATGCTGAAATCCAAGGTATCATGTAGTCCAACTCACATTGCTATGCAATAAACCCATTGGCAACCACATTCACTGAAGTTAATTAGAATCTTTTCTAAGACAGACCATTGCCTTGTTGGATATCTCCATTATAATTCTCTTTCTTATACTGAGTCAGAACAATAGTAATTTCTAACCAGGCTTTGGATTATGAGTTTTTAAAACAAAATGTCAACTTTCCTGCTTTCAAAGATTTAAAGACAGCCACTCAATCTTCATATTTCTCTTCCTCTGAGAAGAGTTGTCTGTTTCCTTCAGTCATTCATTAAGCCATGTACTATGGTTCCCATATCCTTCATTATCCCAGTAATTATCCCTTCATTATCCCAACAGCTAAAGACAGTCTCAAAATGCAGTGCCCCAACCTGAAATCCATATTCTGTACATATTCCTACAGTCCATAGCAATTGGCAGGGGTTTCTCCATGCAGGGTTAATGTTATGAAACACCTTTTAAATTAGCCAGAGCAGGGGTCTACATTTTATGCTTGCTCAGTCTCCCATTTAATTTACAGCATGGGCCACCAGCCATTAGTGAAGTGTGGGGAATGTGATTGTTGCCAATAATTGACCATTCCCTCATTCAGGAAATACATGAACTTCTAATGGAACCATTATTCTTAAACCCACAGGATAAATAACAAAAACAATAAAGTAATACATTTTTGGTATCTGGCTATCTCATTTTTAAACAAAAAGATACATAATGAGACTATCAATCTTTGCTTTATCTCACATGATGATGTACAAAGTAACTACCTAAAGATGAGAATTCTTACATTAAATATTAAGAAGGGAACATTTAAATTAGATGACTTGGGGGCATTGTAATAACAGCTTCCATAGCAACCTATTGTCCTTCCATTCTTGTTCACTGAATTATGTCTACACATGGAACTGTGCCATAGTTAGAAAAATAAATGCTCGATCACCAAGCAGTTTCAGCAATCCAATCATATGAAGCTCTGGAAATTAAAGTGCCTTGGTCCCCATGTCTCATCTACGAGACTTATTTCCTGATGTTTCTTTATAAAAAAACATATTTAATTGCCAAATAAAATTGCATATATTCAAAGGGTAAAATATGATGATTTGCTCTATACATATAAATGGGCATAAAAGTGCTGATATCACTTCAAAGTACTGATTTGATTTCTTTTTATACATGTCCAGAAGTAAGATTACTAGATTTTCTGATAATTTGTTTTTACCTTTCTGAGGACCTTCTATACTGTTTTTCTGCAAGACTCTAATCTATAAAACTAAGAGTGATAATCCACCAGGGCTGATATGGAGTTAGAATTACTACTGACCTCTTGAGTTAATTATGGTTTAGATGGAACTACCTTATGTTGGCAAAGAATAGCAGATGTCAAAACAGAAGATTATTAAAGCCGAGGCAAGCCATGAAACCCATGAAATAAAGATGCTACACTCTACATGAGTTTCTCAAAGCCATGTGATAGAAACAAACTCCCAGAACACTGAATGGTAGAGCCTTTTAGGAGGTGTGTAGGTTTCAAGGGTTCTGATCTCATGGGCATTGATGCATTATAAATAAGAGTTAATGAAAGTGAATTCACTCTCTTCTATTCTCCTGTCAAGACAGAGCATTAGCTTTCATTTTGCTCTTCAGTCTACTGCCATGTTAGGGAATAGCAAGAAGGTCCTCACCATAAACCAAGAGCGGGTGCTTTGGACTTCTCAGCCTCCTGAACTCTGAGTGAAATATTTCTGTTCTTCACAACTACCATTTTGAGGGCTGCAGAGATGGCTTTGTGGTTAAGAGGTTAAGAGCACTGACTGCTCTTACAGAGGACCCGGAATTTGGTTCAGAGCATGCATGTGGCAGCTAACAACTGTCTAAGTCCAGTTCTGAGGGATCTGATGCCACCTTCTGACCTCCGTGGGCACTCCACAGCACAGGTGCACTTACAGACATGCAGACAATACACTCATACCCATAATATAAAAATAATAAAAAAACAAACTGCCATTTTGCAGTATTCTGTTACCAAGCACAAAATGAATGTTAACGAATGATAATAACGACAATAGTTATAGTTACAGGTAAGACGCCTCTGTGGATGATATCAGAGAACATCACTTAGGATCAACTCTGGTTAGTTTCTCTGCTCGCCTTAGTCTTACTGGTTCATTATAACATTGTGAGAACATTTTATACAAAGCTTAAAGGTTTTTCTTTGGGAATTTTCCAAATGGCATTTAAGACTTTCTGGTGTAAATGGAAGGTTAGAAGTTGCCTCTGTATGTCAGAGTGAATGAAAGAATCAGGGTAACAAAGAATAGACTCTACTCCAAACAGAGAAAGATCGGAAGAGCATCTGAATTCATGAGGAAAGTGATGGGACAGCTGAAAAACACACTGGAGTTAAAATGCAAAGAATGAACAATATTAAAAGCTGAAAGAGGAAAACGTCAACTCATAAGGGAAATCCCATCTGGGTCATACGAGATCTCCCAGCAGAAGCTGTTAACCTCTAGGAGTTTAAGAAAAACTATATTTAAAACCCTGACAGCAAATAACTGTCAATAAAGAAATACTACTTTCTGCAAACTGTCTTCTTAAGATGCATTGATTAAAACATTTCAGCACAATCACAAATTAAAGCAGTAGAGCTATCACTGCAGAACATACTTGAATGAATATTCCATATGAGGGAAGAAGAAAATCTTAATCAGGAGACCACAGAAATGAATACATTTTATTAGAATAATAGATGAAAAACTAGGAAAGAATTAGTCATATCTAGCTCAGCAAACTAAGAAACCCTTAGTAAGAAAATAAAGGACCATATTTGAAGCAAACAGGAGAGAAACGGCAAATTACAGTAACAGGCTTCTCCAATTTCAAGATTTATACTAGCACCATGGATTCAAGAGAATATCCAACTCTTTGTTGTCTATAAAAAACATCCCTCATTGGCAAAGACCAACGCAAGCACCCTCTTTGTTTTTTTAAGTAACCCACCAAGTACAGCATGTGCTGATCATATACTCATGGGTATGGGGCCATTCACTGAGCATGGCCAGCCTATCGGGGTCACACTCTTTAAAAACTATATCTCCCTCCCCCAGAAGCCATCAACTGTCAATAAACTCCTCATGAGCCCTCCCCCTTCCATATGAGAAGGCTGAATGTATAATCTGTGCTGGTCTTGTGCAAGCAACCACAACTGCCATAAGTTCATGACTGCAGTAATTCTGTCATTTCCAAAAGGACATTTTTCACTAAGGCTCTCCCTGACCTCCGGCTCTTACAGTCTTCCTGCCTCTTCTTCCATATATAAATATTAGTGGGTAAACTGCTGTGCCGACAAAATTAACTATCTGGCATTTGGTCAAGTCTAAGAAAATAGTTATGACAGCATTTTGAGAAAGTTGTTATACCTGCTTTCATTGAAAAACATCATTCAACATACATAGTACATTACCATAAGTTGCTATAGTGTTCTATAGCATGGCCTGTTACACTCTCTTCCTTGGATAGTGATATATTTCATGATTACACACCCCCATGACAGAGATGAGCATTTATATGCTAATAACTGTAATACTGGCAGCCACAGCCTTTCACAATAAGCCACAAGCCCTCTCAAAATCAGGTGCAGAATGTACCTGTTTGGCTTAGCAGGTCTGAGGAAATAGTCTGTGTGTAAATTTAGTAGCATGTACCTTCAGGTTATAAAAATAAGACACAATAAATAACATTGTTTAGGATACATACTTTGGCGGGGGGAGAGCTGTAAGCTTCCTTTCCTATATCCACATCCCCTTTAATAACTTCAGAGTCCTGCTTACTAGTGGGGCAAATGTTACTCTACAGAATTAAAAGAAGAATGATTACCATAGTACTAAAAATCTTGGTCTAAGATTGAGAATAAATTATATGGACAGAAGAGGAAAAATTGTTTGAATGGATCAATAATTCCAATGACTCTGGTAACAGCAGTAGTTGTGCTAATAACACTTCCAATATCTAATATTTATTGGATATCTACTATGTGATCTTGTAACCTACTAAGTGTTTTTATGTATATTTTTCATTTAATTCCGAAGCACAAACTTAACCCTCATGGTTCTGGGCTACTAATGTCCTATTGTTTTACAGCTGGGTAAACTGAAGCTCAAAGAGATGTAATAACTTGCCATACATAATAAAGGTCAGATTTGCATTTTGTACCAATTTTGTCCAAATGCATTGCAGGCTCCTCCTTTTGGCTGACTAGTGGGAAAGAGGCAATTCACTCTGAATGGTACACAGATAACTGTACGGTGGAGCCACAGTCCAAGGCCATGCTAGTCAGCAAGAATGACTGTATATGTGCTGGACAGAGAAAGATATCGGATATCATACTGACCCAATGGTTCAACTGTAGATTAGAAATTAATGTCAGTAAATCTCAAGCTGATTCTAGAAAAAGCTATAATATTGTCAAGTATGTCCAACTCATGGCCCATGGATCACATGTGGCCAAAGGTAGCTATTCAGGCAATGATAAAGTCTGAAATGTTCAGCACACATGAAACTTTTTTCAAAAAAGTTCTTCAAATATTTTTGATCCAAACTTTGCTGAATATGAGGGAATAAGATTGACTGCTAAGAGGGTGGACTGTCCTCCCTGAACTCCTGGTGTGGCCAGTCATCTCTCAGTGCCTGATAGTAGGATTAGATGTTGCACTTCTGGAGAGAATCCATGAACCCACACTTACTGAATATGATGACCCTGCATTTATTCTTCTCCTACATTACTTTGTAATTTGCCTCAATTAATGCAAGTTATTAGAGTTACAAGAAGTCGTTTAGCCAGGCTCCCAGAATCTGTGAAAACTCTAACATGAGGGTGCATAAGGTATGCTGGCAGTTTACTGCAGGAGAAAGCAGTAAGAGCAGACCACATCACAGAGTTTACCCCCTGCATCTTCAGCAGTGCCTTATAGGAAGTGACTAGGTACCCTATTTTCATAATTAAGAGAAAAATATGCGACTGAAAAGGTAATGATTAATTTTACTTCCATTTTTAAACATCTTTGTCCTCAGTGTATGTCCTGCTTCCTGACATTTAGAGTCCAGACAGGAAAGCAGCAAGCACTCCTGGACCAGCAAACGCTTTCTGAGTAAAGAGCTGTCAATTGACTCAAGCGTGTTAGAGGCTAAATAAAACAAAGGTTCTTTGTTGCCTTGTGAAGGCGACAACACAAGTGTCCTTGGCTAGGTGGTTTTCCTGTGCAGCTCCACTCCAAGCTGTGGTTCACGGACCCAGCCTCCTCCGCTGTGACACCCAATTTCTCTAGATTAGTGCGATTCCAACCTTGATCTGAAGGCCAGGCCAGAACACTCAATGAATCAGTGCCATTCCACAGAGCGTTTATTAATAGGCTGCCATGAAGTAAGCACAGACGTTGGGAGTGCGCATTTGGGAACTTAGAAATGTAACATCATTGTGACATGAAAATACATGGTAAAGTGGACCATCAGCAAAATATAGACTATTTCCTGTGTGATTCAACTCACCTGACCCAATGGTTCAACTGTAGATTAGAAATTAATGTCAGTAAATCTCAAGCTGATTCTAGAAAAAGCTATAATATTGTCAAGTATGTCCAACTCATGGCCCGTGGATCACATGTGGTCAAAGGTAGCTATGCAGGTGACCCAATACAAACTTGTAAACATACTTAAAACATTGAGGTTTTTTGTACTCATTTTTAGCATCTCAAGTGATTTCAGAGCATGAACTTTTCAGAAGGCTACATCGTGTTCTCATTTCAAAAAGCTGTCTGTCCACATGCTCAGAGTCTTCATCACTTCACTGGAAGACTGGAAAAAGAAGACGGTGAGGTGCTGGTGAGAGGGTTTATAGGCCCCACTTGGTAGTGCCATATGCTGCTTCCCATTGTACTTCCCATAAGCTGGTCACATGTATCTCTTCAAAGGGAAGGGAAGGAAAGGAAAGTACATGGTTGAAAACATGGTAAGAAAGCAGGAAAAAAGATCTATCCTCATCACACCTACTTTAGGGTTGCTGAGCTTTTAGTATGCAAGTGATGGGGGAGTGAGAAGAGCAAGTCTTCATTTCACTTGTCACTTTGCTTCTTCTTGCAGGATCCTCTGTACAGCGAGCTTTCACATCAGCCCTGACCCCTGCCTGATTACTACGTCACCTTATTGGTTCTTTGAAGCACTGAAAACTCCCAATACTTAAGTTTGAGTTATCCAAGGCCAAGATGAGAATAGGAAGGAAATAAAGAAGAGAGTGAGGGGAAGGGAGGGAGGAAGAGAGGGAAGAAAGGGATGGGAGGGAGACAAGAAGAGGGGGAGGGGACAAGGGAGGGGAAGAGAGAAACGGGAGGGGAGGAATATGACATTTGGCTAGTAAGGCTTTATAAATAAGTCATTATAAGTCACTCAATTAGATTCTGAACTAACATTTAAAGAAGACAGACCTAGAAGTCAGAATATCCTTTACCTTGAAATAAGATCAGTTCTACAACTCTCTGGATCATTCAAACTTCTAACTAAACAAATCAGTTCCATGATTGTGCTGAAAGATGTAAGTTGTTTTTGACATCATAAAAAAATTAGGAAAAGAATGTCTAAAAGGAAAATCATTTTGCCCAAGTCAAGGGTTTTGTATAACTTTCGTTTGATGATATTCTTCATCAGAGCATCCCTAACTTTGAGTAACTATTTTTTAAAGATAGGCTGAGAGAATGGTGTTGTCAAAAATAACGGGAGAAAGAAATCAGCTTTGGGGATCTATGAAAAGTATAGTAAGACAAAGTTCATGTTGCCTGGTGCTAACTCTGGTTTTGTAGCTTGTGAGGGGGAAACATCTCGCATTGTGAATTTGTTCAAGAATCAAAGCACATCATCTTTAAAGTATTCTTTAAACAAAAATATGTAGTTTCTAGTATAAAGTGTCTCAAAATAGTCATTTTGGCCTGGAGTATAAAAGGTCACTGACTAGAATAAGAGGAGACTAACAGTCGTCACTGTCATGTCTGCGGTCCTGGTGAGTCCCAGAGCTACCCCATCTTACTCTCTGCTCACCTTATCATCCACAGCCCCTACTCAGTATGGAAGTACACTAAGACATTTCTCAACAGGTTTTCCCCCAAGCTCTTTGTTAAGAGCCTTGCTTCTGGACAGCAGCTACATGGCCCAGCTACTGTTCTCTGCCAGCCTAGTACTTTGTTGATCCCTGGTTCTGTGGGTGTAGAAACCAGCAAGAGTGACACTATTGATCCTAGAAGTGTGTTGGTGTATATTACATTATTTGATGATACTAGAGCCAGTTTAACTAGTGTTTGTGTCTGAACAAAGACCTTTCACAGAAGCTATCTTCCTGTTCTCTCCTCCAAAGTATCTCTTGATGCTTTTAATCTAAGAGATATTAGACATATTTATCTTCATTAAGGATATTAGTCTTTTCCTTTTCAAGTGTGAAAATTTGTAAGCTACAGGCCTGCAGGTCAAAGATAACCCAGGGTTTGTAGGAAGCCCTTAGGAACTGCTTTTGTTAAACCCATTGAGTCTTAGCTTGGAGCCACATGGCAACTAAAAGCAATTTTAGAATAGTATCTCTGTCTTCATTTTGTGTCTATTTCCTTTAGGCATCTAATTGTCACCTTTGTAATATCCTATTTCATAATTCCAAAAGGCACCTAAATCTACAGTCACCTTGGATTCCAGGGACAGCAGGACTGATTGATATGCACCCTTATGACAAAAAACAAAACCACATGCACGCAAATGCAAGCCTTGTGGAACAGAACTCCAGTACCCTGAAAAAATTAGCTATGACAACAAGGTTATACCTTAGTTTAGAAGAAACCAACCCAAGTGAATCAGATGCAACACCGACTTCCTTGAGGCATCTTATAGACCCAGAACTGAAGTAATAGTCAATGATCGATTAGAAAACATTTGGACCAAGACTGATTAATTATACATGCCTCTTGTTCCATGCCCCAATTCTTCCTCTATTTTACCCCTAAAGCTCATGTCCAGACCCCTTCTCCATGTGCCAGATCCATTAAATCTCTTCTTTCTCTGCTTTTTACCATTAGCCACCTCTTTAAGACACAGGATCGACCTTAGTCTGTAAAGATCCAAGAGCCAGACATTCTGCATGGAAACTCCAATAACAAAAGGTATTTTGATTGAGTTGTGGGTATAGCTCAGTGGTAGAATCCTTGTCCCCCAGGTCCCAGGGAGAGTGTAAGAGCTGGAGGATGGAGAAGAAACACTATCTTCTGGACCTGACATGGCCTTGGACTTGTGAACTCATAGCAGTGTGGTTACCTGAACAAGATGGAGCCTGTCGGCATTCCAGCATTATAGGAGATTCACCCCTAACTGAGGAGCTATTGACAGTTAATGGCTGCTAAGTAGAGAGTCTGTTTCTTCAAGGGTATAGCCACTGATAAGTTGACTATTGACCAGAAAATAGCTTTGTACGCCCTATAAAAAGTAGTTTGATATACCATCCACTGTTTTCTTAAAATCATGACAAAGTTGAATATTTCTTAATTTGAAAGATTTGACATAAACTGTCCTCATTATCATGACTTCTGGAATCACCCGTGGATTTGATCATACTGGGCTTCTCACTTATTTTAATCAGCCAGAGGCTAGGGGAACATGCCCAGATTAGGCAGAACAAGTATGCTGCAGTTCACTAAAAAACATTCATTGGTGTCTTTTCTCTAACCTGGAAAACAGTGTCCGTTATGAATTTGAGTTGGACATCAAGACATCACAAATAGAACCGGGTACTCCAGATACATGTGACATCCACTGATTGCACGCAGATGTCTATGGGCACCTGTGCTGAGGATAAGAATAGGAGTGCAAGGGAAGACTTGGAGGAGATGCAGTGTAGTCACAGAAAAGGAAACAGGAGCAAAGGAGATCTGGCATGATTCCCCGAGGAAGCCGCCCAGGGGCTGGCATGGCCCTGCTGTGGTTCCCATGAGAGCGGGAACACATTCCCAGGGTCTCTTGCCACTCTAATCATCGCCTAAATTGCAATATGTTCCTGCACTTATTTTTTCCACATTAATATTTTCCTGAAGAATTTCTAAACAGTGTTGAATTTACATCTGTGTATGTGAAAGACAGTATGCTTAAAGATTATACATACTGCAACAATATTTTCCCCAGAGGGTATATTAGCAGGCTTTAACATAAGCGAAAATGGCTAACTTCCAAGCACACTTAGTGATAAGATCTAAATATACAAGACATCCCGGTGTCCATGCATGCACATGCATATCCACATACACACATGCATATATACACATATATATGCACACATGCACATATATATATATATATGTGTATATATACATATGAACAAACATACACAGATACAAACACATACACACACAGAACTTCTCAGGTTCATTTTATCATCAGGAATTTAGAGAACAATGTTCAACTCTGAATTATGTACAGAAATGTCCTAATGAATGTGGAAGAGGAGGCTTCTTAGCAATGACAAGGGAATTCCTAGCCACCAAAGTGGATTCTGGGACTTTTTTGACTGTATTATTGTCAACTTGGTTAGGTTTCCAGTGTTTCTCACTTGGGCAGTTGGTGTGAAACAAAAGTGCAACTGACACATTTCTGAGGCAGGGTAAAAGTCATATGAGTCCTGCAGTTATTTCTCTATTATAAAGCCCCAAATAATGGAAAGACAGAAACTAATTTGTTCTTGTGCCAATTTGGAAAACGTGGATGAGGTCTGGATCACTTACATACTTTGCTGCTTTGACCTAGGAATGCTCTTTATAAGTGCCCTAAGAAAGGCATAGCCTAAACTGCCTCCCATTACTTTCTTAGGTTCAACCCAGGAGCAGAAGACTGGAACAGACAGCAGAGAATTCTGTTCCAGGCCCAACTGTCACATCATATGCCAAAAACAGGTCCCTGGAGATTGGGAGATAAAATAAGGTTAATAATTAAGGCTTATATTAATCTTTGCATGCATTAACTAACGATGTTTCAAAATACCACAGAGATGAATAACATAGCTATAGTTTCCAATTTATTATTCACTCGTTAATCCCAGAAGTACTTACTGAGGATTTATTGTGTCGATATTACTGTGTGGGAACATCAAGATGAGTAAGGCCTGTCCGAGCCTGAAGTAGTTCCCTGCCCAGTGGGAGAAGAGAAGAGAGGACACAACTTCCAGCATTATACCCTGGAGTGGCATGGATGTTAATCCTCAAGTGTGTGACACAGACACACACAGAGACACACATACAGAGGTCCTTAAATACTATTGGTAGCTTCAGTTTGTACAGAGTTAGAAAATTGTTTCTAAACATGGAACCTGAATTTATTCTCTGAGGTCTATCTGAGGAGAAAACTCTTCCCCAGCCCACCAGATCAGGGTCAGGCATGAGCTCTTCTGTATAAGCATTTCATGGGGGTGCAATACAATAGGGTGCTTGTCTCCGTCCTTGCAGACCGCTAGAAAAAATTACCACAGACTGGGTGGCTTAGACAACAGACATTTGTTTCCCACATTTCTGGAGGATGGGAATCCAAGATCAGGGTGACAGTATGTTTAGTTTTTAATGAGCACTATCTTCCAAGTTGGCAGTCAGTTTCTGCTTGGATCTTTACATGATGAAAAGGAACCAGCTAGTTCCCTGGCCTCTATCTATAAGGGTTCTAATCTCCTCAGGAGACCCACTTTGTGATCTTACAGAAGTCTAATTACCAGCCAAAGGTACCACCCCAACATCATCTCATGGGAATTGAGATTATAGCAAAAGAACTTTATTAGGAAGCATATAGTCCCTTGCAGTGACCAATGATTACAAAGTTGGAGAGCTTTGAGACCTTTTGTAGCTTGAGAAGGGACAGATTCTTTACCTGAGCAATCTCTAGGAAAACAGATCTAACTTTATGAAGGGCCAAAGGACACAGTCTACTTAAACAGATTACTTTTCCCATCTTCAAAGGTCTGGAATTCCTCTGGTAGAGAGATTACATATTCCTGAAAGACTTTTGAGGTGAACTAAATAAGGACACATAGTACTACAATGTACTCAGATCTTTTCTTAGAGACAGATTAAATCAGAAATGAATGAGGCAGAATCTGTTTTCTCCAAGGACAGGACAGACTACCTGATAGACTGATAGTCTGATAGACTATCCAGTTCCAAGTGGTCAGCCCTAAACATGTACACATGTGCACCACTAAATGAACTCAGTAGGTTGTCTATGTGTGTGCATGTGTGTGTGTGTGTGTGTGTGTGTAACAGTAATAATTAAAGAGATCAGGATATTGAGAAGTAGCAGAAACATGGGAGGAGTTGGAGGGGTAAAAATTATGTAAATACAGTGTATTCATGATGATGGAAACTCTTAAAAAACAAAAGTTTAATTAAAAAGAAATGGATGAGAAAAGAGGAATTAGGTACTAACAACGGCAGACAAGTGAAAGGCCAGGGCAAGGACTTCAGGATAGTTGTTCCACCACCAGAGAACCTCACAAAGACCTCAACTGACGAGAGATCTTCAAGCTGTGACATGGACACTGGTATTGCTCTATGATGATAACTTCTGAACTTTCTCTATCCTACTCTTCAACAAATATTCATAGGACTCTGACTTTAAGCCAGACATTGCTCTCGCATGTATCAGACCAAGCAGGAGATTCCCCTGCCCTAAAGAAGAAAGCAGCAAGGACTTCTTATAAAAGCAGGAATAGATCCTGCTTGCACTCAGTTTTATCTGTGTTTTGTACTCTCCCCTTGGTATGAGTCACACTTTCTTGCTTTTCTACCATCCAATCTCCCCATTAGCAAATTAACCACCATCTCAGATCTAATTCTGCTCTGACTTCATCCTTCACATCTCGGATGCTCCCCTAAGCAGATCTTCCTACTATTGATCCTGTTCAGTCACATAATGATAATGTAGTTGTAGCTCTCCCCAACTAGACTCCCTAAAGTCTGACCTTTATTCAAGCTAAGTGCTTGGTACATGTTAAGTATTCAATCAATTCTGCTAAATGAATGAGTCCACTTTTGCATATATTACGTTTGAAAAGACTTTGGGGGAGAATGCACAGGCAGCATGTGGTATGCAAAGCTTAAATCCAAGGTTGAAAATCTAGGTTAGGAAGTCATCCATATGAAGATGATGACTACACTCAGAGAGGATGGTCCGATTACAATTCAAGAGGAGAAGATCCAAAGGGGAAGTATATGCTGTGCTACTGTAACAGAATATCACAGACTGGGTAGTTTACAAAGATCAGAGATTGATTTGGTTGAGATGTCCAGACTCTAGAAAGTTTGAGAGCCTGTTTTTGGCCCTTGGTGTGGACTTGTATATGACCTCATTTTTGGTGGGAGGCAGAAAAGTAAATGAGCACATGAGACAGAAAGGAAAGGTAGAGCAAACTACCTCCTTTGTACCACTATCCGTTCCCAAGAAATCATAGCCTTAATCCATTCACAAGGGTGATACCTTCAGGATCATGTGTTTCTTATGGGTTCCACCTCTCTACATTATTAAGATGGTGATTACATTTCATTTTGATGGGTGTTATCAAGGAAGAAACGGGAAAAAGGAGGCACTTTAACTGGGGAGGGAGTAGGGAGGGTTATACAGGAGGAGTGAGAGGAGACACAACGTGTAAAATGAGAGAGAAATGTATTAGTTCAAAACCCTACTGAAAAATACACATACTATATGTGTGTGTGCATGTATATAGCTGAAGGCTATATAAAAAAAAACACAGTGCTGAGCAAGAGAAAAATCCCTTTGAGTTGTTGGTAACAGTAGTCCAAGAGACTCCTTAAATAGCAGAGGCTATTATCACAGCCCTTGATTCCATCCCAGAACTCAAAGTAAAGACCCTGAAGTCAGAACATACTTGGGAAACAGGAACAATCAAGCTAGAACTGACTTGGAAACGTCATTACTACTCAAGCTGTCAAAAAAGAAAACCAATCAGTGGTCCTACCCAGATGTAAAGCTTAAAATACAATGACTGGCCCAGCAAATTATCACTATTAGTGCAGTAGTGGCACTTTTATCTTGGGGGTAAGGAGCAGGTGTCTAATTGGAATTAAGGCCCCTCAATGAGGCAACTTTTGTGTGATACTGTCAACATAGCCAAATACACATGGCTGGAGAGGTCGCAGATCCGAGAGAATATCCTGTTTTTGCCACATGCCTGGATCAAGATAATTTCTTACTGTATTCTAAATATGCATCTTCATATCCACAGTCGCACATAGCTCTCACCACTCATCAAAGAAGATAATTTCGGCAACAGATGTGGACTAGTAAAGAGTTCCACAACTGGTCAGAAGCAGAGAAGAAATGTCTGTGAGATGCTTAGTGCTAAGTGACACCTCTTCAGTGTAACCTCTACACACAAGACAAATGCATCTCTCAGCACTTACCAGAGAATTTTCCTTATGCACTGGATGATGATTAACGCAGAAACCTACAACTGGCTAATATGCAGAAAGCAAGAGGTCCCAGAGCATGACCAAGTTCCATGCAAGCGCAAACCAAACAAAATCCCAGCAAAGACATGGGGAAGTGGGTAAAAACTTCCCAGCCCAGCCTAAGGAGCTTTTGGCAGCTGATGTCTGAAGAGAGGAAGAGAGAGATAGTCTGTCATAGAGATGGGATACTTGGTGGATTAACCAGGCTCAAGCGCATGGAGCTACACTGAAGGACATTTTGGGGCACAAATAAGACTCTATGGGTATATATACAACTGGATGGGGATGGTGAGAAGAGAGGGGAAGGGATCTACATAGTAGAAAAACACATTGTGTGAAAATCATAAAGTGCAATAACTTTTTAAATTATTAATTTAAAAAAAGAAAATACGTTGAGCACAGGCCAGAGGAGCAAGAAAATAAGCATTATTCCTCCAATTTCTCAATTTCCACCTCCAGATTCCTCCTCTCCTTAAGTTCCTGCCTTGGCTTCCTTCAGGACTCTTACTTGGAAAAGTAAAATACAATAAATCCTTTCTTGTAGCCCCCTCCCCCACACAAAATTTCAGTATGATTTCAAACCATAGCAGAAACCAATCACAGAACTGACTATTATGGGAAAATAATTAGTAGATTGCAATGCTTTGGAAAAACCAAGAGAAAAAAACCCCTACATAGAACGTGCGGCCCGCACGACATTTAGCACTGACGCTGGGAAACACGGAGAAATACCTGACGCATAAGCCAGCTGTGGGAAGCCAGGGAACATAAAAGAAATGTCGTTTGTGAAAAAGTATGGCAAAGACCAGATATTAGATGAAGCAATGAGAAAGCAAGGAAAATTTTGGAGAAAATGCTTTACAGAGAGAAATCAAAGAGGATAAGATAAAGACAAGAAAGGACCCAGTATGATCGAAAACACAGGTGAAGACCAAGGTCCTAGAGGATACAGAAAGTGACGAAATCCAGAACTCAGGATGAATGCTTTCAAACCAGCTGGGCTGTCCCTTACTCTGGAAAGGAGACTGTGAATTTTTTTTTTTTTTTTTAGATTGAGGGAAATTGTTCTAGAGGTTGGAGAGGGAATATGTGCAGCAGTTAACAGATTCTCTCGACTTCAAATCTCACTTCTACCACCGACCAGCTGGGATATGGGATGTGAACATCTTTATGTGTGACTTGCATGGTATATAAAATGTGGATTAACATGACTTATGTCACTACCAAATGGACAAGATTTTCAAAATAAACTAGGCAAAGAAAAGTAATGGTCAAAGTGGCAGAAAACTAAGGGTCTTCTGAAGGGAAGAGTCCAAGCTATCTCAAATGAGTAGAGAATTAGACACACAGGATACGCTAACCCCCAATACATCCTGGGCCCCGGGGGACAAGGTGAGGTAGACAGATATCCATATCCTAATCCATGAAACCTGTGTTGCTTTAATAACAAAAGGGAATTTGTCAAGGTGATTAAGTTAAGAATCTTGAGACAGGGAGGTTATCCTGGACTGTCTAGAAGGGTCTGTGTCCTTCTATCACAGGGGTCTTGATAAGATAAAGGTGGGGGGATCAGAGTGAGAGCAGATGGAAAGAAGGGAAGAACACTTGTTTCAAGATCTTTGAAGATGGAGAAAAGGCAGTGAGTCGAATAATGCAGGAAACTAAACAAGACGGAGAACCAGGTTCTCCCTGGAAGTTGCTAGAAAGACTGGGCCCTGCTGACATCTTGACTTCAGCCTCATAAGACACATTTTGGACCTTTACCTTTCTAATTAAGAGAATTCATTCCTGATTTTTTTATTCCTCCAAGTTTTACAAAGCACATGGTTACAAAAGCAGCAGGAAGACACATTACCTAGGAGTCCAAGGCTCTGCTCAGCAGAAGAGTTCACAGTCTTAAGATGTAATCCAAGAAAGCAGAGGGCCCAGGAATTGACATTTGTGGATTGTAGACCTGTATTATCACTTCACTCTAAACTTCTGTGACCTTCCTTGGATTCAAGTGCAAGATCAAGGATAAATGGAATAATTCAGAACAAAAGTAAGTTTGAAACTCAAAGCAGTCACAGATATTTTCTATTCAAGTTACGTTAGCCAGAGCCCAGCAACTCATCAGCAAAGCAGGACATTGCGATTAAATGCTAAATTAAACGATGGCATTACTTTGTTCCTGAAAGCTTCATAAAGCCACACTTACTTCATTGCTAAATATACCAGTGAGCTACAGAGAATGAAACCTGGCTCAACATCTTAATTGGAACACAGGCAGTGTAGGCAGATGCCAGAATGTGGAGTTTATAGAAATTATGCATAAATGTGAGAAAGTTCAGAGTAGGGGACATAAAAAAATCAGACAAGCAACCCTACAGTTTTCTAAATAAAAGGCCCTTCCTCTGTAAGATGGCCTCTAGCAATACATCAACTGTCACACAAGATATCAGGAAGGTTAAGGGGTTGGAATCTCATTTAATGGGCAGGGAAACTGAGACTTAAAGGGTATAATAATGAACTCCTGGTCACAAGGCTGATAAGAAACAGATTCTTGTTTCCTGACTCATTGCAGTTGGTTTTCTTCCCAAAGGATCACCTCACTGGAAGTGATATCATGATGAGTCTTCAGTGCATGCCTAAGCAGCCTCTAGGAAGACACATTGAACCTTGCGTGACTATTTCCAAAAGACCTTCCTTTGTTTGTTCTTGCCTTGCTCCACAGGTCTACCTCCCCGAGCCATATACAGTATATGGGTCAAGGAATAAGATCGTCAGTCCTCCCTTGAGGTTACCTGGTCCCACAAATATAAGTCAAAAGGACGGCTTTACTACAGGTGAAATTCTCTGAAGGACCTTCCTAAAGGCCTGAGCAAAAGGTGCTTTGTGAGCCACTGGAGATTCTGAAAGTTGTTGCCAACCTTTGTTAAATTAGTCATTTATTTTATCTGATAAGAACCAAAGGTCATAGACATAAATTTCCTTCTCCTGTTTCATAGCACAAGCTTCCAGTATGTAACCAAACGTGCCATACTGCATCTTTCAAGAGGAAATTTTCCTATTCTAGAGTCTGGCACCCACTGAGGGGAAACAGAAGTTGCTCAAGGATGGGACCATGTCTTGTTCTCCATAAAAATGATAGTGAGGAGAGATGGTGACTTAGATGATATCTTTGAAAATAGTAAGGAATCCAAACATATTTAATAAGTCTACCTATCTACCACCACCTCATCATTCCATCTGCTTGTGGTCTAATTTTATTTATTGACAGTACAAGATAACAGAGCAATCAAGAGCACACATTTCTGCTTAGTCCTCAATCCTGTCTCTAAAATGACTTAACCATGGATAGGTTGCTCAGTTTCTCTGTGTCTCCATCTCCTTATCTGTAGAATAGGTATATGATGGTTTATGTCTTGGAATTGTTTAGGATTTTAAATAGCACATGAAAAGTACCTGTTCAATAACTATTGGCCATTATTATGATTGTCACCCTGTTTCGCTGTACTTTTAAATATGAGTAGAATTTATATTTAAGATCTTCGGTCCAAAGTTGTCTAACTGGGCTATTTCAGCCACCTCATATATCTTAAACTCAGTATAATCTCTAATAATATGTAAATATATGATGCACAAAGATAAAACAGAGTATATAAACTATGTACATCTGTTTGAGGCTCATGAAATCATAAAATTTCTCTATAGGAAATGAGTCATAGTGTTCCTCCTTAGGTGAAGCATTATTAATGATGATTTCCTTAAGGTCGGTTAAGACTAGATTCAAGGGAAAGAGGGGAAAAAAGTAGAATTTACCTTGTGTTGGTGCTTCAATTAATCAATTTCTGTTGTGTAAATAGCCCCAAGTGAAAGAATCAAACTATTATGTTCTGTAGATGAGTGATCAACAAATGCTCAGAAACACATATGTCATGATCTAGTTTTGCTGTCTGACAAGAATAATGAAACCAGTATATACGGAATTCATAAAAAGTCTGGGTTGTGGTTTACATAAAATCCACATTTAATTAGACTGCGACCAGCAGGGAGATTAAATGCCTCCCTGGCTTGGCAATGGACTGGAAGCTTTATCATTCATTCTTCTGAAACACAAGAGGTAAAAACCATGCTCGGAGGGGTTTCCCAGAGGAAGTGAAATGGTTTGTGGGGTTGGAGACTTTTTCATTAAGAGTAGATTGTTGCAGAGAAGGCTAGTACTGTTCTGCACCATGCCTAAGACGCCTTGGAAAAGACAGGATTTGGGATATTATTGTGGATTCTTTGATAGTGGAAAACAAACAGGATATTCAATCCTTAACTTATATATCAGTATTGTATAAGAGCACAGTTGTATAAGATTTGTTACAAGTTTATAAGGATACTGTGGGAGAGATAAAATAGAAGCATGTCAGTTTTCACTGAAGTTGTACTGAAAGAGATGGTCATGTGGCTTTCCATGGCCAAAGAGAGTTCTATTTATTTAAATACAGAACACAATGCATTAGAATCCAGTAGGATTTCTTAGCTGCATTAAAGTAAAATTGATAAAGTCACATAGCTAAAATGAAATATGATGATAATTGTGAACAGTGATATAATCAGGCCCCCAGAGCTACAAACGTATTAATAAATGAAGCCCAGATTGCACAGAGGCTCTGTAAAAGCTAATGACAGCTCTCCATTTCAATGAATCTCATAAACTAAAAAGCAGCCAAATTATAAAGTAGATTGAGCAGATCCCCTCAGTGTAAATGCAGATACAGTTAATAGATGGAGGGAAGAGGGTATAAAGGAGATAGAAAAATACAAGAAACCCAGGTCAGTTCTTGCACAGGAAGCCACAATGTTTGCAAAAGGCCAGCCACAGATGTGCTGCTGCAGGTGACCACGGACCAGCTGATTTTCCATCAGCATGTTCTTATTTCTTTGTGCCACATGCACTTTTAAACTGAGATCATACTCAAATGTGTATTAACGTTTTCCGAGGAAATAACTTAAGAAGTAAATCTAGCGTGGGTTTGAGTTCCTGGAAATACTATGGGCAGAAAGGGAACAACTGCAAGTGTCCTGCTCCGTTGGTGTTCCCCATTTTCCAGAGCAGCATTTTGGTGCTCCGTGCCTCGAGAGATTGTTGACACAGCAGGTGCACAGGTCCCTTCGGCCTGCACTGCTTTTCTCTCATACTCGGCCTCCCACCCAGCATCACTGCTGTCCAGTGCACCATGGAGAAAGATAAATACTTTAAATGCAAGCGAATGTGAAAACATGGTTATGATCATCCACAACCACGGAAATACACCTCAGACTTCCAGTGGTCTCCCTCTGGTGCCGAGTTGACTAAGGTGGGGTCAAAGGAGCTCATTTGCCACAAGATTTTACAGTAGCCTTACCAGAGGCAGAGGATGAAGCCATTAGGGGAAAAGGACAATGTCTACTGTCGATTTCTTATCACACAGGCAGAAACTTGAAATACGCTGTGCCTCATGCCCGGTGTCCTGCAATGTACTTACTACAGTTTTGAGATTGTCTGTGTCTCTTCTTTGTCCATCTCCCTCTTGGCTTTGCTATGAATCAGTTCACTCTGAAGACCTGCAAGTCTGATTAGCAACAGTTGCTCATGACTCAATCCTAGGTGGCATCTGTGTGAATGAGACCTCCTGGAGCTGGGAGGCAAGAAGCTGCCACTGGACATTAAAGGGTTCTTAGAAACTCTAAGTGATAGTACAACAGTAGCACAGCTGTCTTGGTGGGGCTCATTCTCCCTAGTTTAAATTCTGTGGATATATGAGGAACCCCTTTTTCTTGTTGAACCATCTCTGACGTTCAGCTTAATAGCCTCTACCTTTACAAACAAAAAGGAAACACTTTTAAATGGTAGCTGACCATACTGGCCCCTGAAAATTCAGAAGCCAGGACTTCTGCTAAGTTCTTAACTTTTGCTGAAGTTCTGTATAAATCCATTCTCCTGTTGACCAGGATAAAATTGGACAGATAGATTCTGTACAAGACCTTACTGAGAGTGCCACAGTTGAGAATACACTCTTCAAATATGATCTAACAGGTCCATGCTAAGGAATAAGGAGCGCTTTCCCAAGAGAGGCTAATGCCTAACATCTTTATAAGAAAACTGACTATGAGGCCCCAGTCCCAAACGAGATGAGGAAGGTCATTCCAGAGCAAACCAGGGAATTAGTAGATTTAAGAAGATTTCAAAAAGAAGGTTCAGAGGATAAAGTACATGTTATGCAAGTGTGAAGACTTGAGCACAGATCTCCAGAATCCATATGAATCTGAACACAGTACCACATATCTACAATCCCAGAGAGAGAACCTCCACATGCCTATGAGCCAGCTAGCCTACTGAATGCAGAAATGAGCAAGAGACTCTGCCTTACACAAAGTGGAAGGCATCCAACATTGTCCTCTGTTCCCCACATGTTCACCTTAGTGGGTGTCATGCCCACAATTATACCCAAACATACACATGATAAAAAAAGAAAGATTTCATCATATTTATCGTAACTACAGCTCAAATAGGATGACATACCTCATCTTGGGGATTTAACCTTTGTTTTGAAAACCAAATCATGTGGGCCTTTACAAGTCCAACATAAGGGGCTAGAGAGATAGCTTATTGGTTAAAAACACTTGCCACTCTTCCAGATGACTAGAGTTGGGTTCCCAGCATAGAGTGAGGGGTTGCTCACTTCTGCCTATAACTCCAACTAAAAGAAATACCCACTTCTGGCCTCCATGGACACCTGCACACATGTGCACACACAAACATAGACACACATACCCATAAATTAAAATGAGTACTTTTAAAATTCCAATGTAACATTCTTTGGGATGATTTCTAGTGAAGACTAACTTTCAGGCATTAGTAGATCTTAATGCAATATACCTCTGGATTTAAAGAACAATGCAAGGGGTCTATGGGCTAATTAACCCCTTTGCTCTATCTTTGTGAATAATCAAACCAGACACAAAGGCACTTGCTTGTTGGTGTGATTAAGAATAACACTGAAGATTATTTATGATCAACAAGAGTGAAAGACTCCCAACAAAATATTCAAAGTTTAGAATAAACAAAAGAGATTACCGGGGTATGTTCTGTGCAGATCTGAGTTTGATTTTCTATTGATTGTGCTATTTTACATCTCAGAGGAGCAAAGATTCATCTGTAGATTTTTTGTAGAAAGAGATGCAAATAATTTCTAGTTAAACAGAAAGCCCAGCGGTTCCATTTATGGTCCTATGAGATATTAATTAGTGTTGTCTCTAACTCAGTAGTCTTAACTTTTTAAAAAAGATGCTTAGATGTACAATGCTATTTATTTTCCCCCTTAATTAAATGAATTGAATTAAATCTTTGACACATGCTTATTTTGTTTCTATGAAATCACCCATTTGTCTTTAAGAAAATTGTAACTTAACACCTAAACACATTTGAAATATTTTAGCACATTCATTTATTGATGTGTGTGTATATATATGTATATGTGTGTGTTTGTATGTATATATAGATGTGTGTATGTGTGCATGTGTGTGCGTATGTGTGTATCTCTGTGTGTGCATGTGTGTGCCTGTATGTGTATATATGTATGGTGTTTGTATGTATATATATATGTGCGTGTATATGTGCATGTGTGCGTGTGTGCATGTATCTGTGTGTGTGCGTGTCTGTGCATGTGTGTATGTCTGTGTGTGTATATATATATGGGTGTGTGTATATGTGCATGTGTGTGTGCATGTGCATGTGTCTGTGTATATATATGTGTGTGTATACATATGTGTGTATGTGTGCATGTGTGTGCGTATGTGTATATCTGTTTGTGAATGTGTGTGCGTGTGTATCTGTCTGTATATATATGGGTGTGCGTATGTGCGTATCTGTGTGTGTGCATGTGTGCATGTATCTGTGCATGTGTGCATGTGCGTGTATGTCTGTGTGTGTATATATGGGTGTGTGTATGTGTGCATGTGTGTGTGTCTGTATGTGTATATATGTATGGATGTGTGTATGTATATATATGTGTGTGTATGTGTGCATGTGTGTTTGTACCTCTGTGTGTGTGTACGTGTGTGTGTGGTATATGGGTGCGGCAATACATGTGGAGCTCAGAGGACATCTTGTGGGAATCGATTCCTCCCAATACGTTTTAAAAATGGAATTTCTCTAAGCCATCTTACTGACCTCTAACTACATTTTTTAATGCAATTTCTCAAAGCATATGCCTAAACTATATAAAGAAAATTGGGCTATAGATATAAACACTTAGATTTGAATACTGGTAACCTGAAGATTACGTTTTAAAAGAATCTAGATTTGAGAAAAGCGCAGGTCAGAGAGTTCACTGATATTCTATCCACACTCTCCTTCAGGAGTTAGCTCCTTTCATTGCCAAAAGACAGTCGTCACACTAGGAAACACCACTGCTGCCACACTGCTGTACTGCTAACGAAGCTCGCACTGCTTCTCCTTCCCAGCTCAGGCCGTTTTCTGTTGCAAGGTCTCAGTTAAGGCGTTGTTTTATATCAAGTCCCCACATTTCTTGAGTTCTCCTCCTCTGGGACACTTTCTCAGATTTTCCTTGGTATTTTGTTGTTTGTCTTTTTCTTTTGCTTTTAGGCTTTATTTTTAGAGTAGTTTAGATTTACAGAACAATTGAGAGGAAGGTACTGAGAGATCCTAGATAGCCCCATGCCCATATCTGCATAATCTCTCCAATAGCCAACATCCCATCATCCCCCTCCAGAGTGGTAGATTTGCTAGAGGGGATGAACTTACATTGACAAATCATTGTCATGTACAGCCCATAGTTTACATAGTTGCTGTTGATGTTGTACTGTTTATGGAGTCAGACAATGTGTAATGACATGTATCTGCCAAATTATAATGTGGTACATAGTAGTTTCATTACTCTAAAATTCTCTGTGCTCTCCCTACTAAACTCACTCCCCAATTTCATGTTTTTTATAACAGTTTTGAGGAGTACTGGCCAGGCATTTTGCAAAATGTCTTTTAATTTGAGTTAGTTTCGATGTTTTACTCATGATTATACTAAAATCACGGGGTCTGGGACAGAGGACCACAAAAGTTAATTAGCATTCTCTTCACATCATCCCAGCACACTATCAACATGACTTTTAGAGATGATGATGCTACGATGTCAATTGCCTGGCCAAAATAGAGTGTTTGCTGGTGTTTCACACTATAAAGTTAGATTCCCTTTTCATTAACTGCAGTGCAGATGTCACAATGGAAGAAACGAAAATCTTTTGTCTAGAAAATGGGCAATGCCCCTTAAAGGTTCACAGGAAGTTGGTTCCAAGAGCGGTACAGCTGGGAGGTACTGTGGACTCTTAGGCCTTGTGGGAGGTATTCAGGTCACTGGGAATTCATCCTCAACAGAAGATGTAAGACTCAGCACACCATCCTCTTTGTCTGCTTTCTGCCTTGACATGTGATCGTTCTCTCCAGCATACACTCTTGCCATTACCATCCTTGACCCTCCTTCAGGACCTAAAACAATGGGCCCTTCCAGTCTTAGACAGGAACCTCCAAAACTAGAAGCTGCATCTATTTCGCAGTAGAAACACAAAACTGAGTAATACAGACTTAAACTGTACCCCCCACCCATGGACAAAATTACCTCATAAGTTATTTGAAATTGATCTAAATGGTGGATCTGGCTTTTTCTGCACCATTTATTTACTTGTTTAATCATTTATGTTTATCAGTATGGATTCACGAATAATTATTTCAAATGTTGTACTATTACTTTATTACCGATTTGTTATGCCAATGGTCCAAGCTTCGTCCATTTGGAATCAGTTCATTATGGCTCATGTTCCCCTTTGACATGTTGCCACCTTTGTTTTGAGTACAGCAAGGTTTTAACCTTTATCAACAGAAGAGAAAATAAATCTAATTTTTCAATACACTCATAAAAATATCAAAAGCAATAATAATAAATCTATGCTCTGAGTGCTTATGATCTGTCCTGCCCTAGTCTCAGCACTTATCAATATTAACTCACTGCAAAGAATTATTATGAATAAAATGTCTTTCACAGTGTCCAGAACTTCACACATGTTCATCAAGAGTGATTTCCTCTCAGAAATGACCCACAATCCTAACAAGTAGAGAGATGCTTGCCGGTGGTTCATACCGTGGAAATAGCTAAAAATGACAAAGAGATGTCACAATCCATAACCCATACCTTTCTGATTATTCAGCCTGTATTTAGAGGTTCTGGCACAATCCATAACCCATACCTTTCTGATTATTCAGCCTGTATTTAGAGGTTCTGGCCTCTCACTAATAGTTTCACTAAGGTGAGATGTCAGTACTGGGGTAGTCAGCATTCTCCCAGATCAAAGCAACTAATGTTGGCAACCTTGAAGCTATGGTCCTTAATAAGGATTTTATCTTTAACTGTAATTTCAGCCTGGATCCCCTCATGCATTTGGAAGTAGAACTGTGTGTTTGAGAAACAAGCATTCTTGAGTAAAGTGAATTCATCCACCTTCCCCAAGACACTTTATTTGCTTGTTTGTTGTTGTTGCTGTTGTCATTGTTGTTGTCTTATGTGGGGTTTCATATAGTTCAGGCTGGCTTCAGATTCACTATGTAGCCAAGGTTGGCCTTGAACTCATGATCTTCCTCCCTTGACCTCCAAAGTATAGGGATTACAAGCATGTAACATGCCCAGCAAGAACTTGATTTTTAAAAATATTTCATTTTTATTATTTTTATTTTACTGTATGTATATGAGTGCATTCCTGCATGCCTGGATGTGCACCTGGGGTGTGCAGTGCCTTCAGAGGTCAGAAGAAGGCGTCAGATCCCCTGAAACTAGAGTTAGGGAGAGCTGTTAGCCACCATGTAGGTGTTAGGACCTGAACTTCTTGCAAGAACAGACAGTGCTTTTAACCACTGAGCCATCTCTCCAGCCCCAAGACTGATTTTTAAGGAATTTTTTAATGTGTATGAGTGTTTGCCTGCATGCATATGTTAGTGCACCATATGCATGCAGTGCCCACAGAGGCCAGTAAAGGGTATAAGATCAACTGGAACTATAGCTGGAGATGGTTGTTAGCTGTCATGTGGATGCTGGGAATTGAACCCAGGTCCCATGAAAGAACAGCAAGTGTTTTAAACACCTAAGACACCTCTCCAGTTCCAAGAAATTTATATGCATGTTTATAAGTGCTCCTTTGTCCTTCAATGCCATGGAAGCCAGAAGCGTCTGTCAGATCCCCTGGAACTGGAGTCACAACTGGTCATCAGCCACCATATGAGTGATGAGGACTTAGCTTTGGTCCTCTCCCAAAGGAACCAGTGTTCTTAACCACTGAGTCATCTCTGTAGCACCTATTTTTAAGAAAGAATTTTCTTTGAAGCTGCTGCTAAGGAAATTTTTTATATTAAATGATTAAACTGGTAGAAATTCTGTACAATAGACATCATTTCCCAATATGAAAGTTTGTTGAATAGGAAAGGTGTTTCCACTGATCTAGAGCAAAATCCCTCATTAGTATCATCCATCATCTTCATAAGGGATAAAATTAGGAGTGGGGCCTCCTGCATGTATCCATAGCCTCATTATTTAAGGACCAAACATTAACAAGTATGTTTGTACCTCCTACTCTCTGAGGTCAATGAAAAGAAAAATGAACAGATCTTCTAAGCCCCACAAAAGTCACCTAAAGCAACATGTGCCTTTGGCAGAAAGCTTAAAAGCAATGTATAGAAAGCGACAAAATTAAATTATCTGCTGTCTTCTAATACAGAAGAAACTGCAAGAGGGCTGTCAAATAAGAAAACGCCAGAGGCTCCTTTGCTCAGGTGAAGCCTGCAAAATTACACATGGGATGTCAAAAGAAAACTCAAAGGTAACATGCAGACCAAAAATGATTTATTCTTTTCAATAAGCTCTTTGGAGAAGAGGAAATAGAATTCAGGCCTGACTGTCACAGGAGACTAAGAAAACTCACACCCGTTGGTTAGCAAAATGAGAATGAGAAATTGAAAAGGTGGTGGAGATTTGGAGGGACAGAAAGACCCAGGGAGATCCAGTCCTCGGGAGCAACTCCTCCCCTGGTTTTCTACCTTCCTTCCTGGCTGCTCCTTGCTCTGCCCACAGCCCCAGGAGCACCTGTACAAATATGCCTATTGTAAAGTAAAATCATAACCAGCGTTGGCTTTCTTCTGCTGCTACCACATTCCAGAATAATAGAATCAAACAGTGGGTTTCAGAAACCCAATGAGAAAAGTTGTCCTGAGTGATTCTGTATCAGTTAGAAGGGTATGGGGAATGTGGTGCTGTGAGAGGAAAGGAGAAGGCTTTGAGGCAGGACAAGAATGTCCATGACCTTACCTCAGCCTAGTCCCAAAGGAGGAAAGCAGCCAGCTCCTCCTCAGCTGTACAGACAAGCAGAGTTGGCCACAAAGCAGGGGACTGAGAATAGAACACTCTTAACAACAGTGGTCAAAAGCACGTAGCTCTAACAATGGTAAAGAACAGTCTACACAAAGGATCCAGGCTGTCCTCCATTATCAACACTCTAAAACTTGGCATTATTTTCAACCCTACAGAGAAAGACAGGGAATCCCCACAATGACTGAAATTGAACTTACCACCATTTAGGTAATAAGAGACCAAGAACTAAATAAAATTGATGTAGAGAAATAAAAGAATGTGACATTTCTTGTACTCTAATGCTATGGACTACAAAGACTAAAACTTGTATAGCTATATAGATGCTGTCTCATCACCCAGGTTGAAAGAAGACTCCAAAGAAGCAATGGGAAGAGAAGAGCTATCCCAGACTCATTCATAGCTCCTTCCTGCGCAGCTCCGTATGTTCTAAATCTAACCTGGGATGTGATTTCAGTGTTTCCTAAGGCTTCGTCTGGTGGAAGTGTGGTCTTCAAGGCTACAGTGATAAGATTCATTTCTGGAAAGAGTGCAAACAAGTCCAGCCACTATGAAATCAGTTGGAGGTTAAACAAAGAGCTAAAAATAGTTCTCCCACATGATGCAGCCACACCACTCTAGGGCATACACCTCCAAAGACTGCCATTGACACTCTCTTTACAGCAGCCAGAAAAAATGGAAACAATCTAGATACCCATCAACTGATAAATGGATAATGAACATATAGTATATTTACACAATGAAATATTATTCAGTTGCTAAGAAAATCAAAACTATGAAATTCATAGGTATATAGAGAGAACCGGACACAATCATCCTAACCCAGGTAACCCACACCAAGAAAGACAAATACCACATGTTCCTGCTAATAAGAGGATTTTAGGTTTGAATCTTTATATTGGAAAATTCTTAAAGGTCAGGAAACTAACAAATGGCCATGGGGACTGGTTCATGGTAGGGGAGCTAGAATGCATTGATATAAATGGAGAGAGGGGAATGATGGAGCAGGACAGGTTTAGTAGGGTGGGGAATGGGAGGGCAGTGCAAAAGAGGGAGAAAGGGAGGGACAGCTAACACTGAGGGCCTTTTGCAAAAGTCCCTGAAAACCTACTGTAGAAGTGTTGGGCATAATGCAAGGTGGGCCTAGCCAGGCCACCTGCTAGGAGGAATAGAGGCATGGCTCCTGTGGGTGTGGTGTTCTGCTCTGGCTAATTGTGAGACCAGCACCTGGAAAGCACCTGCCTACCTGGGGACAAACTTACTATGGGCTGTATTGGGACCCCACCCTGTAAGGTCACTGGCTATCCAGATATATAAGAGCCTGTGCACCTGTTCAATAAACGAGTCTGCAGTGCCACGCGAGTGTGCGGTGCTACGTGAGTTTGTAGTGCCTGTGGCTTGAGCTGCTTCCTGTCCAACTCCTGGAGTCTGCAGTTTGACTCTGGTCTACTCACCCCCAACCCCTCAGGCTGGCCCCCCAAAGTCCACTCGGGGCCAGCCCGAGTGGTGAGACATGATGGCAATGGAAACAACTATATAGAAGCATCTTTCAATATATACATATGCAATATAAAAATATTTTAAATGTAGTTACCCTGTAACAGGGACTAAGTGGTCCTACAGACACCACAGGCTTCCAAATGCAGAGCCCAACTGGGATGGCTCTTTTGAAGTTAATTACCAGAGAGGTACTGTAGATCTTCAGGCAGTAATAGTTATTGCCAATACACTTGGTCACCAGCCAGAACTTACAGTAAGACCCTATTGCTGAAGACACTACATACAATAGTCATAAAATAAACATGGGGAAATCAAACTGGTACCAACCTGGATGCTTTTCTCTACAAGCTAGCTTTCATAGTGCTAAAAGGGCCTATGCATACTAACAGAGAAAGGTAATCATTGACCTTAGTCAGCTGTGAATCCTGTGAATACCAATAGAAATGATCCTGACAAAATATGTCTACTGGGGCAGTAGTATCATGAATGCTATGGGAGTAACAACCACTTCTGATAGGATTTAAGACCCACTTTACAAGATGGAGTCCATTACCTGACATTGTTATCAGAACTGGAACCTGTGACCGAGCGAATCACATCTGGAGAGGGAGAACCTATTACCATTATTCTGCTAAATAAACTTCATTTTAAACTGGCTTCTAATGACTTGTTATACCTGCAGATTAGTGTATCTCTCAGCTCTCACCAGTAAAGCTTCTTCTTGCAGCAGATGGTGATTTACACGGAGACCCACAACTGATCAACATGAAGAAAATAAGAGACTAGAGAGTGCTCAGCCCTAACTGGGACAAGTACCATCAGACCCATTCTTCCCATGACTCAAGGATTGTTACGGAAAAAGGGAAAGAAAGACTGTAAGAGCCAGTGGTGGTAGATGGAAACAAGGAAACCATGTTGTCTGGAACAGGGTAGTCACACCTATGAACCAAGAGCACTGTGACAACATGCACAAGACTGTGCTAGCCCAAACCATACAAAAAATCCACATGGGGAAGGTTAGCAGGAAGCCCCAGGACTAGCTGAGGATGTATTGGCAATTGATAACTGCTGAGTAAGGGAGAGTTAGCATGCCTTACTTGTAAGATACTTGATAGGTTGACCAGACTCCAAGGAATAGACCCACACCCAAGAGCCGTGGGAAACACATATTAGACCTAATACACCTCTTAAAAAGGGACAAAATAATAGAGGATATGAAGTGGGGGACTACTAAGGTGTGTGGAGATAGGGAGCAGTTCTGAATGTGATCAAAACACATTGTATGAACTTCTAAAATCAATAAAAATATTTCAAATAATATATATATATATATATATTTTTTTTTTTTTAATGAGGAAGGACCTTGAAGGACTTAGTGAGAGATTTTTACGTCATTGGGAGTGCAGGTCCAGAGGGATTTACATAGTTCTCAAGGGATCCCAGTCACGCTCTGACTTCCTGCCTCATTATGTGATTTCCCTCTCCAGGACACAGTACAACCATTGTGATGGCGTCTTCTATGAGGCTTTCAAGAGATCTGAGCAGAAGTTGGTATCATGAATGTAATCTCAGAAATTCCATTATAGCCATGGAAAACTGACTAATACAGATGTGCTGAGGGAATGAAAAACCATCGACTGTGCCCTGGTAGGAATATGCTATCAGAACTAGTGTTTTAACATATACTTTTATTGAATTTTTGTGCATTTCATACAATACATCTTGGTTATGTTTAGACACCCTCCGCTATCTGCACCTCCCATAGCCCAGCCACTGAATTTCATGCATTCTGTCATCTATGTTAAGTCCTTAGATGTCCCTCACTGTGAGTTCATCCACTGGAGGCTGTTCATGCCTATCTAGCATTACTCTCTTAAAGAACATAGACTCTCCCTCATCCAGCAGTGTTTAGCTGCCAATAGTTCCTTGGCTAAGGTTGAGGCTTCTTACTCATTTCTCCAGTTCTATGCTGGGTATTTGTCTAAACAGTTTGCATGGGTCTTGCGCATACTAACACCATTTGCTGTAACCTCATATGAGTAAGTTCCTAGAAGCCTGGAAGACTGTTTCTTTATGATCATGCACCAACCTTGGTTCTTACAGTCTTTCTGCCTCCTCTTCAGAAATGGTCCCTGAGCTATGGTTGGATCAGGTTTAGTATAGATGCACTCTGCAGTCTATTATTCTTTACACTTTGGCCAGTTGTGGTTTTCTGTGTTCACGGCCCTCTGTTACATAAGGAAGAGTTCACTAGCGAGAGTTGAGAGATGCACTAGTATTCTCTCTACCCCCTGTTCCACTATGTTTCATGAGTCTTGTGTAGAGATTCCGTGGTAGAAGTGTCCCTTAGGGCTGGGCATCTCACTGACAGATATTTTCTGTGTGACCAGTTGTGGAATTCTGTAATAATCTTCATCTGTTGCAAAAAAGAGGCTTCTTTGATGAGTGGTGACTGGCATACTTGTTAGTCAATATAAGGATCCATATTTAGCATACAGTAATAAATTACATTTGTCTAAGAATGTGACAAATGTAGGGTTTTCTCTAGGATCTATGACTTCTCCAGCCATATGTACCTAGCTGTCTTTACAGTGACACCTGTGAGTTCCTTCCTATTGAGCAGGCTTTAAGTTCAATTAGATAGCTGCAGTACCTTTATAGTTTGCTTTACAAGTCATTTTTTGTAGCTGTTAAGATTAATTTTGATGGTTAATCCCAAGGTTAAATTGCATATTATTGTGTTTATTCACACACTTACTTGTGTTTTTATTTTTTAATGTGCTGCATGCTCTAATGGATACTGATGTCACACAAACAAGGGTCCCTGCAAGTCCATTCTAATACGGGAACTAGGTATTCAAAGAAGTAGCTCCATTTCAGCTGTCAGTGCTATTTGCAGTTGCAGCACTCCGTGTAGGCAGCATTTCCCGTTCCCAGAGTCTTCCTGACTCAGCTTTAACCCCTGACTCTTCCACTTATGCATTTTGCTTATGTCCTTCATTCTTTCCTAGACTTAATATATGCCTTGCTTTATTGAGCTGTTAGAGGACACAAATTAAATAGCTAACTTTTGCTCAGTGTTTATCAGGCACTCTTCTAAGCATAATATATGCATCAATACATTTATGCCTCATGGTATTCTACCATATATTTCATAAGGGCTGGGGAGATGGTTCAGACAGTAAAGTTCTTGCTTTACAAGCATGAGGATCTGAGCTCATATCTCTAGCACCCATGTACAGAACCAATTATGGTGGCTTGCACTTGTAATCCTAGCTCTGGGAAGGCCGAGACAACAGGATTCCTGGAGTTTGTCAGACAGCTAAGTCTTGCTGAATGGGTGAGTGCCAGGGTCAGTGAAAGACCCCGTCTCAAAAAAATGAAATGGAAAGTGACTGAGAAAGACACACAGTATTAATCTCCGACCTCCACATTCATGCACGCACATGCATAAGCACGCATGGAGTGTGTACCCCCCCCACGAGCACGTAAACATACACACACACACAAAACACATACATATCCTACTTTCTTCATTTTACTGATGTGTAAACTGAGTCACAGAGAGGTTGTTAGGTAATTTAACCAAAAATATCAAACAATTTAGTGAATAATAAGTTCTTATGAAGACTTAATATACTATATTGAATAGGAAATTATATAATAGAAATGCCATCATAATTTTGTAGTAGACCAACATATGTCTACTAACTGATCTATAATGGATATAAGACTCATTTTGGAGGACGAGTTGAGGTTTGCTGAATGGTGATAAGGAGAGAGAAACTTTTAGAAAGATAGGAATGCTTCCAGAAGCAGAGACATGTGCAGTAACCTGCAACAGAGTCACACGGGGGCAAGAAGACAAACAGAGCTGGGTTACAGGGACCACAGGGTGGGAAGAGAGAACTAGAGTGAAAGGATTTGAGACCAAGTTGCTGTTTTTTTTACAAACACACACAATCGTGGGTATCCTGGCAGCATTCCACATGCAGTGAGTGGCCAGTAGGACCTTTGAACAAAGGAGAAATTTGAATGCAATTTTGGTAGATAATAACTGAAAGGAGGTAGATAAGCAGACAGAGGAGACAGTAGCAATCAGAGGAAGGACACTGAGGAGGCTGTTGAAATAGTAAGTTGGCTGTGATGACATCTTCAATTCCTGAAACCACAGAGGGTCTGCAATATAAGCAGGGTGCCAAGGTATAACTCCAGCAAACAACCTGATTCATCCTGTTATGTCCTGAAGGTGAAATAGTCCTCAAAGTCTATGTTTTTGAAGATTTCATCCCAAGATAGTGGTACATTTCAGTAGACTCTGGGATCTTTAACTCAGATTAGGCTGTGATGTGTTATCTCCTTTCTACAGGGCATGCAGACCTTTGATGACACTGAGCCATTTGGTAATCAGCATCCTTCTTACAAGGAAAAGACTCACATCACTCGAGATGGAACGATACTATCCCAGGGATGCTTCTGTCAAGGAGAGCCAGAATTTCATGTTTTCTGATTTTTCAACCCTCCATTCATGATGATCCCTGAACACATGAATCTGCAAAGGATGTGCACATAATCCATATTCATTCCCAATTTAACAGTCATTGCTTTACTGTGAGTTTTCAGATTTCAGAATTGTTTACTGGGCTTCTTTCAAGCCTTCAGGTTTAGCTGGAACTTACAAAACTGTTCTCTCATAAGATATACTGCTTACCTTGTCCTCTAGAATCCTGTGTGATAGGAGCTGGTAAAGAGCAGCTGACAGGTTTCCAGTGAAATCAAATCACATTTACACCCACCACTGAGCAGTACACTTGAGTCTGATTCCTTCTCATGGCACAGACCTTGTCATTCACTTCACTTGAAAAATGTATTTTCTTGCCAAATTTCCTAGAGTCATCTCTGGGAGTAAAAATACATCTATAAAAATGTTTGCTCACCCAAACTCTTCTCTAAGAGCTACAAATACATTTGTCAACATCCTACTGTATATTTGGGGTTTCACTGGAGGTTCTTTCAATCACATAGCAAACCTATATAAATACCCATTACTTCCATGGCACTTCTGTGCATTGGAAGGATTGTTAAAAATCTGTAATTCTCACAGAGCATAAACATCTGGGTGCCAAGCATTGTGTCACATGGTTTCCTTGTGCTATTTCATAGAACTCACAACAGCTTTCAGTGTCTTTTATGCTCCGTGGTTTAATAACTTTATCCCTATGTCTCATCGTCCAATACATACCATACAGTATTAATAAATTATCTTGAGTGAGGGAATGTACTGAGCAGAGGATGAGTCTTTTAGTGATAGCATATCTGTTGGTTGATAGCATTTATCATCTCCCTACAAAGATGCCTACATTCAGTTTGTAAATGTAAACTAAGCACAAATGAAACTGTGAAAAAAAATCCCTTACCAAGCAATATAGAAAATAAGTGTAGACTGCAGGGGTAAATGAATTATCTAAATGTCTGGGAAAGCAGGATGGAAGGAGAGCTGGGAACCTGATAAGGACACAGTTACGAGAGCAGAGTCAAAAGCAGCCAGATTTGTATAAAGCCTCATGGAAGTGGGAAAAATTGCCAGTGACCACAGTTGTCTTGTACCTTGGCTAATGCTTCCTTCCTTGTGCCAGCGTGTACCCCAGAGATCGACAACTTCTTAGCTGCTCTTCTCACATAATTGAAAAACTATAGGGGAACTTTTGGCCCGCCTCTAAGGACGAGTCATGACTTGACAGCTCTATAGAGGGAGGACTTGAATTTCCTCCAAAAACTGCTAGAGCTGACACCCAGCAGCCCAGAGTAAGCCTGTCAGTGAAAACTCAATAACCTTTCTGCTATACTTCGTGAAAGAGGGAAAGTGCACACTTTTTCTGACAGTTACTTAACCTCTTCAGGCTGGAGTTGCCTCATCAGTAAAACAGGAATGTCCTGTGTCTCCAGAGGTACTGTGAAGAGAAGCTAAAGTAATCTAAGTCTCAAAGCTTCCAGAGGAGGAGGATTTCTGATTCTATATTATCAGTTTCCAGAGAGATTTAGGTGATTCCTGAGATTAAAATGTGGGACTCTGTCCAATTCTATGAGCTATAAGAGTCCACATCAGGGTTTCCCAACTTCGATGGGATTGATATTTTAGGTCAGATAATTCTTTGCTGTAGGAGAGGGAACCTGGGTAGGTGGGAAGTTTTCTGTGTATTACTGGACTTTTAGCAGCTTTCTTGGCAACTACCCAATAAATGTCAGGAACACCTCTTCATTGATGACAATCAAATGTGTCCAGACATTTCCAGGCATTCCATAGAGGGAGGGGAAGAAGGGAAAATGGTCCTCACTTACCTAAGCTCTTTCAGAGTGAGAAGTGTTACTTTGTCCTGGTTTTCAGTGCAGTTGCTGACATAGGACACTTTATAAAGTCTCAATGATAGCAGCAAAATGTACGAAAGGGTAAATGAGTCAATTCCTGGATAATTTAGAAAAGTGAAAGACTTTCATATCCATGCCAAATAAAAGTGATGTTAGGATATCAGTGTTTTCAGATGCTAACAGTTGTCTCTCTCACAAAAGAAAGAATTAAAAGTGTTGTGGGAGAAGGAGACATTTTCAGGACAACCACGAGACAAATGTAATTGTGATGATAAGGGGAGAAATAATTGGTCTAATTAAACTATGTTCCCAAAAGAGTAGACACTGTAAAATATTTATCTTTTTCACCTGAATACCAAGTAGCATCTGACAAATGTCTTATTCTGATAAAGAAATATCAAGATAGTTGTGTAAGAGGTCCATTTTAATAGAGGAGAAGTGGATGGAGTCAAAGGGAACACTGTGGGCAGAGAAGGAGCTTCACAGAGGTGCAATCAGAGGAAGTTAACATATGCAAGTGTGCCTGCATAATCCCACACGAGTTGTAAGACGGCACCATTTTAATCTACAAATTCATGAAGCTACTGGACAGCAGTAAGAATGAATGTACACTGTGTTTGTATCTATTAAATATGCAAAGATATCTAATAGAGAATATAGAAGATGATTAAAATGGCAGTGTGGAACTGGTTTTAACTTGGATAAAATGGAGTCTTGGACTCTAGCATAAGGAATTCTGCTCCCATTAGGAAAGAGGCACTTAGCTCAGCAGGTAGCACGCTGACAGTCTTCCCCACCCACACAAGATAAGGGACAAAACTGTAAATAATGCTGATTAGCTTATGACCAGCACAGTCACTGACAGCACGGCATGTGGAATCTCCGTGAGCAAAATCTGAACCTCATTGTCCTTCATAGTAAATGTGGAACTGACTTTCAGCAAATTGTTAATTTCCTCTAGGATGGCCTACTCTTCTGTGACAATACGAGAACTTAAACTTTCTAAATGTCCCTAGAATACTGCTTAGCCGAAAAAATTCCTTGGAGAATTGTGGCCTCTGGTTGTTAATTTGTATACCGAAGCCCTTGCTTCTTTGGAAAATAAGCCCACTCCTCCCTGAACAAATGGAAATCTTTGGACTTGTATGTCTTTACCACCTCATTGCCCTCACCTTTAGACTAAGGATGTGTACAACTCAACAAATTCTATGACTGAACACTTTGTACCTGTAAAAGATGTGTCGCATTGCTCTTACTAAGGGCTTCAAAAACGTATATTTTTATTATGATTATTTATAGGATACAGAAGTATAGGATTTATATATACATGCTCTAGGAAAATATCTATTCGGGACCAACTCAACAACTGACACATTGTGTGGTAATAAATACATTTTCAGTAATTACAACAATACCCACAAGAGAAACTATAATATCTCTATTTTACAAATGAGAAAACAGAACAGAAAGCTTGATTGATTTCCCCAAAGCCATCCAGTTGTTGGAGTGGGAATTCAAAGTCACATTTTCATGTAGATATTACCACTGCTGATGAATTCTTCCAGAGTAAAATGTAAGTGTGCTTTGCATTTACTCCTAAATACTTCAGTGTGCATTTCCCAAGATTGGGTAGGTACATTCTTACACCACCACAATACAAGAAAGGACACCTACCAATATGACACTGCTATTACCAATTTCATCAAGTATACTAATAACAACTTTATAAAAGATTTCCTACCCAGAACATAATGCAAGATGGGATATCATATTTAATTGGCATGCCTTAATCTGTTTTGAACAGGGAATGTTTTAAAAGGGGTACATCATTTAGGTCCAAAGCTATGTAGCAAGATGAATGTGTCAGAGTGCCTACACATTCAACATGATCTTGTCCTTGAAGGGGAAAAAGAAAAACTATAATCACCTTTGCATGATGGAAATAATTCTGCCAGTGGGTGGGAAGTAGCTAAGTAAAGAGATGGTCTATGGAGGCAGTGATTGGGGCATCGGGGAGACTAGGAAACACAGGGGACAGAAAGAACATGGAACCAGGTGTCTGTCATCAGAGAAATTTTGAGTACAAATACGGAAAGGGAGAAAACAATGAATTCCTCGGGATCTTTGGCATAGGCTTCAAATCAAAAGTATTGAAATGAACTCCTAGAAGCTCGAGAGACATCATTAGAGACACACAAAGTTGATGGAGAGATGATAGATAGATGGTGTTCTAGTTAGCTTTCAATTGCTATGACAATATACTCTGACCAATACCAACTTAGGGAGGAAAGGATTTATTTGGCTCACATCATCTCCCAGGTCACAGTTCACCACCCAGGACAGCTAAAATAATCCTGAACAATAAAAGAACTGCTAGAGGCTTAACCATCCCTGACCTCAAACTGCAATAAAAACTGGCATAAAAACAGACACATTGATCACTGGAATAGAATTGAGGGCTCTCATTTAAATCCACACAATTACACCTCCTGTTGTTTGATAAATGTACCACAAATACACACTGGAGAAAAGACAACATGTTCAGCAAATGGTGCTAGTCAAACTAGATAGCATCATATAAAACACTGAAACGAGACGCCTATCATCATGCGCAGAACACAACTCCAACTGGATCCAGGACATCAACATAAGACCCAATTCCCTAAATCATACAGAATAGAAAATGGGGCATATGTTGGAACCTACAGGCACAGGGCAGAATTTTATGAACAAGACCTCTATAGTGTAAGCATTAAATCCAACAACTGACATTGTACCTCATGAAACTTAAAAGCTTCTGTGTAACAAAGGACACTATCATTCAAGTGAAGAGACAATCTACAGACAAGGAAAAAGTCTTTACCAGCTGTACCTCTGACAGACTGTTAGTATCTGGAATATACAAAGAATTCAAAAATCTAAACATTAAAAAAAAAAAAAGTTAGGCAAGTAGTTGAGCAGAGAGCTCTTTATAGATGAAACACAATGGCTGAGAAATGTTCATTGTTAATTATCAAGGAAATGCAAATTAAAACCACTTTGAGATTTCATCTTACCCCAGTCAGAATGTCTAAGATCCTAAAAACAAACAATGACAAACGCTGGCAAGGATGTGGAGGAACGGAACTCTTACCCACTCCTGGAGGAGCAAACTGGTGCAGCCACTATGGAAATCAGTATGGAGATTGCACAAAAAGCTCAAAATTGACCTTCCACATGATCCAGTCATACTAGTCTTGGGCATATACCCTGAAGACTCTGTACCCTGATACAGAAATACCTGTTCCTCCAAGCTTGTTGCTGCCTTTTTTTATCACAGCCAGGATACTAAATTAAAGATGGTGACATATTTTCTGAGATAAGGTTAATCTGAAGGGTGTAACAGTTCCTTTGATGGGCATCACATTTCTAAGTGAATTATATAAAATATTTTAATTATTTCAAGAAAATACATTTTCATAAAAACAAAAAAGAAAGTCATAGAGCATCGTGACCTTCAACTTTTCTTTTTAAAAGACATATGCATTGCAAAACTTTGTCGAACACAATGCAAGAGGCGTAAAAGTATTAAAGCTCTATCCATTAAAATATTTTACTATTTCTTTGGGAATTTCATATAATGTGCTTTTACACAATGTATTTTGATTGCATCTACACCCCCTCTCTATCTCCACTTTACTGCCATCTTACTACTGCCTCGGAATTCATGTCTTCTAAAAGTTTGTCTTCTTTAAAGGCCTGTGGAGCCTAATTTGTGTTCTCCAAATGCCCTTGGGTATGAGTCTATCCCTTGGAGCCTACTCAACCTACCAGACATCACACCCTTAAAGAAAGCTCATCAATTTTCAGTAGTTCCTCAGCCAAGGCTGGGACTTCTTGGAATGCCAAGCCCTAATTGGGACACAAATATCACACCTGCTTCTCCCAGTGCTCAGGTAGATGAACACAATGAAACTATGTTGTCTGGACATAATAGGGCAGTGTACATATGACCCCAAAGTCCTTGTGACAGCACAGACCAGACCTGAAAGCCCAAGCCAGAAAGTCATTTCCAAATTTAAAAATTATTATTTATTTTAGGTATAGGTGGATGTGTGTTTGTGTGTATGTGTGCCTGAGTGTATACATGTGCACCACATGAATGCAGGTGCCTGTGAAGGCCAGGAGACAACATCAGACACCTTGGAACTGGAGTTTATAGGAAGTTGTGAGCTGCCTAATATGGGTGCTGGAGTCTGAACCCAGGTCTTCTGCAAGAGCAGCAAGTGCTATTAACAGCAGAATTATCTCTTCTGCTCCAAAAGGTTGTGTCTTTCTAGCTATCAATACTTTTGTGGTTGTTAATCTTCATGGTCAAACTGGTGGGATTTAAAATAACCTAAGGAATGGTGAGGGACACATACAGAAAAGTCCCTGATAACATTTCCAAAGAGGATTAATTGAGTGTGGGGTGGGGGAGATAGTCCCTGAATGTGGATAGCATCATCCCACGGGCTGGGAGCCCAGAAGAAATAAAAGGGGGAGGTAGAAAACTAATGCAGCACCAGCATTCTGCCGCCTCTGTTTTCCACTTGCCTATGAATTGCACACTTTCCATGCTATCATGGCATAAGCTGTTTTGCCATGCTGGACTAGACTCTGTGAAGCCATGAACCCTAATAAATTGTTTCCACCCTGACATTGTCTATGTCATACATTTTGGTCACATGGAAATGGAACAGTAAGCAACACAGAAAAGCTGGCTTGAAAGTGAGGACTTTGATGTAACTAAACCTGATCATAGGATTCCTTGGGCCTTTGGAATGAGTTTGAGGGAGGAATTTATCAAGATTATGACCTGTAGGTTGTTTTTAGCCACCGTGCCTTATCACAGTACTAGAAAAAAAAAAAAAAGAACTAGAGAAAAGGGTTCTTGAAGGGATTAGCAACATTAAGGAGAATTTAAACACCTTACACTCAAACAACTGGAAATTGGCTAAACATCACTTACTGCAGGTTTGAGAGTAGAAAACTGTAACCTCATTTGAAAGTCTTTGAAATAGAGCATCCTGCTTTCACAGGGTTAGGGAGGTAATTTACTGGGGTTCACTTGCACACACTCTGAAGTAGCTTCAGCCAAGTCCAAAGGGGTTCAATTACTGCTCAAGTTAGTGTCAGACCTCTCTGTCATCTATGCAGCTCTGATTTTACAGGCGAGCAAGACACAAAAGATGCAGGATCATGACCTCTTTCACCATGGTTTTAAATAAGGTCTAGGATACCAGGCAGTATGCAGTATGGTACGATTCCCTATGAAGAGCTCCTGAGAGGATGGCACGTGGAACGGGGGTAAAGTCTACACTAGGATACCACAGGTACAGGGGGCGCGGACCGCCTCCCGAGGAAAACTGCAGGTGACAAGCAGAGTCAGCCCAGCCATTGCATTAAAATCGACAACTTTGTATCCAAGCTGTTAGAAGTAAACCTCTCCCTAGACTTATTCATTTTCACATTCTGCAGTGCTCTTCATCATGCTTCTAGAACATTTTAGGGGTACTGCAAAGGAAACAACCCATTAAAAAAGAAAAAGTAAAAGGCATTGGAACTTTTTGCTAGAGTTGTTGATAAGGTTTTCTTATCAGAAGTTGAACTCTGAGATAACAGAAGGTCATAAAAAATAACAAAATCTACCTGTGTTTGCAAAGCATTAGGCATCTTTAAAAGCAATTTCCTGTGCATTTCTACAAGTTTTCTCAGTAATCTTATGAAAGAGGCTACTAAGCTCCTATTTTGTAACTGAACAAAATTGGATACCGACATTTTAAGATCATATAGCCAATAGGAAAGGTGGGAATTTTTATAAATGGACACAAGCTAGACTAATAACTTTTAATTACAGAAAAAACCCATATGCTCTTATGTCTTGGGACCTTGACACCTGATCTCTTTTCCTAGGTAACCTCAATTTTGTACTCCAGCCAAAAAGTGAATGAATGAATGAATGAATGTGGGTGTGCTTAAGAATTAACAAATCACAGCACTGAAGATAGTGCCCCATCTTCACTGGGAGGGACACATGATCTTGGTTGAATGAGATATTCTAGTGTAAGGGATGAAAAGGCCAGATGATTTACTAAGATTAGGGTGAATTCAAGCTAGTACTTCCCCAACTGAAGCTAGAGAAACCATTTTGAATACAATTGTGGGGCAGCAGACTTGAGCACAGTTCCAAGACAGAGTTCCAGCAGACAGTTGGATCATCACAATTCCAGGAGAGAGAGGGTTCCAAGAGATGTCTTGGGGTACAGGTCTTCCAAGTTTGGGCTCACCTTTAAAAACTAAATTTAAGAGTTAAGCTTTTGTTTGTTCTGTTAGGTATAATGTTGACGTAGTAATACCACAAGGAAACATAATTAAGGATTAATCTAGATCTTTGATTCAAAGTTCAGTATTATTTTCACAATAGTGAGTTGCCATGTGAAACCAACATGGGTGGTTATTTTTGTTTTAGGCGAGAAAAATCTTACATTGGTGTCGTACGCAGCCGCGAGTTAGAGAAAACAGCCAGCTTGTAGTATGAGTTCATCTCAGAGGAAATCAGCCTTAGGGAGATACCACGCCCCTGTGACCACCTGTAGGTAAACTCAGTCCTTAATCTTTGTAACTAAGGAATTCTCACAGGAATGTCCTGGGGTCCTCCAAAAGGACTCACCTTGTTCTCACCGGAGCTGAGCTAAGAAGGAAGCGCCAGGGTTCTAGCACTTCCCTGGTTCAAAGCCCCTGCCCCCTCTTAGTGCCACCTTCCTGGTATGCAGACAACTTCCTGTTGGGCTTTGAAGGTTAGAGATAGTGCCTCTTTGTTAATTACCACATTGCTGTATAGATGTATCTGCATTCCTGATTCCCCAAAAACTATAAGTACCCCCCTGAAACAATAAAGCATGCGGCCTGAGGAGAGACACGTTGCCCAGGTCGTCATGTGTGTCTTTGTTCGTCTCTGTCGTGTGTGTCCGCGGCCTGTCTGAAGAGCATAGGTCGTCATGTGTGTCTGTCCTCATATGTCTGGTCTTGTGTGTCTGAGCGGCCTGTAGAGCCCAGGTCCGTCCATCTTCATGTGTCTGTCCTGTCTGTCTCCACTGTCCTGCGTGTTCCGTCTGTGTGTCTCCACTCATTCCAGGTCCCTAGAGTCTCATGTCCACACTGCCCGCTGGACGGGATACATTGGTGCACTCACTAAAGCAACCTCGACAGAAAGCCTAGAGGTCATGCACCAGGACATTGTTGATGGAGCCTGGTTCCTTCCCTCGTTAGAAAGAGGTGACTGGGTCAGAAAGAGGTGACTTCACAGAAAATGCTGTCTTCCTTATTCCTCCAAATGATCATCACTTTATACTTTAGACTGTACCCTTTGTGCAGCTCCCCCCATTACTCGTAAATTACAGCGTCCTTTTTAGCTTCACATTCAACCCAGATTTGACTTGTCATTTTATCAGAAAAGCTTATAGTTGAAAAAAAAAAAAAAACGTGAATGTTAAAAGCCAGTGCATACCAACAGCAAGAATTAAATCATGTGCTCCAGCCTCCTTTATGACTTTCTCTCTGCCTTTGGTTTGCCTCTGTGAGATTTCTCAAGGCTGCCCTATAAAAATAAGTTGTCATCACATGAGTTTGTGTGATGCTAAACTTACACTGTTAGCTCTCTGGTTACCAGTAATAATGGGGAAGGGGCATACACATATGTGTGTGTGTGTTTTGAGTTTGCTGAAGTGTGACAGAGGTTCTGTAATGCTTGGACGGGAGCCTTATTCCTGTCTGCATGCTTTATTCCTGCTTTTCAGTGGTATTTAGAAGGTCTGTTTGGCTAACAGTTTTATCCTCCTGCCGTGGTATTTGAGTCTTACTGGCTGAGCTATCACTGCCTGTCAAACCTCCTACCTCACTCCCTTTACCCCCAGTAAATCAAGTGATGTGATAAGCAAACAGAGTGTTAACTGAGTCTCTTGCCCACAAATGTCCTTGTGAAAAATGGTAGGCAGGTTTCTCCAATTTAGACAGTCCTATGATGGCTGTAAGAATGGATTTAGCACAGACACACAGAATTTCAGAATGTTAAATGACCATCAAATTTTTATCCTAGAGGAACTTCAGGGGATTTATTTTTTCTTTGCAGTTCTTTAAAAGAGTATTTGATGGGCTAAAGAAACACATTTAACAAAATAGGATGCAATTCAACAGTGACTCAAAGCAAGCTTGGTCAATGTAACACAGAGAATAACCAGCTACATACACTAAATGATAACAGTGGAACTAAGATTTATTGTGTAACACTGGTCCCTAAGTAACACAGCACTGCGATGGTGAGCGATACTCACTATGTCTACAATTGTATCCAAAGTGTGATAACTTGTTTACCTCACTGCTGCCCATTTTGTTTCCTCCCCCTTTTGATAATTGGCACTGACTGCCCAAGGGGAGGATCATGTAATCCAATCCTGACCATATCCTTAGCAATAGTGATTGGTTCCAGTATGGGTACATGAAGAAAGCTTAGCCAATCATAGCTTTTTATGCAACTTATTTAAATTAAATTCAATGGAAAAGTTTCTAAAACTCTCAAGAGCTAGAGACAAGGAAATCCAGAGTTACTAACAGAAGTATCTGTCACGTGGGGAAAAAATTATCAGTAGTTGTCTGCACTTCGATTCTATCAAAAGCTGTAATACTTTTCTAGCAAGGCTTCCAGTGACATATTTTGCCTAATCTGGTTATTGATTTCTGTCACATGTTTTCTAAAGAGAGCTGATCTACATTCCACTCTAGGCAGCATTTTACAGTAGTGACTGCAAGTCAGTGTCATAAACTCTGCAATAGTTTCAAGGAATGACAGAAGGATCTCTGAAAAGGACAGGGAGCAGATCACACAGCTGGACAAGGAGACTCTAAGGTGTGACGTCCTTTAATCTGTTAAAAAGCAAAGAGACAGGCTAAGTTTGGTGTGTGACTTGAAAAGTAATGTAGCACTGTTCCTTTGTTATAAATATCCAGAGGGTACAAGATTTTAGGGAATAAACACTGCTCTGTTTTGATAGATGTTTGTATAAGAAATAGGGCAAACTGTAGAGCTTGTCTTTAGATCAGCTCAAAGCTCACCTGAGCCCAGTGACTACTGGGCTCCATATTGGATCCTGTGCTAGATACAGATACACACAGCCAGACAAGTGTTTCTCTTGGGCTTCAAACTATGGTTTTGAAGCTTGGAGGCACAAAATTTAATGGGAAAATTCCATGGAAAAGAAAGACAAGCATGAATTTGAAAGAAATGTTGAAGGAATGAAGCAAATTTTCTTCAATAAACACACAAGTATCAGGGCTGAGGATGCAGCACAAATGTTAACATGCCTACAGAGTGTTGCAAAGCCCTGGGTCCCTAGCACTGCATACACCAGGTGTAGTGGCATCTGCCTGTAATCCCAGCATTCTAGAAGTGGAAGAGGAGAATGAGAAGGTCAAGTTCATTCCTAACCACCTAATAAATCTAAGGCCAACCTGAGTTGCATGAGGCCTTGTCTCAAAAAGGGGGAAGGGTATGGAATGAGATAGCTCAGTAGACAGTTTGCTATACAAGCATGAGGTCCTAAGTTTGGATCCCCAGGACCTACATAAAAGCCAGGCTCAATGGCAGGCATCTGTAACCCCTGTGCTGGGGCAGGGTACTTAGTGAGAGAACTTGTCTCAAAATATAACATGGAGAAAGATAAAGGAAACTACTTGATGTGCATGTCTTGCCTCAATCCATTTCTACATGGGTGAGTATAACCCATACATGTGTGAATACACAAGTACACACACACACATACACATTCACAAGTATCTACTGGAAGCCTACTATGTGTCAGGCTCAGAGTTATCAAACAAAATTATAAGTATTGATAAAAAAAGTTATTTCTAATCATTTAGGTTAACATAAAGTAGCCACATGACCTACAAAGCAAGTAACTAGAGGGCTGTATCACACCTGGCAATAGGCTGTTCCTTTCTGGCAAACAGCATGTGAACTAGAGGTAGGTAACTGCCTATCCCTACACTTACCTCCTTCAAACCAACCTAAGCATGACATCGCAAATATCCCGGAGAAATAAGATGTCATTAAAAGGGATCACAGTACAAATGTGTGTCACTTAATGACAGGATACATTCTGAGAATGTATTTCTTAGCAATTCTATCCATGTGCAAACATCAGAGTAGACTTATACAAGCCCAGATGATATAGTCCACCACTTGCCTAAACTATGGCTATGCAGACATTCAGCCTGCCTCATAGTTAACTCTTCATTTTCCAAAGTAGGAACACGCTTAAAGTAAGCTAGGGGCACGGATCAGTTGGGAGAGTGGTCACATAGTATGCCAGAGACTGGATTTAACCCAAGCACTGCATAAACTAGGTATAGGGGCACAGGCCTATCATCTGAGCACTTGAAAGGTAGAGGCCGGAAGATCAGAGTTCAAGATTATCTGTAGCTACATGGGGAATTTTAGGCCATCTTAGGGTAATAAGACCTGGTCCTAAAAATTAATTATTTAAAAAACATAACTGGGCATTTCACCTCATGTCTCTAATCCCAGTACTCAGGAGGCTGAGATAGGAAGACTGTCAGGAGTTTGAGGCACACCACTGGGCTACAGACTACAGTGCAATCTGTCTCAAAAGAACCAAATAAACAAATGCATAAATATATAAATTGCTAAAAAAGCATGGTAAATACACAAACCTTTCTGTACTTAGTCCAATATCCAGTATCCCATCCAGGGAATGGTGCCACTCACAGTAGATGGGTATTCCCACCTCAGTTAAGGCAATATGATAATATCCCACAGGCATGCTTAGAGGCCTGTCTCCCACATGATTCTAAGTTCTGTCAGGTTGACAATCAACCATAACCATCATACACTGTCAGGGATTTTGTTGTAGGTGTTACATATTTACAGGACAACAGCTATGAATACACCAGTATTACCACATGCATGTGAATGATGCATTGCATGGTGATGCAGATCTGACTGCTATAGTGTTATTAAGGGATAGGAATTTGTCCAGCCGATTTTAGTCTTATATGTATTGTGGCACATGATTATGTGTAACAGCATCATAAGCCAATGAAGTATGAACACTGTTCACAAATGGACTAGGGAAACACTCTGGATTTTGCGCTAAGGTTGTGATGTTTACAGGGAGACCAGCGCAAAGCTGAAACAATTTACCCTCCTGCCTCAGAGGCAGCCAGGGTCCCTTTCACAGCTTATGCCTGGCAAGAAACTCTGACAAAACTTAGCGAGGCCAACATGTTCACAGTTAAGGTTTATTACAGTGGAGGGACATAGATTAAAACAGCACAGGGAAGACTGAAGAGATAGCTCAGAAGTTAAGAGCACTTGCAGTTTTGCAGAGGACTAGAGTTCAGTTTCCAGCACCAATATTAGACAATTAACAACTACCTGTAACTCCAGTTCAAGGGGACCCAACACTCCATTCTGGTCTCTTCAAGAACCCACATAAAAAGTCAGCAAAGGGAAAATATGCAGAGGATGGAATCTAATAGAGACATCAAAGAAATGATTCACTTCAGGGACAGTCCCTAGTTGAAAAAGGAGAGATGGTTCCCCAGGACCCGAGAAAACAAAACAATCTGAAGGAGAAAACAAATCCCGTCAACATGATTACAGAGACGAAGGAGAGAGATGACGCCATAAAGAAATGGAAGATGCGGGCCTGAGTTCAGATAAAATCAAAGACTGAAAAATAATTTCTCTGGAATTACCAACAGCAGTCACACAAATGAACTAAGGTGTGTATGTTTTCCCTCAAAGATTTTGCTTATCACCCCCTGGTTCCATAAGGACATTCTTAGATGAATAACATGCCATTTGCCTTAATCAACCAGGGCTGTCTGTTGTTTCATTAATCTGCCTAGCCTCTCTCTACCCCTTGTCCAGACACCACTCGAGAAGCCCCTCCCTGCTGGAGTCTGACAGCATCAGGATAAATCATAGGTCAGTGCTAAAAGTCTTATTGCCAACACGACAGGAGAGGCAGACAACTGTTAGGGGGAAGAAGCTAGCTGGGGCAACGAGGAGGCCTCCAAGCCACTCCACAGACAGATCTGTCCCACTGGAGCATTCACTGTAAAATGCATTCCCCAAACATTAGACTGCCTAGTATTCACACCTAAGTACAAAACCACCTTCCCAAGCCAGCCCTAGATGCTGAATTTTCCATTCCACTTCAGATTGCTCTTCAGACCCTGTCTGAAAACTGCATATTTTTACTTCCCTATGCAAAAAGTGAGGTCAAGGTGTGTGCATTCCAGTCGATGTGTTTCCTAATCATTCATCTCCTACCAGGGAACAAAGCTGCCCTGAAAATTGCCCAAGTTTCCAAATAGCTCAGAACTAACCCATTCCACCCAATATTTGGAAACCTGCTTACATGGTAAACACCAAGCAAATACAACAAGAAAAAAATGTGTTCAAAATCCTAGTTAATTTCAAATTCCTGTGTCTCTCCCTACATCTCCCATCCTGACTATCATCACTAGCTACCCTCCCCGGCATCGTTCACTGAAATAATTTCCATTTTTATTAGCCTCACCTAAGCCTTCTTTTTAAAGAGTACATAAATTTGGGAGTTTAACTAAATTGAATATGTCTCTTTAAATAAAGTCATCTCACCCTGTAAAAGTCAGCACAAAGTGACCCCCTAAGTCTGGCTCTCACCCTCAGGGTTAAAGTGCCTGCTATTCAATAGAGGTGTCAGTGGAGGCTTCCCCAGAAGGGGAGTTCTGGAAGGTACTTTGGCGTGCTTCATGCAGACACACCAGCCAACGGATCTCATCATTTCTAAATGTCAGCCTTCGCATAATCCCTCTGACCTGTTCCAAAGCTTATAGGTCACAGAACATTTTATCTGCCAGTGCCTTTATATACATGTTTTTTGGGTTTAAAGTGTTATCCATTTTCCCTTCCATTCCCCTCTGAAGGAGACCTGGTTCTTCTATATGTATGGTGAGTCAAACATCAAGGAATTCAAGCAAAAGATAAAAAAAAAATATGTCCATAGGGAAATAAATTTCTTTTTCTGAAATCAATCATGTGTTATTCACACAAGCAGAAGAAACACTCAAAAATATTCCTTATCTCCCTGCTTCACTCAGCTCAGGCTCCTGTGCAAACGTTAAAGGCCAGAGGCTTTCTCTCCATTGTCTCAGTGTGGAAGGAGAGGGAAGCTGAGATATGTGGAGATCTGGGCGGATGGGGTGCAACTCTCCGGAAATGACTGCCTGGTTGTCACAGGAACACATAGCCCGTATGGACCCGTTATTCTGTGCAGATAGTGAGCATAACAATGAACAACTAGGGGGCAGAGGTCGGCTCTGTTCCACTGTGTAAACAGAAATGCCGGCAGGTATTAGCCCTATGCGTCTCCCTATTGGATCATCTCTATTGTGGTAAAAGGTGGCCTCTTGCTTTGTGGAACAAGAGGATATTCTGTAAAAGCCACACATTCAAACCTGTTTAATAATGGAGCATAAATTATTGGTCAAGCTTTGGTTCTTAACCATACTGTGTTTGAGGAATATTTGAATGCTGATGTGTCCTCCCACGATGCCATATTGAAGAACATTCCAGAGCAGGCTGCCCAGGTACACACCTGCCATGGTGCCATGCACTTACTAGCTCTGTAACCACAGGAAAGATTCAGAACCTTTTCAGCCCCAGAGATCACAGGATCACTGTTTGGACCGAGTGAACTGTGTTTGCACGTACATACTCCCACTCTGAGAAATCCGATGAAAGAGGTCGAATATGCCACGACTTGGAGCTTCGTGAAGAAACCTGTTTCCAGTCAGGAAGATATTGCCTTTTGAAAGGCAAACCTGGGGCCTTGGAGAGATGGCTCGGCAGTTAAGAGCACTGCCTGCTTCTGTGAAGAACCCAGGTTTGGTTCCCAGCAACCACAGGGAAGCTAACAGCGGTCTGTAACTGCAACTCCAGGGTGTCCAATGCCCTATTCTGGCTTCTGTGAGTATTGTAAGCCTGGATGCATTTGCATAACCTGATACACAAAAATAAAATAAAACAAAAAGCATACCTGATGCCAGCTGGTGCCGATCTCCGAGGCCTTCAAAGATAGTGCTTTAGAGTTGGGAACCTCCATTCACACTGTCTTCAGGTGACAGTGAAAGGGACATTTTTGTGGGTTGGGGTCACACAATGGATAAACAAAGCATCAACTTCACCCCACATCTTAAGATAACTTTTTACCTGAAATTACTTTAAAAACATTTTAGATTAATTCTGTCTGTTGTTTGTTTCTGTTTGTTTTCAGACTGGGTCCCATATAGCTAGGACAGACTGGGAACTTGTTATATAGCCAAGGCTGACCTTGAACTCCTAATCCTCCTTCCTGCACCCTCTGGTGTAATGCTACCCTTTATTATATGCCTATGATACTTACTGATTTCTAAATAAGACAACATTTGCTATAAAATAGCAAGAAAAGAGAGGGAAAGTATAAAAACAATAAATTCTGCAATTAGTCGGACTCACAACCTGACCACTGACAATTTCATTTTTTAAGGTATTAAATAAGATATACTTAAAGCGAAGGATGTAAAAGGGACGTTCTGAAAATAATACAACTCATTTTGTCTTGTTTTATCTAATCAACTAAAATTAAGAATAATTGCTATTTACCCAGTGCTTATTATAAACGGAGACTATGCTTGGAGTTTATCATCTTGAATCTTCACATAACCATGTGAGTAGGTAGTGCTCTGACTAGAAAATAGAGTAATTCATAAATACTGTCTGACTTTTCCGAAGTCACACAACTGATAACTGACACAGCCAGTCCTGGAATCTAGGTCCGTTAACACCCCAATCTACTTTATTTTTTCTTTCTGTTCTATTTTTCAGTCCTTTAAAGAGCAACCATTTGTGTTATTTTAGGGAACTGAAGCATAATTTTAATAGCCTAAGGCTGGCACATAAAGAAAATACCATATTCAATGAAGAGAAAGTTCAGCAAACCTTCATTCTGTCACACAGGTGAGCTAGACCTAGTGGACTTTACAACTGATTGGGAAAAATGAAATTGTAGGCACAAACCTAGTGGACTTTACAACTGATTGGGAAAAATGAAATTGTAGGCACAAACCATGTAATTGCAAATCTGCATCAGCGCACAAGCCTATCTTGCAGGCCTGGGTTCCAATCACCCAGTGTCCTTTTGATCTGCTCACCCATGGGTAAGATGGAGGGAAGGTGAGGTCTGGGCATCTAACCGTACTTTCATTGGTTTGCTCCTCCTGCCCCTGCCATTTATGTCACATCCTGCTCTAATTACCTTCTTCACTCTCTCAATGATCTTCCATTTATTTCAAAAGAGTATTTTTCCTTATCTTCCATCCATTTAATAGCTTTTTAATACTTAGCCTTTCTCGGAGCCTTTGTATCAAATACCATCCGGCTCTCCCTTCTAAGTTCACTGTCTTCATCTATCACTCGTTCCAAGGCAACTTATTTTAGGTGACCTTACCTCTGTCTCTAAGCCAGGGGGCACTTTCTAACAGAATTTCTTTACTAATCAAGTCAACTGCCTTCATTTAGAATCAAATCCTGTCCTGATTGCGTGTGTGTGTGTGTGTATGTGTGTGTGTGTGTGTGTGTATGCATGTGGACACCAGAGGTCAGTCTTGGGTGTTGTTCCTCAGGTGTTGACCACATTTTGTTTGTTTTGTGGTTTGAATTTTTGTTTGTTTGTCTTGAAGCACAGTCTCTCATAAGGACCTGGACCTCATCAAGAAAGCTATACTGACTGGCCATAATCCACCTGTCTTTACCTCTCCAGCATGCACACCATGCCCAGCTTGTTTTTTTAAAGAATGTTTGCATGTGCATGTACATGTACAATAACCTAGGAAACTAGAAGAAGATGTCAGATTCTCCCGAGCTGGAGTTTTAGGTGGTTGTGAACTGCCTAACATGGGTGCTGAGAACCAAACTGTGTAAGTACTCTTAACTGCTGAGCCATTTCTCCAGATCCCCAAACATGGATGCTGGTAACTGAACTTAGGTCTTTATGCTTGTAAGGAAAGCGCTTGCCTGACCGAGCCACTCCCCAGCCTCTGCTCCACTTTATAAAGTACATTTGGCCTATTTACTGGGTAACTATAAGAAGCCAGCATAAAAGTTCACCCAGTACTCTTATCCAAAACTGACCATTGAGAGATTACATGGCTTGACCAAGAGGACTCAAATATGTTCTGTATGCACTGGTAGCTAGGGTCTTCCGACTACACTCTGCTGTAATGCATAGAGAAAGAATGCCTGCCAGGAAGTTGAAACAAAGAGATTCAGGTAAGTCACCAAGTTATTCCTCTGATCAATATATTCAAATGTATTTTTGTGGGTCAGAAATGAAAGGTCATAATGAAGCATAGGTTACTTAAACACTAGAAATCAAATGTGAGACCTGGGACACTGATTAGTTAGCTGTGTGAGCTGGAGAAGTTGGTTACTCAAAAGTACTGTTTACTTCTAATATTTTTTTTAATTTTTATTACTTTTATGTGTATGAGTGTACTGCCTGCATGTACATAAGTACACCCATGTAATGCCCTCGGAGATCAGAAGATGGCATCGGAAGATCCCCTAGACCTGGAGTTATGGACAGTTGTTAGCCACCATGTGGGTGCTGAGAACTGAATGCAGGTCCTCTGCAAGAACAGCCAGTGCTCTTACCCACTGAGCCATCTCTCCAACCCCCTGCTCACTGCCTCTAACAAATCCCTTCCCCTCTAGGACATAAGCACTATTAAGCAGGCACTCCTCACTGTGACAGAACGCCCGGCACAAACAAGTTAAGGGAGGAAAGATTTATTTGCACATGGTTTTAAACGGTTTCAGTCTGTCATTATAAGGCACATGGGAACCAATCAGTTCATGGTAGGCAGGAGTGTACTGTGTACTGGAGGCCTCTCCCGACTCAGCAGACCAGGAAGCAGAGAGCAGCTGAAACCCCCTGCTGGCTATAACATTCAAAGCCTTCCTCTAGTAACCTACTTCCTCCAGCTGGGTCATGCCTGCAGTGGTTCCATAGCCTCCTGAAAGAGCTCTACCAGCGGGGGAACAGGTTTACAAAACAAAAGTCACGAGCACCATTTCAGATTCAAACTTTATCAGCAACTTCATTGCTTTCTCTCTACCCAGAGCAAAGCCCAGTCCAGGATTAGTATTTAATTTTCATTGTCCGAATGTGGACTTCCTTGCTGCTCCCTGTATTCTCAAAGCTGTCGTCCTCAGTCAATCATCTGTAGCCTGGTCCACCAATCCTCAGTCAATCATTTGTTCCATTATCCCCCACAGGAATTTCTGCCATTCTCCCAGTTTGGGTTCTTTCAGGTACCAGAAACCTCTCATAATTATTAAATTGCATGTCTGGTGAGTTGACAAGTTATAATGATAAAAATGTTAGTAATATCCAGTGCTTCCCTAGAACTCACTCTCAACAGGTACTGATAGGAGCTAAGCCAGTGATGTAGCAATGTTCACCACAAAAGGCCCCATTTTACAGGTGATATCATTAAGGCTTATGGTTAAGGAGGATAAGTAATTTGCCTGAAATGGCCCACTGACCATCCAGGCCAATTGACTGGAGAATCATCAGATGGCCTGAAGTTCACTGAGTCCAAGCCTATTCTCCATCATAAGACTCCAGTGCTCTTTTCAAGACTTCCTTTTGAATCATATGTCATGTTCTAAATCCATGGAATGAGATTGCAAAATTTAATGTAATCACCCTAGGTCCAAGATCAAAGGCATTTTGTCTCTTCCCAAAGAGTTTGGACAGAGGAAGAGCCTTTACAGCAGCTGGCCCCTTGTATCCAAGCTGTGCTGGAGACCTGGAGACCAAATGTTTCCAAGGCAGAGTGTGTGAGCAGGGGGCAGACCTCTTCAGCTGGCAGGGGCACGGTGGCAGCTGTAGAGATTCCTGAGTAGGAGATGGAGGTCATAGCTCTTTTTTCAATTAGATCATCCCAGTCCTGCCAACTCCTGGTACCACTGCAGTTAAGACAGACGGTGCCTGCTCACAGGCAGAATGCTTAGTATAGTCATACCACACACTTCTATCAACCTGTCTAGGGTGAGGCCAGGTAATAAAGCCCTAGACATCCTGCTACCTTAGCAGGACTGAAAGATGACTCATGTATATTTGCTGCAGAGCTTGCTGTGGGGCAATCAGGAGGAGACAGTGGAATCTCTGAGCCTAGAATTAATGTCCCCACAGTTCCAGTCTAAAGGAGAAGCTGTCCGCAACTCAGAGCTACATTTCACAAGAAATAATGTCCTGTTGCCCTGGTTAAGGTAGCATGTCAGTTCTTTAACCAGAGCCAAGATAAGTGTGGCTTTAACAGGATGGTTATTTTTCTGAAACACAGAGTCCATACAGCACAGTCCAGGGCTATACAGGGCTTCCTTATGTCAGAGATCCAGGCACCTGGTACATTTAGCACTTTGGTACGTACTATATGCAGATGATAGCACATGGCGCATGATGACTGCTCCATCCCCTTCCGTCATGTTTATATGCCAGACAGCAGGAAAGGACAGGAAGGGAGGTTGAAGGGAAGACTACATACACTCATTTTAAGGTTTTAACAAAGATTAGCACTGACACCTCCCGCTCACATGCAGAACTTGGTCAAGTAGAAACTGGCCGCTAGGAGGTTTGGAAATATAGTCTTTAGCTGAGAAGAGGTGAACCTGGGGAAATCTTTGGAATTTATCACTAGAGGAGAAAACACTAGATGTTGGAGACGATCAGCATTCTCCTATACAAATTACCCTTTTTGCTAACAAAATATGGATACAAACTTACCTTCCCAGTGAAACACCCTCCCATTATTTCCAAAAGAGGCGACCTGAATTGTGTCCAGTTTCTGCTTACAGCTCAAATTTCATGACTACATGTCACATTGGGTTATCTATGGGTGCTCAACATCTGAGCCATCTACTAGTGACAGCCATCATGGAAGCCCAGCTGAGGAGAGAAGCCCCATTCAGCAAAGTCACAGCATGGTCATTGTCATGTGGTGACTTCTTCCTGCTGGCTATAAAACAAGTGAGAGAAGCCTCTCTGGCTAATTTTGATTTTCTGGGAGACACAGTTGGTCCATTAGCTACCAGGGACTCACATGAAATGGATACTGGGTGGCATTTTCCCTCAGGGCCACAGAAGTTTGCCATGTAGAATTTCCTGGTACATGTAGAGAAGTTTGGGATTACTAGGGTGACTGAATCTCTCTAGACATTTGCTGACCAGATTTGCAATCTGTTGGATATATCATTTTGTCAAAAACAAAGATGTATTTGCTTGCAAATCCTTGAAAGAAGAAGAAACAACACCCTCAAATCTCATCCGGACCTATATTTGTGGATGAAATTCTTGTATTTATTTCCTGGTCTCTATGCTTCCCCCAACAGTCCCTGGCCTCCTCTATCTGGTGACTCCTGAGAGGCCATTTGAAACAAGCCTAGAATAGGACCTGGGGCTTGGGATCTGATTTTGCATCTGGAATGGTTTCCATTCTCAGAACAAAAGCACTCATGGAAAGTACCTGAGGAGGCCTGTGAGATGGCTCAGCAGGCAAGGAAACTTTCTGGAGCCTGATCACCTGAGTTAATCCGGAAGCTCACATTTTAGAAGGAGAGAACTATCCCCTGAAACTTTTTCCTCCAGCTCCCACATGCATGCAGTGGGACCCCTCCCCCTCACACATAATAAATAAGTGAATAAATAAATTAAAACACAATAGAAATACCTGAGAAGCCAGGGCTCCCATGCAGCTTTTGTTACAGCCACTTCTAGGTTCATTTGAGTTCATCTTTTAAAATCTTTGAAACAGGAAGAATCATTCAACACAAGCTAACAGCTAAAGTGTGCCCAACGAGGCCTGCTGGAGTCACACATTCTGCTGACACCAAGTCTGTCTTCTGAAATGTTTCAGGTAATGTTTTTCTCAAATATGGTTTCATATCACAGCAAGTACTCTGACTCTCTAGGTGGCAACATGAGTGTCGTAGCAACCCATGGCCAACTACGAAGTAAATGTACCCTATTTGTTTTACTGAGGTAGCACCCCATTTCTAATGAGGATCCCTGTTCAGTTACTCTAGCAAGATGTAAAAAAGCCATGAATTAAACAAAGTTTTTTTTCCTGTTTCTGGGAAGTTTGAGCCTAAATAACTGAAGCAGTTTGATCAGCTCTGTGCCATTGGGGATCCAGACTCCCATGTAGTGCGCTGGGCATCCTCAAGGACCACTCCCAAATTGTGGTCATGGACCAGGAAGTGGTAAGAAAAGGAGGACTGCACAGGACCCTGTCCTTTCTCGGGTTCCTTGAACAGTTTTGGACAATGGGAGCCATCCCAGCTACAAGCAGACACAAAGCATTGTGGTCCTGAGGTTTGTGTTTCAGAATGTCTCTAGGGGGTCACCCATAGAGTGCTGAGAAGAGCATCATCAAGGTCACTAAGCACAAGAATTTTCAGAATCTTAACTTGGGAATATGTGAAACTGACCTCACTGCCCACTGAGCCAGAAGAAGGTAATGTGTCACACCCTAGGCTTGATCAGTACTGAGAAATTATTACCTTTAGGTACATAAGCATAGACTCAGGATTTGATTACTGAATAATGAATGAGGAAAGATCCAAGGCACCATCTAGATAGAATCTTCAGATGACAGGTTGGTTCAAAAATTGGATATATTTTATGAATATTTTTGATTTAACTATTTAGCTATAAGAATGAGCTGAGAAAAGTTTAGGAAGGGGTACAGCCTATAATTCAGAATTTGGAATTTACAGCCAATTCCTCCCTGTGCAAGTAAGTTTGGAAATGAGTGGAACTCCTCACAGCAAAAGCCACATTCCATGGCCAAACATGGATAAAATTTCTTAGAAACATATTGATTCTCCAACACTAACAAGTCTGGAAGGAGGATATGTCAATTCTAGGATAGTGACAGGGTAAAGGTATAGTCAGTGTGTTCCAAAAATGGTGGCCAGGGAAAATTTTGCTGTAACAAAAGTGAGGTTATCTTTATCAGAGTTGACAGAGATCATTAAAAAGTGAAAGCAGGAACCAGATATATTGATGATACCTCTTGAATTTGGCCTTACAACAATAAGCCGCCTTCGGTGGAGTATGTTTTTTCCTGTCTCATGCAATGAAATCCAATCTCATATAAGTTTTTATTTGTTCAGAGTGATAGATAAGCCTCCTAACGTGCGGTGCAAATCAATAGTCTATTCCCCAAGTTAACTGAAACTGTAAGTTCAGTTAATGAATAGATATACATGCAACTTTGTAAACACATGGCCATAATTTCATTTTTAAAAATAGGGAATAGATACCCAGAACATGACTTTACTTTGCAAGATAATCTTGACTGAGTTTCTAGTACTGAAATAAATAACATAGGAATATATCCCACATTGCCTAATGAAATACCTTGCATTGCCTGTTAGCAGAATAGCTGTATGAGCTGGCCAAGAAACTGAAGACCTGACTACACTAAGAAAGATTTATTCAAACTATAATAATGTAATAGTTATTGAGTTCTTAAAATGTGACAGGTTATGTCCTAAATTAATATATTATTTGCAATTCAGTTGATACTAACAATAATCCTAATAAATATTATTTATCCTGTATGCAGGCTTAATAAAAAGAAAAAGGATGATAAGTTAGTTGTCTAGGGCAACACAACTTAAGTTATAAAAACAAATCAGATCTTCTTTCTTTTTGTATTAACCAAGAGATCTTGAATATGTTTCCCCTGCATAGAAATAATCTAGGTCCTATCAAAACTTAATGCTTAGTCATGAATGGATTAAGGATACATTGGTCATTAAGGGATCTTTAACTCCTTGTGAGCAAAGAGGACCTCTCCTCTCTCACCCCTCCAAGAACCTGTCCTAAATTTGTACCTCTGTAGAAAGTGACAGCCTTTGTATACATGGCCCCTGTGCAACTACATCTCCTAAGCTTATCCAAATAATTCATCTTTCAAAAATCTCTGACAGGCAGCTATGGGTGATTATCAACAGTGGCTGAAGTAATTCCCCAAAATATCACTGGCATTACAACTGACTGACCTGAGCAGCTCTGAAACATCCCCTGGGTAAAGAGCAGGAAGGGGAACCGAGCATTAAACATATCCCAGACAACTGTACTGCCATTTTTTGAAGTTAAGGTACCAAATCATATCCAAACATCAAATGAGCTCAAGTTCCCAAACATAAGATGTGGTCCTACTAAGCATGAAAAAAAATAGCAAATATCTCAGATACTAAAGGCTACATACCTCCTAGAGCAACTGTTCAAATTGGCCCCTGAAGCTCAAAAGTAGCTGGAAATAGACACAAAATGACTGAGCAGAGTCTCAGTCTAAAAAGAATTGACAGAACAACAGTCATCAGATTGGACATGGCCCCCAGGCCAGTAGTTTGTGTACCCCTGGACAAGAGATTCACTAGGACTCTTCAAGGACACAGTGCTCACACAGTCTATTTGAGAAACTAGTTTATGAATGGTCTTACAATGCCCATTTTGATTCTGGAATATTCTTAACTTCAAATATTTTTTTCTCTAGATATTCTTATTTGTGTCAGAAGAATTCCAGCTTTTAGTTCAGAAAATGTTTTGGTCACACTATCAATAAGTGATTTCATGCAGAAGAAATTATTGTTAAATTATGCAATCCATAAAAAAATCAAGTACCTGCCATACGTAAGGGCTGTTAGAAGAATATTACTTTGCTGCTCAGTCCCAGTTTCTGCCAAGTGTTTATGAGAGCATCTGACTCATGTATCCATTAGAACTGTCCTTTGCTAGTAGGTACGAAGACTCATCTCAGTGAACTGAGTACCTACTTCCATAGGCCATGGCTTCCATTGTCAAAGACAACAGGTAGACACAGCCATGATTCCAGCTGGGAAGAAAAAGAAAAGTAGAAAGTAAAGACATTCTATCAACAGCCAGACATGGATGGAGGAAAGGCTCAGCAGACCATAGCCCTCACTGTTGAACTATTTGTAACTGATAGATTCAGGGAGAGAAGGAGTCATTATTTTCAACTGAGTACTCAGTAGTGACCTCATCAATCTACAATGAATAGTTCAAAGCCAGTGGTCACAAAGATGAACCTGGTGAAACTAAATGGGTCATAAAGCAAACTCCAAAGTCATGAATCTTGCAGAGGAACTGACAGTGATGGGGGTTGCTGATGGGGTGGGAGGGAGGTGAAAAGGGAGAGGGGTAATCAGAATATACAGTACACATGTGAGAAATTGTCAAATAACAAAACTAATCCATACAGAAGACAGAGGCTAATAAATGAGTGAACTCCTCAGAGGGCTCCCTTAGAAGTCCTTGCAACAATGCATTCCACTTAAGAGTTTATGTCTTCATGAAGCCAGAGAGATAGAAGAATGTCACACTAGAGTTGGACCCACTGCTTCACTAAGTAAAATTAGGATCTTCTAAGGAAGGATTGCTAACAGACATGGCTGGACACCAGTTATTGCCTCTATGTAAGTTTGAAAAAAATAAATTGCTTGTTTTCATCCTCCTTTTTTTCTAGCTATTCCCAGAAACTAAAATCAACTGAATCCAATGAAACTCCTCCTTATGCTCTAACACACACACACACACACACACACACACACACACACACACATTTCCTCAGAATTTTTTTCGAACACCATTTTTACTCTTACACGTTGCGAAGGTATTAATAGTCAAGGGTTGACCTTTGCTTTGAGTAGAAACACCCTTTGCATTTTGGTGCTCTTCATTCCCAAGTCCTGCCTTGGGATTCCTGCTTTGCAGTCTGCCTGCTCTGCACCCTGAAGGCTGACTTCTGTGTGCTGCATGCACTAGTGCCTTTGCTTACTGACTTCTAGGTGCTTGACCAATAAGATGAACAGAGGAGATTAGAAGGCAGGGCTAAGAAAAGTGGTACATAGAGACCCTTTGTTGTCCCCTTTCTTGCTTGGATAGGGTTCTGGTAAATGCACTTGTAACTTCAGTGTCTGGGAATAGTCAACTTCCTTATGCTGCTTCAGTTGACTCTTTAGAACCAGGGTAACAAGAGCTTCCAGCTATTGCTAATAGTTATTTAATATTGCTTTTACCTCTGTAAATACTCTCTCTTTGTTAGAAGGTTTCCAGATCATTGTTCATTTCCTACAAAATCCTTGATACCATCCTGTGTGTTAGTCAGCATTCTGAGGTTATGAAAAGTATTTGGAAAGCTCAATTTAAAGGAAGAATGAGTTATATCAAAGGTCTTGGCCCATGATCACTTGCCTCTGTTGTTTCTGAGCCTGTGTGAGGCAAAGCATCCTGGGAAGGAGTGTGAGGAGAAGTGAAGCTGCTCATTGCATGGCAGCCTGGAAGAGAGAAAAAGAGAAAGAGAGGGAGGGGCCGGAGACAAGGCTTGCTCTCCTTCTGCTAACCCATACCCCCTAAAGTTTCCACCACTTCCCCATACCTTTAAGTTATGAATCCCCAAGTGAATCAATCTATTGATGATGTCAGAGCCCTCATAATTCAATCACCTCCGAAGGCCCCACTTCTGAACATTACTAGGTCAGAGATCAAGCCTTCAATGTACGAATTTCTGGGAGATACTTCAGCTCTAAGCCATCATATCTAACATCTTCCTGTGACATATATTAGGCTTGAAGAAGGGAAAACTTAGGAGTACCTCACCTATGTTCCCAGTGCTCAAGGGTGGTGTAAACTACAGAGATGCCTGGAAGTGCGAAGGTTTTGTCTGTCTTCACAGAGCTAAGATCATGATGAACCCATCAGTGTCATTGTAACAGCCCCTGCACCATCCTGCCATCCCTAACGCTAACCTCTGGCTCACTTTACCTCATTCTTCCAAGTAAAACCCATATGTCACCTCATCTCTGAAGCTTCTGTTAGGCAGCTGGCCTCTTCTGTTCCTTGTAAATGGCATGTCTATTACATTGAAATTACCTATTGAGACCTTCCATTCCCTCTTTGTGATTCTGAGAAGTAAACCTGTCTTAAAAGTCCTGTCTTCACAACACATACCCTGAGTTGTACACTGTCACTCTCTGAAAATAGTGTCAGGGTGAGTCTTAAGAGTAGTCCAAAAAAGAAAATCACAAAATGGAACAAGCCATCTTACTAGTAAGATTTTGAGTCTGTGGTAAGGACGATGGTGTGACAAGTGACAGAAACCGAGACATCGAGGGGGAAACACAACAAAGGATCCGATTTATGGCTTGTTGATTATGAAGCCCAGAACTGTGTAGCAGACACGTGGAGCCCACAGGATGACATCCAGGGGCGCAGGAGTGGAGACAGTGATCGGGGAGTTGCCTATCAGGAGGCAATTAGAGCAAGAGCAAGAGGAGCATTTTCCAAGGACAAGAGCGGGGAGCAAGCACCAATTTTTCAGTCCCCTACCTTGCTCCTGAGGTCAGTGTTCTGTTTAATGTGGGGTTAAATTCACAGCCCTCATCAGCATCAGCTCCATTAGATCAAGGCCCAAGCTAATTTGCTAACTCTGTTAAATACATAAAGCCATCAGAAGTAATTTAATGCTTATCAGATATGCTTACTCCTTAATAAAACTTCACCTACCCCTTATTTCAACCTAATGAGTAAAGTTGATTCAGAAAATGAATACATAATGAAGAATCCTTCCATTTATTTCCATGAAAGAATTAGAAGGAGGTTTAGACCAAATAGGAGGATTGGCATTTAAGGGGGCAGTTAGCTGCTTCATTGATTTCTATTTCATTTCAGAGTGTGCGATGCACGGCTGAGGTTTGTCAACCTTTCGTTAGCCTGGGTAATCCATCATAGTTAAATATCACATATTTAAGCTACAAATGCATTCCCACCATTTAGCATGCATCGAATTTTCTTTCATTTACAAAGAGAATCACTGAGCTGTTCTTGCTGTGTCTGAGAGCCCTGTAGACAGAAAGACCGGCTTAGCCCTTTTCCTTGTCCCACCCCATTAAAGACGACTCAAGAGAATCCTGTAGCTGGGAGGGACATTGGAAATGGTCTGGTTAAGACCCCGAGGTCCTCCATTTTTAAGTGTAAAACTTTGCATTTCCTGTGTCTGTTCTTAGATGTGCCTGGTTCTCCTAGGCTTCTGGATCTGCTTATTTATGGAAGATCTAGGTAAAAGTACAAGCTCCTATGTGAATGGACACTCAGTCCACTGTTCTCCAGTGCATTCCACTAGCTCCCTGGAAATACTCACTCCAACTTTTAGTGGTCAGAGGAATCGATTCATTTGAATCACTCCTCTCACATCACTGTAAACAGCCTCTTTCCTGTAATTTCCAGAGTGTCTACCATGAAACTGTTCATATATTCACTAATTAATTAACGCAAAGCTGGCTGCCTATGGGATGTCTGACTGAGCTAGGGAACTAGACATATTCAAGGGCAAGTCTCACAGGAGGGGTTCTGTTTTCCTGCAGTTCAGAGGCCGATGGCCAGAGACAGAAAGTGAATGTAGCAGTAGAATATGCACAGTCCCAAGTGATTGTGAGATCTAAGAAAGAAAGAAAAGACAAATAGCCCGACGCTGTGGCTGAGAAGGTACACTAGGGATTTGACATTTGTGCTAGCGACACCCAAAGACTGAGCAAGAAGACCCCAGCTTGTGTGTCGGAGCAAGGGGTAGGGACAGCTGCAAGTCAGAATTTCCATCTCTGGATTCCCAGCTCAGAGCTTTGTCCACCACACTAGGCTTCTTCCTTAGAAGCAACCAATCACAAAGGGTCACATTTCTAGGAAACCTGGCATAAAATAGTGTAAAATTCCTGCAAATTCGAGCCAGGGATTCACATCTCATACATAGCTACTAACAGTTTTCTATCATACCACCACCATGTCAGAGTATTTGAAATAGCTCAATAATTAGTCATTGAAATCATTTACCTAATTTTACTTCTCTGAGAACTCATGATGCAGAACTCAAAAAGCGGAAGTCATATCATCTGCCCAGAGGCTCTGTAAGAATAACACTTTTGCAGAGTCTCTAACTGCACATACATAATTCCTATTTTTGCTTAATAAGTCAGTATAAGTCAATTTTTTGCATGTGTGTGTGTGTGTGTGTGTGTGTGTGTGTGTGTGTAGTGGGACTTAATGTTAACTTGCTATACATTTTATTTCTGGTTTTATTAGAGAAGGGAAGTTCTCTTTTTCCCTCTTCTGATCTACCTCTATTTAGAATTTGTGGTTCTCAAAGGAACAATGTCTGTAGATGTGTGTGTGTCCATATATATGTGTTTCACTGTATGTGCAGTTGTGCTCACCCATGTGTATATGCATGGAGGCCAGAAGCTGATGCTGAGATGTCTTCCTCAATTGCCTCTTTACAATATTTTTTGAGACAAGTTCCCTCTCATTAATACTGAAGCTCACTGATTTGGCTAGACTAATAAACAAGCCCTTGGGATCTTCCTGTCTCTGTCCAACACCAATGGAGTTACAGATGCATGCTACCTTGCCTAGGTTCTTATGTGGATGATGGGAATCTGAACTCAGGTCTTTACATTTGGATAACTATCTTAGCCATCTCTTCAGTCCTGGGGACATTTTTGACTGCTATATTGTGGGAGAGTTGGCATCTGGAGAATAGAAGTCAGGATACTAGACCTTACAGTGCACAGATGTGCAACACTGCCTCCTCCCATATTACAAGGATTCATCCAATCTAAATATTAATAGCATTGAGTCTGAGAAACCCTACTTTAAATAAAATATCTATGAGTGGATTTCTGAAACCCACAAACTGACTATAGGTATCAATTTTAATAATTAAGGTTATTTTATCTGGGAAGAAAGTACTTTCTAAACCAATAGAGAAGATGGCAAATACTAAGCATTAATGTGGGCTCTTTATTTCATCTTGCTGTGTCTAATTCATCTTTCCCATGCTTGAGTCCACATAGAATAGAGCACAGTCAGTGGGAGTGGCATTTAGCCTCTGGCTGTACACAGATATTGAATCCCAGTTGACCCATGACTAGGTGAATGTGCTCTGCTTTGGTTTCCCCTGTGGAGTAAAGTGGGAACATGGCCAAGTACCTCACAGTGTTCTGCGGAAATCGATTTAAATAATCCATATAAACTTGCTGGCCTGACATAAGTGTTCAGTAATTACTGGTCTTCACTCATTCAAATTGAAACATCTCTTAATTTCAAGCCTGGATCTTATAGCCTGGTTTTTGCACCTAACCTGATTCTGCCAAGAGCCCATTAGCTCTCTAATGAGGGAGAGAAGTCTACTCACGAGATTTCTGACTTGTGGATATTGTTCATGTTGTCATTATTGCTTTTTAATACTCAGGATTTGATGAGTTCAGATCAGGTTTCCAGGGTCACATGAACTGAGCTCTACCAACTATTGACTGATAAATTTCCATCTTATATATTCAAATCCCTTCAAAAGCATCTTCCTTAATTTTGGTATTCAGATCAATTCCCCCTTAGCCAAGGATCCTAAAAGCCCATAGAGGAGCAGAGGTCCCAAGAATGGATAAATGTAAGTAAAAATAAAGATCTAGAGACCATATACAATACAATCAAAATTCACGATGCATTATGGGAAATGATAGAAAAAGTTGTCCCTGAGAAGAAACCACTGAACAAATGTGGGTGAGTTTAGGGCAGAGTCAAGACTATTTGAATTATCCTGCAGCCCCTTTAAAGCATTCAGTAAATATGGACACCCCTGTGCAATGTAACCCCTCCAAACTTAGTCTCCTTCCAGGTATAGTTGAAGGTGGTCTGTTAGGATTAGGTGACAGATGTCAGGTAACTGTCAAAGTTCAAAAGATTCTTTCTTAGTTTTTGTCGAAATCATGCTGATATATGATATCAGAGATGTTTATAAGATTCCATTATCTTCATGAATCAAATTAAGATTTTCTTTGGACAGTTTGGGGATATGTTCACATTGTGGTCCAATGTAAGTTCTCTGACCCAGCAAGTCCACTTGTCTTTTTCTTTGAAATCCTTATGGCATGAAAATACTTGCTCGTAAGAATATTCACCACAGTACTATTTGTAATAGGAAATATTACAGATAATTTGAAAGGTCATAGAAAATATAGTTTAATAAACGATGGTTCACCTTTTAAAGAAATACTGAAGTGGAGTTGCAGAGATGGCTCAGTAGTTAAGAAGACTGGGTACTCTTGCAGAGGACCTGGGTTCAGTTCTCAGCACCTACATGGTGGCTAACAATCATCTGTAACTCCAGTTTCAGGGGATCTGACGCCCTCTTTTGACCTCTGCAGACACTGCACAACATGGGTGCACTTGCATACATGCAACCAATATACCCATATACACAAAATTTTAAAATAATAAATATGTTTTACAGAGATATAATGAAAGAGAATGAGGAGCCTGGAGCTATGTAATACACTGGAATGAAGCCTATGAAGTTTGTTGTGTCCAGAAAATAAAACCTTAGCCAATGTATACAGTAAAATCACATTTTTATTTTAAAACCAGTCAAGAATTAGATCTGCAGAAAGTTCAGAGGCTTCAAAAAAGTGCTCTAAAATGTTAATAGCGGCAAAGACTGGGATGTGATTGACAAAAGACAAGGTCATGAGAGACTTCTCACAACATACTCGTTTTGAAATTTAAAAGAATGACATATCTTCTGCAATTTTTTGTAAATGTAGGTACACACAGAGAGACAAATATATAGTACAAGAGATAACCATGTTCATAGATACACTAGTTACAACTTTGTGAACTTTTAAGTAAGTCAAAATTAGATCAGGCAAACATAACCCAGAAACTAAATGTTTTCACATAGGAGGCAATCGCTTCCCAAACCGTTGGAGTTGCTAAGGAGGCCACCACCGGCAAGTGCAGCTTAAAGAACCCAAGACTTCAAGTGCTTACTAAGAAGCTTCCAGAATGCTCAACCTCCTCTAAAATCTCTCACCTCTTGTCTTAGTCTACAGTCACAATGAGAGGTTTTCTGAAGGACTTGCTGGTAAATTCAGATAAATTCCCTTATCTTTGGACAGCAACTGCCACAGAAGAATTAGCTCATCTTTGCATTCAGTGTGACAAAGTTTGTAGGAGTTTCCCTCAATGGAAAACTCTAACCCCAAACTTCAAAGTAATGGAAATTTAGCTTTAAGCTTCTCTCATCTGATACAGAAGAGAGATTTAGGAGAAGGTGGGAGGTCAGATAATCAAGCACAGTCTACCCCATTGTTTTCTTGGCGTCCATACAAACACTTTACCCTTGTTCAATTTATAAATACAGGCAAAACCACTACAAAAGCAATATTTGTAAAACTGAAGATACACACATACATACTTTTCCTGAAAAAGTGACACGGTATATGTCAATTTATCTACCTCTAAGTAATATTTATACCTTGCCTAATTCATTCATTTTGATGGATCACAGCTTTAATAACAAAATATGGGTTGGCTATAATTAAGGTACTTCATGTTCAACAGAAAGGCAACTATTCCTTGAATAAATGCAAATATACTACAACAGGTAAAGATCAAGTGATTAAGAAAATACAGACTTACCACAGACATTTGTCTACTGTTGGTTCCACAACTGTATTTGGGTTTTGCCAATTATTTCTTCCGTTGACCATTCCACATTTCCCTTTCCTTAATCAATGCCTGTGCTAGCCACAGAGCCTTATCTGTCAAGGTGATTCAGCCTTCTGTTCCTGAAGGATCATGACTATCATAGATTGTTATAGTTCTCCATTAACTTTTAAGGTTGGGACAGGGAGCATAAGAGTCCTCAGCCTTACATTTGTGTCCCTTCTGTGATGGTCACTGTAATTCCACTTAGAGATCCAGATCATTATTTATTTCAGCATGTGCAGAGTGGTAATCCTTTCTTGCTTGATGGTTCATTTCATGAATTGCCCACAGGGCCAAGAGACAGTTTCAGTTTCCAGTTCAATGGAATTCTTGTTATAGCTCTGGGGAAAAAAAGGAACTTTTTGGAGGGGGTAGGATTAAGACTTCCAAAGCAATAGAGTTCAAGTTGCAGGAACAGAATGAAAACTTTCTTATTGGACCATTAGTGGGAACAGTGAAAGAAGCCAGAACCATCTATTCTAGCTCTGAAAGAGAATTATATATTATACATGACATATGGATTTAGAGAATGTTTTGTATCTTGGGAACTATGACCTCAGTCTGGCAAATGTGTTTTCACCCATTAGTGTAAGAAACAAATATTCAACTGGTCATTCCACTCGCACTAGTTTAACCACTGCAGGGTGAGAAAGTCTGTATAATACCAATGCTTTCCAAACATGTGAATTCCTTTAGAAAGACCATTCCCAGTCAGAAGAGAGGCTATATGGAATGTTATTGTGATAAATGAAGCAGGGTTTTTAAATCTAATTAACCATGCTGGAGAGATGGCTCAGGTTAAGAGCACACATTTCTCTTGTAGAGAACACATGTTTGGTTCCAAGAACCCATGTTGACTGACTCCCAACTGCCTATAACTCCAGCTCCAGAGGATCAAACTCCCATTTCTAACTTCCCTGGGCACCCCCTCATGGATACACACATGATTAAAAATGATTTTTAAAAGTTCATGCAATGTAATGCTGGTGGATGCATCACAGGGAGAATGAATCATTACTTCCTCCGTGACAGTTTCCCAAGAACTGGATCCATATCAGGAACTCAATGACTGTCTCTGACACTGATGCTGTGTAGACACCTGATTAATAAACATCTTTTCAATAGTTGCACTTTGGTATAACACATATGTAGATATAGATAAATTCACATTTCCTCTATCAAGTCCATCCACGTATCTCGTTACCAGATCCATTTGTCAACACTATTCCTTCTTGTAACTCTTGACTCACAGGCAAGCCATCATTAAAGGAAATCACTATTATTATACCACTGGCCATCTCCCCTCCAGGAAAAGTGAACAGCCAGATGCAGGTATCAAAGTCCTGCCCACTGAGAGAGTGCCCCCTTCCCTCTATTCTTCAGGGAAGCTTCTGAGAAGGACCCTACCACTGCAGCTTTTTATTTCGAGTGGCATTAGCACATGATGGTGGTTGCTTATGCAACAACCATTGCACTCATTTTGCTGCCTGAAAGAAAGCCAATGTTTTTTCTGATATTAACATCAGTAGCATCAAAGAAGACGGACCTAGCAGCTTAACACTAGAGTAAGGATCATTAAGTGTACCCAGGCAAAACCACTTACTCCTATATGCCAGTCATTGACCTGGGAATGGTCGGTCACGCCACACAGTTCTGGTCAATGGAACCTGGCAGAAAAATCTAATACTTTCAGGAGACTTTTCTCTTCTGATAAAAAGAGACATAATACATAGAGAACTTTATATTTCTTTTTGGACATCACAATGTGATATTGTGGTGGTGAAGTCATGATAAGCAATCACAACTGTGAGAGGAGAGGGAGAGGCACACGTGGAAGCTGACTGGAACACAGATAATGGTGCGATGCTGAACTGGCCACGCTTACAATTGCCCCTTGTCGGGGGCTGGAGAGCTGGCTCAGGGGTTAAGAGCACTGACTATTCTGGCAGAAGACCTGAGTTCCATTCGCAGCACCCACATGGCAGCTAACAACTCTCTGTAACTCCTGCTCCAGAGGATCTGGCACCCTTTTGTGACCTCTGCAGGCACTGCATGACATGGGTACACTTATATATAAAATACACATAGTAAATAAAATGTTTTTTAAAAACTGCCCCTTTGTCTTTCTATGCAGTGTAACTCCCAACTTTTAAATCGATTTCAATCAAGTACTCTTCGGGAGCTGAAGTGATACCAATTTGAAAATAGTAATTTAAGTCTCCCATTACCTTGTGTTGGGGGTCCCAGCACTCAGGACCAGCCCGAGGGGGACCGAAGGAGATCCATCCATAGGGGAGGGTTGAGTAGGCACGGAATCAAAACACCGACTCCAGGAGTTGAACGGAAAGCCAGAAGTAGTCGTCTGCTGCAAACTCATTTATTCAAGAAAGAGCAGAGAGTCTTATAGGTCTTGTTAGCCAATAGCCTTATGGGGTGGGGTCCTGACTACAGCCGATTGTAGTTTGTTCCCAGGTGGATCAGGTTCCCTCCAGGTGCTGGGCAGAAACTGGCTTCACAACCAACAGGTGTGGAGCATCACACCCACGAGAGCCATCCTCCATTCCTCCTGGCAGGTGGCCTGACTAGGCCCACCCTGCATTAAGCCCAACATATCCCCCTTTTTGTTTTTATTAATTGTTTTGATTTTTAGCCAAAAAGGAAACTGGCTACTATTCCTTGGGGTCTTTTTACCCTAACCAAATTCTATCTTCTATTCTTACCACATCACCCTTTGAAGAGGTCACCCAAATTGCCAATAGGGAATTAGGGTAATGACTACTCTACCTTCTTTGAAAGCTGAAAGGGGATGTAGGATGTGGCAACTGGAGTACCCCATCAGTGAGTCTGTTTAAAAGACCTCTAAATTGCATAACTGTTAACTGTAGAGGGAAAAGAAAAGTCCTGTCTTGAGGATTTAAAAAAAAAATTATGAATAGGAATCTGCTTTGCATAATTCTAATGCCTTTTTTGACAATACAGGTAGAAACAGAAGGACAGAGAAGATAAAAACAAAACTTTGAAGCTAACCACTTTTCCATGGTATTAGAAGGACTATCAGATCTAATATTAGGTCTAAAAATATATCTGTCTTCCCAAACAGACACAAATAGTAAAGTTTAGGGGGTGATGTTCCTTAGCCTCAGAACCAGGACACCAAGTAAGGCAGGAGACCAGAAGGAAAGATGGGAGTTGAAAGAAGGGACCAAGACCCATGCAGGCTTTGCAGGCCAGCTGGGCGTTTGGACTATGTACACGAATAAAAAGATGACCAGAAACAGCCTCCACAGGCATCTAGCCTGGCTCCCCAGGGTGTTTATGCGTTCAGCAGGGATTCTTGGAAAGGCAGCTGTCAACCTCAGCCACACTTCTTCCTCCTGTGAGCCTTGCAGCCTTTGCATATGGAAGAGATACACACAGAGGATGCTGCTACTGGGAATTTTATTTTTGAACAGCTCCTATATCACATTCCCCCAGAATGAACTGATAAATGCAGTTGTACAGTTTATGAATTTATCTTCCTCAAATGAAATCAATACGTTTTATTGCAAAGGACTTTGCCCTGCATTCACTGGCGAGCTCGCTTCTGTCGTGCTGGGTAGATGGTAGAAGGAGCCACAGCAGCAACCGTAGAAAGAGGACAATCTCTGCTGCCATCTTCTGATGACAGGACAAAGAAGCAGAAAGGAGAACAAGGAAAAAAATACACAGGAAACCACTTTTTCTCTGATAAACCATGATGGCCTAAGGAAAAGCTCGAAGAGAAGGCTCTCTCTTTCCAAGAAATAGAAACAAATCTCTCAATCTCTGCCACACAGCCTCATCTACTTTATTCTTTCCCATCTTTTCCATTCTATCTGGTTATTACAGTTGTAACTGTTTCAGTGACTCAACACAACCCAGGCACAGACTCCAGGACACTTGGGAATACTAGCCTTTCTGTATGGTTTGTAACTTGACTCAATTGGCTTGAAAGCCTTACTTTCTTCATAACGGTAGATAAAATGTCTTTTTTTTTTTTTTTTTTTTTGGCTCAGGTGCCCCAAATAGTGAAAGAGATTAGAGAGTATTTATACCCTACCCTCCTGACCTGGCTCTGGGCTGGTTCTGAAAAAAAAGCAGGAAGATAAGGCTTGCCATTGAAGCTCTTTATGAAAACCTTTGAAGAAGTCAGCATAAGCCGGGCTGTGAATGACTAAGTGACCCCACAATCCAGTCCATTCAGGCAGAGGGCACCCAGCATAGCAGGCATCGAAGCAGCTCAGTAAAACCCCTAGCAGGAGAGAGAGAAGCAGGGGCTCTAAATCAGCAAGGGGACAGTAGCAAAGGGACACAGAGACTTCTGCCAAAATACAGTCTTCATTCCTTTACTAACAACTCATTGAAATCCAGTGATAAACCAGGCAGTGAACAAAGGACACACACACACACACACACACACACACACACACACAAACTTTATGTTACTTTTCTGTTGCTGTGATAAAACACCATGACCAAGACAATTTAGAGAAGGAACTGTTTATTTGGTTTACAGTTTCAAAGGGTTAGAGTCCATCATGGTAAGGCAGGAGACAACCAAAGCAGAAAGCAGAGTACTAACATCTTTAAGACAGTGCAGGAAGCATGGACAAACTGTAAGTGGAACAACAGAAATGATGTCTGTGGACAGAGCACTACCGGAGCTCAGAGATATAAAGACAAGGCAGCCAAGGAGACTGCGAAGGAGCAGAAGCAAGGACAGCCAATAAGCTGTGTGGAAAACTATGAGGTTGCTGAACCCTAGGGACCACAGGAAGGTGCTCTAAAAGAGGAAGGATAAAATCTAAGAAGTGTTCCTCACATGGCAAGTACTCCTCCCTCATCCAAACTGCTTGGGACCAAGAATGGTTTGGAGAGTTCAGGTTATTTTTTTTAAGTTTCTCCATCATGAAATGTCTTAGACACTGAATTCAAGTCTAAACATGAAATTCATTTATGTCACATGGAGAAGTCACACAGAGCCTGAACCAATTATATATAATATACATGGTACAGTACACTTCAAGTGACTGCCACTCCTTGCCTGAGGTCAGAAGTGGACTTACCACCATATGTATCATATAAATGCTCAAAAATGTTTAGAAATTTTGGAGTATTTTAGATTTGGGGTTTTCAGAACCCTTTAAACATGAGTTCTGAGAGCTAGGCAAGTGGTACAACAACACAAAGGTGTTGAAACCCACCTTTAAGGTGTGTGAGGAGCTCTCAAGTGAAGTAAATTAGAGGAAAAGTTGGGAGAAAAGGAGTTGACATGAGCTGCACAGTCAGTCCATTGGGAGTTCACTTAAAACTTCTTTCAGTGAAAATCCTCAGAGCCTGCTGAAGGAAAGCACGTGAAAGAGGCTGGCACTTTGAGCCTAACAGTCAAAGCCAAAGCGTCGTCACAATTGGTTCATCATTATCCGTGTGTCCCTACTCGTCCCTGTAGGTTGGTGAGACCTAGTGATGTGTACATCAAATCATGTTATATATTTCTCCTCATAAAATTTTTGTACAGATGACCTTCCCTCTCAGTAAAAGAAAATCATTCGAAAGGCTAAAAGTTTTCACTGTGAGAAAGGGTTGCAGATAGTTCTCATGTTTTCCCATGATGATTTCATTTCGCCCTTTGCTAAGAATTGCTGGCTTTTCTCATTTAATAACTGGCTGGAAATCCTACACCTATTATTTCAGTTTCAAACCATAAAACAGAGTTTCCATTCCATGAACCACTTCAAATTGTTTCTCTAAAGCTTACATTGCCCTAGCTTTGATATTTGAGTTGTCCTTAGAGCCAACCTTGTAGTTTTGTTTCTTGTTTGGTTGGTTGTTGTTGATTTTTCATTTGTTTTGTAGCCCCAGCTGGCCTGGATCTCGCTATGTAGACCAGGTTGGCCTCAGTCTCACAGAGATCAGCCTCCCTCTGCCTTCCAGGTGCTGGGTTTAAAGGTGTGTGCCACCACCCCAGCTTCTACCTTGTAATTCCAACTGTGTGAAAAGACCCAGTGACTATCCAAGGCTGATTTTCAAGCTTCTCTGTGTTTGTTACTCTAACCATAGACACGCGTCCCATCAAAGATTGGTTTGTTTCCACCAGACACTGGCCTAATTTGTTTTTCAATGATATGTCATTAAACTACTTTGATATCATTATGTATGGCTTTCTTTTCAATAATTTGCTTCCTTTTCCCTTGTCTATTTGAAGAAATAATTAGCTCTGCTTTTGGCCTCTGTACTGAGACAAGCACATCATACACATAGTGGCTTTTGAATACAAACCCTGACAGCAGAAAGAGGGTTAAAGCATGAAGAAGTCATACTGAAGACATATGGTGGGATAATGCTTTCCTCGATATTGGGATGTTGAGAGGTGTGGTAAAGATATGGGCAGAAGGTAAAGGGTTTGCCACAATGCTTCCTGCTATCAGTGGAGGAATGGTTATAGGTCCCAGAATAGTCTTACTTTCATGTCTCTAAGCATAGAGGGCCACTGCTGGTATTATCTGGTATATAAATAGAGTCCAGAGAGGTATGGAGCTACTCAAAGTCCCCCCAGTGCTAGAATGAAACAAGAAGAGAACTGCAGCAGATCTGGTGTTAAGTTCTCCCTAGATCAATGAGAAGGGAACTTTGTAATGAAGCAGAACAGCAGAAGGTCAGATCATCTCTACCTACAACACTCCTGTGTCTAAGGACCAAGTTTGGGACAACTCTGATACATTTCAAATAGCTTTTCATCCTGTGACCTTGAGAAGCTCACACAACAATGCATCAGTCTCCTTGCTGCTAAAAACTGAGACAATAGAACCTTGTCTCTCTCCACCACTCTGTCCCCAGAGCTTACCACACAGGTTAGTGCATGGTAGATGGATCCAAAATATTTGTTCAATAAGTGGTGCAGAATTAATGCAGGGCATGCATGCATATGTGCTCCGCCAATTTTATGTTGCTGTAAAAACTAAATGAAATAATACATATAAAATCATTTGGCATACTCAACAGCCCATCACAAATATAAGCAGGCAGCATTATCATTCCTGCCTTGATTTTTACCCTCCACTGTTGGGAGTGAAAATTGATTACCTATTAAGTGCTGAGTGAGAAGGTTAACCTTAATAATTTCATTTGGCTTGCGTACAGAAAGCTCTGTTCCTGCCATACCTTGAATAATCACAGGCAAACATTTCAGATGCTGGCTCTCCCTTTCTCCCCATTCTGGCGGAGAGGGCCAAATCCTTCCTACAACATATTGAGTCTGAGACACACAAGAGCATGTCTGATCCAGAAAATGTCACGATAAAGGAGTAAAAGGTGACGGTGTCTTTCTCTACATGTCCTGATGATCGCACTGTTCTCCTTTGGCAAATAGTTATTGAATCTAAATTCTCTGGTCTGTTATAACATCATGTAACGGCAGGTCCTCATAGTGATTTCCTTTATAACAGGACTTTGATCCCAAAGACAAAAAATGCACATGGAATAACCGGATGACAAGGGGTATTCAGGGTCCAATATTTGCCTTACTGCAGAGCCTGGGTACTTTTATATGCAGACTTTGGGTTACACAGATGAGTCAAATGAAGAAATAAATAAAACCAAAATATTTTCTGGTGTGTTATTCTACAACTCCTACAAACAGAGTACCAATTACCAGAGGCTGAGGAGATGTTGGGAAATGGAGAAAGATTAGTTAATATGTTCTTGGTGAGTTGTACTTAAGCAAAAGAAGCTCTGACGCATTGAAGTTCTCTATGTCAGATACAAGTAAGAGTACTGTACTGTGTAGTTCAATGACGCTAGAATAAAGGATTTTGAATTTTTCAATAACAAAGAAGTGGTAAATATTTGAAGAAGAGGGTATACTTACCTGATTTTAACATTGCATAGACCATACATGCATCCACGCATCATAAGCATATATACTTTTAATATGTCACTTGAAAAAGTTAGTTGTAAGAAACCCTATGCATACCTGATTCAGTCCAGCTGAGAAGGATCAAGAATGAATGTTGTTTGTTCACTCTTTGAGGCAGCATTTATAGCACACTAGGATGGTGTCAGACTCATTGTGTAATCAAGGATGACTTGAAACTTTCGATAATCCTGTCTCCACCTCCTAAGATCTGGTATAACAAATACCACCATGTCCAATTTATGCAGTGCTAGGGACTGAATCCAGGCTTCAAGTAACGCTACACAAACACTTAACAACTGAGCTATGTCCCCAGCCCTTGGGGTTTTTTTCTTAAGCTTCAAGAATTAAAATATTAACTTCTTATTGATTGGTCCACTTTAAAGGCTAACATCAATCAAATATCTTTTCTATCCAATGCTTTGCAGAAGAAACTAATTGGTTTATTTGCTGAATCATTTTAGGACAGTATTATAGTAAATAAAACACAATTTGTAAAGTTTTGAGAAGAGAAAGCATGTAAGCAAGAACATAGATCCATACTTAGTCTACCATAAGAAAAAATACCATGATGCTACATACACCTGCATACTGGCTAGAAACATGTCCTTCTGTAGAATAACAGGAAGAGAAGATTTAACCAAGACCTAAAGTAGAAATAAAAGAAGGAAAGATATGCATAATGAAGCTGGGTTGTTCACAGTTCAAAGAGAAGATGGAAAATGCTCATTGTTTCTGTGCACCAGCTGAAGACTAGGCTCTGTGAAGATAAGTACATTACTTCACCAAGACTCCTCCCACAAGTCACAATGAAGATATTAAATGAGAAACCAAGGCGCAGAGATTAGTGACTTCCTCAATATAATTTCACTCGAAATCCAAATCCTGGGTGTTCTGAAGTTATAACTATAATAAGTCTCCTTGCGGTTTGAGTCACAAAAAGTATTCAAATTCTTTGATTAAGGAAAATTTAAAAGTCATAGAAAGAATACATTTGTCACTGTATTTGTGTGTGTGTGTGTGTGTGTATGTGAATAAAATCAACTGTAAAAATGCCTAATTGTAACAATTCTGGATACTAAAAATTTGGAAGAACATGTTGTCAACCTCTTATTTAAGACAATCTCTTATTCCACGTGTGCTAGAATTTTTGCCTTCTTTGGAGAACCATTTGAGTTATCATTAAAGATAAGAAATAGGCACACCATCAGTTAAGGGTCATGCTTAATCAAGGTATGATGGGTGTAGGTCCTGAGAATTGTGTTGTTAGTTTTGTCATGTGTGAACGTCATAGAATATACTTATACCTACTTGATTATTATATCACTAGGGTACAAAATCTTATAGGGCCACTGTTGCATATTCAACCCATTACTGGCCTTAATGCCATGTGGAGTACATGTCAGTGTTTGAATCCTCTCTTTCTCTCTCTTTTTTTTTTTGAGACGAGGAAACCCTGTAGCTCCAGCTGGCCTGGAACTCATCTGCCTGTGCCTCCAGAGTACTAGGATTAAAGGCATGTACCAACCACGCCAAGCATTGAATCCTATCTTTCTATGCTGACTTTCATCAAGTCCAGTGGAAATCCAGGACCTACAGGGGCATGCAGAGTCTCAGTGCACTCAACCATGGCTCTGTAGAGCTTATACAAACATCCAACAATTCAGGAAACTGTTTCTTGACTACTATTTTGGTAATCTCAAGTGAGAAGAAGAGCCAAAGGAAAGAAAGAGTATCCTCGGACCTGGTGATAAAGGAAACCAACAGGAAGGGCAAGAATCCCATTGAGCATACCTCACCCAACAGGAGCATGGTTTCAGAATGTCTAGCTCAGAGACAGCCCCGAAGTATGTGACACAAAGCATGGGAAGGTCGGTAGTATAGGCTTTTTGAAATCATTAAGGATAACACCTTATGGAGGAGGTGGGGGACATGTGAGGAAACATGAGTGATAGCATTTTGGAAGGTAATATTTTGTTTTTTGAGACAGGGCCCATCTGGCCTGGAACTCAGAATATCAACCAGGCTGGCCTCAGTCCCACAAAGATCTGCCTGCTTCTGACTCTCAAGTGCTTGGATTCAAAGCATGCACCCCCAATGCTCAGCTGGAAGATAATTTCTAAACACATAAAATTAACTCAATTATTTCCCCAAGAGTGGCTGACTGACCTGTGCATTCCAAAACACATTTCTGAGCATGTATTTTGTGTGTAGAGCTATATCTGTCTTTGAAATAAGTTAAAACTAATAAAAGAAAACCTTTGACCTTAAAAAACAGAGAATGTGTAATTGGAGGCAGACTTATTCTGGATAGTCTGAGGTGTTCAAGATAAGAGACAGAAAACAGAGTAGGAGGAAATCATACACGAAACCAGCAGCGACTACCCAGGTAAAGCAGGGGCATATGGAAGAAAATACTTTAGGAAGTAAGAAGCAGTAATATTTGGTAATTTACTAGATATAGAGATGTGGGGTTTTTTTTAATGGCCAAGAGTATCTTTCATGATTTCCAGCTTGGAGAAAAAACAAGAGATAATACAAATCTCAAGTATTCATCCATTTTAAGAACAATTTCTTAATTGTCAAGGACTTCAGCTTCTTTGATCTAGTTGAAGCCACACGATAAGAGAAAAAATTTCAGAGTTGTTGATATTGAAGATACATATAAAACAATCATTTCAAAGAAAGAACAAAATAGCAGATCCAAATATCAGTGCTCACAACTACCATGTGAATGTGTCCAGCACTGTGTTAGACACTGTGTGCTTTGTAGTACTGGTTCATTTATGAAACAACTGATATTGAGTAGCATTAAGCATGTTACCCATGGACTCATGTCATCATAGAGCAGAGATCATATTCAAACACAGACTTCTCCAATCCCAAAGCCTATTTTGCCACCTCTGTAAAGAACAAGTAGCCACCCGAAGGTTACATCAGGAGCAGTGCTGGAACTGGAACTTCCATGATAAATAATTATCATAGTGTTATATTTTTACTTCAAATATATTCTTTTCAAAGGCATGGACTCTTTGAAAACACTTTCCTAAATTAAGCATTTTGTTCAACAAGTCTTACTGCAGTATGCTGAACATAACTAATATTAATTTGTGAAAGTCAATTGTGTAAGCTTCATCCCAGGTCTGCATTTAGTGATGGGGGTGCTGGCAGCTTGGAATTAGTCCTAGAACGCTTATTTCCATTAGTTCAGCTAAGCTATGAGTTTGGACTTCTGTCAGTTCATTTTAAGACAGCTATTTGCTCCACATTTACCAGCATGTCACTGTATACAAAGTTATAGAAATGTATTTTAGATACACAAATTTATTGATGTTTTCAAAATCACTTCCCTAATAAGAGTAAACTAAAGTATGGCTTAATGTATTTTTGATGTTACCTACTGGATTAAGAGAAAAAATATTATCATTAGATCCTTTTTATACAAGATGAAATTGATTGCTTTACATCCATCGTTTTAAAATATACTAACTTTTCCCAAGTCTGCTTTTCTAGAATCTTCTACTTCTAAGTCATAGCCTGTCTGAGGACTGCTTTCTTTAGGTAGGTGTGAGGTTGGAGAAGAAGCATCTATATTTATTTATTCATAGTGAGATTCTAGGATATCCCCTTAACAATGACTAGGCCATCAGTCCTTAGAAGCATATCTACAACTGCCATTTTATGTGACAATTACATACGATCATGAGGTTGGTGTGATTTCTCAACTGCCAGGGTTGAATGCCTAGAATGGCTTTTTGAATAATGCAACTCCAAGTGTGCAGAGATGTTTTACCTTCATTCATGTAGTTTATTGTTGGTAGCAGCATCATAGCATGAAAATGCTCTTTCAAAGCAACTAATGCTACAGTTAACAGTGACTTTCCCTACTGGAAGATGGAGAAATGAACAATAATTCCTCCTTTCAGTGAAAAAAAATGTGCTTTTTGACAGACAATGCAGGCATGCATTAGTTCAGAATGGTGGAATTAAGGAAAGCATGAATATTAATTCATAATATTTTGAGAGGGACATGTTTATAGTAATTGGATGATTATTTACTGGTAATTGTGTCATCATAATGTCAGCAGTTTATGTACAATCTGAAAACAAATAACCCACAGGCTTAGCACTACAGCATCATCATCTGCCCATCAAAAGTAAATCTTTCTCTGAAGACAAATACCTTAAAGAAAATTAAATGAAAATTCACAGAGATTTCTGAATCTCACAGGTGCTAGCTTTCCCTAGATAACCCACTATCCAACAAAGAGAGATCTTGGCTGGAATTGCCATAAATGTGTACACCTTTGACTAAAATCCCAGCCCAGTTCTGGCTGCTGAAAACTGCTGTTGGCTTCCCCAAGCCTTCCATGAATAGGGACAAAGTTAGAATGGAAAAAATGTTGTGGTTTGGGGCCAGATTTGGAAAACCTGGAGGATTTTTTTTAAGTTGGGAATTTTACAGCTAAGTTTTCCAACCCCTGTAAGTCATTTGTGGTACAGGTAATTTTTTTAATACAAGAAAGTAGAAGTACAGCTGTTAAAACAATAAATACCCTCTTTAAAAATATCCCATATTGACTACATTAGAGGTGCCCTGGAAAGGAGCCCTCAGCCTGCCACCTTGCATTTGGAGGACCATGATCATGAATCACAAATTGGGACACTTGGACGTGTGGGAGAGAGGCCTGGATTTTCATCATGTGTTCTACATTTCCCAAGCCATGCTGAAAGATGTCTGTGATACTGTGAAAGCAACCTCTTATGGGTTCTCCACCAATACAATCCTTTTTGTGAGGATTCTGCGCACACGCACACACACACACACACACACACACACACACACACACACATTTGCTTCCCATCAGCCCATATTCTTCTTACTGGCTCTGTTATGAACACTTGACTCTTTTTGATCACAGAGTCCCAACGGCATGCTTTCCCAGGTCCTTCTTCTTTCTGGAATATAGAAGGAATTTTAATCTATTACCTGCATCTTTTAGTCAGGTAAGGTTACCATAAATAAACATTTCAGACTGCATGGCTTAAACAATAGAAATGTGTTTTCTCACAGTGCTACAAGCTGAACAGTCCCAGATCCATGTGTCTGCTGATTGGTCTCTCTTGAGGTCAGTCTCTAGGGATAGCAGAGGGCCTTCCTCACTGTCTGTACTCAGCCTTTCCTCTGTGCCTTCCCATTCCTGGTGTCTACTCCACAACCTTATTCGATGAGGGCCTCACCCTTATGATTACAATTTACATTGAATCTTAGCTACCTCTAAGATTAAAAGACGTATCTCCAAATACAGTAAAATTGGGAGCTGGTGTATCCATGAAAGAATTTTGGAAAGCTCTACCCAACTTAAAACATTCTCCATTTCACTGTAGAAGCAATGGGAGGAAAATACAGTTTTTCACTGAGACAAATTGTTTGAGTAAAGTTAGAGGAGATTTCAAGCTTGCCATTCATTTGTCCAGCTATGCCTCTAACTGTTGCACCATCCATGGATGCCCAACAGTACAGGCTGCATGAGCTCTTTGAGACTCAGCTTCCTTACTTCTAGAATATGAATGTTGCAGACTGTCTATTTAGTAAATGTTGATTAAGCCCTTACTATTTGTTAGACACTGTTCTAATTGTGAGGGATGCATAGATGTTTTCACCATGTAGCAAGTTAAGGTTAAGCTCTAGCTGGAGAGGAGAAAAAAAAACCAACTTGCTACCTGGTGAAAAGATCTATGCAAAGAAGATGAAGAGCCCGAAGAAAGGGCTGGGAAGAGGTGGAGAGTCGAATTGGGGAAGCTGAAGAGGATCTCACTGGAAAGAGACATCAGAGCCAAGGCTTCCTCGTGCGGAAGGAGCAGCAGCAGGGACATGATGGAGAGAGAGCATTTCAGTCAAGGAAGGTAGGGGCTGAGCCCCCATCCCAGGAGCCGCAGGACCACTCAGTGACTGGAAAGAAGAGCTGAGGACAGCATAGTAACAAGTCACAGCACCAAAGCCATAAACTCAGGCTGATGCAAGGGGAGGCAGGCGCAGCACACACAAGATTCTCAGCTCAACGTGACAACCGTGTTTGCTGCAGGATGGGAAGTCCTGAGAGGATCTGAGATGCCCTGGCTGTGCAGGGAACAGAGTTGGAGCCAAGTAGGGATTGCTCTAAAACAGAAGCTGGGATTGTAGGAAACCAGTCTGACAATCTAGGACCAGGGGTAAGCCTGGAGGTGGTGGGGTAGGAAGTATTTTGAAGATGAATTTGCCAGATTTCAATGGACTAGAGCGAAGGAGAGAAGGGGAGAAAACAGGACGCAGAAAATGTGAGGAGCAAAGTCTGTTTTTTCTTTTTTAAATTTTCATTTCTTACTCTCCTTTAATGTGAATGAGTGTATTGCCTTCATGAATGTAAGTGCACCCATGTTAACAACGACCGAGGAGGACAGAAGAAGGCATTGGATTCCCCTGGAACTGGAGTTATTGACAGTTGTTAGGAGTCATATGGGCACAGGTAATTGTAATGGCTCCCAAGTTACAAAGGAGGGGGATCTCCATGTCTAGTTTATCTGAACCCTAAAAAATCCATCAGTGTGCAAAGATTGAATATCTGAAGACACAGACGAGTGAGAAGAGAAGACCCTTACCCACAAAGTCAGTCAGTTTCTGAGCCACACCAGCCATCCACCTACAGAATCTTATCTAAGAGACTCTCCTGGCTTCATGTTAAATGCCATCTTCTCAGGTGATTTTCCCCAGATAGTCCGATGAGGACTGTGGCAGAAATGTGTGGCCACTGTTGCATGTGGCCAAGTGAAGATTTTAAAGAATTGTAGAAGCAGTAACTGCTTCTTAAAGGCTAGTACTCACATGTCCAGGAGCTTTCCCAAAGTCGTTTGAGCAGCATCCCATGGAGCTCCAGATGCTGTCCCCTCAGTTCCTCACCATGGGCCAGATAACCCCCAAGAAAGTGACATTTGTTAGCCTGTCCCCAGAGCCCAAGGTTTAATCCCTGCGCCAAATACCAACCTCCAGCAGTCAAAGAACTCAGCGGGCAAGAGAAGTTGAATCTGGCATAAGGCCCAGACCACCTGGGCAACCTTGGGGCTGAGCTCTCTGTGCATCCCCCCTCCCTTGAAACCCTCAGCTCAAAGAGGGCCCACAATGAGAAACAGAAATGACATTTGAGCTTAAGCCTTTCCCAGAGAAATAAATCACTGTGGAAAGATAAACTTGGAAACTGATTTGGCCTTTTTTCTTTCTTCCCTGAATATCCCTTCAGAGGCAGAGAAGTTCATATCACAAAAGCTGTATTTAGAAAGCATTGACTTGGAGGCCAGATTCAAAGAGCAGGAGAAATTTAGAGTTAAGGATTAAGCCACTAAGAACTGGACTAAGAGCCTGGCTTTGGATAGGATCTTCTTTGTATAGGTGCAGGTCAGTTCTAACAAAATGATGTATGGCATGACTGAACCTAGGAAACCAGTGGCAGGTAGCTTGACTTCTTTCACAGCAGCCAGTGGACATCTCATGGCATGAATGCTTGCAGCACGCATTGTCCTTCCCAGCTATGGACACCTGCTATAATATGCCCACTAGTAAAATAGTGACAAGGACACTTTGGAGTTAACTAACCACTTTCCAATTGGATTTTAGGCCCGATCCATGGGAAGCAATATGTGTGTGGTCCACTGTAAACCATATCAAAAGCCAGTAGCTGGGATTCCCCCAGGCCCTAAGGGAGAATGTACTGATAATTTATTTTTCTCTAAATGAACACATAGCCAAACTGCCTCCTAAAGTAGTGCCGCTGGGTCAGGGAAGCTTCTTTTGCAAAGGGTGGTGGTTAGGTCAGAGACTCACAACTGGGCAAAGTGTTGACTGTGAAGGCTCATCCCTAAACACAGCTATATTAGACCTTTCAAAGCCTAGAAAATGTAACTGAAGAGGAGGTAGAAAGATCGTAAGAGTCAGAGGATAGAGAGGAGTTTCTTACCTGAAACAATGTCTTCTGAATATTGCGTGGCTATCCACTGCAATCACAAACGCACAGCACCTATGACTGCCGGCACGCCAGCTGTACAAATTGAATAAGCCATGAGGGTAGAAAGGTTAATATTTGGGAAGAAGAAGCCCAAAAGCAGTAGAGGAGGGACTATGGGGTGAATGCAATCACACACATTCTGCACATGTACAAAATTATGAAAAATAAAATACAAAGAAATGAACTGTCTGCCTGGGTTTCTAGCATGCATCCCTGAGGACAAAACTCTGAGGTTTTTGCTTTCTGGATATAGTATCTTTTTTTTTTTCTTTCAAAATGGGGGAAAAAAAGGATTTGCTCAAAGCAGGAACCAGGGACTTTATTGTTAATAGCACATATTTGCTGACTTGGGGAAAAGCATATTGAAACGGGATGGAATGGATTTTGTCTGGGTAATCAGAAGACCTGGGACAACGGCATGAATGAAAGCAGCACACTGTCAAGTGATTCTAAGACATGGCTAAAGGAGGGAGCACAAGAGGGAGACTGGGAAATAAGTCAGTGAAGAGAAGGGGTCGCTGAGGAAGTTTCCACCGTGAGCCACCGAGGTCAGTCCCATCAGAGACTGACGTAAAGCACGCACTTAGTGTCTGTGAAGGTCTGAATAGAAACGGTCCCCATAGGCTCAAGTATTTGACCACTTTGCGTTGGGCGGGTGGCACTGTGGGGAGGTCATGGAGCCTTTAGGAGGTGTAACCTTGCTGGAGGAAGTGTGTCACTGGGCGTGGGCTGTGAGAGTTCTTAGCCTGGCCTCACTCCCAATTGGTTCCTTCTTTCTAGTGTTTGAGGTTGAGGGTGTGAATTCTCAGCTTCCTGCTCTTTCTGCTATGCCTGCTGCTTGCTGTTATCCACCAACAGGATGGGTTATTATCCCTATGGAACCATAAAACAAAACAAACTCTTCCATAAGTTGCCTTGGTCATGGTGTTTTATCACAGTAACAGAAAAGCAATTAACATGACATCCCAGCTGAAGCGCTAAGAGGCTGGGTCTGAACATTCCCTATCAGTGGTGGAAAACTGCTTCTGGGACACTGAGGCTTCAACTTGCCTGCCCACTGACTGCCTGGGCCCCAGGTCTAGATGAAATCCCTCATGTAGAGAGTGGCAGGTGCTCCTAGCTAACCACCTCCAACCCATGGAAATGAAGACGCAGCGAATGAGAGCACCAAAAATGCTACTGCCTTAAGGCAAGGACCCATGTGTACCGTTTGTCCCACATGGACAATTGCCTCGTTTATCTGAAGTCATAGTATCCTCAGCCAACTACGGGAGTTTAATAACACTCACGTTGCACACATGCACGTGCATACACACATACCATAGTGAATAGTAATGGTGATGAACAGTATTTCCCAGTAAATGCCAAGCGACGCTGAAGGAGAGGAAGGCATCTAAAATAATTAGTCTAATACAAGGAGAAATCATTGGCTGCAAACAGCAGTTAAAAGTTGAAACAATTTCTACTTCTGATTTGTATGTTATTCTTTGACAAAACAAAAGGAATAATTTTCCATATATTTGGACCATCTATGTTCTAGCAGAATCCTAATTATACTTGAAAACAAACAAATCACCACTAGGTAAGGATGAAAATACAGCCTGAAGTTAGAACTGGATTGTATTTAAAGTAATCTCATAAAGTATATCCTCTTAGATAACCATTTTATAAATAGAAATGTACAAAGAAAAGAAAGATTTTAGAGAAGGCGAAAAATGGCCCATAGATGATTTGGCAGTCATTCCCTCACTGCATGAATATAGTTTACCAGGAATAAGTTAAGCATCGAGAATATCACTTAACTGCTGGATCTGTAAAAAGAGACCAGGCTGCTAATAATTCTGCCACTGACAGGGTTCATGCCACCTCAGTAATTAGGAAGAGACCACAGAAACATTTGGAAATAATCTTATTTTGAAATCAGTTCTGATTAATACCAATTTAATAAAGGAACCTATTCAGGTTCTTTTAAGATCTAGACATTGAAAAATATATTCCCCTTTCCTCCAAGGAGCACAGTTGCCCTCCCTAAGTTATAGTTATAAATGATATGTAGACTTCTCTTGTATACAAACTACATTTGTATATATAATCTTTAAAAATGAGTGATTAGTTAACATTAAGTCATTTGAATGGAGAGACAATCTATTATGACTTTCTATAATGAGATTGGGACACATAACAACTCAAATAATGTGTGCTCAGAAGCAAGAACACAGGACACAGTGAAAAGGTGGACACTTGAGTGCCACCTTTCTGTAGGAGAGGGTGGTCACCTGAATACCACGAGAGAAGCATCAGAATGAAATCAACCTCACTGACACCTTAAACTTGGACCTCCAGCCTCTAGAACTGCCAAAAAGAATTACCTTCTGTTGTTTCATCTACGCAGTCTGTGGCATTCTCTTACGGCATCCCTTCTACAATAATAGTTTCCTCAAAGAATTCCTCTAAAATATACAATATATACAAAGGAGTAGAGAGAAGTGTTTGCATCCCCCTTTATGTAAAAAACAAACAATTGACAGCAAGCATTGTTTTACACTTTGCCATGCTACCCCATTGCAATGGTTTCAAGTCAACAGGTACAAGTCTATGTCAGTCTTCTCGACTGTATCATAGTCCATGGTTCCGATGAATCGTCCCTTATTCATTCAGTCATATGTGACAGGCAATCTAACTTGTTTTTAGTTTTTAACTACTGTAAACAATATCATTCCTTGTTCTTCACTCATAACTACAATTAAATCTGAAGAACCAAAGCCATGTTTGATGGATATAGAAAGAATCCAACCATATAGTCCCAGGAGCCCAGAGGAGGATTTATGTTTCAAAAGTTCACTTCTGCATACAGTCAAGCTTCAGTGTTCTTTCCTTTCATTGTACTTCTCAGCAAGCCAGTTTTAGGAAAGTACACAGTAGCCCCACCAAGCAACAGTGACTCTAAACCAAGTGCCAAGCAAGAATAAGGAAAAGAAAGACTCACTGGAAGAGTCTAAGAGGAGTGATCAAGACAAGAAGATTAACATACACGTGCATACACATATGCACTCTTCATGGACACTAGGTGCCTACACAGTCAGTAGCATGATCAAAGACCTTCTCTCTCACACACACACTAAATCCATAATGTTAAGTCCTAGCACTGAAAGTTGCAAACGCTGTCTATCCTTATGTATTCCTTGAGCACTAGCTACAAGCAGCCCAACAGAGCAAGGTATTCTGGGAATGACTTGTTATCAAGCTGTGTTGATTTCCCGGGGAAAACTTTCTTGGGCCCATTAGGAGGACAACCTCATTCCTGAGGGGGGGGGGAGGAGTTATCTTTTATATGCCCATATAAAATGATGTGTGTTCTTTTTAGAAAATGTTTCTATCTGGTAGCACAAACTCCCACTTATTTCACCATGACTTATTAGAAATAAATGCCAGCTGTAATGCTGAAAGCGTTAGTGACTGGGTATGTCCACTGGTAATCTGTCCAGCTCAGCCCTGGCTGATGAGGATAAATTCCCCATTCTTAGGAATCACCTTAGCGCACTCTCACAGAAGGTTTGCCGTGCAGTGAGTACATCTGAAAGGCCGTGATGCTGTAAAACTTGCATCCGAGCTTTGAAATATTCATTATTACTCCTCCTGTTGGCTTTGAAAATGTTCAGTGGCAAGTTCAGAAGACGTGAGTTCAGCATCCTCCCTCTTCAGTGTCAGAAAAGCTGCCATACACTGCTGCTCACACCAGCACACACGCACCAAAGTGAGGGAACGCTTGCTCTTGGTAGCTTCCACAATCTTCTGAGAGGAAGAAAAAGCCTGTTTGTGGAAAGTAAGTGGAAATCCCAGTTCAGATCTCCAGAAGTAAGGATGGAACCTGTGAAGATATCACTTATTACATGGGAAAACTGACGGACCCTGAAGATGGGTATTGTTTCAAACCCCTCTTGAGATAGATGAATTGAGTATTGACATTACATATGATTGAATGAGTACATTATGGTTCCTCTGAACCATGGAATATGATGCAATTAAAATACTGAGATAGCTTATTGACCTTGTGTTGCAGGCACCACCACATGGTTTGAGATAGGATCCTGGGGTACATTCATGCTGCCCTCTTGAGGACTGGGGAGGTGTGAATGTTCAGATGCTGGATGCACACTTGCTAACTTGCTGTCTGTGGGCATATTAAAATATTTCTCAATTTGGATGATAGCATCGATAAGATCTTCCCTCCCAACACTGTTGATGGATTAGCTGTGGACTGGGTACCTGCAGGCCTCTCTACCCCTCCTCTCGAGCACTGAGAGAAACTGCTAGAGGTTATGATAAGAGCCACACTGCTTGTCATTAGACAACAGGTGGTATTATCAAGAATGAGCCAGCCAAAATCTGTCACATTAAGAAACGAATAGTTTCTTCTTAGCCCTAGAGAGAGACCTGACAATGGTTCATGCATTAATAAGTAAAACAAAGAGGCAGGCAAACTTCTAGGCAAATATCATGCTTAGCGTTGGGTGTCTTTGGGCATTTTTATAATCTCTTTGTGCCTCAGAATCATCAGATCCTTACCTGTACAATGGGGATGTTCACATTAAATATTTAATTATATAAAAAATTACACAACACAAACGTGCCAGCTTGGTGCTCTGTCCCAGTATTTATGTTAGCGATATAGAGCTCCCACTTATTTTCCTGGGGCCCCCACAGACTCCAGGGGGAAGGTATGCTTGAATACCACATCAGATATCATCTGTAGTAAAAAGTTCTGACTCCCCTCAATGAGAACACTCCCCAGATCGAAGATGGTGAGCCTCGGACGGGTGGATTCCCTGATGAAATTGGCACCCGTTGTAACTCAGGAATTCAACCAGTGCACATTAGAAGGCAAACCTTTTTTTTTTTCCTTGCAAGTCAAGGAAAGGAAATAGCCCTGGAACTCCAAGAAGCATGTGTGATCTTCAGTTTTCTGTGGATGTTTCTGTCACCCCAGTATCATGGTTATTTTCTGAGCCTTCCTTCCTGCTTTCATTTCTTCTTCATTCCTTTCATTTTCTTTCTTTTTCTTAAGACCTACATAGCCCAGGCAGACCTAGAATTGTCAATAGTCCTGCCTTAGCCTCCCAAGTTGCTTCCAACATGGTTGTGAATTAATCTTCTTACTGACTACTATTGTAGAGTTGTGAGGCAAAGGTGCTTGTGAAGGACATGGCACAGTTGAAATGTAGGGTGTTGTTATTGCTTGGATCAGACAGGCAGACAGTTTTTGTCATTTGCTGTGTGGCTTTGGGCCAGTCGCTCTCGCTGTCTATAAAGTACAGATAAAAGCAGCTGCTCTGCTGATCCCACAAGACTACTACGTCTCAAGCCCAGGAGAAAAAGTCAAAGACCTGTGTGCCTCACAACAAAACCATGGTGTTACTTGGAGTTATCATTTGTCAAAATTAGGGCATTCCTTTGGGCAATGTTTAGCCTGAATCTCAAAGGAAGAGCATGAAAACACAAATGATGTGTGGGAAATTCCAAGGGAGCAGAAGTGGCTCCAACCTCAGCTACAGCTGGAGCTGTGAACACTGGAAAGGAAGCTAGAGATGCGACCTCTGCCTAATGGGGGAATCAACTGACTCCCTTCTTTAACACACTCCCGGGAACCTGGAACCTGGTAGAGCAGATCCTAAGCACTACTCCTGAACCACATGCCCTTTCAAGATCCACAAGTGAGTCCCCTGGGGGCCTCCTTCTGATGCTCAAATGGCAACACCTCCTCCTTCTGGGCCCAGAGGGGAAGGCTCTCTGGCTAGAGGCACAGCTGAAGAGGGTGTCTTCACTGGCTGCCCAAAGAACACCCCACTTCCCACCTATAGTGGTCACTTTTTCTCATTGCTGTCACAAAATACCTGACAAAAATCACTTAAGGAAGAAGGCAGAGCTTGCTTACTGTGGCTTACAGGTTCAGGGAACAGAGTCCATCGTGGCAGGAAAGATAAGATAACCGGATGGGGAGAAGAAGGCTGGTGGCACAGGTCACTGTCAGTAAGCAGAGCAGTGAATGATGGTGCTCAGCCCATTTTCTACTTGGATTCAGTCCAGGACCCCAGTCCATGGAATGATCTTACCCACATTCAGAGTGGGTCTTCCCACCTCAGTTAAAAGAGCTAAATAGTTCCCCATAGGCTTAGGTGATTCTAGATCCCGGCAGCTTCACAACCCGCGTTAACCATCACATTACACGGCTGTTCGCGATCTTCCATTAAGTTATGCTCCGAACTCAAACTCTGCTTGCTGCACAAACTCTAGTATATTTCCCAGTTTCTATAAAGGTGATCAGACACTATCCCGTTTGAGAACTGTAGAGGATTAGAGAGAAGCACTCTCCAAAGTCATCCGTCTCCTCGAGTTTCTGCTCCAAAATAAACAACTTATTCCTGTTAATTCAGTGCCTCTTTCTGCTTCTGACAGTAATAAGCTGTCAATATGACCCCATTCGAAAGAAAGCTGAACAAAACAAAGAGATGTCAGAAAGAGAGGCTGCTCTTTCTTTAAGTGCTTTTCATCCTTTCTCTTTCCTTTTTTAAATGCTTTCAAAACAAAGACAATGACAGGCAGGCTAAAGGCTAGTCTCATTCAATGAATGTACCACTGTGGTAGCACAGGCCCATCCAAGAAGTCCTAAGAAAGGACTGTTTTCAGGACCAAGGAGAAAACAAAAGGCTGAAGGCTGAATCACGCTATCTTAAATGATGGCTGTAATTTGCCTGTGTTCACTGCAGTTGCTAGTTTTTATTCTATCCTTGTGGTCTTTGTTGTCCTCCCAGTGTGGGCCACTTTCCTAATGTGTCTTCTTTCTTCCACCTCAGGAGGGACCACTGCCTATTCCTTGAAAGTCACAATCAGTCTATTAAGAAAGGAATAAAGCGCACCTCACCTGCAACCCTGGAATCTCAGAGACTTTGGTGTCTCTTGTTCCCCGAGCAAGGCACATAGCCCTGGACAGAGGCCTCCTGAGCCCTCTCAGCTTACATTTGTCAGTGTTTACACATGCAGTCTGGCCTTTGCAAAAGGGACTAAAGCCTCATGGAAACAAAACCTGTCACATAGACTCTTTGGCCTGATTTTGAATTTTTATTGCAGCAAGTCAGAAATAGGAGTTCAGCTCTAGAATTTGGAGTGCTCTTGAGAGAGAATTAAACCTTTCACATCTAATACTTATTTTAGAAGTATTTTTTAAATGCTCACAGAATGGAGACAGAATTGCTGGCTGCCCAGGCCCATGAATCTGGTAGAAACTGGTCAGGGGTGCCCTCCTCTCCTGCCTCCTTCTTCTCCAAAGCAGAGGTGCAAGTACAAGCCTCACATCGAGTCTGAAGCCAAGCAGATGAACATACTCCCTCTTTTTCTGCTCTCCATGTGCCCTGCGACTGAGAAAAGGACGGTCGGGTCAACGTCTCTCCTCACATCCTAGGATCCTGGACTCCCGGAAGATACCTCAACAAGAGGAAGGCTTTTCTGTGAGTCACACACAGAAGCAGAAACCCATACTCGGAGCAAACACTGTGCGGTAGTGGTGGGGTCCTGCAACACAGTTACCTGCTCTCTTCAAGGCTGGGAAGCTGTGCCACAGAAATGCCAGCGCTTTAAGCGACTCTCAGCGGCAGTACACAGTGTCAACCAAGTTATACTTCTCAGCATTGAAACTTTTTGTGTTTTCTAATTTTCAGATATACATGCCTATTTTTAAAAGCAATATGAATAGCACCTTTATGAACAAAGCAAAAACAGAATATTTTCTAAACCTCCCCACAGCTGAAGACAGCCATGATAAATGTTTTGGTGTATGCCGTCCAGGATTTCTCTGTGGATATACATTGCTTTTTAAAAAGCAAAACGACAAAAATGTATATTGAAGCATTTATTGTATTATAATGAAAACCTTGAAACAATTTAAATGTCCACCAGTAAGAAAACAGTAATTAAAATTCTAGAACAATCATACAACAGAATCCTTTTTGTCAACGCAGAGACTCACACTACCAGCAACGGAATATGTCCATAGCACATGTTTAAAAGAAAGTAAGTTAAAGAACAATAAATTGTGTTTCAAAATTAAGCATCTGCCTGTGTTTTCTGCCTGCTGTATACTCTTTATCCTTCATGGATCTCCTCACTAATACCTCACTTTTTATTATTTATGTTTGACTGAATGTGGCAGTTACTGTCTTTATAGCCTCTTCACTTCAAATCCAGCTTTCTTTGGCCTACTTTGTGATTCTGTGTTCTCCTCAACCAGCTGCCAAACCGTAGTAAAGGATGGACCTGTGTTATTGATATGCTCTTGTTCCTTCTATCCAAACAGCTACCAGAGAACCAGTGTGTCAGAACACCAGGGTATTTGCTTTCCTAGAAGTTTCTCTGCCTTTCGGGGGACTTCCTGCACATCAGTGATCTACAGTGGTGTGTTTGGGCACCAATGGGCTGTCCTTTCCACCAGCTCCCAGTCACCCACACTCTCCAGTGAGGTATTCTAGCAATGGTTCTAGCCAAGCACTCTAAAGGTTTCTTCACCACCGCCCCACTGTATGGTCCTGTGCTGAGCATACTTACCACCAAGATTAGGATAAGACACTCTTATTTGTGGATAAAAAGGGGAATATGGGTAAAAGAACCGTTTTTTAGTGTTTTCTTCCTCAACACCAGACAAAGGAACCGCTTTGTCTGGTTCTAACTACTGGTGCAGTTTCTATCCTCTGCTGCACTCTCATATGCTAAATAAAAAATGTCACAGGAAGATAGAAAGGCCAAAGCATAGTTGTTGGCTTTAAATGCAATTAAACAGAAAACTTGAGACAAATTAAATTTTTGTGATTTCCATACAATATAGTTTGGTGGTATTTAGATCTGCTCCCCTAGCCAGTTTAATGTATTCTCTATAATCAGGCCATAGAATCTTATTTGTGTCCCCAAATACACTTCAGTGTGGTATGCCCCGGGCACATCAAAAGTTCCATTCTTGTATGACGGTCTTTTTTTCCTCCCAGCAGCCATCAATTGCCAAAACTTTCTTAGTCTGGGTTGAGATTTCATATCTACTTTTCCATGTCTGTGCTGGAATGTTGTCTGGTTTGAGCTTTCATAGAACTTGTACGTGCTGTCCACATTGCTGTGAGTTCATGTAAGTAACTGACCAGCTATCTGGAAGACTATTTCCTTGTGGTCATCCACCACCTTTGGCTCTTACGTTCTGCCTCCTCTCCCACAATGGGTTCAAGTTGAATACAAATGAAATGATGAGCAGAAAGTTGCCTTTGACATGAGCTACTATGGCTAGTTCCATATTCACGACCCTGAGTCTTGAGGGGCAGAAGATTGAAATATGTGTATTTTTCAGGGATAAACTCTCTGTGACCTCTTGTTCTCTGCACAAAATTTTAAATAATTTTATTGCAGAACAATTTTCCTGTACAAAGTTGCACTCCAAGTGGAAAGGAGTCCAGAATGTTCTACTGCAGCAGCTCCAAGAAAGACAAAGCATACTTGATTGACAGAAAGACCCTCATCAGAGGATGGTCAATGGTCACACAGCAATAAGAATATTTACTTCCTCCACTGTCAGTACCGGTCTCTGGTTTGGTTAGAGGCTGTCCCAGTTTAATAGCTTTCCTGTTAGGATTTTTCTTTCTTTTTTCTGTTTGTCTTTCTTTTCATTTTAACAATTATCCTTACCTTTTGGCCAGCTTCTCTTTATGAGCTACTGGCAAAAACATAGCCCAAAGCAACTGTGACCATCATGGTTGGATTGTTTTTCTCAGCATGGACACACTATAAGTCACAACATCCGGCTCACTGAAGAAAGATCCTTTTGTGTTGTTTTCGCATTTGTCATTTGTCTCTTTAATTGCAGTGAAGCCATCTGGTGAGCCACTGATGGCTGTGAACATGCAATTAAGATTCTCAAGAGAATGCAGTGCATCAGGGAGATTGCAAAGATGTCTATCAGGAGGATAATACAAAGGAATTGTGTATGCTGTTTAGCCAAGGTCCCATGAACCACATCAGCCCAAATCAAACTGATCCCAGAATGTAGCAAAGGAGATTCCATCTGGTTTAAGCAAGTGGCCTGTTAATTCTTGCATCTACATTTCTTCCCTATCTGGTGTCTATCTAGCTATAGGAGGAAGTAATGGTGATTCTGCAAACTATTGCTGTCTTGGTCCCACAGCACAGTATAATCCTTCTAAGGCTATTTAACAAAGGAATTTAGATTCTTGTTGGGCATCTGCAGCCTTGGATGTAGAAGCAGTCATAGTAGCTAATGTCGAAGGCAAATTTCTGGTCATTATTTCATTTGTATTCAAGCTTAACTCATGAGAAATGAGACAATATGCCCTACCTACCCAGCAGGGCTAACATTTGTTCTGTTTCCTTTTGATGTACAGTATAGGTTTAAAGCAGTGGACTATTGCAGATCTTATAACTGGTTATGGAATGACAATAGCACAATCAAAATCTCCAGTCTATTTAGTATTTTATTCTCCATGCATTGAGTCACAGAATGGCTGAAGTATGTGATTAAGAGTTAAATTCACCACAGATAAGATGTAATTTGGAGGTACACACAAGTCTCTTCTTTGAGTGACTTCATTTATCGAGTGATTAGTTAGAAAAGAGGCTTTAGAGTTTCTAATCAAGAGATTGATGCTGAGTTTTAATGTATTGGATGACTGCCAAAACGGTTAGGTGGGCATCCTTGCAAATAGCTCTATTTAAGATTTCGGGTTCTTTGGGGGGTTTTTGTTTGTTTGTTTGTTTGTTTTGTTTTGCTTTGCTTTGCTTTGCTTCTTAGTCTCCTTAAAAATGCAATCAAGTAGATCTGATCATCTCGGTCCACAGAAGTCTCGCATTAAAACAAGGAGCCAAAATAAATGGGTGTAGAAACTTAACTCTATAGAAGGGACCAGCTGTGCAATCGAAACAGATAGTCACACCTGGGATTCTGGAAAATTCAGCCACAGTATAGATTACAACATCTGCAGCATATGGAAGGATTTGGATTTGCCTAGTTAAGTCCAATATCCAGTTAAATTTCCTGCAGAAGCTCTTGCCTGGGAGATTCTGATTTATCATTACCAGGGCATCTACAGATAGAAAGGAAGAAATAGGAGGGACTTCATGATGAAGAGAGGAAGTTCTTGAACAGCAAACTTGGGAAAACTGTATTCAATATGCTCCTGATTCAGGGGAGTGAACTCCCTGGTCAGCTGTAACTTAAAATTCCCACTAGGGTGTGGCTCCAAAAGTCTAGAGTGTTCTCCTTGAGGTGAAAGTATCCAAGGCTCTAGACTCCAGAGCTTTGTTGCATTACTGTGATCAGTGAAGATAGCTTGGTCTGGTGCCCCACAACAAAGCAGGCTTTCTTTGGCATCACATTTCTATAAGACTCAGTCTCCAGGATCCAACTTACAGAAACCTGATACTCAGATGAAAGTTTCTTTTATTTGGTATAAATATGCTTTGGCGTAATAAATCTTGACCTTGTCATGTCATAAATTACAGGTACAGGAAAAAACTAAGGTTCTGCCATTAGGTGCCACAGTCTTCAGTTATGATTCACAAAGTGTCATCTTGTACTTTAAGTAGAAGATAGATTCAATTGACAGTAAAACCTGTGTAAAACTTTGGCAATCAATTTATTCCATTGACTCTGCTAGTTTCAGTCTTGTATTTGTTTATTTATTTTATATTTATGAGTGTTTGCCTGCATCAGTGTAAGTGCACCCATGTGGTACAATGCCAACTGAGGCCAGAAGAGGGCATCATATCCTCTGGAACTGGAGTTACAGATGGCTATGGGTTCTGGGAATTGAACCTGGGTCCTCTGTAAGAATAGCCAGTGCTCCTAACCACTGAGCCATTTCTCCAGCTCTGCTAGTTCTTTTCTTAAAATGCCATTTTCCTTTCACAGTAAACACCTGCATCTTTAACACCTTATTGAATGAACTTATAGCATGCCCAGAAAAGAAGTTTCTCTGTCACTGGAAATTTAAGGAATGCACCATACACAGAGGAAATGCTTTGTCTAATTTTTCTTTTTTCTCCTGCTGTTGTGGCATTAGCCATCCAGCATGGAATGGTCTTAATCCATCCAAAGAACAGACACAGAAATTAGAAGAACATACTTGAACATACAAGTCTACTGAGGAGAGCACTGAGTATGATGACTGTGGCTATTCAAATGGCCTGGCAGTTAATGGGTTTGTACTACCTGAAACTTTAATGGATTTTCCAAGATTATGAGTCTGATCAATCAGAATTTGGTTATGAACCATTTTTGCAACTCCACAACAATTATCCCACCAGTACTTTTTCACAGTTTGTTGAGTTGTATAGTACTTTTAATAGCAGTAATTTTAAAGACCCGGTGACCTTTTGGGCCCTCTCTGAGTCCACATTTAATGTTAGATTTGCATCCTGAGAAGCGCCAATTTTTTCTAATTCAGTACATAGCATTGTTCATTGAATAAAGGGCCATAGGTCATTTGATCTGAATCAGTCTTGTGGAGTTCATTCATACTGAGTATCTATCATACTCACGGCTAGCTGTCTTAGCATAAAAGCTCACTGGGGCATTTTCTTGACACGCAGACCCAGTTTTATTAACATGTGCTTCAACTTTAATAGGAAAAGTTCACGGTGCCACTAGGGTAACAGACCAGGCTGCACCTACTTGAAGCTCATTTTTGATGGGGTTCCAATCAAAAGAAACCCTTTTTCTTACCATCATGTGTTGAAATCACAGACAACTACAAAAGTGTGTCTACTGCCCATATACATATTTACTGGTTTATCTTTTCAGCTACATGAAATGGTGCAGTGAGCTAAAAAACACAGGTTGAGTTGACAAATCAAGAAAGAGTTCCCTCATCCTGTAAGTTCATTTTGTGTTGTCACGGAGTACTCTTCTTGGCGATTTCCTTCTGCATGTTTACCAAAAGATCCATCAACAAAAAGTATTAGCTCAAGATTACTCAATGGAACATCATATAAATCAATGTGCAGACTTCATAGCTGTCATGTCCCATTGACATTGCTGTGATTTCTACCATCATTGGACAGGCAGGTAAAGCAGAAGGGTTAAATAAGTTATAACATTTCAGAGCGGGATTATATGAATATAGGAAAAGAAATTCATAAGCTGTCACTAAAATAGGCTGAACTGGACGGGAATTGCACACTTCCCAAAACATATAGACATCGCAAGGAAAGGTCATGTCCTGAAATCATCTCAGATGAAACTTCTACCCTTCTGACTGCTGCTTGCTTTGAAAGAATTGAGCTATGCCTCGGGTGCTGGATGTAAATGCATATGTAATATGAAGTGAACCTGTGCTCTCCTCCATGTTATTGGATAGCTCCTAATACCTTATTGTTATATTTATTAATGAATACAGCAAAAGATTTGGCATAATCGGAAAGTACTAAAACAAGGAGCTTTTGAGCTTCAGTTGATTAAAAGCCTGCTTAGGCAGCTATCACATCATAAGGAGATAAGGATTTTCTAGTAGCATCATACACTTAAGGGACTACTATCATTCTCGATGTTCTAGGACATTCATGGGGACATGTGAACAAATTTCTATTCCTCTCCAGATAGTGCACCAACCACAAACCAAAGCAACATCCCACCAAAGTCAAGCTTGGTTAATCGATGTGTTTATTGGGATTACTTCTAGCAGTATGTGTGATTCTAAAGTAGTTACATCACCAAAATCCCACCTCAGCATGGATGATCGCCCATAAAAGCTGCATCTCTAGAGCTTCCTAAGTAACCTACCTACAACTCCATAAAAGATCATTCTCTACCTCCCAAAACATGTACTGCTTATGTTAACCTCAAGGAGGGGCCTCATTAAGCCATTAATGTCATAAACTCCCTGAATCTTGTATGTTTCATTGGCTTTCTGAACTTGGGTAGTTTGGGTGGCTTTCTGAGTCTTCAAAGCCCCTTTCATCATTCCAGGAAGAAACATTTCAATTCAGAGGGAAAAGTTATATACCACATAGTCCAAACTGACTAATATATTACTATGCAGCACATGACTGTATGGAAACACATATGTATTCACTTACATACACTTAAATACAGATTTGTCCATCAAATTATATACAAGGAGAGGGAATTTGGCATTGCTATGGGCCGTGTGCATAGTGAGCCCAGTCCCCAATGTGACTGTATTTAGAGATAGAGCCTGTGAGTTAGTCGAGATCAAGAGGACAGTGCCTTCATGACAGAGAGCAGCTTCATAAGAAGCAAGAGAGCTTGACTGAGAAGGCAGCTGTACGCAAAACTAGGGAAAAGTCCCTCATCAGAAACTGAATCAGCCAGCACTTTAATACTGCATTTTCCCACCTTCATAATCATCAGAAACAAATATCTGAGCACAAGAGGAAAGCAATCCTGCTCATAGCTTCCTGGGAAGGTAAGCAGTCTACTGCTATCTTCAAATGAGCACATACAAGGGCAAAGCTATTAGGTAAAGATTTAGAACCCAAGATCTACAATGTCTTGCAAGTCCAAGGAAGTCTCCTAACTGTCTTTTAGCCAAAGGCTAGAGAAAACTTTGAGTCAATTTTATTCTCTCAGATAAAGAAAGTCCTTTAATAATCAGGTCATGTACTGAATAGTGGACCTTTTCCCTTAAAGTTGAAGTCTTTCCATCAAAACTTTATGACCTTTACATGTGAATTATTGTAAAAGGCAAAGAGAGTCAGTTGGCGCACTCTGTTGGGAGACCAAAACAACAGATGATCTACATACTGAATGAAAACAGAATCTCAGGGAAATTGCAGACTTCCCAAGTCCTGATGAGATGCTTAGGGAAAATAAGCAAGATCTTAGGGTCAGCCCAGTGGTGCTGTAGTTCAGGTGTACTGTTGAATTTTTTCCAAGTAACACAAAACAAATACTGACTCTATATCAACTAGGATGCTAAAGAAACCAAACAAAAATGTATTCTCATGAATCATTTTGAATAAGTGAGTGCATTAAACACTATTAATAAAATATTGGATTTGGAACTACAGGAAGCCTTAGTATCACAATCTTATTATTTGCTCATAAGTCATGAACAAATCTCCAACCTCATCCATTTGGATTTTTAACTGGCAAGATCATAGTGTCAAAGGGGCTGATTCACAGAATTATTGAATTTAATCAAGTCTTCTGTAACTGAGGAGTCCTTGGATCACATCATATTTTAATGGTTATTATCGTAAATCAGACAAAGGGTTAGAATCTATTTGGGCTTCTATAGGTTCTAAACTTTTAACTTTCTTATGTCAACAGAGCCAGAATCCTGTAAGCATGTAGATATTTTAGAAAGATCAGAAATATTACATGTGTGAGCTCTTACCCATGCCAATTTTCATACATACCCAGGTTAAGAATAACAGGAAATGCTAAGACTATTTCTCCCTCTGAAGAGAACTTCTGTTTAGAGAACTTAGTTTACAGAATATGTTTCATCCTAGCAAGTTCACGGAAGCAGATTTACACCATAAAATGTTAGGTTTTCCTGAAAACAGTCACAAGGTGAAATGAACAGATTCAGATATGGGTAGCTCTTGTGCCTCATTTTAAATCCTCTCCAGAGATAATGACCTTCTTGCTCAAAGCAATTTGTTGACTCACTAAAGTGGAATTGATGATAGGTAAGGTGGTTCCAGAATACACCATAATGGTGGAAGATTCCCTATTTTTCTTAGTTTTCTTTTCTGTTTACTCAAAAGTGTGATGGGGAACAATTAATTGGAGAAACCCTTTAATGAGAATTAGCACCTTGTGGGCTCCCTCTGGTGGAAAGACATGGTCATCCAAAAGAAAAAGGTGGTAAGTAAGATAACTCAGGAGAGGCTTGCCTCCAAGCAGGATGTTCTAAATTCAGTCCCTGGAATCTACATAGTGGAAGGATAGATCCAACTCCTGAAAGTTATCCTCTGACCTCCACATGCACTCATACACACACACACACACACACACACACACAAATGTAAACATTTTTCAAAATATTGGTGTTTGCTAAATATGCTAAGGACATACACTCAGGAACAATTATATAAATGCATTACATTTAACTAGTAATGAATACCAACTGGAGTAAGAATAATCTTTAAGTGATAATTCTGTAATACAGGTCTATTAGTGAGAAGAATGGAATTCTTTGCTTTAGAGATAACATTTCACTTAATTAGGACTCAAAATTAGTGTTCTCTACAATAAGCCCAATTGCAAATGTCCACCAGTATAAACTATTTTTATCATGTCTGTTATACAAAATAAATTTGTCAACCCTGGATCTAGGATGTTAGTGATCTATAAAGATACATAAATTTTCTAAATGACCTCTCCAGGTAACTTGACTCTAGTCCTTCATAATCTCTGAGCCATGTGTGCCACTCACCTTTGTGTAACTGTAGCAATGAACCTGAGATAATTCAAATAAAACCTTATGTGGTTGAGTTTCAGAGGTTTGTGTAATTGTAGCAATGAACCTGAGATAATTCAAATAAAACCTTATGTAGTTCAGTTTCAGAGGTCTCAGTTATTATCAGTTCACTTGTTTTGGAGCCTGTGATTAGGCCCGAGAGATGAAGGGAACAGAAGGCCATGGAAGGAGTACGTGTTGGAGGAACTACTCACATCTTGATAGGCAGGGAGAAGAAGAATAGAAAGGGGTCAAAGCCCTGATACCACCTTCAAGGCACACTTCCAAAGACCTGACTTCCTTCCAGTGGGTCCTAAACTGGTGAAGGTTTTGCTTCCTCTTAGCACTGCCGAGCTTGGACCAAACTTCAGCATTTGACTTTTGAGATCTAATCCAGTCCCATGAGATACACTTACATGAGTATATTATATATTTGTGAATCCTGTAAAGATTCTGTTGACCCTCCTTCCCTTTGTGAAGAAGCAGTTTGATCTTCATGTGCATACTTTTTCAACAGCTCTTGCTTCAGGTAACTGTTTTGTTACTTGACTTTTTTGTGTGAAAGTTAGAGCCTCTGCCCAGTTTCCACATCACTGAACTCTCTAATTCTTCTCATACCTTGTCTGTTCCTTTCTTGTTTGTTTTTTTAGTTGTTTATATTTTTGCCTCTCTGTAGCCCCAGCTGGCTGTAACACACTAGGTAGACCGGGCTGGCCTTGATCTCACAAAGACTGGGGTTTAAAGGCATGTACGACCATTCCTGACTGGCCTATGTTCTTTTTTATAATGGCTGCTAGGATTCATGGAGCTCAGTCACACAACCCTTCTCAACTTAATTAGACCTATATGCCTCTTGTCATGCTAGGTAACATGCACAGGTTCTAGGGACATTGACATATTTGGGGCATCATGACCATTACATTTCATAACATGGAAAGATTTTTTTCAAGATAACAATAGATGTAGAAAACAACCTAAACAATATAGCCCTATCCCTAAGCATTTTTTAAAATGAACTCTATCATAGGCAGTTAGAGGGATTTTAGACACACAAAAGCTGGCACATGTGGTCATTGCTGGGGGTGGGGAAGATAGATCAAAGTAAGGATAAAATGGGAAATTTTCATTTCAGAATTATTTGAGGGATTACAATGTTATATTTTGCATTGCATATGTCTTTAAATCAAAGCAATGAAAATATTAAAGATAATTCAGAGAAGGAGTTCCTCTGACAGCCTTTCTTGGTCTTTCAGAGAAGCGATGGAAGGTTTCACCCTCAGGCTGCACTGGAAACCAAAGTGTCTCCAGGATCAGGCAGGGATGGGTGGTCTCCACCCAGGGATGAACATGTGCTTGTATAAGTCTTGGTCAGAGAGAAATCCTATAACCCACAGGTAGGAGGCTCCTCTTTCATTGAGTTCCGTGGCCCCAATGGCTTTCTTCTGTAGGAGAACTCTGAACAGAGCAGGAAGCCCAGCTGCTGTCATAACACCTACTGTGTTCATCTCAATCGCTTTAGCCTTTGATATCCTGCCACTCGTAGCTGGGTTCTAATTAGCAGCCAGAACGTAACGCAGGCCAAGTTCTAGAAATATGCAGTTTCCACGAGAGCCAGCTTCCCCCTTATTATGTTCATAATGAAGATGTTCCCACTGGTACCTTGGGACTGCATATCTGATAAAACCCAGCAGAACAACAGCATGTTCCAGACATTCATGCTAAATAAACAGAGCAAGCAGAGAAGCAGCAGCCCCTTCACAGGCATGCAGATGTGAAAAACTGTCATTTAAAATCCCTGAACATTTGCTCTATTAAATAAGGACACTTCATCAAATATCCAAAACTAAAATGGTCCATGGATGGAACCCAGATCACATGATCCCTGTGCGATAGATTCCTGCAGAAGCCCAGATAGTGGCCTCTACATCTCTTGATGTAGTTTGAGGGCCAGTATATGTACTACTGGAGCACCAGTCTATGTCAGGCGGTAAATATCACCACCTAAAGCAATTTGAGGCAGGCAGGCAGGCAGGCGGGTGGGCGGGGAGGAAGGTATTTGATCTTTTAGCTTATAATCCATTATTGGCGGAAGCCAAAAAATGGACTCAAGGGAAGAAACCGAAGCAAAGACCATGGAGAAATGCTGCTTACTGGCTTGCTCAGCTACTTTTCTTACACAACCCAGGCCCACCAGCCCATGGCTGACACCACCCACAGTGTGCTAGGCCTTCATACAAGAAAATACTTCACAACATGCCCACATGCCAGTCGAATGAAGGAATTCCTCAACTGAGGTTCCCTCTTCTTGCATGACTCTAGTTTGTGTAACATTGACAAAAACTAAACGGAAGACATTTATAAATTATACCACGAACTATGATGGGACAAAATATCTATTTAACATGAATTGAGTTAATAAATTTACAATGAAAAAAACAAATCAAAATATTTACGAGCACTTTCAAATAGTAATACACCTATTTTGAGACTTGTTATTTATCCAGTCCACAGACAACAGTCCTGAAGCTTTGTTGCAGTACCTTCTTAGTCATTTCTTCAAAAATCCTCAGTCCTGTTGTCTGACACTATTCCTGGGAGTCACGAACAAATGGCTACTCACCCCAGATAGGAAACCAATGAGAGGCCAAAGTAAGGGTACCACTAAAGTAAAAGCAGTAAGTTTTACTGGCGGTCCTTACAGGAATATGGGCAAGGGGTTACTTAGAGGAGCACAAATGACTTAAAGATTGCTGTATCACCAAAGCCAACCCCAGTAGGGTGATAACTCAGAAAAGCAGGAAACCTGGAAGGCAGTACACAACCTGCAGGCAGATCAACATACTGGAGAGTGTCTTTTCCAGACAGCTCAAATGGTCTGAACCTTTTCCAGGCTGTCCAGCTCGTTTCTAGTTTCTGTTTCATTCAGGCGGCTTAGTTGTTCTCTTCCAAGCAGCCTGCTGGTCTGGGTATCTTTTAGGCAGCTGGGCTCTTCTCTCCTTCCATGTAGCATGGCTGGTCTGAGAATGTCTCTTATACGCTGGAGGAGGAAGGAGAATAGGGAGCAAGGCCAATTTCAGGACCTTCTTGAGGCTATTGAGTTGTTTACTGCCTGAATGGAGCATGTTCTCTGCAGGATGGAATGTTTCATCTCCCTGCAAAACATCCTGCTGTTTACCTCCCTTTAGACATCTTGTTTTTAACTGTCTTTTAGAACTTCCTTTTAGAACCCATCTTCCTTCCAAGATGGAAGTTGTTTTTTTTCTTAATGTGTATAAGTGTTATGCCTGCATGTATGTACATTCGTGCACCTGTATCATGCAGTGCTCATAGAGGACAGAAGAAGGCATCAGTTCTACTGGAACTGGAGTTACAGATCGTTGTTAGATGGGTGCTGGAATTTGAACCTGGATCTTCTGCAAGAAGAGCTAGTACTCCTAACTGCCGAGCCATCTCCCCAACCCCAAGATGGAAGATTTAGGAGGAAATTACTGTACAAGTTCTTATTATAGGAATTTTTGCTCTGTAGCATGCAAAGAGAAAATGGTGTAATTTGCACCTTTGAAGATTTTGACATTTTTAAATATGACTATAGTTAAGAATTTTAAAGCAACTGGCATACCAAAGCAAGAGAAGACTAGAGGAAGTAAGCAGAACAGGGAGTGACGAGGAGGTAAGATGGCAGGGTCACTGTGGGTAGAAGGAAGGCCTCCACCTTGGTTCCTGGATGTGCTATGGACTCAGTGGTGGAGTATTTGACCAAAGCATGTCACAAGAAGAGGGATGGGTCTAAATGACTGTTCATTTCCGTCTCTAGACTTTCTAGAAAGAATCCCTCATCACAAATGGGAACAATATACTGAGTACTTTAATGGCCATGACAGAAGCCCCATTTCACTGCAACCAACACATGAGTCACTTTCAATTCCTAGGTCTGTTTAGACCTAGAAAACTGCAGTACCATCAGAACCTCAGAACCTTGGGAAGAAGCATCTTCATCAGTACCTCCTGACAACGATAATCTGATCTTACAGATGAAGAGTGGCGAAGGTGTTTTCTCTGAGCATTGCTGCTTGCTCCACTATGTGGAGGCCACAGAAAAGAGGCAGAGGGAAGCCACAGGACCTCTTTCAGGCTGTCAGTCACACACTGGGGCCCTTACAAATACTATGCGTATTTGTGATGATTGCCAGGTAATAGCCAAAAGTGTTTGGTTGGTTGGTTGGTTGATTGGTTGGTTGGCTGATTGGTTGGTTGGTTGGTTGGTTCATTCGTTTTTTCGTTTGTTCATTCGTTGGTTCATTGGTGGGTTTGTTTGTTCAGTTCAAGCTTCGTCTCCTTGGACAAATCTTCTGGGGCACACACTAACCCCTGATGCTCTCCACAGACCTATGAGTTTCACTTTTGCTGCGTATCCCACATTCTCTTCTGATTTGCTGCTTCCTTCGTGTATCACGGACATGCAGCCTCATCAGTAATCACTGCAATTTCAGGCAAAACTTGTCTCCTTATTAAAACTTCAGTGTTCAGTGCCTTCAAAAGTGTCTGTCATCCAATGGACAACTTTTCTTTTTCATTTAATAGACAAATTATTCCACTTGTGTTTTTTCCTAAAAGATGAAATAAATACTGGTATTTACTTGACATTTTTGAATATAGCCATGGGAGCTTTGAAAGATGAAGATACTTGAGTGAAATTATGCAACTAGTAAAGGGGTGGTTAGTATTCATTCATAACCTAGAGTGCCATTCCAGCTATACCTAGGAGACTTTTTCGTATACTTTCTCCCTCCTTTAAAGAATAAAAGACAAAAATGATGTAGAAAGCCCAGCATACACCACTGTAACTCTCAAACAAGAAAAGGCTTCTAGGCAGGGCCTAAGAGATGGCACAGTAGTTTAGAACTTGTACTGCTTTTCCAGAAGACCAGAGTTCAGTTCCCATCACCTGTGTCAGGTCACAGCTGACTGGAACTCCAGTTCTAGATGGTCTGATATCCTCTTCTGACCTCCATGGGTAATAATAAAATAAAATATTTTTAAATGTTTCTAGGCTATAGTAACATTATTCTGTTCTGTAATGGGCAGTGAATTTAAGTCAACACCCTGAACTGTCTCTAAGGTGTACATATAAAGGGATCCAGAGTAAAAACAAAGACTCATGTTACACATCTGCCTCCCTAAGTCACACATCAGTTTTCCAGTAAACTTTAACCCAGATGTCCACAATGGCAGCTGGAAGGCAAAGAAAATGAGAGAGATGGTGATGACAATGGCTGATGACCCTTGTTTGTTTTGTTTTGTTTTTGAGTAAGTGTCTGTAGCCCCAGCTGGCTAGGTACATGCTATGTAGACCAGGCTGGCCTCAGTCTCACAGGGATTCACTGGCCTCTGCCTCTCTAGTGCTAGAATCAAATCCAAATCAAAAGGTGATCCACACCCAGCTTACACACTCTGAATCCTTAGAGCAGTGATATGCATACATATGAACACTGAATAACTAGGTCAGCCAGGCTCACATAATAGAGAGATAAGTTAGAAGCTGAGACTGACGGATCAACTAACCATCTCTTTGCTGGAAGGAGGGAGCAGTGCACCTGAGATCCACTCCGCAAAGTCACCCTCAAAGTTAAGCAGTCCAGTGGCTAAATCTGATTGGATAGGTTGCTGATTTGGCTGGGAAAGGGATGAGTAGATGACTAAGAAAGGCCTTGTTCAGATGTTCTGTTCTTGACGAACAGACAGCACAAAGTAATGATGTACAAGGCATCTCACTCGTTGTTCTTGAAGGATAAATACTTCTCTTTGGCAAACAAGAAACTTATTTCCTGCCTCTATCTTTCTGCTCACATTAGCAATGTTAAAATGACATGAAGTTTATGACAGTGAGCAATTCAGATGTAATTTATTCCTAAAATTGTGACTGTATCAATGTCACTCAAGTCCCTATAAAATATATGAACACACATACTCAATGATATATAAATATGTATTTTCTAATTTCTCCATGCTATTTCACAAGAATTGTCAGAGAAAATGAGCCTTAAAACATTGAAGAATTTTGATAGAGAGTATTTTTCAAAGTCACGTTCATGAGAACCAAATGAGACAGGTACTTTGAATCAACTGCTCTAGTTTCTACCTCATTTGCTTCAGGTAGAATTGTAACAACAATGACATTAACAATTGTCACTTAATTCAGATATTAAGCGGGGCTCAGGCTGAGGTGCTTTCATTTGTCGACATTGATCAACCTTTAGAACTGAATGGAGCCTCCAGTCACAGACTACTGTGACTGCACCTGTGATAACTAAAATTAGTTTAAAATGTGGCTGAACAAGGACACCTAGAGTCTGAGTGCGTCTGGATGTCACAGACAGGATCCTTGTATCTGCAGAAGTTTGCAATTCAGCTAATACAGCACCTTTCCAAGCGAAGATGGAGGGGAAGGAAGGGGAGAGTTGGGTGGATCTAATCAAATTAGAGCAAGAGTTATGTCAAGAGTCTGGACATAAGCTCAGAAAGAAAGGGGGAGTAGAAAAGCCAGAGAATGAAATTCAAATTAAAAGCAGAAGTGGTCATGATATCTTTGGATAGTCAGTGAATTAATCTGGGAATTTGAGTAAATTCAGCTGGACAATTTGACATTATTTTGCTGATAGTTCTGATATTTACCAACCAAATGTAGTCAGAATTGGTGTAAATAGGTAGGTCTGAGTTGAGTGACAATGAACTGCTTATGGATGAATCTTCACCCTTTCTGCTGGGACAAGCATGGGGCTGTTCTGGCAATGCCCTGAAGTATCTCCTTCAGCTGCACCTTCACATTGGAGAGGATACAGGAGTCAAGACAGCTGATGAGAATCATATTACCAATAATCCTCAGGTATTAAAATTTAACTCTCTATATAAAACTGCTGAAACTCAAGGAAACTAGAGACAACTCCATGTTCTGTTCTGTGTGCTGTGCCAGTAACCTTCTCAGAGCATTGGGGTCCATGTGGAGTGTAAGTGACAGAAGATTACAGAAGTTCAGGAGCCAGTGGGCTGAAGCTGAGCTCCAAATCACCAAGGAAAGTGCTTGCCACCTTAAACTAAGCCAGGGTGGGGAAACTTACTTGCTTATGAAAAACAGCACAAGTTCTGGGGGCCCTGCCAAATAAGGACAGTGTAGTGCTTTGCAGGAACCCAGGTGGCTGACCATGTGTCTCTCACTTTAAACTCAGAAGGCAGTTGTCCATTCTATTGAATTAAATTGAACTTGAAAATTGGGAAAGCATGTTCCTTTGCAAAGGCTGGTTTCTGTCACCGAAATGCTGAATATCATCAGGAAAGAAAGGAAAGTTCCCTGCGAATCTTTAGCTCTCTGTGATCTGGTGGCCAATGGACCACACCACCTCCCAGAGCTGAGAGGGGAGCAAAGTAATGAGGGAGAGAAGTGCTGGGTTTTTAGTCTAATTCTGAAAGGCCGTATGGTTGTTAAGAAAATGTCTGCTTAGTAGAACGTGAAATTGGTGAGAATTTTTATCTGCTATCATCATTAAAAATGGCTGAAAGCAAAGAAGTCCATAACCATATTTAACTATAGTACTATAGTACTTTTTCAAAAGGAGTAACCTTAAGTGCCTTTAAGATCATTTTTATTTATAGCGTTTTGAATATCAATCAGGATTTTGCATGACACTCCTGATACATCACTTTTAAAATGCATACATAAGAATGAATACTTAATACTACAGTTTATGTTGTTTAGATCTTGATTTAATAGCTTGAAATAACCATAAACATTTATTCTCTCACACAGTTTCTACAGATTGGGAATTGAGGAACAATTTAGTTTCCTTGGGAGCCTCCCACATGGTTATAGACAAGTCAAGCCCAGGAGCCTCCCATAGAATCATAGAGAAGTTCAATCCCAGGAGCCTCTCATAGAATCATAGAGAAGTTCAAGCCCAGGGGCCTCCCACATGGTTATGGATTTCCTCAAGCCAAGCTCCCATCATTGGAAGCTTCACTTAGTCTCTAAGAGCCACTTCCAGGAAAGCACATCAAGTTGACTCTTGGTGAGTCATTCCTCACCACAGGAATCCCACCATTGGCTACTTAAGTATTTCTACAACATGTTGAGTAGCTAATAAGAGTGCATTACTATATTTGCCAAAATAAATTAGAAGTGTGTGCTCTCAGTAATAAGAACTCTATACAGGTAGTGTGTGATTCCAAGAGTGGCCCAGGTCTCTTCTGACATTCTTTCTTGCCATCTTTATTACGATACCAAAAGTTGTCTCCCTACTCAGCAAACTTACTACAGAGCCAGCAGAAAATAGAACTTAGAAAGCAGAGGCAAAAAAGACTCATACCAATGACTTGCTTCATACACCTTGTTTCCAGATCATCTAACCATCCTCTGTTTCCATGTCATTAGTCAAAGTACCTGCATAAGATCAACATAAAATTTAGAAAAATATACCTCTAGGCAAGCATCCTGACACTCTAAATAAATCAACTTTTGTAATTAAGGGAGAAAAATAAAATGCAGATTGGATTAGCAGCAAATAGTTTCTATCCTATCTATTTTGTCAAATTCTCTGTGAGGTTTTTTTATTCTATAATATCCACATTTTCACAGATGAACATGTACTTCAACAGTTCGTAAAAGGCCAGGTATGGTAGTGCATACCTTTAATACCAGCCCTTGAGAGGTAGAGGTAGTTTGATCTTTGCAAGATCAAGGCCAGCCGGGTTCACATAGTGACTTCTAGGAGGACTAGGGCTAGGGAGACCCTGTCAAAACTAAAACAAAAAAAATTGACAAAAGAATGCATGGTTGGCACACACTGAAATCTGAGCACTTGGGAGGTAAAGGCAGAGGGAGTCTCACACTGGAGATAGAGTAAGAACTTGCCTCAAAACAAAAGCCAAAGTAGATGAATGAGTGAATCAATCAATGAATGAGGTCAGGATAGAAAAGAATGGAGAAAATAGGCCGTCGGGACAGAGTCAGTGTGGAAGAGCTGTCTTGTCTTTATACAGTCAACACTGTACTGGAAATTGTTTCACTTTAAGGATCTGAAGGTTACCATGTTCTACTGATTCTAAAAGCTGAACTAGGAAAAAATAAAACATACCAGCTTTTAACAGGACCCATCAGTCCTGGACTGTCCCCCCATTGTGGCTGGAGGCCCATTTGAACATTAGGCTGAGAGTCAAAGCTGTTTACTATTCTCTGTCCCTGACATTACCGGAAAGGCTGAATTCTCTGCCTAGTAAACTGCGAGATGCTGTCGATAGTGAGCATTAGGAAGCAGTGTAGAAACAAACAGAGCGTCATTTACGGGAACAGAGAAGGTAAATCACCTTTCTTTGTACCCAAATGGCACAATAAGTACAAATCAAAAGTTCTCACACCCTGAGAGGAAAAATATTCCTCCAATTTCTTAGAAGAAGGAATTACATACCTGCCTATACAGGGCAATAAATGTCCCCTTTAAAATGAAATAATTTCTGAGCTCCTCAGCACAAGACTTATGGTGAAAAGACAGCACCGATATTAAATTTTAATATACCCAATATTGTCATGTAACAATATATCAACCTGTAAAAATCAGCAAAGCTTTTTCCTCCTTAGTCTTAAAAAGAGTTACAGTGCTTTAATTTGAATGGATGTTGGGTTATGGTTATGGGTTAGGAGAGTGAAAAGTATGAATTTGTGTCTCTATAGCACTGCAATGGGGCTGCATGGAACAGTTTATAGAATATTGCAGTGGACCATTCTGTCAGTGCCAACGAGTGTTCACTCCTTTTATTAGTACAATAGACTGCAAAGATGACAAGTTTAGAGGCTAAAGTAGGAATGATCAAGTGAAAGGTTTTAACGGTCCAATTCTTTTTTGTTTCATTGGGTTTTGGCAAAGTGACTTAGTTTTACTTCCATACTTGGGTATGGGAAAATTTTCTGTCCGTTTACTAATCACAGGAAAAAACTCAAAGGCTCAGAGAAGAAGCTTCTAGAAAATGGACTTATCCAGTCATCTATAGTCAAGATTGATCCAACTGAGAGTTTTCTGTCTATGACTGGAGTTTGAAGTCAGACAAATCCTGATTCTACATTTTTATTTAAATTATGACTCCGCAACATGGCAACCATGTATGACTTCAGACACACTACTAAGCCCCTTGAGACTCCGATGGCACCTGTGAAAGTGAGGTAGAAGACATCCTACATTGCAGGGTTGGTGGATGAGGGAAAAGGCTGACCCTTCCACAGCTACTGGATAAATGATCCACTTGTCATATCTGAATGTCAGCATCAGAATTCTGTGTCTACAACCTGCTTACTTTCTTACCAAGTAAGTGTTTGACCCACGCCCTTAGCTCATTATTCCTAGAAGACTAAATACATGTGTATTTAAAGTGATTAATAGTGCAGGGCACCTGTAGGGCTTCCTGACTGGAAGGACTCACCATCAGCATCATTATTATAAGAGGCTGGTGAGTTCTGTCAGTGGCACTTTTGGAGATCATACAAATGACCCTGACCCCAAAGATTCTTCGTTATCACATGAACACGGGAAAGAAAGGAAAGACTCTAACAAAATATCACTGTTTTAACCAACAAAATATATTCAAAGCCTTTCTTCCATCCTTTTATTATTTTAATTAGTTACAATAAGGCTGCATCAAGACCTCAGGAAGCCCTGGCTTACTGACCTATGTGCTGTGCCAGATTTTTGATTTATGAAAGTTCAAGAATGATGGGGCATCAAAGCACCTAGTCATGCTGGTCCTAATCCTGGAGCAGGTAGAAATGCCGTCCCCTTTCCCGAAGGAGAGAGTGCAGGTAGGGCACTAGACAGGGAAGGTCTCCGAGCAGGACACAGCCTGCAGACACCGAAGCCTCTTGCCACTGCGCCCAAGCAGTGCTCTGCCTGAGTTTCTTCATGATGATTATATGACAGCCACACCTTCCATCAAAGGCACGCTGGGACGACAGCAATTCTGCCATCGAAGTTGATCTCTTAGCTAACCATCAATCATCATGGCAGACAGAAATACAGTGGAGATTATCCTGACCCATGGTAAATTCCCATGCCTGCACAGGAAGGGAGCTGAGGGAAGGAAAGGAGAGAGAGATGATGGATAGGTCTGAACAGATAAAGTTTCTTTTGTGGTGCTATTACATGATCCTTGAGTAGAAAATGTGATTTATTTTCCCAAAGGCTGATGACAAGCAAGATAATGCTTTGGAGACCACTTTTTGGCTAAGATTGTATTTGATGAAGCTTGCTTTTCATGTTTTTAAAAAGAAAAAGAAAAGCAGCTAACGACCACCAGAGAAGCTAGCACGTGTTGAATACCAAGCTCTGAGCCAGATGTGTATGTCCCCTTGGTTCCTAAAGATGAGATTGGAAGTGGTAAGGTCACCTCAGTGTTGCAAATGAAAATAAATTGAAGTCAAGATGCTTAGAAGCAGTTCCTGGAATCTGTTAGGGATCAGTCACTGGTCTATATGCTAAGGAAATAGCGGTACATATAACAGACATGGAGAGAGAGAACTCTGGAGAGAGAACTCTGTCGATAAGCATGCCTGCTGCACAATACCTGTGTTTGTATTTCCAGCATTCACATGAAAAACCAGGTGTGGCTGTGCTTGCCTGTCACTTTGGGTCTGTGGGAGACAGGAAGACACTGGAGGCTTGCTAGCTACCAGCCGAGCTCCAGGTTCAATGAGAGATCCTGCCACAAAGGAATAAGGTGAAGAGTAAGAGAAGAACATGCATTCTCTGCATGGCACATGCACACATGCACATACTCCACACACACATATACCACACATTTATATACATATATCACTCAAATACACATATACATTCTTTAAAGGGACATATTTCCTCACTGTGGTGAATTGATATACTAACAGAAAAAAGTAAAATACACATTAAATGAATAAATGACTGACCCTAAGTACCAATAATGATTTATATATCTCCTTGTTAAGTAACTCAAGTAATTATTACAGAGTGATAGTAAGAAAGAGACTGTCCCTTCAATTACAGAAGAGGCTATGAGGCAGAAACAGGATGCAAAACGACATGCAAGGTAATGAAAGGTCAGTCAGGAAAGCAACCCACAGAAGTGCTTCAGAAGCATGAGGAACAGAAAAGCTAGAGCTGGAAGCAGATGACGGAGAAAGACAGCTTGCATGTTCAGGAGGCAATGGGCACCTGGGGAACCACTGAGACTCCAGAGGCTCATCCTAAATTAGACATTTAGAAAGTGGCAGAGTTCATGGCTCCCAAGACTTACTCAGAGACTTAACTGTGACCCAGTCTTGCAAATAGGTATAAATACAAAACAATGCTCTGAGAAATTCAGCCCACAGATTTGGAGTCAGATTCCAAATGCTCTCCCTGCCTTGTTCTAACTGTAGGACCTCCTTACAGAAGCTACCTGAATTCTCTAAGACCTCCATTTCCTCATCTGAAAAAGAAAATAATCACATTGGTCCTTTACCTAGCAAGCATTGTGAGAATTAGAGGAAGGTTGTGTAGGTGATAGTTGAGCACTGAACAGCGGTGGTATCTTTTATTACTCTTATTTTCTAGGATGAAAGAAATGTTGGTTATTGTTGCTTTGAGGTTTAGACAGGTCTTGGTTCTAGAAAACTAGACTTATTCCACAAAAATAGCATTTCTCATTTAGGATAAAAAGAGATATAAGTATTTGTCATTTCCTTGGAAACATCTTCAGATAAGCTTTTTTCTTTCAAGGTCTAGTCTCACAAAGGGTCATGTATGAATCAAGATTGATCCGAGAAACAGACTTGTTAGAAGATGGAGGGAGGGAGGGCGAGAAAGAGAGAACTCCTGTAAGCAACTGACTGATATAATTGTAGAGGGTGATACATCCTAAAACCTGTAGTCAAAAATCCAGAGAAACGGAAAACACAGCTCCATTCCCTGTCCAAAGGCTTGAGAACCTAGAAACCCAATTACGTGTATTTAAGTTAGTTTTCCTAGAATAGAAGGGCTCTGTGCTGCAAGCTGGGGAGACTCACTCAATTCCGAATCATCTGAGTCATCTAGAACTGAGCTGGGACATTGACTTGCTGTTTTCCCCAAGAAGAAAAATATATGGTGTTCAGCAGTGGCAGAATTTCAAATGAAGAGTGCTCGGAAGACAAGGATGAAAGCCTAAGTCACCCCACTACACAGCAGCAATAAAGGTCTCATGGACAGCTAAGCCATGAGAAAGCCCGGCTACTAGGGGAGCTCTCACATTGAAAGGTCCCACTTGGTCAGGAAGTGACCATCTTCAGCAAAATCCCAGGACCATGTTGATCGACAGAGTTTTGTTACTCTATTGCTACTTTGTATTAGCCCTTATAAAACTCAAAGAGACTACAAAATTAGGCTTTTCTCCAAGAGCATCCAATACGGCTTTAGGGTCAGAGTCTATTTAATTTGAGGAGAGAGAATATGGCAAATCCTCCACTGTTTGCATTTTGGATGAGCTCATATATTAAATGCATATTGTACCTTAGAAGATCAGCTGACTTAGTGTGGCTGCTTCAATAAATAATAGCAAAGGCATTATTTCCAAGAAAACAAGTGTAGCAGGACTCTCCAAATAGTAGCTGTGAATATTTTATGAAAGTAAAATAAACTTCCCAGCTAATCAAAGGAAAAATCTAAGCCAGAAAGGCCTTGTCTTAGTTCATCGGGACTACTTCAGTATAACTCCATAGACCAGGTGAGTGATACGCAATAGAGATATATTGCTCAGTCTGGAAGCTGGAAATCGAAAATCAAGATTCCAACATATTTGGTGAAAGTCCATTCCTCATAGGTGGTGCCTTCAGTGTGTCCTCAAGTAGCAAAGAGACAAATAAGCTTCCAGGGAAGAATGCCTTCTGCAGGGCACTGATACCACTCACAAGCACTCTGTTCTCAGACCCAACTGCCTCCCAAAGCAATTCGTCCTCATTAGCTTATACAGATGAGTCAGAACAGGACATAAATGTTCAGACCACAGTACATCTCTAACTTGGACTTGAGCCTGTCGTGAGAGGTTTATCTGAAGAAAGATAATTTAACAAAAATGGAAAATGTTCTCTATACTTGTGCCGTGAGCAATATCAGGGCAGGCTGCTAAACTGGTAAATGTCCTGCAAAATAACACTGCTTGTATTTCTTAAATTTATATTGCAATATAATAACATCTCAGGGAACTCTTTATAAACCTTAGTCAATAGTAATCTGAAAGGAAGAGTGAAGCATCCAAGGTCAAGGACATCAAAGCTCTAGCACGTGCTCTAAGTGTCCTCACTAAGCAGAGATGAGCTCCCTCTCTGAGGAATGGGAACAAGTGATTCCCATTGCCAACAGTCATTGCCAAAGCCCGCTTTAGGCAGCAGTCAGAAGAGCAAGCTCCTGTTTCTTCCACGTCTGTATGTAGTCTCTCTGAGTCATCATTGAACCTTGAAAGTCCTCCTCTCAGCTCTAGACTCCTGGACCCAGTGGTCATATGTAGGACATAGGTCACAGGGTTGAAACAGGAAGAGTCCAGCTGTAGGAGGACAGACCAACATCTAGACACTTTTAGAAGAGTCACTTTCAGCAAACCGTTTGAAAAGCAATCCTTTGCTCTGACACAATTATAGATATATTTGTTCCCAAACTATATCGCTATTTTGTGCATTTGTAGGAAAGAGAAAAAGCAACACTTATCCCCACAGGTCCCTAGAGTTTATGCACAACTGTCATAAGTCTATAACTAGACCCTGTATCCCCTCAGGCTACCTAGAGACAGGAAGACTGCAGCTTTATTCATTTTGTGAAACTATCTGAAAACAAGCAAGCAGCCTTAGGCCATCCTTCCAGAGCCTTACTTATATTTGTAGGTTTCAAGTAGACACACTGAGAATAGATTTGTAATCTCATGAGTAGCATTAAAGGAAGGCCCAAAGAAAAGGAAAAAGAAAAAAATATGAATACTCACATGTTTTAGTCTCTTTGGTGTTGCTGCCACAGAAAGTTGGATACTGGATAATTTACAAAGAAAAGGGATTTATTTGGACCAAGATTCTGGAAGTTCCGAGCTTACAGATGGTACTGGCACCCTAGCGATGGTCTCCTGGCTACATCACAGCACAGGAAGGATCTGAATGGCATTAATCAGAAGGGTTCCAAGACACTGAGTGATTTCATTTTATAATAACCAACTGTCGAGAGAACAATGTCTACCAGATCTGACCCATTGGTCAAACCTGTTATTCTGATGATGAAAGTGGCAGCCCTTGGGCTCTATTACATCCCACTAGGTCCCACATCTGCAACATTCTACCACCTCTAAACACCACCATACTGAGGAACAAGCATCCAGAACATCACCTTTGGTGATCACATAGCACCATGCACACCCATTTTCATAGAACCTCTCTTTTAAGCATTTATATCTTAATTTTTTATATTCACCATAAATCACATTGGGAAAATGTCCCAATAACAGTGAAATTAATCTCTTCCAGTGGTCTCCCACTTTGCTTCTCCAATACTGAGTATTGTTAGAAAATTTTCAGAGCGGTCTCTCTACACAAATGGAACTAATTATCAACTGGTTTATGATGATTAAGAAACAGAGCTAAGGGTTTCAAAGGAAGCAGCTGTAATATATCAAGTTCAAATGCCGGTGATACTGCTGCCATTTGTCAGAAGTGCTTTCCTGCCACACGGCACCACCGACGTGCTAGAATTTCCTGATGCAGATGAAAAGTTTACCTGGTGCTCTGGAGCCACTTACTGAGCACTTACTACGTACCAGGTGCTGAGTCCCTCACGTGTGAATTTATATCTGGGAAGAAGACATAGCTGTTCTGGGCCCCTTTGACAGCACCACAGGGTTCTGGCTTCTGCCAACATACTACATAAACAATGAAAACCATAGTAGTCTGTCTAGTGAGAGATTTGAATAGGAAACCTGAACAAAATGCTGCCTTTCCTAAATAAGAGATATCATCTGACTGTGATGCCACTTTTCATCCTATTTAAAGAAAGCACTAGAGGAGAGCTGAGGAACAAGCAGCTCCCGAAGGCAGGTAGGGTCTCTGGGTAGCAGGTGCAGCCTGGGCAACAGGACCAGAAGGCAGATGGCACCATGGCTAGCCTGCTGATACCATCTTGTACTTTCTCTGGGCCTTTTTCAGTGTCTCGGTTCTCCCCAGGTAACCAGATTTTATTGTTATTAATTATGGAAAAAGTGCTTTGGAATGCATACACCACATTTTTTCAGAGAAGAAAGAGCCCTTGATCAACACGAACAAATGAGCAGTCAGATGTGCAGTTAGAAGGGGGTAAAGGATTATTTGCAACTAAGAGCTGATCAGAAGCAGGCAGCATTAGGTAGAAGATACAGATTTTACAACAGCAGCCTCAGATCCAAGTCAGTACAGTCGCTGGCCTGTGACTTTCAAGGGCGTTCATCCCTCACTGCACCATCCCAACCCCCACAGAAAATCCTGTGGTTGCCTAGACAGAGCAACTACTCTCCAAGATCCCTTTTACCTAAAATTTTCCAGTTCTGCTAAGTTGCCATTACTTATAGACTATATGCCAATGTAATCTTCTGAAAGAAATCAGCTTTGGACAATAAATACAGGTTTATTGAGTGGGCATGTTATAAATCTTTGAAAAAAGCATTTTTTTAGATATTTTTTTCTTTGTTCAAATCAAAACCCACTCTCTTCTTCTGCCTCCATCCTCAAAGGCACCACCTCCCGCCTCAGACCAGCTGTTGTTCCAGTCCTGGGGTGAAATAAAAGCCAGGAATATAGTCTACTCTACGGAGATCCTCAGCTACTCAGTTACCAGACAAAGGGATGAGGTCTTGATGAATCCTGATAATGGAAGGTCATAGTATTTTCTCTTTGTCCCATAGCTCTGAAGGCAGCTGACTTGTCCCAGGTGGTTTTATAGAGGTGGGAAAAGAACCTCCTTATTTAAACTTCTTAGGTATAGACAAGGAAGGGTAGGGATGAGTTTGAAGTCATCCTTACAACCGTAGCACACCCAGAGCAGCCTACCCATGAACAGCGATCGCCTACTGTACACCAGACAAGTACATAGTGTCAAAGTGTAGAAGGGTCAAAGATACAGTCCTTGTCCTAAACAGTCCTAGGCCAATAGTCAAAACAAGCTATGAAGCAGACACAGTGTCTCGAGCTTTGCCTAACGTCACACAGAATAGACAAACTTACGGGAAACTACAGGGATTCCTAGGAACACAGTTTGGCTCTGAAAACCAGAAGAACCTGAAACAGGTTCCTCAGCCACAAAGGATCACAATAGTGTGTAAAACACTCAAGCCAGGTCAGATAAGATCCGAGGGAGAAAAAAGGAGTTAGAAGAGGAGAAATGAGAGATCAAAGGAGAACGAGAATAAAACCAGTGAAGAACAAGGAGAAAGGTCACATCACCATGTCCTTTGATGGAATTACTCCTGGTACAAATGATGCAGATTGGGAAGTACAACAGCCACCTGACCTGGCGGAAGCTCAAGCTGCGAACATCAGAAGGCCCAGGATTTTAGCCTGTTTTGAAAATTATTCAGAAGCTTCCAGTCCAGGTGCTTCCTGAGAATGTGGATCCCGCAGAGACCCCATATGTCACGTGGAAGATATGAAAACTCACCAGAAACTAGAGAAGGTTCCAGGACAAAGTGATCCAGCACCACATGATAGAAAACAACTGGAGGCCAGAAGCTAGAGGTGGAGAGTCCAAGGTCATAGTCTCAAGAAGCATCCTCTTATGCTTTTTTTGTGTGATTTTCTTCCTTAGCTGACAGTGGAAGTCCTCAGTAGAAAATAACACAAGTTTGTCAACTTCTGCATTTCCAGGACCAAGCCTCTAATAGATACATTAAAGTAGCTTTCATGTCTATAAGCATAATTCATCAACCTTTATATATCTGTGAGTTGAATCTAGGAAATTCCATTTTAGAAGTGGAAAACTGAAGGCTTGGAGGGATTAAAAGTCTTTTCTAAGCTTATACAGCTAGGCAATCACAGGTCTTCATGAGGACTGTCTTCATGGAGCATTTGTTCTAGGAAGGAGAGGAGAGTTGTTAAACTAGAAGGAAATACAGGAACATGTTAACTTCAGCAGGTGATAAAAGCTAAGGAAGGAGTAAGCTCAGGGTCAGGACAGAAAGTGATGAGGAGGACAGTGGTCCAGAAAAATCTCTCTGAAGATAGAGCTGGAACCTGGTGAGAAACAGAACAATCCTACAAAAACCTGGGTAGAGCATACCGGATAGGGGAAACGGTGCGAAGTTTCTCACAGGTGAGATATGAGCTAGACATAGGAGAAATAGAGGAAAGTGGGGAGAAGGGGGACATATCAACACAGACATGAGTAGGGAGAGAAAGCAGCCCTCATGTCAGTGTCCATATGGAATGCTGTTGGGCATAATGTAAGGTGGGCCTAGCCTAAGGCCACCTGCTGGGAGGAATGGAGGAATGGCTCCTGTGGGTGTAGTGTTCTGCTCTGGCTAATTGTGAGACCAGAACTTGGAAAGAACCCACCTACCTGGAGACAAACTTACTATTGGCTGTATTTGAGACCCCACCCCGTAAGGTCATTGGCTATCCAGACCTATAAGAACTTGTGCACCTATTCAGTAAACGAGTTTGCCGTGCCACGCGCTTGGGCTGCTTCCCGTCCAACTCCCGGAGTCTGTGGCTTGACTCTGCGTCTCCTCACCCCCAACACCTCGGGCCACCCTGAGTGGTGAGACAACGGAACGAACACAACTATAGAATGTAGATTTGAGAGGTGTTCGTGAGATCCAGCTGTTGAAAGAGGAGCGAAACACCAGACTTAACGTTCTAAAATTATGACACTGGTCGCTGTGTGGGGAATAGGGTACAGGGGCATGACTCAGGAAAACAGAAGTAAGACTGTGTATCTCAACCATGAAGGGATTTGTTTAATACATGGATTGAGAAAATGAAAGGCCTCTTAGAAGATTTAAGGAATGACGTCAGACCATGCTCAGGAAACTGCCAAGTGCAGGAACTCCGGATCATCCTCAGAGAACCCAGTAGCCTAGAATATCATCAATCTGTTGCTCACTGAAGGAGTTTTCCTCTGGCAAAACCTCCTAGATGCTATCCACCAGAGCTATAGACACGTGTATCTCCCTGTCCTTTAACCTTGTGTCTGGCAGGGACATCACATTTCACATACCCAAGCAAAGTTCTGCCCAGCAGAGTTTCAGAAAACACGAGGTTCCCATATTTCAGTATAGGACTAAATAATACTCCATTATATGGATATCACATTTTATTTATCCATTCATCATTTGATGAACATTTGGGTTGTTCCTATTTAGACAATGATACTGTGAACATTTGTGTGAAAGTTTTTGTGTGAACCATGTTTTTATTTCTCTTGCTTATCCTGAGGAGTAGAGCAGTAGTTCATAGTTAACTCCTTGATTGCCTAAGGGTCTGAAAGTTTTTCCAACATGGCCGCATCATTTTATGCTACTAGCAGCAGAAAGTGAGTGTTTCCAGTCAGAGCATTTCCTGACAGGACACTCAAATCGTTTCTCACCAAACTCTACTTGCATACTTATGATACTTACTATTATGCCAGACTGTCTTCAGTGATTTTCTTAGTTTCTCTGTAACTTCTATGCTTTGAATGTGACTTTCCTCCCAACAGTTTATGTGTTGGAACTTTGATGACCAGTATAGCAAAATGAAGAGGTAGAACCTTTAAATGGTAAGGCTTATTTCAAGGTAATTATTTCATTGGTAAGTCTCCTTGGAAGGGATTAGTGTATTTCTCAGGGAACCTAGCTGGTTCCCACCACCAGAGTTGATTTTTATAAAAGAGCAAGACCTCCATCTGACTCATTATGCATTATTTCCCTGTCACATGATCATTCAACTGAGTAAAGATGGGTTGACAGGGATCATCATGGTGCCATCCTCCTTGTGATGATCCAGTTCATAGTTTGCTAGTTTGCTTATGAGAGGCTGAACCAATAGGTTCAGAGTCTGAACCCAGTCTTGTGATTCAACTTCCAAATCTGGGAGCAAAATAAATTTATTTTCTTCATAAATTACCTAGTCTCTAATGTTTTAGTACAGTGATGGAAAATGGGTTAACATAAGACCTTTAGCGGGGACTGCCCCTTTCAGCTCTCCAGTCCCAAATGCCTAGCACAGTTCTTAGTGCACAGCTGGACTATAGTTTACAATAGGTGAAAGAGGTAGTCTGGATTAATTGGAACAAACACTCAGGTACTCAGTGGTAGTTCTGTGTTCTTCAGGAATGCTAGGAAAAAGATAAAGTCTGAAAATAAGCGCCTGCAGAGCTGAGGCAGGAGGAAAACATCAGCTTTATCTGCTTCTGTTCTTCTATTGGCAGATGTTATAAATGGGTAATTTACAAGTGGGCAATTTACAGGATATCTATGGCAGTGCCCAGAATGCTGATTCAGAGAGCATGGATGAATAATGAGGCGTTTATGGGACATTGTGTGCAGTTTTGTTCCCGATTTGTAGTATTGGTTTCTCAGCAATCGCTAATGGCTCCCTGGCCACTCCCTGTATCTCAGGCTGAAAATATGAATTCAGACAGGATCTCAATAATATGCATTTAAATAATTATTTTATATCTGACAGCCTACTCTTTGGACATGATCACATGATCTGTTTTCCCCTAGCAATCCCAATAAACTCAGATGGGAAAACAATCCCTTAAGAAGTTGTTGGAGTTTAGGAAAACCTATTCTTCTATAGCTTGGCATTTAGTCCATTTCCTTATTTTTTATTTATAAAGCCTCATTTGCATGAAAGCCAGCTCCTTTTTTTAATCCAAAGGCATTGTTAGTCTTAAGGCTTTCTAAGACTTTAGGACTGACAAGAGCTCAGATTAGAAATTCAACTCTTTAGAAATAAGTAAGTAAATAAGCCTAGATTCTAGGCTCAGATCCATCACTAACTCAGTACAGGATCAACATTCTCAGTAATGGGTTTTCATTATAATGAATGTCTGTCTGGTTGGTTGGATTTTGTTTTGTTGTTTGTTGGGTTATTGTTTTAGTTGTGGGTTTTGTTTTAATTTGTTTTGTTTTGAGACACAGTCTCACTGAGTTGCCCGGTCTATTCTTGAGCTTACTCTGTAACCCAGGCAGGTCTTAAACTTGTGACCTTCCTGCCTTAGCATCCTAAATTCCTTAGATTACAGACCTATACTACAAAGCCAGGCTGAATAATGTATTTTCCTGGACATAAAAAAAAGTGCAAAGAAGATTGTAGTCCCAGGAATATAAATTCTGAGATGGCAGAAAACATCAAAATGTACTTTCTGAGTTATAAAACTTTATAGAAAATACAGATTTAGCCTATAAAAGCCATCAGAAAATCTAAAACTTAACATACTAAACTATCATCCAATAGTGTAAACATATTCAAAAAATAACTCCTATTTTCCATCCTATATTAGCTACTTTTCCATTGTTGTGATAAAACACTGTATTAGTTACCTTTCTGTTGCTGTGATAAAATACCATGACCAAAAGTCACTTGTGGAAGAAAGAGTTTATTTTGGTTTATGGTTCCAGAGGGAGATCCTTAGTGGTGAAGGAGGAATGGTGACAGGCAGCCAGAGCAAGAAGTTTAGACATCACATGCCAACCTTGCAAAGGAAACGGAGAGAGCAAACTGGCATGAGACAAGACTATAAAACTCAAAACCTGTCCCCAGTGGCATAGTTTCTCCAGGAGAGCTCTATGACATAAAAGTTCATAACAACCGCAAACAGCACCAGTAGACAAAGATTAATATTCAAATTCATGAGCCTACGGGGTGCATTTCTCCTTAAAACTACCACAATCCATTCCCTGGCCCTCTAGGCTTATGGCAGTCTCAGGATCCAAAATGCATTTAGCCTAGCTTCAAAAACCCCAATAATCTTTATAAGTCTCACCATTGTTTAAAATTCTAAGGTCTCTTTGAGACTCAAGGTAATTTCTTAACTGTAACATCCTGTAAAACCAAAAAAATATCAAATCACTTGCTTCCAACATACAAATGGCAAAGAATATATATATTCCTAGTCAAAAATGGAGGAATGAAGACACAGTGAGAAAACACTGGATCAAAGCAAGACTAAAACGCAGCAGGACAAACACCAAACCCCAAATCTGGAACTTTAATTTCAAAAAGCTTAGATGACTCCCCCGCACCCCCAGTTTTGCTGCCTGCAACATTAGTCTAGTTACTAATAGAGACCTTGTTCCTATCTCATGAGTCAGACCTCCACACTTCCACATTACTCTCCAGGTTCCTACTAAGTGGCCTACCAAGCTCTATTATGGCATTGAACCACTTTTCTAGACCAATGTTCCAAAATCTTCTACATTCCTTCCCCAAAAAACAATGCAGTCAAGTTTTTCTCCATGCAAGAGTTGAAATAAGAATGTCCCCATGGGTTCAATTATTTGAGCATTTGGTCAGTCTGTGATGCTGTTTGAGGAGCATAATGGAGCCCTTAGGAGTGACCATGCTGGAGGAGGCACATCACTGGGTATGAACTTTGGGCTTTGAGCATTCGTAGCCTTGCCCCACTTCTGGTTTGCTCGCTCACTGCTTCCTGTTTGCTATTGGAGATGTGAGCTCACAGCTTTCAGCTCTGACAACCTCCTGCCATGCTTCTCCCACTATTATGGGCTTTCCCTCTGGAGCCATAAGTCCAAATAAACTCTTCTATATGTTACTTTGATCATGGTGTTTTATCAAATTAACAGAAAAGTAATTAATACACCACATACCTCCTGGCACTAAGCTCTGTATTAGTTGCTGGATCATGAAGTTGAAATATAACATCTCAACCATACAAAGGAAGCAGAGAGAGAGAGAGACAGAGACAGAGAGAGACCACAAACTGGAAGTAGAGTGATGCTATAAACTCTCAAAGCCCATCCCTAGTGATGTACTTCCCCCAGCAAGACTTTGTGACCTAAAGGTCCTACAACCTCTCCAAATACCATCACCAAGTGTTCGAATACATGAACCTATGTGGGATATTCCTCATTTAAACCACTGTACCATCTTATCCCAACCCAGCCATCTTCCCTCAGTGGAATGAACATTCACATAACTGTTCAAATAAAAATGCCATCAGCCCTCTTCACTCTCCAGCCCTTACTCTTCACATCCAGTATATCAGGAAGTCCTATCAGTTTTATTTACAAATACATCCTTTCCGCTTTTGCGTGTTCTCATTGTTTCTGAATCCATGTGATCTCTCACCTGGCCCAGTCACTATTTCAGTCTCAGGACACTCGTGGAATGCCAAGATCATCCTTCTCCCACACTCCCCAGCCAGTGTCTCCACCACCACAACCCAGCACCTATTCCCTTTGCTGTTAGCAGACTCTGTTCTGCATTAACCTGTGATTCCTCCCTCACAAGCTCGCATTGCATTACATCCACTCTGTTTTTGTTTTCCCTCTTCATTGGCACCTAGAATTAAATTCAATGGTTCATTTTTTTTTACTTTTGTTACACTATTCAGCATATAACAGATGTTCAAGACATAGTTGTTGAACTTTATATATTTTGTGTGTATGTACATGCATATGTGCATGTACTTGTGTGCATATGAATGGGGGGATGCACATGCACATGCATGTATGTGGATGCCAGAGATCAATGTCAGATATCTTCCTCAGTTGCCCTCTACCTTGCTTTTAGAGACATGTTCTTCTCTCACTGAACCTGGAGCTCCCCAATTAGCTGGACTGACAGGCCAGCAAGTGCCACAGATCCGCCTGGCACCACCTCTCCAGTCCCACCATCCCTGGTTCTTTACATGATTTCTAGGGAGAACATTCAGATCCTTGGATTTAAGGTCTACTTCATAGGATAATGCCAATACCTGACACTGATATCAGGCTTAGGAACCTAAAGCTAGGCTTTAGGACATAGAAGAGAGGTAATACTAGTTTATTATTAAATAGTTATCATATTAAACTGACCTCTGAGGACTTATTGTTATACCCATAGATAAATACATTCTCTCCAGAGATGTTTCCTTACACACAGATGGTCATTAACACAGAAACCTACAACTGACCACTCTGCAGAGAATAACAGGCTGCAGTGTGTTCATTCCTGAATAGGACACCTATATCAAACTTCTGCCTCCTGAGACTCAGGGATCATTGCAGAAGAGAGGGCAGGAAGATTGTAAGAGTCAGAGGTCGTGGATGACGACAAAGAATCAGAGTTTTCCAAATATATGATCTCACAGCAATGGTGACAACATGTACAAGCCTCATGCAAACTCAAACAGGGCGAAATCTCAGCATAGACATAGGGAATCGAGTAAGAAATTCCAACCCAACCGAAGAAAATTTTGATACCTGATGGCTGCTGGGATGGGGAGAGACAATCTTTTTCACAGATGGGATGCTTGGTAGGTTAACCAGGATTCCATGGACGAACCTATACTGAAGGACATTTGGGGACACAAATTAGATTCTTATATGAATGTATTAAACTAGGGGGCAATAAGGGAGGTACAGATAGGGGATGGGTTCTAAATGCCATCAAGTTATATTGTATGAAAATTCAATTAAAAATGTTTAATTAAAGAGAAAAACAAAGGCTGAGTGAGGTGGTGGACACTTTTAATCCCAGCAGTCTTGGGAGGCAGAGGCAGGTAGATCTCTGTGAGGCTGAGACCAGCCTGATCTGCATAGCAAGTTCCAGGCCAGCTGAGGCAACAGGGAGACACTGTCTCAAAAACCAAAACAAGGACAGACAGACAGACATGAAGTGGGGGGCTGCTCTAACAGGAGTACAAATGGGCGAAAGGTCTGAATATGGTCAAAATACATTGTATCATATTCTCAAAAATCAATACAAATATTTCATAAATAAAGATATTATTTAAAAAATGGAAAAAAGGAACGGAGGCCCTTGTGCTTACATAGCAAGCATGTTACTCACTGACCTGTCTCCCAGAGCCAATTTTGAATTTTTTCAAAAAGAGAATATTGTGATGAAAACTTAAATTTTATTGGGTCCTCACCATGGCTGGAATGTGTATTATAGTCTTTGGGGGAAATATTTCCTAATCCTTATGAAAATTAATCTATACATAATTTTATCGTGCTTAATTTCTATATGAAACAACTCACAGACATAGTCTGGGGACTGTGAGTTCCTCAGGAGAGGGGAGGAAATCATGGTTTTAATCCAAATTTTGTCTGAATTCAAAGTGCATGATTATTCAATATGGTATTTCATTTTCTTAATAGTTACTGTTTATTCACCGGTCCCTCTTTAAGTGTCTAGGCAGTAAAAATGATGAATATAGGTTGTGACTGGAAAAATAACACTTAGAAATATCTTAGTATTATGCAGAAGTGTCAGGAGAGTCTAGCAGAACCTGGTTCTGACTGGTTCACAGTCCCATGAGACAGACAGTTGATTTCTTATCAGCTCCAGGTTCAGATGGCAATCAGCCAGGTCCACTGATACCCGCATGCTAATCTGTTCATTAAATAGCTGTCACACAGATAAGATGGTGTTTGAGACTGAACCGCTGTCTCTGCAGGCAGTTCACGATGCGAACAGACAACCTGGTAAGGAAGGAATTGAAGTGGAAAGATGTGTGTAAAGTGGCCGATCCCGTGGTGGTTCTCTGTTGAAGACGAGGCGAGCAGAGCAGGGCTTGTGAGTGAAGAAGCCTTCCTGCCGCGTGAAGACACCTGCACAGGCACTGCCTCTCTTCAACCTCTTTCTGCCGTTTTCTCTCCTGACTCATGTTAGTCCATCCCTGTGTCTTCTAAGGCGACTTAACACTTTTTCTGACTGACCTAACTCCCCTTTTACATTGAGACTGGACAACCTTAGCTGTTGTACGCACTTGCAGGCTGCTTTGTGGCCCCCATACTCTACCAATAAAAATATATTTGTTGGTCTAAAGTGAGAGGGAGGACTGTGGAAATTACTTAACTGGACAACCCAGGTCTCTTCAAATTCTCAACTTTAGTGAGCAAGGAAAGAATGCTCCCCGCCCCCCCGCCCCCAGCAAAGATGTAAATCTGATCGCAGCAATCGGCACCCTCTGCTTACCATTCCATCTTCATTCAGCAACCCAAACATTTGACCCGTCCACCTACGCTTCTCATATCATAATAAAGAGGACAAGTGGTGAGCAGCCAGGGCAAAGGCTGGGCCAGATGTTGATGCCCTTACATCGGGACTGCCCACGATGTTTCTTCCCTTCCCGTCCCTCCTCAGCTCACCACAGGAATTAGAAGCTGTAGGGAACCTGTCAGAAATATCTCCAGCCACGTCTTTAGGATCACCTAGGGGCAGGTGCCCTCTGTCATTCTTTCTTTTTTTTTTTAACCATAGAGCATATTTGTGAAATGGGCAATCTATGGGGGAAAGCAAGCCCCAGTTACCCTCTGAGAATCCAAACCTGTAAAATATATAGCATGATTGTGATTAGCCATCTGTGAGCACAATGCAAAAGACAGCCTGCAAATATGTCACTGAAGAATTCCCAGATACCCAAATCTCCAATAAAGATGATAGAGATAATCCCCAGGAGATGAGTCAGGAATAGGACAGCCATTAGAAAAACAGAACAATCAATTGCAGTGTACTCTACCTAGAGAGAGCCCAGTGAGGTGAGACTTCCAATGCCGAGAACACTCAACACAGGCTCCCAGGATACATGCACCCTGAATGCAGGACAGCCGCGTCTTTCTTCTGTCTGAATTTCACCTGAAGGTCTTCTGGAAATTATGTTGGAACAAACAGGGTTTCTAGTCAGCCTATAGCTAGAGGAAAATTCCTGTTAACCTTGGGGTTTGTAATTGACGATGGATGAGAGATTCTTTTTTCTTTTCTTCTCTCTTTTTTTAAGTGCTTTCCCAAATTTTCCTCTGTGTACAGAGGTCGTGCCTACAATGTTGACTGACTTATGGATTTGATCATTGAGAGTGTTCTTGTGTCTGCCACTTCTCCCCATCCTAGCCTCCCAGAATTGGTAGGCTCAAAGTAAAGAGTCTTTGCTACTAGCCTCATGAAATCCACATATTTACCTAAAATGTCATTGTAATTATCAGAGTCCAGGCAGGAGACAGAAAACACACTGTTAATTTGAACAGGAAATTTTAATAGAATTATTTGGCTAGTTACAGAGTAAAAGAGTACATCAAAACAAGAGTCAGCATGCAGCCCATCTGGGTATGGCCTCACTTGTTACTTTACATACACTGTCTGTGGCCATTGTCCTGTTACAGAGGAAAGCTCTTCATTAATGTGCTACTGAAACTCAATGAGAATTTGTCATGGTAGCGACAGCCACAATTGCTCAATGATTTGTCACTGTGGCTATACACACAGTTCACAGCTTTATCCCATAGGACTCAAGAAGTAACAGGGCCTGAAACCATGCACTGTGCACAGCTTTCTCCCATAGGACTCATGCAGTCACAGAACCCAGGGGACATGCTCTTTTCAGGATGTCCCTCCAGAGCCCTCTACTGGCAAAGCCCAGAATCAATTCACTTGGTAAAAGAGATGTTCACAGCTGCAGTTCCTGTCAAAATCAAAGCAAGAAGAGTGCTCTGGAGCTGAAAAGCAAAAAACTCATTACAAGTACTTATGAAATTTTTTTTTTAGAGATCTGTCATGTCAGGGCTTTCAATCGCTAAAGAAAAAAGGAATTTGGAAAATGTTTTCAGTTAAAGCCCATCTTATAACTCCTCCCTCTCATACAAAAAACCATAAAATGGCAGTATTCAGAGCATAAAACCCTAACAAATAATAAGGGAAGGAAAACTTAAAGAAACCCTTTTTCAAAAAAATTTTTTACTTAATCATTGTGTGTTTTATACACAACATCTCAATCAACCTTAATCATCTTTATGTCCCCACCAGCCACACTCCTATAGTCCCTAACTGGAATCCACATTCTTTCATCTGTTAAGGTCTATTGTGTCATTAGTGTCCTCAAGCGACCTTAGTGAAGGTTCATCCACTGAAGTCTAGTCAGCCTACGCAGAGTTCCTTGCTTTTAAATTCAACAAATTTTAGGAACATAGAAATCACGGAGAATGGTAGAGCAGCAGAAGCTGTCACTCACAGTGCTACAGATAGCTCACTTCTCAGAGGCTTTGAAAGGCATAGAATCAGATGACAGATTTCATAAAACCCAGGGGTAAGATTTAAGGTCCAACCTACAATACATGACTCTCTCCCCTCTCTCCTTTCTCTCTCTCCTCTCTCTCTCCTCTCTCTCTCTCTGTCTCTCTCCCTCCCTCCCTTCCTCCATTTGCTTTGCATCTCCAGACACTGACATGAGCATCTTGTTCTAACATCTGCAAGCACCATGCCGTGCTGTCTTCTCACACACAAGAAAGCACTGAGGCCAAGGGACTGAAACCTCAAACCAAAATGAACCCCTCCATTTTATACAGGTTGATTATCTCACTAACAGAAAACTAACACAATGGCTTAATAGACATTTAAGTTTCCAATAATTCTGGAGGCTAGAAATCCAAGATCACTGTGTCAGCAAAGCTTACTTCCGAGACACTCCCCTAGGCTTGTAGGTGGTCAAATACTGTTCCTGTCCTCTCATAGTTTGCCCTCTGTAACTGTGTGTCTCAATTCGCTTCTGGTTGCTATGATAAAACACTGATCAAAACCAACCTGGGGAAGAAAGGGTGTATTACCTCTTACAGGTTACAGTCATCATCTAGAGAATCCAGGGCAGGAGCTCAAGGCAAAAACCGGAACCAGAACCAAAGCAGAAACCAGGGGGGAAAGCTGTTTAGGGACCATCTCCCGCTGGCGTATGCTCAGAGAGCATTCTTAAGCAGTCAAGGACCAATTGCCCAAAGGAGGCATCATCATCCACAGTAGTCTGAGCCCTACATCAATTAGCAATCAAGAAAATGTTTCACAGACATACCCACAGGCCAATCTAATCTAGAAGATTAATCAGCAGAGAAGTTTCTCTTCTAGGTAACTCTGAGATTGTGTCATTTTGAAAGCTGAAGCTAACTAATCTATGTCCAGGTTTTCTATGTCCAGTTTACTATGATCACTAGTCATAGTAACTAGTGGCCTCATTGTAACTTAGTTACTTCTTTAATGACCCAATGAAAGTCATATTCTGCAGTATTTTAACATGAGATTATCAGAGTATAAAATTCAGCTCATAATTCAGTATGGCATGGTGTCACACATCTTTAGTGCCAGCATTTGGGTGGCAGAAGCAGGCAGATCTCTGGGGACTGCCAGCCTGGTTTATATAGGCAATTTGAGGCCAACCAGGGCTACAAAGTGAGACCCTGTCTCAAAAAATAACAAAACCAAAGTAATCAAAAGTCTGTGTGTAGTGGTTGGCTCTTAGGCTTTTCCTCCTCTCTATGAAGCCCACAAACTACCTATGTGTATATGCACACACACACACACACACACACACACACACACACACACACACACACTGGCTTATTCTCAGAATATGTCAAATGGAAAATATTCAAAACACTATTGAAAATCCAGGGAGGAGCCAGATCAGAAGCTGGAAGAAGATTCTATAAACTGTGTCTAGAACAAGGTCTCTCAGGGAGGAAATTAGAGAAATCTGTAATAGCTTAAGAGACACTAACATCAGATAAAGAAACAGCTGCCAGTTTCATTAGTTTCAGCATTGGCAATTAATACAGCCCATCCATACTTTCAGTTCTAATCAGCTTTTTAATCAGCTAAGGCATGTAAATGGACAGTCAGGCATTTCAGAAAAGCCTCCAAAGTAAGAATAACTGAAAATGCAGCAAAAATCCTCAACACTTGGGAAAAGCCGAAAGAAAGCAACAAAATTTAAAAATGAAAAAGAAGAAAGGGCCTATCCTTAATCCCAGCATTTGGGGAGCACAGGCAGGTGAGACTGAATCCATTCTGGTCTACATAGTAAGTTTAGGGCCAGCTGGGGCTACAGGGAAAACTTGTCTCAAAACAACAGCAGCAGGAAAAGAACAAGAAGAAGATAGAAGAGGAGGAGCATGAAGAAGAGCAGGAGGAGCAGGAGGAGGAAGGATAATTGAAACTATAGTGAATAAGAATTAATGTAATTGGAAAGCCAAGAAAAGATATGTATATTAACAAGGCAGAGTGTATAGTTAAGAATAGAGGAGAGATCATTTTAGAACTGGAAACTTATTAGTCAAAATTAAAAATATAAATCTAAATTTGGTTAAAAATCTTTAAAAACTATTGAGAAAGTAGAACAAAATTTAAATGGTGGAACTGAATGAAAAAAAGGAAAACTTAAAGTAAAAACTCAACAATACATTAATAGACAAGAAAAAATGAAAATGGAGTAATTTTCAAGTTCATAGAGGAATAATTTCTAGAACCAAGAATACTAAACTCCCAGATTGAAAGCGCAGTCCACTGTGAACAGCACAGTCAATGATAAAAGGCAAACCCAGGGTTCCACATCATGAAATTTCAGAGGACTAGAAAGTAAGAGGGGAAAAAATCCTACAAATTCCCTTATGAGTTTGGAAGAAAAGTTGTGACATAAGATAAGGAATATCAGACTTCTCATCAACAACTTGAGAGGTTAAGAAACAGTGGAAAAATAACTTCAAAATTCTGAGACAAATTGATTTCCAAGCTGGCATTATATACCCAGCCAAACTATCTAATTAGCATGAAGCTAATTATGAAGTAACCGCCATCTCTCTAGCTCTTCCAGATAAATGAAATATAAGGAAAATATCAACTCTAGTGGGGCAAGTACAATGTCCCATGAGAAAATAGATATATACTCATGATACAGTTCCTTCTGATGAACTTGAGAGAGACGTGACCTGACGCTATCTGGGAACTGCAGCACTTTTGAAACTTTATAAGCATTGGAGTAAGCAGTGGGCTTCCTGCAGCTCCATTGGCAGAAGGTGGGTGTTACTTTAACTGTACATGAAGGGAGAAAATGAGGACAGAAGACTGAGGCTCAAGAATATCAAGGTTCAGAGACTGGAAAGACAACTCAGGGGTTAAGAGCACTGACTGGAATCCAGGTTTGGTTCCCAGCATCCACATGCCAGCTAACAACCATCCATCCATCCACCCGTAACGACAGTTCAAGGGGATAAGATGCCCTCTTCTGGTCTCCATGGGCATTGCAAAACAGGGGTGCACTTACATGAAGGCAAAACTCATACACATCAAACAAAAGTAATTAATCTTAAAAAAAATTTTTTTAAGAATGCTAAAGTTCAAGCAGAACCCAAAATCTGTGAACTTTCATAAATCCTATGCTTAATCTTTTTAAGCTAGTAATCAAAAATAATGCAAAAGAACCCATTCAAAAAATCTGAAAACAGTGAGCTGTGGTAAGGCACACCTTTAATCCCAGTGCTAGGGGCGCAGAGGCAGATGGAGCTCTGGGAGATCTAGGCCAGCCTGGTCTACATAGCCAGTTCCAGGCCAACTGGGGCTACAGGAAGACCCTGTCTCAAACACACAAATAATATGAAAAGAAATGCAATTAATAATCACAGCTGTTTCTAAACCCATCTTCTCTTCATGTTGCTTGCTCCTCACAATGGCATTGAGTCTCTAAAGTCAAGCTCTCCATTCACTGCATCACCCACCAGCCCCTTGAGCATGCTCACTGGTTGGCTTCCCTTATAGAATTCCTGCTAAAGTGAACGTGTTGAAATCTAACCTCCACTGTGAACTAATAAGAGGGAAACTTAACCTGATGGCAGTGTTTAGAGGAAGGGACCTTAGGGGATGATTAGGGTTAGATAAGATCATTAGGGTGAAACTTTCATGATTTAAAGTTGATGGCTTTAGAAGATGAACCAGGAGGCACAGCACACACACACACACACACACACACACACACAGAGACACACACACACACACGCATGCACGCACACACATAGAGGTACACACACATCTTCCATCATCTGCCATGTGATGTCATATCACACCACTCCTGGACTCTGATAGTATGGAGAGCCATTGGTAAATCGAGGCCTTCAATCTTGGATTGAGCTATGAGCCAAAACAAAACCTCTTTTCTTAATGAATTATCCTGCCCCAAGTATTTCTTTATAGTGACATAAAAATAGAACAATACATCTTCTTTTCCTGTTTCTCCACTTCTGTAGCTCATCCATCTCCATATAGTCTTTCAATTTTATATTCTCTAAGTAGGCTGGAAAGACCATTATTTTGGTTAGCAGAATTAAGGAAGTAAAGAAACAACGAAAATATAATAAATCTTGCCCTCAATCCAACTCGCAGGGTTTTCTGCTTTGAAACCTAAGGTTTCTGCATCATGTTGCTCTTTATGTTTTTCTTTAATGATTGTGCCAGTAGGTTTTAACCCCTAGAGTGAGTCTGTGGAACTCTGAGCAGAGAAAGGAGAAGATTAGATGTTGGTTATACCCTGGAAATAAGACTTATACCTCTGGGATTACTCAGTGAGACACTCATTCTATAAAAGCTGTGTGTGTGTGTGTGTGTGTGTGTGTGTGTGTGTGTGTGTGTGTGTACCATGGATGCATGTAAAGAGGTAAAGAGAACAACCTCAGGATATCAGTCTTCAGTCCTCATCTTCCTCCTTGTTTGAGACAGGGTCTCTTCTTTTTTAATTGCATGTGTATGAGTGTATTGCCTACATATGTACAAGTGCCCCCATGCAGTGCTCTCAGAGGTCAAAAGAGGGCGTCGGATCCCCTGGAATTGAAGTTACTGATGGTTGTTAGCTGCCATGTAGATGCTGGGAATCAAACCCCAGTCCTATGCACGAGCAGCCAGTGCTTTTAACTGCTGAACTATGTCTCCAGACCAAGACAGGGTCTCTTCTTATTCGCTGCTGTGTACCTTGGGCTAGCTAGCCTATGAACTCCTGGGGGGTTTCCTGTTTCCACCTTCTGTCTCATTAGGAGTACTAGGATTGCACACACATGATACTGTGTCTAACGTTACATGGATTTGAGGGGTCTGAACTGAAGTCCACAGGTGTGCAACAAACTCTTTACTCACTGAGTCAGCTCCCCAGTCTGAAGGCAGCAAATTTTGTCTGCTTTGTCACTGCTCTATCCCCATTCCATAGAACAAGGCCTTCCCAGAAGCAGATACCTAATAAGTAATTGGAAACTCACACTTCTGGCAGCTGGCGCCCTGATGATGTCATCCTCTAGCTTTGTCAGTCTCATCAAGAGAGCACTTTCTCCCTGCAGTGAGTGTATCACACACTATATATTTTAAAGGTCATGTTTCTGTTTTATATTGAGAAGTCAGAGCAACAAGATCTTACTGAGGCTCACAAACTAGTTGACACAAGTCTTTTCTCCAGTACATTCTCAGTGTACTAATGAAATTTGGTTTCTGAGCCTACATGGCTGAGCACCTGATCTTAAGGAAGGAGAAATATACCCTAAAAAACGATACTTAATAGATTCCTTGTAGTCTGCCAGCCTCTTCTCTAATATGTACCTCCAGCCTAATATGCCCTTTAGTCAAACATCAATCATAGTACCTAGAGCTTATGTACCTAGAGCCCCAGGGAAAAAGCCAACAAACCTAGACACAAATATCAAATAGAGTTCCATTTAACAGGCAGGGACAGGTGCATTCAGAAGGAAATTACTACAAGCACACACTCAGCAGAATCACAAAATTACAGAGCTATTGAGTAACCAAAGAGTGGCAGGGGAGAGGCTTCAGTGTGCTCGGGAGAAGATAACAGTCATCTAGTACAGATGTCTTGCTTCATTTTCTGTTGCTGCAATAACATACTCAAAAGCAGGTAATTTATACAATTTAGAAGGAAAACGAATTTATTTCATTCATGTTTCTTAAGGCTGAGAAGTTCAACATCATGAAAACGGCATGATGGGCCTTTCATGAGGGCTTTCTACTGCATTACAACTTAGAACATATGATCACAAGGCATGACAGAACAAATATGCAAACTCCCTCTTTTTAGAAGCCAACTAATGCCATCCTAGGGACCCCATCCTCATGACTTCGTGAATTTAGGGATCAAGTTTCCAATGCATAGATGTCTGGGAGACACATCCAAATATGGCAATGGCTGAAGTCAAAGACTTTTCCTTCCTCTCTCTAATAAAATTAGTGATATGTGATCCGTAAGGACTTACCAAACGACAGGAGTTTTACAAGGCATCTCTGTCAGGGAGCACATGGGCTGCAGTCACATTTTGAATCAGACTATTTAGTATGGTATGTCCTTGACCCCAACCTGGGCAACTAATGTTATGTTGTTTCCCAAGATGAGAGAGCACCTTGTGGTTACATCTTTGGGGGAAAAAATCCCATTATTACCTGTTCTCCTTTGTTATTTTAGTGCCTACTGTCATCGAAGCCATTTCAAATATCTGAAAAGAAGTCTTATTTTTAAATTCATAATGTTGACCAAGAAGACTTGCTTTTATTATGCTCATAAATCATTCATATCTCCTTCATAACAAAGAGATTTTTTAATTTTTATAATTCTTTTTTCCACTTCCCAACATGAGAGGAAATGAGAATAATATTTTATGTTAATAGGAACAAAATGTTCAAAATCTATGTGTTATATAGAAACCTTAAAAAATGTTTCAGTGGAAACATTTTTTTTAACCAACAAAGGAAATGAAACACAAAAAGCCACATTAAAAGAACATTGATGCTTTTTATTTTAATGAGGAATCTTAGGCGAGTGGATTATGGATGAATGTCAGGGAGCCCCTGAGAGCAAACCGTGGTTCCTGGGCTCATGTGGGTAAGGGCTATGCAAAGCCTGCCCACACCTCCCACCGCCTCTTCCTCTCATCCCTGAGACAAGCTTCAGCATGACTCCCATGGGCACTGTGCTGGTAGAAGCTAGAAATGTCTCTAAGAGGTCAACATCCCCAAGCTCAGCATCTCTGAGTTCACCCTCAACGGACTGAGTCAGGTGTTCCCAATGTAAGAAAGCTTCTCACTCTTGTCAGAAAAGCATCCTGACTCCTTGGCCCAGATAGTTACTCCAAAGAATCCATGAACTTACCTTCCATCCATTAAAGGGTCAGAAGTAAGAGAAGGAGTCCCTGAGGACCCATGAAAACCCACAGCATCATAGAAAGTCATGAAACAGAAGGACTCAGAAAGGACAAAGTCATTTCTTAAGGACTAGCAGAATGGCAGGAGATTGCTCCAGACGCATCTAGTAAGCTCAAAAGCTTGTACACTGCCCTTTACTGTGTTAGGACAATGGTTTAAGTCAACCAGAATTCCCATCTTTCACAGAGATTTATCACCTGATTTCCAGTATCTTTCTGTAGGAACTGCCACCCTGAATCTTACTGCAGAGCTAAGCCAGACTGTCGGCACTTCAGGAAAGACCATAGCCCCCAGGCTTACCAAGGTGCACAAGCAGCTGCACCTTGGTATAAACTGAGTAAAGGAGAGGGTTTCTTTCCTGCCCACCCAACATCAAATACTATTCACTGAGTCACTAACATCTAAGATACCTACAATGCCTTGAATTAGTCTAACCGCCTGTTAAAATGTGATTTAAGGTAATTACTGCTTGTACAATAAATACATTTAATTTCAGGAAAGCATATTTTAATCAATGAAGAAGAGAAAAGAGATAAAAAGGAAAAACATACTGGGACCCATTGCATGCCATTTTCTTGCCTCAGAACTTTTTCATTTTCATATTTACCTCATTTCCTCTCACAACAGCCCTTGTAAACATATATTGGCTTCTGACCTGGTGGTTATTTGGACACTTTCTTTACTATCTGTAGAGGAATTCATTGCCCAGGCCCTTGTCTCTGGCAGAGATTTGCCAGTGGGCAGCACTCCAAGACCCCAAGGTGTGAGAAGAACAGATCAGGGCATTATTTTCTCTAGTCTCTCCATGTTTTGAAGCTGCATTCCTGTCTGCAGCTGGTTTTCATTATAAGCCTTTTACTATTTGACTCCCAAACTATTCTTCTATTACCTTAATAAAAACTAAATTTAAGAAATTAAGAATCAAGCCAGAGGGAGCAGATCAAAGCAAAGAAGTGGCAGATACTAGGTCCCAGAACCCAGCTTCAGTTGAAGCACTCCCCTTGGAATTTGGGGACTACTAGAGACCAGTCATGGCTGGTGTGGCCCATTGCTATGGTACGCAAACACCGGAGTCCATTAACCCAAACTTTTGGCAGCCAGGCTGATAGCATGTGTCTTGAGCTTTCTCTGAAGTCAGGAAGCTGCCTGTCTTTTTGATTCAGTACTTTTTACCTCTTCTTTTTCTTCTTTAAAATGTATTTATTTACTTATTTATTGTGTGTGTGTTTGTGTATGTGTGTGCTATGTGCATGCAGGTGCCCGAGGAGGTCAGAGGGCATCAGATCCTTTGGAACTGGAGTTACAAGCACCCAGATCCTCTGCAAGAGCAGTAAGTATTCTTGACTACCGATACAGCTCTCCAGCCCTCAATTCTTCTTGATGAACCAAATGGCCCCACAATACTGTCTGCTTCTAGGAGAATCACATGGTTCTTTGGCAAATCAGAAGTTCATGCCCAACTTCACATACCTGGCTTACATTCATCATGACTCGTTCTAGACACTGTCCAGTGAAATGTAAATGATGACCAAGAACTTTGTTTCTTACTGAAATAGAAAAATGCTTGGTTTACTAACAAAATTAAATACAATTATAACATCAAGCATTATGCCTTTACCTCCCATGTCCAAATGACACAAAAAAATAGCACATAACAAGAACATCAACTGTCTCCAGATCTCTGGCATTTTACTAGCTAAAGTATGTTGTATTGAAACACGATAGTTAATATAAAATATGATTTTTATGTGCCTATTGTTTTAAATTTGAGGGGTCTGTTGTATGGGACATGCTTTTGGTGTCCATAAATAGAGACTGAAAATTCATCTGAGTTTAACAGAGCAGCTGTTAATCTGAAAAAATAATCAGCCCCTCAGAGGAAGCGATCAGAATTTTACTGTGGGAAAATCAATACCTGTGGATGAAAGCTCTGGTGTGCGGTGAACCAGCAGAGGGAAGTTTTGCAGTGGTTACAGCGCTCGCCACTGGAGACCATCCCATGCTCCCACCTTCCGGTAGACCAGACAGCCCTTGGTGGGAAGTAAAATTCTATCAGGGAGAAAAGAAATGACCATAAATCCGTGACTTGTCTTAAACAGTACAGTTTAAACCAGGAAGGATCAAATATCTCATCCCTCTCTCTGTAGATGCCTAAGAATAAAGTCTACATATACTGTTCTTTGTAAATAAAGGAATTTTGATATTTTTTTTCTCCTAAAGAACAATTTTAATAAAGATTCACAATAAAATGCTATCAATGAATGAGGATCAGGCAGATGAGAGTCTACAAGTTAAAAACTTCTGAGAAAGTGTTTCTGTGACACTCAGAGACAATGCATGCTCTGGAGGAGACCAGTAGGCACCATGAGATCCCAAACGGCATTCGGACGGCATTGTTGCCTGGAGTTTTAATGCCGAGTCTGTGCTATGGTATCCCAGTTCTTGATGATGTCATCATTTTAATACAAGGAACATATTACTACTTTCAAGGCAGACAATTATGTATTCACTTTTTAACATATGATTTTTAAGTTAGTTCTTTGACAGTTTCGTGCATATATATACATATACACATATATGGCCTTTTGTTACTTTCTCCCCTACTCTCTATCTCCCTATCAACATCCCTTACCACCTTATTCACAGATTCATGACTTTGGAATTTCTCCTGTAACTCATTTAGTTTAACCAGGGACACCTGTGTGACTATTGGATTAGGACTATCCATTAGAGCCTGATAGGGTCACCAGGGAATATACAACAGAAAGTAATGACTCCCTCTTTCCCAGAGTATATCCGTATAAAATAGTTGGCCACTGAGAGGCACAGCCCCCTTAGTCGTTCTTCCATCCACATCAGTTTAGCAGGTAACCCACAATTAACTCCCTTGCCCAGTCCTAGGGTAAATGTCACTATGAAGTTTTGAGTGGTTTACAGTACAATAGGTATAGATGCATAGATGCGCTTATGTTAAGTGGCCTTAGATCCAATCAGAGAGGGGCTGTTTACCCATATAACAGTTGCACCACTATCACAAAAGTGCACATGTCTTTCCTGGTAGGTTGGCTTCATAATCTTGGGATTTCACTGGAAGACCACTGATGCTTTTTCTTCCCTGGAAGTCTGCATAGCACCTTCCAGCATGATGAAAGTTTTCCAGCTCAGTTCCAGCTTGATTTCCCTGTATCAGCTATTCAAGGTGTGCAGTGTCTTCAGCAATAAAAGTAATCATCTAGTTCTGCTGGACAACCAGGAGAAATGACAAGAGTCTGTATTGTTTGGGGGCCTTTGAAGCCTCTCTAATCAGCAGCTCATGTAAATGTATTCCACACTTGGAACTGGGTTTTTGGTTAATAACCTATAGCTTCAAAGAGAAATTTTTCAAGCCATGAAGGTTATCTCCCTTCAATAATCAGTATAATTAATTCTTGAGGCAGGTTCATAAAACTTTACTTTGAAAACATTTCATTTGACATTACAGACTAACACAGCCAATACCAATTACTTACTACTAATGTCAATTAGATTTATTTTGATGCAATTATATCATCACTCTCCTTACTGTATAAGTAATATAAAGAATAAAAAAATAAGGTACTGAAGAGGCAGCTCTGTGGCTAAGAGTCCTTACTACTCTTACAGAAGACCTGTGTTCAGCTCTCAACACCCACATGTCAGCTCATAACCACCTATAACTCCAGTATCAAGGAGTCCAACAGCCTTCTTTAGGCTTCCATAGGCATTGCCTGCACTTGGTACACATAAACTCATGCAAGCAATACAAATAATAAATAAATATTTAAACAAAAGAACAAAATATAATGCTAGATAATAACACCAAATATTTACTCTGTGCCCAGCACATCAAGTTTACAAGATTATCTCAGCGACCATCACAGACTGAGAAGACTAGTATTCCCATACTTTTCAAATTTAGCTTCTTTCAATACGGATTTATTGAGTTCTGTTGTTGTTGTTGCTTTTGCTGCTTTCTTCTATAAATATGTGCATGAGTGTGTAGCGTGTACGTGTGTGTGTGTGTGTGTGTGTGTGTGTAGGTGCCCATGACCATGCACATGTGTTGTGGCCAATGAAGGACGTTGGGTGTCTTGCTCTATCACTGTCTATCTCCATTAGACAAGGTCTCACACTGAACCTGGAGCTAGACTGACAGCCAGCAAGTTGCAGCAATCCCCGACTCTGGCCCATTCAGTGCTGGGCTTGCAGTTGCACACACAGTCACATCTTGTTTTTATCTGGTTGCTAAGGATTTGAATTCAGCTACTTGTGCAGCAAGCATTCTTGTCTACCGAGATATCTCCCCACCCTCTATCTATTGAGTTCTTTTTTATTTTTATTTTATGTGTATGAGTGTATTGTCTGCACATAACTAAGTGCACTCATGTTGTGAAGTGACCAAAGAGGTTAGAAGAGGGAGTTGTATTCTCCCCCGGAGCTGGAGTTATGGATGGTTGTTAGCTGCTATGTGGGTGCTGAGAATGGAACCTGGGGTTCTCTGCAAATGCTCTTGACTGTTGAGCCATCTCTCTAACCCCTATTGAGTTCTTAATGTGTTCCAAACACAGATCTGAGTTTATAGCTATAAACAAGTCTGATATGGAATGCATTTTCTAAAGTGAAATGCAACAAATAAGTAAGCCAAAATGTAAACAAGATCATTTCTGGCAGTAAAAAATTCCTTGAAGACAATAAAATGCAATCACATGAGTAGGGGTGACCCCTCTTGCCCAGAGCAACAGAAGATGGTTAAGACAGTCACTAGCCCCATTTGTTCTCACAGTGCTTACATGAGATGTGAAAATTCACATTGATTAAAGCTTTGCCACTCCACCCAGAGTCACACCAACTACATTGTTCATGCCCTGAGAATTTATCCAGTATATAGATTATACACACATTGCTCTCAGACCCATGACTGATGACACATGGACACTCAATCTCTACCTCCCATTACTGTTTTTATTCTAATTACATTTTCTTTCCAATTTGTAGTTTTTCAGTTCTTCAACCAGGCAGGTTATAGCCACTATGTGTGACAAGAACCAGCTGTTTGACTCTTCATCTTTCCTCAACAAAGGACAAATCATAATACACACACACGAGTTAACACTAACACTAAGGAAATCTGGCTTAACATTCATCAGTTTCTTAAATAGCGCAAATACCCACATGTTCTTTGTTCAGCATGATATATTTCTTCAGGAGAGATGCTTTAAATTTTCCATGTTGTGTCAAGGTAAGTTTTACGCTCCTGTAATGTACAACATATGGATCTTATAACGTTATGCATTATTTGCATCCCAATAAAACAGCTCATTAATCAAATGGCCTATTGTACCCTCCAGGATCAAAAGCAGCAACACACACCCAAGAAATAGAGCATGTTTTCACATGGAATGTGCCCTTTAAAAATCATTTTTGTCTGATCACATTAAATAGTCGTCAAATGTACATGAGGTGTTCCTGTATTATAAAAGAGATAGTGATGAGGACTTGAGCAGCCCTGAGACACAAACACTTCTGGCCGTGTTTTGCTTTCCTCCAGTTGATTTTAATGTTGTTTCCTATGAGGTCAAAACAAGGTCTTTTTGTAGTAAGCAACATTTAGCTATTACAACGTACAACTAAATGAGGATCAGGTCCATTGTTGAAGGGTTTATTAGTGGAGCAAATTGGAATTTTACACCTACATCAAACATTACAAACTCACTCCACATAAGGACATGCAAATAACACTCTAGGTCCCATTCTACCGCTGCCTTTACATGAGTTCTGGACACAAGTGTCAGCCAGGTCATAATGGTGAGCAATAAAAGCCAATTTTAATTAAAGAAGAGCTTCTTTGGAAGGATGTTGCTGGAAAGAGGGTTCTGATAACATCACCAGTGAGAAGCTGGTGATTCAGACACAGGAACCAAAACAGGAACCCGTGAGCTTCAAGACTAAAACGAAAAACAGCAGCATGCTTGTGCTGTAAACAACGTAGTTCCTTCAGTCTCAGGTTCCTGGTATAGAGATACTTAAAAATCCTTGGAATTCCCTGAGCTGTAAGACTGAAATGTTCTTCATAATGGACCCTTTCAGAGGACTCTGGAGTCTAGTCTAATGCGGTGACTCTAGGCGGATCTCCTAGGGAGCTTCACGTTGAGAGCTGGTCATCAGAAAGATCAAATGCAGATCAGAGGCAGGACTGCTTTGTTCTCCCTGCAGTGTTACAAGTTATACTTGAATAAACAGCCTAATCCTAAACTTCAGTTTTAAAAGGGGGCCCCAATTTAGAGGGCACCTGTTCCTCCAGATGTCTCCTGGAACTGCGAGGCCATACCCGTACTTTTATTCAAAACCATTTCTTCAACATCAGTTGGAGAACTACAAGCTTGGATCCACCCTTATAAAACAATATGGCCTCTGACCCCTCCTTCACACAATGGCAATCATTTTTCTCAATTCTCACTGTGTTCGATGAGGGTAAAAATATGAGTACATTGAGTTCAGTGCAGTCAGTTTCCAATTCAAACACATCCACATTCATTCAGTATTTAGGACTGAGGGCAAAGTGGAGTTTTGAGGTCTCAAACTCGCATGCCCAAGTCACAGAAGCACACAGCTCAGTGAGCTTGCTTGCGTTATAAACAGGAGCTTTTTGGTTACAAGGTTAAGTATAAGTGATTAGTCCAGAATCAGTCCATTTAAAAAAGAAATTATTCCTACAGTTCTTTGTTTGAAGCATGTCCATATTTATAAAGAAGGCACTCCTAGAAAGCCATCCTCACAGTTCCCGCGTTTGTTGAATCAAAGAAATAAGCCCGTGAGGGTGGTCATTGGGAGTGGGCTGGAAAGGATTCAGTAGTAGAGAAAACGCCTGAGTCACCAAGGTGTCTCTGGAGGTGTCTCTGGAGACGGTGACCCAGGCAGGGCAACACTGAAGGAGAAGGCACACAAACAGCATGGCTAGGGTCAGCTCATTTTACCAGGCACACTGTGACCCAGGGAGGCCTACAGGAGAAAGCACAGATATGGAGCCTCTGCTCCAATAATGAGAGGAACAGGATCTCACCATTGGTTGGTCCTTAACTTACTTTATATAAAAAACTTACTTTTTAAGATGCTTTTCCAGCAGATGCTGGGCGTGGGGCGGGGGAGGGGGTGATTGAGAGAAACAATTTAAAAAATAATTTAAAGTCTATAGTTTGTTTTTAAAAAACTTAAAGTATAAATTGTTCCTGAGCAATTAATCCTTGATTTTCCCCTTCTGTTTATGTATTTAATTTTTGAATAGGAAATTAATTAAATTATGGCTTGTCCTTTGGGGTAATATAGGGAATGTCAAGAGAGACATGAACTTCCCAAAACTGACAAAAAGAGGTAAAAGTTTAAGATACATAAGACAACTGTTTGATTTGTTTTGGGATGCCCCCCATTACCGAAAAGTAGGTAATAAGAGCCTTAAATAGCTCAGATTTCTGTCTTTGAGTACTAGAGAAAATAAAGTCTTGAGAAGTATTAACCAATATGTGAGTCCATTTAAAACAACCAAAGGAAGCTATTTCTATTTGTCAAAGTTCATTAAGATGAAGGCCTGGGGGTTTGACTTCTCTTGAAATGAAGGAGGCCAATGATTGACAGCCAAGAGAGGATTACATAATTTGTTGAGCTTGTTTCTGTGATAATTGATAAGATAGTTAATATTACCATTTCTTTCAGTGGAGGCCAGGTAATTCTGTATGGGAATATATGCTTTGAAATAAAAACATGATGGTTCATTGATGATGGAGGCTTAAACAGAGTTAAATATTGGTAACAAAAAAGACTGAGGAGTGAGCCAAGGTTGTTTGAAACAGTAACGGCAGGGATTGGGCTATGTATTAAGAGTAGTTAGTAAATTGAAAGACAGAAACAGCAGTTAAAAATTCTGTCCTCTGGGTGATGTTTGGGGTTACAAGAGAGTGCCATGTTCCAGAACCACATAATCATTCCTTTGCCTGATTTATTGTCTTCATCTAAAAAAGGATTATTACTACACTGGGAAAGGGATATATCAAGAAGAAAATATTTGTATAGGAAATAATGAAACTCCATATGGAAAGAAAGCTTGTCCCAAAAAGCCAGCAAAAGTTATTTGCCATTTTCGTATGGTCTATAAAAGAAAGTTAACATTATTTGGAGATATGGAAGGTTAAATAGTACTAAGATCTTGTCCAATAAATTGGATGGATTTGGTTCAGCCCTGTTGAAGAAGAGTAATTAATCCCCTTATTTTTTTTTTTATTTTGTGTGTATGAGTGTATTGGATGCATGTAGGTAAGTGCACCCATGTCATGCAATGCCAGTGGAGGTCAGGAAAGAGCCTCAGATTCCCTGGAGCTAGAGTCATGGATTGTTGTTAACTGCCATGTGAGTGCTGGGATTCGAATCCAGGTCTTCTGCAAGAACAGCCACTGCCCTTACCCACTGATTCATCTCTCCAGTCAATTCTTTGTTGATCTGGGGTGAAAATATTTTTGGTGTGTATTGAGTAGAAATAACTATTCTAAACTTCATCAACAGAGAGTTCATCGTCCAGTCTTTGCTGTGAGGGAAGAAGGAGTTCTAAAAACAAATAGGTGAATCTAATTTCACATATCTGTGAAATTGTTTTTGTTTTAAATCCAGCTTCTAACTATCGTTGTTGTAAAGGAGAAGAGTTAGAGGGGTGCCAGACTGTGGTGGAGTAAATTAGAATCAGCGTCAAAAAAGAAAAAGAATGCGAGAAAAAGTCAAATTGGAAATACTGAGAAGAGATTGAAGTAAATTGAAAAAAACCCATAAGCTATTGGGAAAAAATTAATGTTATCTTTTGGGGAGTAGACAACTGTAATTTATGAGACTTAGTAAAGAGACCAGTGATAATATATCCAAAATAATTAAATAAACATTTAGCCAAATTTCTTCTGAGGATATATGTAAATAAGGATTTTGATGAAACGTATACATCTCAAAAGAGATTTATATCTTTAGTAAAAGTTCATAAGATGTCATCCATATAATGAAATACATAAGTACTAAGAAAAAAATTAATGTGTATATTGCATTATTTATTCAATATTAACAGAAGGTGGAACTAGAGATCACACCTTGAGTGAATTTTTCCATTTAAAAATTAGGCCTAAATGCCTAGTTATTGAAAGCAGGCACAGAATGAGAAATATTTTAAAAGGCAATCTTTAAAATCAATAGCAATAATATGACAGTTTTTAGGGACTACAGTAGGAACTTCAGGTATGGTTACTGAACATGTAAAAATAAAGTCAGTTATCATAGTCTGCTTCTTTTGAGAACTGTGTAATATTTAACCAAAACTAATTTCTCTTATGTTCAGACATATATCTTGCTTTTTAAAGTCAATTAGTAAGAGTTAGAAAGATTAGATCAATAATTCCATTGATTTTAAATAGAGATTTACTTGAATTGTGACTTTAGACATTTTAAGAGTATATATCCTCTAAGTCTCATCTTTTACATGTCTAACATTCTACTATGTTCCGTGAATGCTAGGTGTAGAGGTTTCACAGTAGTATGTCACCTAGGAGTCGGCGTCTCTCAGACATAGATTCTCTGTGTGTGACCAATTGTGGAACTCTGCAGTAGCCTCCTTCTGTTGAAAAAAGAAGCTTCTTTGATGAGTGGTGTACAGTATACTTGTCTGTAAATAGGATCCACGTTTTGCATACAATAAGAAATTTCATTTCTCTAGAGATATGACAGAGACAGAGGATTTTTCTAGAATCTATGACCTCTCCAACCATGTATATTTGGCCACCCATGAGTTCACACCCATTGAGAGGGCTTTAAGTCCAATTAGATATCTGTTGATTATCTCCAGATAACAGTGCCCCTACTGCACCAAGAGAGGTAGTTGACTGTGCCAGTTATGGTTATTCAACTTTAGGGCTGGTTAGATCATAGATAGATTTTCTCCCTTGGCAGCTTGCATAGTATCCTCTAGAACTATGAGAGCTAGTATTCAGGTGGAAGGCTTCCAGGTCAGTTCCTGCCCCATTGCTCCAAGTCCTGTGTCCCAACTATGTCCTGTCTTCAGCAGTAGGGTCTTGCCTTCGAGTTCTGGGAGACAACCAAGGGCTCCAGCATAACCTTTGTTAGTCTGAGAGTCTCTTGAACTACTCTGACCAATCACTACTAAGTGAAGTAACACAAACTCAGAAAATTAAGTGACATATGTTCTCCCTCATTTGTGGATCATAGCACCAATCTCTTCAATGAATATATATTCAGATGTAATGGCAGGAGTCAGGAAAATGGAAAAGAGACATAGAGGTAAAAGGAAAGGAGGGGATAGTAGGGGACAGATATTGGGGCGGGGGGGGGGGGGGGGTGGGCTGGGGGGGGGGGAGGGGGGGACAGGCAGGGGACTCTGGGGATGGAGGAGGAAGGAACTCAGGAGAGGGGGGATGATGGGAGGTAGATGTTATTGGGAGGAGGGGGAGGACAATGGGGACTGAGGAAGGAGGAAGGAGGTTGGATGTGGGGAGAAAGAGGAGAGATGAATGGAGCCTGGCTGCAGGGGGAAGCCAGAGGGAAATGTGATGGCTTGGGAACTCCCGTAGAAACACACACACAGTGTCTGAACATTAGTGCTATGTTTACCTGGGGGCTGTATGGCAAGGAGCACAGTTTTACTCTTGAGACCTTTCAACTGATTGGATAAGCATACCCCAATTATTAGGGATAGTATCCTTATTTAAAGCCAACTAAATATAAATGATTTGTTTTTTTTTTTAATTTGTTGTTGTTATTGTTTTTGAGACAGGGTCTCACCTTGTAGCCATGGCTTCCCTGGAACTCACTATGTAGACCAGGTTGGTTTTGAACTTGAGCTCACAGAGGAAGGCCTGCCTCCACCTCCTGAGTTCTGGGGTTACAGGTGTACACCACCACACTTAGTCTCTGAATTTAAAGGGCAATAACATCTGGAAGGTACCTTCACCACAACACCTAAATCAGTGTCTGAATGAATAACAAGCAACAATGTAATCTAGTCGACACATAAAATTAGCACAATCCACTCCTTTAAAGGAATACATGAAATTATACTGACTCCTTCTTGATTTGCATTTGTGGAGAGTTCTAGGTCAAGTGAACAGAATTTGTTTTGAATTATCAAAGCATTAAGGAGTAAATTGTGTCACATAAACTCCTATATTGATGTCCAAATCCCCAATGTGGCTGCACTTAAAGACAAAGACGCTGGAGGGATAAAGTTAAATGAGCTCTAAAGAGTGAAGCCCTAAATCAATATGACTTCTGTACCTACAAGAGGAGTAGGAGGAGACACCAGAGATAAAGGAGCACGAAAAGAGGGCCCTGAGAGCACAAGAATGTAGCTGCCTGAATCAGAGCCAGAATGTCCTCCCAAAGCCAGCATGCAAAAGCTTGGTCCCAGTGCATTTGTGCTCAGAGGTGGTATTTTTAAAAAGTATTTGGATTATGGGCAGGTTCTGAGATCATCAGTGGACTGATATGCATAATTTAATGGACTTTGGGGAGATGGTGGAAACAGGAAGAAGGGACTAGTTAGAGGAAGCAGATCATTTATGGCATACTTAAATACTACATCTCATCTTCAGACTCTCTTCTTTTGCTTTCTGGCTTTCAGGAGATGAGTAGTATTTTCCATCACACATTTCCACTGACACAACATTCTGTCTCACCACAGGTCCCAGAAATCAAGGAATCAAATGACAAGGGATTAAAACCTCTGAAATGTGAACCAAAATAAATATTTCATTCTTTAAGTTTATTTTCTAACGTATTTTAACACAGTAAAGGAAAGCTGACCCACATGTTACTCATCTTTAAAACAAGGACAGATGACTCAGGAGAAGTTAAGCCATATATGGATCTTAGATTCCTAATGTCACTGTTTAAGCCACCAATTTGTAATATTTTGCTAGAGCAGTGGTAGCATGCTAAGACAGAGTCATGGCTTCTTAGTTAGTCCTTAGACTCACTCAAGTTTACAGATCCTTGAATGAAGGAGGGGCAGACCCCCAAGAGGCTTCTGCTATTCGGCAGAAGATTTATAATATTAATCTTCCCCCAACTTTCTCCAAAGGGACCTATGATCTTTTGCTGGTTGACTATGCCCTGAAAAAAGAGAAACAGAGTTTTTAAGGATACTATACTCTTGCTCCAGATGGACACTAATTTCAGAAAACACAAATCATTCCCGTGGGCTGCCCTGTAGGGGTTTGTGGAGGTCAGATGATCAATGGAGTTTTATCTCAGATTCATAATGTAACAGGTGCTGTGGATTCCTGAACTCCTTCTGTGGTTATTTTCTCAGTTCTGGAAGGCATAAGTACAAAGGATATACTTAGCAATTAGCAGAATACACACTGACTCCATGTCCTTTGCAGTGAGAAAGTATGATGAGAAAGCCCAAGTGGAAACTGCTAGAAACTGCTTCTACCCAGGAAAATAGTGAACCAAATGTGTTACTGTATTCCTGGAAGGATTGCAACAATTAACCACAACAGCAAGGACTTGGAAGATGCAAGGGCGATGATTCCCATCACACCATCATCAACTCTCCAATTTATCCTGTGCAGAAGACAGATGGATTTTAAAAATGATGGTAGAATACTGTAAACTTAACCAGATGGTGACTCCAACTGCAGATGCTTTCACCCTGGTTTCATTATGTAAGTCAAGATACCCTTGATATTCATTTATTGAGCTGATAAATGCTATTTTTGTTTTGTTCTGTTTTTTTTTTTAAATACTCATTAGTAAAGACCATCAGAAGCAGTTATCTCAGCTGACAAGACCATAATATAATATAATTTAATCTCCTTTATCTCAGCTATATTTCAATTCTCCATCTCTGAATTATAATTCAATCTACAAAGGACTTGATTGCTTTTCCTTCTGTAAGACATGATATTTTTCCATTATATTAATAACATTATACTTCCTGGAGAGTACAGATCCTTAGGACTGGGAAAAACCCCTCCATCCTTTGTTAAATAACTTTTCTTCCTTTGATAAACAGCATTTACTTGCTCTTAGGTTTTAGTAGCAACCTAACATTTAACCACAGATAAATCAGTTTCCCTGTGACCTGAGCTTGAATTCAACTTGTAACTGTGTGAAATACTGAAGTCCAATTATATGTGAGGGTGGCAAGCCACAGTCACACATAAACAGTATAGAGGAGGTTGCCCAATTTCCCTTGGTCTCTACTCCTGACAACTTTCTCTTCCCAAAGTTGTGTCCCTAGCATCATGAGGAGTTCCCTATGACCAGCTCACAAGAGTAGAATAAAATCAGTCTCTTGAGTTACAGACGGTTCTTCTATGATGGCCCCATGTAAAAGAGAACGTGCAGTGTTATGGTCACTTTGTCTATTATCCTGAAGAATGGTGATGAAGAGAAATCTTCTCAGTGGTTGTTCATTCTGCTCAGAAAAAGAAACAGTCAGAGCCAAAGTGTGTACTTATGCATGATCTGTGGCCCCTAGTTTGGTAGATTACAAGAAGCAGCACTAGAAAATTGGTAACAGGGATGTCTGCAGGAGGAAGCAGGTAGATTAACCTGCCTAGATGGGCAAAAACACGTAGAGCTGTTTGTGTCCCATGTAAAGTTGACTAGAATTACCACAGAAGCAGAGGATATTAGTCAGTTGGATAAGGTTGATCTGTTCTGGGGCCAACAGTCAGCTTCATTCCATAGCCAAGTGTGTTCCTAAACAAAGCAGTCATGGCAGCAGGGAGGACTCAGAAAGATGACTCTACTCACTAAGGCCACCCTGGAGACTGCATCTGCTGAGTGCCCAATCTGTTAGCAGTTAAAACCAAGTCTTCTTCATAGCATCATTCTATGGTTATCAGATAGCTACTCACACCAAGCAACAGCCATCATGGAAGGTACTTAGGTTTTATTAGAATAAACATTAATTTGGATATGGATTTGCCTTGCCAGTGTGTAATGCTTCTACTAGAACTACTGCCCATGAACTTAATAAAATACCTTATCTCTCATAGCAATGCTTTACACAGCTTTGATTTTGATGATAGGATTGGCATCAAGTAAGCAAGTGTGGCAACGGTCCTGTGATCATGGAATTCACACGTTTTACCCTGTCCTCATCATCCTGAAGCAGCTGGCTGGTGAAACAGTAGAATGGCCATTTGAAGATTCAGCTACAATGCCAGCTAGGCAGTAATACCTTGCAGGGCCAGAGCAATAACACTGCACAGGATGTGTGTGTTCAAAATCAATAGTTAATATATAGTTCTATTTCTTCTGGTTTCTGGATCCAGGTTACAAGGAGTAAAATGAACACAATACATGTTATATTACTCCTAATGATTCACAGCACAGTTTTGCTTCCTGTCCCCATGATGTTATTCTATGTTGTTCTAAGGGTCTTGATTTCTAACAAGGCATAGCAATTATTCCACTGAACTAGAAGTCAAGACTGCCATGTGGCCACTTTCTGTTCCTCATGCCTCTGAATCAATAGGGAAGGAAGGGAATTACAATGCTAACTGGGATGATTGATCCTGATTAGCAAGGGGACTTGGGGCTGTTAGAGCCCTCAGAGCATCTTAGCGTTATTGATTAGTGTTTCGGCAGCTGAAATTTGGTCTGAGTCTATGCTGAGTAATACAGTTACTTAGTGTTCTGCTTACAGCAGCATTGGTAGCTGTGGTTCTCATAGGAATTTTGACCTACAAGGAGGAGTGACCACAGTGGTCTTTAAGGAAACTTTGGCTGCCATCACAAATTTATTTATCAAAGTCATGGTGAAAAATGTGACCTTGAGGTCCTCCAAGGGTAGAGGAGCAGGTCTGACATGCTAAGTATGCTCTATCATTCCAACCTCTCTAAACCTTTAGACACACCCTTCTACAGATCTGCCAGCGCAGTTCTGGGATTTCATCTGCATTGGGTCTGGGCAGTCATGTTTTGGCCAATAACATTGCTAGAGCCCTTTCTAGACTCTTAAGCCAAAAATATCTATAATTTTAGTTTAGAGAATTTTGTTACTTCACTAAATTTGGACTTATCCCACTTTCTGTTCCTATTATCCCAGGCCCTACTCTCCAGTCCCCAAAATGGGCTGTTTTGTTGTCTATATAACTGGAAAACAGTCAGACAGTTCTTTGGTATATATACTTCTGGGTAGGTTACAGTGTTTATCTGACCTCCAGAACACAGGAAGCCAGGAGAGTGAACTGGAAGTGGGGAGAAGCTATAAACTCTCAAACTTGCCACCACTGACTCATTTCCTCCAGCAAGGTGCCAAGTCCTAAAAATTCCATAACTTCACCAAACTGGACTACCAACTGGGGACCAAGTATTCAAATACATAAGCCTATGAGGGACATTTCTCATTCAAACCACAGCATTAGGGATATCAAATGACACTATTTTATCTCTCTTCATCACTATATCACATGATCTCTCAAATCACATTAGAGAACCAACTTTTAGTCCTTAGAATCTTTAGTCTTTAGTCTGTAGAATCATTCTTTCTACAAATTCTGTTTCAGTCAAGGTTCTCGCAGAAATGAAACCTAGTTATATGTAACATATGTGAATAACATATGCTGCATATATTTAAATATATATTTACATGATCATCATAGGAATTAACAAGCCTAAAATCCATAGCAGGCCAGCAGACATGAATCTCTCAATTAGCAGCTAACGCTGCTTCCCAGAGGAAAAGTTTCACAATCCTACTATTCTCAGAGACCTGAGAACAAATGAAGGCATTAGACCACAGTTGTAGTTTTAGGTATTATAAACTAAGAATACTACTGTACAAAATCTGCTCTATCATTCTACCCTGGCAAGCATGCCTTCATGATGGCCTGTATGGAAAATGCAAATCTGCCAGTTTCTGATTCTTTGAAGTTTTATGCTCAATCATGGCGAGGATAAGTTGGCAGTTCCTCAGTCTGGAGGCCACTTCATGTCATTTCCTATGCCCAGGCTGCACTATGAGCAGGCTCCAGCATACATGTGTGGACAACTTGTGCAGCAAATAAACTCTGCCCACACCACAACTAACAGCCTCTTTGTATTTCTTTGTGCTTATTGTTTTTCCATTGTGAAACATATCTGTCAGAAGCAACTTCAGGAAGGACGTCTTTTGTTCTGTTTTGTTTTGGCTCAGCTTCAGAGTCTCAGTCCATGAGAGTGTGGAAGGCACCACAGAGGAACTCAGTTTCAGGCAGTAGACACATCTCACCTAGCAGTTGCTTGGTCACATGGTATAGAACAGGAAGCAGAGACTGCAGTCCCTAATCAGAGGCCAATACAAACTTCAAGGGCCTTCTTCTAAAGGCCTATTTTTCCCAGCTAGGCCCCACCTCTTAAAGACTCTATCACCTTCAAAATAGTATCACTAGCTAAGGAGCAAATTTTCAAAACAGAACCTTTGAATTACATTTCAGATACAAGACATAGGTTCTACTCCTGTCCCCAACAGGATTATGGGCATTTTACATGGCAAAATGTAAATCTAATTTCAAGAATACTTGTAGTCTTAATAGACCCCAAATTTTTCAAAAGTTAAAGTCTCTTCTGAGACTCAAAGCAATCTCATAAATATAGTGGCACAGAATAAATGTTTATTTCTATTCCAAAAGGGAGTAACAGGAGCAAGGAAATACTGCATTGGACTGATGCTGAAACTCAGCAGGGCATACATTAAATCCAGTAGTTCCGTTGCTAGCATCTAGGACACGTGGTGGTATAATGAGGGCACTGACAGGCTTGGCTACCCGTGACCCTGTGACACTTCCGTCCAAAACACCAATGAGCTTACTCTCGGACTGGATGACTACAATGGCTTGGCTTTGCTAGGCAGATACTTCTCACTGCTGGCATCTCCAGCTTTCTGGGGTCTCCACTGAAACCTGTGCTTCACCTCCCCAGTTTCACAGCGTGTTTAGGGACCCTGCTTCTGCAGTATGCTGCCTGGTTTCATAGACTTTACATTGGTGCAGTGCCCCCCCACACACACACCCCATAACCTCATATTTCTTGTATTCTATTCACCTACAAATCTAACACTACATAGATGGTGCCAAGTTCTGCTGCCAGTTCAAGCAATAGCAGGGTTTCCTTGGACCACACAAAGCTGCAGTGGCCTCTGGATGCTTGAAAGGTTGAACCCAGGGGAAAGTACTTCCTCAAAAGACCCTTTTCCAGCAGGGCGCCCAGGAGGATTTCTCTGTTCAGGTTCACTAAAAGAGTCTTTCAAATACATTTGCATTTTTATACCCTGAGGCCTTCAGTAGGAGGAGTCTTGCTTTCAAGGCTCCTAAAAGTGCATGCCTTCTCCTTTAACAAGGGCAGCCGCTTATCCACATTTCTGTCTGCGGCTTCCAACGAGTTTGCTCTCCTTTCCTCAGCAAACTATGTGTTGGATTTTACATCTTTCTGTTCTGCTATGCCCTCCTAATTCTCAGGATAAACCTAGCTAAAAGCAACAGTAACCATAAGACAGCCTGAACATTGCTAGGCTCAAATGTCCTCGACCAAAAAACTTGGTCCATTACTCTTGAATTTGCCTTACTTGAATTTTCAGAATACTGGCAAAACATAGCCAGCTTCTTTTCCAAAATGTAAAACAAATGGTCTCTAGTCCAATTCCTCTTCCAAAGAGAGCCTGTTCTCGTCTGAGATTTTTTTTTCTAATAGTTTTATTCTTTGAGGATTTCATATTCACCACCAACTCTCTTTAACTCCTCCCAGATTTGCCCCCACCTCTGTAAATCCCCCAACTTCGTGTCCTCTTTCTTTTTTTTAAATATAAATGAAGTTTCTCTATCATCACTACTGAAGAAGAAGGAAGAAAATAGAAGCTAGTCCATGAAATGTAAAAAGCAGGATCCTGAGAACATTAGTAACCAAAACAAAGCAGTCAGTAGAAATGGGTAAAACACATCTACTTTGTCTATTTTTAAAAAATGCATGAATTCCTTAAAATCATTTCTTAGAACTCTTACAAACTCCTTCATAAAATAAAGCCACCAAAGTTGTTCTTTTAATGATAATAAAGTATTTTGAAATGTCCTAGGACTTCTGTGGCCTTTTCCAACAATGAGAAACTGAAATCTCTCAGAAAGTTGGCAAACACGAGAAGAGAGCAGAACAGATCTTAGGAGCCAATTCACGTACAGAGACAAGGAAGAGGTGTAGGACAAATTTCAGAGTGCTTTCTATCAGTTCCCTTTAGGGTGAACTTTCTCCTCAAATTTCAAACTTCTGTTCGCTAACTTCCCAGTTTGAGTGACATGGTTGATCCGATTTGTTAGCTGTGGATTTCTAATGAGAGGAGAGCTGCTGTACTGACCTATACGTGACACATGACGCTTGCTTCAGAATATTGTTTCATGCTCATCATTTGTTTCAGGTGTATTTGGACACTGTGAGCCTCTCCCTTAGCTAAGGAACTATGACAACTGCAGCTACTTTGGAGTGGGAGTCGCTTCTTAGCATAAGGCTCCTGATTGGTCTTTGTTCCAGCAGATGGCCTCATACCCATGTACACACTGGCAGCAGCACCAAGTGGACCCAGTGTGTTTCAGAAGAGCACAAGAAGTAGAGGAGGAAGGGTGGTGGAGAGACAAGGAAGGAGGGTGGATGTGATCCAAATTTTTTATATTCATGTATGAATTTCTCAAACAGTACATTTTTTAAAATTAAATAAAATTTCAGAGAAGGGAAACTGACTAGATTTTAGCTGTGTTTTCACTGACCATATTTTTGTGTTTCTTGTGTTCCGAGCACCCTCGTCTTAGTATTTCATTTCCATCTAGAAAGCTTTTAGCCGATCTTTTAAAGCAGGTCACTGAGGACAAATTCTTCCTGCTCTTTCATCTAAGAACACTTTAACTGCCCTTGTGTGTAAATATGCCCATTTGTGTGTACAGGTTTGTGTGAGTATATGTTTATGTGTATACACATATGTGTGCACATGTTCACATGCATTTGTGTGTGCATATATGTGTCTTTAGATTATGTAAACGTGTGGTTGTGTGCATGTGTGTATGCATGAGTGTGTGCATGTGTGTGTATGTGTGTGTTCATGTGGAGGTCAGAAGACAATCTCTAGTGCCATTCTTAGGGAAACTATCTGTGGGGACTGGGTCTATCGTAAAAGGTATTGAGCAAAGCCAAGCAACCCCGGATACCCTGAATGGATGGTAGGAGTCTGGCCTGCTCTGCCTGATGCAATAACCTGGCCCCAAGAAGCCACTGTAGATACAAATCTTCTTTTCCCCCACATAGATCACCCCAGACCAGAACCAGGTTTTTGGGTTTCATTTCCTTGTTCCTAATTTCCACGTCAACCCTACAACCTTCCCACCTTTACCTAAAGATCCCACCTTTAACTTTCCTGCCTTCTGTAACAGTCAGAAAGGCCTCCTTATACAAACCTCTGCCTTGGTTTTAATAACTGAACAGCCCACCCACACAGTATCCCAGGAACTCCTCCCGCCACACTCTGAGCCACCTGAGGCTCTGTTCTATCGTCCTTCATTCTCTGGCATGGATGGATCACAACAAACATGCTGGAGATGGAGACCCACCCACTACTATCTACTCTGATTTGAGAACAGTTCTCTTGCTGGCCTGAGCTCACTACCAACCAGTACCAGGGATCCACTTGTCTCTACTTCCCAGTGTGGGATTATAAGGAAGCACCGGGCTTTTATACATGAGTTCTGTAGATTAAACTTGGGTCTTCAAGCTTGTACAGCAAGCAAGGAGCCACCAAGTCCCCTCTCTTTTATCCTGTTCAGTCCAATTTGTGCTGTTCATACATCTCTGAACTCTTACTAGTACAATCTTTACTGTCCACATTTTTGTCAGTGTTCTGACAAAACTCACACCAATCTCACACCAGAATGTCCATTAAGCTCTGCTAATAGCATGTGGAGGCTTCTGTAGCTCTCTCCAGCCAGGCTGTTATGTTTACATTATCCCTCAAAATATCATCATTACTGAGACAAGTGTTCAGCTCTTGAAACTGTGGGTGACATTTAGTATCCAAACAGTGTCTTAGTGACTTGTTTTGTGGCTGTGACAAGATGCCTGACAAAAGCGACTGAAGGAAGGGTCTATTTTGGCTTCCAGTTGAATGATGTTCTCCATCATGTTCAGGAAAGCATGGGAGATAGCGTGTCACATTGTAAACATAGTCAGGAGGCATGCTCAGAGGCTAACCTAATCCCGACTACCCTTCATATGTTCAAGAGCCTGTCTCCTAAATGATTCCAGATCCTATCATGTTGAAAATCAATATTTACTATCACAGACAATAACATTTGTGTTTTCCTATGTTGTAACTAACTATCCTAGCCTTGAACACTATAATTACAGAATGTGTGTGCTATTCTTTGGTAGAAAAAATGACTCCTAAAGCTATACTGTAGACAGTTGGTGTCATACTCATATATGTATACTGTGGGGTTTCTAACCAGGAACCCATGCCTGTCCATATAGCTATATCTATCTGAACCTTCAACAGGAAATGTTTAGTACTGTTAATATTTTCTTATCACCTTATTTGAATGATCTCATTTGCTTTTATCTATAACTCTTTTATCACATGGGATAGTATCTTATTTTCTATTTCTTCATAAATTATGATAATGCTCCTATGGTTGAATTGTCTTCACCATCTATTTACGCACATTTAATGCACAGATGGCATTTTCAAGTCCCAGACAATCAGATGTATCCTGCACATAAAAGACAAAATGAATACCATGCCTCACACTATAAAAATCACTTCCTTCTTTGAAGTACAGTTGACCCGCCACACCCATGGGTTCTGCATCCTAAACATTTAAAGTTGTACCATGGTCTGGAGAAATGACTCGGTGGTTAAGAGCACTGGCTGTTTTTGCAGAGGACATGCGTTTGCTCCCAGTACCTACGTGACAACCAACAACCATTCATAACTCCAGTTCCAGGGTATTCGGACATACTCTTCTGACCTCCAGAAGCACTGAGTGAATGTGGTGCACTTATAGCCATGCAAGCAAAACACTTGGACACATAAAATAAAAATAAATAAATTATGCCTGTGCTAAACATGCACACATTATTTCTTTTTAATAGTCCCTAAACAGTCCAGTATACCAACTATTTCTGTGTCATTTAAATTATAGTTTGTGTTATAAGTAATTCCAAGACAATTTAAGTATACAGGCGGTACAAGGGAATGTGAGTAGGTTATATGCATACACTAACCTAATTTACACAAGGCGCTTAAGCATTTGTGAATTTTTAGTATCCTGGGTGGGGTATGACTGAAATCAGCCCTGTACAGATTCCCGGGATGACTACAAACCCAACAAGAATTATAAATTTCATAATTCATTCATGTATATGAACTGAGGTCTTCAGGCTTGGTAGCAAGTGCCTGTACCTACTAAGCCATGTCACCAGCTCTTGGGAATTTTTTTAAAATAAATGTTTAAATAGACCTTCCACCTATCCTATGGGCCTAAATTCCTATCCAACAATTAAGCAACTAGACTATGTGGTTGTTGTAGCCCATGTCTTCCTGTCATGTGACAGAGAACTTGGTACATAAAGGGCATATTGGGTCCTCTATGAGGCTTGAATGTTTAAGTAATTAATATTAATTAACTCAGCTGAATTAGAGACACTGAAAAACAGTATTTTCGGATGCTACTGGACTCCTCTAGAACATGTGAATCCAGCCACAGTATTTTCTTGTCTACACACCTATCAGTCAAATGCTAAGCTGGCAGGCTATGTGCATTATTGTTCTGTCCTCCAACTGTTATAACTAGCATCTCCTAATAGACCATACCTTTCAGCAAGCTGCCACATGCTGTGATCACTCCAGATAAGCTGGAGTGATAATAACAAGGCTAATCGTGCAGAGATTAAGTCATAGCAGCCCATGAGGGGAGGATGTCAGGTTGTGAGAGGCAGAGATCTACCGTGACACTAAGGGGAAGCAAGAGCAAAGGAAGATGCTGTGTATGAATTCAAAGTCCAGAAGACTCTCTGTTTCCTTCCCCGGAAGTAGGAGAGCTCTCGGGGATAAAACCTGTGGTAAAGAAAGCCTAGAGCAATCAGAGACAGCTTTTCCACTTAGAATCTTGTGTTTGCAAAACAACAAAGTCACAATGTCTTCTTCAAATCGTCTTAAATTCTTTGAACGGTCTCACTCAGCGCATGGTCCAGCACTACCCTCCATCCCTCCTCCCCTCCGTGTTTTCTCAGGGACAGGGTAACATTGCAAGTGGAAGATAGGCATTGCTTCCTCATGCTGGCATCAAGAAGTGTTCTCATCCCAGCTCATCTCCTACCCTCATGCCATAATACACAGTGCAGCCTCAACCTTTCCTGGCTCTTGAGTGTCAGTCTTTGTTGGGTCATGCTTTCTCATATCCCACCTTCCTTCTAGAAAATGGATGCATCTTGGCTCCATCACCCTGCTGGGGTTAGGGCCATTCTGCTAGGCTGGAGTCTGCTGCCTTTGAAATCATTGCTTTCTGGAACAGGTGCTGATTCTACGGGTTCTGATCTCTCCTGGGCTATAGTGGGTTGAGTAAGTGGAGCTGTGTAAGGACTGCTTTCTGGGTACCAGTGAGGTCCTCTCTGTTCTAAGCCCACTAAGAAGATCAGGACATTGAATCACAAGCTTATTCTCTACTCTCAGATCCTCTGTACCTGATTGGGATTTCTATCAATTTCCTCCTCTCCCCAGTGCAAGGCTTAGCCTCTTCTGTTTTTAAATTCCACCCTCTCCCCATCCAAGTTATCTGGTACAAATGATACTGATAAGCTGTGTGTGTGCATGTTTGTGTGTGTGTTCATATGTGAGTTCAGGTGCATGTGCACGTGAAGGTACATACATATGAAGACCAGAGGTCAATGTCAGATGTCTTCTTCATTTGTTCTCCAGTCTAACTTTTTTTTGAGTCAGGGTCACTCATTCAGTTATATTAGCCAGCTAACCCTTCCCAGAGGTTTGCCTGTCTCTGCCCAGGGCTGAGGCTACAAACACATGCCACCACACCCAGCCTTTTTGCATGGATTCTAGGGATTGTTCCTAGTGCTTGTGCAACACTTTACCAACTGAAGAATCTCCCCAAACCCTTAATGCATCTTTGACTCACCCTTGTGGAGATGCACATGGCTGCCAGATACCTCCCAAGGGAGTCTCCACTGGTCCAAGCTTCTTTTTTTTGTTTTGTTTTGTTTTGTGTCCACAGAACAGGGCATAAGATAAAGAGTTTAGCTGACAGACATAAGAGAGGAAAGGCTGACAGAGGATGTGAATATGGAGGTACCATTCAGGAATCCTGACCATGAAGAGAAGCTGGACTGTAAGCTACATATAAGGCTCTAAGTAACATGGTACAAGCTGGAAAAGCCTTTAGATCCCTCCATAGGCTGGCATGGCCAGTGGAGAGCAGATCAGATGGAAGCAGCCTCCTAATACACAGAGACTTAGTCCAGAGTTTAAACCAGAAAAGTAGAAACAGCATATTGAATCCTGATCCTGAGAGTGGGAAAGATGGCCTTCAAATTTCACACATGGGTGCTATACTAAAGTGGGCTCTTCCTTTGTTCTACTGGCTTGATTTAAATAGTGTAGGCAGAAGAATCTGCAAATCTGAGTTCAGGATCGGAAGTCAGACAACTACAGATCAAATTCCAGGACTGTCCCTGATGGAAGGAAGTTGTTCGACCTCTTATGTGTATGTTCCTGATTTCTGAAATGTAGTAAATTCTACCTCCAGTGTCAAGTTTTCAAAATTGCCACATATATTCTGTACTTTACCATGATTTACACCATCAAGTCTTTCTGCGATCTCAGTGCCATCTGCCTGGAGAGCGTAGATTTCAGCACCTTGCCAGGCAGGGCAGTGCTGATTGAAAATGTGTCCTCACTCTGAGGAACAACCACCCGGGACTTCAACCAACTCAGTGAGCTGCAATGTGGCTTTCCCAGGCACCTGGCGATTCTCAGTTTCCCTTATAACCAATCTGGACATCCAGGAGAACTGCCAGAATAGCCTCCAGAATGTTCGTCCCGGGAGTGGAAACCAGCCCACCTTCACTCTTTCCCAAAAACGTGAGGTCAGTGGGCAGAACAAGCATCCTGCTTCGACTACCTGAAGGTCAAGCCCCCCCCACCCCTTTGATGTCCCGTTCTCCCTCATGACTGATCACAATCTCATCACATGGAGTCCAGTGCACTGCTCAGATCTGGCCTGAAACTTTGAAACCCCCTATAGTGCCAGAAGGGGAGCCCTTCCGATGCTGCATCCATCCCTTCCGTACCATCAGCCTTGAGACTGGTGTCAAGGACCTCCTCAAAGTTGCCATATAGATGTGAGCTGCTCAGCTTACGGCTCTCCCACTCCTTCCAGTCCCTAAGTATTCCATTCTAGATTCAGTGTGCCCTCAGGAAGCACTGCTGGAGGCTTCCTTCTAACAGCACACCCTTAATAGAAGAACCTGACCTTTTCTTGCCTGCCAATTTCCTTTTCCTCTTTCACACCTCTGGTGATTCCACTTGGGACCCTAAGCCTGGGGAAGGCTCAAGGCCTTCACAGAATGGTGGCATCTTCCTAAACCGTCATGGGCAATGTCTGAGAAGTGCAGGACCTGGAGCCAGCCTGTTACTGAATTCCAATAAATGGCAGGTGTGGAAAAAAATAAGTCACATATAACATCCTACACACATAACATCAGTCACCCACTTGCACCCACACAAATAGAATTAATCACATATTTGCATACCCACATGCTCTACACACAAAGAATCAGTCACCTATTTTCATACAGTATACACACATAGGCCACATAGGCTCATCACCAGCTTGCACACACATACACACACACACACACACACATGCGCACGCGTCCCTTATAGGTAGAAGCAATACTGCCTTCAGTGATTCAGGAGCTTAGGAAATGCTAAATCAAATGAAAACACTCAGCTATGGACATATCAGGTTGAGTATCCTGCCAAAGTCACTCTTTTGAATTCGTTTCTCCCCTCTGACATCATCCCAACCCATTATTGAAAAATAAACTACTAATTTTAATCTATTAAAATCACAAGCCCACCTAGTCATGAAGTACTAAAGCTGTAGCTTTTATTTAATGAGATTCCCTAATTATCTATGTGGTGGCAAACTCCACCTGTGCCTGTGATCAGTTTTGGGCCTGCAGTAAATATCATTAAATTTCAGGGTCTGAGATCTAAATGCATGGTGATGCACTGTGGGAGGGGACACAGTATTCAGCTATTATCTTAGAAATTCAGGAGGTCTTGAATTTATTTATTCCTCTCCCACTGTTGTCTTTATAAAGACTCAAACACCAAGAATCAACCCTGAGCAATAGAGTTGTATGCTGGGCTGGGAAAGGAAGAAGCAGAAAATCTAGTCCTGAGTTTAGTCCTTGTAACCCTGAGAATTCACATTCTCCCTTATAAATGCATAATGGATAAATTGGGCTGAGTTGATGATTGCCACATGGAATGATAACTGATTATTAGATTTGAATGACATCTGTTTAACAGATCCATTGGATCTGAATTTCTGTGTCTCTCAAATTTTTCAAGAAGATTCTCAAGTTATCAGATGTGAGAACCACTGACCTCCTTTATAAATTAAACCCAGGCCACGTTAGCTTCAATTATCATCTTTCCTTGAATTTACAGCATAGTAACTGTGCTTATTAAGGAGTCAATTACAAGTGAATACGGTAGTCTCTCAGAGCTCTTTATGACTACAGCATGTTGCAGTGACCCAAATGGTTGATCATCTTACGTTACACTGAAGATGTACTAAGGGACTTCTCCAGAACTCAGTGGTTTACTTAGAGATAATATGTTCCTGAGGGAGGGTTCCATCAGCATTTTTAGATGGCCAAGTTTACCTTTTATTTAGGAAACTGTACCAGGCATGACAGGACATATACCATTTGTGGCTTCTGTTTTCTAAATATCTATAGGACTCATGATCATCAAACATACTTCTTAAATGAAAAAAACAGTTCCCACATAAGTATATAAAAATCTGTTAGCCTCTACCTTACAATAATATTGTGAAGATTGAATGAGCAGATTCATACAAGGCACTTGTAGGCACAATGCCTGACAGTAAGAGATATTTAAAAAGTGATATTTGTTGTTACTAATAAGTCAGAAATCCAATAAACTTTCCATAGGTACAATTTATAATATACATAATGTGCATAATATATATATATATATTCACAGCTGTCCTCCTTTATAAAGAGAATCATTGCCTTTGATCTGATCTCTCATATCCACACACACATTGATGGAGTTATTTCCCCCTAAAGTCTTCTCACCCAAAGCCGAACATGCTCAATTCTCTTGTCTCTTCCTCCGGTTTTGTTTCTCAAACGTTTCATCATTTCTATTGCTCTCTACTGAGCATTCCTGGCTGTTTCACTAGGGGGGAATTTGTTTCAAATTGCCTCATCCACAGAGGAAAATTCCAGGGGAAAATGTCAGACTAATACTGAACATTCACATGACTCTTCACATCCTCCAGGGGTTTCGCTCTTGTTAACAGATTGCCATGGATGCTCTTTTACAGTTTTGCCCTCAAGGAACAAGATGAGAAAATTCAATAAGTACTAAAACACTGTAAGTGGGAATCACTGTGTGTGTTTGTATTAGGCCAGATATTTAATAGACAAATGTCAGATGAGGAAAAATTTAGGAACATTCTAGGCAGAATCTGTTGTAGTCTTTTTACCACATCTGCACTAAAGATTGGCTCTCAAGTGGAAAATCAAAATGAAAAACGGAAAACAAAAATCATTTGCTCAGAGCAAAAAACACATTTAATAATCAGAATTGAAGTGGTTTCACAATGAAGTTAATGGAAATATCTCAGGACTAAAGGTAGGAGATTTTAAGACTGCATTTCATCTCCTAGAATGGCTTCATATAAGTGATCGCCTTAGGCAAATTACTTAACCTTTCTGCCAGTTATTTATCTCTAAAACAGGAGGCGATAGGTTTAAATTGTTGTTCTAAGGGCCGAACAGCACATGGACAGAGCATAACATCTGCAGCACAGTAGGTGCCTCAGTGAAATGGTTATTGCTATTGCCATTGTCATAAGCAGTTTCTAATATGTGGAGAAGGGCATGGCACAGTAGGATGCATATAGCTCATGCTTAGGCATGCTCTAAACTATGCACTCTCCACATGCTCCACTCAGTCTCTTCATCTACAGGTGAAAAGTTAATGTGCAAAGAAGTACATAAAAAAGCAGGCGTTGGAGAAAACAGCCATGCATGCTTCCCCCTTTATTGTGTTTAAAGGACACATATTTATCTCTTCTGTGTCCTCATTTTTGCCACGTAACAAGAAAGCACATCCACTTTCAGAAGCAGAGCATTCCTTATTTGAAGAATTTAGTCTTCTTTGGGCCTTTTTCAAGCTCTGTCCAAGGTGAAGTCGCTGAAGGATCTCATTTTAGGATGACATCATCTTGCTCTTATTCCCACAGATAATCCCACAGTGCTATTTTCTGAGGTTCTACAATAGTCTATGCATCTCTAAACTGCCAAGAAATTGAGTTTTTTTCTTCCTTGAATTGCTCCCTAACTGAATTCATCGTTCTACTTGGGCAATGTGCTATGTCTGTGTGTTGCTCAGACCTCACTTCTTTATTAGTACTTACTCTGATCATAAATCTGAAAAGTACTGAAAAAGTCATAAGGCATTTACACTGCCTTGTTCTGCCCTCTAATCTAAATACTTGCTGGCAAGGTTAAAGAGAAAGTAATGGCAAATGTAAATCTCAGGGGAAAAGACTTCCCAACATCTTAATGATTAGGGTACTTCTATTCAATGAGCCTTCTTGTTTGTAATTAAAATTCATCTTTTGGTTTGGTTATATTACAAAAGCAATACATGTTCGCTAGAGAAAACATTTAATTCAGGTAAGCAAAACAAAGGGGAAAAAACACCAACAATCTTATAACAAATAGATTTCCACAGTTAATATAGGATGATTCATTTTGCATCTATTGTCTGTCAACCTACCTATCTATCCATTACCTATCATGTGTCTGATTACTATAGATATCAAGACAAAGGAGAGCATCTTAGCTATCAAATGTGGTCATCTACTCATTGTTTGGAAAGCAATAACAACACAGGCTTATCTTCCCCCACTGTGACAGATGAATGTGGGGATCTAAGCTAATGTCAGATTCCTGGGGCACAGTAATTGCATGGTCAATGTCTCTTGCAGTACAATATCTTTGTACCTAGTTGTTTGGGGAAGGAGTGAAGGTAACCATGAAAGGATAGCAGCCTTGGTCCCTGAGACTCACCTATGGGTTCGGATGGTGAACACAGCAGTACAAGTAGCAACGGTATTAGTTCCGAAGTTCTAGAAAGCGAACAGCAAGTAAGAAGTCAGGAACATCAGAAGCCAGGAAAGTGCTAAGAGCTTGTTGGATAAAAGCAATGTCATCCTCCCTGCATTTAAAAACACAAACACAGAAGTCATAGTTTGAGGATATAAAGAAAAAAATATCCTTTCATTACTCAACTAAAACCTAGCTATCAAATACGATCTAAGTAAGTGGCCAGCAACAGTGTCTCACATAATTTTATATTTTTTTATATTTTATGTGTATGACTGTATTGTCTTCATGTATGTAAATGCACCCCTGCCATGCAGCACACACAGAGATTAGAAGAGGGCATCGAATTCCTGTGGACCTGGAGTTATGAATGGTTGTTAACTGCCATATGGTTGCTGGGAATCAAACCCAGGTCCTCTGTGAGAGCAACCAGTGCTCTTAACCACTAAGCCATCTCTCCAGCCACTCACATACATTTTAAAATTACAATACAACTGCCTTCTGAAAATCATAAGAGCATATCCAGTTGTGCCTTGGTACTTTGTTTGCAAAGAAGGTCGTTATCAATAAGCTTTTCACTTCTTCATTCATATGTTGTTCACTGATTTGAAGATGGGGTCTTTTTCTTCTCCTCTTGAATGTGGCTGGCCTTGCAACTTGCCTCAATCAATTGAATGCAGTGGAAATAATAGCATCAAGTTGGGTGTCTACAGCCCTTAGACAAAGACCACCATGAGTACAACTGAGTTTGTAGAAATCATTTGCATTTATTGATCAGCTCATGGAGTGACACTGCCCCACAGGGAGCTGTGAAGTGTCTCAATAGGAGAGTGTTAGAAATAACTTCTTATAAAGCTGAGTTTGTGGTAGGTAATAGAGGGTTTGAAGAAGTGGGACTTTGCCCTAGAATGTAATACCATCAGGAAGCAGAAATAATTTTATGATTTGATATCTTAATACTTCTTCTAGAGAGAAAGAATAGAATGATACTTTTATTGTAGTTGTAAAGAAACAATGGTCTTTCACATTAGCGACAATGCCATAGTTTTATTTGCCTTTGGATATGATTACAGAGTAGATGGTTTTGTCACAGAATTTTATCTGATGTCAGTCCATGAAGAAAATATTTATGTTTAATGAAAAAAAATCATTGTCTAGTAGTTGTCTACACAAAAGCACAATTTTCACTTCAAAGGGGATAAGAATTTATTCTGGAGCCAAATATGAGTCTGAGAACCCAGGTTCAGATACCCCAAACTCCATATTCCAACGTAAGAACAGTTTCATGAAGTTTTTATACTAACAGAACAAAGAAAAGTCATAAATCAAGACACTTTTAAAATACATTAAGTAGGCGGATACAACAAAAGAGAAATCTCAGCTACAAGCCTCACATACTATCTGATGGTATTCAGTATTTGATTGGTCAAGCTGGTGGTTTGCTGTTAATACATTCCGAAAGGTTTTTAATCTGTCAGTCATAGGATGTTAAGTCAGAAAAAAAGGTGGCAAGGTGTGGCTGTTTAGAGGGCTCTAAACAGGGCTAAAGATGACCCAAGATAAATGGCAATTAGACTCTGGAACTCTTCATAATCATTGAAGTGCTAATCAATTGGTCAGCCTTTGTAGAATGTTCAGTTTTAAGATGTAGTTTTTCTGGGAACTTCTGTTCACACAGTGGATACCAGAAGAGTTTCTGTTAACACCACACACACAGCTTGCAAGGCTAGCCAGGACATCAACATCAAGGGTTATTTCTTTCCTTTGTAGAAACTAAACTTTAAAAGATCTGGCAATTTCTAAGTTTGCCCTGAGTCATCTGGCCCCGATATAAGAAGTTCAGCTACCTTGAGATGACAATGCTAGGAAGAAGCCGAGGCTAACCACATGGAGAAACCATGCCAAAGAAAGTCATGATGACCTCTGAGAGCAAGAACTGGAACCACAATCATAGGGCTCTGCCCATCTTGGCCAGTCTCTTTGAATGAGCTCAGCAGACACCCCTCAACATGATGGAGTAAAGGCAAGTTGTCCTTACTGTAATACTGAGAAGTCAAGTGACCAACTGTTGTTTAAAGCAACCATGCATTGTTATGCACAACAATGACCAACTGAAACAAACAACAAGCAGGGTTCACTCACGCTAGTGTATCTGCCAGTACTCCCCAGAGAAACAGAACCAACATGAGAAATTTACTTTTGTAACTACATAGCTGAGAAGTCCCATGCCCTGCCTTCTAGAAGCTGCAGATCTAGGGGAGCAAGCCACTGGTGTGATTATGAAGCCCTAAGAGCCAAAGGGGTTAGGGGAGTAAATTTTAGGCTGAGAGAAAGGAGTAAGAGGGCCCAGTTCAGCCCATCAAGCAGAGGGAAAACAATAACAACAACAAAACAACAACTTGGGTTAAGGGGATTTCCTCCCTCCCTGCCTTTTGTTGATTTAAGATCCCAAAAGATTGGTGATGTTCACCCACATTGGGGAGGTCATCTGAGTCACCCTGTCCCCTCATTGAAATCTGATCACTTCAGGAAACAACCCCATAAACAAATCCAGAAATAGTAAGTCTAAGCAGTCCATGGCCTATATAAAATTAACCATCATGGCTGGTATGATAGCCTTTGCTTTGTACAATTAAAGCTTTAGAGTTGGGTATTAAAAATATTGTTATTTAAATTTTTTTAAAGGGCTAGAGTATTGGCTTAGCAGTTAAGAGCACTGGCTGCTCTTGCAGAGGACCTGAGTTTGGTTCCCAACACAGCAGCTAACAACTCTCTGTAACTCCAGTTCTAGGGGACCCAACACCCTCTTCTGACTTCTGCAGACATGGACACACTTACATACATGCAGGCAATATACTCATACATATTAAATAAATAGAATACAAAATAAATAAAACATGTTTTTAAAAATAAAAAGTAAAATAAAATTTTTCAAGATGCATCACAGGTTGATAAAAGCAATAATTCCCTAAGTATTAACTCTATAAGAAAAATTTCAATTCAAAATTCAATCATATCTCCTTGAAGAGTATTCTGTATATAATATATACATATTATATATATATAGTTTTACATACACAAATACACACATATAAATGATCTAACTTTATCCCTCTGAAAATATATAGTATGTGACTATGATAAAACCAAGAAAAAATTAAACTTCCAGAAAAACTTATTGACAATCATCTAAGTATATACAAACTGTGGAGTCCAGGTTATTTCCAGAATTGCTATGAAGTTTTCTAACTCATTCACTATCAGTCATAACAGGCAGTTCCAAAAATTTTTAGAAAACATTCACGAGATCAGAACTAATATTCAAACCTTCCAAGTAGGAGCTGTCATAACCAGGCCTTCCCCAGAGCCAAGCCTGCTCTCCATAACTGCACTGGGGTGCCAGCGCCAGGTGGGCCTGAGGCTCCTAGTCGACTCAGCATCCCAGAGAACATTCATCACATCAGAACCACAAACCCCACTGTGCCTGAGAAGCCCCTCCTAGGGTCTCAGGAGAGAGTCTGTTCCCAACAGTCATTATTTTCCATGCCAGAACACCATGGCAGCCAGCAGAGAGCAATGAGATTTCTGGCTAACAGTCAGATGGCGTGTCAGCTAAATTCTGGTGATGACTGAGCTCTAATTATAGCAGAAACAGTGAAAAAGAACATGGGATATTTCACAGTACCAGGTTGTATTTGCAATAGGGGCTTTTGCCTATGGGGCCAAAAGTTGTACAAGTAGGAAAAATATGAAGTAGGACAGAACTCTACAACTTCTTTCTTGCTGTTTCTTCACTTCTCTGCATCCTCTGTGGGTTTTGCACCTCTCCCCTCCAAAGGCATTAACTGAACAAGGACTTTGGCTCTCTCTCCTCTGTCTATCTGCTGTAGTTCGGCCTAATCTATGAAACCGTAATGAAAGTCTCATACAGAACTTTAAACATTCTAGTGACTACATTAAAGTAAAAAGCATAAGTATAATTTGTTTTAATGATAGCGTTATATTTAACTTAATATGTCCAAAATTGCATCATTTCAACATATAAATTAATGTAGCATTTTTAATATGAATACATTTGAAGACATGTTTCACATTCATTTTGTTATTATAGAAATTCAGTGTGTGGTCTCTACCTACATAAAGCACCTCTCAATTCAAATAAGCCACATTTCAAGTATCCAGTTGCAATATGTGGTTATGACTACCATTTTTCAAAGCACACGCCTAACTTAATTAAAATTTATCTGTCTACTAGCCCATTCTTGCAATGATTAGCTGTTAACTCTACCTAATAAATTTTTCTATGACATTGAATATACCATCACTCTGATGTCTTGGCATTAATAGAGGTATAAGAAAGGTTTGCTAGCTGTGTGTGGTGGCACACATCTTTAATCCCAGCACTCAGGAGGAAGAAGTAGGTATATCTCTGTGAGACTGAGGCCAGCCTGGTCTACATAGTGAGTCCCAGGCCAGCTGGAGCTACAGGGTGATCCTATCTCAAAAAGCCCTTCTACCAAAAGATAAGGCTTAATAAAAAAAAATTCCAGATTTATTATAACAAGCCATCAGATATCTGTATATATTTCATATTACCCAACATGGAATTTTATGAATATAAATAAAGGACAAAATAAGAAAATTCAGAAAAAAAAAGTTGCTGACCACAGAACTTATGTTGGTTTTGGTTTACCTTTAAGGTAATTTCCTTTTCTAAAAGAATTTTCAAAGTTACAGGTAAAGACATACCTAAATGTTAGGGGGAATTCCATATCTTTAGGTCAAAACAGTGGTATACATTCTCCGTTTCCTATAAAAAAACTGAGCAAGAATAAAAAGCAATCCTAAGGAAATTCTTCTTAACAAATTGACAATGAACTGTAAGATGCATAAACTCAAGAACTCAAATTGAAATAAATATGCAAAACATCACAGGATGGTGAAGATAGCATTTGATGTTGGACCTAGGTGGACCTGGGTTCATGCTGTGAACTAGGGCATGTGCTTTTTGGCACCAATTTCCTCCCTAAATCACAAAAGTTTAAACATGCGTGGTATCATGTGACTTTAAGTAGACATTCTTTCTCTATCTATTGTTCTGAAATGAACGTCAATAATCTTTCCAGTGTAAATAGCTGCTGCATTGGTCTGTAAAAGTCCTCAAAACAAAGTAAGCATAGTGCATTGTGTGATGGTTCAAGTCAAAATAACATTCTCTTTGCCTCTGCTAACCAGCTGCCTTGAGTGGTAGATGTACTTCAGCCTACAAAGCATTCTGGGAAAGGTAGTTCCCGAAAGGTCAGTCTACAAAGGAGTAAACAAGGTCTCAGTTTCTCAGACATAATTTAAGTTTTAGAAAACAGTGGTTTCTGATTCAGGAGCATACCAACAAATCATCGTTTTGCTAAAGACATAAGAATTGACATTTCTTGGTTGTGTATCCAACCACCACCCCCGCATCCAACTCGCTGTAGTCATGTTGAAGGTAAAGTATCTGAAGTCTGCTGCTCAGTCAGCTGGCTGTATAGACAGGAATTTATGCCAAATGTTTGGATGAATGGTCACCTGAAATAGAGCAGGTATATCGTATTCCACAAATGAGGAACCAGAGGTTCAGCGTTGATAAGTAACTTACCCAGCTCACTCTCCAAGTTCAAGAAAGGTGTGGGAATACAGTTCTCTGGCCCTCATACCCATCCACCTGCCTGTATTATTAAAAGTGCTATAGATTCTTGTTGAATTATTATACAGCTAAAGCACTCCGAATCTGCAGTTTGGCCTCCATGACCTGTTGTTCTCTGCCATGGCTGCACATCAAAATTATTAGGGCAGGCCTTTTAAAAAATGTCACCCATTTTTGACAGATTGATTGGTTCTTGTGATATTTTTTTTATAGGACCCAGACGATGCTAATGTGCAGCCTGGGTTAGGAACCTTCGCTCTAGTTCAGTAGTTCTTCTCCTTGGCTATGAATTATAATCATCTAGGAGTGGGAAGCATTTAAAATCCTATTGCTTAAGCCACACCTCAACCAATTAAATCAAAATCTCTGCTTCCAGGCTGATTCTGATACACAGCCAAAATTTGAGAACCCCAAACCACAGAAAAATATCTCAAATTTAAATTGACACCAGGTTGCATGGAAAACCTGTTAAACTGCAGATTCTGGTTTCAAGTCTTGAGTAAGCCCAGGGATAGGCATTTCTCAAGTCCCGGGGTGGTACTTAGTGCCTGGTCTGATAACCACACTTTGTGCAGTGGCCAATATTTAAAGTATCAGGAAGGGGCTAGAGAGATGGCTCAGTAACTAAGAGTACTAGCTGCCCATGCAATGGACCCAGGTTCAGTTCCTAGCATCCATAGGCAGCGAACAACCATCTGTAACTCTAGTCCCCAAGAATCCAACATCCCTCTTCTGACTTCTGTGGGCATTGTGCACACAGGTGCACTTACATACATGCAGGTGAAACACTCAAACACATAAAAAATTAAATCTTATAAATGTTAAGTTCTGGGAAAGTTTCTTTAATGGAGTCAGGAATGATCTTGAGTTAGGTGCTTATCAGACTATTGAGAGCAAAATAAAATACTTATTTGGGTCTAGTTAAAATGGCTATCCAAGGGGACACAAATCCAAGGAATCCTGAAAATGCACCTAAGATTTCACAAAATGACATTTTTATTTGTAGCTGTAAACCACAAGAAGGGGTGGAAATTACTTCACTTTCAAGTCTGCTACTATGACTGGTGCTGGCCAAACTTAAACTGTCCCATAAGAAGGGGATAGGGTATGATGCCATCTGTTGGAAGTCTGAAGAAGAGATCTGTTGTAAAGAAACATAGTAAAGGATCACACTGACTCGGGAATCTGTAGTTTGGCTCAGTCTAAGGATCACCTGACATTCAAAGGTGAATGTCTACTGCAGGGTATGAGACCAGACTTAACTGTACCTCTGGAGTCTATTTTAATAGAGTGCCTCCAACCAGTGTTGCCCCTTTTTTATTTTCTGCCTCAACATTCATTGATAGATTGTAATAAATGATTGTTTCTACAGTGCCTTAAAATACTGCAGCTGTCACTTAGAGCAAGGCTCTCCTCATAGTATACATATGTGAAGATGAACTTCAGGACTTATTAATGTGAGAGGTAGAATTGTTCCATAGTTAGGTCCATGATCGGTCAGATACTCTAGCTTGGAATTCTGCCAGGACCATTAATAACTGTAAATTTTGGGTCATCTTTTTGTGCCTGTGACTCAGGTTCCTTATATGGAAATCAGAGATAAAAGAGTGCTTATAATTTAAGTACTAAGAGATATAAAATGAGATAACAACTAAAACAAGACAATAGTGCCAGGCATGTTGCTATAAGACTGAGCTTATTGTTATCACCAACTGGGCATTTCTGATCTTTTTTGTGTATATTGTGCATGTGTGCAACTGCGTGTGTGCGTGTGTGTGTCTGTGCCATAGCGCATTTGTGGGGGTCAGAAAACAACATGCAGAGGTCCATTCTCTTCTTCTACCATGTCGATTTCAAGGATCAAGCTCAGATCATCAGCCTTGGCAGTGAGCACTTTTACCCACCCGTCAAGCCATCTCTCTGATCCCATTTCTGATCTTAATAAGGCAGTGAAGGTTAAGGGCTCTGAAACTCGGCTACTTAGGTTCAAAACCATTTCCGCTCTTATTAACTGTACCTCTTGGGTTACCTGCCTCACCTCGCTGCACCTCAGTTTCCTCATGTACACATGGAAATAATGAGCCTACCTGCCTCTTAGGGTTGTTGCAAAGTTAAACGAAGATAAGTAGGCAGCATATGCTTATGACTGCTTTCTTTATCGCTGTTATCACCATGTGCCAGACACCGGGGATGCAAGGTAAATAAGAAACTTCAAGCACAGCCCTCAAAGAAATCACAAATGTAAACTGTGTGATTTAATAAGGTTTTACAGCGTCAAGTCATCCTTGCAGAGCAGGCAAAGAAAGGGAAATTCTGTCAGTTAATATCTCTGGTATCTAGAGTCATTCTCTTGGTTTACAGCCATTATTTTTGCTCTTTGCTTTGGGCCTTTCATTTGCTTAAAACTGATGGCTCGAAGAAGGAAATTCATCCGGATTCCCTCGCCAGGCTGACAGCCCACTGCTACTGTTATTACAATGATTTATCTCTGTTCTTTCACCACTGACTTTGACAAGCAAAGGAAGGGGTTTGCTGTCTTACATCTTGACTTTGATAGACACATCCCTCCCCAGAAAACGGAGCTTATGTCTTCTAATCTCACATCATAAGAGCCATATTCCCTGGTCCAACTAAGCCCAAACCTCCCAAATAGATGTCAGATAGAGATTAGAATCTGACTCACGCCAGTAATTGCCAGATATAGTACAAAATAAATTCAGTTTTTCAAATGGTTGTAGTAATTGCTAATATCTTAAGGTGTTTTCTAATTACCAGGCTGTTTATTTAAGATCTGAGGCACACAACCTCCAGTTCCTGGGAATATTTGCTCTCTCCTCAGCACACTGTAATTCTTCCCCCTCAAATAAAAAAAGAAAACACAGAGAAGATAATGCTTATGAACAGAAATTGACAGGAGTGAAATGTACAAAGTAGCCACTGCTTGTATTATTTTTTCAAACATGTAAGTTTTCTTTGCTGACTGAGGAAAGTAATGTCCGAAATTGAAATTGTAGTGTGAGTGAGTTGGGGTGTAAGATACTTTCTGTGAGGCTTCCATAACAAGTGATCACAAATTTGCTGGCTAAATGTATAGAAATGTATTCTCTAGACGTTCTGGAGGTAAAGATGGTCAGAACAAAGTGTGGCTGGGCTAGGCTGCCTCCCAAAGCTCTAGATATGAACCCGGCTTCCAGTGGCCCTCGCCGCACTCCTTGGCTGCTGGCTGCATTACTGCACTCTCTGCTTCCATCTTCACAGCCCTTTATAAAGAAACCTTGGTTAAATGAGTTTCTTTAATGTCAGTTCATGGTCTCATCTAGTCTCTGGTCCTCTGAGGATCAGTCTAAACCAGAATACAGTGTTTGTGCTCAGTGCCATTTAATTAAACTGAAAGTTGAAAAGGAAAAAGAGGTGGAGGAATTCCAGTCAACCTGAGCTGATATAGCAAGAAAGTCTCCATTTCCCTAGAAGGAAAGCAAACTGAAAGTGGTAGAGCCATTTCCTGTTCTCTTCCCCATTCTTTAGACTCTTCCCTGGGCCACCGTCTCCTCCTCTATTCATTTCATTTAAGGCTCTGCTTTATAGAGTGCATACACTTCCCTGTTCTAGAATTACAAAAAGAAGTCAATTAGATCTTTAAATGCTGCTTATTGGATTTAAAGCCCATTTTGGATAATAAAGAATGATGTCATTTCAAGATCCTTAATTTAATCACATTTCAAAGAACGTTTTTCTGAATAAGGTCACATCTTCAGGTTTTGGGTATTTCAATGTACACATTTCATTTAGGAACCATGATTCAACCTATTACATATGGAAAAGGTTAAATGATTGGTAATTATAATAAAAAGGAAGTAAACACAGGTCATTTAGTTCTGGAGTCAGTTGGGGCCCTGAATACCACATGCTTTTGACTCTTAGTCTTAATCAACCATCTCTTGGAAAAGAAGGTCTTTGGCCTTTTGATTGATGCTCCCCATTCACTCAGATTGGAGGGCAAGTATGCCCAAGACACTGCTAGACACAAATTGCCTTTTTAATATTAACCCATGATCCCTAGATGGCTGGTGCACAGAGGCAGAAGGATTCCCCTCTCTGCAACCATCTGTCTCCCATACCTTCCTCTCAGCAGCTGAACCTGACCCAACCAAGAAGTCACTCTGATATAAATGGCTTATCTTATATAGAACTTTATCCGTCACAAAACTAATGAAGCTTAAGCATAAGGGAACTCTTCTAAGGTGGGTAAGGCATTTCATATCCATGACCTGTTATCTTTCTTATAAAGGAATCCCCAAATTATAGATGTTTAGGCCTCTGAGACTTGATCTACCCAATCTCTTATAATCTATAGATCCCCTGAGGATTAAAAAATATTATTCAAGGTAATTAATATGGCATCTATCATACAACAATCATAGTCATAAGCTTTGCTTTGGAGGAATCCCAAGTACTGTAGAGAATGCAGATGTCAGCAAAGTAATCTCTGCATAAATGTGACCTCATGACTCAGATAAATGCTGTAAAGCTACAGGAACACTTGGTGGATTCCATACAGGCAGAGCGGCTCCTGAAGAAGCAAGAGGCACTGAGATCTCAAGAGAGTTGCAATTCACTTGGCAGAAAGGGGAGAGTAGGAGAGAATAATCAGACAGAGGTGACAGAAACATACAGAACTAGTAGCACAGTGTGTCCAGGCAGGACAGTGATATACAATGAGCCTCAATCACTGAACCAACCATGCAGAGCCCTCAGCACAATGAAGATGCTCAACCTTGATAATAAGAACAAGGGCTGAAGTATGCTTAGTTTAAGTGTCAGGGTAGGAATGGAGTGAGGCTCCCCAGACACAGATAAGAGGAATGGCATGATCAGATGTTTCTTTCAGTAATGCTGTAGCTACAATGAAGGTTTGTAGGACAAAGGAAGGATGGGTACGAAGACACTAATGAAGGAAACCAGGAGATAAGTAACTGACAGGGTGGATGGTGGGAACAGTGGCAGGAGGGTGGGGGAATAAAACAGGAAGCCTTGCAGAGATATCAAGAGTTAAATCATCACATCTGTTGCAAGATTGTTCATGAAAAGCAATCATAAAAAAGTTATCAGGGATTATTCTGTAGACTGAATGTCTCTATCTCCCAGATTTTATATACTGAAAACCTGGCCCCAGTGTGATCATATTAAGAGTTAGAGGCCTTTTGAAGATGACTAGATTGTGAGTGTGAGATTCTCATGAATAGGATTAATGCCTTTAGGAAGAAGCCAAAAAGAGACACCCTCACACCTCACACTGTCCCTCATCTCTTACACTACATGAGACCACAGAGAAAGGGCTTTCATCCATGAACCAGGAAATGGGATCCTACAAGATACCAATTTTTCCAACATATTGATCTTGGACTTCCCAAATTCCAGAACTGTAAAAAGATAAATTCATTTTATTTGCAAGCCATCCAGCTTGCATCCAGGTCCTAAGACTTTATTCAAATAGATAATTACTGGATTATTTGGGTTACAGAACTGAATGAATGGTAGCATGCTAATAGTGAATCTAGTGTCAAACTCCTTGAGAAGCATCATCTGGCTGAGTAAGTGGGATCTCACTACAAAGGAGAAGCAACATCAGGATGCAGGAGGAAAACCAGGATACTGCACCACTCTCTGAAGGCTTCCAGTCTCCAAGCCTTTGGGAAGAGGAGCAATACTGTGTAGAGTAGGAGAAGGGACCGGAAAGAGGCCAACATACACGTCATGCTCCAGGCAACAGGCCATGCTTCCAAGAGAGGCCCCATGCCAAGCAAAGGAATCCAATTTCCCAGACTCCCTAGGAGGCCAAGACTGAGTGGGTGTCCTCTCCCACAGTGCTCCTGGCCTCTGTGAAGCTATTTCCACTCACATCACAGGAGGCCCTTGGTGTCAGGAGAGGTCTGAGCAGCAGAACTATATTTCAAGTTTTCAGCCTTCAGAGATTTGGAGAATTGAACAGCTCTGCTACAAACCATTTCTTGGAAGAAAACATCAGATTTTCTTGAGGAAAAAAGGAAAGTCGTGCTCACCTGCACACAGACACTCAGAGGGCTCTCACTAAGGCTCTCCATAGTGACATATCGATTGTGTGAGTTGTGTCACTGTGACTTTGGGTAGGTGAGGCTGTGCCTTGGTTCATTTGGATTCAGGCAGACAAGGGATGTGAGCCATGACTTGTTTTTTAGGAGATGTTTTTAATCTTATTTGCACTTTCATTTGAAGTCAGGATACACTAATATGCACAAAGCAATTAGCAGACTGTCCAGATGTGCAGAGAGAGAGAGGGACAGAGATGGTCTGGGAAGTGAAGGTACAGGACAGGCACTCCCCCACGGAGGAGCAGTGAGCGTGAACTCTTGTAACATCATTCTGGTTCCATTCACTATTGAATGCATGGCCTTAGAAAAAATGCTCTAACTCTGTGTGCCTCCTTTTCCTTAACTGACATATTAGTGCCTACCCGGAGGGCTGCACCAAGCTCTAAACAACATAATTCTCACAGTGCTCTTACCACAGGGCATCTCATTAATACTATCATTTTCATTTTTAAATTTTTCTTCTGTCAACATTAACAGGCTGACTGTGTTCACATTTGAAGCCACCAAGCAACATTTGCCAAGAAGGTGTAAATCGACACTGGGACTCCTCACCCATCACCCACAGTGAGAGCAGAAATAGTAATTACCCATAGACAAGTGTGTCAGTCACCTCAGATTGGTGTGGAAGCTTCACCAGAACCACTTGGAGGAATCTAGTGTGTGGCTTATCTCTCAGAAACAGAAGAACACAGCCTGCTCTCTGTTTTGCGCAGGACAGGGTAACACCAGAGTAACCTTCATCCCCAGACTCTGTGTAGGCCAAAGGGTCAGTGTTTCTTACTGACCATGTCTAGACCACATGGAAGAAGGAGATGGTGAGAAGGCCTACAGAGTCACCAATAAGGAAAACCTCAGATAAATAAGTTGGAAATACCTAGGGGCTAAGGAAAAAGCCACAAGTAACCACAGAGGTCATGCATTCTCCCATGTCAAGGGAACAACAGAAAGGCTCACTTTGCCCTTAAAATAGGGGTGATCTGAAGGAGGGAACCTCAGAAACACAAACTATGCACAGTCTTACTCATATATGAAATCCATAAAATATTGATCTCATGAAAGTAGAACATAGCTTGGGGGTTCAAAGAAATGTCTCGGCAATTAAGAGCACTTGCTGCTCTTGCAGAGGACCCAGGTTCATTTCCCAGCACCCACATGATGGCTCACAATTGAATGTAACTCCAGGTCCAGGGGACCCAATGCCCTGTTCTGGCTTCCATAGGCACTGCATGCATATGGTGCACTTAACATACATGCAGGCAGAAGACTCATACACATAAAATAGTTTTTAAATAGCATATAATGACAGTTACCAGAGGCTGGAGACAGCGAGAAGGGGGAGTGGTAATCAGCCAGAACACTCTTAGATGGTTACAAGACATTCTAGGTACAATGGCTGTAAGCAACCATCATATAGTCAACATTTCAAAGAGTCAGAAGAAAAGATTTTGAACATTTTCAACATGAAAAAACAGTAAATGTTTGGGGAGCTAAATATGCTTAACTTAATGTATTTTGTAATGTACTGAACATTATATGATACTCCATTAATATGTTCAGTATTTATGTTTCTGTGTAGCAGAAAACAAACAAATAAATAGAAAAATGAAACAAAATAAAGGTGAGATTTCTATTTTTTACTATTATATTTTAGGAATTAAAATAATTGAGGTGTTTCTCTGACCAAAAGCAATGGGAGGTCTTTTAACTATAACAAAAACCCACAAGAAATTTCCTGGATTTCATTCAAGAAGAGGGAAAATTAGACCTATAGCATAGGTATAAATGGGACCTGGAGGAAGGGAAAAGATTATTTCTGAATATATTTCACAACTTGTGGTAGGTCAGTGTATCAGCTACTATGTTTATAATAATTATTTAAATTACCTCCTTCATTACACTAAGGCACAGAAGGGCAAAAGTTCCGTCTCATTCCTCTGAATAACTGTAGTGCCAGTGTCGTTCCTGTGTTACTATAGCAAACAAACACACGCTTCAGCTCACTGGAGGAACTGATGGCAGCGCATGACTCCAAGTGGAAGCAAGCTTCACCCCAAGTGTCCACCTAGACATACCATCTCCCAGCCCGGGAAAGCTTTTAGCGAAACACAAACCTCCTCCTGTTCTTTTAAATGGCAGTTATTGTTTTTCACTCTAAACTCTGGGATTGCATAATTACAACTTATAACACATGGCACACACAGCTCCCTGAGAAGAGGTCACCATCCAAATTTATAAGGCATCTGACTTTAAATGGGTTTAACCACTCAAATTAGAGTTGTTGTTTTTATTATTATATTATTCCTGAGAGAGGGTAGGGAATGTGAAAGAATTGTAAGAACAATCAGGGCAGCTTTACCCTGTAGCCACGGTCAGATTCCATCTCTGCTAGGCTGGAACCCAGGGTGGCATTGAGGCGTGTGGGCTTCTGACAAAGGAAAGTGAACATGTCAGCTGATCACAGCTGACTTTTGATTCTTCGAAGAGAAGGGAGAATAGGGCAACATGAAAGGCTGAGAGCCAAATTCAGAGGAACAATGAAATGCCCCCTGGATACAGAGATGAAACCTTGTTAGGATAAGCCTGGTCAAGGCCACTCGAGATGGATTGTTCAGGCCTACCCAAACCAATGATCCAGCTGCAGGGCTCCGGAAATACTCAAAAGTCATCAGACAAGGGAGTTTCTCCAGGCCTGAATTGTAAGAAAGATATTTTCTGGTTCCAGGGAGAATGAAATGTGAGAATCTATGAAGATTCAGGCAGCACTGGCCAAGGCAAAGCAAGTGTCTGGCAGAGGTGAGCCAGCAAACTCCCTCCTGGAGCAGGGAGCTCTGCAAACCTGGAAATGGGTGCAGTGAAGCCTCTGTCAAAGGCATCCAACCCCTGTTCATCAACTAGTCTTCTGGTTACCTATTTTGCTCAGATATTGAGGAAGTCATAAGAATAACACGGAATTAAGAGGTTATGTCCTCTGCATTTCAACAAGCTCGTGTCTGATGTTAGGACACTCTGAGCCATGAACTGAAAAATGATTTACTACAATGCCAAGCTCTCCATGGAAGCCCATGAAGGGCAGCCAGTGGCAGCTCCCTCTCAATTCCAGTCTTGATTTCTTGGCCTTGGACTCATATACCATTTAGAAATATCAATATGCTAACTTACTGGACTAAAACATTCTCATACCTCACAGAAAAGTCTATTCCTTCTGCAAGAGCCAACTTAAAGAAGAGTTTCCTGTTGACCCACTTTTTAGGGATAGGCAAGGTAGAGAAGGGAAAAAGAACAGTTGGTGGAATCTTGCAGAACCTCTATTTTTCAAACCTTTTGAACTGAAGAACCCCAGTTCAATCAAACACTGATATGGAAGTCAGTATGTAAAAAGTAAGCGATATGGATCTGCTGTGGCTGAAGACAGGAACAGGAGGCCCAGCGCTGATTCCCACAGCCTCCTCAGTCTACCCGCACGACAGAAAATCCCTCACACCACACTCTGAAAACCATTTATCTAGTGTGACTCTCGTTTTACAAATGAGGAAACTGATATGGAATCTGATGTCAGAAACAGCTTATACCATAGTATCGTGTGGCTCTCCCAAACCATAAATGATAAATAACATGACATTTATTCTGTGCATTGTCAACCCTTCTAGGCATAGCTAATCAAACCCAGATGTGGCCTCAGAATTCTTCTCATTGCAGTAATGAGCTGTTAACAATTGATTGAAGATGACAACATGTAAACTGTACTTACTTGCCATTTGTGTTTCAAACATTCCTGAGTTTTTCTATCTGAATATTCACATATATTTTTTCATGGATTATTTTATAATCCATTCTATCCCCAGCCCTACTAATTAATAGCCAAAAGCATATAACATTGAGGCTGGACGGATGGCTCAGCAGTTAAGAGCACTTGCTGCTGTTGCAGGGGATCTGGGTTCAGTTTCTAGCACCCGTATGATGGCTGACACTCATCTGTAACTCCAGTTCCAAAGGGTCTGACTCCCTCCCCTGGTCTCTGTGGGCAGTGCATGTACACAGTACACCTTACATTCATGTAGGCAAAACATTCATACATGGAAAATAAAAACAAATTTAATTTTTAAAGCACATAATAGTTTGCATAAGCCAACGAAAATCCTTATTTGACATCACCTCTCCATTAAGAAATGGTCTTTAATTGCATATGTGAGGAGGTGGCCTTCCAAAGCTCTGGTATTAAGTAAACAACTGTTATTTAATTATATTTCCATTAATGTATTAAAATATGAAAATAAAAGTGTTAGTGAAATACATTACTTACATGTATAAATGTCATAATGAAACCCATTATTATGTAAAATTACTATGGGCTAATAAACATTTTTTTAAATAAATACAGGTGTCAGAGCTATTGCTTGATGGTATTAGTCAGTGCCACCTAAAAAAGAAAAAGTTGGAGACCCCATTCGTTTGAACTGTCTCAAGTTTGGTTGATTCAAGTGTCATTGAATAAGCATGACATTCAAAAAAAATATTATTTTTCTATATCTGTGTGTGCATAGTACATGGGCACATGCAGAGACCACAAGAGGGCATTAGATCCCCTGGAGCTAGAATTACAGGCAATTGTGTGCCAACTAACATGGATGTTGAGACCCAAACTCGGGAAGCACTCTTTAACTGTTGAGCCATCTCTCCAGCCCCAAGCATGGCATTTCAAATTTGAGTTCTGTCTTGTATTTTAACATATTCAACTGTTCCTTACTAAGATTTATTTTCCTTTTGGGGAAATAAATGAATGGAAATGAAAAGGCACCACCTCACTGAGGCCAAGTGGGGACAGAAGCCAAGACTTTGCAATTTGGACCCCGTGTTATGGGTGCTGCTGAGGCTCCCACGAAGATCCATCGATACCACTCTGTTGTGAAGGGACAGGAGCACTTGTCATACACTATTCATCTCATGGCTTCCACGGCACATGGGGGAAGTAGACTCATTACCAAGGCATAATGGGAAAAGTCCTGGATCCCCTGTCTAGCCTCTGACACCACTCTGAAGAAACACTCCTTGATCTAGAAACACCTATAAAAGCAAAATCTTTGCTCCCTGTGCTAATTCTAGCTGCCCTGGGTCCTTGGTATTTTCTGTGACATTTCACTTGGGCAAGCACATGTTTTCTAAACCTTTCCTATCTTCCTTGGATGTCCTAGGTCTAGCCCTTTGGCTATACACAGTAGACTTTGTTCATTTCCTTTTTGCTGTTTCTATCACTGGGTAACCAGCTTCTTGCATTCCAAGTCTGGGATCTATGAAGAAAACTGGGTCTTGAGGTTCTTGGCTGGCTTGCCTTCTTTTATCCATCTCTTGGAAACTTGTTTGTTTTTATGTATAATAGCCAAGAATTTTAGCCAGCAGAGTCCTGAACTAATAGGAATGTTTACAAAGTTATCCTGGGGAAATTCTGGGATTGAGGATACTAGTCTGAGAGGGAGAAACTTCTGTGTTACAACCTTAGTGGTACCTCACACCTTGAGTTTAACTTCCTCATACCTCACCAGATTTTCATATTGAAGAACCAAGAAACATCCTCTGATGGTGCTGCCAGTGAGAGAAAAAAAGGATCCACTATTGTCACTCTCTGTAAAAGAATCCAGGAGGATGACTTTACCAGAGGCTATACCACTGGGACACAGGCCATCCTCTCTGCCTAGCTTCCTTTCAATCTCTTGTGGAGGAAAATGCTAAGGAACATGTGTGAAGGTCAGACTCTAAAAGAGATCTCCTTAAAGACTGAGATGTAATCATAAGATGAAAGAATGCTCTCCCTCCACACCTTGCCAGCAGACCATAAAGGGTCAATAGAAAATAAAACACAACTGAAAATGTTGCAAGACACAGGCTGTCCTGGAGGACAGGTCCCGAGGAAAGCCCAAGGCCTACAGGAAGTATAAAAACAAGGACACAAAAGGTCTTTGGAGCTATTGGTACTTCAGCTACTGCAAACTTTAAATACGACCCATCTCTTTGTCAAGTACATAAATCCCCTGTTAAAAATGTCTATCTCAGTTCCTACTGCTGAACACTTCAGCTTTGAACATCATTCCAAAGCATGTTAAAAGACAAAGTAAAATAGGGAATAGAAGAGACAAGACAGGCATCAGAACCAGACTCAGACAGGGCACAAATATTGGGATTGTCATTCAGGAAACTGAAAATTACAACGACTGGTGTGTAAAGGGCTCTAATAGGAAAGTCAGGCATTTAGCAAAAGAGAGTGAAACTCTAAGAAAAAGTGATTTAAAAATTAGCAATCAAAAGCCTTGTATATTTGATGACATAACATGACAGAAATTTATTCTTGAAAACTAAAGACAAGAAATCTGAGAGTTCTTGATTGGATAGTTGGTTCCTCCTAGGGACTCGGGGGTAAAAATCCATCACATGCCTCTATTTTGACGTCTGGGAGTGGCTGACAGTCCTTACGGACTTTCTTGACTTTGGAAGTTTCTCCACGCTCTTCCACCTCCCCATGATCTCTGTGTCTCCCTGTGTCTTTCTTTCTCCATATAAGGATACCAGCCATTGGATTTAGGAACTACTCTAACCCTAGCAAGATGCCATATCAAGGTTCCTAATTGAAGTACTTCTTAAGGACATTATTTCCAAGCAGATACTGGAGATTAAGATTTCAGTATATATTTTAGTGGGACATTCGTTTTTAATTAATTCATTAATTTTGGGGGGTTGTATGAATGTTTTGCCTGCATGTATGTAAGTGTACCATGTGAGGCCAGAAGAAGGCATTCCAGTACCTGGCACTGGAGATATAAATGGTTGTTAGCTGCCATGTGAGTGTTGGGAACTGAACCTGGGTCCTCTACAAGAGCTGCTAGTGCTCTTATTTGCTGAGTGATATCTTTCCAGCCCCTACTGGGACATTCTTTAATTCACTCTGCATTGTACTATAAATCAACATTGCTTGCATGCATTTCTCAGTAGATTGTACACATCAAAGAAATAAACCAATGAATTAAAAAAAAAGAGAGAGAGAATAGAAATTTCCCAAAGTGAAAGGCCAAGAGAAAATGAAAAGCAGAATATCTAAGAACTATAGAGAAAATATAAAAATAAGATGCAAAATTATGCCTAATTGGAATTACAAAGGAAGATAAAAGAACAGAGATGGTCAACATTTTTGAGGAAATAATGGTCACTTTCTAAAATTAATGACAGAAATCAAACCATATCTCTGAGAATCCAGAAGATATAAATCATGGTGAATTCCAAGGAAATCTACACATGAGATTCTCACATTGAAACTGTCAAAAAAAAAAAACAAACAAAGACAAAGGGAAAATCATAAATGAAGCTAGAGAAAAAGAATACCTTATCCTATAACTGAGACATAAATTACAGAAGTCCTTTGAGTTGGAGAGACTAGAGACTCCCAATACACACATGAATATTGCCCAGAAATGGTCACACCCTGCTTGATTTTTGTTCTTATTCTTTGTGAAATTCAATTTCTTCATTTATCATTTCATATGATAAAAGCCTTGCATCATTGGTAACAGGAGATATTTCAACTGCTGCATTATAAGGCAATGATACATAGTAATGCATTTATAGTCTCCGAAACAGATACTAAAACAGAAAGCAAAACTCATAGAGCAACACAGCAAACTGAGAGAGCTGGGCAGGCCAGCTGTAATTTCAAGTTTCACTTAATTTCCTAGAAAACAGGAGATTAAGACAGTTACACAATTCTCACATCGCAAAAACCAGAAAGCATACCAATACGAAGAAAATGCACAGCACACTGAAAACAAAATTTCTAAAGGAATGTATTATATGAGACTTAAAAGTGAGCAAGAGCAATGATGAAATTTGCCATTCTTTGGTCACTTACTTCGTGGAGGTATTGTGCTGCATACCTTTCATGGATAAAAAGCCCATGTCTCCATTGTGTAGCTGAGGAAACACACAGTCAGAAACATTCAATACACCTCCAAGGCTACATGTCTGCTTTGACTGCAATAAGGTTTGAAACCAGACCTGTGCATTTCCAAAGTCAGTTCTCTTTTTAAAAATATTTTTATTGAGCTTTTGTACATTTCATATAACAGTCCTCAATCCACTTTAGACCACCCCCTACTCACGCCCACCGTATTTCCCCACCAGACCTCATGTACTCCATCATGCATGTTAGGTCCCATTTGGTCAAGCATTAGCACCCAGATGTCCTTCAGCACAAGTTCATACACTAGAATCTACTCAGTCAATCTAGAGATCCTAAGAAAGGTCTGCTTTCCCTCACCCCACAGCAATCAGTCTACAAACCGTTGCCAGGTTAGGGTCAGCCAGCTGACCATTTCCCTTGCTCCACTCTGGGCCCTTGTCTGATAGAGTTACCATGAGTCTTATACTCAATGTCACCATTGCCTCGTTAACAAGAACAAGCTTCTAGTGGCCTGAAAGCCTCTGCTTCACTATGTCCATGGACCATCCCTTGCTCTTACATTCTTTCCATCCTCTCTTCTGTAACTGTCCCTGAGCCGCGGGTAGGTGATATTCAGTATAGAGTTCTATAAAAGGACACACACTCTTCAGTTATTATTCTCTAAACTGAGCCAGTTGTGATCTTCTATGTGCATTGCACTGAGTTGTACAAGGAAGTTTCACTGGTGAGAGTTGAGGGATATACCAGTATTCTCTCTGCCCCCTGTCCCACTATGTTCCATGACTCTTAGGTGTAGAGGTTCCTCTGTATATATGTCAACTAGGGGTGGGTGTCTCTCATACATATTTTCTCTGTGCGTGACCAGTTGTGGAATTCTGCAGTAGCCTCCTTCTGTTAAAAAAGAGAAACTTCTTTGATGAGTGGTGTATTTTTATGGTGTATTTTTACATTTGTCTGTAAATATAAGGATACATATTCAGCATATGATAAAAAATTTCACTTGTCTAGAGATATGATATAGATAGGATTTTCTCTAAGATCTATGACCTCTCCAGTCATGTGTATTTGGCTACATATACAGTGCCACCTGTGAGTTCATTCCCGTTGAGAGGCTTTAAGTCCAATTAGATATCTGTTGATTACCCCCCAGATAATAGTGGTATCACTGCCAGTCATTGTGGTTATTCAGCTTTAGGGCTGGTTGGACTATTGATTGATTTTTCTCCCTTAGAAGCTTGAATAGTATCCTCTAGAACTATGAGAACTAGTCTTCATGGAGAAGGCTTCCGGGTCAGCATCTGCTCCACTGCTCCAAGTCCTGAGTCCCAAGTATGTCTGTCTTCAGCAGTGGGGTCTTACCCTCGAGTTCTTGGAGCTAACCAAGGGCTTTGGCAATAGCCTGTGCTATTTTGGGAGTCTCTTGGACTACTCAGAACAACCACTCAAGGTTGATTTCTCCTGTCTGGTACTGTGCTCCTTGCCATATGACCCTCAGGTATACACAAGTTCTAATGTTTAGACACTGGGTGTGTATTTCTAGGGGGTTTCTGAGAGAACACATTTCCCTCTGGCTTCCCAAGCCGTCTAAGCTCCATTCATCTTGCCTCTCTCAACCTGTCCAACTTCCCTCCTCCCTTCCTAGTCTAAGCATCCTTATTATCCCCACCCTGTCCCCCATAATACCTGCCTCCCACCATCCCCCTCTCTGGAGTCCCCTCCTCCCCGACCCCAATGGTCTCCTGCATCTCCCTCCTTCCTCCCCTCCCAGCCAAACATTTCCACTTCCCCACCTGCCCCCTAGTAACTCTGATCCCTGGTACCCCTCTCTTTTGAGCTCTTTCTTTTCCTTTACTTCTATGTTTCCTTTCCATTTTCCTGGTCCCTGCTGTTACATCAGGATATATACTCATGTAAGGGACTGGTGCTATGATCTTCAAATGAGGGAGAACATAAGTCGCTTTTCTGAGTTTATGTTATTTCATTTGGTTTTCTGAGACTCTTAAAAAACTTAAAAAAAAAAAAGACTAAACATGAATCTACTATATGATCTGGTTCTACCACTCCTTGGCATAGACCCAAAGGACTCATCCTACTGAAGAGATACCGGTGCGTCCACGTTTGTTGCTGCTCTTTTCATAATAGCTAAGAGATGGAAGCAACCTAAATGTCCCACAATTGATGAATGGATAATGAAAATGTGGTACATTTACAGAATGGAGTTCTACTCAGCAGTAAGAAAAAAAAATGAAATTATGAAATTTGCAGGTAAATGGATGGAACTAGAAACTGCTATACTGAGCGAAGTAACCAAAGTCAGTTCTCTGATGCCCTTGCCTCTGGAAGCACTTGGCAACAGTGACTCTGAGTGGCTGATGTTTTCGATGCCTAAGAAACCACTATAAGACTTCAAGATACACCTAGCTCCTTACGTCTCGAGGCTACTGGCTTTCAACTACAGGCCTATAACATCCTCTTACTTCTCCCACAAAGGCCAGACTTGACATTTTTAGGTGAACATGATTACACAATCCTTTGTTATTTCTTGATGTCTTATCCAGATGATCCAAAATTCATGTTGATTCAGCCTACATTTTTGCAACTTTCTGCTTGGAAGTATCCTTCAAACATTAACTTTGAGCCTTTTCCTAGCTGAGCAATATGCAGCGTAATACTCCCTCTCGGTCTCTCGGACAGTAGCAGAGACCTCAGCTCCTGGTCAGCACATCATGATCCAAGAGCAAACCATCCTCACCCTACATTGTAAGCATTGCTAAGTTTTCATGTTCAGTAGGTTTGAGTGCATTAAATGTTTTTTATTCATCTATCTTTTCAATTTATAATGAGTTTTTGAGAACGTAACACCATTGTCACTCCAGGAGTACCTATATGACATAACAGTGTTTAAGATATTTTTACAAAGTGCTAATGAGTAGAAAGTTCTTAGTGGAATCATATCTAGGTTTTTAACACTAATTTATGCAGAACTAATTCATTTCTTTCAACCTTTCACATAAGAAATTAAATCCAATGTTTTTGTATAATGCAGACTTATAGATTAGTTCCAGGTAGTGCCTGGACTACCTTGAGCCAGAAGAGAACAGAAGGGCTTGCAGGTGCTTATGTGATAGTGACACAAAACCAGAACCAGAAGGATGAGTTTTTTTTTTGTTTTTTTTTTTTTTGTCTAGTAGTCTAGACTGACACAGACCTTTTCCTTCTAGAATAATCTATTAAATGCTATAATGATTGCTTCCTTTTGGCTTTTTTGCCATTGTCTTTCATCCTCATGCTTCCACTGTTAAAAATGGGAATTTTAATTCATCTACTTATACGATCAATGCTAGACACAAAAGGGAAAAGTTCTCCTGATAGTCCTTACAGCCCAACAGTTCAGTGTTTACAGGGGGGTCATAAGTTCATTAGAATTCACAGGAAGACGGAAAAATGAGACTTGAAGGGCAAAGTGATAGAGGATAGCAATTCCTCTACCAGTTCTGGCCAGTGGCAAGTTAGTCATGAATGACATCTGTTCTGCTGATGGCAGAACTTGGTGGAAAGCTTGTGAAAGGGCAAGGAAGGAAGGGAACTATGAGCTTTGTAGAGAGAAGTAGACTGTACCTATAAAGACTGGCTGTCCCATGAAGTTCTGTGATTTCACAAATGAAACAAAACTGCTTTCTCCAGGGTATGCCAGGCCTCCTTAGGTGCCTTGGAGAGTTCATCAGCATCCTTGTACAAAAACCATCTGCAGCCTTACTGCAGGATCTCTCCTCATGGAAGACTGAAGAAAATGAGATAGTTTGGGCAAATATTCTCTCTGACGTTGTGAGGGGTCCAGTATATAAAAAGATAGCCTGAATGTTCTCCCTGCACTATTTTGAATAGTGCTTCATTTTCTTAGACCTCTCCTGGATCAGGTAAATCCTATGATTATCCTACTAGTTTATCACACTAACAGGCATCAGATGTTTATTTCTAAAAATATTTAATACAAGTTTGCTTTTTAAAAGTACATTCTATTAAAGTGTTTTGTGAACTATCGGTTTGTTTTTAGAAGAGTTGAAACTTTACTGGTATCTTGATTATTCATCAGAATTATCCTAAAACATTCCTTAATCATAGAAATCAAAGGACTATGATTTGAAGTCTTCAACCAAAAGCCTAACAGTTCCTAAATGGAGACATAGAGAATCTCATCATGCATGTAACATTAGATTACTTAGTCACTTTATTTTAAGATATAAAAGGCCCTAAAAGAAGTGACATTAATAGGTTTGTGCCCTTGTCCTTTACACTATGACAGCATTATCCCTCCCACTCCCACTATAAATGGTCATTAAAAAAAAAAAAAAGACCCTGCTTCCTTGTCATAATTGATTGGTCTGGAAACAAACAATTGGTGATACCTGACATCACCAATCAAGTATCATTCTGGGCCATTTATAGTGAACCAGTCCTCACCAAGAATTGTTGGTTGCATTTCAGAGAGTTCATGACTTTTCTAGATAGCTAAAGCTCTCATACAGAAAGCTTTAGGACTTCTGGTGGCTGTTCTGACTCTACGGAGAAAAAGAGAGAAGGGAAGAGGATCAAAGGAGGTTTTTTTAAAAAGGATTAAAAGATGGAGCCAATTGCTACAAGAAGCAGAAACTGGAGAGAGGAGGAAGCCCTGGTGACATGTGAATACCTGTTTCTTGTCATTCCTGACCCCAGCCGCCTCTCAGCCGCCTCTCAGTCTTACCTGTCACTCGATGCTTCAGTTCTGCTGCGAAATACCAAGATTCCTGCCGATAAATCCCCCTTTTTTCCGTAAGTAGAATGATTTTGCTTCCTGCTGCCTTTGATCAAGGAATCCTAACTCAGACAGGAGGTTAATGCATGTGTCCCACTTAAGAAGATTCTTATGACAGAAGTTCACAGAGAAACTACACAGTTAAAAGCCTTTACTTTTAAACTGAGATGCCCCCGAGCAATCTACTGCAATTTCTCTACTTACCATTTAGGAATCCAGAGACAATGTTTTATAGTCCCTCTTCACATTCTGTGTATCCTTAGAGTCAGTCAACCACCTTTATCTGTCCAACTGTTTCCATTAAGGAAAATAGAGGATACTTTTAAAGAAAAGGGCATTTGGCCTCATAATCCCTCTAATAAAAATTCTCTCTCTCTCTCCTCTCTTTTTCCTCCTCCTCCTCCTCCTCTTCTTCCTCCTCCTCCCTCTCCCCTGTAGGACATTTCCAGCATTTACTTTAAAGGCCTGGAATAGAAAGACTTCATAGAAGGGTCTTTGCTACAGACTGATAATTGTGTCCCTGCCTCCATGCCCAAGTTCATGTGTTAAAATCCTAAGTCCCTCAAACCTCACAGTACATCCATGTTTAGAGATAGGCTTCTCAAAGAACTGACCGAGATAAAGTTACTACAGTGGGCCTTGATCCAGTATAACCAGCATCATTACAAGAAGAGGAAATTGGGACATATCCAGGTACGGAGGAGAGACAAAGACAAAGAGAGACACAGGGTAAAGTTAGATGCCTCGAGTCAAGAAGAGAAGCCTAGATGTTTCTTCCAGTTTTGCTTTCAGAAGAGCTAACCTACCAAATTTTCTTAGACTTTTAACCTCAAGAAATGTTAAAGTTTCCCGGTCCATCCTAGCAAACTAAGGCCACCTGTGTTGGTTAGGAGTCTCCAGAGAAACAAGAATAATAAGTTGATCTTCAGTAAGCAACTCTTGAGATAAAGAAAAGTCAGTGTTTCAGTTTTCCAAGTCCTAAGACAGAGACACAAAAAGGAAGCAAAATCTTGCACTCCAGCTTGTAGTCAGGCAAGATGTGTGTATTAGTTTCTTGGATTATTGTCATGACAAAATATTTGACAAAGCAACTGAAAAAAGGGAAGGTTTCTTTAGGCGGACAGTTCAGAGGCGTAGTCAGTCCACAGTAGTGGGAGGTCACACAGGCAGGACCTGCAGTCCCAGGGCACCTGCAGTCAGGACGAAGAGATGAATGATGCTGCTGAGTTCCCACTCTCTCTCTTCTTTTTATTCAGTGTAAGACCCTAGCCCATGGAATGGTGCTACCCAGATTTAGGGTGGGTCTTTCTACCTCAATTAACCTTATCTAGAAAATCCCTTATGGACATGCCCAGAATTAGGTTTCCATTTTAAATCCCATCAAGTTAAAAGTCAAGATTAGCCATCACAAGGAGTTCCCTCTCACTAGAGAGAAAGCAGGCTTTTTAATTCTACTCAGACCAACTAACTAAGTGAAGCATATACATGATGGGGAAGATAATATGCTTTATAAATCTACAGACCCAAATATTAATCCTATGCAGATATGACCCCACAGACACTCCAGAGTAATGTTTGACCAGGTAGATACTATCCGGCACATCATGTCATAAAAGTCTGAGCTATCATTTAGCCACCTAATCTTCCAAATTTACTGAAACCAAGTCTCACCTCTGCTTTCTACATATAAATTAGATGTCATGCAGAGGACTTATATTGAGCCACAAATTACACAAGTTCTTAGCAAGCTTGTCCTGCCTACAGTAACTTTAATTTCTGCATCTGATCTTATCAGGACATATCAAAGGTAACAAGCCCATGGGGAGAGGTGGAGAGAGTGCTCGTGTAGAGGCAGCAGCACTGAGAGATACCACTTTTCAAGGCCACGATCACTCTCTTTCCTCTAATCTACTGCCTTTTAAGAGGAATGAAAGGAGTTTTTACATTAAAGTCCTTGTTCTGCAACTTGGTATATGTTTCACTGGTGAAGAGGGCAACAGGAAACCATGGCCTGTTCTGCTCATCTCGGCAGGTCAGCACCTGTTCTGCTCATCTCTGGCAGCTCAGCACAACGTGAGTCTTCTTATTCTGCTTATTTCTGGCGATCAGCTCCCTTTGTGTTGGCATGTATTGCAGTAATGGCTAATTACCAATCATAGTTTATGGAGCATGAAACATAACTAATTGGGTGTAAGATGTGGGATTGGATAAAGGAAGTCTTAAGTGAGGAATTTGTGAATTATCAGAAAATAATTATGCCAGGGATTTAGAAGTTGGAGTTACAGGAGAGTTTGCCAACACTGGGAGTGAGAGGACCAATGTGCTCTCCTAGGCTCATTATTCTCTACTTATGAAAGATTCAGAATCTATTCCATCCCCACACATGGAACACTACCTTTATCCTCCTCCAAACACCTACCCTTGGAAACTTCCTTATGAAGAAGGAAAATAATCAGTTTTCATAGATGCATGTTTTGCTTGCACATTCAACACAAGTACAGTCAGTGCTGAGATACTGGATGAATTCAAGATCATTAAAACAACCACTAAGTGAACAGAAGCAGGCAGCAAGGTAGGCAGAACCCCGTACAGAAAAAGAGGAGGGTTGGTGGAATGGTCTGTTAGCTCATCCAAAAAGCCCTGAAAGAAATGTGATGGTTTGCATAAAATATACCTTCAGGTTTGCTTGGAGTGACCTTGGACCCTTTGTTCCCCTTCTGTAAAGATTTATCTATCCTGCCTTTCTTCACTACCAAGTGCCCTTGATTTGGATGCCATTGAGGCAGGCAAGCAGAGGGCCAGTCCAGAGACCCCAAGGACACCTTTCTTTGGAAAACAATCTGTCCCTATCCAGTAAGGCAATTTATGGTCAGGAACTTCCCTAGTAGAGAGATAAACAAAGTGTTTTGGTTTCATTTCTGTTGCTATGATAAATACCCCCACAAAAAGCATCTTAGGAGAGAAAGGGGTTTATTTCAATGCACAAATCCAGGTTACTGACCATCACAGCAGGGAGTTCACAGCAGCAGGAACTTGAAGCAGCTGGCCACATCTTACCCACAGATAGCAGAGAGAAAGAAACACTTAGTTCCTTGTGCGCAGCTCCATTTCTTTATTCTACACTTAAGGACCCCCTGTTTAGGGAATGGTGCTGCCCATGGTGGGCTGGGTCTTCCCACATCACGTACCTTAATTAAAATAATCCTTCCAGGACATGGCCACAGGAGACATGGCCACAGGCCAACCCCCATGTACATAAATCCTTATTGACACTTTCTTCCCAGGTGATTCTAGGTTGTCAAGTTGACAAAGTAACCGGCTCCCAAGGCCATTAAACCATTGATGAATGCAAACACAGTGTGCATGCATCTGTTCTTGAGCTGATCTGTCAGAGTGAAACCTCTGTTTGCCATCTCATGTGTATGCATGAAGGGATGTATATCTGCTTAAAATTATGGGATGTGTGGCCCACCACAATCATCTAAACTTGTATCACAGCCCATCTGCCATTAAAGATAAGGATCTGGGGCACTGGAGAGATGGCTCAGCAGTTAAGAGCACCTCTTGCAGAGGACCTGAGCTGGATTTCCAACACCCACACGACAGCTAATAACTGTCTGTAACTTCAGTTCTAGGAGATCTGATGCCTTCTTCTGACCTCTTCGGGCTTTGCCCAACACAGATGCACTTACATATATGCAGGCAATATACTCATACCCAAAAATTTTTAAATAAATATTTTGTAGAAGAATATGCCCAATTCTCTCCCCAGGACGTTATCGGGGGACATTATCCTCTGCTTAGACTCCTATAAAAAAACCTTGGCAAAGAACTCTGGTCTCATGAGCCATCCTTTCTAAATCCACTGTTCTGTTGCAGTCTATCTGTCTGCCATTGTTTTTTCTCTTTTAAATTAAAATTTTCACTGTCAATTGTTTAATCCATCTTCAGTTCTTTGATTAAATCTACAAGAACCTGGAACCCAACCAGCAGTGGAGACCCCCAGTAACACCATGATTTATTACCCTATAAGGAAACCGTTATGGAATAACCTTCCTGTTGGCAGACTCAACACATATAATTCACCTGATGGCTAGATTTTCTGGTGATTCACAGGCCATACAGAATCACTTTAGCAAGAGATCTGCCAGAATTATTTAGTGATCTACCTCGGTTCTGGTTTGTGGAGAGTGATAGAGCCCTGGAGCACAATTGTGGCATGAAATTCTTGCTTTTCTGCTTCTGAGTGTGAGTGTTCTATAAAGGTTATATTTTGCTGTTTGTATTCTCTGTCCTTCAGAAAGTGCTTCCTGTCCATTCAAACTGAATCAGCATCTCTATGCATCCTTCCAAATCATCATCCCTAATCTACACTACCAGCTTCACTCCCAAGATCCAATCTGAGCTCCACATGCCAACAGGACCACTCAACTTGAATGTACCAATAGCACCTCAATTTTCAACTCATCTAAAACTAAGCTCACTATCTCCCATAACTATGCCTGCCTCCAATGGACATTTCTTTTAAATGTCTTTTCTTTTTCCTAAAGATGCTTTACATACTTATCTATGATTTTCCTTCTTCTCTTACCTCTTGTTCTCATCAAATTGCTTATGCTCTTCTTTTATAATATTTTACTTTGGGACTGGAGAGATGGATCAATGGTTAAGAACACCAGCTGCTCTTGCAGAGGACCTAGGTTCAGTTCCCAGTATCCACATTGGATTGTTAGTCACATGCGGGTGCTGGGAACCAAGTCTGGGTCCTCTGCAAGAGCAGACAATACTCTTACCTTAGACTCTCTTCTCTAGTGAGATCTCTCTCATATACATATCCTTTCTTTCTTTAAGAACTAGCACCCTAGCCTACTGTCTATTAATTCAAATGATAGGAACTGTGATGGTTCACTTTGACTATCAACATAACAGGATCTAGAATCACCTAGGAGATAAGCCTTTGAGCACAATTATGAGGGATTATCTAGATTAGATTAGCCCAGAAGAATAACTCTAAAAGTTGATGACATCATTTTCTGGGCTAGGGTCCTGGACTGCATAAAAATGACAAAGCTAGGTAAGCACAAGAAAGCATCCATTGCTCTCTTTTTCCTGATTTCAGACACAATGCTTCAAGCTTCAGCCTTCACTTCGGACTGTACCCTCAACTGTGAGCCAAAATAAATGCTTCTTTCCTCATTGTACTTAAACCGGGTATTTTGTTATAGCAACAAACAACTGACTATGAACTCCCAAGCCGTCACCACCTCTTCCTATTCCAGAATGAACTATACTGAAGCATGGTTTGACAGCAACATCTAACTACTCAGTTTTTCTTGTTCTTCTCAACATATCCCCCATTAATGAGTTAGCTAGCAATAAATAGAAATGATACCTTAGAAAAAAATAAACCAAGACCTAATAAGAAATTAACTGTATACCTGCTTCCTGGTTCCACATGTCTCTGACTTCTCTAATCTCAAAGTATATTTCAGAAAACCCAATGAGCCCTGGATCTAGGCCTTGCTCGTACCCTCTCAAGATGGGAGTTTTAGGCTCAGCAACAAAAGTTTCTAAACAGCATTCTCTGTTCCTCATTTCCTATAGACCAATCCCTTTTTTTTGCCCATAAATGTTTGTCAGCTCATGCTGCAAATTGGAGATTTCCCAGTAAGCTCTGATTTGGGCAATTTATAAATCATCCTTTCTTAAAGTCTTCTCAAATTTAATTGAAGGAATGCTGGTTTCTTCCCGTGTGTAAAACAGTGTGATGCATGTTTTAGAATGAAGAAAAAGGTATTGCTCGTTGTCAACTGAGAGCCATACTTGATGAAGACTTTTCCCTACTTTAGGTTTTTCTGTTCTAGAATATTGTCCAGGTTACCAGGCTACATTTAATCACATCTCCTTCAAGCTCCTCAAAGCTCCGAAAATTTCTTAAACTTTCACATGTTTTCGGTGAACAGTTTTGAACCATACTGATCAAGTATCTCATAAAACATCCCTAAAGTGGAATTTTCTGATGTTTTTCGTATTATTCGTCAGGGTATAGTTTCTTGGGAGGAACAATGTAGAGATGAAATTTCCTTTTTCCCAGGTACTAGACCTCAATCTGCCAGCTGAGATTATGTCTCTCATCTCTCCAGCACATCCCCCTCTTTCTTTATGTATTATTGTCTTTGGAAGAAGGTCAAGATGCACACCTAAAACTAAGGAGTAAATGTTACATTTCACCTCCTTGAAGCATTAGAATCTTCAAGTTGTTTTAATTCTTCTGTATTTGTCATCTGTCTTTTTCTCATATGTTACTTCATCATTTATTTGTGTCACTGTGGAAACATGCATATTTATCTCAAACTGTGGCTTATAATCCAGCACTTCTTTATTTTTCTATCTTGTTCATATTCTTCCAGTTTTGGCCACTTGGCTGCTGTGTCTCTTTGACATACCCCATCATTATGCTGGGCCGTTTTATTTTGTTTCTTTTTTAAAGTATTTTCGTTCTGGCAGAACAAAATGATCTAGGCTTATCCTGGGTATTTCCTCCCAGTCCTAGCTATAATAAGCCATTTATACAAAAAGAGCCCTGGTTCCTTTCATTGTAGAATATTATTAGAAACCACGATTTCGGTCCTAGGTCTTCTCCAATTAAATCTGAATTTATCAAAATCTGAGTAAATTCTAAGGTGCCATGGAATATAAGCATGTTTCTCACACATAGTGAGAAGAAAGAGGTAAACTAATTTCCATCTATTATTCACAGACATGTGACCTTTTTGTCTCTCTTACCCTGGCTTTTACTGACTGGATAACCTTGTAACATAAAAGAAATATAGATGGTCATAATAACAATAATAGTTACAAGTATGAGGAAGATATTAAGCTAAGTAGTACAGAAATATTGTCTGGTTACATCCTATCAGCATCTCGGAAACACAGGCACTGTTATCCCACTTTATGAATAATGGAAATAATAGCCACCTTCATTGTAATATTAGGAATGAGGGGAGGAAATTCTTTTAAACTCTAGCACAGAACAGGTAAAAGGTACTCAATAAATCATTATTTTCTCACCCCCTTGCACATGGGGGAAGAAAAGAGAAAACAGGCAAAGTCAGAGGCACATTAGCTGTAAATATTCAGCTCATGGTAGGTGAGATGAAAACTACAGGGGTTAGAGTCACTCATTTGTTTTCTTTGTTGCTATGTAAATGTAATCTACCTCACAAGAGCTAAAAATCAACCTGCTTCCTGAAAGATCTGGAATGAAAGAAAGATATTTATCTAACAGTCAAGTCTGTTTACCAACTTGTTCCTTAAATTACTCAAATTCTCAGACACCAACAAAATCCATATAACCATTAAATATCGTTTTAGAGATATTTACGTAGTCTAAGGTACCTTCCCTAAACTTTAATGTTTGGATTAAGATGAGGAAAACCCCAAATAAATCCAAAACACCTCTTAAGATGTCAAAGCTACTAAAATGACACAAAGTTAGCAAAATCGCTCTATACACATACAGAAAAAAAAGCCTACAAGTTTCCTCTCCAAGGGAATCAATTTGTTATTGTGAAAAATCTTAGGCAAAGAAGTCGAACTACATGCAAATTTTGCAAGCCTTTTTAGAATAGGTTAAATATTCTGCAAAGTAAAAGGTTTGTTCTCATTCTCCCTGGTTTCTTCTGGTCATTCTGTTCTCTTAATGCTTTGGGAAGATGAAAATTGAGAGTTAAAGGAAAAACCAAGGACACGAGTCTTAAAAGCAGCAACAAGAAACATTTCCTAACCTTTCCTGAGCTCTTCACAGCAGATATGATTCCAAACACTAGCCAGTGGTATCCCCTGGTGCTAGGGGATCGCATTCCTTTCCTGTTCTTGAGTTCTTCTGATTAACAGCAGGCAAGCAAACTTCATATGTCCAGAGGTCACCTCGATGGGCAGCCGACTCCTAGATTTGGAACCCTCCAGATTCTATTCTTTGAACCAATCTCTCAAACCACCCATGACAATAGATGTGTATTTGGTCTCCTCAGTTAACTTGCGAATTCCTTCCCGTCTGTTCCTATCCCCCATTCTTGCACCTGCTAGACCTAGCCCAGATGGTCTCCATAAATATTTCTGAGTTCTTTTCATTGATTGATTACATCTGGGAGTAGTTATGGCCTTGGTCTTTGGAAGAAAATTCAGAACTAGGATGCTTCCTACCCAAACCGTGGGCTGGCAGGGGGCCGCAGAAGGTTCCTGCCCTCTGCAAAGGTTTTCCACAGGCCCGATCTCTGGAAGCTCTAGAGCTCTGAGAATATTTCTTTGATCATGTTCCACATGGCAAGAAGATAATGGAGCTTAAAACCTTTTTTGTAACAAAAGAGCATAAAAAGTGAATTTAAAAGCAAATGGGCCAAAGATTTTCCCTAGGAAGTCTTTCAATTTCACACATAGAAACTTCTTAGGGGGTGGACCTATTAGAAATGCTTTTTTTAGTCTCTTTTTGCATATTTATTATATTCCTCTATGGCTCTGTTATCACTTAATTTGACACTGAGCCTCCAAAGCCACACATTCTTTCTTCCTGAACTATTAAAAAGGAGGCAAAATATTTTAATCATGAAGTCCTGTATAATTTAGAGATTATCTTCTGCTTGTGTGAGCTATGGAAATAATGAAAGGGAGGCTGGGGATTTGTAAACCTAAGGCCTTAATTTTTGGACAGGTGTTCTGCTTAGTGTGGAATTAACCTCCTTTCACACCTTATAAGAACAAATCATCAAACAGCCATGATACACAGGCAACAAAGAAGCAGAATCTGCTACGTGAACTACACTGCCTGCCTCAGTCTTAAGCCAGGTTGAGTTACTCATTTAGGGAAATAAACAGTGAAGGGAGAGATCTTATTAGCTGAACCTGACTGATCCATCCACCTGGTCATCCATAGGGTGAACCAACAGTCTCGATCCAGCTATTGGTTACAATCTCCATTACAACCAAATGAAGATTGGGAATGTCTATGAAGCCTCATGTAACTTTCCAATGCCAAGTCAGTTAGGTCTATGTGGTGATTGAAAGCATAGCAACTGGAGTCAAGAAGAAAAGTGTTCAAAATTCTGGAGCTGTCACCTGCTAACTATGTCTTCTGGAAAGATATTTAACCTGAAGTCTCAGTCCTCTCTGCAGACATGTTAGTTGCATCTACCTATAGGGTATCATAAATGAAGTTAGGAGGTGGTACTCACAAAGCTATGCTCTGGGAATCTGATTATCATCTTGCTATATCCTCTCATTTCTTTTACACTCCACACAACCAGACACAAAGCACCATGTGAAGACTGTGAGTTTCACAACTGGCAACATACAGGCATAAATCAACAAATAAATAAACTGTATGATTATATAGCTAAGCAAGTGAAGAAAAAATAAATGAATGACTGGAGACATATTTATATAGGATACTATGTTAATTAGGGTCTTATTAGGAAAGTGTAGAAAACTGAAACAAAGTAGCTAAGGAAACCATAGAGGAAAAACCATTCACTGGTGATGCTAGAAACCAGCAAGGAATGTAGTTTCCAGACCAGGAGGAAAGCTATCAATACAGAACTTTTACCAGCCTAAAAGGGCAAGAGTGTGGAGGTTTGAGGTGGGCATTCTGCTGCTTCAGTGAAACATCTAGGACAGCTGCCCAATGGATGCATAAAAGAAAATGTTGGGCTGAAAATGTGGAAGCACAGTTCAATGGTAGGGTACTTATTGAGTATGTGTGAGCTCCTAGGTTCAGTCTCCAGCAAGCGAGCACATGTGTACACACACATACACACATGCAGAGAGAGAGAGAGGGAGAGAAGAGAGAGAGAGAGAGAGAGAGAGAGAGAGAGAGAGAGAGAGAGAGAAAGCACCAGGCTCCATAATCCCCTTCAAGCACAAGTCCCTCCTGACCTACAGACCTTCCATAAGCCCCACCTCCTAAAGGTTATACCACCTCCTCAAAACATCCAAACTAAGCTGGGCATGGTGGTACGTACCTTTAATCCCAGCACTAAGGAGGCAGAGGCCGGTGGATCTCTGTGAGATTGAGGCCAGCCTGGTCTACACAGTGAGTCCCAGGTCACCTGGGGCTACAGGAAGACGCTGTCTCAAGAAGACCCTCCCCCTGTGGGTGTGTCTCCTTCTCCAGCATGGCTGTTGTGCTCCAGCCTTGCCAGAGAATGGAGGATGATTGAACATGGCCTCAGATGGCTCAGTGTGTGACAGGAGGAGTTCCCGGGTTCAGTGGAAGAACCATTAACAAACCCAACTGTGAGGAACTTCTGTAAGTAGGCACAGCTGAAGTCAGGAGGATGGCAGTTACTGGACTCAGACGAGTGCTGTGCAGCATCATCTTATTAAAGAACATGGAATGTAAATTACACATATAAGACAATGTACATTGTACTTTATAAATTCCTAGTAAAACCTTATAGAAAACACAAAAACCATTAAAATCCTTTTTACTTTATCTATTTTAGAGAGTTGATCTATCAAAACATTACTTTGGGTCTTGAGGGAGTGTAAACATTAGGTAGAAAGAAGCAACTGGTACATAGTAATACATTATCAAACTGAAGTTTAGAATCTCCAGCATAATCACTGGTTGAGGAATTTTATACAAAGGGTGTTGTCTATCTTTTCCAAGGACTGTGAATTATCTGCTTTACTATGTATTTGTATTATTATGTGATAGACTTTTTCATTGTCGTGAGAAAATAGAGAATTTCATGAGTTACTCTTATTAGTCATTTTATACCATAACATAAATAATAATAACCTCTGTTGAAATCAATTTATCCCTTAGTCAATCTCAATAGCACAATGGCTTTACTCAGAGGCTATTTTGTTCTCCTTTTTTTTTTTTTTTTTGGTCACAGAGTCAGGTGGTCAGCCTGAATCTATACAAGAGTCATTGCACAGGAGAGCTGTTAAGTTTAGTCATTACTAGCATAAATGAAAGCTACTGTAACTCGAATACATTTATTTAGGCAGGCGAGTCTTTTCATTTGTTGGGTCCTTTATCTAGAACAGGGTTCAATTAATTAAAACAGAAGATTTACTATTAAGATTTACTATTAAGAGATTATTTTACTTAATATTTTTTAACTTTATAAAGTCATGGGTGTTTGGTGTGCACCCAAGATCAAGCTTGACTAGGCTGACAGAAGTTTTTGCCTTTATCATTGTCAGACCTGAGATCTTCTCTAGCTATTCTTGATGTGACCAGAAGCACGAAACTTATTCCCATAATTAATTAGTTTGTCTATTCATTTTAACAACAACCTGAAAGATTTAATAAGTACTTTTTAAATATTTTAACCCTTTTTTTAAGTTATGACTTATTTGTACAAATTTTTTTTCTTAATAAAACAGGAGACAAGACTATTAGCTCACAGGGTATAGTTTCTTTTAAAGAGATCTTTTAGTCTTTCTGGATCAGAAAAACCATATTATAATTTACCATACAAAATTTGAACTAAATACCCATAATAAGGAACATAGAAATCAATGATACCTAAAGGAACCTGGAAAGAGCTGATATAAAAATGCTTTTCTCTTTTAGTCTGTGCAAAACATTGTAACTAGAAAGTGAAAAGCAGTGATGCTCAGGACAAGAAGGGGCAGGAACAAAAGCAAGCTTGGAGCAACTAAGCATCAGAGAGGGAAATACTCTATTTCAGAAAAACAAGCTTTGGATCACAATGCAAAAAGGCAGGAATTAAAACCAGTGAAGGCCGAATCCCACATCTCCCATCCAAGCAGGCTATTCCTCTTTACCTCTCATTGCTGTAACTATGCCCTGATAGTAGTTTGTTTCTTGTAAGATTTGCCATTGGAATACTGCAAATTCACATGAGCTTCCTAGGGTTAGCCATCACAAAACATCAGCTCACTTTGTACCTAGCTAGTCTTGGAGGCCTATGGCTAGGAAAAACTTTTTAAGTTCCCTTTAGAAACTGACAAATACATTATGAAAAACAATGTAAGATTTTAAATAATTACTTTTAGAAATCAGCAAATATGCCATATAAAGATGTTAAAATCCAAAATAATTTCCTTTAAAAACAGATAAAGATGTTATATAAACAAATATCAGAATTTAAAATAATTCCTTGTAAAAACCAGTAAATGCATGAGACAAAATAAAAATAGTCATTTTAAAAACTAGTAAATACCATACTAAAAGTTAAAATTTTAAATTATGTTCATTAGAAACAGACCAAAATGATATTAAAATGCTAATATTGTCTCTTTTTAATTTGACATAGAAATGTATTAACCTTGTGACAAAAGACCGTGTGAGAATCTCTTGCTTTTCTATGATTCCATCAAGAATCTAAAAATGAAAATCAAAGTAAAATCAAAAATTGCAAAAGAATTAGGACATATGATTAAAATGCCTGTGGTCCAGGGAGTTCTCAGATTATCATGATCTCCTAGAGTTCTGTAGAACCAGTAAATTTCTGGGTGTGGCCATTTTGAATTAGGCCATGTGGCTGGATTAAGATGGCCCCAAGGTCAAGCACTTCAATGAGCTTTTGAAAAATTTTGTCCAAGGTGGCAGTCAAGCCATGTGACTGTCACCATATTTGTGAAATTACACACATAAGATATGGAGACCAGACCACATGGTTGCCTCTCTCCTAGTAAGGGCACCAGCCATGATCATGAACAAGCACATGGTTTATAATAGAAACCCCTTTTGTACTTTTAAAATCTTATGAAGCCTCATGAAATCTCTATGTAATTCCAAATACTATTCCAACCATCTGAAATACTGATTCTTCTCCTCCAATCTATGCCCTATCCTAACTCCAACTCAAGCTTGAAAAATCATCTTTCACTGAAATTAACCTGTATCCCTGTTGCAGAGAAGGAAAATCATCTTCATAGCAGATTCTTTTGAAATGCTACCTAAAGAATTTCTGTCCAAATATGTTCTCCCCCTGTCTCTAAGGCAACCAAGCAGGTGGTTCACTAGAGTTTGTGATGATCTATGATAACTGTTTTTTAATCCAAACTTCTGAACCCAGAGCCACTGAAGACAGAAGTTATATGGGCTGTAACAGGGGAATCCCTAGGCTCTAGGTATCTTCCTTGTGGCACAAGCAAGTCATGGGGCTGAGAGTGGGGGAGGCCAGACAATAATGCTAGTAAATGGAATCATCAAAGAAAGGCTCAAAAAAGTAGTCATTCCTAGAGATTAGATCAGAAATGATGGTAGAGGATAAGACTTGAACAGGAAGCATCGCTAGCTGATTGGGCACAAGCAGCAGAGGAGAATTGAGAGTGATGTTGTGAGTTGGTTCTTCATCCCTTCTTGCTATGTAATCCTACATTCTTCACCAAGTGATTTTTACATCACCTATAATGTAGGGAGTGTAATACAGAGTGAGCATCCTGCTTGCTTCTTTGATGTTGAACCTGGTCCTATAATCTGTTTGGGTCAATGGATATTAATGAATATGATTTGTGATATAAACAAGAATTCTAATCAGTTTGCATAAGTTGACTTGATCTCCTGTAGTCCTCTCAGCTTTCATGAGGAGAGCACACCTTACGAGCCTGTTTGCATCTACACGAACCCCAGTAGCGTCTAGCCTGGCCCTAATTTACACAGCCTGGATCAATCAAGCCATAGGGCACTATAGAACCATGCTTGTCAAACAACCTTAGCTGAGCCATTTGCTACTCAGGAAAATTTGACTACTAAGTTTCTGGCAAATGTGTGGGGACACGAGCCAGGAAGTTTTAGCATATCTACACGTCAGATAACACATACCATTATCTTAGACAGTGACTGGCTACAACCTTTGCAGTGTTTCAGCTCTGTTTTCAGCAAGTCCTTGCATATGAGAGCAGAGTGTACACCCCAAATGATTATTCCAGAGCCAGAGGGATATAGTGGCATCAGCCTGAAGAAATACTGAGATCAAGTTCTGCTTTCTCTTTGCTGTCCAAACTGTTCACTCCAAGCATTATGAAGTGCTGTGACCCTGCCCGCTCCTCGGGGTGCCATGTGTCAAGTAATTGCAAGTACTGATGTGGATGCCATTATACGGTCTAAAGCTTCTCTTCAGAAACATGACCCGTGGCCCTTTGACCATTCACATGGCTTTTGCCCACCTCTTCTCATCTGTGACACATCTTGCTACATCTGGCCCATACCTCCCCATACTGCTGCAGACATGATCTCACCAGGCTTCGAAAGGAACACCAGAAACATTCTACTAGATTTTTAAAACATTGCAGAACTCAGAAGTGAAAATACCACATACTTTCCTCTGGAACACCTGTAAAAGGGATTGAGAGTACACTTAAATTATCTCATTTCTCCATTTCCGTGAAGAACCCAAACTACATACAGCAAAAGGAATGACTCAAAAACTGCAGAAAGAACCCCATTTGTGTACTTCCCCTGATTCCTTGAAAGTCTCACTATCCTCCAAACATGTGAAATATATATAATTAGAACAGATTTCCTGCTTTCAAAGAGTTCATAAATAAATAAGTTGAAAAGACTTAAGCAAGCATTGCTACATACCACAATAACAACTAAAAGTGAAAATCAGATCATAAGCTGTTGAAAGAATGTTCTTTGAATTGTTGCTATAATTAATGTGCATTTTATCATCAGAACCACTGAGGCTTGGAAAGATTCAAAGAACTCAATAAGGCCGAATAACTCACAGATGGTTGACGTGAAGCTTGGACGGGGCTCTCGATTCTCTTGACTCTGGAGTCCATGTCCTTAGCCAGGGTCCTTGCTCCCTCTCCAGGGTCAGAATGCAGTGAAACAAGATTCCCAATGAAAACCTTTACCAAATCAGGAGGTCACACAGTGGAGAAAATGGCCATGTGAATATTGAAAGTGCATCCACTTTTACTAACAGAAATAAGAGAAGGCATTTCATCGAAGGGAACAGCATTGGCAAATATTATAGAGGAGTGGGGAGGCTAGATCATTAAGGAAGGTTATAGCAAATGTCACAGTGGGTCACAATAAAGAGAAAGCGATGACAAGTCAGAGGAGGGAGGTAAGAAGATAAGTAGGTACCACACTAAAAGGACCCCGAAGCATCTTGCAAATTACATTCTTAGTACCCTTATAGAAGTCATCTTTTCTTTGATTTCATGCCTTCATCTATCCTACTTTGCATTTTTTGAAAATGAATTTTATTTTGCTGTTTATTACCCATTTATTGAACTTGTCTATATCTCTTGGAACAAATTTTATCCATCATTCTTATTGGATTTATTCCAGCACCTCCCTGGTTTGCATAATTTGCAAATTTCATTAACATTCGCTTTACTTTCTCTTCGAAACCATTAATAAAACTGTTGCATCTGATCAGACTTAACACTGATCTCTTTGGCACCCCTACTAATCAACTACCCCTCACTAGGTGTCACACTATTTATCACTGGGCCTTGTTTACAGATCCCCTGAAAATTATCAATCCCTATGAAAGTGTTCATATCCAAGCCAGTGTCAATTAATTTTATAAGTACAATTTCGTGATGTGGTATCAAATGCGTTCTCCAAATAAAAACGTATTGCAGTGACTTTGTTCCCCTCTACTTTGAATTTTAAACAGCTTCCAGATCAGTCTTGGATGATTTATTTATGGCAAAAACTAAGCGGCTTATTCACTCATGGTTCCATTACGTCTTAGATATTCTGGACTATTTTTCTCCATACACTTGAATTTCCTAAAGGTAATCTCAGGGATCATTCCTCTTTTCAAAAGATAGGTGAACACATTTGTTGTTGGTCTGAACTTCTATGATCTCCGCAAATATATCAAATAGTTTAAAAAGCAATCCTTTTTCTTTTTCATCTGGCAGCTTTTGTAAAGGAGGTTAGCAGTCTCCACAGGCTCTGAGCTATCATCCCGGTAAGCTAGAATTAGATGTCACCTGTTTTGACAATGAATATGTTTTGCTGTTTATGGATAAAACATCAGCTTTGTGAGCCCCTTCTATTTGTGCCTCTATCCTGGTATTTCCTCACTCATTCATCCCCAAGTGCAAATAATATACAGCATGAAAGAGGCCAGGCGAATGTCCCAAATGGCCGGCTACCACACTCCAGAGGCTGTATGCTTGAGAAACACAAATGGATTCAAAAGAACTGTCGATCTACTAGTTAAAATACTAGTATGCCCCCAAACTGAACGCACATAGCACCCTTCTTTGCTATACTTCATTCTGATATATCCCTGTCTGTGACTCCTCACCTTCATGGTCATTGACAAAGACATTTGACAGATAATGAGTGCTGGTTAGCTTTAGTTGTCAACTTGACATACCTGGGTAAAGGGGACCTCAACTAAGGAATTTCCTTCATTAGACTGATCTGTAGCCACATTTGTGTGTCATTTTCTTGGCTGTTGAGTGATGTAGAAGGGTCCAGCCTACTGTGGCAGTGACACCCCAGGTAGGTAGTCCTGTACTATATTAGGAAAGCAAGCTGATTATGGGCCAGAAGAGCAAGCCAGTAAGCTGAATTCCTCCGTGGTCTGTGCTCCAGGTTCCTGCCCTGAGTTCCTGCCTTGGCTTCCCTTGGTGATAGACTATGAGCTGGGAAATGCAAGATAAAATAAATCCTTTCCTCCTCAAGTTGGTTTTGGTCAGTGTTTTATCACAACAATTGAAAACTAACTAGAACAAGATATAAATATGAGCAGTCATAATTTCAGTACAAATTCTCCTTTTGTTTCAACATTTTAACAGAAGAAAAGAAGAGCAAAAATGTTTACAAATAAAAAATGAAGCAAACAGAGATATCTCTGGAAGGCTACTCAGGAGAAGAAACAGTTTAGAAACTAAAAACTCAAGTAAGCTTCAGTAGAGCTTCAGTGGTTTCCAAATAAACACTCAAAAATGGTCCAAGTCATATCTCCCAGCACTTGCCTCCTGACTCATCTTGGTGGATACAGTATGCAAGGTTTCCAATATAGACCAGATGAAATCAAGCTGCAGCAGGCACATGGGAACAGTGCTCTAAACGCTTCTCTGAATAAAGCCAGTGTAATGATAGTATGCTCTGGAGACACAGAAACATTAAATAATTAAGGTTATGTGTGGGTGTATGTGGAAACTGGGGGTAGAAGAAGAGGAAGAGAGAGCTAATTAGGAGAAACTGGCTCGTGTAGTCATAGAGGCTGAGTAGTCTAAAAATCTGTGAACCTGACAGTGCAGCTCAATTAGGTTCAGTTCCAGCATGAATCTGAATACTTGAGTACCAAAGACAATGGTATAAGTTTCAATTCAAGGGAGGAACACAGATGTCCCAGATCATATAGACAGGCAGGAAAGGGACAATTATCTTTGCCTCTGTTTATGGTTCTGTTCAGGCTCTCAGTAGAACACCCATCTACAAAGGGAAGATTGACCACTTCAAAGGTTCATCTCATCCAGAAACACCCTAACAGGCATACCCAGGAGTAATGTTTACCCTGGTCACCTGTAACTCAGGCAAACTGACACATGAAATTATCTATCATGTTTATGTACCTGTCATATATAACTTGGAAATCTCAGTCCTGGAAATATCACTGGGAGACACTGAGAGAAGCCAAATGTGTCTTTAACAAGTGATATATACATCTCTGTTACAACTGTGTGTGTGTGTGTATGTGCGTGTGTGTGTGTGTGTGCATATTGTCTGCCTTTGGCATGTAGGATACATTTTATTTGTATTTGTGGTGACTGAACTTCTGTAAAGGTAGATCCTGGGAAAGCCATAGAGAGGTCCTCATTCCGGCAACTAAAGTATGTGGCTTTCACTTGAAATCCATCTTCAATCCTAACTTTTTCTAGAATACAAGCCTTCAAGTTCAACATAGTCATCCCCATGGTGATAGCTGTAGCAATGTAACAGTCCTCCATTCATTTGTTTATCAGACAAATGCATGTATGAAATACCTCTAGCCAAATTTGATACTAGACACTTTAGAACCCCAAAGATGAGGATGGTTTGGTGTCAGTCATCCAGGGAGTGAAAACAAGAGTAGGAAGTGTCGTAAGGCATGTACACATGTAGAAAAGTAGAAGCACAGAACCTGATACAGGAGATCATGAAAATTCGGAAGCTGAAGAGATCACATCTGATTTTGAGAATCTAGGAAGACTTCGTGAGGAAGGTGAAATGTAAAGGGAACTATAGCAAGTTCAAGTAGTAGGGAGCTATACAGACAGGGAAGAACTGATCCGCATCAACTCAGGTTCCTTAAATGAGTGACATTAAGTGAAATGAACTGATCCAGAAGCCGGAAGGCCTTGAATATTAGACTCAGTCTGAGCTCAATCCAAAAGGCATAAATGCCTTCAATGAAGCATAATTTAATCACACACTCTCTGTCTTTACACTTGACCTGATGAACATTGCCAGATTCTGTGTAGCACTGTATTCTTTATGCCTTTATGAATTTATTCATGAATCCTTCATTTTATAACTCGTTGCTATGTAAGGTGCCACAAGGGATCCAATAAAGGGCAGGTCAGATCAGCTCTACCTTCAGTCTCACTCAGAGTTGACCAATGAAATCAGCACATGTAGAGTTTCACCCAGCTGAACCATGTCTTATGGCCTTTCTCTCTCTCCTTCTATTCTAGCAAAACACAATCCTGTGACATTCCCCCCATGACCTGTGTATCTTCTCTGTCCCTCTCTCTACCCTCTCTTATGCTTTAATCTACCCCAGGACCCAACCTTGTTCCTTTACCATTTACATGATCTGCCTCATGTAAAGATGCTCTTCTTTCCCTGTGGCTTCAATCACCAGTTTCATGACCATAACTACTGTCTGGCTTCATCCTCTCCTCTGATTTCTGACTGGTGTTTTACAATGTTTCCTTATTTATTATATTCATCAGTAAACACTTCAAAAGAAATATGTTAAAATCAAGAACCTTTTCTTGGTCTTCTAAAGTTTATCCTGGTCTGTATGATTTGTTCTCTTAATTAACCATGCACTACATACAACAGTGTTGATGTTAGGAAGGCAGCAAAACTTCTAAATCCTGGTTCTCCATCACAAGCTGTTCATTATACTATTCAAACATCTGTAATCCATCCTTTCCCCCCATCCCAACATGTGTGCTTTGACTTTGGTTTTCTGGGTTATTCCAACATCCTCAGAGTGGGTCTCCCTACCTGTGAGTTGTTTTTCTTTAATGATGTAATGAGTGGTTTCTCTAAAATGAAAACCTGCTAAACCAGACCATAATATTCTGTTTGGCTGGTTTGTTGGTTGGTTGGTTGGTTTTGATTTTGATTTTTTGAGATACAGACTCCCTAAGTAGTTCAGACTGTTCTCTGCCTTCAAAGTTTAGTGATTAGAGGCAAGCACCGCCATGCCTAGATGAAAGATTCATTTAATTCTTTTTAAGGAGACCCCAAAGAGAAAAATGGTATGAGCAGACAATAGGATACAAGAATGAGGCAGACGGGTTTTTTTCTCTGAATACTTCTGTTCCGTCATGTGTTGTGAAGGAAGACGGAAGACATGCAGAATAATTATTAGACTAAACTATGATGAAGAGCATGACAGACATACGTACAGGATTCTGGGGACCACGTAGCAAATAAGACTTCCACATAAAAACAAAACCTCTAATGATGACAAGCTCATAGTCAAAGCCTAAAAATCAGGTCTGGGGCGATGGCTCAGTAGATAAAGCACCCATTGTACAAATGTGAGGACTGAAGTTTGAATGTCCAGAACACATGTAAAAGATAGGCAGGCACAGGCAAGGTGGCCTACTATAATCCCAGCAACCAAGGGATGGAGACAGTGAATCAGAAGAGCAAGCTGACTAGCCAAACAAGCTCCAGGTTCAGCAAATGAGACCCTACCTCAAGAAAAAGTAGAGACCGATCATCCACTTCAAGCCTACACACACTCACACACACACACACACACACACACACACACACATATACACAAGCATTCTACGCATACACATAAAAGGACCCTTAAAAATCATAAAAAGAAATATAACACCTTACGTAGAATCAGTAGGTATAGCAAATAGTAGGTAGAACTGATGTTCTAAGAGCTAGAAATACCAACGATAACCAAATCCCTAAAATTTTGTATACTTAAAATCATTAAAGAGAACCAAAGAAATTTAAAACATTAATAGCAAGATGGAAAACTAGGTTTCTAAATAATTAAATTTTTAATAAAATCCAATAAGATAGCAAAATGGAAACACAGTAGCAATGAGTTAGAGGATGTGCAATGCAAATTATGTAACAGATTAATGAACTCAAAGGTGCTGTGTAGGAACCCATCCAAAATGTGCAAGCATTGTAAAGAGATAAGGGCACAAGAGCTTCGAGCAATGTGAGTTGATCAAAATCCTCTATTACCCATCTGATTAGTGGTGTGAGAGGCAAAACCAGAATGGCAATGTTGAATTTCCTATGACTGAATAAAACTTTAAGTTCACATATTGAAAAATCAAAGTGAATTCTAATTTTAATCAATAAGAACAATTAGAGGAAATGATTTCACTTAAACATACATTGATCTGACTTAAAAAAAATTATCCCATGCAAGTCCATAAAAAAAGAGGTCTCTATCCAATAATCACCATGGCTGTCTCTGGACTGGAGGTCCCTATGTAGTCACTATCTGAAGTCTATAACTCCTCTGTCTCCATCAGGACATTCTTTACCTTCCTCCAAGAGCCAAACTACAGTGTGCTATCAGATCTTTCCTTAGGGTTTTTATAGAAGCCCAGGTATGCTTCTGGGCAGCCATGCCAACCTGACATCATTAGCTTACAGCCTCCCTGTTCCTGCCATCTCGGACTCCTGCCAGCATACCCAGCTCGAATATTGTGGAGTGGGGCTATCTTAAATGCTAAGGGACTGGGAGGGCAGTTAAGTTGATATTCCTGTTCAATGAAGACAGATAAATAGATTTCCAATCCCCTAGCCTAGCCTCACCAGCCCTTCATCCTTCTCAGTCTCTTCTGACTCAGCCTCTGCCCTAGAGACAGAAAGTTGTGCTCTGCTGACACTGGCCTGGATCTCTGTGACCAAGGACAGAAAATCTTGCAAAGACTTCCACGGGCAAGAATGCCCCAGCCTGAGTGCCCTCAAGATGCACACTGAATCCATATCCTGCCCTGCATCTCTAAAGCTGGCCAGAAGTCCTTCTCCAAGTCTTGGCTGCTGAAGGGTCTTATAAGGAAAACAATCCTCCCTCCCCACCCCTGGCCCTTCACACCAAAACCATACATTTACCACTCTTCAGTCTGCAGGCTCACTTCTATTCCCACTCTGACATTAAAAAATACCCATCAAGATGAGTTCATGGAGGAAGGGGATAAAAAGGAAAGAAAGAAATCATTTCACTGAGGTTTAGCCCTGGTAGAATTTTGTCCCTGCAGACAAATTGGTATCCTTTAAAATAACAGAAGGCTTATATTATAGGAATTGTCTCATTCTTGTGTATGAACAAGAGGTTCAAATGTATAGTGAATTTTAAAGAGCCATCTACTCTATATCTGACAGTATTTGCAGGCAGAGAGGACAAAGGACAAAAGGAATTTCCTAGAATTAAAGAAAAATTAAAGAAATGGGTAAGAGTCATCCTATTCCAACATGGCCAAATGTTTTCCAACATTAATTGCTTGAATTACATTCAGTTCCCCTAATCCTTGTTTGACCCTTCATCATCTTTCCAACAGAGCATGTTTATGAACTTGGCAGTAGTTCAAGGCAGACAAAAGACAACAGTGGTTCTGTCTCTCCTCAATCAGGGAACAATTTCCCAAGAAATTACAAGTGAGTTTTTATAGTCTCTCACCTTCTAGAAACAACTGAATCTTCACTAGCAAATATGATTAAGTAAATTCAACAAGTGGCCACTAGCTAGACTTCAGGAAATAGGTTTTGTTTTGTTTTGTTTTTTCTTTCTGTTTTCTTTGCCTTTGTTTGCTTGTGTGCTATATGCACAGCAAAAGAAAGAGCCATCCCCATTTGATAGTAACTAAGTGACTATTTATTCATGAATGCATACAATAGGGTTTAGGGTAGAAATTTTAATGGGAAAAGCAGAAAATACAGTATTAACAACCCCATTCAGAGCCATGATTTATTTCACTGATTTGGATTTTCTGCCCCTTCCTGAGAGAGAGAAAAAAAAATCTAAATATAGTTGAAAGCGTTTATCACCTGAGATACACCATTTGGAAAAGAAAACAGAACATATTTTTAAGCCATAAATTTTCACCAAGTTCACCCCTTGCATAAATATGCAGCCTCAGACTTTGCAAGAAATATTAAAGTTCATTTAAATTGCAAATCTGACCTTATTAAAATGGCTTTCTCAAAGTGCCATAAACAAATAGAGTGTGTTGGTAATACTGCCAAACAACAGAACACGTTCTCAACCAGTTCTATAATTAAACTGGAAAGATGGGATTTTCACAGCTCTGAATGGCTCAGATGGACAAAAAAAAAAAAAAACAGTATTAGGACAATGACTTGAGGTGGGAACAATGTGTCCATCTGGAGGGTTCCTTTAATAAATGGCTCAGCACAGTTGCTCTTTGGAAGTCAGAATGAGGTCTTATGAACAGCTTGTAAACATTATTATATTGTTACAAAATTTAATGTGTTTAGAATACTTTTCCTAAAACTACCACATTCCCTCTTAATGTTAGAAGCACAGCCATTAAGATTTACTATGTTTGGGGTAAGAATGAAAAGGAAACAATTAAGAATGAGCTTATATCTGCAAATTGCTATAAAGAGCTAATAAATTTCAGAATTAAAAGCCAAACAGATATTCTAGGCTGTTTACTAAGTTTATGGAAAATCCATACTTTAAGGTGTATTTAAGTTAGTGGACTGTCATCAAGCAAATGACTTCCTTTTACTTAGAAAAACAACCCATGGCTCCATAGGCTGTGCCAGTTCAGTGTGGTTGAGATGAACCTTGGCTTGGTTTTAGCTGAGTTTAGCAACTGTGGATCTCCGGCTAAATAAGTGCTCCCAAGATTTAGGGCAGATTGATGAGTTTTTAAAAAGCAAAATGAGGGCAAGGGATGGACCGCAAACACTTAAACTCTCCATTGACTTGAAATGAGGTCATCAACCAAAACACATTAAGCGCTTTAAACATCATTATGTCATATTAGATGTGAAGTTTTAGATAATTCATCAATTCATTCAATAAATGTTTATAACATGCATGTGATTTTCAGAGGATTAAATTAGATGATACGACAGCCTGTAAAGTCTAGTCTGTGACACAAATTGTGACAGTTACCATGAATGTCTCCACTACCTGAAACTAGAACTATTACAATGGAAACTAAGCAATGTTGATCATACAAGATATCATAGCCCAGATAATCTTCATGAAAACTCATACATGAGCACCTAAATATACCAGGCAGTAAAACTGGCAACTGTGCAATTGGAAATTCCTGGGAGATCTGCAGTCGAATGTCCCCATCAGAACACGGGACAGTGACTTTCTGGAGATCACCCAACTGCATGTATTTGGCTGCTGAAAGCAGCTCTACATTGGGCCACGGTTGCAACCAGGCCACTTGGAAAGACAAATAGCAAATATGTCTGACACCAACATATGTCTAATGTTAAATTATCTCTTTGAAATTCCCTAGTGTTTTCTGAATATCTGCCTCCACTTATGATCTCTTGAAGTTCCACTGTTTTGTCCAGTCAATCCTATAATCAAACATTAATTGAGCACCTCCCTGGAACTATGATAGAGTTAGATTCTATTATAGGTGCTATTGGGACCCATTGGAGAGTTAATATGTAGGCATACGCACCCAGCACAGCATGTACTCAATTATTCTAAGTTCCCATATAATTAAAGATTTGAATACAACCAAGCTACTAAAACAGAAATAGAAAATAGAAAAATAAGCAAACCATCAAGCTAATAGAGTTACTGAACTTAAGCATTTCATTTTGTTCTCCATGGAAACAATTCAGAGCAAGGAATGTGTTTTAGTTCTTGTCATTTTTTTCCCTCTCCATAACACCAGGAGAGAAAGAAAGTTTCACATGACTAATGACTAACATGCCCCCAGATTCCTCATTCAGAAAGGACCATTTTCTATATTTGAAATGTAATGAGAAAAATATCCATCAATGCTAAGCGCTTGAGTGTGGCTGTTCCCAACTAATAAATCACAAACCTTGGTCAATTGGTTGATCCCAAAGCCTGACCAAGGAGATTACCAAGCACCTCCCTCTTACCATCTTGCCCCCACCTTTCTTTTTAGTCCTAAGCCACTCCAGCCATTGCGCAGAAGGTATGGGTTATGGGGCCCAGCCTCTCTGTCTACATGTATACTTACACTACACTGACATCTACATATGTACATGCACATATATGTCTCATAGTGTCACTGCAACATCAATTGTCACTTCTACCCCAGCTGAGCAAAGTCCTTTATAATCACCCACATCTCTCTTCTCATCTAACTCATCAATGTGAAAACTCAAAGATACTGAGAGGTAATTCACTGAGTGGTTGGGGGTAAATTCTCCAAACTCAATTTTAAGTTGTTGGCTGGCATTGGCCGGTCCCTCGGGGGAGGGAGCAAGGAGGCACAGAGTCAACCACGCAGACCCTGGGAGAAAGTGGAATCATGACCTCATTTAATTTTAGAAGGGAACTGGATTTATATTTTTGCCAGGCTTAGGGGAGGTCTTTATCTAGTCATCTGATGTGCTTCATTCTGGTTGGTCCTGAACACCTGAAGATCTGAAGTTCTTCACTCCCATTGCTCCTGGATGGCTGCTAGCCTGAGAACTGCCCCAGGTTAGATCACAGGAAGTGTTCACTGCACACGCATGCTCAATATAGATTCTAGCTGGCTTAAGCCAGCAGACCGGGGAGCCTGCCTGACCTGGCCTGAATCATCGTACATCAAGTGATCTCAATATTAACATTAAAGTTAAGGGATTGTTGTGGTCTTCCCCCAAACCACAGGGAGAGTTATCTCACTAAGGAAGGGAAAGAGGAGCTTGGAAAGAAATCAGGTCCTCCTTGTGCATCAGTTTCAGGGAAACTCTTCATTGTCTCTGCCCAGACTATACATGACGCCTTCCTCCTACTAATTCTGACTGGAGAAATAAAATCAAGAGATTGGAACTAAGCAAAAGAAGACGCAAACATGATTTAAGCTTCGATTTTCCATGCAACACAGCTTGAAGACAGCAAGCTCTATGACTCCTTGAGAAGACAGTAAATAATGTCAGCCCTCCTCCCAAGGCTTAGGGAAAGGCTCCCCCAGTACAGTTCATGAATCTATTTTCTAGCAACTGTCCTTGTTTTTCTACAATTTATCCAACTTTCTGGACATGACCACTAATAATCCCTACAAGATAAGTAAGTATGTGATTTCATCTGACCTTGATAGGCCAGACCAGGTTGAATTGACAGAAGAGCTGGAAACACTCAGAGAATGACTAGTCAAATCAGGACGGAGATTCCTCACCTACAAACATAAATGCAGAGGGTGAAAGCAATGACATGGAATCTAGCACACACTTAATTCAAGGTCTACGTGCAGTGAAGATTAAAGGTCAGGCCAGAAAGACGGCAACAGGAAAGGCATCATGGACCAAGCAAGCTCTGGCCAAGCTGGAGATGAAAAAGGGTTTGGCTGGTGAGATTCTAGCCTGTCCAGATCAGTCTCTGAGACACAACATTCCTACCTACTCAGAAATATACAGGAAGAGGAAATGGGTACACACCAACAAAAAACAAATGAATATACTGGTAAAATGAGCTGAGTAGCAGGGACTGGGGTAGTCATTTATCAGAACGTTTTTACAATCTCATACATGTCTTTTCAACTCAATAGTCTGTTAAGGAAATTAAAGTTGTACATAAAGACTTATCTCAACTTTTGTATATGTAATATAAAGTTTAAAGCAAACTAAATGGCCCAAACAAGAAATCAGTTTCAGAAAATTATGCTACACTGATGTAATGAAGTACTACTAAGATAATACAATGAAAACAACTCAGTATGAACATGAAAATATATTCCAATATATTAAGCTTGTCACATAGTTTTATATTTCTAAATTTTATTAAAATTGTAATAAATTCTGTCAAGTACACAACACACATACTATTATGTGTCTTCATGTGCACATTCATAATTATAGATAAAACGTGTTCATCTCGGGATGGTGAAATTCAAAGGACACATTCTTTTGTTTTTAATTGTCTACATTTTTCTCATTTTGGTTTGATGAACATATATTGCTTTGTATATTTTTTAAATTTTAAGGGACTGTGGAAATAATCCCATCAGTGACGTGCTTTCTTTGCAAGCAGGAGAATCTGAGTTCAATCCCTAGAATCCACATAAAAAAGCCAGGTACGGTGGTACCCACTTGTAATCCCAGCACTAAGAAGATGGAAACAGGCAGATCCTTGGGGCTCACTGGCCAGCAAATCTACATATTGAGTTCCAGACCAGTAAGAAACTTTGTCTCAGAAAATGGTGAACGGTGCCTAAGAAATGGCACTCAAGATTATGCCCTGGCCTCCACACATACCTATACATACATGCAGATGAACCTACACACGTAGGTGCTAGTGCATGCACATATGTGCATGCACACACACACACACACACACACACACACGTACATATAAAGTTACAAGGCAACTCTCAGAAAAACTAATAAATGAAACAAGTCTAAGAGCTGCAGCCGTCAGTTCACAATATGATCTGTAGAGGCCTCAGGCTTATCTATGATTGTAATTGAACTCCAGGCAAAAGTGTGGCTTTAAAAAAAAAAAAAAAAAAAAAAAAAGCATTTTGGTTATCAATGCATTTGGCTTGGTCATTTTATTCAAGACACACCAAAGACAGCAATAAAGTTCACAGCTAGCTAAGCTTTGACTGCCTTCAAGTTCATGAATCAGATAAAGAAGAGACTGGAAAACAAACAGCAGGGCCAGCCCTGTGTAAAGACAGCGGGGATAGCCCTGTGTTTATATTACTGCAAGAGGACTCAAGTTTACACCACTTATTGTCTCTGTGAACAAATGGAGCCTGGCAAGTCAGAGGGAATAAGGACTCGCCGCTGTGGAACCCCTCACTGAAGCTGAATGCACACATCCTCCGAAAAGAAACACTCAGGCTATGCTGCTTAATAACAGGCTTTAGAGGGATGACAGAAAGCACATCAAAACCACATTACCCACTGAATAGGGAAAAACTAAATAGAGCAGAGTTTATTAACTGGTGGAGAAAATGATTATAGGGTAAATAAAAACAATTCAGGGAAATGGCAATGGAGATGTATTAAGGAAGAAAGAAAGGTATTACAGCCAGAGAGTACAGAGAATGAGGTGGCGAAAGGGCAGGCAACTGGTGCCGAGGTGGAAGAGATGAGCTGGCTCCAGACTCAATGTGAAAACCCATTCACGGTTTTCTTAATACAACAGCAGGCAAGATGGGAAACAAAAAGGAGCTCATTCACACACAAGAGACTGGGAAATGCAGCAATTAGAGGGCTGTGCTGGTCCAGTCCAGGAGTGTCACAGGGAGGAGCAGAAAAGCTGAGGTGAAGTGTCTACTGGAGGATTAGAAAGGGGCAGCACAGACACCGGCAAACAAACCCAGTAACTGTCTGCTGTGGAACCGGGGATGTAACCCAGAGCCTGTGGGGACATGAAGCCTAGGGGCCAAGTCCTGTCGATGCATTTGAGAGTTGAGGGCCTCCTCATATCTTGACCATACTAGAAGAATCCAGGGAGCTGAACTGCATCGCTAAAGTCATCCCAGGGATAGTGTTTCCACTCTGTGACTTCTCACTCTGTCTTTGGACATACATGTGCACAAACTCCTACTCCACATGGCATAAATCCAAAGTCAAGTACTTTATCCGAGGCTTTGTTAGAAGAATAATTATATTCATTCCCAAGCTACATTTTCTGGAACATTTATCTCCTTTGTTTGTGGGACAGTATATCTGCTGATGTGTACCATATGAATAATTCTCTGATCCCTTCAACAACTAGAAGTCATGCAGAGATTAAATATTAGTTCCCGTTTATTTAACACCTGCTATGAATCCCCTGCTGTTCAAGCTGCCTTCATGATCACTGTTGCCTCCCGGTTTCTCACATTTAAGCCTTGTCCCCTGACCACCATTACCTCAAGGCTCCTTCATAACTGTAGTGTCTGTAGAAATGATTTCTCCTAACATGCAGCAGCAGCATTCCCTTTTCACGATAACAAAACTAAGTTACATAGACATTATAAAACACAAGAACCTATGGTTTGTCAATAGTGAGTGGGTATCAGAGCTGTGTCTTCCCCAAATTCTAGAATGCTATAGGCCCGCTCCCTCTTAATCTTTTCCTTGTGGCTCCTTTTAAACATTAAAAATAAAACCTCCAAAACTCAGAGCAATAGCTATTGTGAGACAAAATAGTTGATGGAAAGTGCCCAGCTAGTGGTCCAGGTAATGACAGCCGTATATACAGGCACTAGAAAAATCATTTGAGGCAAGGGATGTATTCAGGCTCTTAATAAACTAGTTTATGAACTCTGCACTTGTTAGGTTGACAGAAAAAGAGAAGAGGACTTTAAAATGCTTCAGGATCAAAGCTGAGGCTCTGGAAATGGAGTTCTGTTTGTTGTATCTTTGCAGTAAGAAAGGCCCATGTACAGAGCTGAAATTCCTAGATGGTGAGAGACCTTTGGGAAACTAGCACAGCTGAAGAGCAGGCTGGAAACCTGGGCCAAGCTGCCATCAAGGAAATACTGGGGAAGACGTGGGAGGAATGTGCACATAATCACCTCCTGGCAAGGCCACAGCCCAGCCAGCTAATGAACTTTGCTGATTTATATTAATGGACGAGATTTCCCCCGTAATAATGTTACCTTATATGGCAAAAAGGTTCTTTTGAAAACTGCAGTTGAAGTCACCACTCACTTTATTTGTGATTGATCAAAAGAGGGAAATTAGGGTGGCTCAATCTAATATTTACTTGGGTGAGCAGAGAGTTTGAGCCAGCCGGTGACGGAAGGGGCGAGAAATCAGTGTATGACAGAGACTCATCATGGGGAGGAGCAGGGAGCAGGGGTGCCACTGCCAGATGTGCTGGTGCAGGTAGACCTATGAGAGGATCTCTAGCCAAGGAGTTACATGCCCAGGAAGGCCAGCAGACCTGGGACTTGAACACCCAGGATATCATCTACAATGTTTTTCAGCAAGAACTGAGAATCTACGACCCATCGTTCAAATCCCACCCCTCAACTCTTCTTGTAAGGTCTATCAACTAAGAATAGATTTTCTAATTTTAAAATGTTGAAAAATAGACAAAAGAATATTTTGTGTCATATGAATGACATGCAAAAACACATAAAACATTCAAATTTCAGTGGCTCTCAATAGTCTCATTGGTATACAAACCATAATTATTTGTTTAAGAATTCCCTATGATTGCTTTTATGCTATAATAACAGGGCATCGGATTGTAACAAAGATTAGAAAGTCCAAGAAACCTGATTAATATATATTTAATAGCTGCCTATTTCAGAAAAAGTTGCAGGTCCTTGCTTGCTGTCCTCTTATCAGAACACTCGAATGCTGAACATCTGCCCCAGTGAACCTCTGTGGCTCCCACTGTGACGTCACAGAAGTTGAGTTTGTCCACAGCTACAGTTCATAGATAGGCAAAAGAGGCTGAAGGCCCACAAGAGTGGTTCTTTTATCTTTAAGTTCTTTCTACTACTTCCGTTTTCATCATCCTATTTTCCACTTTTAGGAAAATATTAGAAAGGGAACAACAGGAGAGAGCTAGAGAGAGAAATGCTTGGGACACAAGCAGATGAGGTCACACACCAGAAACAGCAAAAGAAGACAAGATGCTCATGAGCATGAAGAGTTGGGAAACTGAATATTTTTAGTGGACTCCGTGGATACTGTCTAGAAATGCTGTGGAAGCATTCAAATGGGGGAGAATTCTGGCTTTGTTATTTACTTGCTAGCACAATCATTTTCCTGAAGCTAACCCCCAATTTTCTCATCCGAAAGTCTTGAGGGAAGAGCCCTTCTTAAGTTATCACACCCTCACCTCATAGCTGAACAGTTGATTGGCTTGAGTAGATGCCCATGTGTCTGCTTTCCTCACTGGCTTCTGTGCTCACATTATAAAACTAGCACATTACCTGAAATCTGCTCTTTGGTGGGCAATGAATAAAAATTTAGTTGTTGGAATAAATGAACACTATGGCAATTAAATTAGATTGTATAATGTGAAGCCAGGAGTGGCAGCGATGTATGTATACACACTCAAGCACCTGTTAGGCAAGGCAGGAAGATTGCAGATTCAAGGCTATCCTAGGCTACATAGCAGATTCTAGGCCAATCTGGAGTATTCAGTGTGATCCTGTGACAAGGAACAAAATAAAAAAGCAAAAAAGAGGTGTGTATGTGTGAGGTCAAACATAATGCAACCGAGGCCAGGACTCTTGACGTTTGAAAGGCTGGGTACCTTAGCGTCTGAAAGACGCTATGAAAGAGGCAGCATCGGCTTGCCTAGCACATGCTCACTGCTCCAGTTTCACAAGCTTGACATGCTAAACACCAAAAGCCACTTGCTGAAGTCTCACAAACCCGAGGGAAAAAGATAGTCAAAAGCTATTTCCTTGATAAATTACCCTGGGCGCTTCTTTCAAAAGCAGTTTGCAGATGATATCATCATGCATATAAACAGCCTCCTATTCTTAGTCAACCACTCTGATACAATGACTTATTTCCAAGTGAAAATTGAAGCAAAATGTGTGTCATCGGTTCCTACACTTCTTCAAAAAGAAGAAGAATTCTGCTTTTGTGTTGTTTTTTAGTGAAAAAGACACTGAGCTGATGATTAACAGATTGTAACTCACCCAGTCTACCCTGGCTGAGAGGAACTAGGCTGCAAGGTCAAAATACAGTCACTGAAAGATTTTAGGGCAACTTCCATTCTCTCCACGCATTTCCAGACTTCCTTGCAGACCATGCATTTGTCTTAAAAAGCCTCCTTTTTCAGTCTCATCAGCTTTCTTCCATGGATAAAGCTATTCCCACGCCTACACAACTAAGAGGAGTCATTCCTCAGTTTACTTAAAGACTGTAAAGAGGACTGTAGAGATGCCTCACAAGTTAAGAGTACTGGCTGCTCTTGCAACAGAACCAAGTTCCCATAACCCACACAGTGACTAACAACCTCTCAGGTGCACTTACATACATGTGGGCAATACACTCAAACACATAATTTATATATATATATATATATATATATATATATATATAAAGATAATGAGGAACTTGAGGAGCTTAATCTTCATTGTCAATCTGATTGGAGCTTGAATCACCTAGGAGACTGAGGCATACCTTTGAGATGACTGTGAAGGCATTTCCAGAGAGTATTAGCCGAGTAGGGAAAATTTACCCTGAATGTAGGTTATACCGCCTATGGAGAATTAGATGGACTAGAAAAGGGAAAGGCCAAATGCCAGAGAGATCCCTGGCCCCCCGTAATGAGAACCAAAGTACCCTACCATGTTTTCCCACTATAATGGGCTGAACCTTTAAATAATTGAATCCAAACAAATCTTTCTTCTCTTTAGTTGTTCGTGTCACATATTTTAGTCACAATAATAAAAGCCTAACTAATACAAAAGTCCTGGAAGTCTAGTGGCTTATCTTCCTACAAATCAGCCAGGAGGTTTGAGAAAGTTCTATAACTTCCCCAAGCCTCAGTTTACTCACTTATAAATTAAGAATGACACAGTGCCTATATCACAGAGATGTTGTACTAAACAGACACATTAGATACATACATACATATACCTGTATACACACAGATAGGACTTAATACATGCTACTCACAAGCCAGGGCTTTAGCATTATTATAGTTTATTATAGCATTATTATAGTTATTATTATAGGATTTTAGAAGCAGTCTTGTGCCTCCTAAGAACTATCATTAATTGAAAGTTTATAAGACACTAAACACTGTTCCTAGTACATGCTCTGTTTCTGTGTTCTTTGCACTATTCTTCTGGGAGGGGAAGTTTCATGACTTCCACTTCACAAGTATAGAGCTTTGACACTCATTCCAAGAATGGGATTTAAACCAGGCTGTCTGACTCCAGAACCAGAGCCCTGAACCACTATCCTGAATCTCTGGTATTCAGAACACTGTGATAGCTTCATAGTGCAAAGATGCCCACAGCAAGGCTAACAGTCAATTTAGAAGTATAAAAAGTCCTACCATAGTACTTATTACTTTGTAGGCAGAGTTTCTAAATTTTTTGTCTTTTGCTCTGATTTTCAGGAAATTATCTCTTCTGGGACAACTTGGCCACACTTCCAAATATTTTTCATAGAAATTTACTTTATAAAAGGGACAAGGATGGCTTAGGCGATGACTCGGTGAGTAAAGAGCTTGCTATACAAGCAAGTATGAAGCCTGGGTTCAGAGCCCAGCACCCACGTCAGAAGTCAAGCATCACTGCATGCACATGCAATCCCGGCACTGAGGAGGAAGACACAGGAGGGTCCCCAGGGCTCACTAACCAGCCAGGCTAGCCAAATTGGTGAGCTTCAGGCTTATGAGAGACCTTATGTAAAAAAATAAAACGGAGAGCAATTGAGGAAGATATCCGATGTCCACTCTGGCCTCCACATATACACATACACATATGCACATATACCAGCATACAAATATTCACACACATGAACAAGTATACATTCAAAGAAACAGAGGTTTTAAAATAAATGATAAAAGAGAGGAAAAGGGTGTTAATACAAGTTTACAAGTTACTTTGTGTATTATAATGTAATATAATTATATAAAAATGGAAAGCTAAGAAAAGAAACACAGAATACTAAAAGAAAATAGTTCATATTGTCCCCAGTCATCTCAGTGATCTCTTCTGTTATTTTGTTTTGTGGGGTTTTTTGTTTTGTTTTGTTTTGGTTTTTGGTTTTTGAGACAGGTTCTCCCTGTAGCCCCAGCTGGTCTGGAATTCATTATGTACACCAGGCTGTTTTTGATCTCACATAGATCTGCCTGCTTCTGTCTTTGAGTGCTGGGATTAAAGGCATGCAGCACCATGTCCAGAATTAGTAATGTTTTAAAAGCAATTTCCATCCTCTTTCCACCCTTCTAAATTTGTTTTGTTTTCCTATACAGCACTTTAAATATATTTCTTAAAGTAAGCATGTACTAGTCAGGGTTCTCTAGATGAACAGAATAAACACATCTTAAAAGGATTTATTATACTAGCTTATATGACTTGGCCAGAGTAGTCCAACCATGGCTGTCTTGTACCAGAGAGATCAAGAACCTGATAGTTGCTTTGTCCATGAAGCTGAATGTCTCAGAAATTCTAATCTGGCCCTGAAAGCCTATGGGAATTCTTCTAGAACCACAAGTTGTCAGTCTCAAAAACCAAAAAACAAAACAAAACAAAACAAAAATCCCACAAAACAAAACAACAGAAGAGATCACTAAGATGACTGGGGACAATATGAACTACTTTCTTTTAGTATTCTGTGTTTCTTTTCTTAGCTTTCCATTTTTATATAATTATATTACATTATAATACACAAAGTAACTTGGAAGCTCAAAGAAGATGGTTCTAATCTCAATAAAGGAATCAGCAGTGGCAGCAACAGGTAGATGAACTCACTAGCTATAGTAAAGGCCAAGAGAGGAAAAAGCAAAGAGTTTTCCTTCTAACATGTCTTCTACCAGGGGTGTTACCAGAGATGCTGCCTACATTAAGGATGAGACTCCCCACACTAATCAAAACAATCAAGACAATCCTTCACAGACACGCCCACAGCCCAAGCCAACATAGACAGTTCCTCACTGAGACTCTCTTCCTAGGTGACTCTAGGATGTCAGGTTGACGGCAAAGTTAACCCTCACAGATAAAATGTGCATTTTATCTTATTGTTGTGGAAACTAGCACTCCTCTTAGTATTTGAACTATGCAGTAGAAGCCAGTTGTACTGATTTAAAGACTTTAAAGTCCCTTTAAACAAACAGAAATTGGCATTTTCTCCTACTTAAATTCAATGGCCAAGTCTCTTCACTTTTCACACGAGCTATTTAAGCCTGATATTCAGAAACTGCCTAAAACATTCCTCTGACTGGAATTCTGCCTGCTACATCCTCTCTTGTCCAGGTGCTCTATCAAATTCCTGCCAATGTTCACTAATCATTCCTGTGCTAGATATTGTACTATACAAACAAAATCTTAGAGACAAATAAACTACCTATACTACATGTCATTCTGTATCACATCAAAGCTCACCAACTTATTACATTTAGGAAGTTTCCAAAATATCCCAAACATGTGGCTACATACCTTATTAGACAGCTAATATTATGGGAAACATGTTATACTGGGATTCTCCAGAGAAGCAAGATCATCAAGATGACAGAGACAGAGTTGGAGATGAAAATAAGTAGAGATCGTAGAGATGGAGATGAAAAAGATATACAAGGAAAGGGGACAGAGCTGAGAAAGACATGGAGAAAGAAGAGATCCACATGGCAGAGACAGAGATTTGTTAGTTACTTTTCTGTGCACCATGATAAAACACCACGGTCAAGGCAACTTAGAAAAGAAAGAATTTATTAGGCTTATAGTTCCAAAAGGATAAGAGTCCATATGGGCGGGAGGCATGGCAGGAGGTGGGGCAGGAAGCTGAGCACTGATTTCCTCAAGCATGAGCAGGAAGCAGACAGAGTCACAAAGTGGAAGCAGGCAAGCCTTCAAAGTCCATCCCCAGTGACAGGTTTCCTCAAGACTGTTCCACCTAGACCTGCACAATCAGCACCACCCAATGAGGCCAAGCATTCAAATACCTGGAGTCTTTGGGGGACATTCCTCATTCAAACCACCACAGAGATGATAAAGATGATAGAGGGCCTTGAGATAGAGAAAACAGAGATGGCAGAGATAAAGATGGAGATAGAGATGGAAAAGAGACAGAGATTATGATGATAGAGTCAGAGATAGAGAATGAGAGAGAAAAATGCTGGAGACAGGGACAGAGATTTATTTTAAGGATTGACTCACAGTTGTAGAGATACAAACTCAAGATGTACAGGGCAACCGGCAAGCTAAAATCCAGGGTCTGGAGGAGTTCAATGGCTACCTTCAAGCCAACTCTTCCTTGCTCAGGAAAGGTCACTCTGTGTTAAAACTGCCAACTAATTCGTTCGAGGGCAACTGGCTTCAATCAGAGTTCTTCTATTTAAATTATAATCTTATTCACTTCTTTAGCACTCCTCCAAAAGAAAAAATATATATACATTTATAGATACATCCAGAATAACAGAAGACCAAACATTTTGGCACCAAGACCTAGCTATAGTGGACATATACAATCAATTATCACACCTGGGATGCCAGCCAAGATTAAGAAATAAGGCTCAGAGCATGTCTACCAGCCTCTCTCCCCACACCTTAGTGAGTCTACTGTGTTCTGGATATTTCAGTGTTCTCAAAATCCTTGTGTAATTTGCTTCAGAGAATAAAATTTTGACAAAATTTAAACATTAAAAAGAAATCTGTTAACACTGAAATATAGAAAAAAATCTCATTAATTAAATCAATTCAGCTCAAGTGGGGGGGGTGCCCTGAATTATTAGATATTCAAAGATGTGTAAGTTCATCTGTTGTACATTTTAGCCAAAATAAGATACAATAAATTAAAAACTCAATTTCTTCTGTCTTCTTTAATAATCATATTTATATGACTGATAATCTATCTGCACATCAATTATTGATATGAAAATAAGGGCCACATGAAGTTTGGAACACAAGTTCTCAGGAGAGGTTAAAGGCATCTCAGGCAGGCTAGTTTTTTTTTAATGAGAATGATTTTTTTCAAGCTCATGTCAGACAAAGTAAATTCTACATCAGTGACATCCAAATCATGAAGTTTCTTCTAAGCAGGATTTGTTTAACACCTTCACTTTTGGGTTTTAAGGTTGTTTTTCTAATACTGGTACTTTCCATGGGTCTAGTCCCAGAGAATAGACTAGAAAACATGCCTTGGTTCCCTTTAGTGTGGTCAACAATAGCCATGAAGAAGCAGCTCGTCATAAGAACACATGAAAATGCCCAGAAGAGGACCTACAGCAACATCTGCTGGATTGGAGTTCCGTATCATAGAATGCCAACCTGAGGAACACCATGCAGGTGGATTCAGGTGCAAGCACAGTTCCCTGGCAGGTTAGGAGGCAGAAGATAAGCTTAAGGAGGTTCATCAAATGGGAAATGAAGAGTTAGCCTAGCAATACAACTAGACTCAGGGAGTCTTTTTCCAAAGACAGCTCATCTCTAAAGTTCCACATTTCTCCAACATTATTTTGTCCACATGTAGTTTTGAAGTCCCTTCTTTTTAGTTGCCAGGGAGATAACAAAGGTGAAAAATCTCTGATGTCTCAATACATTTTGCACACCAGCCATGTCTGTCTTACTTTGTGCATCCCCATGCTTAACACTTGTCTTCCATTCAAGATGTTCTCTAAAACTCTTCAGGTAAATAGCATATAATCACTGCAGGTAGCTACACTCCTCTTCATAGCTTTTTCCTTGAACTGCACTGTTTGATAATTAGCTTTGATCTTCTCCTGACTTGCCCTCATGTAGAGAATGGAGTTCGATCCTATGAAGAGTAGTTGCTAAACTACAGTGTGGTTTGACACCCTATGCGGCAATTCTACCTGTGGTGGGGCGTGAGGGGTTAGGTTGAGCATCCTTAAATGTATTGCCAAGATATTTATGCTTACTCAGACATTTCCTTTGGGTCTTCCTCAGATGACAAACAGAAATCCTACAAAATAGATTGAAGGACCAGGAAAACAGACTTGGAACACTTGCTGTGGTACTTAGGAGACCAGGCAAGTTGCAAATTCAGTTTCCTCACTAGAAAAATATGGGTTGTTTCCATGAACGGTGCCTACCACATAGTATGCACTCTGTAACTGTTGAGAAGAAAAAAATATGTTGATGATGGAATTGAGGTTTGATCAGTGAATAGACAGATTCAAACTGGCAGCCTTTGTATTCAGTCCAGTCATGGTCACACAGAAACCTCAAAGATGTCTATATATGGAACATATATGGAACAGATTTCTTTCTCTCACCAGGTAGGGGTCAGGGTGCTCATGGAATTCTCTTGTTAGTGCTGGCTGCCAGAAATTAGTTCTTCATCCACCTTGCTGATGTCACTTAACTTTCCTTCCCCCAACAAACAATTGCTGAAAGCCTAGTTCGCTCAGTACCAGGAGCATGAAAAGGTTTCCTCTAAGGCAGCCAGGAACATCATAAACCATCCCAAACTGGACCTCTGCTGATCAATGGGACATGCTTAACCCACTTACTTTAGACATCAGAGCAAAAAGAATCAACTAACAGGAAATTCCTGAGCGGCCCTGCCTTGTGCTCTCTCTGAGCAGGCCTTGCCTTATGCTCTCTTTGAATGCCAGAGAGCAATGGCAAATAGGTGAACACAGAGGTTCATTTGATGTCTTTGCAGCACCTACTCCATGTGTTGACCACAAAGCATGTGATGACCAAATGTCAAAGGACTTCCTCAGAAATGCACTGTGGACCCAATAAGTACATAAATAATTTGACATTTATTTGACATTTATTGGCTTCCAGGGGTGTATGGTATATGAGAGACAGGCCACTTGAATTTTAACATAGTTAAATTTTAACATAGTTAAAATTTTGACATAGTTTAGTCTGTAGTTTTAACTCTGTTCAGTTACTCCCCCAGAACAAGTACAATAAAAGAGATGGGTTTTTATAAATGGCACACATGGATTCTGGCAGGTGCTTGAGGGCAGTTGGAGACAAATGTCCATTTCTTGCCTGTGAGATGGAGAAGCAACTTTGACTTTTCTTCTTGTAAGACGGCATCCACTGCTGTAAAGGTTTAATGGCAACCAGCTCATTTGGGGTGCATTTAACAAACTGCACCGGCCAGTCCATAAAGGCTGTCCTTTGATATAGGTGTTGACTGTGCTGGAGGTGACTCCCATTGCTTCAGGGCACAGAGTCACGTAAGCTTTTCCATTGGAACCACCTGCACCAATAGTTAACACAAAGTCCTTCAAGGGAAGCCCACAGCTGAGGCTAGACACACCTCCTCCAGACATCTTGTACCAATATGCTATAGCCAGTGAAGGAAGCTGTATCTCATCTTCAAATGGCTGAGCTTTCTACTGCAGCCCTTAAAAAACACTGTTTGTAATTGTAACCAGATTGTCCCCCCGCCAAACACACCATAGAATCTGGTAATAAAGGTAATGTTCTTCTATAAAACAACAGTTTCATAAAATGATCAGAGCCTGGCCCAGTGTCCTAAACACTTACCTACCCCTTAAAGTGTTGAATTAGATTAAAGTGCCGTGGGGACGTAACTGATGGAATGTTTCAAAATCATAAATGCAGGAGGAGGGATTCTAAACGGGATAATGGGGAGAATGGAATAATGCAATAAAAGCTGGCTCAAACACTGAGTCTGATACCTGATTTATTGTTTTAATATAATGCTGTAAAGGCCATGCTTGAATATACAGCAGTATTTTATTGATCAAATAGTCCCACTCCTAACGACAACTGTTTAACAACGGTTATAAAATGAAGGTGGTGGCACATACAAACAAAGCTGGTTTCAGAGTGTTCCCTAAAAACAGAGCAGGGCATAAGTGAGGGACACTTGAGAGGCGGTGTGCAGGGGTACCCGAGAGCCCCTCTGAAAACCTCATTTTCCATCTGTCCAGCATGGCTCCGCAACTTTGACAATTGCCTCCAGCCCAGCAAAGCTCAACAAACTGGATGTAATTTGAAGGTCCTGGTGAATAAGCACAGCCAGCCAGCAAGACTAGTCTGAACCCAAGCTAGTGATGGCGAACACATCCCACCAGGGGAGAGTAGCCAAAAGAAGGAAATGAGCACATCAGTTACATGCTTACATACTTCCTTGGCCCCCTGAAGGCCCTCCCTGACACCTGGGGACTGACACCGTGGGAAGCATCAGACACAGGGCCATGAGTCATGAACAAAGATCCTCTGCTGAGAACATTTTGTAATCCTACATCAAGAGATGAGGAGTTATACTAAAATACTGACAAGCATCTGTGCTCCTTAGTATAAATAGATAGATGATATATAGATTGGATAGATGATAAATAGATAGATAGATAGATAGATAGATAGATAGATAGATAGATAGATACTCACTAGTCAGATATTGGTGGCACATGTCTGTAATCTCAGCAATTGGGAGGCTGAGGCAGGAAATCTCGAGTTCAAGATTCTCCTCTGCTAAATAATGAGTTTAAGGCCATTCAAGGATAGATAAGACTTTTACACATGCGCGTGCGCACACACAAACACACACACACACAAAACCCAATACCTATGGGCCATCTTTACAAGTTTACCATCATCTTGTCCAACAACAGGGTCTTTATTTTTTATGCTTTCTCAGGAGCAAGGCACTAGCTAAGAGAAGCTCTAGGATCCCACCTAGTCTGCTCTCAACTACACCTGTGACTTCACGTTGATAAGTGAAAACTCTTCAAGTCTTAATTTCTTCATCCTTAGAGTAGGATCAAGACTATTATCTACCTCCTGATGGTTGAATAAAAAAAATTATTCACATCTTCTTAACTATATGTCACGAACCCATCTGGGATCATTCAGCTGAATGTGGGATTTACAAAGAATTTGACAGAAAAAGGTTTATCAATGTTTAGCAGTCAATCAATTCAAAATCAAGTGTGTGATGGTCCCAGGGCATTTTTAGTAGGATATATCCATATATGTTATAATTTCACTGTAGCCTTGGTTCTAAACACACATGAGCACTCTGCACTTTGTGTGCCTTCCCAACACTCAATGCCAATGAACATGTCTCAGATCAGATATGAGACCATTATATGTTCTTACCCATAGTATTTTTGCTACACACACAAAATATTCTGATCCCATAGAAATACAAAGAAAATATTTTCCTTCTGTTTTTCCCTATCATGTAAGAGTAAAATTAACATACCTTTGGATATGTTTAATTTTAAACACTGATATTGGAAAAGTTGACCTGAGTTTCATTAAAAACTATTAAGTGAAGTTTGTCTTGGAATCAGTAAAGAAGTTCCAAAAATTTCTGAGATGGCCTTGAATTTGCTTCTATCATTTTGCATTATGTATTTATGCAAAGTGATATTCTCAGCATTGATGATTTTAAAATCAAACTATCGATCAACTCTGTAAAACACTGTGCTCTGTGTCCTACAGTATCAAATATTCAGCCATTTAATTCTTTCTGTAAAGTAAACCAGCATATCCATCTTCTTAGTATGTAAATCAGCCTTCATTTTTAATAAATAGTAAAATTATATATACACACACGAAAAAATTGCTTTAAAATAAATTTCTTTGTGATTTAATGTCAATAAGTACTTTACTTGTATCCTATTTTATATAGATCTAGAGTGAAAATATAATGGGAAAAATTTAAAGAGCCATGCTATATATATCTAGTAATGTTGGAGTGATTCTGAGACTACAGTGATTCTGAGACTACAGTGATTCTGTTTTTAGATGCACTCTGTGGGGGTAGGGGAAGTTTCAGTCTAGAGGCCTCAGAAAAGAAAACAACCTCTAATTATAGCTCCAATGCAGTGTCAATTCAGAAACTGAGAAGTCTAGTTCCAGCAAATTCGACTTAACTTCATAATTTCTCCTCTGCCTGCACCAGGGTCAGTTCTACAAAGACTATGATTATTTTCAGTGGTCTTCTTGGACAACACTGCTTTAAAATGTCTCTAACCCTTGGGAATGGAGAGATGGCTCATCAGTTAAGAGCACTGGCTGCTTTTGTAGAGGACTTGGGTTCAGTTACCAATACCCATATGTCACCTAACAACTGTCAGAACTCCAGTTCCAAGTGATCTGATACCCTATTGGGCCTTTGTGGGCATTGCATGACATGGGTGCACTTACATACATGCAGGTAAAGCACTTACACATAGTGCAGGTTCATCTACTGAAGTCTAGGAACATCTGAGGATGCTAACTTGACACAATCGACTTTAACACGGAATGTATGGATTCCAGTTGGGGGGCTGTGGAGGGGTGACAGTGGGAAAGGGGGTGTACAGATGAGTAACATTGATTGAGAGATCTGTATGAAATACACGATGATTCGGTAAAAATAAATACAATTTAAATAAATGAATGAAAATAAAATGTTAAAAATATCGCCAACCCAACATTTCAGACAGTGTGCACCACTGGTCACATCCGTATCCTCTGACCTGCTTTCCTGCTTCCTCCTCTCTTGTCTCTCCCACCACCCCCCTCTGCCCACTCTCCTCATTTAGGCTTGGTCCCAACTTGTCCCCAAAACACTGACACAGAACTCACCATCCAAGGGGTCCCCCTGGATCCTTTAACTGGAGAGAAGAAAAGGCAGAATGAAGCAGCAACTATCTCCAGGCAAATTTTCGTCAGCACCCTCTTCCTGTTCTTGTACATCCTTCCTCCTGGCAAGCTGACATGACAACTAACCTCCACTGCTCTGAAAAATTTGCATTTGGTTCAGCACCTCATTTGGGACTGCATATCTATAATATTCCTTCACTCTGTTGAAAGTTCAGTTAACCTTCTAACAAAGGGCACACAGTGGTTATCTTGTGCCAGACATAAAATGAATACTTGCACAGTGCATATTTACGAAGGATAATGCCAACCAAAAATTACAGCACTTAGAAGGCACGGTGATGTCAAGCTTAAAGCACCAATCAGGAGGTTGGAAAGAGGGCTCAGGGGTTAAGAGTACTTGCTGCTCTTGCAGAGGACCTGTGTTTCGTTCCCAGCACCCACAGTGACTTACAATTGTCTCTAACTCCAATTCTAAGGATTCCAACATCATATTCTGGCCTCCTTGGGCACCAGGCATGTATATGGTATACATATAGACATGTAGGCAAAACATTCATACAGATAAAATTAAATAAATAAATCATTATAAAAACCAATCAGGCCATGTTACCTCATGTCAAAAGTCCTCTAATGGCTTTCCACTATACTTAGCATAAAAAAATGCCTTGTGTGTCCCTTACCTTCCAGCCCCTCTCCATTTCCCAAACTTCATCTAACACTCACCTCTTCCTGTATTTCCTCCAGTCATACTGGGATTTTCATTATGCTGTTGTGTGGTAGTTTAATGAGGATATCCCCCAAACGCTTAAATATTTTCTCACTTGGTCAGTTGGTGCTGCTGTTTGGGGAAGGATCATAGAACTTTTAGGAGGTGTGGTCTTGCTGGAAGAAGCATGTCACTAAGAAGGCTTTGAGAATCATAGTCTTACTCCACTCTAAGCTTGCTCTCTCAGCTTCCTATGCCTGCTTGAAGATCTGAACACCTCTGCTGCCACGCCTCCCCACCATGATGGACTCTTCTCTCTCTAGAACCGTAAGTCAACTCTTCTTTCTATAATTTTCCTTGGTCATGCTATTTTATCAAAGCAAGAGAAAAGTAACTAATGTTTATCTAATATTTATGCTCTTTCCCATCTCAAGGCCTTTGTCCTTCTGGCTCCATAATTAGACATCTATTGTAATATTGATACTCAGATCTCACCAGAGAGATTCACTTACGAGGAACAGAAATTTCTGCCCTGTCTCACTCCCAGGCACAAACTCATTCTTACAAAAATATCTTCTTCTTATCATTTACTGTAGTAGACAAGAATTCTTTAAGTTTTCTAGTTATTAATGTTATAGACTCTGTGTTTCCCTCAAATTGATGTAACCTGCAACATGGTAGGGCTAGAAGTGAACCCTCAGGAAGTAACTTGTTCAGGTGAGGTCATAAGGATGGGGCCCTCTGGATGGGATGAATGCCCTTCTAAGAAGAGAAAGGTCAGCGTTCTCTGGTTGCCTCTACCTGCCATCTGAGGCTTCAGTGAGAAGACAGCCATCTTCTGCAATCATGAAGGACATCTTCACCAGGCATGGAATCTGTTGGTACCTGGAAAATCAACTTTCCAGATTCCCAAACTGCAAGAAATAAATGTCTGTGACTTAAACCACCCATCTTGGCATTTTGCTAGAGCAGTCTCGGATGAATAAAGCCACTTACCATTTGTCTTTTCTCCTCCACCAAATATTAAGTACCTGCTCTACAATGGCCATCTAAATAGAACCATCAGGGTGATTATTTAAAATAGACATGAAAGTAATAAAAGTAGAAAAAGGTCTGGTTGGGAAGAGGAATGGATCAGTGGGAGAGAGAGTGGGACAAGACAGGATGATGAGAGATGAAGATCATCGAAATATATTATATACAAGTATGAAAATGTCATCATGAAACCCATTGTTATGTATAACATATACTAATAAAACATTTCTAAGAAAAGACAAAAGAAAAACATCTCCCTCCTCTCAAGGAGTTTTATTGACTGCCCAAACCCACTAGATATAAGAAGGTTAATAACAATTCTTATGAGAGAGGCACAATGGTCTGATGGAACTTAACCTACTTAACTCAATAATTCTATATGGTAGGTACCTTATTATGCCCATATATTCTGAAAAACTAAGGTGCAATAAAAATTATGTAAACCATGTTAGAGTTAAACAGCTAATAAGTTATAACATCTGAATTTGAACACAGACCATCTGCTCATAAACCAAATGGGCTTTTAACCATATGTCGTGGAGCAACCTGTCTGGTCCATCACTGTTGTAGAAGGGGAAGGGTCACCTAATGGAGGGGCCACTGTCTCTAATTACCTGGGCATGATCACTACTCTCCATTCCACATTCTCCCTTACTTTACAAATTAATGGCTCAGCTACAGATTCAAGACTGAATTTTTATGGAAATGTACAGATTACTCATAAATCTATCAATTCAAAACTCTTAAGATTTTACCTTTAAAATTCTTTTTAGCTTAATCTCCTTCTTATAGTATGTCTGTGATATCTATCAGTATCTACTTGGCACTAGCTCAAATGCTAGACTACAGAATTTTCTAATTGCTTCTGTGTAGACTTACACATTTTTGTTCATCCATAGGATGACACTTCTACACCAAGACCATGAGAAATTCTCTCACTCACCTTGTCTTATTGTTTTTGTTTTTGTTGTTGTTGTTTGGCTTTTTAAAGAGAGAAATAAGAGTGAGAGAGGGCTAGAACTTCAAGGGGGATGCTCCCAAACATTTATTATTGGACTCAATAATAATAATATTAACTATGTGTTAAGAATTCTTGCAGAGATTCAGAATACAATAATGGGTAAAACATGAGCTTTAGAGCTATATTTGAGAATACAGTGTCCCTGGGTTGTCTCAAAGTGGGTTGTATACATAACAATGTTTTAATATCAAATGAGTTAGCATATATAAAATGTTTAGAATGGTAGAATTTATATAAGTTTTATATAAACCTGAAGCATCTGCAAGTTTGCGACTGAGAGAGTCCAAACAAGGGTAAGCATGAGAAGGTTGGGGGAATGCCCAGGATAGGATGAGGAGCCCAACCAGACCACAGACTAGAGCAAACTGAGTGAGGCATAAAGGAAAGGTAGGCACTGTAGTGTGGAGAAACAAGAAGGCCTTTCACCCTGGGGTACAATAATTTTCCCCAGCATCTCTCATTCAGTTTTCCCAATATCCCAGTCATTACAGAGATCACCCTCTGCCACATCTTATTTGGAACCATTCAAATGAAGGGAGGGAAGGATCTACTTCCCAAAGCAGTCCATGTGGTAGGCTGAAAACTTCCTCCTCCAAGTCCTAATCAGCAGAAACTGTGACTGTTATGTTACCTCAAACAGCAAAGAGAACCGTGCAAAGGCAATTCAGTTATACATTCAGAGAGGGGAGGGATTATTCTAGAGTACCAAGATGAGCCCTAAATGTAATTATGAGTGTCCTCATTAAATGGAAATTGGGCTATAGAGAAAAAGAATGGTAATAAAAGCCAGAGCTTCATATGGTGAGAAGGAAGAAAATCATAAACCAAGCAACATTGGACCCAGAAGGAGACAGGAACAAGGAAATGGCCTCTCCCCATTTCCTCTCCCCAAGACCCTCCACAAGGATCTAGCCCTTTGGGCATCTAGAATTTAACCTACTGAGACCAATTTTAGGAATCTGCCTTCCAGTACTCTCTACTGCTACCATATGTGGTAACTCTACTACAGCAATAGGAAATTAACACTACTGTGATTTCTGTTGACACAATGGTTCTCCAGCCTTATACCTATGAAGTGCAGCATTCAATAGCTAAAATTGGATAATGAATAAAGTCATTGGAAAAATATTATAGCTACCAGTTTTTGAGAACATGTTGGCATTAAATTTTTCCACATACATTTAATCTCCAAAGCAATTCTCTTTTTATAGGTGTGCAAGAAGGTTTTAAAAGGTTAAGTAATTTGTCCAGGCATAAGCTAATAAAGTAGCCAAATGTGGCTGCAAACCCAATTTGAATTGAAAATTAATTACATTGAATTTAACATATGAATTATAGCAAGCATGAGTTTTATGCAGTTTTTTTTTCCCTTATTGTTTTGGGTTCCTACTGTTATGTCTGTTAGCCTGTGAAAGCAGAGACACACACGGATGAATTAGATGGGACTCATACTCGAGTGAAACTCAGAATTCCTGATGCCATGCTCAATTCCTTCTTACTCACTTTGGCTATCCCATAATTACTAGTTTTGGAGGAAAACTGTAGAGAAAAGGTCCAAAACAAAGTGAGACAAACATTTGGTTAATTTTGTGGAGGGTCTGAAAGAACACAATTAGAAATCCGTCTCTGTCAATGACTCTAAGTGTGTTTGATGCAACCTCAGTTTCTCCCCTGCATGTGTCCTCTGGCTGCACAGAGAACAAGCTTGCTCTTCTCTCTGACAGACTTTTCATGCCTCTCTAAGTTTCTGTTTGTTTCTGAGCTGAATGCTTCCTTTTCTTCAATTACCCTTGGTGTGACAAGGTTTCTGCTTAGGATCTGCCACAAACACAGATGATTCTCTAATCGACTGTGACCTTCATTTTAGTTTTGCCATCTCAGCAAGATCGAAGCCTCAGGACATGGAGAGGGAGAGGGAGAGTGCAGTGAGAGAGTCTGGTTGTGTTTTCATTTTCCTTTAGTTGTTCTCGAGACCATGCAATGTAATATTTAGCTTTTCCAGTCAGCTTCCAGCCCTGGGCCAAGGGAGTGATGATTTGAATGAAGGGCCATCATGGCTTTGTAAGCTTGCACTGCACCCTGACAGGTGGGAAATGGGGGAGCACAGAGGGTGAAACATACCCCATAACCAGCCTGGAGAAAATAGGCAGGAAACAGATTTAATGTGAGGGTGAGTCTTTGTGTCTCTTCCCTGCGAGTGGAGCCATTCCCACCTCATCAAAGGCATTGAAGGTGAGGTTGGTTCTGTCCCCTCAGAAGCAAGCAAGCCTAAGGCAAGGAGCTACCCGGCACAGGACTACCCTGAGCATCCGGGGGAAATGGCACCCACAATTCATTGCAACTGGGTGAGCATGCAGGCATGCCATTCTGGGTCAAATTGATTTGTTCTGAGAAAACAATGAACAGCCTCAATAGTCTAAGCCCCTGTGGAATTTGGCTAATCACCTCCTATTGCATTTTTTAATTTAACCATCTTAGCTTTCCTCTAGATAATTTTCACTTACAATGGCCAAATCGCCAAAGCAGTGCTTTGGCGTTTATTATTTATTTAGGTGCTTATTATAAAACAATAAATGATTTTGGCATGCTCTTTCCTAGCAGAAAGACATCTTTCCCCCAACCAACATCTCCAACAGTTATATTTGTCCTAAAGGAAAAATAGCATAAGTTTGGTCTATGTTTTTACCACAAAGCTACCTGTGTTAGTAAGCTTTCTTTTGCTCTGACAAAATACCTGAGACAAATTAATCTACAGAGGAAAATACAGTGACTCAGGCTCTCAGAGGGTTTAGGACATAGTAACTATGGTTGCTTAGGGTCTGTGGCGAGGCAGAACATCACAGCAGAAGACAGAGGATGGAGTGAAAGCAAACAAAAGAAGGAGCAGAGTCCCAGGCTACCTCCCTTTCAAGAGCTTATTTCCAGTGACCTAACTTCCTTCCAGCCAGCCCTATGTCTTCAAGGTTCCATCATTTATCAGTACAGCCAAAGGCTGGTGAGTAAGACTTGGCTATATAGACATTGTGGGATAGTTCAGACCCAAACTATAACATAACCTACCCAGGTGTATGTGGATCCCTGACAGGGAACACTTTGCAAGCCATCTGAGAAAAACCTGGGATGTTCTGAGAACAGGCTTTGGGCTCAGGGCTCCGCACCTTCTTTGGCTCCACTACTGTTCTGATGATTGTGTATTTCTTCTGTGTTCCTGTAGAGCAAGTAGAGTCAGGAGACCAGGGTCCAGTCCTGCTTCCACGGGTTTCCAAGTTAGGGTTTTGCACACACTCTTTACCTTTCTGAATTTGGTTACCTCCTCTGTCAAATAGTTATTACCTTTACAGAGGAACATCCCAGGTTACTGACAGAAGTGTCGAGGCAACAAGGATGCACAAGTGCTTATGAGATGACCAAGCTGCTCTTCCCCATCTTGTTCACAAGTCTTTCAGTTCATTTCATAGGTCGGGCTTTTTCTTGCCCTCGAATCAGATATAGAGTGAGTTTCATGATTTCAAGTACTGAAAGAAGTCTTTATTCCAAAATGCATGCCTCCTATCCAATAGGATAAGGGGAGGATTCTATGTCCCCATTCTTACAATCTCTCAGTGCTCACTAGAGCCCACTAGAGGAAGCTGGCTGCCTAGAAGAAGGTGGGGTTTGATTTCCCTTTCTGCATCTTGAATATTCATTTTTTCTCTTCCCATTTGTCTGTCAAGTTTCCAGACCCTTCTAGATCACAATGTGGGTGGGAAAGAGAAGCAAAGAGACTTCCTGTCACAGGGATTAGGGTGTGGCACTCAGAATCTCTCCTTGGACTCTTCCCTCTGTCTCTCCCCCCTTGTTTGATCCATCACTAGGAATTTCTCTCTAGAAGTTCTATAGTCTTGATTCTCCTCCCACTGACATTATTACAGTTCCTATGTACATCCCTTACAGAAGCTCTATCTGGAGCTGAGATGACATTCACCACCCTTCATTCTACCAGAGGGAGAGACTTCACACACACACACACACACACACACACACACACACACACGCTCCTTTTCTTTTTTCAGTTGTTTTTCTTCCTCCTCTTCTTTCTCCTTTCCATCTTTTCTTCCCTTCCCTTCCTATGTTTCTCTCTCTCTCTCTCTCTCTCTCTCTCTCTCTCTCTCTCTCATTTTGTTTTGAGACAGGTTCATTTATACCAGCCCAGACTCTAGCCAAGAATAATCTGGAACTTCTGACACTTCTATCTCTACTTTCTCACTGATGAGATTATAAGTGTGTGCCAATACAGCCAGTTTATGCAGTGCTTGGATTGAACCCAGGGCCTCAGACAGGCTAGGCAAACACTTACCAGATGAGTGACATCCCCCGCCGAGCTACATTTCCGTCCTATACACCTGTTCATTTTCCTTTCTTCTGTCTGTCTCCATAATCCATCTGAGGCTGGAGTGGGACGCAAAATTCACGTCCCTACTTCTGCAAGCCTTGTCTGTGGCTCTGTGTCTCATTTTGGATTTTAGGTTGTATTAACCTTAGTAAACAGCTGAAACTGAGACTCAAAGGCTTTTTAAATTTATCTCTTTGTAATAATAACAGCAAGGACAGTAATGACAGCCAGAATGTACTAATCACTGAGTTATTTCCAGCACTAGAGATACTTGGTGGCAGTTTTTTCAGTGAATCTTCATTCCAACCCTGTGAGGAAACTGAGGCTCAGCGTAACTCTATGGCTTGCCTTGGGTCACAGAGTTCATAACGGTCAGTGGTAGGAATCAAAAGCAGATATATCCAGTCCCAAGGTCAGTTCTGACAGCATCTGGAAACTGATGCTTGTGCAACCATCAAATCAGCCATTTATTTGATAGACTCTGAGAAAGCCTTTGGTAAAACTATAAAGTATTCTTCAATTATTTACATCATTATCATAGTTATAAAAACAATAAATTTTATTATTCTACTCTATTTGTATGACGCCAGGCTGCTTATATAAGACACATTAAAAACTCTAAGAAGATTTAACTTTGAGGCCAGGGATAGTAAGGTGATAGAGTAACTTCTAGAGGGGTCATTAAAATATCTGAAACATTAACAAAAAAATGGAATAGTTAACTGTGTGAACATCCAAATTAAATTGACTGTTCTCTCAAGCATGGTTTCCAGTGCAGACACCTGACAGAACAATGCAGAAAAAAGACTGGAGTCGGGGGCCACACAAATGCTACGGAAGCCAGCCCACCACTCACCCACATAGCATGGAACACAGGACAGCCATGCTTTGCTTTGGATACATTCAAGCATTAGAAACATCTGCAGCGGTTCCTCCAGCACTTAAAGGGATTTAAAACAAGCCCATTAAAGCAGGATGGAAACAACGTTAAGACATAATGGGATATTGTTCTGTGCTAGGCCCTAGGTTGAGGGCACTGAAAAATGACTGTTTTTTCATTTTCTTCATAGGATTGTGAAGCAAACCCACTGTTTGAAGGGGCTAAGGACAGTGACGACGATAGGCAAAACAATTCCCCAGAGACACTCACATCCTTGTCTCTGTGGCTTGTTTCCATACTGTGTTACATGGCAGAAACATTTTGCAAATATGACTAGTTGAGGATCTTGACATGCTAAGGTTTAAAAGTATTATCCAGTTGGACCCAATATAATCACAAGGGCACTTAAAGGATAGAACAGGAAGGCAGAAGGTCAGATTCAGAGAGAGATTCAAAGATAATCACACTACTGGTTCTAAAGATGGAGGAAGAGGTCATAAATCAAGGAATGCAGGTGACTTCTGAAAACTGGGAAAGAGCAGGGGATGGATTCTCCTACCTAGACGTTCCACAGGGACACGTCTCTGTTGACATCTTAATTTTAGCCCCATAAGACCCATTTCAGACCTCCCACCCTAGAACTGTAAGACAATACGTCTCTATTTTCTTTAATCCATTAAATGTGCATAACTTGTTACAGCTGCAACAGGAAGAAATAGTCTCCTAGCATTAGTAAACAGTGGAGACTATATTTGAACTCTAGTGTGCCTGACACACTGTGTTTGCTCACTGTGGTGGTTTGAATGAGACTGTCCCCATTAGTTCAAATACTTCATTACTTGGACAGTTGGTGGTACTGTTTGGGGAGGGTCATGGAACTTGGGAGGTGGGCTATGCTGGAAGAAGCATGTCACATAGGTGGGCTTGGAGAGCTATGGCCTTCCCTGATCTGCATTGCTCTCTCTGCTTCCTGTGCCTGCTTGAAGAGGTGGGCACTGTTCTCTGTTCCTGCGGCCTCTGCCACCATACCTCCCCACCACGATGGACTCTGGAACAGTAAGCCAAATAAACTCCTCCTTTTAGAAGTTACCTTTGATCATGAAAATAACTAAAACACCCATTATTATGGGTTTAATTTTGCCCCTGCTCCAAATAAAACAGCCTTATATAACCCGAATATGATCGAATTTGGAAACAGGGTTTTTGTAGATGATGAAATTAACACTGGTCATTTGGACAGCACCTAAATCCAATATAATCTGTATCTTTAAAATGAAAGGGGGAAATTTAATGCTTGTTTTGAGATACTGGGGATTGAACCTAGGGTCTTGTACCTGCTAAGCAAACACTCTACCACTGAGCAACATCTCTCGTGCCTGAAAAGACTAAGCTTGGAGGCAGACACCCATAGAAAGATGATGATTAACAGACATGGGGACAGATGGCAGCACACAGCAAAGGAAAGCTGAGGCTGCCAGAAGATAGCAAAGAGATGGAGAATAAACCCTCAGCCTTCAGAGGCTACAGTCTTGGGTAGACACTGCCTCATCTGTCACTAGGGAGGAGCCCTCATCTGCATGTGCTCTGTGATATATAGCAAAGGCAGGGTGATTTATAATTAATCAAGACTTACTTCTCACAGTTCTAGAGGCTTGGGAAACTCTAGATCAGAGTGCCAGCAGATTCAGTGAGTAATGAGAATCTAGTCTCTACTTCCAAGCTGGCACTCTGAACATTGGGATCTTACTTGGCAGAAGGGACTGAAGAACAAAGGGGACTGTGCTCTCCCACCTTCTATCAGACACTAATCAACTCATAGAAGCAGAGCCCTTGAAGGAATGTAATAACTTCTCAAAAACGTCCCACCGAACTCAGGTTGGCCTCAGGTTCACTGTGTAGGAGAAGATAATCTTGAATTTATGATCTTCCTGCCTGTACCTCCAGAGTGCTGAGATTACAGGCATGCACCACCATATCCTGTTAAATGTGTTGCTTGGGACTGAACCCAGGCCACTCTACCAATTGAGCTATATCTCCAGCTAAAGTCCCACCTCTTAAAACAAATGGAGATGGATACAAGTGAAATGTGGAGGACACAGCCTCATTCCAATAACAGAAAGCTATTAATAATCAGTCGAAGACAGAACCACCTTACATATACATACGAAATGTTTATCTTATAGAAAACGTCTCATAAATATTAACTTGTGTGATCCATACCACAATCACAGAAGCTGATCAAAGATGGTTTGTCTTGGGTGGGTCTATGGTTGTAGCATGCATGTGGTGTTTCTTTTACATATCAGTCTTAGACTATCAGAGTCCAAATTCTGCTACTTTCAATGACTCAAGAAGTTACGAACTTTCTGTGTGACCACTTCCTTACCCAAGTAAAAAGAATAATGGTAATAACAGATACAGACTCATAACACTCCTGGCACGGTTATGTTACCACATCCAGCCAATTACAAAGTCCCGAAGACTCTGTTTTACAGGTAGAAGAAAACGAAGTATAGAGAATTGAAGGGGGCGTATCCAGGGACATGGCTTCTAAGCAACAAAACCAGGACTAAAATACAAATCTAAATCCTGTGGCAAACCTATTGTCTTATCTCTCAATTACCTTTCATTTTTATGATTCTTTGGTGTTTTGGGTTGAAACTCATCTGAAACTTTTTGTCCTTTAAGCAATTATAAATTTAATTTCTCTTTCTATGCCCACTCCAGTCATTCAATAAAGATTATAGTTTCTATAACATCAAAAAGTCTTCTTGCTCAAATTCTTTTATGAGAACCTTTATCTCAAGAAGTAACTCCTTTTATTGCCCAACAGCAAAGCAGTTCTCTCAAGATAATGCCTTCACTAAATAAAACACCAAGGACATAAAAAGAAGATACAACAGCCCCCACCACGGGCTGCCAAACCACTGACTGCTCCTGTATGTCTGTCCCTAGCTCATCCTGTGTAGCAAGGCTGGCCCTGGGAACTTACCCACCTCGGACTTAGTGTTTTTACAAATAAACCCAGTGCACTGCAAATTGCAAAGATGATTTGAAACCTCACTCCCACCTTTTTTATAAGTTTTGTATTTATTCAACCATCTCAGAAAATGGTTCTCCTTAAAATTATGGGATTCAGAATGAAAAACCCATCAGGATTTAACGACCATATTTCAACATCTTACTGCTTAACAGAACTTGGCTTTTTCATCATTTTTGCAATTATTCAAACTGGAAGGGAACCAAAAAGGTAGAGAGTTTTGATTTTTTTTTTCTAAGCTGCCACAAACCATCCATCAAAGTTGAGCAATTGTTAGGAAGACGGAAGAAGGAAGGAGTCACGAGGATGGAGGTTTGGAGAATATTTAAAAGGACAATCTCACAGTCCAACAAAATACAATTAACTGAATTTCATCAGGGCTTCTATAAAAAATACACAAAGAATCAATATTAGGCATAAAGTCCAAAAGTAGGTTGTTATCTCTAGACCAGAAAAAAACCTTTCATTAGGCTGAAGGATTTTACACTCCCATTGGGAAAATTGCTTTTTCCTCACACCCCTCATTTGATCACTACAGAAACTCAATTGAAAAGCCAGTCATCAAAACCACTTAGCAAATGTCACAAGGTGCCACTACTTTCTACAGACATTTGCTTCTCCATGGGAAATTCAGGCCTGGGATGCTGGCCCCTTTCCTCCCTGCGAGCTCGCGCCCCTCCATCATTGAGCAGGCCTTTATTCTTTTGCAGTGCCCTTCACTGCTTGTCTGGTTTTGTTGTTGCTGGAAACAGAAAGTCAATGCTATAAGGTTGTGGGCAACAGCTTTTCCCCCTTAACATTTCAGCATCCTTCAACAGTCACTGTCCCAGTGAGAGCCCTGGTTGCTGGCGTTATAAATGAGCATCTCTCCCTAATCTCACTCCCTGTAGCAGCAAAGGCCTTTTGCAGGCTAATGACTGAAGGTCTTTTCACATCTCAGCCTTGGAAACGCCTGTTGCTTAATGGACACTCTGCCCAGGAACAACACCGGGCGTTTTACGACCCTGTAGGGCATAGATCGACAAGGCACTCCCCCAGCTTTCTCAGCTCAGTGGAACAGAAGCAGAAGCAATATACACAGATGCAGAGACACCAGAAGGAAAATGTGAAGATCAGGCATACACAGTCAAAGAGGGAGCTTAACGAAGCACCTGAAGATGTCAAGGTATAAATTATTGAACTGGCAAGAGCGTGGTAGGAGAATACTAAGCCAGGTACCAATAACTGGGCTTCTAGTGATAGTAGCCAGAGGGAAAGCAGCTATTTTTGAGCACCTCCTGTGTGCTACCGATATATGTTTTATCATTCTACTTCTGAATTTTCTTTCCTGGCCAGCTATATGAGCTGGGGCAGACTGCGTACCTTACAAAACACAGGGCTGTGAAACTCATCTGATGTATTTGAACAGACATTATCAATGACCAGATGTTTTAAGGAAGAACAAATTATGTTGCCAAATCTAACATAGCAACTTGTGCTATTAATGAACCTGTGTATGCATGTGAATCCATGTACGTGTGTGTGCACACATGTAGTGTATGTGTTCATTTACCTCACTAATTCAATTAACAAGACATACTGTGCACACATCTTTAACTTAGTCTTGGCCACATGGACATGTCCTAGAGACAACAGATGGTGACAAGAGCAGTAGCTCCAGTGGGGCCCTGGCTCCCCATGAACACTGGCATCAATCTTCCAATAATCCTTAAATTTGGAAAGCTACCACTAGTGCACTTGAGCCCAAAGTTTTTGGTCTTCTTTTAATCACCCAACTGCTTAAAAAGAATTTTCTCAAATAAATAGAATTAAGAGTCTTGGTGGGGGCGGGGGCTGGAGAGATGGCTCAATGGTTAAGAGCACTGGCTGCCCTTGCAGAGGTCCTGGATTCAATTCCCAGCACCCACATGGTGGCTGACAGCCATGTATAACACCAGTTCCGGGGGATCTGACAACATCTTCTGACCTCCATGAGCATTCTACAACACAGGTACATTTACATACATGCAGGCAATACATGCCTGTGCATAAAATAAAATAAATATTTTTTAAAAGAATCTTGATTTTAAATTGGTGTGAAGAATTTACTTCTAATGAAAGAGTGTACTTTGTGCATGAGCCACAGTCTGTATGGAATGAAACCTCCACAAACATCTTGTTTCACATTCTAAAAGCTCACACACCACCTGGCTCTCAGTGCAGGAATGATTATTTAATTTATTGCTTCCATGAAAGGTCAAAAATGGGGCTGCAGCTAATATAAAACTGTACTAGAAAAAAGAAAAACTAATACCTACATCCCACAACAGAGCTAAAATCATGATAGATCATTAATAGGATCATAGCTTTGTGATCTGCTTTACAAGAGAGCCATGTAGTAAATAAGCATCATTTACCCTTGGAAGAATGCAGCCCTAACCAGGGCAAACTGTGACTGGTTACTCAAAGATGGAGGTAGCCTACAAAACACTTTTAGTCATAGCATTAAAGCGGCTTAAATCAAATATTATTTGGGAACTGATAATAAAAATCAGAGAGAGAATACCAATATGTTTTACACAACACTAATAAGAATTCTAGAGCTAGAGAGATGGCTCAGCAGTTAAGAAAACTGGCTGTTATTGCAGAGGACCCAGGTTTAATTTCCAGCACCCACATCATAGCTAACCACCATCTATAACTCCAGTTCCAGAGGAATCCAACGCCTTCTTCTGACTCTGAAGGTATTGCTCAACACAGGTGCACTTACACACATGCAGGCAATACACACATGCTCATAAAATTTTTGAAAAAAGAATTCTCAGGCAGATAAGATGTCCCAGCATCCACTGTACAAGCCTGAAAACCAGAGAACTGAGTCCTGAAAAATTGTTCTCTGACCTCTAAGATACATTCTCTCTAAGACATGTTTCCTCTCTCTCTCTCTCTCTCTCTCTCTCTCTCTCTCTGTGTGTGTGTGTGTGTGTGTGTGTGTGTGTCTGTTTCTCTCCTTTCCCATCCTGCATTCCTCCCGTCTCTCTTAGTTTCATAGCTGTATCTTTCTTTCTGTACACACACCCTATAGCTTAGAATATAGCAGATTTATATCCATAAAGCCTTTGGATTTCCAACCTCTCAGGGTTAACAAATCCCTTTTTCTATGCCTAAGAAAGTCAATATACTTTACTGAAGTCATGCTGCCATCTAGTGGACATCCTTCAGAACTGAGGTTCTTCCATGTCGGAAAAATGTCAGGCACTTGGGGAGTTTTGGCCGGGATGGGGAGGCTCGTTTTTGGAATACCCTCTATAGATTTTTCTGAGAGCAGCATTTTTTTTCACATCAGTCCTTTCTCTTGACTTAGAAGAAAGGTATTTTCAAAGGTGTCCGTCACATTTAATGAACTGGCCTAGAATTTCTGTCTTTCTGCCTTTGTCTAAAAATGTGAAGGTTCTCACAAGAAAAATTGTGTCCCTCCTGGTAAGGAATTCCATCAGACAGGCAGAGACTGGCCCTTTTTGCTCAACTCTGTGTTTTTGAGGAACAGACCTCACACCACAGAGAGTGGAGGACACTGACCAATCACTTCCTTTCCCCTTTGTTGTCCCAAGTGAACACTGTTGTGTGATAAACTTTGGTACTATTTGGAAAAAGACTGGCTCCGTGGCAGGGTTACGCACACTGTCTAGGGAGAGAACGAGAAGGCAGAGATTCTAGCTCCTTCCTCAGAGGAGGTGCTTGAGTGGGCCATTCCTTATTGCTAAGCCCCAGGTTTTTGCTCTTGCTAAGTGCGTCCTGACCTTAGAAGATATATAAAGTATATTTAGTTATACTACATGTGAGATTAACCACCTTGAAAACAAGATGAGTACTCTATCAGGATGAAAAATATAAGTCATTTGCAAATTTTCCTGCATTTTACTTTACCTTCTTCTGCTGATACCAGGCTCCCATTAATATCAAGAAGATGGGGTTGCTGAGCACGCAAGATGATTTGAATTGGCATTCCCAGATATGGCATTGGAAACCTGTAATTGTAAACACTCCTATGGCTACAGTGAGATGGGAGACAGGGGCAGGAGAAATCCCAGAAGTTCATGGACACTCATCCTCGCATGCAGGAGACTCTGTCTCAGTCAAGATGGAAGGCGGAGGCAGAGACACCTGAAGTTACCCTCTGCCCTGACACAGCAGCCATGGACTCTGTATGGCCACACACACACACACACACACACAAGAAATGTGGGTTGCCTCTATGTGCTCCCTAAGGAGTTGACAAGTGAAATTCACAATGGTTTCTGAGCCATTCTATGTGGGTGTTGGGTGCACAATGGAATCATCTGTAGAGCTTGAAAACTGTTGAAATCTAGGGTACTGCTGGGATTTGGGGGGATAGTCTTAAAGCTATGTAGGTAATTGTAATTAGCAATAAGGCTTAGGGACCTCACTGATCTTAAGGAAGTAGATGAATCTTTCTAGGAAAAGGTAGGAGGGAGATCTGTAGCCAGGCACTCATCCCTTGTCAACCTTCACCTTGAGAACTTTGACCTAGATTTGAACTGAGAACCTGAACTGCCTATATAGATTTAATCCCATGAAGTCTCAGCAGAGCTGTGAGATGACCACCTTGTAAGGTAACAGTGAAAAGTTAATGGCATGATGTGTACAGTAGTGCCAGTAAGCAGTTTACACAGAACTGCAATAACCATATCTACCTATCGGTCTTTCCTGGTTCACGTCTTTGTCACATAAAGATGTGGAATGACTAGTAATTTCAAATACTCTTACTTAGTTCATTGTGTGTATATTGGGATCATTCGCTTTCTGCTGAGGAGGGAAAAGAAAAGTTAGTTAAAAGGGATATTAAATTCTCCTTGCTAAAGGCTTTTAAATTAATTTATATGTATGAATGTTTTGCATGCATGTATGTAAAAATACCACCTGCATGAAAAAATCTGCAGAGGTCAGAAGAGGGTGTTGAATCCCCTGAAACTGGACTTATAAGTGCTGGGAACCCAATCTGGTCCTTGGCAAGAGTAGCCAGTGCTCTTGACTCCTTCATCATCTCTCCAGTTATAGTGCTCTTAACTCCTACGTCATCCTTCCAGTTAAAGGCTTTGAAAGGAGCAGCATAAATGTTTTAAAGAGAAAAGGAAGTTTAGAGACCATCTATTCCACATCCTTATGTGCCAAAGACGTGAACCAGGAAAGACCGATAGGTAGATATGGTTATTGCAGTTCTGTGTAAACTGCTTACTGGCACTACTGTACACATCATGCCATTAACTTTTCGCTGTTACCTTACAAGGTGGTCATCTCACAGCTCTGCTGAGACTTCATGGGATTAAATCTATATAGGCAGTTCAGGTTCTCAGTTCCAACCTAGGTCTACTTTTGTATCAAACAAATTATCATGCCCTGCGCTCACAGACTGCTGAATCCGATGGGAAAATCCAGTCTTCTGGCGCACCTGGGATGACTTGCATGGTCCATTTTACCTATCTGGACTCTTACTTTCTTTTTAAGAGAATATCTTTTATTTTTGACAATTTCAGACATATAAACAATAAATCTTGATCATATGCACCCCGACTCCCCCACCCACTCCCCAGAGCACCACCATGTTCCCTTCTACCCTGTATGTCTTCTTTTTTTTCATAACTCACTGACCTGACTATAACTTTCTAAAGCAATTCATCTGTCAGCTCATATTAGAAGTCTACTCTATTACTTAAAATTTCTGACCCAGTAAAAATAAATAAATAAATTGACATAGTCTACTTATGAAATAAACAAAGGTATACTTTGGCTCATGGTTCTGGACACTCAAGTCCACCATTAGGAGAGCTCCATTGGTTTGGGCCACTGGAGAGGAAGGTATATCATCATAGCAGCAGTGCTTGTGTGTTTCTGAGGCAGAAAGAGCGAAGTCAGGATTCCACAGTCCTCATGGGCATATTCACAGTGGCTGAAGGACATTACACTAGACCCCCACATCTTAAAGGTCCACAGCACCTCCAAAGTTTACCATCCTGGGGAGCAAGCCTCCATATAAAGACCTTTTGAGAAAGTGCTTAAACCATATTTCAGAAAACCCTTGACCTTTCCTGCTCCTCACATTCCCACAGCACATTATTTCTCAAGTCAAAATAAAATTGCATAATCTGAAAACAGGATGGAAATTTACCAGTAACTGGGATGATTTGGGGGAATCTGGACAATGCGGTTTTCCTTCAGTGCCTTCATGTGCACACTTTTCTATGTGTATTTGTCATGTTCATGAAGAAAATGTACATACATACTAAACTGTGAAGAGGAATGTGCCTCCTTTAATCAGCTTCATTTTCTTATTTTTAGACATGCAGTCCCAGTTGCTTTTCATGAATATTTTATCTTTTTATTTTATATTTATTTTCTTGGCAAGCCCAAAAATGTAATGTAAATACTATTTAAATACTGTCTTTTGAAAATTATTATCATAATTTTTAAGTCTTCAGTTCTATAGTATGGGTACATGCAATTTCTTCACATATTCTACTCTCCTTAATATGTAAATAATTTCCATTTTCCACTAATATAAAGAACCTTGTAATAAACATCATCAGGCATGGGTATGACACCTTTATGAATTTTTAAATAGATAATATTAGTAAACAAATATAAATAGACATGCAATGGAAAAATACAGAAAACATTTTAATTATTAGCAATTATATATTATACATAAATATTTTCATATATGTGCACTTTCCAATGTGATGGGCAAAAATGGCTTATTTTAATTGATCTCTATATTTTTATTATATGCCAAATTAACTATACCCATGAAGTCTCAAATAATTTTTATCAGAACAATTTGGTTGACTCAACCATAGCTTAAGAATGGTAGTAGACATTCTTACCATAAAACTGCTAAAATGTCCATTTTCTATAGAATCTTCTATAGAGGTCATAGATCTTAGAAAGATCCCCAAGGCTATCACAGCCTTAGGCTAATGTAACTTCTAACTAAGTGCAAAATATGTATCCTTATATATACAGTCAAGTATCCCAGTCACCACTCATCAAAGAAGCTTCTATTGCATCAGACAGAGACTACTACAGAGTACCACAACTGGTCACACATAGACATTGTCTATGAATTGCCCATGCCTAAACGGCACATCTACAATGCAACCTCTACACCCAAGGCTTACACAACATGGAGCAAGGAATAAAAAGGACACTAATGAATCTCTCAGCTCTCATTAATGAAACTCCCTCATGCAACAGAGGACCAGTAACACAAAAGGTCACATACAAATGGTCAAAAACTGGAGATTAGGAATCTACAGAGTGTGGGTCCCTGGACAGGATTCCTATATTAAGTTTCACTCATCCAAGGATCAGGGACCATTGTAGAATAGGGGGCAGAAGGATTATATGAGCCAGTGAGGATGTACATGACCATACGGATATAGAATCCTACAATCTCTTAGGACCCTCTCATATGAACCTTTAGCAGCGGTATCAGTGTGCTCAAGAGCCATGCAAACTCAAGGAAACAAAAACTCAGGATGGAACTGGGGAAATGAGTAGAGGACCCCAGTCTTTGCTGAAGAAATATTAGCAACTGATTACTGTTGGATGAGGATGAGCTATTCTCCCTAAAGCGAGGGGCCCCGGATAGGCTGACAAGACCTCAGTGGATGAACCTACACTGGGGAACATTTGGGAACACTAACTTGACACAATAGACCTTAACATAGATGAAAGAATGTATGGATTCCAGTTAGGGGGCTATGGGGAGATGCCTGGAAGGGGATATGAAGATGATTAAGATGACTGAGATGTTCTGTATGAAATACACAATGATTTAATAAAAAAATTATAGGGTCTAAAGATGTAGCTTAGTGGTGGAGTACTTGCCCAGCATGCACAAGGCCCTGGGTTCCAACTGCACCACCTCAAAAAATAACATTAAAGTGTTAAGAGGACATTTTATGAAAATGCAGAATATAGACTCATGCTATCTAGGTACACCAACTGCAATCATTTCCAAATGTATCTGCATTTTGGGAAAGACCTGAAAGAAGAGAATCCAAAGGGGGGAAAAAGGAGGGTTTGATTAGGATATAAGAATTAGGAGTAAATTATTGCTTTTAATTTCTTTTCCTTTGTAATGGTTCTTAGAGCAAATAAATTTCAACTTATTAAGGAGGAAGAACATAATTTATATACTTAAAATTTCCATCTTGAATTTTTAAAATAAGTATCTTTTGCTTCTTAAAAAAGGCTTAAATACTACAAGCATATAACAGCAATCATTTAATGAATACTTAGTATCTGGTAGGCTTAAGGCAAATATTTCCCATAGATTATCTAACTTAACCTGTATAATACCCATGGGGTTAATTAGCCTGCCTACTTGTACACATGAAGAACGTAGAGTAAAAAGAAGTTAAGTGAGTTGTCCAAGATCAGAGAGCTGAGGGCTGAAGGTGGTCTGCCTGGCCTCAGATGTACAAAGAAGAATTTTGACATACATCACACCCTGGTTCCTAACATTTCCAGGCACATAAAGAGTAGCAGTAAAATAGAAGTTTGGTAGTTTTCTACCTTGTTTAGCAGTGGAAGCATGCCCAAATGCTTCATTTAGACAATTTAGTAGAAAGGGTTTTAAACCAGATCACACATTTCATTTTGCTTAGTTAGCTCTAAGATGCATTTAATGGGCTTCAGGTAAATTGGGTGATACTTATGAAAATGAACTTTTATTGGATCTTAAGTAGCTGTGATCGCTTCCTTGTGAAGTTTACATTTGCATAGCATTTATTTTCATTCCAAAAACATAATTTATGTGAGTCCTTTCTAATGTTTGTCTCATATAATTAGTGTCTGATGACTCAGGCTCAGCTGCTGACACTAATGACACCGTTTACTACAGTAGCTAGGGAGGGATAATGCTGGCCCCATCCAAAGGGTACTTGTGGTAGACGATTAAATCATTCCTGCAAAACCACGTAAGGCTTCAGGCAACATGGTTCTTGGGTTTTGTCATTCAGCCGTGCAGATTCTTGCATGAAAATCTGATCTTACACAGCTGGTGTCCTAGAAATTCTATGAAAACGAAATTCCTTTTACTGGATTAAACTTTTTATTAAAGACCAGGTCTCCCTATATAGCCCAGATTGGCCTTGAACTTGCTGTGTATCCCAGGCTAATCTCTATTACATAATCCTTCTGCATCAGCCTCCTTCATGCTATGATTACAGGTATGTACCCCCATGGCAGATGTGAATTATTCTTTTTTTAAAGATTTATTTATTTTTATTTTATGTACATGAGTATTTTTCCTGCATGTATGTATGTGCATTGTGTATGTGTCTGATGCTACAGAGACCAGAAGAGAGTGTCAGGTTCCCTGGAACTGGAACATATATGTATATGTTCCACATATATATATTATACATATACATATATATATATTTACATTTTTGTTTTGTTTTTTGAGACAGTGTCTCCCTATAGCCATAGGTGGCCTAGAACTTACAACATAGACCAGTCTATCCTCAATCTCAGAGACCTGTCTGTCTCTGCCTCTTCTGAATGCTGGGATTAAAGGCATGTACCACCACACCAGACTTTACAGATGGTTTTAAGACACAATGTCTCAGTGTTGGGTCCTTTGCAAAAGTAGTAAGTGCTCTTAGATGCCGATCCACCTCTCCAACCTGTAAATTGTACTTTTAATATCCTGGAAATCCTATTGAATAGGGCTGACATCCAAGCCATTGCAACAACAATGAAAAAAAAATCCATACCCTACCTCTAACAATTTTGTCTGCTCAAGTTAGACTTGAGTATCCTTGATAATGAGGAGATTAAAAAGCTGTCACATTAACGGCCATCAGAGATGACTATCAAGGTAAAAGAGAAATCTAGATTATTTGCTCTGTTAAAAATGAAACATAGCCATGTTTAGACAGTAAACTTATTAGGCCTGGGCATTCCCAAGTTCCTGAACAACTAAATAAAATTGGCTATAGCTCCCACTTCACTTCAGTCGTTCACAAGATATCTGTGCTCACTCCTTCCCACTGCCCCAGACTTGGAATCCCGCTTTTGCCGAAATCGCTCTTTCTAGATGACTTTGCCATCGAATGCCTATTTTGCACTGCTGGAATCCTGCTCAGGAGAAAGTTCTGTTTTTCTATGCCACGACTACTGTTTCTGCATCTCCCTATTTTTGTCTCTGTCTCTCTCTTCCTTTGCCTCTCTCACACACACAAACAGATGCACACACTCACCAAACATATACACACTTATGCCCATACATACATACAGACTCACACACAGATACATATACACCACTTACAGAAGATATGCGGTTTGGGTGTAGTATATTTACCTAGAGGCTTCAGAAGATTAGGAAGTGGTATCACTAGCTTCATCTCTGCAATCAGCATCCTTCAGTTTCCTCACTACCAACAGGGCCACTTCGGTGGCCTCTGGATACCACTCTAGCTCATCTCTTTTCCTTCTTTCTAAGCCTCAATATCCCATGCAAAGTGACTGAAATTCTTTTGGTCACCTAGACTTCTTGGAGCCCTCAGTGCTCTCTGTTTCATCCCCAGGTGGTCTGACAAGACACTTTCCCAAAACAGCTCCTTCCCAGGTATATTCTGGTAGCAGACCTTAAATGAAGTCGTCTGTCACCTGTATCATTTACTCCACTCACTTTTTCCATGCCTTAAAACCAGTTGTCAGGACAATAAAGGAATGCTGTGTTTTGTATTTTGTAAGTCCTGGCAAAGAAAAGCATCATTAAAGTAATTTGAAGACAGATCTATCTTTTCGATGGCACTTCACTAATGTGAAGGACTTCACTGGCTAGAGCTGTGTTAAGCACAGGAGTCTGCATATTCCTTGGTTTAGAACCTAAACCATCAAGAAGCTCGATCCAGCTCCCTTCAAGAATAGCTGGACATCTACCAACAGCAAAAGTTGAAGCCTGGAAGACAGATGTTCAAGAACAAAGGAAGGCTGTTGGCAGGAGGCGCCAAGTATGATTCAATGTCAAAACAGAGGGCTGCTGAAGACTACTTAGCGAGAACTAAAGAAAGTCTTGCTAAGCAGGAGGGATTTCAGAAATAATCAGCAGGAGTGGGCATAGAGAGGACCAGCTGGAACGTCACTTTCAACCCTCACAGTCGATCATGCCAAAAACCCAAATTGAACAAAGTAGGAAAAAATAGAGCAAAGACGTCAGCAGATGTGGGCTCAGAGCACCAGGTGTCATCTACACATGGCCAAAAGAGAAGAGAAGAAGAAGAGGAACAGTATCCCGGACCCATAAGGACCTGAAACATGAGGCTATTTCTGGGTCACAGACACTGAAGATGATACACAAAGAGCCTGCCACCTCCACGGCCTGTCTGACTTGCTCAGCCTGTCCAGCCTGTGGTCATCTCCAGTTCACTCCACGTTAGCCTGTTAACACATCACTCACTTACTAAGACCTACCTGCTGCCTTTGTCTCCATGTGAAAGCCAGAATGCTGACAGTACTTCTTAGGACAGCAGCTGAACTGCATCCATACAGGCAAGAAGAAATACTGTATTGATGAGGAAATATCAAGATTCCATTCATCTGGCCCCAGGGAATTAAAAAAAAAAGTGAGGAGCCAGTGTGAAGTAACAGGATACGTTTTGTTCTGTCAGATGTTTTGTTGGTTCCAGAAATCATTCTCTCACTTTGCTTGCTTTTCTTTCTTTTTTTTCTACTACAAATCAGCTTAACCAAGAATTATGAGCAAATCTGAAAAGCACAATTCCGGGGCTAGAAAGATGGCTCAGTTAAAAAGAAAAGCACAATTTCCCTGTGTGACATAGCAAAGTCATGAAGGAAATGCAACTTGTCTAGTGAGAAAAGGGTCTGGAAAGAATGATGATGAAGGAGATATCTAAAAGCAGCAACCAGAACAAAAGGAGGAATAAAGTTTCCTTCTCAAAGGAAGCAAGTTGGAGAGATGGCTCAGCAGTTAAGAGCCATCTGATGGAGTCTGACTAACGTGGAGTGAACTGGAGATGACCACAGGCTGGACAGGCTGAGCAAGTCAGACAGGCTGTGGAGGTGGCAGGCTCTTTGTGTATCATCTTCAGTGTCTGTGATGGCATTGGCTGCCCTTGCAGAGGACCTGAGTTTGGATTCTAGGACCCACATGGTGGCTAACCAAAGGATGGGCAAAGAAAGCCCAGAATGTGTTGTGTGAGATGTAGATGTTCTCAGCCTTCATGCTGCCACTACACCAGCAGCCCTGGATACCCTGGTGGCAACTACCACTTTGTTCACATTTTCTTTTGCCTCCCTTCTAGCATGCTACACACTCTCTGCCTCGTTGGCTAGTGCCTCATGTCCTTACCCTCCAAACTGGGGCACTTCCTAAGGCTAAGTCCTCACAGCTGTCATCTCATCCATAGCTAAGCAATTATACCTTTGTCAATGACACTCAGATTTACAACATCAGAGTTCTTGCTTAATTGCAGATTAGTATATCCAACTGCCCATTCTGCATCTTTTCTGGATATTTGGTCTGCAAGTTAACAAGCCTCAATTATAACTCCTGGTCTTCTACCCAAAATCTGTTTCTTTCACCCTTGATCATTTTAGTAAAAGGAAAAGCCATTCTTCCAGAAGCAGTGTGCAATCATAGCTATCCTTGGATTTTTCCTCTTTCTTATATGCTTTAAATCTGGGTTAGCAGCAAAGTTTCTTGCATCTACCTTCTAATTCCATCAGAATCTGACCACTTATCACCTCAATAATCATTATCATCCATTGGTATCTGGACCATTGAAGTAACATCCCACCTAGTCTCCAAATATCTATAACCTTCTGTAATATGCTTCTCTAAGTAGACACATCTTCTCTGGGCATCAGATAGGATCATTTCTCTGGCAGAAATTGTGAGGATTTCTTGTCTTATTCAGCATAAGTCCCTGACCCTTGTTATTTGTTATGCCCTTTTAAATTCTTAACACTTAGTCATAACTTCCATCTACCTCACATATATAGACATGCAGGTATATCTCAAGGGACACTGTAGCCACCCACCCCTAGACCAGCCATGTGCCTTGTTCTATCGGAAGTTCTGTTGGAAGACATATCTGCCATTGACAAAGACACCCTCTTTGACCAAACTTCAGTCAGTACCCTCCATCTCAACTGTGCCATAATCAGTCTGCCTCCTAGCCTGCTGAGCTCAAGTTTAGCAAGATCTCCACTCGGTCAATTTAACAAGAATCTTCTGGAGCTAGAGAGATGGCTCAGCACTTAAAAGTACTGGCTGCTCTGGCAGAGGACTCAGATTCAGTTACCAGCACCCATATGGTGGCTAACAACCATCTGTAACTGCAGTTCCAGAGACTATGATGCCCTCTTCTGGCCTCTGTGGGCATTATGCAACATGGGTACACTTACATGAAGAGAAAACTCACACACATAAAATTAAATTTTTTTTTAATTTTTAAAAAGAATCTTCTCAACTGTGATATCATTTAAATTCTTCACCTAAGTCTTTGGCCTGTCTTGGTAAGAATTCTGTTAGGTTAGTCTAACATGAATGTCCTTTCCCTTAAGAGTCAAGCAAATTCCTCTTAGGAATTTTCCACCCCCCAGGCCCTCATTCTACTCTAGTGTGAGGTAAGCAATTCTATATCAAAGTCTCTCTCCCTTACTACAGTAGCATGAATATTTTTTCTTGCAATTTTTAATAAGTGTCCTATGCAAAATTTTCCTCTTACAGCATTCTTTTACAGATTTTCCAGAGTGGCTTAAGTGCTACAAGGGCAGAATTGAGTAGTTAAAACAGAATGTACGGTCTTCAAAATACTAAAGTATTGACTCTCTAGTCATTAAAACTTGTTGATCCTTGCTATAAGGTATAAAATCCATGAGAACAGAGACTTTATAGATGTTTGATAAATATTAGCTAAATAATAAAAATGAGAATAAAGTACAAAGTAATAACACGGTTTCTAACAAAGGCATCAAATGGACAGCCAAGAGAACACTTGCCCTTTTTTCATAAAGTAGTGCGATACCTCTCTATGAATATGGATTTAAAGCCTTTGATACTACAAATGGCTTCTTCTAGTGGAGGTGTGAATTTATTTTCAAGGAGGATCACACCTTGATTTAGGATAACTATTCTACTCGTATATTAGTAGAACCCTACCTGGTGCCCTTGGGGAAGAAGTATGAGCAACCCAAGGCTGGCTGATACTTCAATTAAGATGATGCAAAATTATTTTCTCTCTCTCTCTCTCTCTCTCTCTCTCTCTCTCTCTCTCTCTCATCCCTGAGGTGCTACTGGGAGTTACACAAAGAACTTGACCCAGAGGAGAAATGGGTAGAGAGAAGTCCTTGCTTTATTGAAACCAGAAGTGGGGTCCTAGAGAAGACCAGCACAAGGCAGCCATGCTCACTGGAGGGACACCCTCTGAGGGTGATGAGGGCTGAGAGTCAACAATGTAAGCACATCATATGGAAGCTGGAGAGCAATGAAAGAATTGGCCCTGAGCACAGTTGAGAGACAGCCCCTTAGCATGCAGAATTACACTGCAGAAGAGATTGCTAAGCTTAAGATGGGATAGAATGTATAATAAGGATGCTTCTCTGGGAAAGGTGATCTTATTTTAGATCACATTCTACTGGGCTCAGGACATTTTTCGTATAATAAAACTAGCAATTTAAAGAGCATTATTTTAATAACCACCATGGAGTGTTCATTTATTCATTCATTTAAAAAATATTGTATGAATTGCCTGTCACACATGAATAACTGAACTGGTAATGGAAATGGAGGAATGAGTCTAGCGTGGCAATGGTCTCAGGAACTTAGAAAGTAGTGGAAGAGACAATCAACTGAAGTCAAAACATACTGATGCACCTGTTGTAAGTTCTACACACCCAAGAAGATGTTTATGTATACAGATGGATGGATGGATGGATGGATGGATGGATATGTGGATATATGGGTAGATGTATGGATGTATGAATGCATGTATGGATGGATGGGCTGGTCTTCTGACTTTCCAGTTCAGAGTAGACAACAATGGATGATCACTAAATTGTTCACAGGCTAGTGGAGATGGGAATGATTCAGGCATCCTTTATGGAATTGGGAGTAGTCCCCTCCTCTGAGAGGATGCTTCTCTCCATCAGGAGAGATCAACCCTCTTCCGTCTATAAAGGAAATGATTTAACAAGGATGAGTCTAACTCTAATTGGCATCCCATAAAGCCATGCTTGAAGTGGCCAGGCTCCAACTGTTATATACAGTACTTAGTAATTTGGGGTCTCAGATGTGGGGCCTTACTGGAAATTCTAGGACAAAATGATTGCACTCCCCATCTACTAGCTCTACAATTTTTTATAGCTAAAGACGAAGATGGACAAGAGCATTAAAAAAATCCGGGGGGAGACAGAGTAGGCCACTTTGTCCTTGCTGGGTTCTCAAAGCTCTCTGACATCTCACTTTCAAAAGAAGGTAACTCAGACCTGTTAGCAATCAAACTACATGCTTACTAGTCTGAATGAAATGAGTTCTGAGCTGCTCCCAGTATGATGGAATTAGAAGATGCAACCTTGAGGAGGTGATAAGGTACAGATGAGTTCACAAGTAGGGCCAGGATTTGAGTCATACAAGGAAGAAACCAGAGATCTATCTGACTGTCTCTCCACCTTGCAAGGACACATTAAGAAAGCTAATTCTATTTTGATGAAAAAACCTTACTCATTTGAATACATTATTTTCAACACACTGATTAAATAATGTCTGAAAGTCCCCAGGCCATCACAAGGGAAAGTTTTGTCAAAAAGCCACATACGAAAACAGCTTCTGTGCCACCTCATCCATTTATTGGTTCAAACTGTGGTCAGAGGCTTGAAATTCTTGGTCTGGGACTGAGCGAGATTGCTGTCAAAAGAACTAAATTAAAACCTTTTTATTTTGGTCTGCGTGATAAAGACTTTCTTCCTTCCAACTCCTTAGTTAACAGTGGATTGTGGTTGCCATGGTAATCTAAGCTGGTGTCCACCTCCTGCTGGATACCCACTGGATCTCTGCTGGGGTACAGTGAGGTCCTAAGCTTGGCTGATACTCAGCTTCCCTTCAGAGACCTCAGAGTCTGTCTGCCAATAGTGAGCTGTGTCTTACTTTAAAATGACTTTGAAAAGGAAAAGAGGAGGGAATCCAAAATTTAGCCCTCCGGTCTTTAATAGCTTTATGAAAATACTATAAGCACATTGTAAACAAATGTTTATATATAAACAAATAACCTGACATTCCATTCGAAGTGGATCCCTGCTTCTTGGAAAGCTGCCTGTGGAAACTTATGTTGTTACCACCTTCATTTAAGAGTGTAAGAGTGGGCTGGAGAGACGGCTCCGCAGTTAAGTGCCCCAGCTGTTCGGACCCGGGTTCGATTCCCAGCACCCATATGGCAGCTAAAAGCCATTCCTAACTCCAGTTCCAGGGGATCTAATGCCTTCTTCTGACCTCCATGGGCATTGCATGAAACATGTGCACTTACACATATTCAGACAATACACTCATACACATAAATTTAAAATAATTTTAAAAGTGTACAAAGCTAAAGCATTTTACTAATTCAAGTAACTCTCCTAAAACCTTAGCCAAGCTGCTGTTACTGTGCCTATTTTACTGTTACTATCTTGTTTTACAAATAGCAAAGGGATACATTAAGTTCCAAGATCATATGGCTAGTAAGCAGCAGGAACAAGAGTCAAATTCCCATTCCTGTCCAAAGCTTGGGTGTACTTAGTTGCCACATTATGTCTTTGAGAAGTGACAGTGTTTTGTTCTATGGTGCTTTGCGGCATGAATGCACCAATGTATCGCTGTCTATTCTGTCCCCTTTTGATGAACAATTAGACAGGCGGTGGGCAACAGCTTGCAAAGATGAGCGGCACTAATGGCCATGCTTGGACAGATCTCTTGATGACCTCATGAAGCTATCTCCAGTAAACACTCCTGGCAGTAAGATGGGTAAATCAGTAGATTTACTCTGCCCTTCACTGAAAACAAGGTGAACAGCACCTCTGGCCTCCCCATCCACATATTCACACCTGAACACACACACACACACACACACACACATACACACACATAAAGAAAAATTGTATTGCGATTAAACCAGGAATATAGAAATTCACACACCAATTCAGAGAAAAATGCCATCTTTCCAAGGCTGTCTTCCAGCCTCTGTTCAAGTCTCCAGTCACCTTAATGTTCCTCATTTCTGGGGTCGTACAGGTAAATACTCAAATCCTGGCTCTGCTCCTTGTAGGCAGTGGGACTTTAGGTGTCTCCTTTCCCTGCTTTTGTTTTCTTATTGGTAAAAAGGGAATCACAGAATCTCTCTTTTACAGTTTGGCAGATTAAATGATTTCCATGACTTGCAGAAAATATAGCTTCCCTACAGTTCCATATTGTCTGTAGGATACCAGTCATATCCTTGCCTATTTCCAACTTTGAAAAATGGTTCTTCTCTCTTCTGGCTCCTGTGTTCTTTCCATTCATTCCCTCTTCTGCAGTGTTTGCTGAGCCTGCGAGTGGGCAGTGTAAATGTATAAATGTCCTGCTTAGGAATGAGCACCAACCTATCATTTATTCTAAGCATCTCGAGCAGCCACGAGTCTCTATTCACCACTGTTCCCTGAAAAAGAAGGCCCTCTATTAAGGATGAGAGCAGCCTTTGTCCATGGGTATAAATCTAAACATTTAGAGTGCAATTTCATGCCATCAGAGGGTCACAAATAAAACAATGGGCATGAATACCTGAAATGGATCTGCAGAGAGAAGGAAAGGATATCAGGGGTGGGAAGGAGACAAGAGAGGGTCTGTGTTGAGAGCAAACAGAATGTACTATATATACAAGTATGAAATTGTCAAAGAACAAATTTAATCAATAGAAAAAGCCAAGTCTTTCTGAAACATATAGTTGTGGTATTTTACTATTTAGCATACTGAAAATAACTCCTGGAACTTCTCCTAATCTGATCTATAACCATCTTATGTTCATCAACTGCTTCTGCCACATCTGTTGAAATCATCCTTCCTAATAGAATCACACTACTCAGTCTCCACTCTTGATCCACCTTTGAGCCTCATTTGGCCACAGTGCTACCATCTTATTGATTGCTAGTTTGTCTGCACTTTATTTGGCATTTTTAACATCAATATTCCAAGTAAATATAAAATCACATAGCTATTTAAATTGTCCTCACCCATTTTTACAAGCAATATGCTTGTTTCCAAAGATAACTTAGGAGCATCGATTCTTTCATACTTTTAAAAATATTTTAATTAATTACTTGATAATTTTATGATTATTTCAATCATATTCCTCCACGTAATTCTTCAGATCTACTCCTACCTCCTGAAGCCTCTCAACTTCTTGTCCTCTTTTTAAACTTTTTAAAAAAGTAATAGATAAGTCCAATTTGTGCTTCCCATATATTCCTGGATCTAGGGCCATTCATTGCCAGGAGCAGGAGCGCCTCTCTCTCTCTCTCTCTCTCTCTCTCTCTCTCTCTCTCTCTCTCTCTCTCTCTCTCTCCCCCCCCTCCCTCTCTCTCTCCCCTTCTCAACAGAGTCCCTGTAACCCCAGCTGGCCTGGAGCTCACTATCTAGATGGGACTTTCCTTGAATTCACAGAGCTCTGCCTGTCTCGGCCTCCATAGAGCTGGGATTGAAGGTGTGCACCACCACAGCTGGCTAGAAGCCACACGTTTAAAGAAAACTTACTCTCCCTTTCCCAGAAACCATCAGCTGTTAATAGTTCCTCGGTTATGAGTGAAGATTTGTGAACCCCTCTCCCCTCCATATTGGACTGTTGACTGGTTTGAATTTGTACAGGTCCTGTGCAGACAACCACATGTTTTCATGAGTACAGCAGTCCTGTCATGTCCAGATGACACTGTTTCACTTTCATCCTCCGTAAAGTCTGGCTCTTACAATCTTTCTTCCCCCTCTTCCACGGTGGTCCCTAGCTTTGGGGAGGAGGTGTAATACAGATGCCCCATTTGTGTCTGAGCACTCTACTGACATTCTCTGCACTTCAACTAGTTTTAAGTTTCTGCATTAACCACTGCCCACTGCACACACAGATGTCTCCACTGAGGGCGGAGAACTGCACTAGTCTACAGGTAAAGAGATACGAATTCCGAAGGCAAGTGGATACTATGTTGGACTTACCAGAATAATAGTAGCAGGTTTACCCCTGGGGTCCATGAGCTCCCACCATGGGTTCTTGGCCGGATTTGTTGTACCAGGTGTGTTTCCTCCTGTAGCTTGGGCCTTAAATAATGTGCTGGATAGCTTTGTCAACTTGACACACCTGGGTTAAGGGAACCTCAGTTGGGGAACTGCCTCCATTGGACTGGTCTGTGGCCATATCTGTGAGGTATTTTCTTGATTGTTGAGTGAGGTGGGTGGATGGGCAGGTTGTTCTGTGTTATAAGAAGCAGGTTGAGCACAGGCCAGAGGAGCAAGCATTCCTCTATGGCCTGTGCTTCATCTCCTGCCTCCAGGCTCCTGCCCTGAGTTCCTACCTTGGGCTCCTTTAATGATGAACTATGACCTTGGAGATGTAAGCTGCATACTCTTTCCTCTCCAGGTTGGTATTGGTCAGCATGCTTTGTCACAGCAATCAAAGGTATTCTAGAACAAATAATAATTAGAAAATGGTTGGTTGCCCACATAATGTTAATGATTGCACCCACAGGTGAAGCTTGCCATACTGGTCGTTATTGCAGTTTCCAGAGTTCACAGCTGGGTAAGCCTGTTAACTATTTTTTTTCCCCAGAAGCCTGAACAGCACCTTTCAGCTCTATGAAAGCTAGCCAGCAGGGAAGAAGCTCCATGGTTATTATCAACTTAATCTCTCCATGTCAAGTGACCCATGTGTGTAGTGTTTTTCAGCAATCCAGTCTTATTAAGTTCTGATGGATAATGAAAAGCTGTGGCAATAGCCTGTGTTGTTTGGGAAGGTCTTCAGGACATCACCGACCAACAACTCAATGGGAGATATCCCACACATGGCACCAGACCTTTTATTTGACTTTTAGGATGAACGTAATACCTTAGGTAGGCTTCCATATGGCTTTTTCAAATATCTTTAATGTTAATTATTCCTCCTCCCTCCTGTACCTTACCCTCCTACTCTTCTCCCCACATAAACATGCCTCCCTGTTACCACCCCACACACATACACTGTGCCCTTCAGATTACCTTGTCTTTAACACTCTTAAACTGCCTAAAGAATCATCTGATCCTCAATAACTTCAATTGCTCAACTGGAAACTGTTTTGCCTGAAGTTTTATGGCAAATGGCTCAATTTGTTCCACAACGATTGGTCATGTTAATTTGTTTCAATTTCTTTTGAGTTTGTTTTTTAAAGATCTTTTCTTAGAAAAGCATTCATTTGGCTTCATTTTTCCTTTTTGGCAGATTATCTGCATCAGGGCTGTTCTAGGTTTGATTTCTATTGCTGTGATAAAACACTGACCAAAACCAACTTGGAGAGGAAAGGGTTTATTTCAGCTTACGTCTCCCAGGTCACAGTTCATCACTGAGGGAAGTCAGGGCAAGAACTCAAGGCAAGAACCTGGAGGCAGGAACTGAAGTGGAGGAATGCTGCTCCCTGGCTTGCTCTCCCTGACGGGCTCAGCTATTCTTCTTATACGGCCCAGGCCTACCTGCCCAGGGATGGCACCACCCACAGGCTGGGCCCTGCTTCATCAATTAGCAATTAAGAGAATGCCTCCAGCATTGGCCACCATGGCCACCAGCCATTCCGATAAAGGAAATTCCTCAGTTGAGGCTTCCTCTTCCCAAGTATCTCTAGTCAGTGTCAAGTTGACAAAAACTACCCAGCACCAGGGCCTACTGGTCATAGAAAAACTTCTTAGATTTATTTAGTGTTTCTTTCCTTAACTCACTTAGTGGTCATTTAAAAGAACGTTCAGTGTTGTATACATCTCATTCTGCATTTCATAGCAAATTTTCCTTATTGCCCTCCCAACCTAGCTAATGCCAATTTTGGTTGTCTTCAGAATGCTATGCAATAGAAAGAGAAGTCTGCATGTAGGTGAGGATGGATGCAGGAAGGATAAAGGGGAGAAATAATGGCTTCTTGGAAATGTCACAAGAGTGGCTCTCAACCCTGACCACATAGCAGAATTACACAGAGTGCTGATAGAATAATTACCAGTCCTTAGTCCCCTCCTCCAACCCAATCAAACAGGTTCTGTGACGTCAGACCCAGGTAACAGAATTTTAAGTTTCCTCAAATGCTCTTAATGTGTACCCAGGATTCACAATTAGAAATATGGCAGGAGAGGGGGGAAAAACCCATTGAAGTTCTTTAAAGAAATATGGCATCTCTGTTGATCTTGGTGGAGATCAGCATATTGTGGGGATGTCAAAGTAAGATCCTGGTTACAAAGTCCAGACCATGTTCACCACTAAAAGACTTGAGGCCCAGGCCAAGTCAGATCCATGGGTCCACTTAGGGCCCCACTCCAGACACAAAGGCCTGGATTTCCTGGATGTGGGACCTGGAATCACAGCAGCATCACCATCAGACAGAGGCTTCTAAAACATTAGAAATAAGTCAGGGAAACAAGTCAACAACCAGAAAGCCCACACAGAACCACCACCTCCGCCTCTCCGAAAAGAAGTAGAAAAGCAGTGCCGGAGGCACAGAAGTCACAGAAAGCCAGTTAGTTCCTGCATGTTCCGCCCTCCTCTGCCTCCACACAGTCACCATTTCCTCTGGAAAATTCAGAACCATGGAAATTAACCCTGTCCTGGAAGATTCAATGGCTTGCACACATGGTCTAAGTGACAACACAAGAGCACAGCATTCTCAAGTAGTATGTTTGGCTCAGAAGAAATGCCACATCCAAGGATGATAAGGCATAAACTTTACCTTCACCCCACTCACCCTGGCCCCCAAATTCTCAAGTATCTCTTGCTGAACTCATACCTCAGTCTTTTCCTATTTTTCTCTCTCTCCCGTACTTAATAGCATGTCAACTAGTCATACTTTTAAAAAGCCCCTTTATTTGTGATGGGGAGTTGGCTCAGGCATACAGTGCTTGCCTTGCAAGCATGAGAATCTGAACTCAGACCCCAGCACCCATGTAAAGTGAAAATGCCATGGTAAGTACCTGTAACCCCAGCACAAGGGGAAGCAGGCATAGGAAGACACTTGAAGTTTGCTGGCAGGCCAGCCTAGATGAATCAATGAGGTCTAGTTTCAGTGAGAGACCTTGTCTGAAGAAAAAAAAAAGGTGGAGTGACTGAGGAAGACAGTTGATGCTGACTTCTGGCCCCCATACACACACACACACACACTCTCCTCCTTCCTGATCATTCCTCCCATTTAATCTAAGAGTAGTTTTCTCCATTTCATCTGATAAAAATGTCAATTCCCAGCTTCTCTAGTAATCGAAAAGGAGTCAGGCAGGCTAGCCCAGGTACCAGTACACACTATGCTTCTCAAGTCGGAGATGGTATGAATTTTAGTTTCAAGCATTATCTAATTCATAGGGTTGTTACAAGGTTGAAATGAGATAATGCATCCCAGTTACTTAACACAGTGTCTGCCACCCTACCCCACCAACAGCTATTTGTTGCCTCCATATTAATTATCAAAGGCTGAGCTAGATACTACAGGTACAGCTGTGCATGAAATCTAACTTGATCCCTGCTTCCACGGAGCTTACAAATGAATTCTCAATAAATACCTACTGATATTATTTCAAGAAGGCAAGCATAAGAACAATCTATTCACTGCTAAAACTAGTTTGAGTGGCATAACAAAAATTTGTGATCTTGTACTGAACGTGCTCATTCCCAGTGGCAAGGATTTGCAGAGTTTCACAGAAGGAAATGATGCAGCCCCAAAGGGCGGGACAGCTTTCCGACACTGATTAAACCAAGGTAACAGACTGTGGGTGAGCAGATGCTGTCCTAGATGACCATCTGTCTGCTCCCAGAAGTCCTCCCAGTGGCTTAACTTCCAAGATGTCACACACTTCACTCTCTTAAGCCTCAGTTTACTCTTCTGAAAAGTACAACTGTCATTCCGGATCATTTTTCTTTCCTTCTTCCGTCCCTTCCTTTCCTTCACTTTTTCAATTCTTTCCTTTTGCTTTTCCTTCTTTCCTTCCTTTGAAGCAGATCTGGAGTTAAGGATAGGCTTTAACATAGTTTTAAAGATGTATTTTTATCATTTTTAATTAGGTGCATGTTTCTGCAGGGGTGGGTTATGTGCATGCGAGTGCAGGTGCCAACAGAGGGAAGCACTGGACCCCCTGGACCTGAGATTACAAGCAGTAGTGACCCTGCCTAATGTGGGTGCTGGGAACGAAACTCAGGTTCTTTGCAATTTGTGGTATGTGCTCTTAACCTCTGACCTATCTCCTTCAGCGCCTTAGAGACAGATTTTAACTTCTAGTATTAGGAAAAACAGAGGCACTTGGGAAAAAAGACAGTATACACTCAAGAGTAGACACGGACTTCTCAGGACAGATTTCCTTTACAAGCCTTGAGATTATTTCTAAGATCTAGGAACTCAATTCATCTGGGGAAAAAAAGAAGGTGCACCTGAACTTCAGCCTAGTGAGGAAGACTTCCTCCAAACCTACTTTGACCTTGGTACTCTGTCCCAGCCAAGGAAGCAACTGGTCTCTATCACTTTTCTTGACTTTTTTTTTTTTTTTTTAATAGAAAGGAACTGGGACTGGAGAGATGGTTCAGTGTTCCTCTTGCCAGAGGACCCAGGTTCGGTTCCCAACACCCACATGGCTAACAACCATCCATAACTCTAGATCCAGGAGATCTGACACCCTCTCCTGACCTCTGCAGGCACTGCATGACACAGGTGCACTTACACACTTGCAGGCAATACACTCATACACATAAAATAAAAATAATAAATATTTTTAAAGGGGTTGGGGTGAGGCACAGTTTTATTATCTAGTACAGGCTGGCCTTGAATTCAAGATCCTCCTGCCTCAGCATCCTCAATGCTGGAACTGCAGACCTGGACCACTAGGCCTCACTGATTCTTGAATTCTTTAAAGTTTTCTTTAATTCTTAGGAGTCCATCTCATGTGGTTAGTTATCTTTTATGTTAATTTTTTTCTGATATGGTTCCTCTGCTCACTCTCTCTCATTTGGCTAAACCTGACTGGCACAACTTAGGAATTCTAAGATTTGGGAATCTCACAAATTGTTTCAGAAAATAAAGGAAGAGAAAACATTTCCCATCTCTTCTTAAAATCAGGAACAAGGTGAGGAAACAGATTTTTCATACCTGTCAACATTGTACTTGAAAGTCCAGCCAGTACAGAAAGCGGAACATGTCAGAAATAAAACACATACTGGAAAAGAGGCAGTAAACTCATCTGTAGTTACAGATCATCTAATTGCATATGTAGAAAATCTTTATATATTCCAGTTACAATATGAAGCCCTGGCAAGAATGTTCCAGTTGGAACTTTAACACTATTAACGGCAGTGTAACATCAGACCATCATTTTGGGAAAGGCTAATGGTTTCTAATAAAGTTAAACGTATCTCTAACATAAGAGCTAGTAATTTCTCCCCTTAGCATTAACCCAGAAGAAACAAAACACACTCCCCCACAAAGACTTGTATACAAATGCTGATAAGTGTTTTACTTTTAATCAACCCTCCCTCCCCCGAAAAAACTGCAACAGTGAAAACCAAGTTGTGGTATAGCAGTACAATGGAATACTCTTCAGAAATAAGGAGGAATAAACTGCTTATGCACACTATGGACAAATCTCATAGCATTATGCTGACAGAAAGGAACCATTCAGGGTCAGGGTATACAACATGTCACTTTCACATTCTGAAGCTATGAAAGACAAATTTTAGCAATAAAAGTAACAATCACCGCCTGAACTAAGGAGTGAGCAAAACCGACTGAACAGGCATGAGAGAGAATTTTCTGGGGTAGTAGGAATATTCCCTACCTCGACTGGAGAACTGTTTATATGGGGGCATGTTGGCTACATTTATCAAAACTCATTAAACCATACCTTTTAAATAAGAGTGTTCTACTGTATATAAATTATACCTTTATGTTAGCTTTTAAAAATATTTAAAATCTAAATTGGAGATCACTTAAGACTTGGTTTTAGCATTATATTTTTATTCTATCTGATTTATTCTATTAATAAGCCTCAAGTTTTCAAAAGTAATATAATACCTCATCATAGCTTAGCCTATGATAGACTGCTACAAATTCTTCAGTAGAATTAGTTCAATGAGTACGTTTCTCCTCGTAAAGAGTTCCAGAATTTGCTTTACCCACATGAAAAAATGGATTTGCTCCTAAGAATTACATGAATTAGCTCATACTAATGAGAAACATGCTTATCTAAATTTAAATATAAACATTGAGAACACAGTAAATGCATCTATCCACATAAAACATTAGGAGATAATCCAATTCTACAAGCTGGTAAAAGGCCAGGGGCCCCTCCTGCCACACAAACAGAGATGAATGCGTCTGTCTCACTCTGCTCCTGGGACCACCTGGGAGGACATACGGGAAAGGCACAGTGAAATGATGGGAACTGCTACCATTGTGTCTCTCAACCCACTTAAAGCACTTGCACTGATGTTCCTTTCTTCAGCCACCTGGGAAAATGTTCTCAGAGAGCTATAAAGGTAATGAGATTAAAAAGTTGGAGTTGAAATAATTAAAATACAAGCAATCCAGTTAATCTATATTTTATTACTGCAAAAATAGCTTTGGAGTTATTTTATTAAGGAGGTATTTTTCAAACCATCCCATATCATATCACATGATTCAAAAGCATCATTTGGGGTGGGGCAGAGAGCAAGGGACTTGTTACAGTATAAGGGTGGCATGTTGAAGTTTTCTTCAGCTTCCTCTTAAGGCAGCATCAACTTCTGATGAGGCCTCAACCCCGTTAGACACATGGTCAATGCCGTAAATACACCTCTATGATTATCAAGACACAGTCACCTCATCATCACTTGCAAATGACATGAAGAGCTATCTTGGTGTTAGCCTTGAGGTTCCAGAGTCTGAACCACCCAAAGACGCCCAAAAGCCAGAACTAATCAACAGTGAATTTTAGGGGAGACATCAGGTGATGCTAAAGATTACCTGCATTCTCTATGGATTAGTTCTAAGAAAATCTTTCCCAGGATCAGGCAAAACCATATCAATTTTCCCTCTTTACTCTTCATTATTTTTAGCCTCAGAGGCTCATATACTGGTCCATCAAAACCAGAATTGGCTCTGAACCATAAGCAAATAAAATCCAAATCATTTTCTTGATACTATGAGTACTAGCGTGTAGCTTCCACATGAAAGTTGTCAAACTGTGCAAACTCAAAGGAGTATGTTCCGATCGCAGCCCAGCCATGCATTGGGTATCTCACAAGGATATTTGTCCATAAGGGCTTGCCGTTCAACATGCCAGAGGCCATATAACCCTGGAGGAGAGAAAAACGCAGCCCTTGAAAATATGAAAGTAACCCTCTGAGGTCTGCTTCTTAGTAACATAGCTTATCCACTTAGCGCAGCAAATGTCTTTCATTTGCTTACAGACTGGACACTGTAAACACAATTTCGTGTGTTTGAACAAAAGTTTGAAACACATCAAAACTTTTTTCTGGGTAATTGACAAGAATTACCTATGAGAGCAGTTCTCCAAATATGTTATACCTTAAGAGTTCCTGATGTTCCACCAAGATTCAAAACCCATGTTTTTATGACATTATAAAGTTTTAGACAAAAAGCCGATTAAAAAATAAAAAGATGTAAATAAAGTAGTTGCATACATGGGTGTTCTGAATCTAGAGATGACCAAGTGGGAGCCTAACACCCGCTGCCACCTCATTATTTGCTTAAGCTCTACAATAAGGACTCTTCACCCACTTAGAAGAGGAGGAATTAGCCTTAGTTTTATTGTTTTGCCCCTATATAGAAAATGTAATCACAAAATCAAGTGGAATGCCAGCCTTCAAGCTAGAAGAGCAGTAACCATCAATTAAACAGACAATGGGTCAGGTAAGGTGGAGGAAGAAGGAAAACATCAGAAGATATGAATGGCTTCTCACTGACAGAGAGATGAAAAATGATGTCTTTCTCAGAAAGCTGCTGTTAGACTTCAGGTCTGGCACACAGTGAACACACAGAAAGCTTGTTTATCATTACCACGGTGCACTATAAACGCATACTAAAACCACACCAATTAGAGCTGACCAGGCAAAACTAGAAACTTTCAAAAGTTAAACAGCTGGAGAGTCAAAGCTTCAGGCCCAAACCCAATGAAACTTGTTCCATTTGAAATGAGAATGCAACACTCTTTAATCTGGTTCTTTCATTCTACAGATGGAGACACTGAGGGTTTGAAGATTAAAATTCAGGTCACAGATTTACCAGCAGAGTTGGGACTTGAATTCAAATCACTAATTCCAAATATGAAGCCACATGTCTCTGACTGCACACCGCCTCAGTTCTCTTGAGCTCAAAGTGCCACTTCTAGGACAGGGAATGCTAACACCGAACCAAGAGACCCACATACACAAGCCATATTAGACATAAACCCTATCTGACAGCGATAAGGCCTCAGTGAGCACTCCTTTAGCTCTCACTCCCCAGTCCAGACATCCTGCCTCCCCTAATGCTTCCTACAAGGCCAGGCCCACTCCGCCTTTGCACCGGGTCTGTGGTCGGCTCCCTTCATTCAGATCTAAGCCCAAACTTTACCTACTCAGCACGGTCTTCTCTAACCTCCCTAGTTAGAAGGACAGCCCAGAAGCTATTTTATTTCAATGCCCTGAATTTCTTCATAATTAATCATGTACTCATCGCCAAGTTACTGTCTCAGAACAAGGGTCAACAAACCATGGCTCTCAGGCTAGCCACCTATTTTTGAAGTAAAATTTCACCGAAATGAAGGCACAGTAATTCGTTTACGTCTGGTCTAGTACTGCTTTCTTGTTATAACAGTAGGGCTGAGTAGGTGCAGCACGAACCACAGACCCTGAATGTAGAGCATGGCCAATCTAGAAGGTATTGCACTGATTCTCTAACTCAAAAAGAGCCAGAGAGGTCAACTAATTTACTCAAAAGCTCAAAAACTAGTTAGTGTCCTAACTGGAAGCAGGAATGAACCATTTAATGCTTCTCTCTTATTTACTGTGTATATGAGTTTGCATATGGCCTACATAGGTCTAGAATATACACTCCATAGATGCAGAGAGGTCATCTTTATCTTTCCTCCTCAACTCCAGTACACTAAGCAGCATCTGGCATATAATACTAGCTGTAAAAACAAAACATACCCCAAATATCACCTATTTTCCATATTCCAAATGATGGTTAATATAAGATTTTATCTTTTCACATTGGCTATAAGTCTTCTCCACTCAGATCAGGTGCCCTTCCCCCAGAAATGCTGCCTGTGGCAAAAATGATAGACTTTGAAATCTGCTCTGCTCCATATGTATGTAGAGGATTTAAATGGCTGTTATGAGGATGGTGCTTGAGAAGCTACTCTGAGTTGAATAGTTAAAGATGGACTGTGTGGCCCGAAGTGGATATTCAGGGAAAAGCACCATGTCCAGAGTTGGGGGAGAATGAATTAGAAGGAGTGGGGAGAAGACTTCTAAATCCCTATTTTAGTAAAAAAGCTAATTCCTACAATTTTTTTTTAAAAAATCGCATTATATTAAGAACATATGAGAATAAACAGCTAAAATAGGAGTGACCATGTCCAACAGACTCTGCAAGCTCCTCAGAGCAGAGAAAAGCTTGGGGAGAAGGAAACAGGAACAAGAGTGACACAGGGCTATTTCACATCTGGAGGTCAGGAAGGAAGATTGAAGCAAATGAGGAAATAAGATTTTAGAAAGCTAACAAAAAACGTGGGGTTGAAAGTCGTAAAAAGAGGAGCACAGAGAATAAAGGACAGGGATAAGCCTATGCAAATGTGCTGGTTATGTCAAAGACAGCCTTTATACTAGGTTTCAAAGGACAGGCCGTCATGAAATGAGGACGGCTTGTGTATGCGTTTCAAAAATGTTACAGTCCACAAATAAATTCCAGATGGAACAAAGATTTAAAAATAAAAGGAAATCTCAAATGTTGTGTTTGAAGGGAAAAATAAAGAAAAGGGAAGGTCTGCTTAAATAAAACATAAACGCAATGAAAAAAGGTGAAATTTTTGCTAGCATCAAAATTTCCAAATTTAATTATCAAAAACATTTACAAAAAAATTAAAATACATGCCAAGAAAGAAAATATTTTTGACCTATACACAGTAGGCTACTAATCAATATACAGTCATTCATACCAACTGATCATAAAAAGATTATATGGTAAATGGGAACAGATGTTAAAAAGAAACTTAGAGAAACTGAGACTAATGGATAAACATTAGAGGGTGTGTAAGTTCTCTAACTGTCAAAGAAGTACAGAATCGCATTTATAAGACTGGGGAAAAATCTAAAATTAATAATAGCAAATATTATACTTTAGCTAGCAATGTGGCAGCGAATCTATTAAAATTTAACATGCAATTCTTCTTAATTCTTGTCCTCATAAACATTTGATACCATATACACAGCCAGGAAGTACATTTGGGATCACTCCATCAGAGAACAATCAGAACAAAGTGAGGGCCATCAAGAACAATGTGGTCAAATAAACTATACCACATCCCAACCAGACCCTGCTAATGCTGTAAAAATTACAATCATCATTTTCCGGACTTGGTGGGAGCAGAGAATAAATTCAAAAGTTTTTTAATCTCATTTTCGATTTCTATTAACAACCTAATCAAAATTATGAAAGGATTACTTTGGAAGAGAGCAACACATTACAAAACAGTGCTCCCTATGGGATGAGAGCACCATCAGTCAGGAACCTGTAGGCAACCAAGGGCACTGACTTTTAGATTTCCTTATACTGGTATCTTCTCTAATAAATTTTGGAGAAAAAAAATTTCTAGAAAATTGTACTTATAGTTAAAAAGGAAATTATTCTAAACTATCAAATAACCTTTTGTGGCTTTGCTTATGACTGTATGTTCCAATTATAATCTAGACTCAAGTATATGGAGATTGTAGTTCCATTGTTGACTTTACCAATTACTTCTCAGTTTAAAAGACAAAAGCAAAGTTTAAAAAATGGTCAGCTGCTGGCTATCTTCTGGGTTACTCTGACATATATCCTCATGCTACGAAAGGATGGTTGATTGGTTCCATGGCAGACTCTGCATTGCATCAATGATCATAGTCTTCCATTTGTTTCATAACAGAAAATTCTAGAAAGCTGCATGGACATTTTATCTCCACTCATTCTGATCAGCAATACTTACCTTAATTATTAAGGTGAGTGTATACCATCTTTTTGCTGTAATGTCAGCACGTCCTGATGTATATGTGATCCACCCACCTGTAACAGAAAAAGAATATCCGAACTGACCTATTTTAAAAACAGAAATCAAAGAATCATAAAACTCAGGGGCATTCTCAAGCGGCATCTGTATGTAGTAAAGCCAGCCTCGATAAAGAATGATGTAGTTTCATTTCCAAGCCTATAACTAGTTTAAAACGGGGATTCCCTCATTCAACCACACTCAATGGAATGATCCTGCTCCAGGATGTAGAGTATTTGTGAGCTTGCAACAGCAGTAATGAGATACAGTTAAAGACCAACCACAGTATGATGCATTCCCATCTGTAGTCCACATACACACTGGACCTATTTGGACTGAACGTGGAGAAAAGGAGTCCAAGACCACCAAAACATTTCCAGACAGTAGGACTGCTCATAGAGAAGAGCAAGTGACCTGGGACAGAGGGGGCGGGATTGGCTCACTTTGGCACTCACTGCATTTGAATGCAGGAGAAGCCCAGGGTGAAATATCAAGAAGTAACCAAAAGCTGAAGACACAGACTTACGTTCCCAGTCCCAGTTCCACCACTAACTAGTTTTGGGGACTTTGGGCAAAACAATTAACCACTAAGGCTACCTGTTTTGGATCAGAATAGCAGGGAAGTACCCACTACATTGCCCACACTATGATGACATCCTTACCATGTATGATCTAGTTATTTATAGAGTGGAGGCACTGGGCAGAAAACTATAAAACAGACATTTTTCTAATTAATGCAGGAGGGAAGTCAAGAGACTAAGAATCACTTGAAGTTACCACCAGCAAGTCTCACATCAGCAAACAGTGAGTTGAGGCAATTCACCGTATCCTTAGCACCTATTCTGCATTCAGTGCTGTTCCTCACAGAGCAAGTGCTGCGATAACAGCAGCAGGGAAACCCAGTTGTTTCCAAGCCTTAGGTAAATGAGGAAGCCAGAGCCCTCCATTTAGGCAGCTCAGTGCCTTTCCTTGAGCCCACAGCACAGTAGCAACATTCTGGCAATGCCCGTGCTACCTTCCAGCACTTTTTCTTCCCATCAGTACTTCATGCCAGTCTTCACAGATCTCACCCTACAGCCCACACACCCCAAAATACCCTAAAAGGCTTTGTTCTGTTGTTCGCGCATTACTGAGCTGTCCATCTCTATACAAGTCCCTGTATGATTTTGAGTTGTTTGGTATTTGCCAACACATGTTGAATTTCTACCCAACTAGACACAGAAGCACCTTGAAGCAGAGTTCTTTAATGCTCCCAGAACATAGGAAGTTATGTGCCATTTCAAAATGTCACTTACCTAAGTCAGCTGTAACTCTGTAGGACCCATTTGCAAAAATCCAGAAGAAAACTCCCGTAGCAGTTCTAATCAAAATCCCTCCCTTATTTACTCTTCCTGCAATGAATACACCTCCTCTCTCAGGGGTCTCGATGTAGACGTCACACTGTATAGTCAGATTGCTCCTGCAGAATGGAACAGTTCATTATTACTGTTCAATTGTGGCTTCCTTAAACAGCATCAATATGTCCTTTCACAGCTTCCAGCTTTCAGAGGAGATCTGCTAAGTCTGAACCTATAGCAAGGGTGTCTTCAAGAATCTTCACTAATCGTGAATTTGAGTTTTACATGCTTAAATCAATCCATGTATTGGTTTTTTAATCAGGTTACTGGACAATAATATTTACTCAATTTAAGCATTTACTGTTGATTTCCTGTCTTTCTATAATAAAACAACTTGTCATCCTAATAATATGATACTGAAAGAAGACATTTTTTCAGTAACATAAAAAGTAAAAATGTCTAGGTAATTCAGAACAAGAAAGCAATGAAGGCAGCATGACAGTATGGGAGAATATTAGCTACTTTGAGCCAATACAGACATTAAACCTATCTATTTTAAGTCAGACTGAGAGAAAATGGATTTTTTTTTTGTTTTCTATAGCACATTCTAGAATAAAGGATTCCTGCATTAGAATTTGCTGGGCAGTTTTGGAAATGATGAAGGATATAAAGTGTGCTTGATTCTTCCACAGTCACAGTCTCTCAATCACGCTGAGAGGAGAAAAACCTGCCAATATATCCAGCCAACTTGATTAAAGGGTGGAGAAGTCAGTTGTGTCCAAGGACGGGTCATTTTGTTAGATGCAACCAAAAAGGAGAGTCTTAAGTAGCTTCAACAAAGCCTGTCCTTTACTGCCAAATTATTGTGAGGAGCTTCCAGTGTACAGCACAGCGCTGAGGATGGTTGGAACTGTGCATGCTTGGGAGCTGGGTGATGGAAACAACACTACAGACAACTGATTTCCCCTTTCTTTTTTTAAATATTTTACTTAGTTTATGGGTATAAGTGTATTGCCTGCATGTAAGTGCACCCATGTTGTATAATGCCCAAGGAAGTCAGAAGAGGGTGTTGGGTCACCTGGAACTGGAGTTACATATGGTTGTTAGCTGCCATGCGGGTTCCGGGAACCAAACCTAGGTCCTCTGCAAGAGCAGCCAATACTCCTAACCCCCAGGCCTGGAGGGATAGCCTGGCCATGAAAGGCTAAGGCTAACAACCAAAATGTTAAAGGCTCAATTCCCCTGTCTTAATCTTAGGAAGAAGGATCAGAGTGAGGTTATGAGTGTAGTCAACAGAACCAGAGAGACCTGTTCTAGGCCTGGTTCTGCCACTTCCATGTACAGAATCTCAGGTGTATCTTATTTCAGACCCCTTGATTCTCAGTCTGTAAGTTGAGGAGGGTGATATGCCAAAAGGTGGTTGTGAAATTTGCCTTTGTTTACCAAGTTTTCATTCCTCCTTTCCCCACAGCAACAGGCATGACAACTGGGTGAATCTCAAAATTGGAAAACAAAACAGGATAAATATAAGACATCACAGCATCAAGATCTTAGAAGCCCAACATGAAAGAGTGGGACTAAATTAGCAGCAGGGAAGTCCCTGAATATTCTGTTGAAAATTCAGCGTAGGGAATGGAGAACCCTTGACATGAGCAACTGCCACCCTCTGACCAATTTTCTTCCAGAATGTGTTACTCTTTCCCCTGTCTCCACACTCTTTCACATTTTTATCCATTGCAACAAATTGAGTAATATGATTTAAACAGTATAAAGTATTTACACACACAAGGGGGTACTTCTGTTAATCTTTCGCTAGTGCTATATTTTTCTCTCTAAGTTAAGGAGCATCTCAATTTTTCTGGTGTCCCATAGAGAAATAATAGAGCTTGAATTTAGGAGCTGGAGAGATGGCTCAGTGATTAAGAGCACTGGTTGTTCTTGCAGAAGACCCAGGTTTGAATCCCAGCACCCACATGGCAGCTAACAAGTGTTTATAACTTCAGTACCAGGGGATCCAACACTTTGTTCTCTGCACAACACAGGTGCAGTTACACACATGTGTAACATAACACTCATACACATAAAATTTTTTAAAATAATTTTTTTAAAGAGAGAGTTTGAATTTAAGACAGCTCACAACAGTGTTAAGGACTGTGAGGCTGGAGGTTCGAGGACCTAGGTTCAATTTCCAGAACCCACATGGCAGCTAACAACCATCTGTAACTCCAGTGACCCAAGGCCCTCTTCAGACCTCCTCAGGCATTAGAGAACACAAGTGCACTTACATGCAGGCAATACACTTACACACATAAAATAGTAAAATGTTTGTTAATAAAAAGGGGAAATTAGCTTTCTGTAGTGCTGTTTTAGTGAACCAGTTCCCGAGTATGCACAGTATCATGAAGATATGAGATGCCACAGAAAAAAAGGAAGTTTCCTTAAGTGGCTGGGTTCCAAACTGATGATCAAGATAATGGAGCCCAGGCCTTGGATGGTTAAGCTCAGCCACCTGTCCTACAAAATCATTAATTACAGATGAGGAATTTGCAAACTCTACCACTATGATCAGAAAGTCCAGGTAAAGTATCAACTCAGAAACAATGCAGAAAACAGTGTTTCTGTTGAGCAAGAAGACAACCCACGGAAATCACCCTAAGAGAAGAAAGAAGTCTACACGGAGGCTCAGTAACCCCTCAAGTGTCCTAAGGTTCCAGACACTGCCTGACTAAAGGTTTCTCAATTCAGTTCAGAGTTCAGGACTAGAATCAGCATTTATAATGCAGATCAGGGCACAGGGAATACAGACTTTATAGTTATACAGATAAGCTATTCAAGGATCTTCCCTTCCCTGTCTAGTTTCCAAACCTTCAGATAAGGCTGTTGGGTAGCTTAGTATAACTATTTATTCTCTCTAAACATAGATTCTGTGTGTGTGTGTGAGTGTGCGTGTGTGTTTCCATAATAAAACTATACTAGTACTGGTGAAAAAAATAGAAACAAATCAGCACTATAACCTTTAATAATTCAAAGGTGAAAATTTTATAGAGAAATTATATTTTAATTCAACAAGAAATATAATTTGAATACCTTAACCTTAAACATTAAAGTCGATTTGCTTTTTACTTACCGCCATTAGTCCCTTGGTCAACAGATTTTACATACCAGGTAACGCAGTGTAATTCTGCTGTGTGTCCAGCAGATGGCACCACAGCATCAACAAATCAAGTTGGCAAAACAAAAAAAGCTCAGAATGACAAAATCTATAATTAAATATTAAATTATAATTGAGTCCAATAATGATCAATTCTTCTATCAAAATTAATTTTTCTCTACAATAGTCACTATCAAATGAATCATTTGAAGGAAGAACACAGAGGAAACTAACTTATTTGTGGACATATGATATTCACCTATTGGGTTTCTTTTTTTATTTAAGACAGAGCCTCCCTGTAGCCCCAGCCCACTATGTAGACCAGGCAAGCCTGGATATCACAGATATTCACCTGCCTCTGCCTCTGCCTCCTGAGTGCTGGTATTAAAGGCTTGTTATCACCATGCCCAGCCCTATTGAGATCTTAACACAGGGACTCTTGAAACCTTTTCAGTCAGATGTACTCAAGAGCATGCAAAGTTATTCCCACCAGATATACACCAAAGATGTCTATCATACCATTTGTAATCTCCTATAATGCTGATGGTGCTGGAAGCATCAGCGGCCCAGGTAATAGGTCGTTGATTGAGAACTTGGCGTAGGGTGTAGCGATGCTCTCCAGGGTCATCATTATTCTTGAAGTACTCAAATACTCCAGTCTGATCAGCAAAATTTGGAGCTTCACTAAAAAATGGGTAATCTGTTCAGAACACAATAAATCCTCTGCTTAGTATCTTAATATCTTGGCATCAATCCTTACAAAATTCCTCCTTTCTGATACCATACAGTAAATTTTGAATACCTCTGGAAAAATTTAAATACATAAATAATATTTACAACCAATTAAAGTTTAGAGGTTAGATATAATAGACTGATTATATATATAATATAAATATATATTTGTGTGTGTGCATGCATTTTATTCACTTTTATATCATTGAAATAGCTGATCAGATCCCAGTACAAAAGTCCAAAGGGCTTTACGTGCTAATCAGCTGGAAGCTCGTTTCCTAGGATGAGAATCTGAGACCCCAGCAGTGGTGGGCTGAGCTGGGAATCTCCAGCTTTGGTGGACAAGCAGAGCTCCCCTATAGGAGGTTTAAGTCCAGCAGCACTAATGCTCTCCCTTTTTTTTTCCATAGCCACCAATTTCAGAAGCAGGCCATAAAGCCAAATGACCCATCTTTGACACCCACAATCCTACAAAACACATTTTGGCAGGCAAATTTTGTTGTTTGTGGTCAGGTAAGGATATGACCACAGTGGGCATGTCTGTTGTTTTCAGATGGCTTCCTAAGAGGCTTTTCTTCCATAAGGCAGATCCTTTTAAGCATGGGAGGGCTAGAATATAGCCTCCCAGGCATAGTGGGCATATGATGAGCTAGATTCCCCAACTGTACCACAACTGCCTAAGTACTCTATTCACTAGCACTAAAAAAGGCAGATATAAACATGGTTTAGCCTCCACACACCAAAATGCCAGTGATGGCTAAGGGAGCACTATCAAAGTTATAAATAAAGTGTCACCAAGACAAGTTCCAATTATAACTTTCATTCTCACAATGACCTTCACATTTTTTTTCTGGAACTGAAAATACAATTTTACCTTAAGGTACTAGAAAAATCCACTTTTATTTAATACAGATTTGAAAACGAAAAAGTATACCTTTGATAGTCATTCTCCATTGTGCATTCAATTTGATAAGCAGAAATTGACCCACTTTAGTGAAAGATGGAGAATAAGGCAAGTTTTGGTCTTTAAAATGCTTACCCACATTGAAGTCATCCTTATAGGAGCCGGGGAAGGGCTGGGACTTGGGAGGAGGCAGGAAGTTGCCTTTGTGCCCAGTGGTGAGAGTGGTGAGTGTGAAGATTTCATCCTCCTGCAATTCAAGCCTGAAACTGCCATGACTGTCAGGGAGCTGAAAAAGAAGAGAGCCCGGCACTCAAGGCCAGCTGCTAGGGCTATTGTCATTTGGAGACCACAGCTTTGAAAACATATACTTAAAGGAAAAACAGTTCACTTCTGTTAGGATTTCCTAATCATTTATGAAAGATACATTGAAATCTCTTTTTTAAAGGTATTTTAGAAGATTTTATAAACTATATTTTATGGAAATGATTTTGAAAGAATTTCACTGTATGGAGGGAAGGATTAGATGAGGCCCAATTCTATTTCTGTCAGCCTGTTTTTTTCCCCATATTACATTGCAAGCTTTTTAAAGCTTCAACATAGTAACTAAGAGACAGGTATTTGTCTCTTAAAACTTTACTAATGGAGAAAACCCCACAAAGTCTTACTCGAGCCAAATGTTAATCACAAGAAACTTCTTACAATTAAGAAGCAAAAATCTTGCTCCATATATGCCCTGTATAATTTCAATTAGTAAGTCAGGTTTATCACATTTATGATCCTGGTAACTTTTAGGTTTTTCTGCCTCATCTCATCCTAAAGGCTAAAAATACATACCTCAAAGGGCTGATGAGAGAGCCACCTCAGACAACGCCTATTAAAGGCTTGCTCAGCTGTGTGAGGCCAGTAGGACACACTCTCTGCAGCAGAGTTACTCCATGGAGAACTCTGAAGCTTCAGAATCTCTTACAAAACTAGCCTGGGCACCAAATTTATGCCCACCTTCAAAACTCTGAAAAGTTTTTATCTACTTACAGTTAAAGGGGTAAATATTATATCTTTGCTTTAATAGTAGTAAACTAATCAGATTCATGAATATCTGTTGTCATATTCTGGCACAAATTAACTCCAAATGATATTCTTTTTGCTATGGGAACATCAATTTCCTTATGCTATTGTTATACAAGTAGAGGATGTTCTTTTTATAATGGGTATTTAAACACTGATACTGACTAGCTAATTACAACAATATTAATAATTACCAGAAAACACAAATTATGTCAGTAAGATGAAGCAATGTGTTTGCTTGGGCCAGTTCATTTTTGGAAACCTTTCTTGAGAAAGCAGCACGTACCAGGCACTACAATATGCCTCCTGTCTAAGAGCAAAACAAGGCAGAGCCCCAGGCTCAAGGTAGCCAACTTGGTGTGAGAGGACTGAACCAGATCAGCACACAGTCCTGCACTGAGAAGGGTGAGGGAAGCGTCAGAGGAAGCCACACTGAGTCAACTCTAGAAAGACACAGGCATGGTAGAAGCCAGGGTCGAAGGTTAAGTCTGTGAGGAGAGGCCAGCTACCCAGATGTGGGTCTAAAAAGGAAAGCCATCTTCTGCCTCAGGAGAGGACAAGGAGGGTCATGTAGGAATATGAACGGACAGGGACACTACTGCTACATTCTCAACAAGGCATTTTAGGCACACCACTCAGGCAGCAAAGCGATGGCTGGCCGTGAGAGTCAGACTGGAGTCTGGGGAAACAGTCTGCAATCTAGGAGAGGAATAATAAGGAATGAGAACAGGCAGCAGCAGTGGGAGTGGAGAACAAGGATAAATAAGAGATCTCACAGCTGGCAGGGGTGCGTGCGGCTGATTGCTTCGAGGACAGCGGGACAGAAGAGAGAGTCTCAAAGTAGATCTGCATTTCTCCCTATTCAGTCCTGTGATTCACGGTGGCACACCTACCAGGCTGAACTAGAATTCAAGGCAAAACCCAGCTGTGAGAATGCAAACATCTACAATGCCTTAAATAGGATTTCTATTTAAGAATAATCTGGGGAGATTTTATCTCTATTATGCTGTGGCTGTAATAATCACCTTTGTATAAAATTAAATTTCTTAAATTTACTAATCAAATTTGTTTCCATTTACTGCTTTACTGCCCCAAACATAGGAAATTATTTTAAAACTACCCATAGAGAATTCAGCTGTTTAAATTGAAGTCTCTCAGATCCTCCAAGCTTGGTGTACCACACCTGTAGCTCTTGTATTGTGCTCTGGGGATAAAACACAAAAAAACATGCATGAGTGACTCATTGCATCCTTTGATGACGTCTGAAACCAGAACCAGAGGAAGAGAGCAATGGCAGTACCCACTGTTTCTAGTGACCAATAGAGCCATCCTAAACTTAACTGCAACATTTTTGAAAGCAGGAAGACAATGTTCGAGAAAATGTTTAATTTCCTATAAATGTTAGCCACTAAGCAAAGTAGGCACCATCAGTAACAAACTCTGCATTAATGCACTTTCCAAATGATCCTTTTTTTTATCTTTACTGCAGCTAAGGTACTTCAGAGAAACCCGAGAAAGCCAGCTGTCACTGAGACACTGACTCGTTTTCATGGGGCACCGGAGTAAGCCCGGATCACTATAATACTGAACTAAGCATGCTTAGAAATGCTCTGTCTGCTCTTTTAGAACGTGTGTTTTAAGCTTTTAGCTGAACACGCCCCAAACTGTGCCTGTCATTCCTTATGAAACAAATCTTAAACGAATAACTCCCTGGCGTTCTTTCCTAATTATAGACAGGTGAACTGCGCATGCTCAGGAATTCCCCCCCCACCCCAACCCACACACACCATGCCTCCCTCCACACATGCCTCTCCACACCCCTCATGTTCTTTCCTAGACTCTGGACAGGCTCCCTCAAGGAAACCGTCTGCTTCCATCCTGGAGGAGAGCACTGAGTAACAAATCCTTCTCTACTCCTGAATGTCTCTTGGAAACAATTACTTAACAGTAAAAAGTAACTGTTGGTGCCTCTTCTTGAAGCCTTTACACTTAATGAGGTACTTTTGAACATACATGTAATAAAATACTCAATGAAAAGCTCAACTATTTTATTATGGATCTGTGAGCAAACTTACCTTTGGAGCTTTTCAATAAACTATACTGCTTTCTGATGACAATAATTATACATTTTGCCTTGATTCTTTTATAATTAACAAAATTTTGCTCTTTGGCAATTTCACACATGCATATAATACACTCTTGTTGTCTCCTCCCACGTATTTCCCTCCTACCCTAACAATTCTCTGCTATAAAAAAAATTCTTCTGTGAATAATCATAAATAATCATAATCATAAAGCATTCATTATTCTCTCAAACCTAATCTGAGGTTAAAAACACCTGGTGACTTTGGGGTGTTTTCCTTTTGTTTGGTTTTATTTTCTCTGTATTTTTTACTTATAGTTTTTCAGTACAGAATACTCTTAAGATTAGTGCTTGAAGCTCTTTAGACCATACAAGTGTCTCTGGAGGCCAGAAGAGGGCATCAGATCTCAGGAACTGAAGTATTAGGCAGTTGTAAGGCACTTGACAAGGGGGCTAGGGACAGAACTCCTATCCTCTGGAAGAGCGGCAAACCTCCTAACCACTGAGCCATTCCTCCAGCCCTAACATAAATTTAAAAATAAAAATTAAATATATGTACTTACCAAAGATCCCTTAAGAGTGAAGGTAGCCAACTGGTGTGAAACATTGTAAAAGGGAAGAAATGGCCGTATACACATAGAATGTTTATGACTCTGAAGAGAAAAATAAGTCATGTGAGTTATGCAAATGAAGCTCAGGTTGCCTTATGGGGGAAACATTAAACATGTATGAAAATTAGCAGAAACAGCAAACATTCCTAATAAATATGAATTTATTTCAAATTATAAAGATACATTTCTAGCATAAGTTTAATAAATATGTACTGTGTACACCTAGCCAAACTATACCTGGTGTAAGAAAATACACCGAGACAAACAAAAGAACCAAAAACAAGAAAGAAGAAAATAAATGCAACACGATATAATTATATACTGTTCTTTCTTCTCTTGGCTTTTTGAAAATTTCTACATGAAGTAATACCTCAAGAGCATCTTATTAGGGTTCTGACAGAGGTGTGGCATATACAATAAAAACAGAGAAGGGCTAACAGGAAGAAGGACGGTGCTTCCACACCTCACTGGGAGTCAGGGAGTCTGAAGTGATTCTGATAAACTCTAGAACCATTACCAAAGATGTAATTCACAAAAGTATAGTGAAAAGATCACTAGAGGAATAAAATGCAACAGCAGAAATTGGCAAAACGTAACAGGAAAGGAGGACTACAGAAACAAAATCACGACAAATGAAAAACCAAGGCAAATATAAATCCAATTATATGCTAACGGGTTTTAAATGATCCAATAAACAGACGAGTGAAAGAAAAGCAAGTTGCAGCTACATGCTATTGAAAGGGGGCACATGCTACATTCACAGAGACGCTGAAAACAAAACAAGGGAAAATATCACGCTAACAAGCACCACAGAAAGCAGTGATGATTTCAGTAGCAGCAGACAAGATGGATTTCAAAAGAAAAGCGAACATAGAAAGAAAGACAGATCGAAATTACACAAAGGTCAACACTAAAAACACAGGAAGCATAAATGTATTTGTTCCCACCAAGAAAATCTTTAATATAAAACAAAAGTTGACCAAACAAGGTAAAAGAAGACAATTCACCAATGGCTGAAGGCTTCAATTATCATTACTTATACCAGAGAAAAGACATAATGAACACTATAATTCAAACAGACCTAAGAACCTCCACACTGAACCCCACACTTCAGAGCATACATTTTCCCAAGCACACACTCTCCAGCACAGACTTATGCCAGTGAAGTCTGCAGTCCAACTACAAGGAAGGAATGACAGATCAAACGTTCCCAGCAACTGGAAGAAAATGAAGCAAGAAAGCTGGAGAACCCCACAGACATATAGAAATTAAAAATACCTTGCTACAGAGCCAAAAAGTCAAGGAAGAAATCACAGAGGAAATTAAAAATACTATCCTTTGTGATAAAACATTAAAACACAAAACTGATAGACTACACTAGAGTACTGCTGACAGATTAGGTGAAGTCTATAAACAACTAAATATATTTTTAAAAATATATCTCAGTCGTACCTTTAATCTCAGTGCTCAGGAGGCAGAGGTAACCAGGTCTATGGTCAGCCTAGTCTACATAGTGAGTTCCAGGCCAGCCAGGGTTACACAGTGAGACCCTGCCTCAAAAATAAACAAACAAACAAACAAAAAAAGCAAAAAAAAAAAATACTATCTCAGTAGAATAACTTTGCCTTCTACTTTAAGAAACTAAAAAATCTGAGGCTGGAGAGATGGCTCAGCAGTTAAGAGCACTGACTGCTCTTGCAGAAGACCTGGGTTTGAATCCCAGCAAACCACATGGTGTCTAAAAACCATAATTCCAGTTCCAGGGGATCCAACGACCCCTTCTGTCCTCCACCAGCACTGCATGTCATGGGTGCACTTACACACATGCAGGCATAACACTCATACACATAAAATAAAAATAAATTTTTAAAAATTGGAAAAAAAGAAACTAAAAACATTTCTAAAGACAAAACAAATTCATAGGACAGATAAGAAAAAAATAATAAACACTAGTATGGAAATACTGAAATAAAATAAATCAATAAAGAAAATCCAACAGTTGTTTCCTTAGAAAGATGAGCATTAATTAGGAAAACTAATCAAGCAGAAATCCATGACTTGGGTTACTAAGATGAGGAACAGGAGAATGGGTAAAAGATTTCAATGCATGCAAATAAACAACACAGATTAGAAAGAAAAAAATTATAGAAAAAATACAAAATACCAAAGCTTCCAAAAAAAACATAAATTCTGAAACATAACAAGTAAAAAAAACAAAAAAGACTGAATCCATAACTAAAATTTTTCATGAAGGAAAATCCTGGGACCAGACAATATCATAGATGAAGTCTATCAAACATTTGAAGAATATCAAACCTGAAATTCTTCAAAAGAAATATTTCCCAGTTCACTCTGTCAGTCACTCTGCTATCACAACTAAACAGAGACATCACAATGAAAGAAACTAATAAATACAGACACACAATTCTTAACAGAGTCAAATCCAGCATCAAATACAAAGGACGAAGTATGACCTCAAAGTAGGATCCATCTCAGGAATGCATGAATGGCTCCAAAAACAAAAACTATAATACAGCACACTGTTAAGAGAAAGGGCAAAAACAGCATGACCATACACTTGGTGAAATCCAGGACTGTGCACAGAGACTCAGCACTCTAGGTATAGAGAGGTCCACAACCTGAAGCTTTGGATAGCTATAAACCCCACAGCTAACACAACACTTGATAGTGTCCCACATCAGGAGCAAGAGACAATGTGTGTTCTTACTTTCTCCACTTAATATTGTCCTAAAGGGGTCAACAACAGCAAGCAGGCCAAGGACGGAAACAGAGGCATCTAAGAATGGAAAGGAAGAAGTGGGGTCTGTAACTGGAGGTGACATACTCACTTCTAGAAAATCCTCTAGAAATTTAAAAGGAAGCCAATTGTGAGATACAAGTTCAACACATAAAAATCAATTCTATTTCTACACACAGGAAATGAAAAACCTGAAAATAAAAATGGGACAATTCACTTACAATAGATCAAAAAGAATAAAATGCTAATCAATAACAACATTAACAAAAAGAAACATGGCTACTATGATGAAAATTGCAAAATATCAATGAGAAAAATTACATAAGGCATGATGGATTAAAATATGTCCCATATTCACTGACTGGCTGGCTGGAACAGCAATGCTTCCCAAAGTTAATATATAGGCTGAAAAACTCTCTATCAAAATTTCAGTTAGCATATTTGCAAAAATTAGTGAGTTGGTCCTAAAAGTCATGATGAAATCCAATGGACCCAAATAAGCCACTCTTGACAAAGATCAAAGCCATAAAGCTCTCACAAATAACTAATTCATAATTATAGCAATTAAGGTGGGATGGCGACCACCCAAGCATAGATATAGAAATAAACTCTCAAATTTGTTACAGATTAACTTTCATCAAGGGCGCCAAAGGCAGTTTAAGTGGAAATAATGGCCTTTTTAATAAATGGTGTAAGAACAGGTAGGCATACACATGAAAAGGAAGGAAAATGAACAAGTACCTAACACATCAAGAAACAAATGGATCAAAAACCTAAATGTAAGATTTAAAATAGTATCAGTCCTATGATAAGACATATATGTAAATCTCAGATCTTCACAATCTTTAGTTTAGGCAATGGTTTCCTTGATAGGATAATAAAAGTACATTAACAAAAGAAAAAACTTAATTGGGACTATATAGAAATTTATAACTTCTTTACTTCAAAGAAAGCCATTAGAAAATTAAAGACAAGCAGGTGTGGTAACTCTTGCCTCTAAATTTCCAGCATTTGGGAGCTGAATATGAATCTGAGATAAACCCAAACTACATACCGAGAGAAAATACATGAAAATCACATAAGGGACATTTATATAGATTATATAAAGGTAGTGCACACCTTTAATCCCAATACTCAGGAGGCAGAGGCAGGTGGATCTCTGTGAGCTCAAGGCCAGCCTGGTCTACATACTGAGTTCCAGGTCAGATGGGGCTACAGGGAGACCCTGTCTCAAAAAGACAAAACAAACAACAAAGAAAAAACCTCCAGAATAAAAATAAAAGTACTCTAGTTTGAAAATGGTCAATGTAGATTTAAATAAGACATTTCTCTGATAAGGGACATATAGATGGTCAATAATCAAATGAAAAGAAACTAACATCAATTAGCCATTAGGAAAAGGCAGATCAAACTATGATCACACCCTCTAGACTGGTGATGAAGGATGAGATGCACAATAATTGTTACCAGTACAGATAGAAATTGAGGTCCTGATGAAGGGCTGGTGGCCAGGTGAAATGGTACAGCAACTTTGGAAAATAACTTGGCAGCTCTTCCAAATGATAGTTACTATTTAACTCAGCAGTTGTACACCTAGCTACACACCCAAGAGAGTGAAAGCACATGTCCACAGGGACTCTGCATGAATGCTGGCTGCAGTGTTCACAATCACATGATGGAGCTCAGAATGAGCTAGTGCCAGACATTTTTAAGGAGAAAGAAGTTAAGGAAACAGCAACAGCAGCAAGGTCACTACCTAAACTGCCCACCTCCTCCCATGACCTGCATATACCAGAGGTGATGGCAGCCTTCTCTCAGAAGGCACAGTTCTGCTGAAGAGAGACCCATTAGCTCAATATCAACAACAGAAAGTTACCATAGTTTCAACGATGATGGTGAGGTTACCTAAGCCATCAGTCAGAGCTACATAGCTTCCTCCTTTCTCTAAGTGGCCAACTGTCTTCAGGTAGTACCAGCCCGGCTGAGTAAATTGAGTTGTATGAGCTGCAGAGAAGCAGAAAAAGAGAACAACGGAAAAACTGTGATAACATAACACAGCCGTCTACCAAACTGAGTCTGACTGACACTACGCTGTTACACTCTGTTTTAGGAAAAGATCTGCCAACCTCAGGCATCCATTTTAAGTATTTCAGTTGAAAGGTCTAATTACAGAAGATAGTTTAACTGTCTGGTAAAATTAAATGAACCTGTCAAGTCATGAATAAAAACTGTTTTCCTTTTCCCAACATGCAAAATTAAGTCACTTTCCCAACCCTTGCTTATCATGCGTTATCCCATTGAATAGAACTGGGAAGAAAAGAGAATTGTTTTAAAGCTAATAATATACATCAAAACTATTTCGTCCTCCCAAATTTATTTCTAAAACATGTATTAAATGTCATCTCCAAATCTGGTCTTGAAAATACACTAAGGAATATTCCATGTCCTCACCTACCCCCCAAAAGGTCAACCAACATTTACAGATTTAATCAAGCAACACATATGTCTTACTAAATTTTTCCCTATTGTTAGAAGAACTAGTTAAGAAATTTAGAATAATGCCAAGGTTACAGATCTGAGAATAACAGACCTGTAAATACAGTTAAGAGTTCAAATTAAAACACGTTTATTTTTAATTATCTTACTTTTGAAGAAATGATCTTTGAAACAAAATATCATAAATGTTAAATATCTTAATAAAATGTTAAAATTTTCAATATTAATAAATATCTTATTTAAGACAATTAAAATTAAAATGGTTATATTCCTTTATGAAAGAGTAAGACTGCCATCCATTATCTATATATCGACCTCCTTTGTGATAATATAGTAAAAGATTTGAATTTCAATGGAAACAGATAGATCCTATAGCCCTGTCTCTAAGCCATTTAAATTGTCATGTCTTATAGACATAGAATTGATTTCCTCCCCCAAATCATCTTTAAATATATAGATTTTTGGAACAGTCTAAAGCTATGATACTTCATACAATATTTATATTTCTTCTGATTCATTTAATGATTATAATTTGTTTGCTAATCATCTAAGACTATTTTGTTAGTGTTTTTATTTTCTTAACATATCGCTTCCATCAGTAAAATTGAATTGATATAAAAGAGCCAACCATCTTCAAGACTAATTCCAAGACTTTTAGAAACTCTGGACTGGGATGAATCCTTATATTAATTCTATTAGCAATTATCAAAATGTGCTATATACTTAGATTACTTCTGTGTCCAACGCTAGATACTGCCTTTCCCCACCCTCCTCCCTAGTCCCTCTTTTCTCCCCTTTCTCTGAGCCTGGTCTTAGAACAATCAAGTGTGTAAGGTACAGAAAGCAGTCTGGTTACCCAAAACATGCTTCTAAAACACTAGCAGTCTCCGTTATCACACTGAAAGCATGGACAGTTTGTGTGACCTTTCCTAGATATTTTCTGGTTTGTCTCTTACAGAAGAATTTAGAGAGAGAGAGAGAATCTAGACATACCTGATACCCATACAGGAGATTCTACTTCATAATGCCCACTCCATGGCTCCTGGGCGGTCATCAATCCACATCGCCCATATGGCAATTCTTCATAGTAACTAGCCACCAAATTCCAAGCAATTGTACTAAAACATTGATGTGATTTAAAAAACAGAAACACCAAAAATAAAAGTGATTAAAAGAAAGTCTAAAAGCCTACACAAAAAGTCCTTTCATGAATACATATATAAATGAACATAAAATGTTAGTACCCAAAGCAAAATATAAGTTCTCTCAGTTCATTCACATTTTTAAATATCTGGTTTTTCATTTATCTAAACATCTTAATGATAAGTCAAGGAATAAAAGGTACTGCAGTTACACATGGGGTACACACGTAGGGCCAGAAATGAATGGCACCTGACATGCCCAAAATCTGAATCAAATGCAAATACAGGTTTTCAACATAACTGTTCTCCCTTTGACAGTCAGCTTTCTTCATGCCTCCAGTTTCATGATATAATTGTTATAAACTTGACTTTGAAGTATTGCAACATTTTACAATTGAGAACTCTTAGTCAGACTGTCTTGGTCCAAATCATGACTCCACCACGTAACCCCTGTGACCTCTGTTTCTTCATCTGTAAATGAGGCTGCCAGTTGACCCAGATCACAAGGTTGTGTCAGAGTACCTAACCCAGGTCTGAGTCCTGCTCCCTCTCTTATCTTGCTCCAGCTGAAGCACTAATGGGATCTGCTGGCTAGTCAGACTTTTGGCCCCTTCTTTCAGATGGCAGATCCTAAATTATGCAGCATAAACTAAGCCTTGTAGTTGTGACCTTATACTTCTCAGGAAACTAGGCACAAAAGAGAAGTTTTGATTCCTCGCTGGGTTCCTCACAGTTAAAAAGCAAATAATGTTTACCCAGAGAATTTTACTCTCATGACTAACTCCTCATCCAACACACAAATCCCGGCATTCTTAGAAAATCAAAGCCTTGCCAGGCATGGTGGCACATGTCTTTAATCTCAACACCTGAGAGGCAGAGGCAGATGGATATCTATGGGTTCAAGGATAGCCTGGTCTACATAGAAAGGTCCAGGCCAGCTGAAGCTACAGGGGACCCTGTGAAAGGAAGGAAGGAAGGAAGGAAGGAAGGAAGGAAGGAAGGAAGGAAGGAAGGAAGGAAGGAAGGAAGGAAGGAAGGAAGGAAGGAAGGAAGGAAGGAAGGAAGGAAGGAAGGAAGGAAGGAAGGAAGGAAGGAAGGAAGGAAGGAAGGAAGGAAGGAAGGAAGGAAGGAAGGAAGGAAAGGAAAGAAAGAAAAAGAGAAAGAAAGAGAAAGAAAGAAAGAAAGAAAGAAAGAAAGAAAGAAAGAAAGAAAGAAAGAGAAAAAAAGAGCTAAAGCCTTTTAATTCTCTTAATACAAAGTAAAAATAATAATAATCCTAATCAAGAAAACACAGCACCAGAGGACATGGTAAGAGTTATGCTCTGGCTCCCACATGCCTGGTATCCTCGCTAGCTAATGATAGAAGTAGCAGCTGAGACAAAACTTTCTAAAGAGCAGCTTTTCAAACCTGTACAGACCCCTTTCAAATCCGGGTGCCTCCACCACAGACACTCACAGTTAATCCTTGCAGTTTGCGAAAAGCTATTAATCTTAAAACAACTTCCATTTCTAGGAAAAGCAAATATTAAGTTAATAATAATGTATTTTCTACACTGTGTTTCCCAAACCTGAATAACATCAAAATCACACACAGTGACCAGATGTAAGGAGCCCCAGAACCCTGCAATTCTGGACAGGGACCTAGAAATCAGTACAACAAGCACCTCAGGTACTTAAGACAAAACAAGTTTAGGTAAAACTACTTTATGTAACAGAATATACGCAGGTATGAGAGATATCTGGATATGGTGTGGTATGCCTATAATTTCAACACTCCGGAGGATGAGGCAGAAGAATGGCATTTGAGGCCAGCCTAAGCAACATAAGCAGAACCTGCCTCCAAAAAAATAAAAAATGAAAAAAAAAATGAAGTAAAAATATACTTAATATGAGCAGCTTTTCACAATGTTACATTAAGTGAGAAGCAGTGCACATAACAGATTATCTAGTAGGGTGTCAATTTTGTATTGAAAATACATATGTGAGCAAAGAACACCTGCGGACAGTTATCTCCGGCTGGGAGGGTTCCAAGCGGCTGAGCTTCCCTGCACTCATCACATTGCCAGTTGGCTGTGGAGAATGCAACCACCTTAACACCAGACAAGCCACTACAAAAGTATTAGATTGGGTTTCTTTTGTTCTGCTTATAAGTGGAATCCAATTATTACAAAATTGTCACAAAGCATTTAAGAAATGCTTCCTTTAGAAATAAAAACAACTGTACTGCTCCTTAAGAACTTCTGTTTCGTGAACAGTTACAGAGTTAAGAGAGCCTGTGAGGCATCAGTCAAGCAGAATAAATAGAAGTGGACACTGACTAATGGCACTGGATGGGTCCTTTGAAAAGGTCACTAACATGAAAAGTGGGGGAAAGGTATGCAAAAAGAGATTTGAGAGCCATACCTGCTAATTACAGCACATGAAGTTTTGATAAGATTACAAATGACATTTTAAAAAATATGAATACAGAGTATTAGAAATATTTTACATGTTCATATTTATGAAACAATATAATCTCAAGAGAATATCAAGTTTTACAGACACATACCAAAAATCTAATGGTAGTTTTCATGACATAAAGTAATTTAGTTTATAAATATCTATTAATATATGTAGATTATCAAAAATCATTGAGATACATAAATAAATTGTACTACCATAAACCCGACTTTCCTTAATATGGAATATTCAATATATAAAAAAGAAGGTATAGATTAAATGTAAATTAGGTATAGGTATAAATATAGATTAAATCAATAAAGCAAATGTTTACAACCACTAAATCTAGGATGTAAAACTAAAGAGGTCCATTATATTTTTTATACTATGTTTTCTAAAATTTATTATAAAAATGCCCCCAAAATATTTTAAATAACTTACGAGCTCATATTGCCATTGATATAATTCTGGTTTAATATCCGACCCCAACAGCCTGCACCCACAGCATTGTTCAAAGTGCTAAAATCCTCAGAAGACCAAAGCTTCTTCTTAGTTAGTTCTGCATTCCAGACGGAACGGGTCCCAGGATAATGAGCCCTAAAAAGAGAAGGTAAATGTGAGGAGGGTCAGAAGGTGCCATTTCTTGTACATTTGTTGAGTGAATTAAAATACAAGTCTTCTCCACGGTTTTCTATTTTAAAACAATTAAGCAGCTTGGAGTCAGATGAAGAGCTGCTATCTGGACATACTCTTCCAACGACAGCAGGAACAGAGAAAGGCCCAACCCTATAACCACGAATCACATGATGAGGAATATAATCATGGGAAAAGTCTGGAAACCATAAAAGGATGGAAGTATGCTGACAGACGGAGGTTGAAGAGGCCACTAACCTGGAACACTCCAAGAGGAAGTGAGGCAGAGAAGATCCAGCCTTTCCAAAGAAGCCAAAGAGCTACTCAGTAAAGCAATAGTCTCCTCCATGTTCCTGCCCTTAGTAAACTAGAAAAAAGCTTGGTATTTGCTCTGAGACAAAACACCTAGAACAAACCCACCAAATGCCACAGGCGGTTGTTTCTTGAATGAAAAAATAAACTACACCTGAAGAAATTAAAAGTTACTGTTTCAAAGTAGTAGTGAATTTCCCAGAATTTTACCCCTGGAAGGGATATGTGGTCATACCTGGTGACATTCCTTCAACTCTTCCACTTGAAGCAGGAGATTTAATAACTGTAACTAGTGACCAGAAGCCAAAAATACTGCTACACATCCTACAAGACAGGACAGGCCTCTACAACAAAGAATTATGCAGCAAAAATATCAATAGCTGGGGGCCAGAGAGATAGTTCAGGGGTTAAGAGCTCTGGCTGCTCTAGCACAGAACCTAGATTCAAATCCCAGCACCCACAATGGCTAAACAGCCACTTGTAACTCCAGTTCCACGGAATCTGATGCCTTCTTCTGTTCTCCATGGTGCTGCACAACCCAGGTGCACTTACACACACGCAAGGAATACACTCATACATGTAAAATAAAAATCAGTCAATAAAAAGATACCAATAATGCAGAGATTGAGAAGGTAACCCTTTGTACTTTCCTATATGCATGACATCTGAAGAATGACTATAAAGACTTATTTTGGATTTTAATCAAGATCATTTTAGGTAATGATTATTATTTGAAAATCCTTTGTAACAATAAAGATGAGTTAAGTATAACATGAGTTTCATGGAGAGGACTGAATATGGCCAATATAACAGAGTGCTGGCAAGCATATTAGAGAAACACGAGGCTCCATCTGGACCTTGCTGAGCTGCCGAACTTCTCTGAAACTGGCATCTATCTATTCAGTACTGCAGGGCAATATGATAAAGACCCAAGAGCATTTTCACTCATTCCAGAATTAAGAAATTAATGTCCTCACATTATTATGCTGAACTTGGAAAAGCAAACTGCTCATCTTCAAACTACTAATTTTTGCAACTCTATAATTCTAATATGTTCTTACATTTAACAATGATTACCACATCCCTTAGCTTCATACTATGATCATGCTACTCAGTTTTGGTACTTCAGCTAAACATTAATTGTGGAATACATTAAAAATCAGGATTATATTCCCAGTTAGCAGTCAGGAAAATAAATGTCTCATGTATCGTTTCTGGTGTTGTTGCTAGCATTCCAGGTCATTCTGCCCCAGGGAGAGGTTCTGGAGACTGTCACCATGAAGCAGATGGGTGTGATGATACACACCTGTAACCGTACCACTTGGGAAGCAGAGACAGGAGGATAATGAGTTTGAAACCATTCTCTGGTAGGGAAAACAAGGACAACAAAAGAAAACCCTCAATAAAGGTCTTACCTTTTTATCAGGAATCTGTTATAACATAAGCTTCCCAGCCAATAATCAGTATCCTGTGTTGTCAGCAATGCAGTTATACAGCTTGTTACAATTTCCTGTATTCTTTTTTATCTTTGAAAAATCCAGACCCTAAGAGGCCATTGGGAGACAGCCAATTTGTTTCCCTAGGATGATCATTCCTAGACTGGCTGAAATAAACCCTTTGTTCTCAGACTGCCTTTTCAGGTTGATAGACAACTAACAAAGAATAGACTGTTAAATGTGGTAATTCTTTTGACTGGGTGCTAAACAAGATGATTTACATTTTACAACTGGCAACATCTGACAAATGTTATACTGATCAAAATAAATACTATAAAATGCCATCTTTTTTTAGTTTCAGAAATTATATTACTTACTACACATCAAGTTCTGCTATTATAGACAGCAAATAGAAATATATAAGTGATCCAAAAGATATAAAGAGCATTCAAAGAAGACATTAAAGAAAAACACCATGTCTACTTTGTATTTAGTACTGGCAGAAATGACATCTTATTGACTTACAAAGTTTAAAAAAAAACTTTTTCAATGACTTTCTTTCTTTGCTGGTTAGAATCTATACTGACAAAATGAGACATGTTTTATTTGCCCTTCGTGATAAGTTTCTAAATATTCTGTTGAGGGAAATGCTACTCCCCACCATGAGATGCCAATTTACTAACTTTTAAAGGGGCAAAATTTCTGTATGGTGTTATTAAAGGTCAGATTAGTCCTTATAATTTAAAGTAGATGAGTAGAAAGATTTCCAAGGGAAACCTTCCTGAGTACTCATAATTGCCTGGGGGGTGGTTCTACATGTATGTTCATTTTATGGTAATTCATTAAGCTCTAAACCTATGATTTAGGCATGAACTACCACAAAGAAGGCTCACCTAGCATGAATAAGCATGACCTCAGGTTCAGTTTGATCCTCAACACCACTATTTTAAGAAAAAGAGAACAGCATATTAGTAAAGTAGTTTCTCAATTTCAACATTACTGAAGTTTTGGACTGGATGATTTTTTTACATGGGACAGCTGACCTGTGCATCCAGGAATGTTTGCAAACAATCCTAGTATCTACCTCTCAGATGTTAATATCACCTCTTTGACTAACTAAGATAATTACAAGTATCTCCAGACATAGCCAAATGTTTCCTAGGAGATAAAATTATCCCCAGCTGAGAACAAAATGGCATAATGCTATGATTCAGAATGACTGTAATCAGCAGAAACAAAAACAAGTCTTTCTAAATAAAGGACAGCTCCATAAACAAGAATCAAAAAGTAAAAATTAAAAAACAATCCCACAGAAATGTGTTTCCCATTACTAGACATATCATATAGATCATTCAGTAACCAAAGACATTATTTGTAACACAGAGAACACAAACATTAGTTACATCAGAAGATGGAAATGGGAAAATTCCTGCTCTTCCAAAGGGCATAAGTTCTGCTCCCAGCACCCAAGTCCATCAGTTCCAGAGAATCCAATAACCTCTTCTGGTCTCCACAGGCACCCTCACATACATAGCACACATACACACACACACACACACACACACACTCACACACACACACACAATAAAAATAACATTTAAAAAGAAATGCAAATGTATTTCACATTTTCATTAGAATACAAAGATCTGGCACAGTGAGATGGCTCAGCCAGGTAAAAGCACTTGCCACCAAGCATGAGGACCTGAGTTTGATCCCCAGGACCCACATGGTGGAAGGAGAGAAGAACCAACTCCCACAAGTTTTCCTCTATGTATGCTGTGGCATGTATGTGTCACACACACAAACACACACATACACACAATAAATAAACCTTAAAAAAGAAAAGATTTTTTCAGAGCATCATTAAAAAGCAAAACCCAACTTAATGCAAATTGTGTCTAAAATAAAATGATCTTGAATGGAAAGAAAAAAAGGTAAATACAAATGGAAGCAGGAATTACTTATTATATATAATGTAGAATTCAGTCTAAGATAGATTAAATGAGACACAGAATATTTTCTATTGACAATAGTTACAAATCATAACAAAGAGGAAACATTTATTGTATATGTGACAACTAACAGAGTAGCAAGCCTCATACATCCAAAACTGCGTAAGACTGAAGGAGAAGCGGAGCCTACTAGGGAGAGGAAATACGACTCATAGCGACCACAGCTCACGTGAACAATACAATTAGAATATAATAGTATATAGAACATTTAAACAATACATCCAATAAAGAAAATGTTATCTACCAAACTCTATACAGTAACAGAAACCATATCCTAGGCCAAAAAATTCTTCAGGAAAAAATATTTAAACAATAAATTTGCCATTAAAGGACCACAATCAATAAAACGTTAAATTAATGACAAAAGAGACTATGAATAAACATATAGCTCAGAGGAAAATAACTGCACTAAAACACCTCTATGAGTAATAAAACACCCAACTTCTTCATAAGGTACAACGAAGCTTATATTTTTACTTCAGTACTTTTCTTAATCAAAGATATTCAAGAACCACAATTTTGCTTTCCCTGAGTTCCTTTGGAAAGTTTTAGTGATGATGGGAAAATCTTCCATTTCAATACATGAAATGTTTAAATACAAATGTCCTGATAGCTTTTCTCTTGCAAAAAGAAAAGTCTAAATCTAATTTACTCCTAACAGGAGAGACAAGTATGACAAATTAAAACACAAGAATAAAATCTAGACTAAGAAAAACTTTACAAAACAAAGAACCCAGTCTCATCAATAAATTACAAGAATAAAAAGATACACAAGAACCTAAGGAGACGTAATTACCAAACAATTCTTAGAGACTTAATTACCAACTAATCAATGAATTTTAAATGGATCCGAATCCAATCAAATACCACTACAAAATCAGAGCACCGTATACTTTCCAATAATATCAAGAAACTTACATGTTCAGGTATAATAAAGCTATTATTTGTGGTAAAAAGAAAAAGAACCTTATCCTTAGGGAAACATAACAAAATTTTTATGGAAGAAATATAACGTTTGGTTTGTTTCAAAATATGGAAAAGAAGGAAAAAGGAATGCTGGCACATGGGTAAAGAGCTGGTGAAGCTTCATAATTTTTGAGTCTGAGTTAAGAACATACAAATTTTTCATTCTGATTACTTTTGTACATATTCAAAACTCTTGGACTGTGGTCCAAGCTCAGTGGTAGAGCATTTGCCTTAGTATATTTAAAGGCCAGGGTTTGGTTCCCAGTACTGAAAATTAAAAATAGAAATAAGAAAGACTAAAAAACAACAAAATGCAAAATTTTCATGTAAAAACAAAATGCATGCAGAGATCAAGCAGTCTAACAACAGGTTAAAACCATAATTCCATACATACACAGACCACAGTCTTCAAATGTTTATATGCTCTATCACATTCATAGAGTACTAATTTATTTTTTTAAAACATACTGCTGAGCCTAATTCAGTTAGGACCCAGAGAACTGTAAGTCAGAACTGGATTGAGGGCCAGAGTCATGAGGCTACATGATAAAAGTAATGCATACACCAAGCCATTTAGAAAAGCATTTGTGTAGTAACTCCAAGCCACAGTAAATCAAAATTGGATCAGTATTGCCTTGGTAATAATACTAACCTGCCTTTTAATCTAAATAAAGCCCTGTTTTATTAAACTGAGCAACTTGTTTTCTTTTTAAAGTCACAGATAAATGTCACTGCTATAGAAAGACCCCTAAACTCTTACATCTCAAAAAAAAAGAATGAACTGTGATCTCTATCTGTTTTAGTGGAGTAGGTACTTTTAGAGGCTGTCATTAAATGGGGAAGAGAGGGCAAGAGAAAGGCACAGCCAACACCCAGATCAGGTAACCAGAAACTGCTAGATTTAAAAGCACACCATGCCTTACCCTATGACATCAATCGCCTTCCAGAGTTCATGGTCAAGCAGCATGGAGGAAGAAATCGGCTCCCAGAGATTGTCACTGGCGATGATTTTCACCTGCTGGAGTCCCTGGTAATTCAGCATCTTTCTTAAGACCTTTGGAGATATAAACAGAGCATAGAAGGGTTTACAGATGAGTTTTCAGCTACTGGAGGATTACCAAAATAACAAGTGTATTTACCAAAGATGTTGTATTCTGAAAGATAGTTTCCACATTGTTTCTCAATAGAAATGTGCCCTGAGAGAAAACAGGCTGTAGAGGAATTTTCCTCATGAGTTTAAAATCATGTTAAACAACAGAAATTAGGGAATATGAGGAGAAGAACACAAAAAGCTAATCAAATAGTACCACATATAAATAATGGCTATTGTTTTGGTATGCTTTCTTCCTAGAATTTTCCTATGTAGACATAAAAACAAAATTGAGATATTATTCATACATTGCGATAAAATACTTCAACCTGTTACATTAAGTATTCCTCAATGTCTTTAACTATTCCACCATTATTCAAATTACCACAGTTCTTACAATTTTAAATATTATTCTTGGGTAGAAATAAGAAATGTCCCATTCTTGACATCCTGTATGTCTTATAAACAGAATAGGAAATAAAATCTACTTGTAGGATCATTTGCTTACAAAAACTAAAAGAAAAAAAGCTGCATCGTAACTGGAATACTATCAAAGTACAACTCAACACCTTCACCCATACTTAGACAATCTTTGAGTCCTCTGACAACTATAAAAAAAGCATAAGATGGAGCCTTAAGTGTCAAACACCAGAACACCAAAACTATCAGGATAACTAGAAAAATGAGAGAGCAAGTACAAAAAATGTACTGATTATCTATATGTAAAATAGGGGCACAAATAAGGACACCATTTTCTCCAGGATCAGAAGGAACAGATCCCATACAAAAATATAAAACTGATAAATTCACATAAGACTCGAAACTCTCCTCTCCAGCACATAAATAGCAGGTGCTAAATAATATCAATTGAATCAATTAAAATAAGCAAAAATGAAGAATTTCACAAGTTCTTTGTTTTACATTGTATTTTTTTCTGAGAGGAAATTCCCAGTTAATGCTCTCTTTTAAGGAAACAATTATATCTAATTCAATCCATGGAATACTTTATAATGGATTGTTTCTTAAAACTGATGATGTATTATTATATATAGTAATATTTTAGAAAATGTAATGAGAGTTATGGCAGCAACCCAAATCCACGTTTCAAGGACTCTCCCTTGAGTCCAAGGGTACCTTGGAAGCAATATGAACACCCCTTAGAGTAAATAGGAGCAACTGGCAAGATAGCTTGTCTTAGGAAATCAACTTTGTATTTGATTACGCTCCATTTTTTTCTTATTCTTACAGAAAGAAAAAAGCCTAGTCAAACTTGCTTTTATCATTCTTTATATATCTAGTTTTTCTAGACTTACCCCTAAACAATCACCACTAAGATTGTATATCCTGTTACATGCAGTATACTTGAAAAGAATTTCAAAATGTGATTTATAAGTGAATTTCCATCTCAGAGCCAGTATGATTATGAAGTTTTGTCATATTTTCAAATGCCATTTTTGGTTGTGCGGCCCTTCCCATCCAAGAAGTACATACATCTCATCTATTTGTCTATTTATAGAAAATGAAAGGGAGGATGGGCTACAAGGTCCAGAAATATATCCACTTCTAACACCCTCAACCCTCAAATCCTAGAAGGAAGTTTCCAGACACAATTATAAAACCCTTCCCCAAACCACCATAAAACAGAGTAAATTATACATATAATTACATAGCAAACACCAGATCTCTTCACCTTTCAGCTTTGACTCCTTTCAGTACTACGCACCTGCCGTAGTAATTTGTGGAGCTTCCAGCCACCTATTCTTAAAGATTGTATCTACACATAATCACCTTTAACAGACTTCCCTACCCAACCCGGAGAGAGGTACTATCTCTTCTGGGAACTTTCTGAGAGCCTTATATTTATACTGTTAGAAAAATTATGAGTAATATTTCATCTCCATCCCTTGCTATGCTGAATAGCTTCAACTATCAGTATACGTGGGAAGAAGGAATCTCAACTGGGGAATTCCCTCAATCAGATTGGACTGTGAGGTCAATTTCTTGATTGCTGAGGGACATGGAAAAGCCCAGTCCACAGTGGGAGATGCCACCCCTAGGCAAGTGGTCCTGAGTTGTATAAGAAAGTAGGCCGTGCACAAGTCAGAGAGCAAGCCAGTGAGCAGGCAGCACTCCTACATGATCTGTGCATCAGTTCCTACTTGCAAATTCCTGCGTGAGCTCCTGCCCTGGCTCCCCTCCAAGATGAACTGTATCCACTAAGGTGAAATAAACCCTTTCCTCCCCAAGTTGCTTTTGGTCAGTGTTTTATTACAATAACAGAAAGTGACTAGAACACTTGCCCAAATTCCTTTGAGGCATAAACGATATTTCCTTTCTCTGTATCCCAAACAGAAACACAATGCCTGATATAGTAGGTGTTGAGTAAATATTTGCTGACAGACCAAACTGCAAACACTGAAAAGTATCTGCTTAAAAACATAAACACTGAATTTAAAGAAAAACAATTGTAAAAATTTGAACAAATATTTCTTGGAGAAAAATGCCATAAAACAAGACAAAGAGAAAAGCATGCTAGTAACTAGCTCAACCTGCAAAGCGAAACTGCCAGGCTTCACAGTGGCAGGCATTGCTGCTTCCAGTCCTCTAGTTCCTGAAAAGTCACAGTAACAACAATTACCTCATGGGTGGACACAGGAAAAGCAGTGACAGAAATATGATTTACAAGTCCTGGATGCTACCTCCCCTAACTGCAAAGAGAAATGTTAGATAACCTCCTCTGCCCTGGTGAACTTTAACTGACTACTAGCACAGTCTCATTAAACAAGAAGAGACTCTCAACTGAAGGACTGCCAAAATCAGATTAGCCTCTGGGCCGGCCTGTGGGTATCCTCTCAACAGCCATCTGATGTGAGAGAGCTCAGCCCACTGTAGGTACCACTACCCCTAGGCAGGTGGGCCTGGGTTATAAAAGAAAGCTAGTCAACCAGAAGCCTAAGAGCAAAGTTGCAAACAGCATTCCCCCACGGTTTCTACTTCAAACTTGCTAGTCCAGGCCCTGACATGACAGATCTGATGGACCCGGACTTGAAAGTGGGAGGCCAAGTAAATCCTTTCCTCCCTGAAGTTGCTTCTGATCAGTGTTTTACCACAGTGGTAGAAATGTAAATAAAACACACAGCATCAATATAATAGATATTTCTAGAAAATAAACTGAGAAGTATGACAAAGAATAAAGTTAAGTTTCTTGAGTCTTTAAATTTAAAAAAAGATACAATGGACTGTAATGGTTATCAGGATTCTAAAACACACCTTTTTTTCTTTTGGTACCTAGGTCTACACATAAGCATGTGCCCCACGCTGAGCTTCTGAGCTACGCAATACCCCCAATAACTAATAGAGTGTTGTTTTTGTTTTGTTTTGTTTTTTTGAGACAGGGTCTACGTAGACCAGGCTGGCCTCAATCTCAGAGAGATCCACCAGTCTCTGCCTAACAAGTTCTGGGATTAAAGGCATGTAATACCACACCCACAAACTAATGGATTTTAAAATATGAACATCCAACCCAACTCTTCAGATAAAGGCAATTTCAGGGCCTACAAAGAATTACTTATACATATTTGCTTTAATATCAGGAACATAAACATCAGAAGTTTAATTTTATGTCACAACCAGCAGAATAACTGAACTGTAAAAAATCCATAATGTTTGTCTACCAATTCCTCCTAATTTCTAGGTAAAGTATAGGAATACAGATATTAATTGTACAGACCTTGATATAATTGATATCAAATGGCCTTTCATTCCAAATCTGCAAAACAAAAATTCAAATTGTCTGAACTGAAAAGTTTTTTTTTTATTTAAGGAAAAAAAAAACATTTTATTTTATATACAGAAATACAATTTACAGAATAAAATAACATGGTAATAGAATTATTTTATATAGCTTAAACCAGAAGAAAGCAGGGGAAAAGTTCAGGTTACAAAACAAATTTAACAAAAAAATTACTTTTTCTTTTTTTAAAATGGACTTTTATGAATTTCGTACAATATACTTGGTCATATTTAGACAACCCTACACCTACATTGTCCCCTTCCCTGTGCACCCCCACCCCCACACCATGTATTCGTCATGACATATAGGTTAAGGCCTATCAAGGGAAGAAAAATCACTTTTTTTAAGTGGGTTGATGAAAAAACTCTCTTCAGAGGCTAGTGATGTCTAATTACCATTACACTAATGGTCAATGAAAATCTAAAAAACCCAACATTCACAATCACACATTCAATTCTCAGGAAATGCAGAAATCGCTCTTGCTACTTCAATACTAAGAAAGGTGAATTCACCTATCCACCATGAAAAAAAGAAAAACTATGTTGTTATTTTTTCCAAAGAGTAAAACATTTTCCCCGTTTCTTCTGTTTAAAACTGTATCAAGTGCATGTCTTTAATCCTCAGCACTCAGGAGACAGAGGCAGACCAATCTGTGAGATCAAGGTCAGCCTGATCTACATAGGGAGTCCTGGACCATTTGGGGCTATAGAGACCCCGTCTCAACAGAAAAAGAAATAACAAAAAACTTATATCAAATCATTCTACTATAGTGTTATTCAATATGTAAATTTTGTTATATATAAACGGAAGAATCATTATTAAGTTTTTTAAGTGGATCAAAAAAAGAATCAAATTGCCTTCTAAAATTATACATAAATATACAAAACTTAATCATATTTTCAATATATTACTAACCCCAACATAATTAATGTCCAGATTATGATAATGCTTGGCGCCCACAATCCACCTTACAACATAGTAGGCAGTCAGTTTAAGATTCACATAAGGCCAGCTGAACCCTTTGCCCAGCCATCCGGGAAATGACCACGGCAACCCTGTGGGAAGAACAGAGGAAGAGGAGTGTGAAACAGTGCTACCTAGCGGAAACACAGCCAACAGACACAAGCCTACTCAAATAAGAAGAGGGCCACTGTATAGCAGGCCAATGGGAAGACTGCACCACACAGATGTTTGATTCCTTTCTACTCTGTAGACAGTAGGATTTCTTATTGATCCTTAGAACCAGGACCTATATCTCCATATGTTCTTTCAAGAAAATTAAATAAAAACAAACAAATACCTCTCTCGACGCATTTACTAACAGAAGTGTACAACATTTTAACATCTATATTCTCTATTAGGCAGGGAGCGATAAGGGAAGGTGCAGGTAGAGGGAGGGATCTAAATAGCATCAAATTTATATTGTATGAAAACCATAAAATTTCAACTAAAAATTTTAATAAAATAAAATAAAACAGGTTATTACTTTTACTTAACTTAGTCTGATGTAAGTCTGTTTCAAAACAGCAAATTCATTTCAAATGATAAAATAACCCCATCACTTTGGCTGTTCAAAATAATTCATATTGCTACAGAACTATAAAGAGAATATAGTCCAGCTTGAGCAATTATCCAATGGTTCTACTGCTACAATCTAAGCTTATTATGGGCATGATGTGATGTCAACATCACAGAGGTTCAAAATTAACAAGACAGACATGATGAAGCAAGCCTGTAACCCTAACCCCTAGCACTTGGGAAAGAGGCAAGAAGAAAATAAGTTGGAGGCCTGCCTGGGCTACATAGTGAGACCTTGTCTCAGAAAAATAAAAAAATAGGGGTTGAAGAGAGGGCTCAGTGGTTCTTGCAGAGGACCAGTTCCCCACACCCACATGGCCACTCACAACCACCCATAACTGCAGCTCCAGGGAGTTCAACACCCTCTTCCGCAAGTACTGCATTCACATGAACAAACCCACACACTGACAAATATAGACAGACAATAAATATTTTCATAACTGATATCCCAGAGGCAACATCAAAAATATCATTTCTATTTCACAGCATTAAAAGAGACTCTACCAGCACAGTTCCAAATTTAAAACCTAAAAGAGACTGCTAAGCACAGCAAACTGCACTCTCACCTACAAGTCTGATATTGGGGTTCCTCTTCTTAGCTTCTTTCATCAACCACCATTCATAGCCTCGGAAATAATTCTCATCTAGCTCATAGTGCATATGGGAGGGTTCAGTGCCATCTGAATTGAGAAAGAGCAAAAGGAAGGAAATGACCTATGAATGGCACTTCCTAGAACCACTTACACACACACACACACACACACACACACACACACACAAACAAACACAAACCAGTTTCTTAAAAATATTCTTCTAGTATTCTAGCTCCAATCTTGAACTTGAGCAGATAATTATCTAAGTAGGTTAGTAGTGGCTAATCAAACATTATTTCACACTTTTTCATTTTGCATAATATTGTAAAATTCTTAATAAAACCACAATATTATAATAAAAGCAGTATTAAGAACTGTTATCCCCTATGTTACCAGGAAAAATCCTAGGACTGTGTCCTGCTAGGCTTTTGATCTCTATAAGGTTTGCAAATTTCCATGTCCAACTTCAAGTTCACATTGCCTCAACTTTCAGTCTCAGTTTGGGATGTGAATCCTAGTAATCCTGAGCCCCAATTTTTTATGCTCCTCGCTACTTAACACTTAAGTATTAAGTATTCTCAGTACTTAAGTCTTAAGAAAAGAAGCTATGAACACAATACCTACCAAGTGAAAGGCAAAATGGGAGTGTGGCAGGTCAGTTGCCTACCACATATATATCTACGTACCATATATACCTACATACCTACAATACCAAAAATCAGTGCTAGCCCGTGGCTAGTAGAGGTAACAAAAAGGGCATTGGTGGGTAGCTGAGCTCAAGTCCTCATGTTCTCATGCTTCAGAGGTGTCCGTCCTTGCTAAGTAGGACCTTCAAGAACAAGGACTCTGGTATATTTCCTCTTCAGAATGAACATCAGAATTCATAAGAATGCTCACTTATGTTTCTTTACCTCTAACATAGCTCTGGCAAATGCATCAGGCCAAACATTATCACTTCTGTCTAAAAGGACTAACAATAAAACATATGTCCTCTTGCAATAACTCGAGAAAAACTTCTGTTATGAGGTTTGGGAGTTGTTTTGGTTTGGTTTTGATTTTCATGTTTTCTGTTAACAAGAATTAAACATCAATATGGAAGGAGGGCCTAGTAACTGACCTGCCTCACTCTGATTTGCCCTCTCTAACTTCAGTTAGCCACATTAATATTTTTCCTTCTGAGTTCTCAGTCACTCTCTCCTGCAGAGATCTTGGATTCTGATCCACACACATCTTCAGCACAGTAGACTGAAACTACTCCTGAGCAACAGTGGTCCTCCCACAGTAGAACAGAAGGGAAACCACTTGGTTGGGAAAGCATCCCAAGCCCTGGGGATGATGACTTCCCAGCAGCTTTGCAGAACCTTGAGATAATGAAGAAACAGTCTGGCCAAGATTACCTGCTCTGCCAACTGTGCAAAAACCAGATAGCCAAACCCCAGATTCTTGTCTTTGTTCCCCTTTTCAATATAATATCAAAGTCCTTGTCAGACCCTCAAAGATAAGTCTTAGGTCAACAGACCTTTATCTGTTCTTTCACTATGGCCTGGATGATAACAAGTGCCTTTCCTATCTTTCACCACCACTTTGGGTCTTTAATTGGCATTGCTAACCAAATCTAGTCTGTTATCCTGAAAGCCAGGGCTTTTGTCCTAAACTCTAATATTTAGATGTATGTTTAAAAAATTACTTCAAAATCACTGGCGGGAGACAAATACACAGAAAATATTCTCAGGTTAATTACAATGGAACGGGACCTATAAATATTATCTGGTGTCCAATCACTGAGAGAAGAACTTTATCCTCTTCCTGAGAGTGAGTGCCCAAAACTGTGTCTTGAAAGCATGGATCACACACAGCCAATCAAAATATGGCTATCAAAATAAAAGATTTAGTCATTTTAAATAGTTGTTTTTTAAAGAAAGCTATCTCAAAAATACATATATTTTACCATATACTTTTATAGTTAATAATACCTTACAAAGTTCATATATAATTAAAATCTTTCAACTTTTCCATAAAATTCCAAATGTACCTATATTCTGTCTAGTATAAACTGAATTTGTCCACTAATGATTACTTCAACTAAATAAGCAATTTAGAGTCTGAACAGTTTTGAAAAATAAATATTTGACATAATTTTTTAAAAGAATTACAGATACAAAAGAAGTTGGGCCAGTGAGATAGCTAAGCAGGTCCAGGAGTTCAGGGACCCACATGGTAGAAGAATCAAACTGACTCCTTCAGGTTGTCCCCTGACCTCCACATGTATGTGCCCATATACATACGTACACATATTCTCTCCCCACTTCAAATAAATAAAAATGTAAGGAAAGAAATGTGAGGAACAACAGCCTGAACAACAACCAACCATACAGCTGATATTATTTACTTTTTCATATGTTTAAGTAGAGATTAAAATGTTGGCAGGAATCCTATTCCCCAACATTCCTACCTGTTGTTTGCCCGTCACCACCTATTTCGACTTTTAGAATATGCAAAGAGGCACCAAAATTTGGCTGTGGACAAAAGTAACAGTATTACCACTGGGGTTCATCATGTATAAACAATCATCAGTAACTGCCTGGGTTTCACACATGAAAAAGAAAATCAGAACTTCAAAGAGCAGCTTACTCAAAAAGTAAACCACCAGTTTTCAAAAACTATTATCAAAAGCTAAGGTTGAAATTCACCCATATACTTTCTAGAACATCACAGGTCTATTAGTAATTGTATTTTTATTACCTTAAAGAGGTAATCCAGTATTTCAGAACGATAGGGCTCCGGGTAATTTACTAAAAGTCGGGAGGTTGCCTGGGGGGAAAAAAGTGTTTTTCAAAACTATGAATAAAACAAATTAACAAATCAAATCATCCATGTTTATCTGTAGTGTTGATGATATGCACTTGGCCACTTCTTAAGTGGAGTTGTGCAGAGTCATTTCTCTTGCTGTTGGTCTGGCAAGTCTCTATTAATCACTAAACAAACAAGTCGATTGTTTTTCTAATTGCTAACAAGTTTTCTTCTGCTGGTACAAGGGTTGGCTGGGAGATAAGCTTGTAGCTCTGATTTAAGGCATTGTGAGGTTAATATTGTTAGGTTGACAGGATCTAGAATTACATGAAATTCAAACTCCTGGGCATGTCAGTGGGGGAGTTTCTAGACTGGGTTAACAGAAAAGTAGTACACTGACTATGGGTGGCACTATTCCAAGGGTTAAGGTCCTAGCGTGAATAAAAAGGAGAAAACAGCTCTTCTCTGCTTCCTGACTGCAGGCACAATGTGACTAGCTACCTATTCCTTCCCTACCATGACAGACTGTACTCTCAAATTTGGATCTGAAAAAAAATTCTTCCTTCCTTACATTGCTTGTGCTGGGTATTTTATCTCAGCAACAAGAAAAGTAACTAAAGTAAACATGATTACAAATTTACCTTGAAGACCATTTATCAACATTATATAGGGGCTAGCATCAGGAATATAAGCTGCAATTCTAAAAGGAAAACACTAATTCTCTCATCCTTGTAAATTCCATCTCTTACTATTAAGAATGACCACAAGATGATCCCCAAACAAGGTTATATGAAAGAAATTTCAAACAAGATTGAAAACAGGAAGAATGGAAAAACATATGCAGAAAGTACAGGTATTAACTATATATTTAGACCTAGACTATGACAGATATCAGCTTGAAAAAGAAATTATAAAATCAGTAGTTAACTAAAAACTTATTCTTTGGGAGACAATATAAATGAGATTGAGTAAGCAAGAAGTTAGATATGAGGTAAGTAAGAAAAACTGTAGCTGTATCTTAGTAGCTGTATCTCCTAGCTAGGCAGGAGTGAAACATGACGGAACCACAGTAGCAGTGTTTCCTGGTGGTCAGAATGCATCCTTTTGTGGTTATATACATCCTTGAAGCGGCAATTACACTCTACGAATAATTCTTTACCAGAATCTAGGGTGCCAGAATAGCAATCACCACATGTGCACACTAATAAAAGTTCTTCAGCCTCATCTTCAGAAGACCCTAACTTCCATGGGTATAACTGTAAGTTATTAGGAGTCAGTTTAATACTATGTCCATTTAGCAGAATAATAGTAGTAGGTTCTCCCCTGTGGCCCTGACTTATCTGGCCACAGGTTTCTAGACCTGTTATCAGTGCAGGGTATGGGCTCTACCTCATGAAGCAGACCTTAAATCGAATCAGAAAGTGGTTAATTACTCACAAAGTATCTGTTCCACTACTGCATCAGTACACGTATCTTGTCAGGCCAGTTGTTCTTATAGTTTGCAGGACTCACAACTGGGCAAGGCTGATGATTATTTTTCTCTTCTGGTAGCATGCACAGCACCTACCAACACTATGTAAGCTTGCTAGTAGAGATGAAGCTTTGAGGTCAGCACCACCTTGATTTCCTTGTTTGTTCTACAACTCACATGTATAGTGCCTTCAGCAAGAGAGTCTTGGAGTCAAATTCTGGGGAGCAGCCAAGAACAAGGGCAAAAGCCTGCATTTTCTGAGGGCCTATGGAACCCCTGATCAATAGCTTCAAAGAGGGAGTTCATTTCTGGCATTGAGCTTTTTAAATATCTTATTATCTTTATTTTAAGTGACAGTGTATCGTCTGCATGTATGTAAGCGCACCCATGCCATGCAATGCCCACAGAAGTCAAAAGAGGGCCAGATCCACTGAAACAGGAGTACAAACAATTGTTAGCCACCATGTGGGTGCTGGAAACTGAACCAGGGTCCTCTGAAAGAGCAGCCAGTACTCTTAACTGCTGAGCCATCTCTCCAGCCCCCTGGCATTGACTTTTTTTATCTGCTAGCCTATGGTGTCTGGTAGGCATATTCCCCCAACCCCTATTATAGGCTAACTCCATTATTCCATCCCTGTTTATATTATATATGTATATACTCTAAGAAGCTTCTATAGTGGTAGGTTTCCATAGGACTTTTTCGAAAAGCCTGTAGTATTAGTTATCCTATCCCATACTCCTTCCTCTGCCCTGCCCTTCCATTATCCAGATCCACTGAACCCTTTCTCTTTTTCTCCTTGTCCTCTTTATATCACTGCATTCTATTTCCCCTCCCATGAATCCTTCCCTTCATAGTTCCTAAGTAGCTTCCCCTCTATGTATTTTCTCATTAAAACACATCTATCTAGACTCAAAGCTAACATCAACTTCTGAGAGAGGACATGTGACATTTGTCATTCTGAGTCTGGGTTACCTCACTCAGGATGACTGTTTTCAGTCCCATTCATTTACCTATGAATTTCATAATTGTTATAGATTAGCGCATCTCTCAACTCTCTTCTTGCAGCAGACAGCAGTTAACACAAATACAACTGGTCAACTTGTAGAGAACAAGAAGCTGCAGAGTGCTTATTACTGAATGAGACAACTATATCAAACCCTTGCCTCCCAAGGCTCAGGGATCACTGTGAAGAGGGGCTGGAAAGACTGAAAGAACCAGAGGTGGTGGAAGACTACAAGGAAACAGTGTTTTCCAGACAGCAGGACAGTTGCTTATGTGAACTTCCAATAATTATGCCTGCATGCATAAGAACAGTGTAAGCTCAAACAGACAAATTCTCAGCAGAGGGAAGATATGGGTAAGAAGCCTTAACCCTAGCTGAGCAATTCTGACAACTGATAGCCACTAGGAGGAGACTCCGTTTTATTTAAGGGTGTGTCACTGAATAGGTTGACCAGGTTTGAGGGGACAGACCCACACAGAAGGGCATTTAGGGAAACAAATTGGACACCACAAGCCTTAAAATAATAATAGAGGACATGAAATCAGGTGAGAGTAGTTAGGGGAGTGCAAATAGGGGTGGGGATTTAAATATGATCAAAGCTCATTATATGAAATTCTCAAAAATTCAATACAATTTTTAAAGACCCCAGTTTCATTATAATATCATTTGCATTATTACTTTGACCCCCTTGACTTCCTCACTCCCATACAAATACACACACTTGTAGACTTTTCAAGATGATTATGGGAATATTCATAACGGGGAGATCTGCTCCACCATAATTTAGGAGAGGAAAAAGGGTCACCTTACCGTGACTATGCCCCCAACCTCATAAACATTCATAAAGGATTCTTTAAAGTTCACAACATAGAACCCACTGTGCTGCTTGCCCCCTTGCCTTGAGGACAACCCATTCCAGCCTAGTTTGGGAGTCTGTGCTTTGACACATAATCTTTTCTTAAACTGTGTGTCAGGTCTTAATTCTTTCCTTCAAGAAGGCAAGAACTAAGAAGAAACCTACACATGGTAACGATCAGAGACAAAGGAAATAAAAAGGTAGGTTTTCAACGCAAAACAACTGATGCTCACTGCTAACTCACCAATTATTCAAGGGTAAGACACTTGGCTTTTATGGGGCTCAACCTTCCATTCCACACTCTCCTATGTAAGACATTCTGCCTGGTGCTTCAGTCTACTTTCTCACACCTAGAATCTTTCTAATATCATCTAGTTCAACAAATCCAAACATCACTTTTACCAAATCTATTCCGCCTGTATTTTGTAACTTACTAAAGAACAACACCTACCTAAGCCATAAAGCTGAGGCCATCCTCTCATAAGACTTCCCACGCATATACAGTCACCAAGAGGTCCTTAATGGCTCTCAAATCTACCTTCCACCTTTCAGCCACGCTGGCTTAATTAAGCTAGGCCCTCTTCACTCATGACAATATGAGTAAAGGTCTCCGGGTTTGCCAGCTGCCTCCCTGGATTGTACGTTCTGAACTCCTTACCAGATTAATAATTCCCAAACAAAAACATTATGTTGACACTACTTGTGAAAACTTTCCTTCTATAACAACTTTCAAACTACACTTCAAGTTGCTCAATTTTATACTCAAGTCCCTTAATGACTTGGATCCCACAACTCCCAGTTTACTTTGGATCACTTGCACACCTTTAATCCAGACATATCAAACTTTTATTTTTTTTCTTTTTCTGTCTGGAATGTACTCTGCGTCTTCATTTCCTAGTTAACTCCAATATTTCACCAGCAGCTTCAACTCCACCTCTTCCAGGAAAGCTGCCTTCTGCTACCTCCCCATCAATTCAAGGATTTCTTTGGGCACCCCTGGCTTCAGATCCATATCTTCATTAGAACACTGAATCCTGCACCCTAACCACTGCTTTGCGTTTTTCATCTCTAAGTTCCTTGAGAACATAAAATGTATTTCAAGGTCAGACCCTCATTCCTTGTTATTCAATAAGCAGTCATTTCATGTCTTTTATGGTTTTGTTGCACTGGCACACAAAAGACACTGTAGGTGACTTTGAATCAATATAACCTGCATCCTGAATGTATCATTTATAGGCAATGTGACCATGAGCAAATTACCATAAAGTGAGTTACTCATTCAGTGTTATAACACTAAAATAAGATCCCCATTAAATGTTTAGCAAACTCCCTGGCATACAGTAAGCTCTCAATAAATGACAGGCACCATATGCACATGCGTACACACACACACACACACACACACACACACACACATATTTTTAATATATATTTCTCGAAAACAGCCTAGCAGAGGTTCAGATGTCCAAGTCAGCACTAGTTAAATGAACACTGTGTATTCATACTAGCATATCCTTGAATCTCATAAGTCATTCTTCCTATTTTGCACTACAGAATTAGAAATATGCAGTTTATGGCCCGGGAGTCATTTTGTTGCCTGTATACACCTTCCCCTAACACAAAAATTACCAGAGTTAGACAAACAATCTTCAGTCACATTCAAAGTAATACATTAGGCAAAGGCAAATTAGGCAAAAGCAATACAAATTTTGAACCACACCATCAAGCAATGACTTTTCAAATAATTAATCTTGCTGTCTAAACAAGACCTGAAGTTATTGGCAGTACCAGGAAGAAGCCTTAAAACACATTCTCAATCTAATAATCCCTTCCTTCTTCCTAACCCCTAAAGCCTGACAATCATCACAAATGGTCAAGAATTCTACATGGCTTCTCACAAAGCTACTGCCAGTCAGATATCATTGTTCCCCCAGAAAAGACACTGAAGCAGCTGGGTGTAGTGGTTTGGGTACTCTGAAGGCAGAGGTAGGTGGCTCTCAGTGAAATCTAGGCCAGCCTGGTCTACATAGCAAGTTCCAGGCCAACTATTGGTAGAGAGAGACCTTGTCTCTAAATAAATAAAATAACGTTCTTTTAAAAAGAAACTGAAACCAAGGGAAATTAAATAGGAAGTGAATGTTAGGGATCAGAACGGTTCCAACAACTTTAAGCCCATAGTTGAAGTATTGCTCCAAAATGCTCTCCTACAAATACGAGATTAAATGACAGCAATCCAAATGCCAATACAAACTGTGTTAGATAACAAAGAGTTCCACAAAAAAGAAAAGCTGAAACTGGGATGCAAATACAATGCTGCAATCCTCCCCATTATTGACTGCACTCTTAAAATGAGTGCTGCAGCATACTTAAGGACACTAATAACTGAGTATCTACCACATTAGGTAAGAATTTCCTTCTCTGGGTTATGAAATTATTTTTCTTTCTTTTTGAGACAAGGGCTCATTATGTCGCCCTGGTTGGCTTGGAACTCAATATGCAGACCAATTCAGAGACCTGCCTGCCTCTGCCACTCCAAGGCTGAGATTAAAGGTGTGTGCCACAACACCTGGCTATAAAATGATTATTTATTTAAATTATTTTAAAGTGAGCTAAATAAGTTCAAAACTCTAAAGAAAACCTTTGAAACTAGGTTTAATACAAAAATAACATTAGGAGAGATTGAGGCCTTACAGGAAAGATTTAATTTTTTTTTTATGGAGAATCATAGTATCAAAGAACAAATGCTCAATAGTGCCCAAACAACGGCCCCAGGTACTGACGTATATGAGAACTCTAACTGTATTCCTAACTTTTCTGTAAATTTTTTTTAAAAACTGGAGGCTGGAGAGATGGCTCAGCAATTAAGAGCACTGGCTGCTCTTGCAGATGACCCTGGTTCAATTACCAGTGCCTACAAGATAGCTAACAACCATCCATAACTCCAGTTCCAGGGGAATCCAACGCCTTCTTCTGACCTCCACCCGCACTGCACGACACGGATACACTTACACACATGCAGACAACACAGCCATACACATAAAGTAAAAATATTCTTAAAATCCTTCTAAAAAAGGTTTTCCCACTCCCAAGATCTTGGAGAAATCTCTCTAAAGACCTAGTATGAAAATTGGTGTTACTTGTTGAAATGCAGCTTTTCCAACCAAGGGGAACGCAGAGCATACACTTAACCAGCACAACTGTTACTCTCCTGCACCTGCACAATTCGCAATTGTCTCCGCGGTTCCTGACAATGCCCAAGGATGGTCTCATTAAAACAGTATCCCAAATAGCTGCAGGTCTAAAGAGTCCCAAGAGCAGAAGGCGGAAGCCCAAAACAAACAAAAACCGTATTCGCAGGTCAAGAATGGGGTTCCCACGTCCTGTGCTGGGGGTCTAAGGCTTCAAATCCTACCACTCCATCTATCTCCCTAGGGGTGGAGAGCCTCTACGGCATTCCGCCGGGGTGCTCTCCTCCACTCGCTTCCTTGCTCGGGGAGCCCAAGTGTTTTTCACTGCCCTTCCGGTTCATCTCAGAGCCCGAGCGCGGGCGGAGCGGCGTTCCTCGCTCAGCAACGCCGCGGGGGCTTGTGGGACCGACTGGCCCGGGCGTTCCTCGCGCTCCCGCGCATCTCCGCTTCCCGCCGCTCACCCCTCCGCCGCTGACCGCGCCGATGCCATCGAACTCCCGGCCCAGCCCGGCGGAGTCGTCGAGCACGTACGCGCCTCCGGGCGCCAGCAGCGCGCACAACAGCAAGGGCACTGCGACACGGCCCTTCGAGCCCGCGGCGGCGGTCATGGCTTTTGCTTGGCGTTGCCGGGAAGCCTCGAGTGGGCTGTCAGCCATTGTGCGGGTCACATGACTGTGAAACCCAGGGAGGCGGGTCCGGTCGCCACCATGAGGAAGAAGGGCAGGAGGCTACTGAGGCAGCACTCGCCATCTTAAGAAAGGGCCGCGGGAGTCCACGCAGCCGCAATAGTGATGAAAGGGGAGGGGAGTTTGAGTGCGCTTTGCCTTGTCATTTTTGTGTCAGTGAGGCTCTACCTGTCGCTGCGTGTAGTACTTAGTGACCTCTCTTCCTACCTCACTTGATGGATCATGTTAGGGAATGGGAAGTGGATGCCCAACACCTGCCAAAGGAAGGGGGGACTGAGTGGTCCTCCCCCTCTTATTTCAGGGCTCATCAGCAGAAAGCAGAGCAAGGAAGAGGACCTGGTTTGGAGCACCTAAGTAAGCTCCCAGTTCAATGGTCATCTTCAGTCACTTAGCTTTAGGTCCCTGAAGTCTCCTAATCCATCGGGAGACAAGAGTAGCAGAACATAAGACTGCTGAATTAGTTACTTTGCTCATGCTGTAAAAAAATATCTGATAAAGAAACTTTAGAAGGAAGGGCTTATTTTGATTCAGAGTCGGAAGGCAGAGAAGTCATGGAGCAGGAGCTTGGGGCATCTTCAGTCAGGGAGCGGAGAGATGAATGTTGATGCTTAGCTCCCTTTCTACCCTTTATTCTGTCCAGTACTTCACCCCATCCATGGTGCCGTCCACATTCACTGTTTCCTTCGTTAAGCCTTTCAGAAGCAAGCCCCCATAGACACACCTAGATGTGTGTTTCATGGTGATTCTAAATACAGTCAAACTGATAATGAAGATCAAGAATCACCACCTCAAATACTTGAAATTATATGAAGGCCTCAAATCTGACTGTAAATCCCTTAATCAAATCTTCTGATATCTCTAGGTTCTTGCAGGACAATAGCTATGTTCATTCTTTTACTTTGTGTATATGTGTCTGTGTTCATATGATATGTTTGTTCAAGTGTATGTACACATGCATGTATGCATATGTGTGCAGAGGTCAGTGGTCAACAGCAAGTGGTTTCCTCAGTCACTGCACCTGATTGTTTTAATGCTGTGTATGTGTTGTGGGCACTTGTTTGTGGGTGTGTACCTATGCACACAAACAGGACAAAATAGATGAGTCTTTGGCTCTATCACTTTCTATCTGATTCCCTTCAGAGATGCCCTCTTACTGGACCTGGAGCTAGACTAATGTTCAGCAAGCTCCAACAAGCCTCCTGTCTCCATCCCCCACAGCACTGGGGTTACAAATGCAAGTCATCACACTCAGCTTTTTGCATGGTTGCTGAGCATTTGAATACAGATTCTCATGCTTGAGTAGCAAGTGCTCTCCCTAGCTCTTCCAGCTTATTTAAGCAGGGTCTGTCACTGTACTTGAAGATCATAGATTCGGCTAAACTGATTCAACTTGCTCAATGCTGACATCACAGGCATACCAGCACATTGGGCTTTCAAACATGAGTACTGCAGATGCTAATGTCCTCTTGCTTTGGCACCAAGCACTTCATGGGCTGTGTTATCTACCCAGTGACCATTCTTTCTCTTTATAAATTACTCCAGTCCTATTTCTGATGTGTCCAAAACAGTCCCAGCTTATATTTACAGCCCAAAAATAAGTATCAATGGTGTCCCTATACCATCTGATTTGAATAATAAGTTATTGATTGATTGGCCAGTTATTTTGCCTGGTTTCTTATTTTCCTGGGTTTCATATTTTTCTAATATAACACTTACCTCTACTATCTGCTTTCTTCACCCACCTCCCAACAGTGTATGATTCAAGTCAGTAACTACACTTGTTTGTGACCTAGAGCAACCATGGTTACAAGCCATGCATGATTAGTTGTGGGATTGTTACACCTCTCATTGTCCCCTAGGTGTTGGGGTTTTTTGTTTTGTTTTTTTTTTTTTTGAGGTGGGTGGAGGAGGTTTTGTTGTTTTCTTTTGGTGGGTTTTATTTCTGTTTGTTTGTTTTTGAGACGAAGTCTCCATGTTTTCCCAGCCGGCCTGGAACTCACTATGGAGACCTGGCTGGTCTTGATCTCGAAAAGATCCACCTGCCTCTGACTCCCAAGTACTGGAATTAAAAGCATATTCTTCCACACAGGATTCTGTTCCTGAAAGTTTATAAAAGTGCTATTCATCTAGCACATAACAACTACCTGATAATATAAGGAGAAGTCCCGAGATGATAACAGGAAAACTCAGGACACGAAAACAGAAAACTGAACAGCATCCAGCATCTGCCACCTGTAGCATACCACTGCACCTTTTACTTGGTAGAAAGGCCACAAATTTTGTGTAGTGTGCAAAATATACGTAAGAGGAAACAGAATCTTTAACAGAAAACATAGCTTCCCCCAGGAAGTGCCATTGCATCCTGTTGGCTCATACATCAAGGTTACTTCTCATCAGAAAAATCATTTGCTGTTTCCTATTTCTAATTTATACTCAGAAAACCAAACAAAAGCTACTAAAAAGAGCAATATAGACAAACTGGAAAAGAAAATTCACTAGGATGTGAGATACAGAAAAATAGCAATTATCAGAAAGGAAATCATATTTTAGTTGTTCTTGCATTCATGGACTCATAATTAATAAATGACATTAGGAGAGATCTCACATTTCAAGTTTCACATTTCAATTTTTTTAAGTGACAACAACCTTATACTGTTTCTGAGCGTCTCAACTCTACTTCCATCACTGCAAATCTTTTTTTCTAAAACAAAAACAATCTTTTGAGAAAGATGAGCAATCTTGCCTTTTCAGGAAAAGGTATTGATAGTTTCACAGCAATCTGTTGTCTCTTCAGGAGATGGATTCAATTTTGAAATCAGAAGTAGGTTGTCAGAAATTTAAAGGCAGAGGCTGAGTTACTTCTTAAGGAATGTCTAACTTATATTCAGTGTATGTTTCTTGACTTGAACTTAAAAGAAAAATCGTTGGTGTCATGAGGAGGAGATAAGATGAAAAATTATTCACAAAAGGAGAGGCATCCCAGAGTGCATGAAGGGACATGAAGTCATTTCATGGACTATTCTATGATAACCTTCAACTCTGGATATACTTTTCTGATTGTAATATTTAATGACATCAGCCTGATCAGTAACTTCTTTCAAATATATGTGATGGTGGAGCTGAGAAATGACTCAGGAATTGAGAACACTTGGAAAAATCATGTGATCATGAGATTTGATCACAGAGCCTACCAAGTTTGGCATCCAGTAAATACCTGTAACTCTGATAAATTAGATGCCATTTTCTGACCTCCACACAGTGCATAGACATGCTCACCCACACATACATATGTGCATTCACTCATACAACCACATATACAAATTTAAATATATATATATATATATAAAAATAGGGGGGCTACAAAGATAGCTTGGCAGTAAGGAGCATTGGCTACTCTTGCAGAGGACCTGGGTTCAGTTCCCAGCAACCAGATGGTGGCTAATAATTGTGGCTACTAGGGGGAACAGCCACAGGACCTGAATCATGAAGCTGAGAAGACAATCAGGACACTCATGTGGCTCCTTTGCATACGAGTGCCAAAAGCACAGGCAGCTCTGGCTTTTATTCTCATACTCCTTAGAGCTACACCTGAATGTTTACAGAACAGGGAACAATAATAAAGTGGCTAGAATATAGCAGTTCAGCAAACTATAATGAGCAAGATACCAGTACCTCCACAGTGTGCCTCCTTGGGAGATCAAAGTGTCTCCTGAGAAACTAGGGGAACACTGGCATTCCAGAGATGATTCCTCAGCAAGCATTCTTGTATACACTTTCTCACAAGACAAGGCTCTCCAGGCATACATGTTCAAGGTTCAGCTTAATTCATCAAGCATATTTTTAAAGCCATAGGAACTCTTTATTTCACAGTCCTTTCAAACTTAGTCTTTAACTCCAGTTCCAGGGGATCTAATGCCCTCCTCAAGCTCCCCAGGCCTCCCCTGACACTATGCACTTACATACATGCAGGCAAACCCCTCATAAAAATAAATTTTAAAAATGTGCAGTGGAATTTTTTTTAACTTGGAACATTATATAATGATGGTGAAATGGTTCAGAGGACAGAAGCCACCTTGTGGAATAAATTACATGTTCCTTACTAGACACACTCTTAAGGGTACAAACAGATAAACCAAGCAAGCAAACAACAAACAAAGACATTATAACCAAGTATGGTAACAACATTGGCTGTTTTTTTAAATTGAATTCTTGTGAATTTCATATAACATGTTTTGAATATTTTATTACTTTTATTTTATGTATATGAGTATATTGTCTGCATGTTTGTAAGTGTGTCCATGTCATGAAAGGCCTGTGGAAGACAAAAGACAGCATTGGATCCCCTGGAACTGGAGTTACAGTTTTTAGTTGCCATGTGGGTGCTAGGAATCAAGCCCAGATCCTTTGCAAGAGTAGTCTGTGCTCTTAACTGCTGAGCCATCTCTCCAGCCCCATACAATATGTTTTGATCGTATTTAGACGACCTCCCAGATCTGCACCCCTCTTATTGCCGCGTCTTCTGTCATATTTTCTGTACTCTGTTACATATATTAAGGCCTATCAAGTCAAGTTTGTATACCCAAAGATCCTTCGCTGGAGCCTGGTTAATCCACCTAGTGTAACACTCTTGAAGAAAACCAACTCTCCCTCGCCTAGTAGTTATTGGTTATAATGGTTCCTAAGCTAAATTTGGGGCTTCTTCCCCACTTCCCCGCTTCTATGCTGAGTTTCTGGCTTGCTGGACCTTGCATGGGTCTTGTGTATGCTGTCACCATTGATATAAGTTCATGTGGGTAACTTCCCAGCTGTCTGGAAAACTGTTTCCTTGTGGTCATCAACCACACCTGGCTCTTACAAACTTTCTGCCCTCTCTTCCACAATGACCCCTTGAGCCTTGGGTGGCAAAGGTTTGATAACTTTAACCTTAAAAGGGTAAAAAAGGAAGTATGAAAAATGAAGAAATTAGATTGGGACCCTGGGAGTTCAGAGGAAGCTGTGTCACAAGGACTTCAACTGATGTGACCTCTAGGTTCCAACACAGTGAAATTAGCAATGCCATCCTAGCCTGATTGCCCTAGCAGGGTGACCTGGCTTTCTGTCCTTTGGCTCTAACCAGTTTCATAAGCCTCATCCTCGAGGCTCTGCACCAATCTTGGACCATATTCTGATTGCTTTCCAAGTCCTTTTTAGCTCCAGGTAACCACAATTTCTGATGGCTACAGCAGAGAACCCTGACTGATACATCACCAGAATAGCATCCATGACTAATATGCTCATCACAAAGAATTCTCAGCCTCTGTGCCTGTGATTCTCCTACTTTAAAAATTGCCTTCCCTGCCTATAGTTCTTTTGTTAGTGATGGTTATTTCACAGATTTGCTCAAATAATAGAACTCCAGGAAGGTTTACTGTTGGCCTATGCTACACTTGTGATATGTTTAGACTCTTTTTGAACTGTCAATACCTCTTTCACTTTTTATTTTTTATTCTTCTACCAGGAGAGGAATTTTAGAGTCCACCTAGCTCTTAGGCATGAATAAAATGATAGTTTGTGTCAGTTACATTTTTGTTGCTCTACCTAAATACCCAACAAGAAGAAACCTAAGGGAGGAACAGTTTATTTTGGCTTACAGTTTGAAAGGATCTAATTTATCACAGTGGGGAAAGAATGACAGCAGGGGTGTATGTAGTGAGTCACCCTGAGTCTGCAGGAAGCAGAGGATGGACAGGAAGTGGGACCTGGAGAGAAAAACTCAAGAGCCATCTCTAGTGACCCACTTCCCCAGCAAAACTCCACCTTCTGAAGGTTCCACAGCCTTCCCAAACAGCACCACCAGCAAGTGATATTTAACTTGAATGGCGTAATTTATTTAACTTCAATATCCAAAATATTGCCATCACAATATAGAAAAATAATATAAACATTCATCCTGTATTTTTCTTTTCATAATTTATTTTCTAAAAGTGTGTACTTTACATATATAATATGTATGAATTTGGATAAAGCTTTGCTTTATCTCAACAGGGTTTCCTCCAGGTGTGTCACTGGGACCGCTGTCCTTTTTATTTCTCTCAGTTCAGTTCATCTTTTGAAACTCTAAATTCATAGCCTTTTTTATATTCTCCCAAGATCCTTTCTCTTGAGGCATAAAAACAAAATGACTGGATGTGTAAAATGAAGTAAAAGTGAGAACATAATAGTATCTCAAGACTACCCTGCCATGTCTACTCTGTTTTTGTTGGTGAAATTGCACCAGACAATGCATCTTCACAAAAGACCCTTCATCAGCAGAATAAGCGCCCACACTGTTTGTCACATGGAGAAGTTATAACCCAGCAGGTCCACATTTTTTCCCCCAGTTCCCTATGTGTATGTGTAGTTCAAGTGCCTTTCCCTAACCAATGTTGGATGCTCGTCTTGTGCTCTCAGAAGACCAGAAAAACTGACTGGCCAAGAATTCTGACCAAGTAGAGCTGGTGCTTTGGATAGCTGCTAATTGACTAGCCTCTTACATTGCTAAAATGTCTCCATGACTCAGGGCTCTGAAATTTCCAAATATTCCCAGCCCTGAGATTGAAAATATGGCACTACTGTATGTATTAACAAGATGCAAATCACATAAAACCAAATTTCTCATTGTGTATAATAAACAAGATTTTTCATAGGTCACATTTTTTCTCATTTAAGCAGAAGTGGAAGTTTGTATTTCTCATGTTCTCCAATTACTTCCTTTTTTTAGTGTTGGAAGAGTAAAACAGATATTTGATAAGGATGTGAAAATACTCTTTCCCTAAAAGCAGAAGTATAGTGTATTTAGGTAAAATTAGATATTGTGAGAGTCATGAAATAGTTATGAATAGAAAACACAGATTAAACAGATGTGCAAAACCATCTGCAAAAAGCAAAATTGAAAAATTTTGTATTGTAGTCACAAGTATTTGGAAATCATTATTTTCATTTTTGTAAAGGTTTAAGCCTTTTACTTTTTCTGTCTGTGTATGTATTTACATTTGTGTGTTCATTCATATATGTGCAGATTCATGTGTTCGTGTCCGCACGTACATGTGTACACAAGTTTGGGGTGTGGGGCACAGGGCAAACTTAGGAGTTGTTCCTCATACAGAATTAACCTTTTTTATTTTTTTTTTTTAAATTTAAGAGAGGATCTCTTCCTGACCTACAACTTGCCAAATAAGCTACATTGGCTGGCCAGCAGGCCTCAGAGATCTCTACCTATCTCTACCTCCTCAGTGCCAGGATTACAATCAAACACCACCATACCTGGCTTTTTTATACATTGGTCCTGAGGATTGAACTCGGGTCTTCATATTTGCAGACAAGCACTTTACCAAGTGAATTACTTCCCCAGCATTTTATTAATTTTAACATTGTATTTTAAATTTTCATAATTTCAGTGGCAATGTGTCCTGAATTTTAGGTTACTATATGTATTAATTACTTCTCTGTTGTAATAAAACACCATGAAACTAACTTATATAAGGAAGAGTTTATTGGGCTTATGACTCCAGAGGGATAAGGGTCCATCATGCTGGGGAGAGATGGCAGCAGAGGTAGCTAGAACAGAAAGCTGAGCACTCAAATCTTCAGTCAGGCTTGGAAAGCAGAGAGAGTGAAACTGGAAATGAGACACAGCTTTGAACTCTCAAAGTTTCTTCCAGAAAAGCCACACCTCCTATACCTCCACAAACAGCACCATGAACTGAGGCTGTGTTCAAATACTTAAGATTATGGTGGATAGCTCATTCAGAATGCCACATTCCACTCCCTTCCCCTCATAGGCTGAAGATCATATCATAATGCAAAATGCATTTAGTTCAACTTCAATAGTCGCCATAGTTTTTAACAGTCTCAACATTATTTAAAAGTCCAATGGCCAAAGTCTTTTGTGATATTCAAGGCATACTCTTAACTGTAAACCCCTGCAAAATGTTTTAAAAAGACAAATTACATATTTCCAACATACAGGGACAGAGAATACACATTCCCATTCCCAAAGGGAGGAAATATCCGACCAAAACAAGGCAGGAACCCAGCATGGCAATTACCAAGTCCTGAGGCTCCATGTCTGACTTCGGGGACAGTAGTCCAAAGTGTTTAGATGGCTCAGCCCCTCCAGCTTTGCCACTTGCCTGAAACATACTTTCTCTCTCTCTCTCTCTCTCCTCCCTCTCTCTCTCTCCCTCCCTCCCGCCCTCCCTTTCTCCTTTCTCTCTCTCTCTCTAGCTACTATCATTCCCTGTATAAACCTCTCCTTGCCAGATGCCTCCAGTCCTGGCATCTCCTACATATTGAAGTCTCCATTGTCAGCAAGGCTTGACCCTCACACTTCATGAAATGGCCTCTCCAGGTCTCTTGGTCTCCTAGAGCCCTCTTTTCACAGGGACTCCCCTGCTACACACTGTCAAGATTCAGTTGCTCTCTGAATCCATGAAGGAAAAAGCAATGACCCGGTCACTCTTACATTTTTCATGACTCTGAAGTCAGCACCATGTGAATGATACTGCCAAGTTCACTACCAGCTTATGAACCTTGGCCCCCTTCATCCACACCAGCAGGTTTTCTAGGAGCAGAACACTCCTTAGGCTTTCTTCTTTCATAAGTTGGAATTTCAGCAGGATGGGATCTTGCCCTGAGGCTACTCTTTCCATTGTTCTAGCACACCTTAATGGCTCTAATCTCCTTGTCAAAGAGACCCTCTCTTCTAGAACATACCTTGGCTGCAACATTAAGATTCCTGGGGCTCTTTCTCTTTCAAATTGTACATCTTGTGTTTCTTTCTGCTCCACTTGGTATTTTTCATTGTAGATCTACATAATACTCAACCACTAGTAACTACACATCACCAATCCAACATTAAGCTGTCTTGAAATTTTGTCTGACAAAGAAATTAGCCCATTACTTTTTAATTTAGCAACTTCTTAAGACCTCCAGCCAGATTCCTTGCCAAAATATCCCAGTTGCTGTTTCAGTCCTTGTTTCTAACTCCCTCTGGAACATCTTGTGTCAGGCCTCCACTAGAACAGCCCATTAGCTCTGGTTATAGCATTCAATTGCCATTCTAGTCCAAACTTCCAAAGTCTGCCATATTCTTCTCCAAACCAACATGGTCATGTTCTTTAAAACAGCAGCACCCTATTCTCTGTTCCAACATCTGAATTATTTACTTTTCTGTTGTTGTGATAAAACACCATGACCTAGGCAACTTATGGAAGGAAGAATTTATTAGGCTTACTGTATGATGTGACTGGAGGAGGAACCCCCCAGCAGTTCAGAACTCAGGAAGACTGACAGAAACCCGGGACCAGAATTTTCAAACATTCATGAGAGGAGGCTGACTTTTATAACTTCTCCCTGGCGGGATCTGCAGATCTGCAGACTTTTAGATAAGGCCTCTAAATCTGGGGTCTGCAAAATTCCTGCAAAGGGGAGTGACTTTACAGGTTCTTGGTCAGATAATATTCCTGAAAGGGGATTGCTTCCTGGCCAAGGGTTTCAGTCTCCCCTTAGGCATCAATCGGCTGTAATGGGGACCTCCTTACCCCATGAAAGGGTCTGCTGACCAGCTGGGTGGGGCTGATCTTTCACTCCCCCAGAGCTGATATCTCTCTCCCAGGGAATTAGGCTCTCCCACACTCTCCCTGAGTGAACTTCTCCATCCTGATCTGGAGACAGGCCTGCCAGCCTGGTTCCCCAGCCCAAACCCCCTGACCCCAAGATGAGGGGGCTAGCCTCCCCATCTCCCTGGGAGGCTAGCCCCTCCAGAGCTAGTATTTTCTCCACTCCCAGGAGAAAGCTAGTCCCAGCTGGTCTTCCCTCTTCCTGATTGGGAAGCCAGTCCTGTACTCTTAATAAACTGGCCCTGTTGACTCCCAGCACTCTGGTCCATTTGTCTGCTGCATCTCTCAAACCCAGACCTTACACTTACCATTTCAGAGCGATAAGAGTCCATCATAGCAGGTGATGATGGCAAAGGTGCCAGAGCAAAAAGCTGGGTGCTCACATCTTCAAGCCACAGGCAGGAAGCAGGGAAAGAAACTGGCAGTGAGAATGAGGCTTGTGAATTCTCAAAACCCTTCCCCAGTGATGTGCTTTCTACAGCATGGCCACATCTCCTAAAGGTTCAATGACCCTCTTCAAACAGCACCACAAACTACGGACCAAGTTTTCAAATATTTGGATACTTTGGAGGACATTTCAAATTATCCATTCTAAACTAATTTCATACTTATAAAATAATATTCTTGCCTTCATTTTTAATGAAAGTTTATTGGCATAGTTTAAAAATGATGTGTAACTTTTCTCCAAAGTAGGAAGTTCTAGGAACATAAGATAATCTTATCTCATGTTAAACCACTTCCTAAATCAGATAATAACTTTTACCTTGTTAAAGTACTACATATGTTTTTAAAATAATTTGTATCATTCTCAAATGAATTTTCAAACTTCAAAATTGTTTATTTGCCTAAGTCAACTACATCAATTGCTTTTAGCAATATGTTTTCTATTTTCAGAGAAGAACTGAAAGAGAAAATGGTTCTATAATCAAATACTATTTATTTAATCCTCTTAGTCTCTTAAAAGAAAAGAAAAAAGATTTCATAGAATGGGCTATCTGGACCTTCCGATGTCTCCCCTCCATTTTTGTCATTAAACCACCCAGTATTCACTATTACCCAATCATTCTCTCTTATGTCTTGTTCCCAGGATCTCAATCACCCTGAATTGGTCCACAAGATCTTCTCATACCTCCATATCCAAATGACTCAGTCTATTTCAATTGTACATATCTAGGAGTACTTATCTGTGCTACCATTGCATCTTAGTTATTATTGAATTGTTCTCCTTCACTTGGTAGTATGCTCCTTTCTGGGTAATAGCCACATACTATATATGTCCCAACACGGTCACAGTGCACTAAAAATATAGCAGATTTATGTTTTGACAGGATGAATGTATTAATCATTTCTGTTTCTGTGATAGAAACACTGACCAAGAGAACTTACAAAATGAAGAGTTTATTTAGCTTATGGTTCCAAAGGGGCAAGAGTCCATCATGGGGTGGAGGGGAGTCATAGAGGCAGAGGTGGTTAGAGTAGACACAGAAGGTAAGTGCCCACATCTTCAGTCAGGCACAGGAAGCAGAGTGACTGGAAATCCAACAATGCTTAAGAACTCTCTAAGCCTGCCCCCAGTGGCATGTTTCCTCCAGCATGGCCACACCTTCCAAGACCTCCCAAAATAGTGCCACCACCTGAAAACAAAATGTCCAAATATCTGGAGCCTATGGGAGACATTTCATTCAAACCACCACAATGAAAAATACTTGGAACATAACTATTAAAACATTAATATCAGGGACTTGGAGAGATATCAGTGGGTATGAGGACTTGAGGTTAGATGCCTGCACCCATATAAAAAGCTGCTCATGGGGCTGGAGAGATAACTTAGCAGTTAAGAGCACTGGCTGTTCATGCAGATAACCTGGTTTTGGTTCCCAACACCCACAAAGTGGCTAACAACCATGCACAGCTCCAGGTCCAGGGGATTCAGTGCCCCATTCTGGCCTCCACAGGCACTGAATGACATGGGTGCACTTAAATGTAGGCAAAACACTCATATGTATGAAATTAAAATATTTTTTTAACTGGGTGTGACCACATGTGCTAGCAAACCCAGAGTTGGCAGAGCTGGGGGATGTGAACAGGAGGATCTCTGGAGCTTACTGGTTGCCAACCTATCTCCAGATTCTGGATTCTGTCTCAAATAATTAAGGCAGAGGGTAATAGAGCAGGGCACTAAGCATCTTCCTGTAGTTCCACAAGTGCACATAGATGACACGCCTGTACACACATGTGCACATACACCACACTCATAGACACATACACAAGAAGCAGACATATAAGTATAAATTTATAATTAAGACAACAAAAAATGAGTTATAAAATGTACACTACAATAAATGACCCAAACCTCATTTAAAGTACTTAAGAGACTTCTTTGTTTGAACTTAGATAACATAAGCCTTCTCATTAAGATGCTGCTTCCTCATTGGTTAATGGCAAAATATGAGTGCAATTTCCTGTCCCCACAACAGTGCTGGTTTCTCTTCTTGATACAAACAGATTTGCCAGACTCCTTAATCAAGGGAAGCATCACTTCAGAAACAGGGTAAGTTTGAGATAAAAAAAACTAAAATAAGATTTTGAAGTAGAGAGCAAGTTTGGCATAATTATCAGCACTGTTTGTAACAGTTTATCTAGTTTGGACTGTATAAATGTAACAAGATCAAGCTCTGTAAGAGAGAGCGAAATGAGGAAGACACATGGTTTCCTCTACTTTGAGTGGTGGTAAGGGGATGTCAAAACTCAAATTTTGAACTAGTTAGGTAAAGATATGAATATAGAAAAGGAAGATTTGTGTGTTCCAGTTTCTTTTCAGAAAATAGCCTATGACAAACTGCATGGTTTAGGAAGAATCTCTGCCATTTCCCAGATGTAGGACTGCCTGCACTGTTTCCTCATCAGTGCAGAGGTTTACTGATGTTTTTTATAATCATCGGAAATCACAAGAAATTATACTTCCAGTATCAATAGGCATCAGTTATTACTGTTTATTAATGAATAACTATCATTGTGTCTGAAACATGGAGAGTCTTAATAAGCAGCCAGTAAACTTCAAAATGAAAGCAAAGATTTCTTATAATCCTGAAAGAGACGTTCCCTTTTGGCTATTGTCATCAAGTATTTGTGTTATTAGAATTGCTGTGGAATACTTTAGATACAGAACAATAGATTGTCTTTTACTGGCATTTGATTGAATAAAAATTTAAATCATATTTTTGGTGCTGGCACTAAAGACAATTTTCTCAGAATCTGTTTAGGCAGCCAAAATAATGTTTACAACGAAGTGTGAACAATAGGTTTTTATGTACTCCATTAAGTTTTTAAATGCGCATTCATTGAATTAATAAGTATCATCTGCAATAATTGGTATGTGATTGCCTAGGCTCCTCTGTGATATCCTTGCCAGATGGTCACGAATGACCTCCTTTTAGGAAATGTATCAGAGAATAGCAAGGAAAGCAGTACACTACTGATGTTAACGTATGCTGAGGGCTTGCCATGTTCTAGATTCTTGGCGTCACAGGTCATCGTTGAACATTCATAGCAACACCACTGTGGGCACTAACTTACATGCAATGAAACAAACTTAGAAAAACCACAGATCCCCAAGGGCCTTTGAAAGTCTATAAAAGGACAACCACGAGCTTCTACTAACTCTGATGGCCAACCGATAACTAGTATCTGCTTCATCAAGCCATTCTGTCTCATGGTTGCTCTCAGCAGACCTTTATTGTGAAATCAGAAACTCTGAAATTTAGAAGAAAACCAAACAATGCAACAAATGTTTTTACAGCAAGGACAATTCATTCCATTGAAAACTCTAAAACCTCCCTAGGATTACTTACTCTGTCACATTTTTATAAAGAAACGTGTAGATTTATTTAGCATCATTGACAAAAGAGGAAGAGGGACTCTCTGCCCATCTGCATTCTTGGTCTCAAGGAAGGAGACTTTTATAAGTCAGGTGTTTTCCCTAGATGCAAACCCACTGGAGCACATGATGTTGACATTCACAGGAATCCCGTCTTCAGCAGCTCAATGATTATATCGGGTGTCATTTTCTTTCTTCATTTTTAGTCTTTAGAGAGTTCTTCAAGGATTTGGGTATAAATTTTCTCAGTGGTAATTATCTGGAAATGTCTAAATTTTGATCTGGTTTTTGCAATTCAATTCATTAGAAATTTCTATATTTCTTAGTAATATAGAAACATTAGTACTCTGTCTTATTTCAGTTATGTCTCTTGTCAGTCTAAAATTTATCTGTTGTTAAGAATTCATCTTTCTTCTCTCTGGCTCTTCTTTTTCTTAGCTTTTGTTAACTGTGGTTTGATTGTAACATGTCCAAGCACAGCCTTTTCACCTTTTTCCTATCTGAGACTTGCTAGGCTTCCGAGTCAGAGGATTTCCTGCCCTTCTTCAGTACTAAAAACCAATCAATCATTCTATTGTCAATATTGCTCTTCACTGTTCTCCCTTTTCTTCTGTATGGAACTCCAGTTAGACATATACAGACCTTTTCAATTTGCTCTCCACGTTTCCTTGGTATTTTTCCCATCTCATCATGAACAATCATGCCTTCCTCAAGGGAAAACATGTCATTTCTTCCATAAAACTTAAATATTTTTCATTTAGTAAACTTTTGGTTTTGGTGAATCTATTTCCGGAATCATTTCAAGTATTTTTTATTTATTGTATTTTTTTCTGGATTGAATGTTATATAAGAAAGAAATAAATCATATTCTCCAGGGAAGTGTACACACTCCATCTTCATGTCAAACATGTTTGTCAACATGCTTTTTATACCTTCTTACAGTCTTTTGATTCCCTTGTTTAACCTCTTAGTTACATCATATTCATATAGACAAATGCACATATTCAAAATATATAGCTTGATCAATTTTTAAAAACTAAACATATTAATAGAAAGTATACAGCTTGATAAATTTTTACAAACCAGATATGCTCAGTCAACTAATATTCATATCAAGAAACAGAATACTACCAAATTCTCAGAAGTCCCCATCAGCCTCTTTCAACATTGCCCAACCTTTCCAAAGATACTCACAGCCCTGACTCAATAGCATAGATTAACTCTTCTTGGCTTTTATAAGGTGATGCATACCATTTTGTGCTGGTCTTGTCTATCTGTCAGCACTATATTAGTAAGCTTCAATTCTATTATTGCGTGTAGGATAAAATGAAAACATTTTCATTGATGTATATATCTTAGTTATGTTAAACTATCAACTACGTTATCTATCCTACTGTTAATGGGCATTCTAGTTGGTGAATATCACAAGTGGTGCTACTGTAGACATTCTGATTTTAATTCATGATGTTTAATAAACGTGTGTGTGTGTGTGTGTGTGTGTGCACTTAGCAGTGGAATTACTGAATCATATGGTATGCATATATTTTCCAGCCAACAGTAAGATGAGTCAGGTATTTTACATCATCACCAACACTTGGTATTTTCTGTCTTCCATTCTATTCTGGTGGGAGTATTGGTGAAGTCTTATCAGGGTTTCGGTTCATATTTCCCTGATGACTAGTGAACCTGAGCATAGAGGTTGTATGAAGTAAACTAGCAGTGCAGACTCAGATCTTTTTCAAGTAAGGACCTGCTGGATTCCATGAATACTCACAGAAATTTTTTTTTCTTATAACTCCACATATAAACCACACCAAATTAGATAATTTGCCAGCTTTTCTTTGCTGTCTCTAAATGCCTGTGGCACTTGTTAGTTTCTTTTATTTTATGGTTTGTCCTTTCCCAGAGGCAGAGTTCCCTGATCCAGGTTTGTATAGGATGATGGAGGATCCCTTTCTGCCTGCATGGGTGCCTCGTTTCTCTGATCCAGAGGTGGCTTGTTTCATTCTCCCATCCATATCTCCAGAGTGGCCACTGCTTTCTTACTTGTGTTCCTCTTCTCAGCTCCCACTTTCTCTTTCCTATCACAAATAGCCTCTTGCCTTGTGACAGCATATTTTCTGTGGTTAAGATTCATCTACACTTGGGAGTGGTTCCAATGGTCAGCATACTGTCCCTACAAAACCTCCTGAAAAGGTCCTATCAAGTGAATCACCCAAGCTACCATGAGGCTCCACAAACAAAGGAATTGAAAGCACTCCTATAGTCTTGGATGAAGAGAAGGATGGACCTTTTATTCCCAAATTACTCTATGATATCATAACTTTAAAAAGGAGTAAATCTTATAACCAACAAGACCTGATGATGGAAGGTGACAATCACAGATTTTAACAGTGAGTCAGTTCAGTCCCCTTTCTTAAAAAAGTTAAGAGAGTCAAGTGAGCAATATATCATATACAAACAACAGAAAGACAAACAGAAGAGGGAAGGCTGCATCACTGTGCACTGAGATTTAATATACCACTGTATTTTAAGTTCAACTTTGTCATATTTATTATGAAAATATATTCTCATCAAATAAGGTGATTTTAAGTGAATTATACCAGGATTGTATGTTAAATTAAAAAATATAAGTTGTATTACTTGTAGTCTACTAACATTCAGAAGCTTTTATTTAATCCTAAACACCGACAAAATAAAAGGCATTTATTGATCATAGCCAAATAACTGAGTTTCCTATCTCCACCCTTGAAAATGATTTTAATGGTTAAAAAACTTTGGTTATAATGGTCAGTTATGTCTTGTGATAAATATAATTCCCTGTAATCTAGTACCCCTTAGTCAGTTCGTTTTTGAATTAGCAAAAAATCTCAGATTGTTTTATTTACAAAATACTATTTTTCATTTAAACATTTGTTAATTTAAAGCATTTTGATATTTTTAGTAAATGAAAAGTTATGATTATAATGAGATTATAATCGTGTAACCATCTAATCTGTTTTATATTTTAGTTCATCTTTCATTACAGAATCAAAGACTTTTTAAAAGGATGTCAGTCTCTGTGAAAATAGAGACTCACATATTCGTATTTGTACCAACCTGCAACCTCCGGTGAAATTCGTAGAAAAAGAGTTCAGTACATTGTGGAAGCTAAACACTCTGTGCTAATGAATACGCAGACTTCTGTCATTAAATCCAGCTGGCTACCCTAGGTAACCTCAAGGGATCTGGATTCTGACTTGTAGTGGTTAATAATCTATATGAAAAACTGATCTATGCCCACCCTCTAAATTCGGTGATGAATCGCTAAGAACTTTAAAAATGGAAGAAAATTGAAAAAAAAGTCCTGGTTTAAAAAAGAGAACTTAATGTTGAAATACTGTGAAACAAGTCTTCTTTTCCTGTTTGCCTCCTAAGAATGAATGTAATTGGCACCATTAAAAAAATGACAATGAACAGCACTTGTATCGAAGAGCAGCATGACCTTGATCACTATTTGTTCCCGGTGGTTTACATATTTGTTTTTATAGTCAGTGTCCCAGCCAATATTGGATCTTTATGTGTAGCCTTTCTGCAAGCAAAGAAGGAAAATGAACTAGGAATTTACCTCTTCAGTTTGTCGCTGTCAGACTTGCTGTATGCATTGACTCTGCCACTCTGGATTAACTACACTTGGAATAAAGACAACTGGACTTTTTCTTCTGCCTTGTGCAAAGGAAGTGCCTTCTTCACATACATGAACTTTTATAGCAGCACAGCCTTCCTGACCTGCATTGCCTTGGATCGGTATTTAGCAGTTGTCTACCCTTTAAAGTTTTCTTTTCTAAGAACAAGAAGATTTGCATTCACAGCCAGCCTGTCTATCTGGATATTAGAGTCCATCTTTAATGCCATCATTTTGTGGGAAGATGAAACAGCTTTTGAATACTGTGATGCTGAGAAGTCTAATTTTACTCTGTGTTATGACAAATACCCTCTGGAAAAGTGGCAAATCAACCTTAACCTGTTTAGGACATGTACAGGCTATGCACTGCCTTTGGTCATCATCATGATTTGCAACTATAAAGTCTACCAAGCGGTGCGGCACAACCAGGCCACAGAAAACAGGGAAAAGATAAGAATCATAAAGTTGCTCGCTGGCATCACACTGACTTTCATGCTGTGCTTTACTCCCTTCCACGTGATGGTGCTGATTCGCTGCATTTTAGAGCACAATGTGAATGTCAGTGAGTCTGGAAAGAAGGCGTTTACCATGTACAGAATCACAGTGGCACTGACAAGTTTAAACTGTGTTGCTGATCCAATTCTCTACTGTTTTGTCACTGAAACAGGGAGATCTGATATGTGGAATATATTAAAATTGTGTACTTGCAAATATAATAGGTCACAAAGACAACAGAAAGACATATTTTCTGTGTCCACCAGAGATACTATAGAATTAGAGCTTATGGAATAGAATAAAGGATGGAGAAGGGTTAAAATACATAATCAAAATTACCTTTTGGAAAGGGAATGTGGCATGGGAGGACTAACTATTCTAAATGAATATTTCAATCCCCCCGTGGAAATGTTTTAAAGGTACATTGCACAATTGCCACCTTGACTTCTATTAAATGGAACTTTAATATTTTTTAAGAACGTGGGGTCATAATTGTTAATGACAGTTCTTTGTCATTAACATCCCTCACAAATATATAAGACTGTTAGTCTTTAAATGATCAATCATTCATTCTAATGCTTATGATTTTTCATGCCCTATTCTTAGATTTTCTGATTGTCAGCAATTGGTTCTCCCATCTCTATGAACCTGTCTCCAACAATCCCAGTTTCTAAGTCCTACTTATAATTTCACCCATTAACAAATATTGAACTCCTTTCATACACTGAAATTTTCCATTAAATACAGGTTGTAAAGGAAATGTTCTCATAAAGCTTCAAGTTCATACCCTTTGGAAACTTAGTCACCAAGCTTATACATAAAGTAAAAGTAAATGGACTCTGAGTTTTGTTTAGATTCCTTTAAATTTATAGCTGAATACGTGATACCTGGTATACTCAAACGTTTACATATAGACAAAGAGGAATCTTACACTCATAGGCTTCCTTTTGGACTTATGTATGTAAAGAGTCTTGATATAATTATATTGTTTCAGATCTTCACTATGGAATTTACTCTGCCTAGCTCTAGATAGACACTAGGTAAGCATTTATCCTGACCCTACTTTTACCTTTACTCCTTCCTCTCTCTGTCCTTGTCCTTACACAAAAATGATCAAATAGCAAGTGTCTTTGATACCATTTTGGACATTTACATTAGGAAATAAAATCTTGATAATCACAAGAGAAAGAATATGTGCATAAATGACAATAAGAGTCTTCTATGATGAAGTATGCACAGAGGAGAAAGCCATCTTGCATTGGAGTCACATGTTCAAGCTCTGTTCATTGCCATTTTTCTGATCAAAATACTTTCAGAGTATTAAAACATTCTGTCTGCACTCTGAGACACACACATACTCCAAGACTAAAAACAATAGATATTAAAATGAAGAGTAACTAAAATGGTTTTAACTGCTTGATTAATTCCTGACAATTTATTGGTAGCCTGTAAGAATACATTTAAAGGTAAAATATCCAGAAACAATTTTGCTCACCCATGAAAATTCAGGTGTAGATTAAGAGAGTTGTCAGAATTGCACAGAGCCAAACACTGAATACAAGAATTCTGAGCTCCTTCCAGACTTGGTTTCCTCTTTTGTGACATTTAGAAAATAAGTTTACCATTTTTTCTTTATGCAAGTGGCATAAAGAGTTGAAAGGTATAGTTGGGTTTAGGTCAAGAAAGATGGAGACATGAGGGTTATTTCATTAATTTATGCCTCTGGGTTGAAAAGAGTCAATGTGGGGGACTTAACCATTGAGATTTTAAAACATGGTTTCTGAGTTCTCCATTAAGTTTTCTCACTACACTGAAAATCGTTCTGTAAGGGAGAAGAGCTTCTAGCTGTTATTACCTTGTACTTTGTTGATTAAAGTACTTAACTAGAGTGTCAAATCCTCCTCTTACTAGATATTCTCCAAAGCTTGCTTTCTACAAAACGCAGGAACCTACTTTTAACAAGTAGGAAGGAAAACACTTTGTGTACACTGATGAGCTATCTAAACATTTGTTAGTAGTAGTTATTTACATCCTTACCAGGATTGTGGACAGCCTCCCAAGAGACAGAAATGTCCCAAGCTGGACCCTGAGGTTAGAATACAGCAAGTGAACTGGCAGGAGCTGGTTTTAGGATGCTGTTGCTGTAGTTACACCCTCCAGATGGTTACACACATGCATTAAGGCAATTCAAGGTCTTCCAAGTTTCCTGATTCTATTAGGCATTCTCAGTAGTGCCAACCCAGGCGTCCACCACCCTGAGGACATCAATTTACAGGTGAATTCTCATTTTCATTTGTTTATATATTTGACTTTTTATTTTCTTACTCAAAGCATTTTAAATTTAATTTTTGATTCATCTATTTATTTTTATGTGCATGAGTGTTTTGTCTGTGTATATGTAAGTGCATCTGTGTCATGCAATGCCCACAGAGACCAAAAGAGCATTGGATCCTGTTTAACTGGAACTGACCGATTGATTGTTAGTGCTGGGAAACAAACTAGGGTCCTCTGGAAAAGCACTCCCTGCTTGTAACTGCTGAGTCATCTCTCCAGTGCCCAGAATGATATTTTTTGAAGTTTAATATGCTCAAAAATGCACAGTTCTTTTTATTGGGTAACTACAGTAGAGACTACATACAGGTTTCAAAAAAATCTCTAATTTCCCCCACCTTGTCTAGGGAATCTTTATGGTTGGAGGGAAATGTAAAAGATAAAAATTAACTCATTTTTTTCCAAATTATATAACATTATCTCCCCAGGAACATCTGTAGCAAATCATTTTATTCAAAGTGATTTATTCCTTCTCTTTCAAACCAAGGTAACAAAGGTCTATCCAGGACATTGGATGTCTATTCTTTAATGATCGAATAAACTACTTACCAGTTGCCTCTGTTGACTGTCAGCATCATTTATTTATTTTTAGTTAGGCGGGTTTGATATCAAAATAGAATCTGTAAAACAAGGCACATATGCAGCCTTTCCACAATAACTTTATGTTGCCAGGGGCTGCTTTTTCCCTAGTATGATAGTCATTGTTCTGTTATCTACCCTTGGGCTCTTTTTTTCTTGACTAACCCGTCCCGGGGTTGCTATGGTGACACAGTTGCTACTGTAGCACTGCTGACCCAAGAAGACCTTTGTGAGAAGTGATCATAGACTTGCCTGTGAATTGACCCTGCCATGAAACCCCAAATTTTCTTCAGACACAAGAAATTAAATTCATTGACACAAACAACTTGTCCCATCTCATTAAAACAAAGGAGGAAAAGCCCCAAATGCCAATACTCTTTTAGCATGCATTTGGGCTGTTTTGTACAGTGTCTAATATCAACTACAACAAAATACTGTTAGTGCTTTAACGTCTAGGTTGTTTTATTTTCTTGTTTACCAAATCAGCTGCTGGGAGAAACATTTTTAAAATTCCCATTCCTGTTCCCACTCTTTTTCCCTAAATGAAGGTGTTGAGGAATCTGTGAAAAGAAAGCATCCATCTACATTTGTTGTTATTGTTGTTGTGCCGTTAGAAAATTTCGTTCTACGTGAATTGTTATTTCTACCTACTAAGTAGGTAGACACCTCTGGAAGGGGACAAGATTTCATTTATAAGAAAACAGGGTATGTTTTCCAAGTATTCGTTCTTCCTAGAATAAACACGTGATTCAATTCAAGAAAAGGAAAGACATTTCAGCGCTGTTATTTCTTTCCTCTAGGGCATTCAGAACAGATTAAAGTTGTGACACACTGAGATGAACTCTGCGGTATTAACTGCTAGCTGAGTGCAACTGATATGAAGAAACAGCGGGTAATGACGGAAGCAGACCAGATATGGGGGAGGTGGAAACAATGTGGGAGTTAAGATTTGATCTTGATCCTTCATGAATCTAATTCTTATTGCGTCCTTTGTTGATGGGAAAACAGAAACCATCCTGTTTGTGGCCGCTAGAGGTCGATAATGTTCTAGCACTGAGCTTTGCAGTTCTTTGCTCAACGCTGCTCATAAAAAACCACGCCCGGCCTGCAGTGGTATTTTCTTATCAAAGAAATAACAAAATACCCCTGTGAACTAAAAATGAAAGAGAAAATGCTATTATTCTTCTGCTCTCTAAAAAGCTCAGCAATCACCCTCCGATGCTTTCATTTGCTTTACACTACAAATGTTATTCCAGAAATGTTTTTTTCCAAGCTGGTTAAAATTGTGAGAAAAAAGAGAACACAGGCTCATTTGTGTAATGTCTGTAATGTGGGAATAGCTACCTTCACATAAATAAAAATGTGAGACATTAAAGTTACAATCTGTTTTCATTTTTATCTACTATTATGAAATTACTATCTGTAAAAGTCGAGGTATAAATCAATGTATGTATGGTTTTCACTTTTTATTATTGTTAGATCACAGTACACACAAAGAGTACCTAGGTTATTTGATTATTTAAATCCATTCTCCCCAACAAAGAACAGTAATGCTATGTTCTAATTTAACAGTATTTGCCTATCATTAAGCATATCATACCCCATAATCTGTTTTTCTTTTGTTCATAATTTTCTCTGTGGGCTTTGCACAAATGGGTGCACTTACATATATATAGGCAATATATACACACACATAAATTTTTTAAAAATCAAAAAACTTTAAATATATAAATTTTAGTACCTGAGAAATGTGTATTGTTTCAAACCCACACAATCAAGAAACTTTACTGATTTTACTTGCAAGTCCTATGAAAATAGTTCTGATTCTTAGCATTTCATTTAAAATTCGGGGATATTTGATTGAATTTATAAACATCTTTCTACGAAAACTCATTTCAGAATTACCCTAAAATTTCTGGTCCTGCCTCCCAGTCTTCTTGATACTAACAAAGGACTAGAATGGAAGCCTGATTAGAAATTTGGAAGAAAGTCTACACTCACCTGCAAAAGGATTATTCTGGAAGATGTTCCCACTAGTTATTATCATTATTTTTGAATGAATGAATAGTATTTTAATTAATGGAATGTAGCAAGAATGACTTTCTATCTTAGCAACCTCAGTTTTGATTCCTGAAACTCTTAAGGCTATTTGCATTTGGGGTTGAAATTTTAAAGATTGTATGGTGAGTTTTAAAAGGTTTTCCCTTTGTAAGAGAGTCTTTATTAGGAGTTTTATATTGGTTGAAGTAAAACAGTAGAAAGGTAGTATCAATGACGTGTCATTCATCTTACATTGGTAGTAATGTAATCATATTGACTTCAAGTCATCAGACCATACTGATGAAAAATGTTTTAGTGTGGGTCCCCTCCAAAAAAGAAATTTTAGTATAGATCACAGACTACAAAATGGCACAGTCTGTTGATAGCACCATAAAAAAAATTACTGAATTTTGTCAGCTGTAACTTTCAACCCACATGCCAGGCTATGGGAAAATCCATCTCAGTCATTACTGACTTGCCTTCCTCTTTGGGGTTTACACCAGAATGAGAAGTTTGCAAGATGCTAAGAAATGAAAGAAGGCCTTTTGATACCTTACTGTCAACAATTGCAGTGAACTTCAGTTTTCAATGGTCCTGTAAATCCCAGTCGTACTTGCCGCCTGCCCAGCTATCATGGCGCAGGCCTCATTGGCAAGACTGAGTGAAGCCCAGATGAAGATTTATTCCTTTGCATTAGGTAGATGTGCTTCCTAGGCATTGGCAAACCCTCTGCCTCTCTGGGGAATGACTAACTGCCAGGTCCGCATGGTTTCTGGCTTGAGGGGTGGGACATGTAAGTAGTTGCTGAAGCAACTAAGCACTTTATTCTCTTGGCCACAGTAAGTGACTCAGGGGTAGGCATGGGACCTAAGCTGCTTACATTCTGAGACACGGGTTCTTTCTTTAGCTCCTGAAGATGCAATATGCTGCTGAGATGCCTGGAGTCTTTCTGGTCATTATGAGATCATGAAGGAACCAACATGTGGAAGAAAAAGAAGTTTAAGGCATCCGAACCTTGAAGCTCGATCCTATACTACCCTGAGTGTCTGCAAATGATAATGATATAAACCAAATAGAACTCTTATTTAATCCAACCTGAGTCAGAAAATTTTTACCCAAATCTCAAAAGTTCCTAATGGAATTTAGAACATGGAAGTGAGGGTGATATCATAGCCTCTCTTTGATGAATAAGCAGAGTGGAAGAGGTCCAAAAGGAAAGGGAAACAAGGATGTTTCTAGCTTGTAAAGTTAGCAGGCCCCAGTAAGCGGCAACAAAAGCCCTTGTCGAGCCCTTGTCTTTAATATCCTGGGTTATGGTTTGAAGGTGAAATGTCTAGCAGAGGCTCCTGCTTGAACACTTTGCTCTATTTTGCTAGTTTGCAGAACTCTTGGGACATGAAGCCTAGCTGCTGAAGTACAAGCACTACAGTGGATCTTTAAAGGTTGTACCTGCCCTTGGCTAGATATGAATACTTTTCTCTTCCTGGTCCATTCCAAAGAAGGTACCTCCACCACATATTCCCCAAACCATGAAAATACTGAAAAGTCTCTGAAATCGTGAGCTACAATGAACCAGTCCATCCTTAAGTTGCTTCCATCAGATATTTTATCAAATCTGTGAGAAAAGTAACAACGCACGGCAAATCAGACATCTTCAAGGATCTTTTCATTAGGGAATTGTTAGGTAAAAATCAAAGTATTGCATTCTTTTTTCTTTCTTATAATCTTCAGTAAGTTCCCTAAAAAACAAGGTATAATTTTTGTGAGAGCTTTCCTGTTTTCTTATTTTCAAATCCAGAAAGTACGGCTGCCCTGGAGACCTCTCTATTGATGGAGTATGTTTTTAATGCTGTAGAGAAAAGGTGAATTTTAGATAAAAGAGGAACTCAAAATTGTGAGCCACTGTGAGCATAGCCTCAAAAGCCAGACATTTTGGAGAAAGGAACTGTTAACACTCCTCATATTAAGAAGCAGATCTCCATGACTTCAACTTGGAGTTTTCTATATTCCAGGGAAAATGAGGATCATTTTGATGCCTGATGGTTAATATGGTCAACTTGGCAGACTAGAATTACCTAGGGGACAAGACTCTGGACATGTCTGTGAGTAAGTTTCTAGACTGAGTTAATTGATTGGGTTTTGGTTTTGAGACAGGGCTTTCCTGTAGCCCCAGCTGGCGTGGAGCTCAATATAGACCAGGCTGGTCTCACTCTCATACGGGTCTCCCTGAGCACTGGGATCAAAAGGCTATGCCACCATGTCCAGCTAGACTGAGTTAATTCAGATGGGAAAACCCACTCTAACTTTGGGCAGCATGATGATCTCATGAACTGAGGTACCAGACTGAATGAAAAGGAAGAACTGTGTTGGACCCCAGCATCCATCTGTCTTCTTTCTTGAACAAATATAATGTAATCAGCTGCCTCAAGGCCCTGCCACCCTTCTCCACATGCCCTTGAACTGTGAGCCAAAACAACATTTCTGAGTTGTTTTGTCAGTTATTCTACTGCAACAACAAGGAAAGTAATTCATATGTAATATAATCAAACTTATTATGCAGGAGCCTGGCTGGCATCATGATCCAGTGGACCATAGGGAAGAAACAAGGAAGAGTCAAAATGAGGTCAGAGTTGAGTGTTGAACCTCATGACCCCGAAATGATAGAAAATTCCAGAGTGAGTGGGACCACAATGCTAGTAGTCTGCTTTCCATGTGTGTAGCTTTAAGCTTTTGGAAGGAACCTCATAATCAGCCTGATACACATCACTGTGCAGGGTGTGCAAACTAAGCACTGCTCATAAAATCTATGTCTAAGAGAGCACTTTTCGGGCACACATTGTAGACTTACACATTCATTGGACTAATATTAAAGTATGTGGCAACATAGTGTTTGGTCCAATTAAACCAGCATGACAATTTTCTAATAACTCAAAGTGGTTTTAAAGAAGATGTGTCTTTTTCTAGCTTGCACAAAACGTAATAGTGACAGCATAAACCTCCTTTTCCCCTGCCACAGGGAGGTCAAGGAAACCTCTTCCACTGAAGACCCATCATGGGAGGAGCTAGGATATGTAGAAAACTCCTGATCATAGATGGAGTAAAACAGCAATTTCCACAGTATACCTGAGTTAAGCTAATAAAACAACTTAAGCAGAAAAATCTGATGATACCCCTAAAGATCTCTAATTTACAAGTGAAAAAATTTTCTTTCTGTTTTTAAACATGTTGAAAATTAGAAAGATAGTCTAATAGCAGAAAATAAAGATATGTTTTTGAATGTGTGTGCATAAGAGAGTCATAGCAAGACCAGGGTCTCCCAGATGATTAAGATTCACCTGGAGTTGACGTGCCTCGGAAAGAGAAGTAAACAGCTTTCTTCAGTCCTGTTCACCTACAACCTACTATTCAGACTGAGTATAGATTCAATCAGTTTGTGTAATGGTTCTTGTTTATTTAAATTTTAAGTGTATAAATGTTATGTCTGCAGGCACATAAGTGCAATGGTATCATGCAATGCCCTTAGACGACCGAAGGGGGCATTTGATCCCTGGAACTAGAATTATGGATGGTTGTTAGCTGCCATGTGGGTGCTGGGATTCAAATACAGGTCTTTGGCAAGAACAGCCTGTGCTCTTAACCACTGAGCCTATGGAATGGTTCTTATGTTAACTATCTTCTTACCATTGTGATCAAATACCTGACAAGCCACATAAGGGAGGAAGGATTTGTTTTGCCTTACAATTTGAGGGAATAGAGTCCATCGTGGCAGGAAGGCCTAGTGACTAAAGTATGTATGAGGTAGTTGGTCACACTGTCTGCAATCAGGAAGTGGAGAGTGGGGACAGAAGTATGCCTGCCCTCAGTGACTCACTTCCTACAGTAAGGGCACACATGCTAAAGTTTCCATAACCTTCCAACAATGTCACCAGCTAAGGACCAGGTGTTCAAACACACAAGCCTGTGAGGATTTCACATTCAAACTACATTTTGCCCCTGGCTCCCATACCTCATAATGTAAAATGCATTCATTCCAACTTTAAAAGTCTCCATAATCTTTAATAGTCCCAACACCATTCAAAGTCCAAATCTCTTCTGAGGCAAAAAAGCAATCTTTAAACTATGAACCCTTGTAAAATAAAGAAATCAAATTACATAATTCCAATACACAATGACATAGAGTAAGCATTCCCATTCTACAGTCAAATAACAGGAGAATAACAAAGACCAAACCAAGCAGTGAAAACAGCAAATTCTATAACTTGGTGTCTAGCATCTGAGGCTTGTGATTGAATAACCTGGGCTCCATAGGGCTTGAACAGCCCTGCCTTTCCAGCTCTGTCACCTGCAGAGCACACAGCCTCTCACTTATCTTGGCTCTATACCATGCTTGGAACTTTCCTCGAGGACATCCCACAGCACTGGCATCTCTCAACAACCAGAGGTCTCCACTGGAAATGAGGATTTACCTCTCCAGTTTTACACAATTTTTATTATGACTTCCTGCAAAGAAATATGAGCCAGTCACATGCTGCTTGGCCTCAGCAAGTTTTTGCATCCTTGACACAAGCCTCCATGACCCACTTACTCTTGCATCTGTCATGCTGATGTAACATATGGATGGTAATGTCAAGTTCTCCTGTCAGCTGAACATGAAGCTTCCCCAACTTGGACCAAAACTTTGGTATTCTCTGTCTACCTTGGTAGGTGACTCTGAGAAAACTCTTTCCTAAGCAACTGTTTTCAAATAGAGAACTCCTTCTGCAGCTTTCAGAAATAAGGCTTTCTCCTTTTAAGAGAATTTATATTATTACAAACTGGAGCCTTCAAGAGGTGGAATGGTACCCTCTTATTGTCCAACTGCAAAGTACTAGGTTTCTCTTAAATGGAGCTAATTCCTTTAACAATTGTGCCTGCTTTCAGATAGTTTGTCTACAGCCTTAAACATACAGTTTCCCTTACCAAACCAAACACTTTTCATATCTTTCTATGGCTTATTGCACCTTTCACTGTCAGCTTGAATGAAGGAGTGAGCAGCAATCGTGGCACAGCCTGAGGACTATCCGGATTGATATTTTCTCTAACAAAACAAGTTACTACACTACTTTTGAATTGAGATCCAGTCAAATTCTCAGTATATGGGTAGAATGCAGCCAGATTTTTTGCCAGAACGCAATATGAATGGCCACCATCCCAGCTCCTGATAGAGTCCTATACCTTCTGAAACATGAGATGAGTTTCCCTTGTCTTAATTTCTTTTGAGGTTCTGGTCTTCCAAAGACCCATGAGAATGACCCACTGGGCTCTATTTACAGTGTTCTAGTATATTTCTAGCCCCAAGTTCCATACTCTTTCACGATCATCCCATAAACCAGTTGCAAAGGTTTACCAAAGATCACATAGTTAGGCTCATCAGAGCAACATTCCCAGTGCCCATTTCTATATTACACTTTTAATTGTTGTGATCAGACACATGACAAGAAACAACTTAAGAAGGAAGAGGTTCATTTTGACTTCCTGTTTGAGGGGACAGAGAACATCATGGCAGGTAAGCAGGAATGTGAGGTGGCTGGTGACATTGTATCTGTAGTCAGAAAGTAGAGAAAGAACAGAAAATAGGAGGGTGCTATCAAAAGCCAGGGTCTGACACCTGTGACTCACTTCCTTCAACAAAGCTTTACCTCTTAAAGATTCTACAACTTTCCAAAACACATCATCAGAGAACCAAGTGTTTCAATATATGTGCCTATAGAGGACATTGCACATTCAAACCACATCTCTCAAATTGAATACTTATATAAATAATCTGGGAGTTTTCAAAAGTTCCTACTTAATGCTTTAAAGTGGAACCTGACATTCTGTATATCTTAAGAAATTCCCTTGTGATAGCAATGCTGTAGGTCCAGGGTACAAACACTGAGTTGCATGATTAGAGTCTACAAGTGGGACTTTTTCATGGAAGAGAATTGCCTTGATAGCTTGTTAACAGAACACTGGGTCCAGACCACAGTGATTAAGATCCAGTAGGACTGTGATGAGACCTGTAAATTTTTATTTTTGACAAGTTCCTGATAACATTGATGTGGAATGGGCCACACTTAGAACCACTGTTCTAACAATGCAGACTTCTCCTAAACACCTCTCACTAAATACTGTCTGCTAGAAGCCACAGACTCTCTTTTGAGGGTACAGCTAGCAAGGGTGATATATAGTGGATCATTCCTACCCCCAAGATAATCTCTGCTATTTGTTAAGAGATAGATTCTCAAGCTAATCAAGGCTCAAAGAAACAACCAGTGGGGTTTTAGTTGTGGTTTCTAACCTGAAGAATTGAGAAGAAACCATTAGAATGGGAGAAAACAATTTCCTCTTACCTCATAAATTAGGGGTACAGATCACATGTAGATCTGATGCTACAGATTAGCAAATGTTGTTTTTGTCTATCTCTTCTGTCGGATTAAAAGCTATTTAAAAGAAGAACTCACTCCTGTAGCTCCTCTGAGCCCAACCTTGGCTTCTTTCCTAGAGAAATGGCACAGTTATATATATCCTCTTTTAAACAATGTGTTTTTACTTATATATGTACTTGCCTGCCTGTCTGTGTCTGTGTGGGTGTATGCACATGTGTCTGAGAATGAAGGCCTATGTATGCATTCAGAGACCAGAAGAGGGTGTCAAGTATCCTCTTCTATCACCCATCATCTCTTCCGCAGAAGCAGGGTCTCTTCCTGAATCTGGGGTTCACATCTTGGGTAGGCTAGAAGCTAGCATGTCTCAACAATCTCTGTGTCTTTGACCCACTAAGGGTGTGGCATTTGGGGGAACACCCAGTGGCTTGTCTGATGGATGCTAGGATTTGATCTCTGATCTTTAGATTGCAGAGAAAGTGCTCTCAACCACTAAACAATCTGTCCAGCTCTGCATAATGTTGAGGTAACAAGAATTGTATTTAGAAGACATTAAGTTATATAACATTTTACATTCCCAAGTAAGTGATGCCCTCTCAAGGAGCATTTAAAAGCCCAATTTATTACACCCAAAGGAGGAAAGTATCAAAAAGTACATGGGAGAAAGAAGATATGTCTTGGTGGTACTCCACTGGGTAGAAAGATGTAATAGGCATAACTTTGATTCTGGGAGGAAATCATGAAGTAGAGAAAGCTGGAGCAAGAAAGAAGACATGTTTCTAGACTCAAAGAACGAGAGTTCACAAAGAGAACCAGAAGCAAATAGGTCACATATTCCATTTTGTGTCTTGGGCTCATGGAGAAGATCATTTTTCAAGGAACCCCTGCACCAAAGTAGAAGACTTGCAAGAGACTTGAAAACTATACCAGCTGGCATGCCCAGGTGACTGGGCATAGGTCAGCTTCTGTGGGATACAGGGGGAATCCAAGCAGTCTCAGCCACTCCCAGCAGCAGAAGGCTGAGGGAGAACAATGAGGGTAAATGTGTCATCATAGGTCGCTGTTGGAGGGATACTTGGCAGAGGCCTAGGTTCAAATGGAAGAGGCAGCAGATACTGAAAGGACCTGAAGTTCTAGTGAGAATAAGCAATAGGGAGCGTAACAAAAGGGGACTCGCTAATCCAGAACACTAGCTACACTGGATATCAACAGCCTCTGTGCAAAGAATGCCTACTTTTTTGTCTACTTAGGCGCCATCTTATAGAGACTCCATCTGTGGAAGCCATCCCGTGTAGACATCCAAGATGAGATATCATGCTGAAAGGGACATTGTAGTGGTTAATATTGATTCGCAACTTGACAAGATCTAGAATCACCTATAAGGCAAGCTTCTTGGCATTTCTGTAAGGCACAGATTAGATTAACCTCTGGGCATGTCTGTGAGGGATTTTCTTGATTACATTAACTGAAGTGTGAAGACCCTCCATGAATGTGGAGGCACCATCCTACAGTGGCCCAGGTACAAGGATACCCAAGGAAATTTGTCTTGCTTTTTGCCTGCTCACCTTTGTGGCTAGTTCAAGAGTTCATTTACCCTGTTATTGCCACAGCCACCATCACTGCCGATGTCCCCAACATCAGAGCCCCACTTCTTCGGCCTTCTAAGGTAGAAGGCTAGTGGCTCTCCTGGCATCTTCTAGGCCTTCATGACCAACTGAGATTGCCAAGGCATCCACTTTCTTGGACTGAGCAGATATTGTGTTCTCAGCCTCTTGAGTGTGCAGCCAGCCATTGTTGGAATGTCCAGACTACATCATGTAAACCAATCTAATAACTCCCCTTTTAAAACAAAATCAGTTCTGTTCCTACAGAGAACCCTAATACATACATGAACATTAAATCTGACTGATCATTCATTTATCCAAAAGATGCTAAGAAGGTCTTGAAAAGACTGTTTTATCCAGCAGAGAATAAAATACCTTCCATGAATTTTTGTTCTCCACCATCAGTAGGAATGGAGTCTTCAGAACAAGATGATAACCAGTGCCTTTCTCCACCTCCATGTAGTATGGAAATATGTGACCTCAATTCAACAAACTTCAAGCAAATTCTACAAGACTATGCTGTTCCATTTCCTTTACTTAAGCCTAGTTTATTTAAGCGAAGAATTTCCTGGAAAACAATAGCAGAAGCCAGAACTGCTGTGAATAGCCTATAAACAATGCCCCCAGTCAGTGAGTGGCAGAAGAGTGAATGGATGAACAATGCAGAGAATTAACAATTCTTCAAACTGCTCCTCCATCTTCCCTTCCAAACTCATTTGCTTCTCTAGCATTCGTTTGATTAAAATGAATTTATTTTCTTCCAAAGAGGACACACATAAAGAAGAATGATGATAATCACAATAACAAGTGCTTCCTTTTATTTCCGAGAGCCGTTGAATATTTATTTGGTCATTGGAAGTGCTGATTAGATTTGAAGAGAAATATTGTGACAATTACATCACGTATGTGGTTGATTATGGGAAGGTGGGATGGGATCCCCCAGGCATATCAATGGGGCTAGCAAGGGCTAGTTTTGGTCAGTGTTTGTAGTAACCTTCATTGGAGTGCCTGTGGTGGAACATGTGCTGGGAATAGAGAATGGGCTCACTTTGAAGCTCAGCTTTCCTCTAATTCAAACTGACTTGGAGATTGGCCACTTTTTATCCTCTTCTATATTCAGGTGTAGAAAAGCCCTTGAAGGATACCCAGGGGCTGGGCAGATGACTTGGTAGGTAAAGTGCTTGCTGTACAAGGGGCATGAGGGCCTGAGTTCTGATCCTCAGTACCCATGTAAAAAGTCAGGCATGACAGCACATTCCTGTAACTACAATATTGGACAAGCAATGGCAAGAGGATCTCAGGGACTCACTGATCAGCCACTCGGGTTCCAGGTTCAGTGAGGGACCCTGTCTCAAAAAATAGGTGATTGAGGAAGTGATCCTGACATCAACCTTTCGTATCCATAAGCAACCAGGCAGGTGGGTATATGTGCACACAGGCATACCTCACACACACATACACACACACAAATAAAAAGATAATAAACATATAAATAAATATATCAGTACATCAATAAATAACATCTAGTACAAGATTATAATTTTTAATTGTTTATTATTTTTATTTTATGTGTCTGAATATATTGTCTGCATGTATGTAAGTGCACTGGTGTTGTGCAATGCCTGTGGAGGTGTCAGATTCCCTGGAAACAGAGTCACCGATGGTTGTTAGCCTCCATGTGGGGCTGGGAATTGAGCCCCAGTCCTGGGCAAAAGCAGCTAATGCTCTTAACCATTGAGCCATCTCATCAGTTCTAAAGATTCTCATTTTAGAGGTGAAGAATCTGAGTCTTAAGAGGCAAGATTCCTTATCAAAGATGATACTACTTTTAAATAAGGACTAGAACAAATTTCAAGTCTCAGGAGTTTTTCATCTACTGCCTATTTCTCTGGATGAAGGTTGCAGTTCATACTGTCTATAAAAAAATAAAACAGGTTCTGGGAAGATGGGTCAGGAACACTTGCTATATAAGCTTCAGAACTGGCATTTGAGTCCTCAGAACCCACAGAAAAGTCAAGGAGACAGACATAATGCCCAGCTGTAATTCCATCAGATTAAGGGGATCCTGAGACAATTTTGTTAGCTAGACTAACCAGAATTGGTAAGCTCTGGTTTCAACAAGAGACCCCTCCTTAATGAAGTGGAGAGTGATTGAAAGAGACACCTGATAACAATTTTAGGCCTCCACACACAAGGAAACACATGTGCACAGGCACCCACACACAGGTGTACTCACACACAAACACACATGAACACCATATACATGTGCACAAGCAAGAAAGAATATTGACCAACAAATAAAATTCTAGGAAAATCTTTCTAGTATGCTCACTTCTGTGACCTGACATCTCTTTAAGTTCCACAGAAGTTTATTTTGCTTTTATATGATGCCAGTGATGGTTACTTGCATCTTCCCGCTTAGAAAATACAGAGAAGAGAGAAACCTTCTCCTGTACTTCTGGTAACAGCCGTGGCTTGGGTTTCCCTGCCCTGTTCCTTGCCTTACTTTAAGCTGCACCTGTTCCTGGAGAGTAGGGCCAGCCCATTATAAATGCAAACTGAAGTGAGAAGACAGGACAGGTCCTCAGGAGAAAACTCAGATGCTCTAATAAGGACCCTGATGTCTTTCTAGCCTACGTGGTTCAGATAAGTCTGTCCACTAGACATTCACCCTGCCTGATGCTCATTTAAAAGATATGTTGGTTTATGTCCATTTCTAAGAGGATAAAAATTGGAGCTCTTTGCACAGATAATCAACACCTTCAACAATGTTCATTCTGGAGGACAGTGTTAGAAGGATCCTGGCAGGCAATGGAAGGGTCACTCAAAGTCAGACAATCCAAAGACAACTCAGTAAGGAAATATTTACAAAGCACTACCTAGCAAGGTACAGTGAACCCAGACGGATTGCCCAGTGACTGCGACAGAAACAGCTAGGCACTTCCAATGGTCCTGGTCCCGATGTTATGAGAGGAAGGGTTGGTCACCACACTTGGAGGCAAGAAAGCTGTGTATAGCCTGTGACCATGCTCTAAAGAGCTGAAGAAAGAAAGGAACAAAGACAAAAACTCAAACATTTTTGTCCCCCTTTCTCCATTTTCTATAGGAATTCCTTTTTGGATAAACACCCTAGAAATAAGAACCTATTTCATTGTAGATCATAAGAACAGTCCCCCAGAGTACAAAGCTGCACAGAAAAGAATCATGAGTGAGACTGGAGGGACAATGGGAACAATTTCTCAGTTCTATTTGGACTCTATTCATGAACTAAACAGGAGACTCTCTGAGATGTCTGATGTCTGATGAGCCCCTCTATACACTCATGCTGCAGTATATACTGCTAAACACCTAGGTTTGAAATGGCCTGTCTTGTACTGAGGTCATAGCTCAGGGACAGAATATTTGCCTGGTATGTATGAAGCTCTGGGTTCAGTCCCTAGGAAGAGATACCACACACACACACACACACAGAGAGAGAGAGAGAGAGAGAGAGAGAGAGAGAGAGAGAGAGAGAGAGAAAGAGAGAGAGAGAGAGAGAGAGAGAGAGAGAGTTTATCTGAAAACATCTGTAGTCATGGGATCATCCGTTTGTCATTTGATCCCTTGGGTTCATGATTTGAGGTGATGAGAATGACTGTTCTTTTATTTACAGGGGAGATGATCTTGAGCAAACAATAGTACCTCTGAAACTCTTTCCCTGGTGTGATGGTTAGTGTTGTCAACTTGACAAAATTTAAAATCATCTTGGAGACAGTCCCCTGTGGATTTCTGTGAAGGGTTATCTTGATTTGCTGAGGTGGGAAGATCTGCCCACTGTAGGAGGCACCATTCCCCAGGCAGGGCATCCTGTACTGCATACAAGTGAAGAAGGTGAGCTGAGTTCAATCATGTGTGCATCCACTGTTTTCTTCTGACTGACAATGTCATATAGCCAGCTGCTTTGGGCACCTGACACCTTGGCTTTGCTGCCGTGAAGGACTGCAACCTGAACTGTGAGGCAGAATAAATCCTTTCTCCCTTAAGTTGCTTTTGTCAGAGTAGTTTATCACAGAAACAGGAAACATGAGGGTTGCCTTTCTCTTTATAAGTAATGAAATCTTTTGTAATGAAATATTGGATATAAAACTGTTTCAAGAGAGATGAAGTGTTAATTTTTATTTTGCATTTTAGCCTGAATATATGAAATATAAAGGCATACAAATATACTTTTTATATGTTTATTTTTATTTAATATTCATATGTGTATGTGTTTTGATGAAATCCATGCCCCATTTCTCCCCGCTATCCATTTCCTATTCCCCACCACCTTTCCCTCCCAACTTCATGTGATCTTTTTAAATACCCACTAAGTCCATTTAATGATGCCTGTATATACATGAGTGTGGGATCACCTACTGCAGCAAGAGTTGTCTCTCTAGGCCTATATCCCAGAAGAAAGCAGTTTCTCCCAGGAGCCATCATTTTCCCCTCCCTATCCATGTGGGATTTTTACTGCCTGATCTTGTACACATCTTGAGCATGTAATCCCAACTACTGTGGTAAGTTCATGTGTACAACAGCATTGTCATGTCAAATACTCTTTTGTTGAGAACATCTACTTCTTTGGGCACTTGTAATCTTTCTACTCCTCTACTTCTGTGACGATTCCTCAGCCATAGAGAAAGGGAAGGTGCTGGGTTTGAAAGAGGAATGTCCCCCATTGGCTCATGTATCTTAATATTTGACCTCCAGTTGGTGATACTGTTTGGAGAGTTATGGAACTTTTAGGACATTGAGTCTTACTGGAGAAAATATATCAGTAAGGGTATAGGCTTTGAGAGTTTGTAACCATGCCTCACTTCCAGTTCACACTCTCTGATTTCTGTGTGTGTGATTGAGATGTGATCTCTCAGCTTCCAGCTCCTGCTGCTATGCTTCCCCCCAACCCCCATGATGAACTCATCCCTCTGGAATCATAAACCAAAATAAAATCTTTTGTCTATAAGTTACTTTTGGTTGTGGTATCTTATTACAGCAACAGAAAAGTAGCTGATGCAGGGTGTGATAGAAATGTTTCATGTAGAGTGGAACTCTCCACAGGTTCTTACTTTCTATACATTGAGCACTTGTGGATCTCTGTAATAATCACCATCTACTTCAAAAAGAATCTTATCTGATAAGGGTTGAGAGTTGATAAAACCTTTGGGGGCATTTTGTTACTATGTCCATTTAGGAAAATAATAGGTTTTTCCCTAGGGCTTATGCCCTAGCCAAATCACAGGTTTTTGGCCCAGTTAATAGTACCAGGCATGAGTCCATCTTGTGGAGTAGGCTTTAAGTCAAGTCAGAACATGGTTGGTTACTCTCTTAATATTCATGCCACTATGGTAACAATGGGTATATCTTGCCAGGTCAGTTTTTATCATAGCTCACAGGGTTCAGAGATGGGTAAAACTATTGCTTACATTTCTCTCCCAATAGCATACACAGAATCTTCCAGCACTATGAAAGCTAACCAGTAGAAATGAAACTGTCAGGTCAGTATCAACTTAATTTCTCTATGCCCTATGTCTCAAGTATGTGGTATCTTAAAAATAGGGTCTTAACATCAAATTCTGAAGTGTAATCAAGGATAGTGGCAATAGTTTTAATGACCACCAATTCCAACAGAGGTAATCCATACCCGGCACTGGGGTTTTTCTAATTAGATATTGTATGGTGTCTGGAGGAGACACTGTCCCCCTGTTAGAGGGTAACTCCACTTAAACCTCTTTTATATACGTGTATGTATATGTATATGTATATGTATGTGTATATGTATGTGTATGTATATATGTATATGTATATGTATGAGTACATGTAGATACATGTGGTTTTGGAAGCTTCTACAGTAGTAGGTTTTCATATGACATTTTCAAAGGTCTGTTAGTTATCGTTCCCCATATTCCTTCTTGTACCTTTCCCTCCCATCCCCCATCCCTTTAGTCCTTTCCATTCCATTATGCCTACCTTCCTCCTCATACCATAGATGCTTTCTATCCCCTTGCCTTAAAATTCCCCCATCCTCCTTATTTTTCTGTATTCTACTGCTATTCTAATTTAAAATGTATGCCTAAATATTCAAAGCTAGCATCCACATATGAGAGAGAACATGTGATGTTTGTTTTTCTGAGTCTACATTATCTCACTCAGAATGATTATTTCCTTCCATTTACCCATAAATTTCATAATTTCATCTTTCTTTGTAACTGAATAATAGCACACTATGTAAATGTACTGCATTTTCACTATCTATTCATCAACTCTAGGTTTTTTCCATTTCCTGACTATTATGAATAGAGCAGCAATGAACACAGATGAACAAGTATTTCTGTGGTAGGATATAGGGCCCTTTGAGTATATGCCCAAGAGGGGTAAAACAGGATCATATGGTGGATCTAATCCTAGCTTTTTGAGGAACCACCATACTGAGTTCCATAGTGGCCACACCAGTTTGTACTCTCACCAGCAGTGACTATGTGTTCCCTTTTCTCACATCCTCACCAGAATTTGTTGTTATTTTGTTGTTTGTTGTTGTTTTAGCCATTCTGATTGGGGTAAGATGAAATCTCACCAGCAATTTTATTTGCATTTCCCTGGTGGCTAAGGCCATTCACTATTTTAAACAATGTTTTTCAAGCATTTGTCTTTCTTCTTTTGAGGACTTTTGTTCAGTTCTATAGCCCACTTTTTAATTTGGTTCTTTGTTTTCTTGCTGTTCAGTCACTTGAGTTCTTTGTGTATTCTAGACACTAACTCTCTCTCTCACATGTATATCTGGTAAATATTTTTCCCATTCTCTAGGCAGTCTCTTTGCTCAAATGGTGCTTTCCTTTGCTGCACAGAGGCTTTTTAGCTTCATTAAGTCCCAACAGATATGTTTTTTATGAGTATGATTTTGTTTTTGCGTTCTTATAAAAAATTCCACAGACCACTTGACTCATTCTCCATGTCTCAGTATTTTTCATTATGTGAAAGTAACTGCAAATTAACCTCCAGTTTACTCCAGGCTTACATTAAGGAAATGATTTACTATGATTCTGCTCAGTGTTGAAACAAACTAAAGTATCAAGTTTTCTGCTTGACAAGTGAGTCACTATGCTCATTATCTGTTTATGACTCGGCAAAAGCACAAAGCATTCCTGTACACCCCAGTGAATTATGAAAGTTCTCTAAGAGCAATGCATTAGCCATGGATCTTCTTGTTATCTTTCCCCTGCAGTTTGCTGAGATTTTTTAAATAGAATAGGCTTATCACAATTTACCTCTGCCTTGCTGGCTCCTAGCCTAGAGTTCTGAACCCCAGGTTGGAATCAGTAATATAAACTTCACTGAGAAAGGCCCACACATATCCTCTTCCCATTCCACATCATCTTGTTTCCTTGCCTCTGTCATGCCCTGAATATTCTGGGTCCTAAAGCTCTTTGAGTAACATGTTCTCCTTGTCCCAATTACTCAGTGATAAGTTCCATACCTATTGCCAGGCACTCCATATCTGATATTTTACTTAACTCCCTCAACAGGAAGTAGATGATGATTTTCCCCTTTGTATATGAAGAGATTGAAGATTAGAGAGACGTAATGCAGTGTAATAATTGAAAGCCAAATGTCTGAGTTGAAAGCCTGTGAGTCTAATCAACTACTATAACCTATCTGTTGTCTCATTGCTGCTTCGGATAGTTTTTCCCTACTCACAGTACAGTATTATGGGTCACTTTAAGGAATGGATCTTAATTAAAATGTAAAATTTTAGTCCCTGTAATTTAAGGAAATTCTGTGTGCACGTAAACTACTGAAAATAAATTGTGCTTTATTGAAAAGGGGGCTGTATTTCCCAAGAATCACCTCCCCCTTTGAACAGCCAAGAGAAGAAACAACATTATTTGTTGATCAGCCATTCTAAAATTGAAATTCAAATTATTATGTTGTCACCTAATGTTCAGGCCCATAAATGATCAAGAGTAAGCATGTTCAGCTTTGTAATATGTGATATGAAGATAACATAGAACTTTAAATTAAAAATGTAGGCTATTAAGTGACTGTGAACTTTTTGGGGGGGATTTAGCTTATTTTTACTAAACTTTTGACTGCTGTGGTTTAGAAATTATCTGTTTTCCTAAATATTTAGTCCTCAATATAAAACAATTAAGGTGGTAGAATTTTTAAGAACTGAGACCTCAGCCTGGCATGATGATGCACGCCTTTATCCCAGCACTCAGAAGGCAAAGGCAGGTGGATCTCTGTGATTTCAAGGTCAGCCTGGTCTACTTAGTGAGTTCTAGGCCGTCTGGGACTGCAGGAAGACCCTGTACCGAAAAGACTGGCAGGGATGTTAACAACCCCCCACCTGCCTTTCCCACATCCCCAGACCCAGCTTGGGTTATGGAGTTCATGCAGTAACCCAGCCTGATGAGTTCTCTAGGAACTTGCCCACACTTCAGCCTTCCTTCACTTGTAGACCCTCCTAGGGCCAGGCAACTCTTCTAATTGATCCTTTCTGATGGATAAAATATTGAGACTTGAAGACAGAGAAATTGAACCACTCAATCAAATAATATGAAAAAATTTAAAGTACACAAAAGGAATAGGCAGAAACTTTAGGATCCAGAATCTATCAATCAGAGACACAGAAGAAGAATTCCAGGTGAAGAGAAAAGACCAGATCTTCAACAGGAATATAGAAGAAAGCATCCTTAGCTTAAGGAAAAATATACCCATACAGGAACAAGAACCATACAGAACATCAAACAGAACCAGAAAAGAAAATCCTCATGACATATCATAGTAAAAAGACTAAATATACAGAACAGAAAGAGAGTATTGAAAGCTACAAGAAAAAAACAGAAGTCACATTTAAAGGAAAACCCATCTAAATAACAGCTGACTTTTTAATGGAAACTTTAAAGGCAAGATAAACCTGGAGCAATGTATGCCAAGTTCTAAAAGAACACAGATACCAACATGACTATGTTACCAGAAACTTCTGCCATCATTGAAGCAGAACGAAAAATTTTCCATGATATAAACAGGCAGAATGAATTCATGTCCACCAAATCGGCCCTGCAGAGAATACTGGAAGCACTACTGCAGATCAAGGCAAGGGATAAGCATAGCCAAGAGGCTAGAGAAGGAAAACAAATGAAGCTATGATTACTGAAATACAATATAGGACTAAGAGCACAAACAAACAAAAAAGACAGCAATCAATACATATCTTTCAATAACTTTAAACATGAATGGCCTCAACTCACTAGTCAAAAGACACAGGTTAGTTGATGGATTAAGAAACTAAATCCATCTTTTTGTTTCCTACAAGAAACTCATCTTATCTTCAAGGATAGACACCATCTTAGACTGAAAGGATGGAAAACAGTATTCCAAACAAAATGGGACCAAGAAACAAGCAGGTGTTGCTATCCTAATATCTGACAAAATAAAATTCAAACTTGAAGTAATCAGAAGAAGAGATAAAGAAGGTCATTTTACTCTGATAAAGAGAAGAATTCACAAAGAAAATATTACAATCCTAGACATTTATGTACCAAACACTGATGCATTCAATTTTATAAAAACATACTACTGAACTTCAAGAAACAGAGTAACCATAACTCAATAATAGTAGGTGACTTCAGTACCCCCACGTTCCCCAATAGACAAGTCATCTGGACAAAAACTAAACAGAGAAATATCATAATTAAATGACATCATACATCAAATGAACCTAACATGTTCATAACCTACATAACATTCCACTCAAACATCAAAGAATATAAATTCTACCCAGCAGCCCATGGAAATTTCTCTAAAGTAGACAGAAAAGAAATTATAACAAATACAGAGAAAAACTGAAATAACACTGTATATTATTGCAATAAAGTTTAAAACATAAAACAAAAGAATCTCTAGTAATTATACAAACTCATAGATTAAACAACACACTATTGAATATTGAACAGGTGAAAGAAGAAATCAAGAAAGAAATAGAAAAATTCCTGCAATTAAATGACAGTTAAAGTACAACACAATAAAGCCTCTGGGATACACTAAAAGCAGTTCTAAGAGTGAATGAAAGTTAAAGCTCTAAGCACCTACATTTAAAAATCAGAGCACAAATAAATGACATAGTGGTATAATTCAGGATTCTAGTAAAACAAGAACAAGTGGAAAGAAATAATAAAAAGCAGAAAAGAAATCAACAAAGCAGAAATAGAAACAAAGAACACAATGCAAAGAATCAGTGAATGTAACAGCTGGTTCACTGAAAGATAAACAAAGTTGACAGACTCTTAGCCCAATTAACCAAAGGAAAGAGAGAGCAGATGTAGATTAAAAGAATCAGAGAGATGAACAAGAAAATCTTGCAGAAGACACCAAAGAAACTCAGAACATTATAAGGGAATATTTTAAATCTATAATCAATCAAGTTAGAAAATCAAAAGAAAATGGATGAATTTCAAGATTCAAACAAACCAGCAAAGTTAAACCAAGAAGAGATCAACAACTTAGAGATATCCATAACAAATAAAGAGATTGAAGCAGTGAAAGAAAACCTTTTGACTAAAAAATAGACAAGGTCCAAATGGATCCACAGCAGAATGTGACCTTACCTTCAAAGAAGAAATTCAACCAATATCTCTTGAATTATTCAAAAAGATAGAAATAGGGAGAACACTTCCAAATTCCTTTTACAAAGCCAATATTACTCTAATACTCAAACCAGGGAAAGACAACAAGAAAAATAAAACTACAAGCCAATATCTCTGATAAGCACAAACAAGCAAAAATCCTCAATAAAGATACGTGTTACGTTAAGGCACATATCAAAAGGATCATGTATCACAATCAAGATGGCTTTATTCAAGAGGTTCTGGGATGGTTCAACATATGTAAGTCAGTAAGTGTAATAAATCATTTAAATGGGCAAAAATCACACAATCATCTCAATAGGTACAGAAAAAGGCTTTTGGAAAAAAAATATAGCATGCCTTCATGGTGAAAGTCCTGGAGAGAATAGGACAGAGAGGAACATATCTCAGCATAATAAAGGTTGTATCACACAAATCTACAGCCAGAATCTAAATGGAGAAAAACTCAAAGCATTCTCATTAAAATCAAGAATGAGACAGGGCTGTCTACTATTTTCAGTGTAATATTTGAAACCTAAGCTAGAGCAATAAGTCATGAGAAGGAAATTAAAAGTATTTTAATACTAAAAGGAGCCAAATTATTACACTTTGCAGATGATATGACATTACACAAGAGGTGCCCAAAATTCCACCAGAAATCTTTAGAAATGACCAATTTCAACAAAGTGGCAGGTAACAGAATTAATTCCAAAAGCCAGTAGTTTTTTATATATCAATAACAAACATGCTGAAAAATAATAGATCCTGGAAACATACCCATTAACCATAGTCTCAAAAAAACCCAAGAATAAGACTAGCAAAGGAGGTTAAAGACATCTACAATGAAAACTTTAAATCTCTGAAGAAAATGATCAAGAAAGGCACCAGATGTTCAAAAGACCTTTCATTCTCATGAGTTGGTAGAATTATGTGAAAATGATCATACTGCCAAAATTAGTTTACAGATTCAACACACTCTCCATGACATTTTTCACAGAAACACTAAAGTTCATCCTGAGATTCATATGGAAACCCAAAAGATCCCTGGTGATCACTAGAACACTAGAGGAATTGCCACTCCAGATTTCAAACTATATTACAGAGATTTAGCAATAAAAATAGAAGATCTGAACATGAGTGCATGCAATTACAGCCATCTGATAGTTGACAAAAAAAATGCCAAAAGAATCAGTGAAACAAGACATCATCTTCAACCAATGGTTCAGGGGAAACTGAATGTCCATTTGTAGAAGAAAGAAATTAGACCCATATTTATCACTCTGCACAATAATTAAATTCTAAATGGATCAAAAAACTCAACACAAAACCCAAAATGCTGAAACTGTTAGAAGAAAATATAGTCAGTACGATACAAAATATAGGCTCAGGAAAGGACTTTCCCAATTGGACACTATTTGCTCAGGCATTAAGGCCAGCAATTGACAAATGGAAACTCATCAAATTACAACAAAGGAAACAACCAACTGAGTGAAGAGAAAGCCCATAGAGTGGGAGAGAATCTTTGCCAGCTACACATCTGATAAAAGATTAATATCCAGGGAATACAAAGAATCAAGAAAACAAATGACCTAATCAAAAAATGGACTATGAATCTGAACAGAGTGATCAAAAAAAGAAATAAAAATAACTAAGAAATGTCTTAAAAAGCATTCAACATCCTTAGCGTTTAGAGAAACACAAAACTACTTTTGGGTTTCATCTTTCCCAGTCAGAATAGCTAAGAGCAAAGACAACTGACTTCAAATGCTAGTGAGGATTTAGGAAAGGGGAGCAAATCCCCATCCACTGCTGGTGGGACTACAAACTGGCACAGCCAGTATGAAAATTGGTGTGGAGAGTGCTCAAAAAGCTAAAGGTAAATCTATCATATGACCCAGCCATACCACTCCTTGGCATAGACCCAAAAGACTGGATATCCTACTACAGAGATATCGGCACAGTCGGATCCACTGCCCGCATTCACAATACTTAAGAAATGGAAACAACCTAAATGTCCTTCAACTGATGAATGGATGACAAAAATGAGGTCCATATGCACAATGGAGTTCTATTCAGCTCCAAAAATGATGAAACCATAAAATTTGCAGGTAAAGAGTAGAAATGGAAATCACTGGGCTGAATGAGGTAACCCTGACCCAGAAAGACAAACACCACATGTTCTCTCTTATTTGTAGATTCTAGTTCCGAATCTTTAGATGTGAATATATAACCTGAAGAAAGCACAGAACACAGGAAAGTAGAAAGGGACATTGGGGATTGGGGGAAGAAGATGCTCTAGAAAAGGGGATAGTAGAACACAGGCATTATTAAAGGGGAAATGACAAATTGGGGGACACTTTAACTGGGGAGGGGAGAGGAAGAGAAATTCAGGAGGAGAGGGTAGAAGGAGATGATGCTAAGGATGTCTGAAAAAAGCTATAGGGTAATGTATTATTTTATAAGCTTCCCTAAAACTGAGTGAGTGTGTGTGTGTGTGTGTGTGTGTGTGTGTGTGTGTGTGTGTGTGTAGCCAAAGGCAATTTGACAATTCCAAGTGCCAGACAAGGGAAACTTTCCTTTAAGTTGGTTGTCAGAGTAGTCCAAAAGACTCCCAAAAACAATATAGAGTATTTGCCATTGCACTTGGTGGCCTCCCAGAACGTGTAGGTAAGACCACATTGTAAAGACATGACATACCTCAGATAGAAGACTTTCAGGAATCAAGCTAGAACTGACCTGGAAGCCTCCTCCCTAATAATCAGCTCTCATAGTATCTGAAGTAGCTTTGCAAGCTGCCAAGGGAGAAAACCATGACAGAAAAATACCTCTAAGGGTGCAGTAATGTCACTTTTATCAATCAACAACTATCTACTTAAACATAAGGTCTGCTTAATAGGAGGGAATTCATGCATGGTACTGTAAACTTGGCCAAATACTCATGGCTGGAGAGTCATAGACCTTAGAGGAGAACCTACTGACACTTTCCTAAACCAATGTAATTTCTTATATTCTAAATATTTATTTTCACATCCACAGATAAGTGTAGGTCTCGCCACTTATCAAAGAAGATATTTCTCTTTGCAATGGATGGAGACTACTATAAAGTTCTAAAACTGGTCAAAATGCAGAACGTATGTGACCCCAGCATACCAGCCTCAAATGATACATCTACAGTGTTTGTTCCCTAAGACTCAGGGATCATCCCAGAAGAGTGGGCAGAAAGACTGTAAGCCCCAGAGGACCAGGATACCTGCTGCTAGAAAGTGTTTACTAGACATGACAGGGAGGCTGTACCCACAAATTCTCAAAAGCATGGCTGCCTAAAAAAGACCTGCATAATGACAACACCAGCTGACATGCTGATATGATCAGGAAATTATACAGGGCTCATCTGGAGATGAAGAGCTACATCTCCATGAAGAGCTACATGGCTGTTGAGTGATGGAGAATCAGTTTACTCCAGAGAGGAGCCACTGATAGTTTTTCCAATCCCAACTGATCATCCATAAATACATGTACACTCAAGCACAAATAAATGTTCTCAGTAGATTGTGTGTATGTGTGTGTGTAGATTAAGCAATAATAATCAAAGAAAAGCTCATAAATTGAGAGGGAGTGGAGGGGCAAAAGAAAAGTTGAAGGGGGAAGAAGGAGAAGAAATGATGTAAACACAATACTCACCTATGAAATTCTAAAATTATTTATTTAAAAATGTTATAAAAAGAATGAGAATGAATTCTGCTGTTCATTTCCTTCCATGGCACAAACACCCATCCTTTTGGCTTAAGGCTGGCCCCCTTCCTTGCCATGTTGTGACAAGCAGGAGAATCCTTTGAGGATGCTAATCCTCAAGCTTCCAGAATCATTTGTCACTTTATACCCAGGTACACCACCAAGTTATAGCACTCCAACAGAGTTTAAAACACTGTTTGTTGGAGGTTATGCCCAGTGGCTTAAATTCTCTCTTTTAAAACTCCTAATCAATTCCATGCTGTTTATACCACTTAATTTTACTTCTTAGGTACTTTGAAGAAACATAGAAAAAATAAAATTATATTTTAACATTATAAAATATGGTAATTTTCTAGAAGTAAAGAAAAACATGTTATTCATTTAATTTTTTTCAACAAAATTTTTGTTGAATTAATTCTTACTGGCTATTAGGAATATCAGGACAAATGTGCCCAACAGAAGATCCAAAGTTAAACAATACAAGACAGTGAGGTTACATAAGAGTTAAGTAGGTAGGGAGAACAGGGAGGAGCAGCACTAACTCAGTCTTACAGGGCCCAGGAAAATGTCTCAGGAAACTTGCTGTTGCTTAAGATCTCAAGTTTGAGAGAGCATTAGAAAAGTGGGAAAGGGTGCCAGACCTAAAAAAATCCTAGCTCCCTTTTAAAGAATGGAAGTAGTTCATTGTTACTGAAACTTACTATAAGAGAGAAAGTATAAAATAATAAAGGCTGAAAAGAAGCAGAGGTTAAGTTTTAGAGAGTCCCTTAACTAAAATTGAGAATTTGGACTTTTATATTTAAATCAATAAGTAGCCATGAAAAGTTTTAAGCAAGGAATGACATAATCAAATATTTCTATTACTAAGATAACTCTTGGCTTTGAGTTCAACACAAATGGAAGCTTAAGGTCAGAGAGTTATTTGAGGCTGGGAAGGGAGAGCTAATGAAACAATCAGATAAGATTTCATGCGGGTCTTGACTGGGCAGGTGGCATCAGGATGGTAAGAAAAGGACAGATACAAAGGATATTTAGAAGGACAGTTGGTATTTTAACCAGAGGGCATACATGTAGAAGGAGCAGAAAAGAGAGGTGATCTAGAAATAGACTCTGTCCAGCCAGAAATCTTCATCAGAGCATCATGCAAGGGCAAGCTTTCTCCTCTGGGCAGTCATGTATCACTTAAATTTCGATTAGAGGGACTGTTTATTTTAACAGTAAAATCAGCAGGGTCAAAAGTTCGGAAATGGTAGAAGATTACTGTAGTGAATTGGACTGTAAATCTGCAGGGAGAAGAGTAAGGATCAAGAGAATAGAGGAGAAATGGAGGGCAAGGTGTAGCTACATTATAGAGTGGATGGCTGCAGAGTGTGGCTGATGGCTCAGTCCCACTGATGCTAGGGCCATCCTTGAAGGGGTATATAATTCCACCAAGGAGGACATAAGGAATTCAGTTCTTGTCTTACATTGGTCAAAAGTTCATCTTACACGGCACAAACCTCTTCTCTTCCATATTGCATGTGCTTGAATTCGATATGGATCTTATGGAGGTGACGTTAGGGTGACCACCATGACAGTAAGAAGTAGCAATGCTGTCAGAATACACCTGCATTCACACCCCCCACAGTAATCTCAGTGGTAGCTTGAATTAAACAAATGAGGCAAGGATTTAATAGAGCTGAGAGCAGTGGTGGCACATGCCTATAATCCCAGTGCTTGAGAGGCAGAGGCAGGAGGATCACTGCATATTGGAAGTCAGGTTTCGACTACGTAGCAAGACTGTTTCCAAACACCCCCTCACAAGGCAAAGGATGTGAACTATGAAGCATCGCACAACAGGTGCCTAATGAAATATATGCCTTCTACCATTCAGGCTTGCATTCCTCTACCATTATGCCCCATTCAAGAGGAGAGCTACCGTCATAGGCCTCTTTCAAGGTGGTGGCCACCACAGTTTGGTTGTAGATAAATAAAAGAAGTTCAAGTCCCCATGGTTCTATCTGGGTCAGAAGTTATAATTAGTAATTTTCAATCTTTTCCAATGATCTATGTTTCCTTCTTCATCAGCCAGGACATCAGGCTGTGTCCTATTGGAATGACCATAGACTTTAATTTTTAGGCTTCTGGGCCTTATTTTCTTTCTTTCCACTTAAGGATTATAATGGCTCAAATATAACTATGCATTAACTTGATAACAATGTACAATTATGGACACAGAAGAATACAGTCAAAGATGCACATATGTGTATCATGAAACTCTGGCATTCCACACCTGCTTTTCCTTGTCCTCATTAGATGCAACAATCCTAGGCCTTCAAAGTAATCAGGGACTGATATTTTCACAAATAAAACCTATACGTATGAGGATTCTTGGCTGGTATTTTCAGTTTTAGATTCAGTAGTCTCTAACATTACTCTTGGCAGAATTATTCCCCACTCACTATTGCTGCCAGGGGTTTAAATGTGCAAGTGGAAAACATAAATTTTGTTAGCACTTGGTTGCCAGTCCTACCACTTGGGTTATTGGGGATATAGCACCATTTAGTTTGGTCAGTGTGTGTGTGTGTGTGTGTGTGTGTGTGTGTGTGTGTGTGTGTGTGACTTCCTGTGCAGGGGCCACCCTAAAGCATATATAAGACCCTTATTGCACTCATGTGCATGCACATATAGAAGTGTAGAGAGATCAGATTCTTTAAGTCTTTATTCAATGAGAGATTAAATTCTTTCTTTTATTTCCTCTAGGATGAAATCCTACAACTTCTAAGAGAATGTATATATACCTACCCTGGAAGGTTGTACTAGATCTCTTCCAGTTTTAGCCTTAAGCTAGCCTCATGCATTGGTTAGTTTTTATAAAGCTGATACAAACTAGCCTCATCTGGGAAGAGGGAACCTCAGCTGAGGAATTCCTTCCATCATATTAGCCTGTGGTCATGTCTATGAGGTATTTTTTAAAATTGGCAATTGGCGTAGGTGGCCCTGGGCTGTATAAGTAGCTGAGCAAGCCAGGGGAAGCATCACCAGTAAGTGGCATTCCTTCAAGATCTCTGCTTCAGCTCCTGCCTCCAGGATCCTGCTTAAGCTCCTGTTCTGTCTTCCCTTAATGATGGAGGGTTACCTGTAAACTGAAATAAACCCTCCTCTAGCTTATGGTTAGTGTTTTATCACAGCAACAGAGACACTAGAATACCTCCCAAGTGTGCCTTTAGGAGGATTCATACCACTCTATTAAAGGTGATAGATACTTCTAGAGGAAGAGATACAAAGAGCAATGAATCAGTGGGTCCTGTGTACAGGTATTACTTACTATAACATATGTCCTTTGATGAGAGAAAACGTGTGTAAGGTTATGTCAGTAAATCAAGCATTTGATTAGCTTTTGTGTGGTACACCAGTGGAGATAGTGCATACAGAAGAAAACCTATATTCAGATTAAGGATGAATTCCTCTAAGGTCAAATGTCCATAACAAATACCAGAGGAGTTGATTTCTAGTCATAGTTAACCTGATACCAGGTGAGTGATTTCTTGACTCTCTGATATTGGCAGGTAAGGCATTCAAAAGTAGAATTAGCTAGATAGATTGCAAGGAGCCCACAGGAGTCTTGGGGCCTGCCACATTATCAACATGTTCTTTTTCCCCTTGTCCACCACAGAGACATCAACAAGAGACTGAATGACATGCTTGGTCAGTTAACCTTCTAATTCTAGGGAGATTCTTTAGTCATGAATATTCTCTGTCAGGAAGTAACATTTGGTCCATGTGTTGTAGTTGAACTCCCCTCATCTAGAAGAGTATATTCCCAAGTTAAAAGCTACATGTAAAGGGCCAGAGACTATGTCAATCTACTCCATTAGAGGCACCACATTTTGCATATAGCTGCAATGGCAGCTATCATTCAGGCAAATTTATAGTAATACCCTCATTGCTTGCCACGATCCAGCTGCTTAGACAAAGCTCTGCAGCCCTTCCTGAGATGCAGGGACTTTGCAGTCACCATATTGGGCAGGTATGTGGGTATATGTACATCAGAAGGCAGGATTGTATAAATTTCAGAGGATTCTTTTGACCATTCCTACCATAACAGGGAAAATGACAAAAAGCCTCTTGCCAGACACTCAAACAACCATATCAACAGAGACTAGGGCGATTCAGATAAACTTGAACTAAAATGTCTTCTAGCCTTCATTTTTCACCTACCACTTGTCATTTTTGTTTGTTTCGCTTTGGGTTTTTAATCTTTATTGAGCTTTTGTACATTTCATACAACAGTTCTTAATCAAATTTAGACCCCCTCCTCTATCCATACCCCTACACTCCCACCAGATCTTACTATGTATTCTCCCGTATATGTTCAGTCCTATCCGGTCAAGCATTTGTACCCAGATGTCCTTCAGTGCAAATTCATCCACCAGAGTCTAGTCAGCCTATCTAGAGATCGTAAGTGAGGTCTACTCTCACTCTCCCAGTAGTAATCAGTCTCCAACAATTCCCAGACTAGGGCCATCCACTGCCCATTTCCCTCGCTCCACCCTGCGCTCTTGTCCGATTGAGGTGGCATGTGCTCGATGCCACCATTGCCAGGCTGTCCCTGTAGCCCCAGCCAGCCTTGAACTCACTATGTAAACCCGACTGGCTTTGATCTCACAGAGATCTGCCTGCCTTTGCTTTTCACCTGCTGGGATCCTACCACTTTCAACCTCTATTTTAACTGAAGTTCCTAATGAAGTTCTGATTCCACTAGCACCAGAAAGATCAGATTCCACATTTAACAGTGCTCACAGAATCTTTGTGTTTCCCCTTCTTCATACTCTGGTCATAGATCTCAACAAAAAAAGAACTGGGTGTAATATTCAGTATTTGTGCACATATTTTAAGTGTCACTACAAGGTTATTTTTCAGGAGTATTCAAGTCTCCCTTTCAATAAATGGGCTTTAATTTAAATCTCAAAACTGGAAAAAGGACCACAAATTTCCACTGTAATAACTGATGCCACATTTCTGATCATTTCTGTATATTTAGATATAGAATAATGCAAACCATCAACTCTAGCCATCAGTCTAGCTGTCTCATATCTAGGAACACTGTGGCCTCTTAGCCAAAAGCAAAGATCATTATGAAGACACTGACTTTGCAGTCATTATAGACATTATGTCAACAATAGCTCTGATGGATGACCAGAATCTTAGACTTTGCTACTCTGGAATCCTGTCATTCTTAATAGTAAAGTACAATCTGGTTTTATAGAAAGCCTCTCCACAAAGACAGCTTCCATGAGACTTCTAAAGAATTGTCAGTGCCCCCTCCAACCATCATATTCCTTACTTGCCTTGATTAAGAAAGTGTCCTGTCCCCCCAAGGTACAGTGAACTTCGAGAAAGAGGGGGCAGAAAGACTGTAAGACCCAGAGGTGATAAAAGCCTACAAGAAAACTAGGTTTTCCAGACATCAGGGTAGTTACACATATGGACTTAGAACAACTGTGACAGCATGCACAAGATTGTCACAACTTCAAACCAGACAAAACCCAGCATGAAGGGACAGAGGTGGACATGAACCCCTTAGCTGAGGAGCTATGGACATTTTATAGCTGCTGGGGGAGGAAGTGTCAGTTTTCATTAAGGGTGTGACCCCTGGTAGACTGATAACAATCCAAGGCAAGTTCTACACACAAGAGTATTTGGGCAACACATATTTGATTAGGGGAAAAAAGAACATGGGTTAGATGGGTAGAGAGGTGGTGGTGGATCTGGGAAACTTGGGGAGGGGAGAATATGATCAAATATACTGTATGAGTTTCTTTAAATTTTTTTTAAAGAGACTATCCTCTGAGTCCCCTCAGTGAACATAGTTGGTGATGTTTCTAGATCTTTCATAATAATCCATTAAATCTAACCTTCCCGACATGAACCTCCTGATCCTTTCATCAATACCATGCCAAGCAGTCAGCATCTCTACCCCATTCACTAAAGGTCATCGTTCTCTGTAAGCTTTAAAGACCATACCAATACCCTCAAGTTGATTTTAGCTTCATCCCAAGAGTTTTAGGGTCATCTTGAGATTTTTTTTCCAATACTGAAATCCAAGTTATGAATGAACTGCTGTTGTTAATAAATACATCCCATCTAATCATTTATCTGTTTTCCCCATTCCAGGGAAAACAGGCTGTAGATTTATTTATCAAGGTCATGCAAATCTTTTATTTATTTTTGTTTTATATGATTAGTGTTTTACCTGTATATATGTAAGTGCACCACCTGTATGAAATGCCTACTGAGGCCAAAAGAGGGCTTCTTCTCCCTAGAACTGGAATTGTGGATGGCTAGGAATCAACCCAGGTCCTCTGGAAGAGCAGCCAGTTCTCTTAACCACTAAGCCATCTCTCTACTCCATGTCCTGAAAATCTTCAAAGTATTAAAGTAATCCCCATGGAACAGGGATTGTCCTTCTTCCCTGACCTGAATGTGCTGAATCCTGGGGAAGGCCTAGGGTTGTAAGTAGACTGTGAGTTAAACCAATACTACAGTGCATAGTGCCTTGGGTGACACCATTTCACTGTCCCTAGAAAAAGGGAGGTTGCTGCCCTCTGGCAAAGTGAGGGCTTCAGCCAGTCTGGAATGTTCAGAGGACTTCAAGGTTCCCAGTTCCCAGGAGGATCTCCCCAAATATTTCTAATGTAAGTCACAGATCCCACTATTTTCTCATCAGAGCATTAACCGTGGTTGATTACACCTATTGAAGCCATAGAGATCTGCTATGCCTAAAACTAGACCCTGAACTTAATTTTTAGTATATCCTGCGAGAGATGAGAGCCTCCTTCAAAGTACTACAGACTAGCCTAGTGTTTCACTTGCATTTTCCTGTCATAAGCTTATAATTTTCCTGTGCCAAGTCTTTCAATGCAGGTAAGAGAGATATTCCAGTCAAAGTTTCTTACAATTATCATTGCCCTTGAAACATTCTATTATAACTCAAAATATCTCATCTTCTGCCTGCACCTCACCCCAATTAATCTCAGGTGAAGGCCTTAGTAACTGCATGCCATTATAGGTCACCGCAGGCCAAGGACAATCAGAACTCTTCTTGCCGACAAGAGAGGAGTAATCAGTTACTACCATCAGATGAACAAACTTGAAAATCCCATCCAGACAGTTTGATTTATGAGGCCATTCCATGACAGTTGTTTTAGCCTGAGCTCTCTGAGTAAGCACAACTTAAAGCAAGGGGCTTGAATATAATTCCTGAGACCAGAAATGGAGGATAAGCAGAAACAAGAAATATAAGGAAAAACAATCTGAGGTTCTGTTCACAGCAGGGTGTGTATGACTGATTGCTCAATTCTGTGCAATTGATTTTGAGAGACCGTAAGAAAAAAATCCCTGCATCTCAGCATCATTCATTGTTTAGGAAAGAGAAAGAGGAAGAATTTATCTATTCATTCCTCTCACAACAGTCAAAGGTTCATCATGGGAGCAGATACTGACCCCCTGTACTTCCAGATTCTGCCCATTATGTGCACTGAGCAGAGGTCCCTAGACGTATCATCAAGGAACCACAAGTCATGAGATGAGAAGAATGTGGCATGGGTATGAGATTCCCGGGATGCTATCAGATTGGCCTGCATGAAGTCAGTCAGAATCTATGAACAACTGGTTGCCACAAGGGTAGTTGGATCACAAGACAGCGAGGTTGTGGGGCCTTGGTTACATATCTTGACAGGTTAGTCAAGGGAGGAAAGGCAGAAGAGGTGAGGCCTGGGAAGGCATTACAAGCAAATGACATGTGTTCAATAACACTTAAGCGTTTGAAATAAATTGGCCCACAGATGTGTTTTGTTTGGCAGGTATTGGGTTTGAATATTTGTATATAAAAGATGCATTATTTTCTCACTTAGAACTGTCTCTATGAACACTGCATTACACCCAGCTTATTCCACACATTCTCCTTTCCTGTCTTGCTCCTGAAGCATTTCAGCTTACACCCCATGGATACTGGGATTCTATCCTGGTAACAAGGCATGGTGGAGTCAGTAGCTACAGGCTTTCCTGCCAACTGATTTTCAGAAGGGAGCAGGTAGGACTGACTCATGCCTCCTGGAAAAAGTGAGCAAAGGCTTGAATCCCTTAGGTACTGTGAGATTTCTAGTACAAGTGAGCAGAGAAGCAATGGGATTCATATATTCCCCAAACACTGGGCACATGTTGGAAAGAGAGGTAAATATTTTCTTTTTAAGACATTGCTTTCTGCATTCAGGAGATTAAGAGAAGACATTAGATATTTTTAAGTAGCTTGTTTAGTAAAGATGTTTCATCATTGTTCCTATTAAGCATAATGATGCTGTGCCTGACTTCCTTCCTTACCATTTGTCTTGTTCAGTAGTTGCCTCCGGTTCAGCAGCCAATTTCTCTCTATGCCAAAAGCAAGATAAAAGCCATGGTTTCCACACCATCAAAGCTCAGCTTAATGTTTCTTATCTGTGTATAAGGCTCATACCTCCATTCTGTTAAGTGAACTGTCTGTATTTGTAGGGGATATTGGATTTCTTAAGTTCATTCTAAGACAGAAAGTAAATAATCTAGACATCTTGTTATGAATTTATATCATAGATGCATCTGAGGCTCACTCTGTGCCAATACATCGTATTGAGTTCTGTTGACGCACAGAGTTAAGACATGTGTGCTGCCCATGGGGAGCTGGGAATCTAATAGGAAAACCGGTGACATCCTGGGAAGTTGGAGAGAGCATCATGGAGGCAACAAGGATGGGGGCAGGATTCAATGAAGTGACATTAATTCTGAATCCTGAAAGATAATTTGTTCCTGAGACTGAAGTGGTGAAGTGGGATGGAAACTGAGAACAGAGTCAAGGGCAAGATGGAGGACCGCTTGTCCTACTGTGTATCTGGACTGCATTCATGGCACCTGCTCACTACTGCTCTTAGGATGCTACTGAAACCCCCTTCAATAATGACCTTTGGCAGACTGTGCCTTTCCACACTTCAGAGACAGGCACATTTCACTTCCTGCCTGAATGTAACAAGCTGGGCACTAGTGCCCTGTACTGGCTGCATGGGAGTTGGCTGGATATCTATTTCTGTCCATAAATTTCTAAGTGTAGACTCATTATACTAATTACATATATCAGTAAAGTGCTTTACATGTTCTAGAATCATTTTCATGTTTATTTAGGCTTGAATATCAATGAGCAAGGAACAAAAATTAATTACTATGTTGTTAAACTTTTTTGAATGTGTGGAAGGAAGACTTTGTCTGAAAAGCTATGGGGTGACGAGGTGTATTCATTCTTGGTGGACTATTTAGATGTTTCTGCTTTGTGATGACTTGGCATTTTCACCCTCATTGACTCAATGTTTTAATTAAGTGATTCTGTAGTCCAGTGTGCATAATTGAATTGACTAGATATTTAAAAATTGATGTTTAGACTTCACCACTTCCGTCAGGATCTCTAAAGAGTAGGTCTATAGTTTACAAATTCCTCACGAAGTTGTAATGTGCAACCAGAGTTGATTGCCACAGTTCTAGAACAGTGGTAAAGGATAAGAGAACTTACAATCAGTGAGCATGACCACTTGTGGACATCTTCTTCCACCGCATGTGTGTGTGTGTGTGTGTGTGTGTGTGTGTGTGTGTGTGTGTGTGTGTGTTTGAAAACAATAACATGGGAACTTGCAGTGAAAATTATTTTGGGGTGAGCAATCCATCAACTTACATGACATACTTTGATAAGCTGCTTAGATAAGAGGCAAGTCTTCTCCAGAGTGTGCTGAAGCAACAAGGTGGTAGTACATGGATATGACAGGGGAAGGAATCAGCCTTTGAATGAGTGGGGGGAATGGAAAAGTAGGAAAAGAAGGGCACAGCAACCTGCTGCAAGCCTCCTGCGCTCTCAGATTCTGAATTCCTGTACTGGGCCGAGGTATTCCGGTTGCTGAGTTTAAGTGGAAGGTTTCTGTCTAGGTGATATGGGGAGTTATGGAATCGGTGGGCTGGAATGACAGGGAATTCTCTGTGGAGGTCTGGGTCTCATTCACGGCAAGAGCCAATATGCATGGAAAGAACTTGAGACCCTTGGGAGTGGGGAAATGTGGATGATACTGTTACACGGTGACAGGGAATTTTTCTGATGCTGAGAACTCACCTTGGTGAGGGACTCAGAGAAATAATCCACATTTTTGAGATTTCACAGAGAGCCATTGTGACCAAAAATGTACTTATAGATACTAAGTTCCTGGAGGGTGATCATAAACTCCCAAAGAATGTTCTATAGAGTGTGAATCCTAACAGATATTAAGATGAAAAATATTAACACAGGTTCCATGGTGGAAGAAATTCAGGAAATGGTGTAAGTGAAAGGATTTCCAAAGCACTTGATATGCTCAAGTGTAGTGACATTCTCTGATGTCCTCATTAAATATATCAAAGAACCAGAATTCTCTGAGTCTCACTTTGGGGAACACTCTTTCAGATCTATGTAAGAAACAGCTTGGAATTTTTGCAAGAAATGACCAAAAGACACAAGTATATACGGACACACGTTAGTGCCTTTTAATTTTGTCTACTTTTTTAAAAATAGAAAACAACATAAAGTATTTTCTTTCTGAATATCCTTTCCTAGAAAGAAGTGGTTTTTTTAAATTAAATTGTTAGGCTGGTGTGGTGGTTTAAATGAATGCTCCCATTTGAATACTTGGTCATTTGCTGGTGCTGTTTGGAGAGGGTCATGGAACCTTTAGGAGTTGTGGCAGTACTGGAGGAAACATGTCACTGGGGAGAAATATGAGAGTATAGAGTTTTCCCACTTCCAGTCTGTCACACTCTACTTCCTTCCCCTGTCTGAAGATATGTGTGCTGCCTCCTGCCATGCCTGCCCACCATGCTGAGTTCTAACCTCTCTGAAACCATAAGCCAAATAAACTCTTCCTTCCATAAGTGACCTTGGTCATGGTGTTTTATCACAACAGAAAAGTAACTAATACATCTGGGGAGATGGTTCAGTTGGTAGGTGTGCTTGCTGGGAGCCCATGAAGATCAGAGTTCTTCATGAAGTGGACATGATGGTCTGTCTGTAATTCCAACTTCAGAAAGTAAAAACTGCAAGCTGGCAGTGAGATTAGACAGATCCATGAGATCTGGGTTTGATTGAGAGACCCTGCCTCTTTGAATAAAGTTAGAAGAGTGAATGAGAATGGTTTACTTAGAACATAAGCCTCCTGCCTCCACATGTGCACACATACGCATACATGTGCCCACATACAGCAAGCATACACAAGCACAGGCACACACAAAATATGAAAAAAAAGGAAAAATAAATATAGAGTTGTGGCAACTGCCCAGAGGCCTTTTACAATCTATGGCTACTTCTCTCCGGCCATTGTTAACATGATGTAATGGCTCAACTAGAGTTTATTTCACCTCATAATGTATACAAGAGGAGCAGGGAGTCTGTGAGTTAAGGATTCATCTGCTGCCCCTCTCCTATGGCACAATGATGATGTGACTCCAAGCTTAGCATAAGCTCGGATGTCACAGCAGGTTAGAAATGAGGGTGTTTATAGTTAACCTGTAAGCTTCTTTTATTGACATTGAAGGGTGTAATAGGTACAGCTGTAGAGTAGGACATAACACACCTGAATTCTCCACCCAGAGATATCGCCCTCTGGATATATGACCATGATCAAGTTCTCAGTTGTCTTAAAATGAAGGTTTGATGGTACCAAAGTTCCCTTCCAGGTTGGATGACAGTGTATCTGGCTAGCTGCACAATTATAAATGTAGACTATTCCAAAGTTACTAGAAAAAATCTTGGAGACCTCAGAACTTGCCAAAGGGCCTGACTTAGGACTCCAAGACTTTAACAGCTATGACTCTCTGTGGGCTAGTTGTAGGGAGAGAGAAAACTTTTTTACCCTGTGAATTTTGATGCATCAGTCACTCCCTGACAACCTTCCTTTACTCCACTGCACACATAACCCTGGGGTTGCATGCTACAGAGTCCAAGTCCAAAGCTCCCATATGTTATTGAATTTTGGAGTTTGGTATCAGTTTCCCGCTGATTCCCATCACTCAGCTATGGTGGCCCAGGCTGTGCCTTCATGTATGCTCAGTCTCTGCAGTACCCTGGCAGCTGTCCCTGACTTGAAGACTTATCGGCTGCTTTCACTTTATACTTTATAGCCTGGATCTCCATGGATCACTGGAGAGCACACAATAAAACAAACATTTCATTTTCCTGGGGCTTTAAGTTTAGTCTTCATAAATGTCACAACTTTTCTCCCAACTCCCAAGAATAGTCAGCATACCCTCAGAACAGTAAGTTATCACAATGGGTGGATTTTCATAGATGGTGATGTGTTAAATTACCAACAATTCACCCAATTTTAACTCCCTCATAGAATGCTCAGTGTCTGAATTAGATAGTTGGCATGTCTGGATTACATATATTGAACAAAGCAACCCAAGAAATTCTGGTATTTTCTTCATCTCTCCTCTCTCCCACTCAAGCATGAAACCTAATCTTTCCTCAGTCTTACACCTCTGAGCATTAAGAAGATGGCTAACCTTTTTGGCCTTAGTGACTTTTTTAAGATGCCTTTCACCTGAGGTTATAGGATTCCTATCTGAAATTTTAGATGAACTATAACAAAACACATCTTTTGTTCATGTGACCTTTCCCCATTATCAGTGTCTTCCTATAAAATGTCACATTCCCTCATAACAGCACAGATAACTGCCACATCTCAAGCCCTTTAGTAACTGATGGGATTCTATGTGGCTTTTCAAATATATTGCCCTTCTCTGTCATTCATAAGGAAGGATCCTTGAAAAATTTGACCAGTATTTCCATTGAAATCTGTCCAGGCATTTACTGCTCTCAGTACATCTTCTAATGTCTTTAACATGGCAGAGAAGAGCTCTTCAAATCTCAAAACTGGCCACTTCCTTCTCCCTTTTTCCCTAAGCTTCCAAAGTTCTGACCTTTCCCACATCTTGCTTGCTCCCTTCTGCATCAAGAAAAATGCTTGTCATTAGCCTGTGAATCCATTTTCTTGTTTCTTGTTCTGTTTTCATAAATTATAAATATCATGCAGATGATGACTATGATATTTCACCAGGTTAGGAAACCTGTGGTAACCACTCAATGCATAATCTGGAATTTAGTTTAATGGGTGACATAAATAGCAAACTTCTGTTTTGATGTTTTGTATTCTTTCCCATATAGAAAACAAATTTGAGATACTGTTTATCAAATAGCCATTCTCCTTTCATCATACCATGAAACAACTTCCATATTTCATAATTCTGCTATACAGGGCCTTGCACATTCTAGGCAAGTTCTTTATCACTGAGTTATCACCCCAACTGGTTTTTATATTGTCTTTTTACTATTGGTACATTGTGCTAATTAATATATACCTTTATAATAAATCTTTGAATGTTATAAGGAAGGTCTGTCTTAGGCTTTATTAGTTTTCCATCACGAAAACTGTCCTTGCTATTTTTGGCTCTCTATACCTTCTGGAATTTTAGGATCAATTTACCAAGTTTTGTGAGTAAATCTTGCTGATATTAATTGAAAGTGCATTAAAGTTCGTGATCAGTTTGGAGGGGTTTACGTATAATCCAGGAAGTTGATATGCTTCTATTGAATGTAAATCTTCTTTTATGCCCTTCAATAAAATTTTATAATATTCTCCATAAAGGTCCTAAACATCTCTATTAGATTTTTTTCCTAGGTCACTTAATAGATTTTTGATGTTATCAATGAAATTTTAAATTTCATCTTATATTGGCATATAAGAATTAATTCATGTTTCATAAAGTTCTTCCTTAACTTTCCTTAAGTTTTCTAATTTTACATACAAACTAATACAATTTAACTTTCTAATTTTTTATTAACTCTTACCTATTTTCTCATATTATTCTGCTAAGTTAGGACTTCCAGAGTAATAATGCTGAAAAATTTGGCATAAGTAGACATTGCTGTTAGGGCTCACAATAAAATTTGACATTTGCTCTTACATTTTGTATGACTTTTCTTTCTCAGGCTAAAAATATCTGTTATAAGCTTCTATTGTGAATTTATATTAGATTTTATCAAATTGTTTGGAGAGAGTATATGACAAAGTGAGATGAAGTTTTCTCTGTTTTTCTGTTTATTAGATCAGTTCATATAAGATGGAATTATCTGCTCTTTAAGTAATTGTTGAACATACCTGTAACATTATCTGGATTTAATGTTCTGTTTGTCCACCTCCCTCAACTCCCATTCTTTATTTATTTCTTACACTTGCAGATTTCCTCTCTTGTATAAGAATTTAGTGAGCATGTTTCTAATTGCTATATATTATGATTACTGTGCATTTATACATATTTTACAAGTATATATTAACACATATTAACAAGTATTAGATTATTTCATTAAGAAAAAAATGGGGGAAGGGTAAGGAGATGGCTCCATAGTTAAAGGGCTTCCTGTGCAAGCTTGAGGACCAGAGTTTGAATCCTTATAACCCACATTAAGGCTGGGTGGACATGGTGGTCAAGCAGAAGAAGTCAAAGACAGGGGATCTCCAGACAGATCTGGCTAGTGAGCCAAGCCACATCAGCAAGCTCTTGGTCTGATTGAGAGACCCTGTTTCCCTAGTTAATGTAGAGGAGCAGTCTAGGATGCTTCCTGACATCAGCCTTGGGATTCCATATGTCAGGGCATGCAGGAGTGCTTACATCCCCACACACCCCACACACATGCCACTATATATGCATGCAAATGTACATTACACCACACCACACACACACACACACACACACACACACACACACACACACACACGCACACAGGAAAAAGAATAAAAATGTCAGACATGGTGTCTCATGTTTATAATCTCAGCAACTGAGAAGCTGAGGCAGAAGATTTGTCACAAGTTTGAGGCAAACCTGTGCATTCTGTGCATGGAATGATGAGAGTCTATCTCAAAAAAATAAAAGATTATTCTTGTGAATAAGGGTTCTATACTAACTGATGTAGTGTATATAGCAGAGGGCATACTTGAATTAATATAACGAATAGTGCTGACCTCTTTACTAGGTACCTAAGATGTTACCAGACTCAAAAATATCTACCCACAAAGTAGTATTTCTTTACCTTTTCTACCCAATAGATGAGGCTTGCTAGGCTTGTTGTATGGAATATCAGAAATCTTTCATTCTTTGGGATCCCCCGATAAGTTTTTGAGACTCTTTAAGGGATGTAAATGATTCTTTGCTTATTGACATGTTCCTGCAGCCCATGCTTGTAACCACTGCCTCTGCAAAACTTTGTAGGTCACAGCTCACCATTTGACGATGTCCTTCATGTCCTTCTCAGATTCTCTTTCAAGTTTAGACATGATCTTCTCTCATAACTCCCAAGGTAGAGCTAAGAAAAGGCCTTGTATTTGACAAAGCCTGATGGTGAGCATCTACAGACATGGTTTGCAGAGTAAAGAAAATAGAAATGTTCTCAGGCTTTTAAAGAACAGTGCTCAGAAGATAATAAAGTACTGTACATAAAATATACAAGGAAAATGAATGTGAGTGAAAGATTTTATAGACAGACAGGCTAACTTTCAAAATTAAAGGCTCCAGACAACCTAGCAACTATTAACAGCTAAAAATTCAGATGTTATTTTCTCCTTAATAATTTTCTGAGAAATCTACCAGAGAACAGACTTCGGACATCCGTTGAGAGACAACCATAAAATAGACCATTATTTATAGAAATAATTTGAAATGAAAGTTTAAAAGACAAGATTTTAATATTCGCTTTCTTCCTGTTCTATCGAGATATGAGTCACTGATGGATATCGGCCACACACAGTCACCGTGGAGCACCTGCCACTACACCTTCCCTACCACAATGGATTGTGTCCACCCAAACCATGAACCACAACAAATCTTTCTTCCTGTAAGCTCTTCTTGACAGGTGTTTGTTCAGGGCAATGAGAGAAACAAGTAGCATAGATGATTCCTCTTAGGGAAGCGGGACCCAGCATGTACAAAGTTTCTGACAATGACAACAAAAAGATTTGCCTTATAATAACTCATTAAAGTATGTTTTTGTTCCATGGAGTTTCCTATATCTGTGTTTCATTTAAAAGTGAAAAAAACACTATTTAAAAAACACTAATGAGGATTACCATTCAAAATATAAATTCTATTAAAGCCAGTTATTTTCAAGAGGTATTTCAGTGGTTAAGAGCGCTGGCTGCTCTTACAGAGGACTCTGGTTCGGTTCCCAGTACCCACATGGCAGCAAACAACTATCTGTAATTCCAGTTCCAGAGGATCTGACGCCTTCTTCTGACCCTCCATGGGCATGCATGTGGTACACTTATGCACATGTAGGCAAATCACTCATACACATAAAATAAACATATAATAAATAAACACTATAAAGCTAGAACTCCATGTTAACAATGAACAGAAAAACACTTAGGAAAAAACAAACCCTATGCTAACCTGGAAAATATATTAAGAACTTCCTGAGTCCACAGCTCCAGGGAAAGCAGCTAGAAAGGGTGTTAATGTATGTTGATTGCTATGTGTTGCTTTTAGCTAAGTATTATAAGGAAGAGATGAACTCAGACAAAAACTACATTTTCAGTTGAAGTAGAACAACCTCAGGGAGGGAAGAAGGAATTCAAGGTCTCTTAGAACCAAAGAAAGTAAGTTCTATAACTCGAATAAGGAAAAGGTAAAAATAAAAACATAAAGGAAACCTGACCCTGTTACACAAGAGTGTTGTCTTGTCAACGCCTGTTTCATCATTTCAATGATTCCATTATGTGATGTGGAAAGAAGCAAACTTAACAAAAAGTCTAGAACCAAATCTGCAACTTATTTGCCAGCACATGAAATTGGAACAAGTAGGTCAGTCTGTCAAGGTTGAAAGAAAACTATAATGCCCAAGAAACCCAGGCTTGAATAAACAAAACTACTCTCACACAGCAACAGAAAGAAGGTTCTGAGAAATGCCATCTCCTTACAGCCAAGTCCCCAGCATCTGCTTCATACTTGGTGATGGATCAATGGATAAGAATATTTTCTTAGAGAAAGGGAGACACAGCCAAGTGCCACAGTCCTTGAAGAAGTTATCAAAGCTCTTTTCCTCTAGGACTTGGAGGTGTTCACAATCAACACTATTGTGTGCAATAGGGACTCCTTTCAGGGTTTTGTGGTAGTATCTTATCCATTTCTGTCTATTGAGTGTCCAGTTGGGCTTTACTTATTAGTTCAAAGGAATCTGAATCTTGAGGACCCAGATTTGGACCTTGAAAAAAGTCTGAGTACCTTCTGGAGACCCAAGATCTTGAGATAGTTGCAATAAGTGAGGGGGATATAGGTTTTTCTCTCCTGAGGAATATGTGAATGCGTTTTAGGGAGGGAATGAGGCTGGCCAAAGGGACCAACTTTGATTGAAATGCTAACTGTCCACCAAAATTCTTTCTTTGGCGGTGTAGACTTTACTTTTCAGTCTGCTCCATAGGAAGGTGACTGTTTTCTTCAATGGATATGATCGACTAAGGTGACACATGCCACTTTACACTTGGCCCATAAAAGCCTCTCAGCACTTGTCCTTTATGCCCTTTATTCCAACTGGCTAACTAAAGTCTTAAAACCTCAGATGACCTTCAGATGTCACACCCTGGAGATGGCAGAGTCATCACAACCCAAGTCCTTAAATGACATGGAAGAGCAGAGCTCTAATCAGTCTAAATCATCTCATAATGACTTCTTATTGTTTAGGTCACAGAAATTTGAGATTTTTTATTCCACTTTAGTATATTCCAATATATACTAATGTCTTTTCCCCAGAAGTTTCCAAGTTTTTTTGGTAAAGACCATGGTTGATGCAACAAATCCAAGATGTCTATACTGTCTCTCACATTGTCCCTGTTGGCCAGATTGTATTGTATTATCCATTCTCTTTTATTTAATATTTGTTTTTATTTTATGTGTATGAGTGTTTTGCCTGCATGTATGTTATACAGTGCCCATGGAGGCCAGAACAGGGTATTGGATCTCCTGGAACTGGAGTTACACAGTGTTGACCATCATGCGGGGTGCTGGGGACTGGTCCTGGGTCCTCTGTGAGAGCAGTAAGTGGTCTTAACCACTGGGACATCTCTCCCGTCCCATATAATCCCTTTTTATGACTACCCTCAATAAACACAATCTTAATCTCTTTTGTCTCCTAATCCTTTCTCTTTCTTTTCTCTCCAGTCCTGTACAGTAGTAGTTCCCTGTTGTAGTTCCCTGGCAATTCTGGTTTCATTCACTTATTCCTATATTCCCAGGTTCCTGGGGCTAGATTCACTTTAAATTCAAGACTGCTGATGTAAAATGGGCTGGGAGTATGAACCCAGCCGGCACACTTCCACAGTGCATCCATTCATTCAAGATCTCACATAGCTATTTCATACTTTTTCTATCTGCACATCTCCAGTTTCTTCCACCTCCTCCTCATTGTCAACTGATGAGTTTAATTCCACTTCAACAAGAAAATAAAAGCAATCAGGAAAGAATTTCCATTAGCCTCTACCACCTCCTCTACTGCTCACCTACATCTGTTCCCATGCAATTTGCCTTCCCTCCTGGGTGAATTGTCTGTGCTCCTTTCTAAAGCCAAAACCTCCATATGTGCACTGGGCACCATTTCCTTTCCTCTACTAAGGCTCTTACTCCCATTACTCTCTCCTCTCTTTCCTGCATCAATTTTTCTGTATGCTGGAGCTTTCCCATTAATGCAGAGAACATCTTATAGCATTCCATTTTTTAAAATAAGGTTAAAAAAAAGGCTTGACTCCACATTATCCTCCAATTTCCATCTCATTTGTTAGATTTTGCAGAAAGCAACTTTAATTTCTCCTCTTTTCTGTCCTTTATCTTACCCTTTCTTGAGCCCAACCCTAGCAGGCTTTTTTTCCCCTCATAATTTCACTGAAGCAGCTTGTATCAAGATCACCATCTTGCTGCAAAATCCAGATGGCCAATTATTAATCCTCCTCATACATACCACATCATTTATTTTTAATGCTGAGATTCTTTATTCTCTGGTCTTCCTGGGACCCTTATTTCTTGAGGGTTTTTTTGTGGGGGATTACCCTTTTTGTTAATCATTTCTTTTCATCTTCAAATGACCTTTAAAATACTGGAGTCCTCCATACTCATTCCTTTATATTTGTGCTTTTCAAATCAAATTTATTCTCTAGATTTTGTCAAAATTCATAGCTTTTTTTATACTATATCTGTACAGATGGGCCCCAAAATTTCTATTTCTGAGCCAGACGTTTCTGTTAACTCTGGGCTTGCCTAGCCAAGTACCTCTTAACATCCTTCCTTAGATATCTAGTAGTTATTTCAAAATTGGCATTCTAAAATATCAAACCACTAACTCTTTCCTCTCAAGCCAATATAAGTGTCTCATTTCAGTTACTTAAGCCCTAACCTCTGTCACACTTAACAATCCTACTTTCTAAAGATCTGCAATCAGGACAATCTTCTGTGTCCACTTCACACTATGTCCAGAATCTGATCCCTGTCACCACTTCAAAGCATCACCATGGCTTCTCTTTTCAATTAACTGCAGTAGTATCCTATGGCCAAAACTGCTCAGCTCCTTCCAATCTCCTTATTTCTTTCTTTCATAATAGCAGAATTTTTTCCTTCTGGTATATGAAGGTTATGTTTCTTAACATTCCTTATAACTTGGTATAGTAAAAGTCTATAAGCACAAATCTCCTTGGAATTTCTAGGAGCCATCCTTACTAGACAGATCAGAGGAATCTTTTGTTGTTTCTCCTTTAGTTTTTCCTCCATCCTGCTCTCCAGCACCAGGGTGACTTCTTAGGTCTTAGTGTGCACTCTTGTGTTAACTCTTCTCTATCTGCATTCATGTCCTCAGAACAATGAGTTGGAAAACTTTGAATACCTTGGCTCTTGGAAAACAAGGCTTCCATCCATCTCCAGATTCAGACCTCTGGATTTACAAGTGAGAAAGAAATTAACTTTTATGTACAAGTGCTGTCATGTGGGCTGTGCGGTCACTACTACACATCAATCCAAAAAGCTTTCTAATTTGCTTCCCTACTCTTGCTTCTGCTGACCCCACAGCATGAGAGAAAGGAATCCCTTGATTTTAAATTTGAGCAACTTTTAGTCACAAATTTTATTTTTATTTATAAAATTTTAGTGTATAATTTTTATTTCTAGATTTTACATTTGAACAGCTGAATCCCTTGGCACATGCTTCTCTGTCCTCAGAGCCCCCTTGATTCTCTTCTTGCTGTTCCTATGTGTCCCCTTCCAAGTCCTTTTAGATGTCTCTGTGAGTCAATGCCCTATCTTTCTCCTCTTCCTCTGCTCTCATCTCTGTCCACTTTTTACCCCATTCCTTCCATCCAAGATAACATGGCTCATGCATTGTTAGCAAGTTCCATCTACAGGATCATGCCCTTCTTTCCTTTACCTTAAAGACTCAGTCTTGTTATTGTGTCACTCACTCTCACTTTCTTTAAGATGGTACCCAAATGTCACCTTATCAAACAGGTCCTTTCTGACTGCTCAGTCTATATCATTATCATTACCACCAGAACAGGCCTCATAAAAACTAGAATTCTTGCTCCTCTGAGAAGACAACTTCTCTGAGTAAACTGTACCTGAATTCTCACTGAGGTACAGACAGTTTATTTAAGCCAGAAATAGTAGCAATGTGAGGCTTGGGAGAACTTTAGCTAGTCTTCCTTCTGATTCTCATCAAGACTCTATCCCATTGTACTTACTTAATGTAAGCCATTTCAAACAGCATCTCTCCTATATCATCCTCCCTGTTCTTCTTTCCCCATCCACTCCTACCCATTATTCAGCTGGAAAGTCTCTCTTCTAAATAAAAATGTAAAAGTAGCTAGAATTTTGTTAACACAGATCACGGTACCCCAACTCTGTTGTCATCTAGTCACTTGTTTTATTAAGTTATAACATTAACTTGGTTTGAAATATATGATTTGTAGGTGGTCTCCAAAATCTATAGAGGTATATGGCATTACAGGCATCAAGGGACATTTGTTTCACATAGCAACCTTCTACTGTTTCTGAAGGCTGAATTTCTCCAACAGATTACTTTACAAATCCATATGACTCATTCCTAGAAAATTGTTTGATTTGGTTAAAAATACAAATCTATTTTCTTTTGAAATGTCAATACAGGACAACCAGGCCTTAAAGATGTGCAAAGATTACTGCAAACAGATTTATCTTCCCTCAGAAGGCACCAAGCCTGGAGTCAAGGAACAACTTTTTATACAACAGAAAGGTTAACCACAGTATTTTATTGGCAAATGTTGTATCTGCAAGTCACTAAAGGCATAATTTTGAATACTTGTCAGTTCAAGTAAAATTCACATTCTTCAAAGTGAGCAGTTCATAACATATTTACGTAGAGCTCTGTAGTGCCTATTGCAAATGTATGTTGTTTTTATTAAAAGAAAACACTGTTGTTTGCATTTTGACTTTATCCTGTCTTTATGCTTTCAAAGCCAAGTTCTTGGAAAACACTAATAAAAACTACTTTGAATGGAGCTCAAGGACTTTCTTTTTATAAGTTTGTCTAGGATTAAGCACTATTGTGAAATCAGATAAACAAATGTGTGTAATGCCTACAGGCTGCAGGAAAAGTGATACCAGTGCATGTGGGAATAGAGATTTGTTCATATTTACATCCCCAGCACCTGGAGCTTAAGGAGATGAATAGATTGATAATAATATGAGATACCACAGATTCTGATCAGGAACACTTGCTCTATAGCCATAGAGTGGGATGGTATGTGAATGTGTTTTAGCTCAGTCCGCCACAGATGGTTGCTTTATTGTGTGCTATTTAAAGATGGTTTACCAAAGGAAAGGTTTTGAAAGACACCAGTCCTTGCTTTGACTTCTACCGTTTTCACACACTGAGAGCTGCAGAAAGCTTCTTCAGCTCTGAAATCTTGGGATTCTTGTAATATGAGGAACATCCCTCCTGCACCCTTGAGTTTGATGCTTTCTATTATTTAAATCAAGTTAAGTATCTTTGTAGGGCGAGGCTGTCTTATTGACAAATGAATCTGCAAGTTAAAATGTTTTCTGAAGTTTTTGGAAGAATGGGAGTTCCTCTCAGCTTCCTTAGAAGGTTGAAAAGGATATAACCTTGGCCCCAAGTCCCCTTTTATTTTCCCTGAGTTAGTTTGTCTGTCCAGTCATTTATGGTAGTTTCTAATTGCCTCAAAGAACCAACTCAGCACTTTGAGCTTGCAGTACTGTGCAGTACTGGCAGAGTTTCGCTGGGTCTGCTGTCTTTTAGCAGTTCCAGGAAGATGGTATCTTTACTTTAACCTGAGCAGAAACAGAAACATAAAGTCTCAAAGGTTGACCATAATATCTTTGTGGAAATCATGAAAAACCACACCACCTGAGATTTTTCCAGACCGTAGACCCCTGCTTCAGCACTGGACGACATGGCTGCCACCTAGGTCAACCCAGGACATGACAGATACTGAGAAAAAAAAAAATCTGGATAAAGGAACTTCATAGAGCCAAACTGTGAAATAAGAGAAGTTGTTAATGCCTGAGTGACAGTGCCCTGGGCACATTTGTATTTCATGTCCTTCTTCCTCCTCATTAAAAAAAATTAAATTCTATGGAATTTTTGGTCTAAAACTAAAAACAATACTGGTTGGATTCATTATAGTGGATTCTTTGTACCTTGAGTTATTTTTGTTCTTTTAAAAATTAATTCATTCTTTGACCGTTTCCGATGTATTCGATGTGTTTTGATAACATTTCCCATCCCCACCTCCTATTTCCCTCTCTTTGCCTTTTGTTCTTACTCTAAGCAGAAATGAAAGTTAAAATACTGGGGGTTGAAAATGTGCTAGGTATTGTACTCCTATCAAATGGAGAAGTTTTTGAGAATTTGTGCCTTAGTCCCTCTACCCACTTAGGAGGCCCTGCTCTTTACAAACAGTGCCACCTTTTCTTTGTCTGTTCTGCCCTCTGAACTGATCAAAACACCTGGCTAGCAACAGTTCGAAAGAATATCATTAGCCAATGGGCTTCCCCTATCTACTTCCTCATCCCCCACTCACTTTGAAATGGCTTCTGTTGCCAGTTCTCTATTGAAACTAACCACAGAAGGCTATCAGAACTCAGGGATATGGGCTCTATCCTTACACTTTAAAGTTCATTCTCTCACTTGACCAGTTTCTGTTGAGTACTCACAGTGTTTCAGACTGTGTGTCGGATTTTAGAGGTATCATTTTATGCTATCAGTCCTCATGGGGCTTTTTGTCTAGTAGGAGAGACATATAAATAGCACATATGGAATATTTGGGGTACTTCAGGAGCAAGGGCCTCTTGCATAAACTTGAAAAGTCAAGAAATACCTTTTGAAGCAGGTAACACTTAACCTATAATCTTTAAAGTGAATAGAAGTTATCTTGGCAAGCATGAGTTCCAGAAGGAAGGGATTACATTATAAGGGCAAAAACCTTCATGAATGGGGTTAGGGCTGTTATTAAGGAACAGAAGGAATTTGTTAATCCCTCCAGCCATGTGAGGGCATAGAGGGCACCACCTATGAAGCAGAAAATGATGACACTTCACCAAACACAGAATGTGCTGATGCGCTGATCTTAAGTTTTCCAGCCTTCAGAACTGTAAATAATAATTCCTGTTGTTTACAGTATTTTGTTACAGTAACCCAAATGGACTAATACAGTGGGGTAGACATTTGAAATGGGGTTTCATTGACCCTACAGCTGGGTTCTTTCTGTTCCACTATGCTTTTCATGCAGAACCACCTCTGTCCTGATCTCCCTGGAAAAGGCCACCCACTCACCCAGACTACAGACTGGGTGTACTGCCCTTTGGCTGAACTTCCCTAGCATCTGGGTAGATAACTCTGTGCTAGCCTCAACTATAACTTACTTTCTTCCTTTGTTAAATGTATGTTTCTCCTATCTGACCATGACACCTTTGAATTGATTCTTATATATGTATTCCCAACTAGTTAATGTTTTTGTTGATTTTTAATAAATATTTTATTAATTCTGAAAAGATCATACAATATACTTTGATCATATTTACCCCCAATTCCTCCCTGATCCACGCCACCCCCCCCCAATATTTAATAGTTTAATGAGGATAATAGTTTAATGGGCAAAGCTCTTTTAGTGCAATTCCTACTACATGGAAAATATCATTGTTAGTGCTTTGGTTTTCCTTTTAGCATGTGATATTTAGTCCAGAAAAGTTTTATCATAACTATAAATAAATGAATGAGTCCAAAAGGATGTTAATGATTTTAAAAATTACAAACATAGTGACCTTTAGAAACTAAATAAAGGTATAACTGTGGAACCGCAAAGTTAGACTAAGAATGCAAACAGAAATTAAAATGACAGCAACCAACACACAGCTTTTTAAACATTTTTAAATTTTTTCATGCAATATGATTTCATTGTATTTGGATTCCCTCTGCCATTATCTTCACCTTCCTTTATTAACCCCCATCCAATTTAACGTACTCTACTGGAGTCTGGTTAACCAACTAAAAGTCTCATCCTTGAAAGAGGATTGCCATCGGATGTCAAAATGTCCTTAGTTGGATTGGGGTTTCTTACCCACTTCATCATGTTTGTGCTTGGATTTTGTCTGGTTTGAGCCTTCGTGGGACTTGTGCATGCTGATAATGACCTTTTTAAATGGAAGATCTGTTTTTCACTGAGAAAGTTAAAATTATTAAGGTTCAGTGTTATTAGGCTTTCATGACAGGCATAATTTTCTACTGAATTTCTCAGTCATAAACCTCCATAGTCATTTAAACCCCCAAATTTCTCTACTTCCAGTTCTCTGCAAATTTGAAATTTGGAATTGTAGTATTCTGAGAGAAGTCAGTTATCATGTAGTGCTTTTAAACACAAGCCTGAGATTTTCTCTTTTTTAAAAAATATTTTCTTTATTATTTTTATTTTATGTGAATGCGTGTATTGCCTGCATATGTGCAAGCGCATCCATGTCATTCAGTGCCCCTGGAGGTCAGAATAGGGTGTTGGATCCCCTGGAACTGGAGTTACTGATGGTTGTTAGCCACCATGTGGATGCTAGGAACAAAACCTGGGTCCTGAGCAAGAACAGCCAGTGCTCTTAACCACAGAAACCTCTCTAGCCCCAGGCCTGAGATTTTCACACTCACTGAGAGCCACAAGACTTTCACCTTCACCAGTGCATGAACCCTGCATAGCTGAGTGCACGCTCACCCACCAACTTGCATTGCATGCTTTTTTTGTTACCATTAAATTTTTACACAACACAAAGGGAATAGTATGAGGAGCCCTGTGCACAGCACCCAGCTCCACATGCCCTGTCTTTGCTGTTCTTGGATCCCAGCACTCTTCAATCTGCTTGGACCTGGACTTTCAGCCAAGGCTGTGCTGAATCCCTGTTCCCTTGTCAGCTTCATTCCTTGGCTCATGTCTGCACAAGCTCTTCCAACCAGCTTTCTTCCAATCACATAGAGTAGACTCTACTATGACTATAGCTCCATTTTCTGAACCCCAAATTTCTCATTTATAAAATAAAGTAATCCACTTGCACCATGTGATCACCTTCTGCAATAGAATTCTTGGCTGAATGCTGGAGTTACCATTTTTTTTAACTTTTGACTCAAGAATAGTAATGAATATAAGAATTATTTTAATTAGATTCTTGGCATTGGGATTTATTCTTTGATAACTACGATTCTAGACCCATGATTCTCAGAGCCTCTCCCAATAACAGCCAGCAGTCAAACTCTTGTGCCAATCTCTTCTGCCATATTTAGCAATGTCATTTTCATTCATATTTCTTCCCACCAGGAGCACCCGAAAAACTGTTTCTGAACACTTGGAGGCTACTATATTTTGTGAAGAGAAATTCTTCTTTGAATTCTGAAAGCAGGAAATAATGGACTCACAGTATAATGTGAGTCCCTTGTACTCAAAGTAGACTTTATTAGGGAATTGTTCTCACCATAGAGCAAGGAAACAACTATAGCAGAGAATATACAACCATGAACACCTGAGCTAGGATCCACTGGTCTTATCATATACCATACCACTCAGAGCAATGGGACAGCATTTTGAATATACAACTAGGGCACCAGATTAGAGATGATACTTTGCAGAGACGAGAGTAATCCTCCAGGATATAGTATGCTCCCTAAATCAATGGCTCTTATATCAAGTCTTAGTAATTAGAATACAGAGGTTTAGGTACTAAAGAAGAGAATTAGGTGTGAACTTGCTTGTCATACACTGATTCTGGAGCATTCGGTGGTTGATACTACAGCATTCAGTGACCTGCTTGGAAACTTGTGATGCTGAGCCTCAGTTGTCTGAGGGAATAGCCCTTACTCATTTCTCCTGCTTACTGGCTTCCTCTCTCCTTTGTGTCAGTTCAATATTTATATCTATACCTTACTGGGTGCTTAGTTTGCAGCTAGGTACTGGGGTAGTTGCTGTGCATGCCTTATTGTAGTACAGTGTTGTCTCTATAACCTTGCCAGATTACAATCATTAGAAGCATAATAATAGTTCTGATAATAATAGACAATATATGTTTGTAGGGAACAGAGGGCTATATGGGTCAATTTATTTGCAGACAACATTTGCTGACATGGATATTTGACATGGGCCAGGATGACTAACACTGGACGTGGGGGTTATGAGTCAGCACACTGGATGTCCAGACAACCTTAAAGTAGACATGGTTGTGATCTGTTACACAACTATTCCTGGCAGAATACCACTTTTGTGTGGGTTTTTTATAAGCGTAGCCTTGAGGTCAGAGGCTTAGGCCTTTGCCTTTACCAATCTGCCTGCATGTGCCTATCGGAAGGCCCGTCCAGAGAATCTACACTCAAAATATGAACAGGGTTACAGTACGAAAGTGAAAGGTTTCAGGAGTGTGGGGGACAAGGTGGACATTGAGATGATTGTCTTCTTAGGTAAGAGATTTATTTAAAGTTATTAATAGACAAGACAGTACCTCCCTCTGTGTGGCCTGTGTGCTTGTCTGCTTATGTGCTTATGTCCACCTGTGTGTGCTAGTATGTGCCTGGGCATCTGTCTACAGCTGCGGGCCTAACAACCTTCTCATTGTGAATGAAGTGTGTCTTATATGCCCATGGATTCTTGCAATCTCTTTAACCTCCTTGCCTCTCATAGCCCTCCACTTGACCTGGTTTTGGAACTTGGACTACATGATGTGGAGTTTTTATTATAAACTGGGAGAATCTATTGAGTTTTTACATGTGTTTTGTAATGAAGGAGCTTTTCATTTTACAGCTGAGAAAATGGCTCTGAGATAGTAATTTGCTCTTGCCCACCCTGCCTAGGCAATGCATCAAACTCAGACCTGGCTTCTCCAGGGACCTTCATCTCTCCGCCAGACCAGTCTTCTTATCACACCTTGTTTCTCTAGATAGAACTATATATCTGTGTGATTTAAAGTTTTCAGGGAAGCACTGTCCTTCATAGAAGCCAAAAAGAAGACTAATATTCGTCCAAATAAGCAAAGTTCATATGAAATCTAACCCTGAGACAATAATTTTAAGGAAAAAGAGGACATGAGTCACGGTCTAAAATAGCAAGAGTATAGCATAGAATTCTGCTTATACCAAAGCATTCTTTCAGTGATTCAAACAGATGTGAGGACTTGGTTTCAACCATAGTGATTATGAGGAACAGAATCTCTGATGCAAGTTGGGATGTTTACAGAAAAAAATGGACAGTCTAGACACATTATGATGATTGTTAATAAATGTCTAAACCATAGAAATGTGTGTGCCTGTTTAATATATTATTTTCTTATTCTGTACATAGGTATTTTACATGTAATAATTTATGCTGATGCAGAATCTTTTAGACAATTAAAACTTTTACAAAAGAACCTAATGAAGTGTTCCAAGTTGAGATTATACATGATTCCGAGTCATTCTTATTGTCTTCAATTGCAATAGGAAAATGGAGTCATTTGTCAACTCTTTCAAGCTTCAAGTTTAATTTGACAGATTATATGTTCCTCAGTAATTATTATTTGTAATTACCACAGTAACTGATATTTTCTTGAAACTTGTTCTTTTTTTTTCAGGAACTGAGCTAAGAACTTCATAATTCTTGTAACAACCCCAAGCGGAAACCACTATTATTAGCCTCATCAGACTGAAAGGAAACTCTGTATCAAAGAGGTTGAAATCTTGCACAGGATCACTTAACTATCCTGTGAAGAATCAACACTCAGAATATGAACAAGGTTATAACATGAGCATGAGTGCAGGGCTCAAAGGGGATGATTGTCTTTTCAGGTATAAGATTTACTTAAATTTATTAATGCCATAGATGGACATATAGGCAGAATCTTGGGGGCTTTGAGGAGAGAGCAGGACCCTGTGCAAAATGGGAGGTTTCAGAAGAAGAAGGATGAAAAGGATTTTTAAATTTATTTTTTATCTGGCAGTTGACTGCTGCTAGAGGTAGCCAGGGAGAGGTCAGAGAATTTCAAGTTATCAGCAGCATCTCTGCTAGTGGCCATTACTTGGGGTCCCTAGGGCAGGAAAGTTAAAAACCTTGAGAAACAAGTTGCTTTGTTTCTGGGAATCAATTTACAGTAATTTTTGAATTATCCAATCAAAAGGGAGGAGCTTCACAAGATGGCATGTCCATGAGTAACATTCTTGACTTCTGCTTTTATTAGCTGGATGGAAAGGGGGGTACACTTGTTTTCATAGCTCTTTCCTGCTGGACAAAGGTGGTATACTCAACAAAAGGGTTTGGGAACAATTTGTGGCTTCAGAGACTTTGGAGGAAAAGCATGCTGTCAACATGTCTTTTTGTGGCACCCTGGATAAAAGAGTGCAATCTTTGGGAAACTAAACAGGTCAGGCAGATAAGAAGATAGAAGATCCAAAGGTTGCCAACAAGATCAAGAGAAGGGGTCCCAGGAAGGAGCCAACAGGGGAAGCCAGTGTCCCAGCCTAGGCCATTGTTCCCAAGAGCCAGAGCATTGGTAGAGTTCTGATGCTTGGTTAAGGAGTTTCTTTGCTGGTCTTGGACTCCTTTGGACTGGTTTACACAGAAGCAGAGCTTTTTCTGGAGAAAAAGAGAAGTGTCTCATTTCTCAGGAGTAAGAAGGTCCAGAGATCTGCAGCTTTAGAGAACATCTGCAAGCAAGATTTTGGTAGATTGTAATAGAGGCAGCTATTTCATAGAAAGCATCTGAAAGAGCTTAAGAAAGCTCTTGGAAATAGAGGGTTGAGGTGGGGATACCAGCTATGCCTGCAGGAAGGGCAGAAGACATACTCAGGTCTGCAAAGACAGAGATAAGTGAGCAGATGTCTAGAGTGAGAAGATGAGACTGAGAAAGGAATTGAACTAAAAAGGGGAACAATTACTCATTTAGTTATTGATAAGGCATTCAGTATCTGGGTATTGGAAGACAAGGGTACAGACATGGGACCAACTGACTGGAAGATAGAAGAAGAGGAAGAAAACCCCTGAGGAGTTAAGAGAAAGGAATGTGGAAAGGTGAGAAGATATAAGAAAATGTTTGGGGTGGTCCTTGTTTTTAGGTTGATGAAAGGAAACAAGTAATTTCAAAAGAATAGGTTTGATCTGAGAAAATTATTCACAGAGGGAGGCCTTTAGATGAAGAAAATAGAATTCACTATCCATTTAGAGACTAGAGGCAGGAAAAAATGGGGAAGTGGAGAAAGGGGATCAGAAGAACTTCCTATTTTGTGCAGAGATTGGAAATTACTAGGAATAACCAGAGTGTTCAGGAGTAAGTAAAAGGTCAGGTAATTAATGCACATCTCTCCTGGCCATCTGTTTCCAGGGGTCAACAGTGTGGGAGTGTCAAGAATCTAGGGAAACCCATCACTTTAGTTGTGGTTACACTAATTACTACGTTCAGGAAATTATCCCAATTTAACTAAAAACAAGGTGCTTCATAAGAAGGTGTGGCCACAGCTACAAAAAGGATGGTTTGCCTATTGTTCTTTCGACATGGATCAAGCATGTCAGTTCCAGAGTGACTGAAATCAGAGTAGACAAATGTGACTCAATGTTTTACAGATGTCTGAACATGAAGATTAACTGCCATTCTGCAAGCGACAGCTGAATAAACTACTCTGAAAACTGGCTCTTCCAAGGGGCTCATTCATCACAGGGATTTATAGTTATGTCTCGCCAGAATGTGCAAACAGGATACAAAATTCATTCTTTCCCAGAAATGGAGTCAGGATATGCTGTATTATCCAACAACCCTGAGCCCACGTGGTCATCAAAGGTGACTTAAGATTGGTAGGATAAAGATATAGATTTTACCAAATGCTACACCACTCAGTTCATTTGACATGTGCAGAAAATAATGGCTGCTTCCACATGGTGAAAACTTGAAGTGGAGACACAAGATATAAAAAGATATTTAATGCAGCTTGATCCTACAACAAAAACTGTATTTCACATTTATAAATTTGTTTTTCCTAGAAATTTCCCATTTATATTCTCTATGTAAGTAATTCTGGACCCTTCCAGTAGAGGGCTTCTTCTTACTTTTTTTTTTTTTTTGAGTCATCAAATATATGAATAAACGTTTCCCAAAGCTTGCCTACCTGGTGGGAGCTTTATACTTACTAAAGTTTCCAAATAGCATTTTTTTTAAAAAAAACATGTATTTTCTTTTAAAACAATAGCAAAAGCTATCTCAAAAGTTTTTGGGGGAGAGGGAGTTGAAAGAGTTTGTTAAGAAGGCAACAGATTGTCATCCAGTTAAGAGAAATATTTGTCTGCCTCTTGAAATTCTGTTAAATACCATGTGTTACAATTTTAATATGAAATGTCTGCTATAGGCCAAGCATTAAATACTTGGTGACTCTATTTTAAGAGGTGGTGGAAACTCAAGAATTAGGACCTGGAACCCAGTTGGAGGAAACAGGTAACTGGAAGAAGGTTATACCTGGTCTGTGGCTCCTTTTTCCTGTTTCTGATTCCTGTCTGCCAAGAAGTTCTCTGTACACTCCTCCTGCCATGGTGGTCTAAGTTCATGGGGCCAAGCAAACATGAACTGAGTGGTAAGCCAAAACAAATCTTTCCTCCTCCAAATTGTTTTCTCAGGTATTTTTGTTCATAACTATACAAAAATAATATATCAAAATATATAAGCAGTGATGATCTAGGTCTAGCCGTCAATTCATCCATGCAAACTCTTCATCCTTAATAATCATCATAGTACACCTATATGTACTTAAAGTAATTAAATTTGTTCCCCATTCAGCAACAGGAAAAAGTTAGAGACACTCCGGTTATTTATTATAAGTCACCCTACAAGGCAGAAGTGAGAATCCAGCAAAGAATGTCTAATGTTGAATCTATTTCATGCATGCCAGATCCAGTGTTACTACCCTATGTTATTCATGGCCCAAGTATGGCCCAATAGTAATTCCATGTGTTCCCCTACGCTCCTCCTTGGTTGTTGTAGATAGAGATGAAATAGCTCTTATCTGGACAGCCTGGTGGCCCAGGATCTTATGTAAATGGAGTTCTGAATTCTAACAACACCCCAGAATATACCTATTCCACAATCCTTTTTAAAACACCGTGGTCCCATGGTGAAGGGGAAATGCTTTGAGGGACATCCTGACCACCATTTCTTTCTCTAAGTCCAGAAGGTTTATTCCAGATTTTCCTACCACAATCTAAATTTACATTCCTTATAGTCAAGAAAAAACAGCCATAAACAACACAAGATTTTTAGTATCTCTAGTTGACATGTCTCTGGCTATTAAGAATGCTAATAAAGATCTTGTACCATAATCCAAATTGTAAGAATCAAAAGAGTTTGGATGTAACCTCAAAGATATAATAAGGTGATTATGTAGATCCACATGCACGACTGGAACTAGGTCCCCATAACCCACCTTGCACAGAAATCAAATCAAAATAGATCAAAGACATAGTGTAAGACCTGAAACTGTGAAACCACTAGAAGAAAACAAGGGAAATGCTTCACATTATCAGCAGAAGCAAAGACTTTCTGAATAAGACTCTAACAGCTTAGGAAATAACAGCAAGAAATGGACAAATGGAATTGCATCAAATTAAAAACTTTTGCACAGCAAAGGAACCAGTTTAACAGAGTAAAGAGACAGCCTACAGAATGGGAGAGCATCATAGCCGGTTCTTACTGTGGCAGACTATATGAAGAACTCATAATTTAATAAAAAATTAAACTTCAAAAATATAATAAAAAAATAGACAAATGAGCTTAACTGAGAGTTTTCAAAAGAAATACACATGACCAACAAATACATAAAAAATCTTCAGCATCTTTAGCCATCAGAAAAAGTACAAATCAAAACTGTATTGAGACTCCACTTCATCCCAGTCAGAATGGCTATTATGGAGAAAACAACAAAGCAAATGTCAGTACTGATGTGCATGTTGAGAAATGCTAGATTCACAGTAATTAGGAAATGGAATCAGTCAAGATGCCAATCAACAGATAAATGGAAATATGGTACATATACCCAATGGAAATTTATTCAGCTGTAAAAATAAATGATATTTTCAGGTAAATGGATGAAACTAGGAAATATATACACAGTGTATGTTAACGCAGATCCACAAAGACAAACATTGCCTGTTAGCCCTCATATGTGAATCTTTGGCTTGAGGCTTTAGATTTGTGTGTTTAACCTGCAGTACCCATGCAAGCTAGGAAACTACAAAGGAATCTCTGGGGGGGGCACTTAATGGAGGAAGAATCATTAGAACATCATTGACATGCAGTGAAGAAAGGGAATACTGGGGAGTAGAAAAGTTTAAGCAAGGATGGGGTGGGGTATGAGGGAAACAAAGAGGCAGAGAAAGAGAGTTAACTAAAATGGAGGATATATGAAAAGGTCACCGCTGCTTTGGATAGGATCTCTGAAAAAGCCTATTACTTTGTAAGTCAATTAAAAATATAACTTAAAAAGAGTTAGAAGGGAGATCTCTTGCAGAGAAGGATAATGCTGCTACTAGAAGCTATTGTCTATTAAACAAAAATTCCAGTGCTAGATATAGGGTATCTCTTTATGAGAAAGCCTCAGAGCCCCCTCCCTAAATAATACAGTTCTTGTCTTCATCTTGGTTGCCCACCAAAGATAGATGATAAGACCCTATTGCTGAAATATCACACACAAGATACAGAGAAGAGAAATAAATTGAAACGGAGTTGGAATCTTCCTCCCTGCTGCTAACTTTCATAGTGCTAGAAGGTGCTATAAAGGTTGCTGGGGTAGAAAACATCAACAGTCTTCCCCAGTAGTGTCCACCAGTGCAATAGTGGAACGATTGTTATGGGGGTAATCAGTCACTCTCAAATTGTATGTCAGACCTGCTCCACAGAAGAAAACAAATACTTAGTACTACAAAGCCAGTCAAAAGCCCATGGTTGTGGAGGTATAGACTCTAGGGATGAACTCACTACTGTTGGTTAGCTAAACTGGCCTGGTGAATGCCTTTCTTTTAATATCTCATAGACAAATGCTGTTCTCAGCCTTAAGAGGCATTATTCTTTCTATGAACAGCAGCAAATGCAGGCACACATGAATGCTCAAGATACTGTGAAGATGTACTGGCTGAATGCTCACCCCTGAACAGGACTAAATGCACTCTAAGTCTAAGACTCATAGATTGTTGTGGGATCGGGAGTGAAAAGAATGTAAGAGCTAGAAGATAGGGAGAAGAATTGAAAATGGTTTCTCCACAGCATGATATCGCCATGGCAAACATGATCTCATAGCAGCTGCAGTTGCCTGCAGTAGGACTGCACAGGACTGGGCCTGTCAGAAATCAATCATAGATCAAGGAAGGACTCATGGGGCTATTGATGGATTCTGAAGAAACGACATTCACTTTTTCCAGTTGTGCACCCAACAGTGATTCCATCAGATCCTAATGGATAGTTACAGACCTGTGGTCACACAGATAACCCTAGTTAAATGATTTACAAAATGAAACAAAAAGATATGGATGTGGTAAGATGACTTGTAGGGGAAAAGATGGTATGATGGGAGGGGTTAACACAAAGAGGCTAGTGGTGAGAGTGGTCAGAACTCATAAAAATTGTCATAGAACAAATGTAATCAATAGAAAGGAAGAAAGAGAGAGAAAGAAAAGAGAGAAAGAAGAAAGGAAACTATTAAACAGGAAAGAGGAAGAAGATCAGGAAGGAAGAGGAAGAGAGGTGATTATGAACAAAGTATGTAATATACACATGGAAGTACCACAATGAAATTTACTCTTTTGTATAATTAATATACATGGTGTTAGAAAGATGGATGTTGAAGTTCAGAGAATGTTCTGCTCCCCTACCCCTTTCAGTTTGAAGTTGTTAACTTGATCTCATTCATAGAGTTCTGTATTTCTTTTGAGAACTATAGGTCTCAGCTAGGAAGGATTTAAGCTAACAGTCTCATAAAGAGCATTTTCCAGAAGCAAAGCTGCCAATCATCTAGCTTCTTGATGAGCCCCATTCCTTGATTAAGTGCCTCTTCTAACTGCTTTTCGGGAGACTGACTACCTCGTCAGAACACCTGGCTACATCAGCCTCTTCAGGACAAACACTGCCTTTGAGCTTTGATTCACTCTGATGTCTTGGTAAGAAGAAATCATAAGGAAGCCTGAAACAGCCAGAATAAAAAAAACAAAATAAAAGGGAAAATGTGGTAGATACAATAGACTTTCTCCTCAAGTTTTCTGAACTATGTTCAATGGTTGAGACAAAGCTTTCAACACCATCCGATGTAATTTTTAGTATAGGTAGGAAAAAACTGTTATATTGCTGGAAGAGGCTGAAAGGATATCATGAGTGGTGAGGTTTCTACCTTTCACTGATAAATTCTCAATGCCAGTAGACTTCAATAAAACATGTATGTGATACCTAGAGCAACCATAGAAACTGTTCTACAGTGATTACATTCAAAAGCACACTATATAAAGACAAGATCATAAAAATGTTCGTAGAACACATATGATGTGAGGTAAAAAGTATCAACTTACTACTCGCCAAAATCACAGCATTCAACTGGATAAACATTGTCTCTGAGCAGAACAGAAGAGTGAGTTTATATTCTGAAGAGACTAACATGGGGTTTGAGGATCAGGGGTGCATGCGTTTGATATAATTTGTAGATGCATGGTTGATTCTGATGAGATTTGTTATTGATTTCAATCACAACTGTTTTAGCCATTGTTGATTGGCTGGCATTTAGAAGCAAGGAACTGGTGCCAACTGGCTGAATGGTGAACATGTATTGTGAGTTGCTTTGATCTTTGGAACAGGTTTTAAACTGTTTGATAGCTTATTATCATGGATATTGGAATTTTCATTACCTCTCAAATATGCAGCAACTATTTTATTCTCACTAGCTTTTCCATTTGAAAATATGTATTTTAGGGTTTATTGCTAATTTTGCTAGTCTTGACACCATCACAAAAGTATATCCGGCTTGAGGAAGCAGGCTGGAGAATGATTATGGAAAAGGTTAGAATATATCCTTTTGGTCTACTCATGACTAATTTTCAGATTCTGATAACAGTGTCTACCTTTCCATCCACACACACCCACTATATTGTTAGGTAGTTTCTCTTTGCTACAACATCCACGTGGATCTATGGAGGGCTACCAATCTGGTAGCCATGTAAGTGGATATATGTCAAAGGCCTACTAGAGAATCATAAAGCTGCAGTCCCTGCATTTGTGGACAATGATTGGTCCATAAATAAACACATCACTCAAGCCACTTTAAACTTTTCCCTTGGAATTTTAAGTATAAATGATGACACAATTGCCTTTTCCTCTTAAAACTTTAACAGACGTGTTACAAGACTGAAGCTCACTGTGGTGTATTCACTTTTGCAGACAGAAAGCCTATCTTTGGAAGAAAATAATGAGGACCCCAGCAGAGAAAAAGAGATGAGAAATGGGTACTACTAGGTAGGAGAGCATCAGTGACAGCATGCCCTACTCCAATTCCACATGCTGGAGGCTGGCACCCTCTGTATTTCTTGATTTCATAAGCCAATACATTCAAACTTTGCTTTAACTAGTTTGATCTTAAACTTTGGAAAGACAAGCTGAGAAAAGAAAAAATCTTTATGGTGCCCTGAAACTCTGGAAGCCACAACAAAACAGAACAAATTTAGCCCTTCAATCCAAAGGATCATGCCTTCTTCATGGGCTGGGTTTTGCAAAGGCTAATTTAGATGGCAGTGATGAGAAAGCCGCAGTTTCATGAGGCTATTGCTTTGACAAGGAAGGCCATGGTAATAATTTAAATCTGACTCTGCAGACCCAGGCTTATTAAACTACAGGCTACAGCTGTGGTCATGAATGAGGGCCTGTGAAAATGTTGGCAACAGTAAAAGGTTTCTGAGTGTGCAACAACAAAAATTAATTCAAGTCTCAAACACATAATGAATCCAAGTTGTCTGAGGCACAGTTTAACTGACTGGCACAGAGTGACTTCACAGCAGTCTTGGTTCAGCCCACACAGCTGCACACTTTGCATTGCAATGTCTTTATGCCACAGACCACCAAAGAACAGCCTGAAACACCTCAGCTCAGATCTGAGACTGTGGTACATTATTAATTTCAGTGGTTTGGTGTACATGCAAAGTTTTCTGCCTTTAAAAAAAATGCTTTAACTATGGAAAACAAGGATTCTAATATTTTTCTACTGTCACTTTGTAGCAATATATCAAGGTAGCATATTTTTAAACTTATTTTTATTTTCTGTGTATGAGTGTTTTGCCTGCATGTATGTAAGTGCACCATGTGCAGAGAGTGCCCAAAGAAGCTAGAAGAGGTGTTAGATCTTCTGTAACTGGAGTTACAAATGATTGTTAGATGTCATGTAGGTGCTGGAAATAGAACTCGGGTCCTCTGCAAGAGTAGCAAGTGCTTTCAACCACTGAGCCATCTCTTTAGCCTCAAGTTAATATAATTTCTTATTAAATTGTGGCAGAATGTTTGATTTAAAAAATGTTCTGTTTGATGTGATGACTTGACTTTCATTAGAAATCATTTAATGAGTTTTGGCTTGGAACTCAGACAGAATTTCCAGCAATTTCTGAAGTGGCTCTAAATCATACTTCTCTTTCTTTTTTACTATGTATTTATGTGAATTGTCATTCTTGTCAGTGATGATAATAAAATAAAAACATCAGTCAACTCTGAAAAACGCCAGAGATGTTCTGCCTCCTTCAGTATCAAATATTTAGCCAAGATTTTAGAAATCAACAAAGTTATCTTGACCTCCACATATGAACTGTGGCATGTGTGCACACATGTACACACACAAATAATTTTAAAATATTTTTGAAGTCTTGATCTGTGGGGTCATTCCTGGAAATTTAGATTTGAGGGTCAGTGAGATGGTTCAGAGGGGAAAGAGCCTGCTGCCAAGCCCGAAAACATGAATTCAGTTCTTGGGACGCACATGGTAGAAAGATAAAACCAACTCCTACAAGTTGTTCACTCATCTCTACAAGAGCAAAGCGGCATGGATGCTTCCCGCACCCAGAAGAAAGAGAGAGAGAGAAAGAGAGAAAGAAAAATCAAGCACATTTATCTCATTGATGTGAACATTTTATTTCATTTTTAATAAATGATAAAATTATTTGTATATAGAATTGCTAGTTCATATTCTTATAACTTATTATCAATCTTATTCTTTGAGTCGCATCCTTATTTTATGTACCTGTATACCTGGAGTTGTTTAAATTCCTCAGGTGAAATGGTTCACAAGTGGTAACAGTTCAAGAAGTCCTGTTCTAGGTGACAAGGTTCCCTCATGGTTCTTCTGTGCAAGGCTTTCTGCTAGTCTGTCTCTCTCACACCCAGCTGTCCCAGGATGAAGGAGGACCTTCCCAAGCTTTATTAGTGACCATGTTCTATTGTGGGTCCTCTTCAACCACACAAAGAATTTTCCTGAGTAGAGCTAGTCCTTCCTGTTCTAGAACTCAACATACTTGGCACTTTCCTCTATCATGTCACCCTTATGGTATTTTGCTGGCTGAGTGCTGTTCTATGACTGCTTCTCCCGATAGACTGACAGAGACTATGTCTGACTCATTGATGTGTATCTAGTGCTGATCGTTATGCTGTTATCTGTTAGACTGTCAGTAAACATTTCATAAATGCATGAATGGGTACTGACTCTATCCCTTAGTGAATAGTCAAATGTTAGTGAAATAAATAAATGACGACTGTTGAAACTCTTAGAAAATTCTATGGTAGAGATATTCAGGAGGGTTCCTCATCCAACAATTAGCGTTTCAGAGATCAAAGCCCTTATGTGATTGGGTTCAAGACTTGATAACTTCTAGTTTTTCCTCTGAAGAAAGGAAAGTCCTTCCTTTATTGCCACATTAGCTGGTGAAGACAGTTCTCAATTTTTAAAAATTTTATTTATTATTTTTATTTTATGTGTATGAGTGTGTTGCCTGTTTGTGTGTAAGTGCCCTTATATTGTACAATACCCATGGAGGTCAGAGGAGGGTGTCAGATCCCCGGGAACTAGAGTTACAGATGGTTATAAGATGCCATGTGGGTACTGGGAATAGAGCCCCCAGTCTTCTACAAGAGCAGCCAATGCTGTTAACAGCTGGGTCATCTCTCCAGTCCCTTAATCTTTTTTTTTTTTTTTTTTGATAGAGCAGTACAGTGGTTTAAATGAGAAATGTCCCCCATAGGCCCATATGTTTGAATGCTTGGTCCCCAAGCTGGTGGCACTTGTTGGGGAGGTTATGGAACTTTTCTTCCTGAAGTTTCTTTGTTCATGATATTTTACTACAGCAACAGAAAAGTGATACAAACAGCTTAAGCAGTTCACCCAGCTTTTGCCATTTTGAGGTCAAACCTCAAAATGATTTTCTTCTAGTCCTTTGAGGGTACCCTGTTTGCCTACTGTGCTAAGTCCAGTATGTCCATTTTGTTGGTGCTGTTATAACAACTACTACAAATTTAGTGGCTTTAGAACAGAGCAAAAATTTTTTTTACAGTTCTGGAAGCAATCAGACTGAAGTCACTTCACCAAGCCAAAGCGAGGTGTCATCAGGACTACACTCTTTCCAGAGGCTTTGGAGAGATAATCCATTCCTTATCTTTTTCAACTTCTTTTTTAAGTGTTTTTTTTGTATTATATTTGTGATTTTTCATCCAATATATTTGTATCACATTTAGATTCCTTCCCCTATCTAAACCTCCCTTTACTACCAACATCCCAATTTAATGTACTATGATATATGTGTGTGTATCTAATGCTTATCATTATGTTGTTATCTGTTAGATTGTCAGTAAATTTTTCATGAATACACACACACGCACACACATATGTATATATTCATGCCTATAGAATCTGATTTGTGTCCCCAAATACACATTTTCAGTGTGTATCCATTCATTGGAGCCTGGTTAACCTGAAAAGAGTCACATTCTTGAAAGAGATTGACTTTCACCCTCCCAGCAATTATTGGTTGCCAATAGTTTCTTGGGTAGAGTTGAGGTTTCTTACCTACTTCTTCACATCTAAGCTGGACTTCTGTCTGGCTGAGCTTTCATGCGACCTGCACATGCTATCATCATTGCTGTGAGTTCATATGACTAACTTCTAATGGCTGCTTGTCTTTCTTCCCTTATGACCTCTTCTTCTAGCCTCAAAGCACATCCCTCCAGGAGCTGGAGAGATGACTCAGCAGTTAAGAACGCTGGTTGCTGTTGCAAGGACTCAGATTCAATTCTCAGCACCCACATGATAGCTAACAACCATCCATAGCTCTAGTTCCAGGGAATCTGATACCCTCTTCTGACCTCCACAGGCATTGCACGACATAGGTGCACTTACATATGTGCAGGCAATACACTCATACACATAAAATAAAAATAATAAGTAAAATATTTTAACCCCTCTCCCCAAATACATCCTTCCAATATCTGTGTTGTCACCACTGCACCTCTTCCCCTCAATAACTTCTCCTGTGCCCTTCCTGTGTGGGCCCTTGTGATTTCTTAAACACAGCCAACAAACCATGACAGCCTCTTGTCTCAATAGTCTCAACTAGATCATCTGCAAATTCCTCTGCTGTGGACAGTGACATTTTCAGAGGCTATGGAAATTAGAATGTGTGCATACTTGACCCCTCCCATACCTGGTAAGCAGACCAACATGCTTATCCTGGAGCCCATATTTGGCCGCTCAGATTCCCCACCCAGTTACCAAAGTCTGAGATTCTTCATCTTAGTAGTAGAATTATTTCTACTACTACATACGGAAAGGACCGTGTGTATGGCTATATACACAGGTTTGCTCAGATCAAAATAAAAATTCTAATTGTTATCTAAACATGCGGCAATTCATCATTAAGATTAAATACCAAATAAGAGACCACTCTAACTATAACAGAATATAAATCTACCTACAAAGACTATCAGAGCCCTCCCAGACCTCCCCAAAGAGTTCTATGTTGTGATATCAATAGGACAATGTAGGCAATGGAAGAAGGGAAGCTGGGGTTGTTGAGCACAGTAGACGTCAGACTGCTGTATTTTCTGGGACATCTCCAAATTTTCTGCATATATTAGGACCACTGCTCAAATTGGACTCATTTATTGGAGATAATGAATACTAGGTATATTTACTCCATTAAGGACTCCCAAGCATGGTTGGAGACATGGCTCTGCAGTCAAGAGCATGAGCCTCTCTTGTAGAGGACCCAGGTTCAAAAATTCCCAGAATCCACATAGCAGCTAACAACCATCATAACTCTAGGTCCAGGGGTCCAGATGCCTTCTTCTGGCCTTTCTGGCCATTGCATGACATAGGCGCACTTACATACATGCAGTCAAAACACTCATTCACATAAAATAAAATTAATTAATTAAAATTAAGAACCCTCCCCAAGCAAGTAAAGGGACAGTAACATTGTTGACCAACTGGGAAGACACTGAAAGTCAGTGAGTGTCTGGGACCAGCTGTTGACTAGGTCACACTGGTGTGTCACAGGCAGGCTGATACAACAGGGAGCCAGGAGTAGACGTATCTCCTTAGGACATTATTCCTGCTCAAAACTCAAAACTTTGAAAAGCTTTGGGTTAGTACTGTCAAGAAATGTCTGATCTTATGACCTTGAGCAAGTCATGGTCTGTGTCTTCATCTAGGAAAGAGGCAGCCCTTTACAGGGATCTAAATACCAGTATCTAAATATTCAGACTAGAAAGTAGGCCTTGTCTCAGAGACTAGTGACTAAGCAGAGCCTAAGAAACACTGGGTTTCTTTCCTCTTCTTTTCTAGATTGCTCCCTACATCCTCTTTTGGGTGGATGTCCAGGGGTTGTGGGATGAATTGGGTGAAAGTCTTCAATAATTCAGATTCTGTCTACTTTGGAAAAGATCGACTCCCTGGTTAATTCTTGGTTAGAAAAGTTACTTCAGGGTTAGCTAATGTTTGTCTTTGTCTGGCTTCAACACAGAGTATATCTACCTTTAAGTCCTTTCTTAGGAACATTATGTGAGTTTTCCCTGACAGTAAAACACAAAGTAGTGCAGTTATGGAGGACTAGACAGTCTTTGGTGATGAATTTCAATGACCAGTGATGATAGATGATGATGTTCATGTTTTATGATGTTATCTGAGAATATAATTTGGATGAAGAATTAATGATGCTTATAAAATGCATTTGAAGTCAGTGAAGAAAAATGAAATTTATAGATGGCAGCTCCTTGTGGAAGTTATTTAAAATGTTTCCCTTAATAAAATATGTAATCTGAAATCTTTTCATATTCATTTCTTTCAGATACATATTAATCAAATAAAAACTTTCTTTTTCATTTTTTAATAAAGGACAGTGTTTCTTTTTTCTTTTTAAGAAAAGTGCAATGTCACAGTATCTCAGAGGAAAAAACATTAATTTTCAGGACTAGAAAAGGTATAACACGACAGTATCAGGAGAAGAAAAGGAGAAAGGAGGGGCTGGAGAGATGCTCAGTGGTTAGGAGCACTTGCTGCTCTTGCAGAGAACCTGGTTTTGTTCCCAGCACCCACATGGCAGCTAACACCTGCCCTTAACTCCAGATCCAGTGGATCTGATGCCCTCTTCTGGCCTCTATGGGCATTGCACTATAAGGGTGCATTCAGATACATGTAGGCAAAACACACATACACATAAAAATAAATATTGGTTAAAAAGAAAAAAGAAAGTCACAAAAGACACAATTAAAAAAAATAACAGGAGTTTCCCAAATTCCCAAAACACAAAATATGGGAATTTCAGAGAATTTCAAAAGAGATACATATAAAAAACAAAACAAAAACCATCAATATGTTCCTCAAAATTAAACCCAAAGCAAGAAAAAAATCACACTAAATCATAATAAAAATTTTCATGCTTCATAAAATCAAAACTTGAGAAAAAAAATCTTTAAAAATTCAGAGAAAAAAATCATATTCTCTTTAAAAGAGTGAGTATAAGAATTATCTGCAACCTCCTAAGAAGCCACACACACAGGAAGGTGGAATGAAGTATTTGGGGTGTGAAGATGAGAATCTTAGACTAATCGAACCACCAGTCTAGAATTTCACACCATGTTAGATTATCCATCAAAAGTAAAAGAGAAATGCAAATTGCCTCAAACAAAAGTTGAAAGACATTGTGCCCAATAGACCTGCGTGTAGTAATATTAGCTAGTTCTTTGAGAGAGAGGAAACTGACTGACATAGGTCAGAGACCATTATCCACATTTAGACAAGAAAGAACAACAAAAAAGGAACAAGTTGAACACTTTCATGTCCTTTATTTTCAATTGATATAACAAATAAGAGGGTGATCAAAACGAAACAGCAGCATTACGTTTGATTATGTATGGTGGCCCGTGTCCTTGTGTGTGAGTGGAATTAATGGCTGCAATGCTGAAAGCAACAGGACGAATGTGTGAAATTGTGTTTTCATAAATCAGTGGACAGAAGATATAGTATTACTTGAAGAAATGTCCAGCTTATATAAGACAATGTCTACTAAATAAACTGAATTAATAGTTCATCTCCCCAACCAAAAGTCACAGAGACGAAGAGTTCACTGATGACACAGACCAAATATTTAAGGCAAGAAATCCCTCTATAATCTGTTCTAGAAGATAGAAGCAGAAGTTCTCATGGGGCCAAAATCAACCTACTACCAAAACAAGACAAAGATATTACAAGAAAATTACAGACCAATTTCTCTTATGAGCAGAGGAAACTGACTTTAACAACAACAGAAAAGAATGAAAAGAATTATAAACCACTACCAAGTGGAACTTATGCCAGGGTTGCAAGACCTGTTTAAAATTTGAAAATAAACTCATGTGATCAATGACATCAGTAGGCTAAAGAAGAAAAATCACATGATCATGTCAATAGAAGCAGACAAAGCACTTGACAAAATCCAACATCCTCTCCTCATTAAAACCTCTCAACAAGCTAGGATCAGTGAGGAACTTCCTCATATTTATAAACTCTCCCAAGAACTCTAAATCTAACATGGTTCTTTCTGGGGATAAATTCACAGCGTTCCTGGTAAGATCAGAGTCAAGGCAGGTAATGACTTTCAAAATCATCCTGGAAGTACTAGCTAATGCAGCTAAAAAGGAAAAGTTAGGTAGAGTTAGTGGAAAGGAACAGAACTCTTTCTCCAGTCAGCCCAGAAATAAAATTCTTCATTCAAAGATGGTATGATAAACAATACAAAAAATGTGAACGAATGGACAAAAATACCTCTTCGAACTTAATAAGCCAATTGCAGCAAATTTTAAGGATAAAAACATCAGTCTATAAAAGTCAGTAATGTCAGTTAATGCCAGCAGATAAGCAAACTTTGAAATACTATGATTGCACTCAGAACTGAAATATATAGGTATAAATCATCTAACAAAACATATACGAGGGTTGGAGAGATCACTCAGTAGTTAAGAGCACACTCTGCACTTATAGAGGACCTGAAATTTTTTCCTAGCACCTACGTCTGGCAGTTCACAACTTCATGTAACTCCTTTTCCCACCCACATTGGGTGTCTTCTGTGTTTAAACTTCTTAAATGATGTTTTGGGGTTTACAGACACACATATTGTACGATTCTTTCTTAATTACCTTGTTGGGTATTATCAGCCTTTTATCCAACCATAAAACTCTTTGACCCTTGTACCTTTTACAAATTGATTTCTCATCCTCATTCTTTTAGATTTACTTACACATTTTCCAGATGTTTTTCTATATCTGTAAGACACTCCAAGATTAGTATTATATAATGAAATCTTGTATCAGAAGGGAAACAAAGCCCTGCCACTGACTGTTCCAAGCAAATAAGAATCAGTCTTAGGATTCATTGGCTAAGGAGATACTAAAAATATTACTAAAGACCAGTAGACATGAAAAACACTGTTGCTTGTGTCAATTTTTCTGAAAAAAGAGCAATGCTGGATAGGGCAGAATGGATGAAAGGACTTTCCTTATTTAACTTTCTGTAATCCATAATCATTCTCCCTGAATTGTCCAGTTAATTCATCCTGGGGCACTGTGGCAGGCCACTGTACAGCTTCCCAACTGGAGGGAATTGGTGGGGCAACTCACACAACACCACCCAGCACAAGGCTAAGGGGAAGCAGGGCATGGGCTTCTGCTGTACCTGTGGTCCCAGGGTCCACCAGGTTCTGAATCTGCACTATCTTCTCCATTTGGCCAAAAACAGCAGTTGAAAAGTTCTCAAGGCTAAACAAACAACCTCTACTCCCAGAGCATAAATGAATTCTACACGCTCTGGAGGGATAATTGCCTACTTCTAGAACAAGATGGATTCTTTTCACCTCCACTTGCTCTATCTACATGTCTGTGCACTGATGCCCGTAATGCTCCTGGGAGCTGCCAGGAACCAAAGAACAGTTGGCTCCAGCATTTACCTAAGCCCAAATATTCTGCACAATTCAGAGACCAATAAATCTACAAGTTAGCATGGGGCCTTGGGCCACATTGCAGTGTCCTCACCTGTAGGTAATCTGGATCATTCAATTAGAATCATGGCTGAGGCAGATTCCCCAGAATTGCTGGCATCTCCCATCATCTACCTCTTGGGTTGAAGCTTTGGAAACTTAGAAAAGCTCACTAACAGAATATTTGGCTTTCTGTCATTTTTTCATTAAAAACTGTAACTCAACACAAATTACCATGTTTGGAGAACCCCACCCACTCAGTCGCCATCATTTCCCTCTGAGATTGAAGCTCTGTGCAAGCTTCAGACTAACCCAAAAGCTAGTTAGAACCAGTTCACTCCACCACCATCTCCACACTCATGATCCTAGCTATGATTGCCTGTCTTGCATGCTGGACCAGCTTAGAATACACCTCTCTCTCCAATAAAAAACAAGAGTAAGAATTTGGAAGCACAGACCACTTAACTATTCATAACCAATCAAAAATTACAAAGCAACGACAATAAAAGACAGAACCAATGTTACACTCAGCAATGGCAGGCTAGAATTTCATATCAAATATACAAACAAGAAAAAGACATCCATATATGGAAGTCACTTGGCAAAATATAGATAGATGATAGATAGATAGATATAGATATAGATATATAGATATACATAAGGCTGAGAGTAGCATTTGTATCATATAAGGGACAGAGATTTAGAAGACAGGTTGACACCATGACAATTTAGCTAAACAACAGGGGTAAGTTCCCTTTTAGGGTCTAAGATCTATTCAGCCATGAGTTTTTGACCGGGTTTACATTACTATACATGAATTTCCCCTTGTGGAGTGGGCATAATTGTCACAACCACCTCGTCCAGCAAGGAAGACGCAACACCAGACTCTTCTTTAAGCAGTGTATTCAGGAACCTTGAACAATCTTCTGACTTCGGCTCTCAGTCAATACTGAGGCCCCGACTCTATTTTGCTCAGTGTATTTATAGGAAAAATACAACCATCGTTTACATATACAGGATTATTCAAAACACCTACATCTACTTAACAAAAGGTGATAAGCCTAGGATTTAAGATAAACTTTCCTCGGGTAATTAAATCAGACCTTCCTACAAGGATTTACAAGATCTTCAGCCTTGGGTTTACAGGATCTTCAGCCTTGGGTTTACAGGATTTTCAGCCTTGGGCCTAAGATAATCTCTCCTTCAGGTTACATTGCAAAATGCCCTAATCCCACAGCACTTCTGGGATCAGCAAGACTGATCCCTGCTTGATCAAAGGTCAAAGCAGTCAAATGGCTCCCAACACATAATATCCTAGCAAAGAAGTGTTGGTTGCCCCCATAATAATCATGACTCTATTGCACCAGTGAGTACATCTCGTGTGGCAAGTTAGCATTGTAGTTTGTAGAGTTTACAACTGGGTAAGATTGTTGCCTTTTCTTCCACAGCACCCTGCATAACACTTTATAGCACTGTGAAAGCTAGACAGCAGGAAGGAAGCTTTCATATCTGTTCCAGACTAAAGTTTTTTACTAAATCTTGCAATCAAGGTGCTGGTATTTTCAACAATATGGTCTTATCAACTAGTTTTGTTGGACAATCAAAAGAAATGACAAGAATATATATTGTTTGGGGCTCTCAGAGGCTACCTTGACCAAGAGCTCATAAGGAGATATCCCATACCTGGTGATGTGATTTTTAATAACCTATGGCTTTTAGGAGCAGCAGTATCTAGCCCTGTAAGATGTCTTCCTTCTGACAATTTTTTGTTTTGTTTTTGTTTTTGTTTGTTTTTAGACTTACAAAGTAGTAGGTCTCCATGTAACTGTTTCATATACCCTTTATTTACATTTACCCTGTCTCCCTCCTCCCTCACTCCCCATCCCCTTTACTCAATCCCTGCTTAAACTTCTGGCCCTAATATTGCCCCTCTCTGTTTTGATATCAACAGTATTTTGTTAACCCCACTCCAATGACCCATTTCTACTTTCATAGCTCCAAGTTACACACACAAATCTTAAGACTTGATGCTAGGATCCACATATGAGAGACATTATGTGATGTTTGCCTTCACTAATTTAAATTCCTACTTCATCTTGTAAGTATCCTAGTTCTGTTCTTTTCTAATCTTACTGGTGGTGTAGTTGAACTACTTTTTTTTACCATACTTAAATAACTGGTTTGGTTTTATGTTTTGCTTTTGTGACTGCTGCCTGCTTTCTCTCTTTGAAGAGGTAATGGAGCTCATGGCCCTGAGAGAAGATTGCCCATTAGAAGATCCTGTATGGTATAATACAGGATGGGCCTTAGCCAGGCCACCTGCCATGAGGAACAAAGAAATGGCTTCTGAGGGCATGGCATTCTGCTTGGGTCTGGCCAGCATGACACCAGCTTTCCCCCATCTGGAGAGAACCTACACAGAGATAATCTACCCGGAGACGGAACATCATTAGCCACAGTTGGGAATCACCTTGTAGGGCAACTGGCTAACCAAACTCATAAAACCTCTTGCACTTTCTTCAATAAAGAAGTTTTGCAGCAGCTCGCAAAGCTCTGCCTGCTTCCATCCAGCTCCCAGTGTCTGTGTTCTGACTCTGGGCCTCTCACCCACTCTCAGTGGAGACCCTACATCCCCCTCAGGTTTGCCCCAAGCAGAGGGATGGCAGCAAGATCCCATAAAAAGCTACTTAAAAAAAGTATCATTCCAACAGATGCACAAATATACATTTAGAAATACAAGAATGAAGAATAAAGACATGACTTCTAAAAAACTTTGTGATTTCTCAACAACCAAATTCAAAAGATATGAAATGGTCAAAATGACAAAAAGAATTAGAAACTGTGGGCTGGAGAGATGGCTCAGTGGTGAAGACCACTGGCTGCTCTTGCAGAGGACCCATGCTCAATTCCCAGCACCCACATGGCAGCTAACAACTGTCTTCCTCCAAAGGCATTTCATACACTGGTACATTTACACACATGCAAGCAAAGCACTCATACATAAGAAATTGAAATAAAGAAATCCAGAATTTGTTTTTAATTAGAAACTCTAGTTCTAAAAATGATCAACGACCTCAGATAGGATTGAAAAAGATGTCTGAAGTAAATAAGTCAAAACTAGGATAAGAAATTTGGCAATATGGATTTTTTTTAAAAAAGTAAACAAGGAAATAGTCTTTTTAAATAAGTAAATATAAATTTGAGAAATAAAAATGTAAAAAAACACACAAACAACCCAATGAAATTTAGGGCAAATTGCTGAACAGAGTTCTCAAAAGATGAAGCACAAGTGACTGAGAAAGTCTTTAAAATATGCCACAACTCTAGCCATGGAAAGAAAAGTCTAGATTGAGGAATGACCTGGATCTGATTGGCCTGTGGATATGTCTGTGAGGGACTGTCTTAAATGTTAATTGATGCACAGTGACTTGAAAGTGTAGGCCAAATAAATTCCTTCTTCCCTTAAGTTGTTTTTGGTCAAGTCAGTGGGGCTAGTGGTCTGTGACAGCAGCAACTCAGGCTCTGGACAGCCTTTTGCTTCCTATGAGGAAGAAAGGGGTGGGGATCGGGAGGCTACAAAGGAAACAAACCAAAAATCACATCATTGCTCAGTGCCCAAGAAGGCACACTGTAGAGAACAGTTGTGAGTTAATTCTCAGAGATGTCTAGAGGTTGTTCAGTGTATACACAAAAGTACACAGTAATTTTTATAAAATAAAACATAATAAAGTTTAAAAGAAGTTATTCTGAACACATTGTAATTGTCTCATTTTGCCTTAGGTTGTTCTCTTGGAGGCAAAAGACTGGCTCAGGGATCAGTTCTTATCATGTCTAACCCAAGTGCCAGAGTATAGATGAACCTAGGGATTTTCAAACAGGTCTCTGACCAAAGAAACAGAGCTTCCATGTGGCCATCTCCAGGAGCTCTCCCAAGTTTCAGAGACTTCCACTCAAATCAAACTAGGATTCTTGGCTTCAATTGCTGACAGAGATTTTAGGAGTAGCTAGTATGAAGGCAGTTTAATGCAAAGTTGAACATGAGAATTAAAGGCAAAAGAGTTGCTCCAAGCCAGCAGAGCTTCCCTGGAAGAAATATGCCACCCACCCAAACAGGCCACATCTGCCTGCATATAGATCCCCACTGCAGGAAACAGAGGACAAAGGACACAACCAGAAAGATGAAACAGGAAAGCCAGACCCAGAATTCATCTCTAGCTATGAAGTTGAGTTGACATACCAAAACATAAAACAAACTGCAGTCCTTTTTTTTTTTTAAACTGTCTTTCAGGCCTTTAGAGGTCTGAAAGCAAGATAAACCAGATTTGAATGTTGAAATCAAAATACTTCCAAAGCAAGGAAACAAAAGAGATACCTTAAAATACCCTGAAAGCAAACCAAAACCAAAGGTATCTAACAAATTAAGATCCTTAAAACAACCAGCTCAGATACTGGTTTGTGTAAACAAGTAACACTAAAAATTTTGTGAAACACTTGATAGACTGACATTGTTTGATAAATTTAAAGGTATTTAGGGTACCCAAGTTTATAAGGCCTTTGAATGCATTATCAAAATATCCATATTTATAAATCTGCCCATACGTATTTTAATTGAGCATGCCAAAATAAAAACAAAAATAATTTTGTGTACAATAAAATAAAAAGAAAAACTAAGTGGCCAGTTTGTTTTGGAGGAAACAACATATTGTTATAGGGTGCCAAACAGGAGTCATCACACGCAAAAGAAAGGCAAGGTAGATTTTATTACGGCCAGGCTAGGTTCACTTCCAAACTCTAGGTGGGCGAGTTCTGAGAAGCAGCCCCCATTCATTGTAGCATTCAGCTTTTATAGGCAAGTACAATGTGTGTAAAGGTTAGCTTTAAAAATATCCAACCCAAAATTCCTATCCCAGTCCATAGAAGCAGATGTTTACATTTTAGTCATTGCCTTTGTTCCTGATTGAGACACATCCTGGCATTATATCCAATTCTGAAGACCAAGAGAAAATGTCAAACTCAGAGTTCCCTTTCCTCAAAAAACAGGATGCCACTGCTGTAAGATGGAGTCTGCATAAGATTAGATACTCTTCTTTCACACAAGATGTCCGCATAAGATTAAGTATCCTTCTTTCACACAAGATGTTTGCATAAGATTAGAGGGGTGTCTTAAATTTTCACAGGATCTGGTGGGAGGAGGCAGGGAAAATGAGGTAATGAGATCATTCTGTTACAATATGAAGACAATTATCATAGACATACATGATAAAATTATGTGAGATTTCAACACATGAAAAAACTTATAGGCACATGACATAATTACACGAAATCTTAAATATCATGTGAAAATGAGTATATAACACATATAACAATTACATGAAATCTCAACACATAAAAATGATTATCATAGACATATATGACAATTACATAAACATCCAAAACACAGCAATCAAGGAGTTCAATTAGGATAGTGCTTTGCAAGTAGGCACTCATTTTTAAAATCTGGACAGTAGGAAAACACTTCCTCCATAACCTCCTCATAGCTATGGGGCATTTTTCCCTCCTCTTCTGGTAAGTATGTGATTGGGTTTTAGGATTCAAGTAGCCTCCATCCAGGGTCAGGGATTCTTTCTCAGCATGGCCTGATATCAAGTCACTTGACTTCATAAAATTTTTCAATTTACAGGGTTCTATAACTTAATGCTATAATCTCCAGCATTAACCTAGTTATTCACATTAGATTCCTGTTCTACCTAAATGGGTCCAGCACCTCAGAATCACATAGAGGTTTAATTGTGATCCCTTTTCCTTCCCGATTGGAAGCCACTGCCATCTTGGAATCACATCAAGACTTTGTATGTAACTTTCTATGGGTAATCATTGTATTTAACTTTCTATGGGGAATCAGCCCAAGCCAGGTTTTATCTGTCTACCCTGGAGGGGGGCGAGGGGTGTGTTTACATGTATGTCCACTCTGGTTTTCTCTCTCGCTTCACCTGGTGAGAGGTTCCGGTTTGGGGCTATGCACCCTTTTCTGGCCTCTTTCTTCAGAAGCATGCACTTCTCTGTTCCATGGACCAAGGAGGCAGCAGGGCCCAGGTACGGCAGCCTCTATTACCAGTGAAGGTCCACTGCCAGCTTGGGATGGAACTAGGCCCCTTTTGTTCACATTAGCAGCTGCTTTTGTATCGTGATTTTCTAAGAACAGAAAACTCTTCTGGCTCTTGCAAGTTGGAAGCTTACCTGGGTGGGTCTTGCCCTGAAGGTACTCTTTCCATTGTTCAAGGACAGATCCAGAAGCCTCCCCTTGATGGCTCCAATCTCCTTAACAATTAGTGTCTCTCTTAAAAGACACACTTTGGCTGCCAAGGCTCCAACATTAAACTTCCTAGTGTTTTGTTTTACAAACTGTACATGTGGTATTTCTTTCTGTACCACTTGCTCTTTTTCATTAGACATCTGCATAACATTCCCTCTTAATAACCAGGTTGCAGATTATTCTAAACATTAGACTGAGCCAACAGCAGCTAGATTCTTTGCCAAATTATCCCAGTTGTTGTTTAATTCCCAGTTTCCTTCTCCTGCTGGACCATCTTGAGGCAGGTCTTACCAAGAATAGTCCATTAAACTCTGCTTACTGAATTCCACTGCTTTTCTAGTTCAGACTTTTAAAGTCTTCCATATGCCTCAAAAAAACATGGTCAGGTTCTTCACAGCATCAACCCCACTCCTGGGACCAACTTCTTTATTAGTTATTTTTCTGTTGCTGTGATAAACACCATGACCAAGGCAATTTATAGAAGGAACAGTTTATTTGGGATTATGATTCCACAGGGATAAGAACCTATCATGGAGGGGATGGCATGAGAAGAGGCAACCAGAACAAAAAGCTAAGCACTCACATCTTCAAGAGCACACAGGAAATAGAGACCAAACTCAAAGTGGAGCAAGGCTATGGACTCTCAAAGTTCACTCTTGTTAGACCCCACTCTCAGCCCGGGGACTCGAACCCCTGTGGGCCGCCTGGGTGACTAACGTCGGGGAGCCTCAAGCCCACTGACCTCCCTCAGCCCAGGGGACTCGAACCCCTGTAGGCTGCCTGAGAGTCAGTCTCAAGAATCCAGACCGTCAGATGCAAAATGCAAGAAGTAAGTTTATTTCACTTGCGCAAGGGGAGACTCAGTCTCGTTCATGAGACTCAGCCCGCCTGACTCCTGCCAGGCCAGGTTTTTATAGTAAGGTTTCACAGGATGATTATGCATTGACTCAACAAACAGTTCACATACAAGATATTTGCTTACAGATCAGGGTTACAGAAGGGTCAACTTCTCCATACATTACTTTGCAGTTCACAGGAGGTAAACTTTTCCACAATTTATGAATGGGATAATGGAGAAACCTTCCCACAATTTATGGATGAGATAATGGAGACTCCTCCTGTGGAATGTTAAGCCCACAGGCTTTATCTTGCATACCAAGGGATGTTTACATAACTCTTGAATTTCCTGGGTCTCTTCCTCCTGGATTTATAGTTTCTTAGTTGTTTTTCTAATTGGGGGGGTGGGGGGGCCGAGCTCGTATCACCGAGTGCCTCATAAAACAAAATGTCTCACACTCCTCCCTTTTTCTTTGTACCTGATTATAATCTTATAATCGTGGTTAACACTTGTATCTTTTTGCTTCAGCGTATGGTATTGCTGAGTGAGTACTAAGGACTGCCAAATGATCTTTTACAAACTGAGTTAGTCTATTATCTATTTGGCCTTTGATAGGCTGCTGAAGGACACAGGGACAGTTTTTGGTCTTTTGGGGTCTTTTTACCCTGAACTGCCTAGCCACATTTTACCTTTTATTTTCATCGCATCACCCTCTGAAGAGGTCACCCTAATTGCCAATAGGGAATTGGGGCGCAGACCGCTCTGGCTTCTTCAAGCTGAATAGGGTCGTAGATTGTGGCAATATGGGTACCCCTTCAGTGGGTCTACTTATAAGACCCCTGGATTGTATAACTGTCAGTTGTAGGAAAAAGAAAGTCCTTAACTGGTCCCTGGAAGATGAAATTAAAATAATCATAACAAGGAAGAGTTCAAATGTCCAATTTAAAGTCCATTAGAATTTTTTGCTTAAGGATTTTCATCTTCTGGGTTCCTCTGTGTTTTCCTTTCTGACTGCCAAGGCTGAACTTCAGAGCCTTGAAGTCAGGATTTGTTTCCAGGCACCTTGATAGCTGGAGTAGCTAGAATCGGGGTGAATTCCCTCCCAAATAGCTTCTAGACAGGGAGAGAAAAGAAATCATTTAATTTTGGCGTTAGAACAATGGTGGGCTTGCCTTTCTTGGCCACAGGTATGTACTGCAGTGTTGAGGTAGGCCAAGAATTGAAGTCTTACATCTAAGTGGCATTTTGTTATTAAGAACAAAATCATTAGTGAATAACATTTTATATAATTTTTTATAGTCTTAAAGAAGCATACTAATTACTTTAATTTTTTGGTTATACTTTCCTTTTGGGTGTTTAAGATCATATAATTTGGCCCAAATAAGCCAATTTAGTTTGATTCTTAAGGTCAGTTGAGTATCTATTCCTCAGGGGGATCACATGGGCTTGAGAGGAGCCCCCTGGCTCCATAAGCCTTGTTTTACCAGTTCCATCTATGTGAAGATAAGTCAGAAGGTCTTGTTAGACCATAGCTTCACTTTGAAGCAAATCAAGGAAACGTTTTCCTATGCTGACCCTCCTCTTTGCAGACTGGACACTGGTTCAAGTCCTTCTAGTGAAGCCTCCACGAACTCCCTGAACAGGAGGACAGGTGACTCATCACATTTACAGGACATTATGAGAGATGCCCCATAGTCCCCTGGAACTTAGTTGACCTTGGAGGGCAAGAGACAAAAAGTTGTCTCTTTAAGTCCCTCAAACCAGATTAGAGGCCTTTAAATATGGTGGTTAGACGCCCAAGAAGGTTAGTTTCACCAATACTGACAAAGGTCAAACATATATTTGTTCTTCAGACCATCCGAGCCATTACCCCATAAATTCCAAGATTTACATACATAAGTCTCTTATTTTTTATACATTACAACACATTGTCCCAGACCTTTAATCACTTGCATAGACTTTTTTACTTTTCCCTTTTTAATCTGGAACTATTCAGTTATTATAATTTTTTTACATAGATCCTTACTAAAATATTTTTATTTTTATATTTTTTAATACCTTTGTTCATATTTTTATTTTTTTTCTTAGTACCATGAGATGTAATAACATTAAAATTTTTCTTCCTGGGTGGACTAAGCAATGTTTATTTCATTTCTAAGGCTCTAGTATCAAACCAATGTTTGATCATATTAAAGTTCACCCTGTGGAATGAATGACTTTACACCTACAGATGGGTGAGTTGTTACAAACAGGTATACAGGTAACCTGAGAGCAGATGTACTGTAGTCTTTAGCATGGATGTTGATTTTTCTATAACCTCATGCATTAAGTTTTTTTTCTGTTAGTCTTTTTTAAAATTTTTTCCCCAAATGCAGGAGACCATTTGTGACTAGGGCAAAATTACATACAGCTGGCTGGGAAGAGTAGCTGGATACTCAGGTGGGGGGTCCAGCTTACTCCTCTTTTAGTTAAAGAATACAACCGTTAGCAAACCCAACTGTGATGAACTTCTGTAAGTAGGCACAGCTGAAGTCACGAGCATGGCAGTTATTCAGGAGTACTGTGCAGCATCATCTTAACAAAGAACATGGGATGTAAATTCCACATAAGATAATGTACATTTTACTTTATAAGTTTCTGGAAAAACCTTATAGAGTGAGTTGGTCTACTAAAACCTTGCTTTAGGTCTTGAGAATGTAGATACTAGATAGAGAGAAGCAATTGGTACATAGTAATATCTTAACTTGAGCTTAGAATTTTCAGCATAAATCATTAACTGAGAAAGAGGTTCCTAACTCAGCAGAAGTATGAATGCCTAAATTCTAGAGCTGATCCACCTAGTTTAAAAAAAACAGTGTCACAATCTCTTAATCATCTTGCCTTCCGTGAACATGTAGAGACAGCCAAGTACAATTACTAGGCAAATAAGCCATGGAGGATGGACAAGCCAATTGGGGGCATCTTAGAGCTCCTGTACAGCTGGTGTGCAGGGCACAGCTCTTCCAAGAGTCCTCCACTGTGTCTCAACTACTTGCCAAAAGAACAGGCACTCTGTCTCTGGAATTCTCCCCATGCTTTTAGTTATGAAGCAAGGACAAGCTGATACTATTTAAGGTTGGGACACTTCTGTCCATTGAAGCCATAAGGTGTCATTGACTGTATATCTAGACCAGGTCTGAATGCAGAAAGACATCGGTTTTTCTTTCTCAAGGTCTGTGGATTAGATCAAGGAGATTCTAATGGGCAAGGATACAGCCAAGGTGAGCCTTTGCTGAAGACAAGTGGCTACCTATCTGGGAGGCAAAAGAAGACATTTTGGAACATCTTCCAAACTCTTCTTTGCCTCCTTCTCTAGAGCATCCTCCAGAGATTCTTTGATCCTTTTCTCAAGTTATAACTTGTCTGTTTAAATTTTATTTTTTTTTTTAATTATGAGAGTCAAGACTATAAAAAGGCTCTCAGTCTGTCTGAATTAGAAAATTTATATTATCATTATACATAATTTTGAATTAAGTACCCATAATCTGGACAATAAGGAACACAGCTATTATGGCCTTATAGCTAGAAAGTGAAAAGCAGAGGTGCTCAGGACATTAAGGGGCGAGCACAAAAACAAGCTTGGAGCAAGTAAGGATCAGAGAGGGACATACCCTATTTTAGAAAGAAAAACAGACCTTGGATAACAATGTAGAAAGGCAGGAATTAACACCAGTGAAGGCTGCATTTTACACCTTTTATCTAAGTCATTTATTTTTCTTTACCTCCCATTGCTGTAGCTGTTTCCTGGTAGCAGCTTGTCTCATGTAATGTTTGCTTGGCCCCGGAGTTCTGTAATTTACATAAGCTTCCCAGGTGTGGCCATCACAAAGCTCCAGCTTACTTTGTACTAGCTTTGTACCTAGTTAGTCTTTGAAGTTCAGGGCTAGAAAAACTTTAGATTTTTTTTTTTAAACTGATAGATATATTACGTAAAACAATGTAAGATTTCAAAATACATTTAGAAATCAGCAAACATAACATATAAAAATGTTAAAATTTAAAATAATTACCCATAAAACATGTAAATGTCATGTAAAAAATATCAGAACCAAAATGATTTTAAAATACCTAAGACAAATAATTTTTATTAAAAACAGACCAAACTGATATTAAATTGCTGATATCGTCTCCTAATTTGACATGAAAATGCACTGACATTGTCGTAAAAGACTGTTTTAGACTCTCTTGCTTTTCTATGATCTGATCAAGAATTCAAAATATAAACCAAAAACCCTTTTTAGAAAGCACCCGGTTAAAGTAGTACCCTCAGATACATAGACCCCAGATTAGAGAGCAAAGCAAAAGAATTCATGGTCTCAAACCAAGGATGGGAGTCCATGTACCTTACCACAGCGCAAAGGTGAATGTGAAGCAGTGCCCTCTGGGTATCTTTATTTCTTGATACTACTTATTGCTGGGGAAATAACTCAAAAAAAAGCAGCAGAAGGAATGAGAAGTTCTGTCCAGTACAAAGGTACTTGGGCTGTTGCTCTGAGAGCACAGGTCTCCACAGAGCACCGTGTGTGGCTTTCCTTGTTTACTAAGATTTTAAATGCTTAGATCTATTCAAAAAGCAGCTATTTCCGGACCACTCTCTAACAAACACACTGTTTGTTTTGTGTTTACCAGTGACTGAGGTCCAAATCCCAGGCCCCTCTGACTGTTCTTCCCATACAAGTGCAGAGAACCAGGGTGGAGAAAAAGCCCAAGTTAAGAAATGGCTTTTAAAACTTTTTTTTAAAAGGCAAGACATTTACAGCTTCCATATGCCCTGAAGCCATAACAAGCTAGATAATGGAACTCACAGATTACCTGCTTATCAGTCTAACTCAGTACGCATAGAAAAATCGCCACATGGCCACCAAATAAGTTATTAAAATTTTGGGGATCCCTTCATATTTGCCAAACTGAAACAGGGTGAAATGAGAGCATCCTCTAGGGGGTTCTTAGTCTTACTCATTCAAGAATTTAAGAATGAACCCAATTGAAAGCTTTGCAGAAAAATCCTCAAGACAGGCAAGCTGGGGATCTCAGTAGCCGCCTGGGGGAAGAACAAAAGCTTTGCAGAAAAATCCTCAAGACAGGCAAGCTGGGGATCTCAGCAGCCGCCTGGGGGAAGAACAAAAGCTTTGCAGAAAAACCCTCAAGACAGGCAAGCTGGGGATCTCAGCAGCCGCCTGGAGGAAAAGAATGAAGGGAGAAGAAAAGAACCTAGATGAAGGCATTTAGAAAAGTTGGTCACTATACATTTTAAAGTAGCGATATTTTGACACTTTAGGACTCACTCTGGCTCACGAGGAAGCAATCATAACACTTAAGACAAAACCAAAACAGACACAGACCTTAACACAAGCCAGATTATTGCCAAGTCACAGAAACAGGATCTGACACAGGAACTAAAAATAGACATGAAAACTCTAGGCTGGCCATTTTTACATATATTTGGTACTTACAGGCGACTGAGGTTTGGTCTCTATCCACTCACGTTGGGCGCCATTTGAAGCGGCAGTAAACCTGCCATCTCCCTTTTCGGACTTCCACGGACAGCACTTCCACGGACAGGTTTCCAGCCTGGTGCCGGACTTCTTTTCAGTGATCTAAAGTTGAACTCAAGGGAGTGGTTAGATTCTGCCCCAGGTGGGGGTGTAACTCCAGCCAGGCAAACCACAGACAAACAACACGAAGTAGAAAGACAAACAACTTCGGCGTGCGACTTTTTTTTTTTAAAGGAAAAATACAAGCTCAAATGGGCTTGGGGAAATAAATCCCCGTGCCCCGAACCATCCTGGAGCGTCCTCCAGGATGGGGGTACAGTGGGCACTGAGCTCGTCAGCCCCCTTCCACATGTACTCCAACAAATTCGGCCGATCAAACAAAGAACTCCCGTACAGGCACAAATAAAGGCTGGCCAGCACTTACTTACCTCCTGGCGGATCTGGGTTGGGGTGAGGCTTGGCTTCCCGGCCAATGCACCAAATGTTAGACCCCACTCTCAGCCCGGGGACTCGAACCCCTGTGGGCCGCCTGGGTGACTAACGTCGGGGAGCCTCAAGCCCACTGACCTCCCTCAGCCCAGGGGACTCGAACCCCTGTAGGCTGCCTGAGAGTCAGTCTCAAGAATCCAGACCGTCAGATGCAAAATGCAAGAAGTAAGTTTATTTCACTTGCGCAAGGGGAGACTCAGTCTCGTTCATGAGACTCAGCCCGCCTGACTCCTGCCAGGCCAGGTTTTTATAGTAAGGTTTCACAGGATGATTATGCATTGACTCAACAAACAGTTCACATACAAGATATTTGCTTACAGATCAGGGTTACAGAAGGGTCAACTTCTCCATACATTACTTTGCAGTTCACAGGAGGTAAACTTTTCCACAATTTATGAATGGGATAATGGAGAAACCTTCCCACAATTTATGGATGAGATAATGGAGACTCCTCCTGTGGAATGTTAAGCCCACAGGCTTTATCTTGCATACCAAGGGATGTTTACATAACTCTTGAATTCCCTGGGTCTCTTCCTCCTGGATTTATAGTTTCTTAGTTGTTTTTCTAATTGGGGGGGTGGGGGGGCCGAGCTCGTATCACCGAGTGCCTCATAAAACAAAATGTCTCACACTCTCACTGAGATGCTTCCGCCAGAAAAGCCACACCTCCTAAGTTTCTACCATCTGTGCCACCAATTGGAGCCAAGTATGCAAATATTTGGAGCATATGGGGATTCTCATCCAAACCACCACACTCTTCTTAGGAATGTCAAGTTGACAATTTGACTCACAAACTATCACTCTTAAACCAAAACCATAACCTTTATATTTCTTATCCCCAAGATCTCATGTCAATATTAATATCAGACAATATAAGGCATAGTACAACTTTAAAAGTCACATGGTCTTTAAAAATTCCAATACTTTAAACAGTTCAGTGTCCCTTTATCATAACCCAAAGACTCTTAAATGTGGGTCCCTGAAAAAAACAAAAAAAAAGATAAAGCACTTCTTATTCCTAGAGCATTTCTTTGCACAAAGCAAAACCAAAACCAAAACCAAACAGTTTTACTAGCTCAGTGTCCAACACACCTGGAATTCACTCATGATCTGGGTTCCAAGAGGCTTGGGAAGCTTCACTCTGACTCTGCCATCCATAGCATGCAGCTAGTTCAGTAGGCTCAGGTCAGATCCACTTCATTCCTCCACTGTCCTTAGTGGTCATTCCATGATCCTGTCATCTTCAATATAATGGGATCAGCACTGCAACTGAGGGTGCACCTTTGCCAATGGCCTCTTGGGGTGGCAAGCCACAGTTTCTTCCCATGACCCCTGTAATCTTGGGGGTCCTAACTGAAACTGAGGCTATACCTTCACCAGTGGATTCTCCTGAGTTCTCAAAGTGCCAAACCTCAGCTTCTCTCTATGACTCCTTCAATTTTTCAGCTTTCATGCCACCAAAACCAGTACCATGTGGGAGACTCTTACACATTACTAAGTTCAGCTTCCAACTTGAGATGCAGCCTTCACCCCCTTGAACCACAGCTTCTGTGTGCTGACCCTGAGGAAATACTTCCCAGAATATTTCACCTCAAAGATGGTGTTAATCACAGCTGATTTTTCAGCCCCAGCTAACCAGCATCGATTGTCCTAGTAAAACACAAAAGGTTTCACTCCCACAGACTCTTAATCCAAAAGATATAAGCCCAATAGAGACTTTGCTTCCTTCTGAAACGTCACAAGCCAGGCCTCCATCATCCACATTTTTTCTCAGTATTAACTGTGACAAGTTCCACAGCAATTAAGATCTGAGTACTCAGTGGCTTTTCCAGACTAAAGTTTCGAATGCTTCCACAATCCTCCCCAAAACAACATAGTTAGGTCCTTCACAGTAAAAACTCACTCTCTAGTACAAATTTCTATATTAGTTTGCTTTCCAAAACCAACTCAGGGAAGAAAAAAGGGTTTTATTTGTCTTAACACTTCCCAATAACAGCTCATCACTGAGGGAAGCCAGGCCAGGGACTCCTGCAGGCAAAAGCTGAAGCAGAAATCATGGAGGATTTGCCATCCTTGGCTTGCTTAGTTACTGTTCTTGAAACCATGGAGGTATACTGCTTATTGGCTTGCCACCCTTGGCTTACCCACTTTTCTCTTTTTGGTGTTTTGAGATAGGATTTCCCAGTTGCCCCAACTGGTCTGGAGCTTGCTATGGAGATCAAGTTGGCCTCAGTCAGAGATCCATCTGCCTCTGCCTGCCAAGTGCTGGGATTAAAGGTGTGTGCTACCACACCCAACCTTCAGTTGTTACCTTTCTTGCACAGCCCAGACCCATTGCCCACACTGCACTGGGCTTTCCTACATCAATTAGCAATTAAGAAAATGCCTAACATGCAAGGCCACAGGCCAATCTGATAAAGAAAATGTCTCAATTGAGGTTCCCTCTTCTCAGGTAAGAGACGTAAGAGACTGCAGAGTGTGTGTCCCTAGATAGGACTCCTATATTAAGCCTCACCCACCCATAGCTCAAGGACCATTGTTGAAGAGTGCATTGGAAAGATTGTAAGAACCAGGGCTAGTTCATGAGCATAGTAAAGCAGAGGCTTTCACAGGTCACTAGAGGCTTGTACATGTGAACTTGTGGCAATGGTGGCATCAAGCAGAGCACATATACCAATTCAATTGGACAAGTACCCAGAGTGGAACAAGAGAAATGGGTGGCAGGCCAACCCTAGGCTGGGAACTACTCGAGACTACTACTGGGCAAGGTAGAGTATGCCTTATTTACAGTCTCTAAATAGGCTGGCTAGACTCCAGTGGATGAATTTGCACTAAAGATCTGGGTACAAATGCTTGACTGGGTAGGACTTAACATGTATGACAGAACACATAAGGTCTGGGAGGGGGAGGGAGAGAATCAACAGGGGAGAGGATTTATATTTGAGTAAGAACTGTTGTTCTTACAAAATGTACAAAAGCTCAATAAAAATTTAAAAATATATATAAATTAAAATTACAAGAAAAATAAAAAGTAATGTATAAAACTAAGAAGAAACACAAGTAATTCCATTGGAGGTTGTGATCAAACTTGTTGCATACACAAGAACCATATGGTCACAACTTATCATACTTTCATCATCATGTTTTTAATCTTATCTCAAAAGATAGAAAATACTGGATATTTTACAAGTTAAAATAGGGTGAATATTGGAATTTCGATATATATACACAACTATGATTATAAAATATATTTAAACTAAAAGAAATCACAAAGAATTCATCCAAAGTTTTACTGAAGGTAACTCGAAATATTATTCATGTTTTAACCTTAACATCCACTAACCTTGTCCACTTGAGTAGCTCTCGGGTGTTTTTTTTTCAGTTGATGAATGCATTATTTGCTATTCTGTTGCTGTGATAAACACCATGACCAAAGGCAGCTTTTAGAAGGAACAGTTTATTTTGGGTGATAGTTCCAGAGGGATAAGAGTCTATCATGGTGGGGAGGCATGGCAGCAAGTAGCAGACATGGCAGGAGGAGCAGGAAGTTGAGAGCTCACATCTTCAATTCCAAACATCGAGCAGAGAGAGCAAACTCAAATGGGCAAAGCTATGAACTCTCAAAATCCTCCCCCAATGACATTTTTTCCTCCAGCATACCTCCTAAAGATTCCCTAAGCTCCACAAACAGTGACACCAACTGAGGACCAAGTGTTCAAATATTTGAACCTTTGGGAGATTCTTTTCTCATTCAAATCACTGCAGTGACTTATCCTGGGGGCAAGTCATTAAAACCAACTAGAAGACTTACTTACATTGAGCATGTTTGAGAGGAGAGAATAGAGAAGTAGAGTCATTTTTAGATTTCATTATCTGTTATCAATACTCTTTGTTTTAATTTCATTAGACCCTACAGATCTATGCATGTCTTGATAATAGTGAAGGATAAAAGAGTAGTTCATTAAAATGATGGCCTGCAGTTAGTAAATCTTTCTGAACTTCAGAAAATACAATAAATGTCAAATATTGCTATTTCTTAGACCATCCTTCACCTGTTATAGAAATATGCACAAGAAAAAGAGGAGGACAGTTTATAGGATTCTTGATTCTATCAGTGAAAAGATTCTTCTTTGAAGTCAAGGAAGTCTTATAGCCAAAAGCAATGAGCCATAGGAGAAACTGAGAAAAGGAAAAATGTTTACCTTTCTGAGATGAAGTGAGAGATGGACTAAGAAAGAGGGAAAATTAGAATGGACAACTATGTAATGTCAAGAGAGATGCCTCCAGAGATCTGAGTGCCCCATTTTGAAGACAAGGTTCTACACTACAGAAACTGACAATTGCCTACTGATAAAACATTTCATCTATGATATTTAAGGAATATTAAGTTCAAGGACAATTTCTTTTACTCTACTTCTCACCATGCCTCACATGCAATAGGCACGTCAACATGCCTATTTTTACTGAATCATTAATTCATTCATTCACCAATGGCCTATTATGTATCAGATACTGAGAAGGCAATCCAATGAGTATTTACTGTCACTTCTTTGTGATAGTCACTGCACTAGCACCAGAAGATAACAAATCCGTTTTTTCGACAACTGTCATAGATATTGTAGGCTGAATTCCTTGGTGCCCTTTACTCAAGAATTTTCTGTTTCTGATCTCATGATTACTCCTTTTATGCTCTGTATATACAAGAGAGGAAAAGAGACTATTCTTAACTCACAACCACACAAAAAGATGTGACAGGGCAAATTTAACCCACAGCCCAGATTTGCTGACTCCTGGTCTCATAAAAGTAGAGAAAGTCAAGGAAATATTTTCTGCAGCAACTGTGAATTGTGTTGATATGATAAGATTAGAATTTACAATGTTATCTGACAAGAACAGGGTGATTTGGGTGTTATTTGAGAAGAAACCATTGACAAGGCCTTGTAAGCCACATGTGCATATCAGAAGTTGTATATGTGAAAATGGGAGAGTTCTATATGGACAGAGTCAACTGCTGGGGTGTTTTTATATCTCAAACACAAGTCTCACTTCTCTTCAAAGGCTGGCTGAAGAGCAACTACCATCAAGGCTGCCATCAGGAAATAAACTTCTGGAAGTGATTAAGACTATGTCTCCTCTGACATGAAAAACCAGAAAGGATGTTTTTCCATTTATTTTTTTGGTCTGAACAGTTCTTATCTATGAATAGCATGCCATTATGTATGTGTGTGTATGATTTTTAATTTCTATTTCTAATCATATATACATATATATATATATATATATATATATTTGATTTTAGGCATTGGTTTAGCCTTCCTTCTCAAAAAAGTCTACTTTCTTATCTTGCTTTTATCAGTTCTTGGTACCTTCTATCCACAACCTGTTTTATTCAATGTGGTTATGTCAGTGCTCAAACTCTATATTTTACAAGTGTTTACAAGTGAGAAATATAGCAAACTACATTTTTTTCTTTTGTGGATCATATTTTACTTATTCCTGGAGTTAACTATTGCCCTTTCTCTTTCCTTACCCCTTTTTAATCTCAAACACCCCAGTAGACTTTGTAATTCCCAGATACTCATTCATCCAGGCATAATAGTGCATGCCTGTAATCCCAGCACTTAAGGAAATAAAGAATCTAAGGCCAGCTTTAGTTACATAGTGAATTTGAGGCAAGCCTGGGCTACATGAAACCTTGCCTCTCTCTCCCCCAATTTTAATGTCATTCATTCAAGTCATGCATTCTTATTAGTTTCTTGTTTAGGGGAAAGTCTTTACAGAGCCTTCAGATTTTCCTTATTCTAGACTAGTGGTCCTAAAATTCGTGGCACATTCCATTTATTGTGGAGATTTTACATGACTTGACAGAATGTTGTATTTTCCAATTCCAATATCACACATTTTAGAATAAGAGGTGTTAGCTGACACAAACTTTCAAATCCTGACCTTTCAAAGCTTTGTGCATACATATTTCACCTCACGGTTAATTGTGGCGACAATGGGTATTCTTGCATGTGTCTTCAATTTTTTAACCAAGCCATCTAGGACAAGTGTATGCAAAGTTTTCTGTGTGGGGAAGAAAGAGTCAGGGCATGATGTATATTCGTAAGGGAAATGAGTCACACAATTTTCCCACTTCCTATTGGCCAGAACTCAATCATAGTGCTAGCGGGCGGGGGGAATGGGGGGAACGCGAATCTGGTTTTCCTGCATACTAAGAAAAAAAATTACATAAGAGAACATTTAACATTATCCCTGTCAAATATGTCTATCTAGTCATCAAACATTTTTTAGTATTCTTCTCATAAGTATACAGAAGGACATCAATAATCCATATTGTTAGACAATACTCGCTATTGATTGTGGCTATCTAGATTCAGCCACCTCTAAATTTAAAAATACAAATGTTCATTTGCACAGATACTAAAGTAAAAGGGGCACCAGAAGCTTCAACTTAAAAAGCTGAAGAATACGATACCTCAAAGAATTACAGTCTGTAATAATTCTGAGATCCCAGTGAGCACTGGAGGGCAGGGAAAATTCCTAGACTGGCCCTGACTCTTGCTTACTGTAATTTGCTATTGGTTAGATCTGGGATCCTTCCCCCGAGCCCGCCCTCCTGCACTGCCATAGACTTGTGTTTCAACACCTGTTCTCCAGCTGGTAGCATTATTTGGGAAGGTTGTGGGGCCTGGGCAGTAAAGGTGAGTCACTGAGGGTGGGCCTTTGAGAGTTAGAGCCCAGCCCTGTTTCCAGTCATATCCTCTCAGCTTCCATTATCTGCCAAGGTATAAGTCTCCACGTGCTCTCACACTACGGATAGAACCACTCCAGCCATAATGTCTCCTTTATCACTATGCAGTTCCTTCTGAAATCCTGAGCTAAAATTAACCTTTCCTCCATTAAGTTGCTTTTGTCAGGTATCTTGCCACAGCAAATAATGACAATAGTAACATCTGCTTTGGCCGAGATGATCTGTGACTCCTTTCTCTGCTGTGTGAGACTGGCTTTTATTCTTTAATATCTGAAGAGCATTGGTAAGCATGCTTCATTGGGAGGGAGACGGGAATCCCTGAAAGCCTTGTTTCTGCTATGGAGTTGGGCCACAGCAGCTATTCTCAAAAAGTTTGAGGTTCTCTAGGCCACACTCCTGGTTTCTTCAGCAACATAATTCCTTCAGAGTCCTAAGTTTCTGAAACATTTTCTTTCAAACAAAGTCATCTGTTCAACCACACCTAAAGTGCTAAGACAGAGTTCTGCTGCCTGGACTCAGACTGCATCCACTGACTTCTCATCTCTGTGCTGCATCTTTCACCCAATGTAGTGGCAACCACAAGGCCCACTTGACCTCACGCCCAAGTTACTTTAGCTTCTTGAGAAGTTTTGTTATATGTTTTAGGACTCATCTCTTGTGGCTTACAAGGAGACCAGGGCTCAACTTTTAGTAACCTTTTTATTTATTCTTGCAGATTGTGTGTGTGTGTGTGTGTGTGTGTGTGTGTACACGGGCGATGTGCGCGCGCCTGCACATGTGTCTGCCTTTCTCTCTCCTCCCTGGAATTTTATAGAATTTTTCCTTGTGGTCTAAGTAATTTTCTTCTGGACACCAGTGAGTTTTGTTGCATGAGAACTCAAGTATTTCCATTTGAATTATATTCTCCCCTCACCGTGATTACTATTGTTAGCATCTTTTCTGAGTGCTTAACATTTGCACAACCAGAGCTCTTAGACCACTTTAAAACTTTATTTCCACTGATAACTTTTCTATGTTTAGTATTTTTGCTTTCCAAAGAGGTTTCTTAAATAGTACATTCTAATGTTCTCTTAGATTTTATTCTTTTAGCACCAAATTTCTCTATGTCAGTCTGTTTTTCATCATAGGTGCTATTTTCTTTAAAAAGTCCTTTTTGGAGGACATTTCTCTGAAGGCCTTTTTTTTTCTTTTTTATGTATTTTATTGAGTTTTATACATTTCATATAATAGAGCTTAACCAAATTTACACCTCCCCATCCACATACCTTATAGCCCTCCCCCTCCCCTACCAGTTTTCATGCATTCTGTCATATATATTAAGGCCTATCTGACATCTACAATGGAACTTCTAGTCCTAAGGCTCATGAAGCTTTTTTTTTTTAACCTGCATATTTGTTTTCATCCAGAATGCTTAATCTGGTTGCTTTTCGTATTTAAGGCCATCTTTAGAACATTGTTAATTGTTGGTTGACTATTCTCATGAAACACTAGCTGGAATCTCCTAACCAGATTTTTTGACTCAGAAGATATTTTTCTGCCTCACTCCCAACATTTTGGACTGGAATTAGGGGAAACGACTGAGGGAGTGTGGCATTTCCTCTTTCATTGGAAATATTTTGCTTGAACTCCAATGTTTACATTAGGAGTACCTCCTTCAGTCATGCCTTGATGTTTCTGGCACATACACCTTTTTTCTTTTCCAAATGTAAGCTTAGTTTCACCTTTAGGTAGGAGGATAAAGTATGGAGTCAAAGAGAAACTCTGAGGATCTTACCACTTCTTCAGTGGCTCTTAACCCTTCCTTTTTATTGGAAATCATAATTTCTAGAAGATCCAGAACCAACACCCTTCCTCTTAACATGTGGATTTTGCAACATAACCAAAGTTGATTCTTTCCTTTCCACAGTTGAGAATTTAGCTTTCTTGTGTCTGCTGAATCAATTGCTCTTTATTCATTTTCCAGTTTCAGAAATCGTGTTATTCTAGGTTTTTAATTCACTCCATCAGTGTCACTTTAGATTATAAATAAGAGGGTGTGGCTGTAAACTGCTCTTTTCCTTTTGTCTGAGAGGCACAGATTCCTTGAAGCAAGGAATATACTTGGCCAGAGTCTTCCCCACTCCCTTTGGGATAACACTCTAGTTATACAGGATCCCCAAATTCCCTTTTCCAGCACTCTTCAGCATATGTATTGCCATGGAGCATTTCTTACTGCACCAAAACATCAGTCTGCACTGTCATTGTGTATACTCTAGGCTTAGTGCATGTCAGCAAAGGACCCTTTGCAAAGAGTAAAATTTAAGTTTCAAGTGTGCTGGGATTGGGATGGTTCATGTGCGTGCACCATCACCTCTTCCCAAAGCAATTCATAGCTTTAACAAAAGCAAAATTAACTTTGGAGTTGTACTTTCTGCAATTCTTTGGTATCAACTAATACTTATACATATATTTTCATCTTGTCATATGGGGCAATTTGTGTCAAAGTGGAAGGATAAACTGTAGCAGTTTGCTCAGAAAATCTCCAAATATTAGGCATGGGCTGATCCCCTTTCCTTGTAATTTATAAATGAAAGAATATTTTTACTGTGCTTCAAGAGGGGACAAAAAGAAATCTGTGTGGGTCAATCCACCATCCTTCACCAGAAACATTCTCATTCTCCATTCAGGACATTTGCAGGCTGTATGATATTTTCACACGTACAATGGTTCTTCTCTTTCCAACTCCTTTTTTTGGACTCACAGTCTCACTGCTACTCACTAAGGCATGAACAAGGAAATTTCTGAAGAACATTAATTCTTATATTTTTGCACAGGAGTATTTCTGCAAACTTTCCTCTTGCATAGGCTGCTTTCCCAAGAACATAAATTTTTTTACAAAGGCTTTCATACCCTCTCATTTCTTATGATGGTGTCTTATCATCCTGCCTAAGGATATGATTCATACAATCCTTAGCACACTTCCCTTCCCATAGCAAAAGCTCAATGAGCTTTCATTCCACTGCACTGCACTGAGTTGTAAACTCTTAACATCTGTGCCAAGGGACAGTTTCCAGTAATAACCAGACAGAGTAATATTGGATGCTTCCTACCTATACTGATTACAGAATTGTGTAGGATAATCTCAGAATTACACAAGCAAAAAAGCCTCAACACAGATATGTTATGATTCCAGTGGGTAAGGATAATCCAATAGAAAGTTTTCTGCTGTTCTCCAAATATTTTCCTCAGTACTTGTCCCTTATATACCACTGCTCTAATAGAAATGAGATCAAAGCATATTGTATACCTTCACCTTTGAACTAGAGTCAGCACAGGAATTGGAATATGAAGGCCAGTGAAACCCTAATACAAGAAGCTTCAACAAACAGCCAAGACAGTCCACAAAAGGGACATGACAAATCCAGAAAATATTTCAAGTATTAATATTCAAGAGTTCTTAGATCTGCTGGCCCTCGCCTGATCCTCTTCTGGGGAGTAATCATGGAAAGAGGTTCTCCAGAGAACAAGACAATGGGAATTCAGAAAGCCAGTAGTGTTATGAATCTGGATAATCTATTGATCCGTGAATAAGCTACCTTAGCAAGCATTTAAAGATATGTTGTATATCTATTCATTCTCCTAGAAGAATTAAAATAGCTAAGAAAGCAATAGATTCTCCAAGAAAATTGCAAGTTCCTGAGCTGCTGATTGCAGCAAGGAGGCCAGGAGCTTCATGAATCTGGGCTGATCACTGCCTTCATAGAACATAGCCCTGATTTCTTGGCTGACTGAGAAGTCTCTATTCAAAATATTAATTCCTCTGACTATACCATCTCTCCTCCATTCTGCATTGCTGAACACAGTGGAACCCTATCCAGTTCCCTTGACTTAATTAGATCTATTAATAGATTAATAAAGATCTATTAATTTGGGCTAACCAGGAAAACTACGATGTAAGAAATTTTTGTATCAACTCTACCCATATGTTTGAGTTGGCAACACAGTCTCTCAACCAAGGTTGAGTTTTTAGCAAGTGGAGAGAAAAGCAGACAGGAGTTCTGTCAAGAAATTCCACTTTTAGAAGGTCGAGGATCTAGCTCAATGATAGATCACTTGCCTAGCATGTTTGAGCCGGTAGTTTTAAACCCTAGTATTTCAAAAATCCAAACAAGCAAAACTAATTCAAATTTTAATAGAGTTCTATGAGATTCAGTCTATGGTTTCTGAAAAACTAGGAGATGTCAACCAATATATCTTTATCCACTTTCTGGACAGTGGTTCCTACAGTTTCTACTTTCATGAATTGGAAGCATGTCCCATGCCCTTCTCATCCCAGCATTCTGGAGGCAAAGGCAAGTTGATCTAAGTTTGAGGCCAGCCTGGTCTACCTAGCAAATTCTAGGCCAGCCAGAGTACATAGCGATCCCATATTAAAAAAAAAAATGTTTAAAAGCAATTTAAAACAACAGCAATAAGAAACCTGACTAGCACCCAGTGAAAAATGAATTTTTAGAGCTTGGGTTTGAAATTAAGGGACAGACAATAGGCTATAGGCTAGAGTTTGGATGGAGCTGACTTTTTCTAAAGCAAAAGGCAACATAAAGCTTCCAAAAAACTCTGAATACCAGAAGTAGTACTCTCTAGCTTTCAGTTACATGGCAATGCTTTCGGTCTTGAGCTTCAGACTCCATTGGACATTCATGACAAATCCAGAAAGTCAGGATTCCTCATTTCTGAAACCCTGCTCCTCCCTCCCCGCCCCCACCAAAAGGATGAATAATTCAAGCAACACTGTCATCTACAGATTAAAGGACTATCAAAGTACAGCTCCAATAAGTCCTTGTAAGCATCAACAGTGTCTTATTATTCTCAGGAAAATATTCTCTTGTAACATTTGATGTTGAGTTGCAGCATAAAACCAAAGTAAATAATCTTCAGGTTCTAATATGGTCTTTGTGGGAGAGAAAGAAACTAAATATGAACCATAAGCATAAATGACTATTGACCTGTCCATTCAAAAAGGAAGCTGGTGGCCATCCTTGTTTCTTATCTCAGTCTAATACTAAGTCTCCCAATGAGAACTCAGAAAATGGTTCTAGAGCATGAATACAGATACCAAGACACTATTTCCAGATTCTTCTCAAGGCGCCAGTTACATTCTCAAAGTGATAAGTTGGCGTATGGCTGACCATCTTGCTATAGGAGCTCCATTTGGTCCTTTAGGAGTCTCTATTAGGAAGAAAGCTCAGCAAGCATTGGATTTGTTACCAGAGAACTAGAAAAAAAAATACCTCAGTCTTTGAGTGGGGTAGCCCTAGATTAAAAATACCTTCCTTAGAAAACCTTCCCTGACAAAATATGAAGATCAGAAGAAAGGTCAAAAGAGCTTACCATGAAATCAGAATAGAGCACAGGTTCAGTACACCTTGCAAGAAGGGGCAAAATAGCTGAACCAGGAATAGAACAAAGAACTAGTTTCATGTCTTTGTTCACGGAAGCTTTTATTGAGGGCTGATCTGGAATCAGACTTCTGTGTGCAAACCAGGCTTGCCCATGAAACTCTGGCTCCTCTTTCTTTTGTTCCAATGAAGAAATAATCATGTTCTGTTACTATTGGTTTAAATTTGTAGTCTGCATAGAGCTTCTCTGTGTGACCCAAAACCCAAGATGTGTGTTTGAGATAGAAAACAGCTGAGTTTATTGCTGTCAGCTTACCTTTCAGTTTTGACTCAGTTAAAAGCTGCCCTGCTAATTGGCTCATCATTAACGTAGCAGCCACAAGCCCCAGGCAACTTTTTAGTACATTTTTATCTACACAGGGCTAGCAGTCTGAGAATTATTATTGAAAGGCTAGCTTTTTATTATATTATTTTAAGCTCCCTCATCTCCCAATTTTATGTACCCTAACAGATTTGCTATCCCCAATAGAGATGAAAAGGCTACATTAAGTCTGTGGGAAAGGGGATGAAAACTATCTTAGAAAAAAAATCACACCACAGTCCAAAAAGTCTTCTCCTGGCTTTGGAGAGAGTAAGATACTCTTGCCTTGGAAAACATGGCTCTGTCCCCTTCAAGTAAATTCTTGCCTATGCTTTAAATATCCAGGGTGGAGATAAACATTTCTCTTCCTGAAGCTATCATCATCTTGATAGGTCTTCAGAACAAAGCCAGTATAGTTAAGAAAAATAAGCAAACTGCACTGGTAGCTTTGGCAGATTTTTATCAAGTTTGTATACAGTTGAACCCCATGGGATATAATCAGGAAGTAGTTTTGCTTCCTCCCACCAATACCCAGAATGAATTCTATCCCTTTTGAGTCGATTTTAGTCACTTAAAAAATAGTCCTGTCTTTGAGAATTAAAAAAAGCTAGCCCAGACCATTCCAAAATCAAATCATTAACTACACTGATTTGAAACTTCAGTGTCTACCTAATTCAGTCTTGTTTCAGATTTGGGAATCTTCTGAGAAGGAGTCACTGGTTCTCTACTTCCTGGAGTACTGTACTCAACCCCCATCAGACCTTCTACTTCCCCAGGTACAAGAGGAATGAAAGGAAAAAATATTACTAGAGGAAGTTTGTGTGCAGAATTCTCTTGGTTCTTGAAGAGCTTCTATGCTGGCTTTAACTAAGGACAGCCATTATGGATGATAAAGACCATACCGCATTAAGAAGTTCTGTTGCTATCTCTAAATCAACCAGTGTTTCCCCTTGCCAAGCTCTTGTGGCCCCAGACTTGACAGCTCCTGCCCTGACAGCATGCCTCTGAGAACCTCTTACTTAGTAGATAGTCTTTTAAGATAGCTTGATTCTGGATCCTTTCCCACATTTGCCTGATGCTTTGGAGGTACATTCTTACCTCTCAAAACTAAGTGCACCTCTCCTCTTCTCGCCTTAAAAATATTTACCAGAGCCAACTTATTAAGACTTCTCCCAAGAGACACTTCAACCTTTCTGGTGAACTCTGTGTTCTTACAGCAGCCCAAGGCAAGCTAATCAGCTTCTGAACCTCAGAAGGCATTCTTCAGTAGAGTATGTAAAATGTTTCCTTCTTCAAGAAGGCAACCCTAGCCTATGAGACTTTATAATGGGTTTTATTGCATCAGCTTCATCAGACTAATGATAATGAATAAGAGCAAAAAAAGAGGAAAGGCAACAACATTCTTTTCTATCCTCTTTTCCCTTCCTCAGGGAGAAGGTCTATAACTGGCTTCACTCCTATAAATCTCTTTCAGAATAATTTGCCTAATGAATTGCAACCTTTCATTTCATGAGCTAGATGTAGATGATGAGCACAGTTGTCCTAAACACAAGTTCCTCCTGGAAAAGAATGTTGAACTATTTTGCTTGTTGCCCCACAGATTTAAGAGTTTGAGTAAAGTTACAGTGCAAAGAGAAAAGTTTCTTTCCACATGCCATTGGCACAGATTCTGCCTCTGTGTCTACCAGACAAGGCTAGGAAAACCAAAAGATAAGATGATGGGGTAAAGCACTTGCTTCAATGGTTTCCTCCCCTTCCTTCCCTGCTGGACTTGTCTCTGATTAATGTGATGAGTCACTAGTACTGACCCTCACTGCTCAAAGAGCTGTGTCTAGCTCCAGTCAGCCCCACACACCCTTATCTTTCCTCAGGAGGTTGAGTATCATTTTCCCAAAAGAGCCCCAACTAATTTTCAAGAGACTTACAGACAACCTGAATAAGTCTTTAACCTTCACTTCTATAAGTATCTGAAGAAGCATATTATGAAAACTAGCTGCATACTAGAAATCAAAAATTTATAATCAGTATATATAAGCTCATTAAACATGAACTGCTTCTATTAATATCAAAAGACATCAGAAGCAGTTGACCTGTTGCACACCAAAAGATAACAGCTTGTATGGACTTTATGAACAGCAGTCACTCAGTTACTCCCATGTGTTTAGAGCTTGTGTCCCAGCTCTGTTTGTACCCAACTGGCTCACTTGCCATCCCCAATACTGGTGTGTGATAACAAAGAATAAGATCCAACTTAATATTGCCCATTATAGATAGCTAATCCTCTCAAGGAAAACTCCATATAGAGTTTCTTAGAGAATCTTAAGCCAAATGCTTGTTACTTCCAGAATTTTTTATTATATTCTCTGTAGGTAACATATAAAATCTAACAGGACAAAAAAAAACATGCATATGCTTGAACTTCTTTACCCATCACAGCTGTTGAAAGTTGAAGGGATGATGATAGACTGGAACCACAGAATAAGGCAAATTTGGCTTTTCCCCTTTCAAAGAAGTCTTTCTGGTTTTGAAAAGAAAGGAGAGCCTATAGCAGCAGTCAAATAGGGTTCATTCTGTACATCCACCCCACAGGTTGTGAAAACTGTGAGAAGGATGTAGTATAAGAAAAGGAAAATGTCTTGAGTTTCAGCCAGAGCATGGCATCGGACAGTCTCTAGTCTGGGCCAGTCCTCAGGAATATGTACAGAGAGGCAGTAGAAAAAAAAGCAGCAGAGAAGATATAATACTCAGGCTGTGCCAACCATCACCTTGTGTCTCCAGACCAGCCAACTGCATCCGCCATATCATTGGTGGCCAGTCTCAGCAAGTTATTTACTTCAGCTCTGTTCACCATGCTCACTTAGGCAGCCACCTGGTCTCACAGCCTCACAGTTGCACCAGCTTCTAAACCCTGACCTTATCTTACTTTTAAGGCTACCCCTGTCGCATGGAATTCACATGTGTGTTTGCTGCATTTGAACTGTTGGAGCCCATTGTGAGCAGTCCAATCAATTCCCCCTCACCATCCTATCCCACTCCTATTTACCGCTGTCAAAATTTGGACTGTTTCTCTAGGGACCATTATGTCTACCTATTCACATCCTTTAAATTTCTATTCTCCCTGTTCTAGTCTAAACTAGGTGGAGCTGATGTTCAAAATATTTAACAACTTGTAGGACACAGGCACCAACCAATAAGGATAAATTTCTACAGTAAAGCAACAGTACCAAGGGACAGGTGCTCATTTTCTCTGTAGAAACCCTAAAGATGAAGAAGCTAAGCTCTGTATTGTCTTTGAAAACAAAAGGCATTGTGCCTGCACATTTAAGGTTAGGGGAGGGGTATTTAGGTAACACTCATAAATATGCCTCTCTACATTTTGACATTTCAGTTTCAACTACATTCTTCTAAATGACACATTTTCCAAATGGCAAACCCATTCTTCATCGCCATCCTACCACAATGCAATTAGGAAGCTCCAAGGAAAATGCTTATTCTGAATTGGGGTTTCTTCTGCGTCCAGGTGGTTGGGAAGACCTAAACTAGTCCTCATGAATTGCCCTCTTTACTACTCCAAGGGGACTGTGCCAGGTGTTTTATCATCCTCAGATAAAGTTGTGCTATGATTTAGATATGAAATATCTACCCCAAAGCCCCATGTGTTGAAGGCTTGCTCTCCAGCTTGTAGCATTGTTGGGAAGTAGTACAAGCTTTAGGAGTTGGTCCAGTGAAAAGATGTGAGATCATTGAAGTCATGCCCTTGGAAAGAGATGCTGGGACCCTGATTTCTCAAAGTTCTGTTTTCTTTCTGGCCACAAGAAACCATGCTTCCTGCCATGATGTGATGATTCACCACAGGCTCAGTTTGGTGGAGTCAAGTGACCATGAATTACAACTTCTGAAATCATGAGCCAAAAATTTGATCCTATAATTTAATGACGGCCAATATTTTGTCACAGTGACTCCAAACTGACTAACACTCCAAACTGGAACTGAGAAGTGTGATTCAGCAGTCATTGGAATCAATTCTTGGAAGGTAATTTAGAAAAGTTAGAGAAGCAGACTAGAGAAAGCTTAAAACATTGTAAGTCAACTTTAATGCACAATCTGACTGGAGATTCGAAGACATAATACTGATAGGAATGTGGACAGAATGGATCATATATAGATTTTAGATAGGACCAGGGACTACTAGGAATTGGACTAGAAATCAGTCTAGCAAAGAACTTGTCTACATTTTTTCCATGCCTTGAGACTTCATGGGAAGTTGAATTTAAATGTGGACTCCTTAATCTAATGGAGAAAATTTCAAAACAGGACAGCATTCGGATTGTGGCATGGGTATTGTTGGCTGCTGTTATCAAAACTTACAGTAAGAATCAGGGGAAAAAAACAAAATAGGAAAATTTGAAAACTTTGAAGTTTGGCTAGAAAATAATGTAAAGTTGTAGCCAAGGAAGGTATGATTGCTAAAAGGATTGATGCCAATTAAAAGAAGCCATGTGATTTGTACTGGGGTTGTAGGAAAGGAGGCCTTAGTACCAGAACTCAACAAGAACCCATCACAGGCCTCGAGATTTTTATAGGATGAGAGCTTCTTCTGGGTGCCATGTTCATAACAGGCCAACCAAGGGAATTGTTTCCCTGAGTTTTGTTTCCAATCTTGAAGCATTCAGAGGCTTCTATAGCCATGAGCCAAGGAAGCCCAGATACTGCTCAAACTGGTGGCAGACCTTGCCATCATCCCTGTGACAGTTTTGCAGGCATGCAGATGCAAGAGTTATAGGCTCATGCAAGGTTCCACCAACTTTCAGAGGAAGACCTAGGAGCCCACAAAATGGGTGACGGGGACTAAACTTAAAGCAATTAGCCCCTGATAGGGCAATATGTAAAGCTGTAAGAGTCAAGGCAAAGATGCAATGGAGAGTGCAGGAATTCAGAGACATCAGAACAGTGAAATACCTGCTGGGGGAAGCTGTAAGAAGCAAGTAAAGCTGACCAAGAGAGAGGCTATGTATGTGGGCTGCAGTTAGATAGCAAGGCAGAAAACCCTTTGGAGGGTATATCATGTAACCATGTGCCCTGGATGCTGCACATAGGGAAATAGGATTTCAGAACCCCCGTGCTTGGCTTCAGTCTTCCTTTGGTCCCATTCTTCTATTTCCCTCTTTGGGAATGAGAAAGTTTAACCTGGATCATTTCATGCTAGAAGCATGTAACTCTCTTTTTGATTTTGCAGAGCTCACAGCTAAGGTTTATTTCCTTGAGTCTCACAGGAGACTTTGGACTTGGACTTTTGAGCAATGCTGGAACTGTTTAGACTTTGGGGATACTTGGAGATATACTAAATGCATTTTTCACTATGACTAAGACTTGGGTCTTCAGAAACTTGGGATGCATGTGTTAGGATCTAAAGTATCCTGCAAAGGCCCATGTGTTAAAAGCTTGGTCACTGGCCTGTGATGTTATTAGGAAGTATCCTAGTGGCAGGAAGTGAGATCACTGTGGGCGTGCCCTTTTGGGATATTGGAACCCTGGCACCTTCTCCATTTGCATCCTGGCCACCATGAGGTGAGCAGTTTTGCTCTGCCACATACTCCCCACCATGTTGTGTGCCTTACCACAAGCTCAAAAGCAATGAAACCAACTGGCCATGGTTTGAAACCTCTAAAATTGTGAGTCAAAATCAATCTTTCTTCCTTATTAAGTTGATTATCTCAGGTGTTTTGTTACAATGACACAAAGCTGAAAAACACAATAGTCCATCTCATTGGCATCACAGGATAAAGTTCCCATTAAAGATTTCCCAATACAAATCCTATTTTAGGCTGCTTAAGAAGTTGTCATGATTAAGACACCGGTGGCTATTTCCTGGAAATGAAAGTCTATCAGAGGTGTTTGGGAGCCCAAAGTATTATTGACACCAGCTGGGAGAGTGCTTGCTCAAGCATCTCTATCACAGTCTGACTATACCCCAAATGTAACCTAAATTTAGGCATGCTTTTTATTTCTTGCATTCCTGGGGGCTGCCAGGTTCAGACAAGGATCAGCCTAGCAGCAGTTGGCATCAAAAAGTCCCCACAGAGCCAGGTAGGAGGCAGAAAGACAATCATCTACCCAACTTCTCTGGACTTTTATTTTAAATATATATATATCCCTTCCCTCCAAAAATATATGAATTTCTTGAAAACTTTTTTCTAGAAAACTGACATCATATACCATGTGTCATCCTTAACACTAATATTCATCATAAAACTTTAATTATAAACATATCTGCTTTTAGCACGTCTTACCACTTTTAAAGCTTCAGACCAAAATACATGTACATTTGTATTTAGTCAAAATAGTCAAATAACATTAAAGACCAAAGGCTGCAAATGGAGAGCAATGCTCTCTAGAGGAATGAAATGGCCTTATCAGATGAAGGCCTTGCTCATTTGATTCAATATATTTTAGGACTCTGATCTGAAAGGAGAGCTGCTAGAGCAATTAAAAAGTAAGAACAAAAGCACAGCCATCCAACAGGAGTATGAGGCCTAAGGTTGATTTTTGTAAAAACCCAGATACATAATCTAAGTCAAGCAAGGAAACGGTCATGCATGGAAGTAGATTAGAGTAAAGCTATCCATTCAAGATATGCCGTTGCAACCTAATTGTGCTTGAACCAATAGGTCAAATGTTATACAGACTACAATATTTCTATTAAGAGTGTTTTGCCTTTATTCCTAGAAAATGTAATCCATTATTTTATAAGAAATGCTGTGTTCTAGACTTTTAAATTTCACCCAAAAAGCATGTTATTCTTCAAGTTCTCCCTTCCTCAGAAGTTACTTATGTGTTCATGAGGTCAAGAATGCGATGTTTTGGTCTTGAACATTTTATATCTTGATCTGGCAGAGGCTTGAGGTTGACACTGAGCTATACCATTGGGAGGCTATAACCATGAACACAGTTTGGATTAGAGGTGAGTCTGGAAAAGCTGGGTTCCAGGATTAAGTGACTTATTGGGGCTGGAATTTAAAAGCAAATTATGGAGTACCCAATATTGGAAACAAGGACTAAAGGCTTAATTCTCTCAAGACATAGTTCAGCAGCCAGGTAGTAAACCAGGACTAGAATAAAGTTACTTAAGAGACAGACAGAAATGAACTGAATTAGGTAGGTCAAAGGGAACCACGATAAAAGAGCAGGATCAAAGATAGCCCACTAGCTTCCATCATCTCCCAAGAGGTATCCTGAACAAAGAGTGACATGTAGCAAGGATCAGGGACATCCTGGTGTTAGAATATGACTGATCGAAACTGATTGGGTAAGCCCTGGTAAGTCTTCCTTTTGCTCTGGCTCTACTTTATTATTAATTCCACAGAAACATTAAGCATCTCTTTATATGTGATCATTTTTCTACAGTCCAACTCTCAGCCAGAAAAGCCCCAGCTTTCAAAAACGTTAGTGTAAATAACCCTTCAGTACTTTGATACTCCCAACCAGTATCGCACCTCCACTACACAGTGGGGTCTGTCAAAGGCCCTCACACTCATGTCTAACTCCAAATCAAACTTGAATGAGAGACTATTTGCTTTGGTTTCCCTTCCTGTCTCTTCTGATCCTACTAGAAGGCTTAGCTTTAAGTCCTCTGCCTTAATACCAACAGGAGTGGTACCTGGGGTCCATCTGGACCTCTGAGTCTCAGGACTGGTCCTTCAGCTCTCATTCTTTTCCTGGGGGGCAATTTGCTACCTCTCCTGAGCTCATTTGTAGTATCTCAACCTGGAGGGTCCCAAGCTAATAGTATATTACCCCATGCCATAGAATTGGGTTTATTGTATGTGGCATTACAAGATCTTGATATGATTCTTTAATCTGAATCTCCAGATTACTCTGATTTTCCAAGCCCCTAACCAGGGGTTGTACAGATTACTGCCAACAAGTCTAGATCCACTTCCTTCTGTATTCACTCCCTGGGGCAGATTCAGATCTAGAGCAGAAGCTCTTCTTTTGAGTACCTGTCTTGACTCTCCCCAGCAAGGAAAGGTCCCTCAACCCAAGGTTGCAGAGGACCCTGTGCCTTGAATCTAAGCTTTTCCCTTCATGTTCTATTGTAATTCTGCTTAAACTTGATTGCCTTCTCTAGCAGCCTGTGACCCGAAGGCAGGGACCAAGTTTTAACCATTTTTATAGTAATAAACAGTGACACAGAAGAGGAACAAAATGTGTGTACATTCGAAGAATTTTGTAGAAATAAGATTTCTTATCCGTAATGGTCAGCCAGCTTGGCTTTCTTAGTATCCCCTCACTTTCTAGTACCTAGTCTAATTTCATATTGAGAGTTTTCTGGGCCTCTTAGGAAAACTGGATTAACTGTGCTTACTTCCCTTACATTTCAGAATGGAACTGTTGCTAAATTGAGTGGCTTGCAGTATCCTCTACCATGATGATGATGCTGGTAGAGGGCATATAGGGTCATCCCAGATTTTCCTACACTCCCTGCTCTGACCATCTCATGAGAAGTAGTTGGTCACATTACCAAATTCTGTCTTGTAAACCAGAATGATTTTAAGTAATGGCATAAGTAGGCACCATTTTTAGTAAGCCTATTTCAAGGGCAACCGATCAATTCTCAGAAACAAGAGGTGTGAAAACTATGGAAGAGAAGAAATGAAGAGCGAAGGAGGGAAGGGCATTTATAAAATTTTCAGAAAACAAGTAGCCAAAAACCTGAATTCTTTGTGTGAGGGGAGATGTTGGGGATGAAACCCCAAGACCTTACAAGTGTCCTACCACTAATTTTTATACATCCTTTGACTCCTCCCTAAATTCTTAGGGAACTCACATTTAATCATGACTATAGACAAGCTTGGGTATGTTTTAGTATGTTTCAGTACATCTTATAACCTACAATATAGTCATGTTCATTTCCCTCGTGTCTCACCACCCGGGGCGGCCCGAAGGGCTGCGGGTGAGGAGACGCAGAGTCAAGCCACAGACTCCGGGAGTTGGATGGGAAGCAGCCCAAGCGCGTGGCACTGCAAGCTTGTTTGTTGAATAGGTGCACAAGCTCTTATAGGTCTGGATAGCCAATGATCTTATGGGGCCTCAAATACAGCCAGTATTAAATTTGTCTCCAGGTAGGCAGGTTCTTTCCAAGTTCTGGTCTCACAATTAGCCAGAGCAGAACGCCACACCCACAGGAGCCATTCCTCTATTCCTCCAAGTGGGTGGCCCTAGGCTAGGCCCACCTTATATTATGCCCAACACTACAGGACAATAATCAGGGCACTTTGATGAGGTAAGATCATTCCACCTGGAGCTCTGGAAAGGCACCCAAACCATAACATAGCATCTCTCCTTTGTGATGGAGTTTCCAGAACAGTCCTGATTTCAAATATTTGGTCCTGTTGTCTAACCATCTGATATTTCAACACTTTTCATTCAAACTTTATCTTCTGACCATTTCTCTCACACAGGAATCTGTGTGTCCATATTTAGAGGCTTGGGAAAGAACTGGTGCCCACTGATGATTTTCAGTACAAATGTTCTCTAATTTAGGGGGGTTTTAGCTAGAGCTGCACATTCCATGCAAAACCCTGAGACCCTGGCTGGAGTAAAGAAGCCTGAGAGCAAAGGAATCTTGGGAACAATCACACTACTTGGATGTGGAAAAAGTCTCTACAGTGTAACGAGGAGGAGGCTAGAATGGACTTGGACCACTGGTAACACAGTCACTAACAACTCCAAAATACTACATTCTAGGGCCACAAAAATCCTCTTTATATTAAATTATTTGAAGTGTACAGTATCACTAAATTGTCAATAAGATGTAACCAGTTTCCTCTAGATGCACATGACTCTTAAGAACACCATCTTAAAGGATAAGATCCCTTGCCCCTCCCTTTATTAATCAGTTCATCAAAGTTCCTAATCTTGACATTATGAAAAGATGGATGGCAGCCCATATTTCCAAGTCATTAACTTGAAAGTTTATCATTCTGGAACTGAGTTTAACTGTATTTTAGAGGGTGTACCTCTCAGCTTTTAGCCTTCCCTAGTTTGTACAGTAGCCCTATCACCAGGTAAAATGTAAAAGGTACTCTTCCATCCATTTCTACAGAAGTTCACTCTGCTTGTTAAGGTTGCATTAGTCTCTCACAGCTTTATGGGAAATTTTCCAGTCTCCATCTAATACACATCTAGCATATCTCCAAACCTAGCATCCAGGATACATTTCAGCTTTTTGAGGAGGTGTGAGAGACATCCGGGTATCCATTGTGTTCCAGACACAGTGCATATATGACACAGGTAGATAGCATATGTTCTAGAAAAAAAATCCTTCTATACGTCCTATAAACAGCATCTGTTCTGCACATGTATGAACTTTCACATAATTCACTGCATTCCTCCAGCCTGAACATTCTTTCTGACATCAGGTCAGTGACATCTCAGTAGTTCTATCAATACTTTGACAGTTAAATGATATCTTTATAAGATTTCTAAACATACTCTGGTGTGGAAAAGACGCATGAAAGACAATGATTCAAGTCATAACCCACAGGTTAAAAAAAAATCATGTGCAATGTTTTCCTTTTTCTCCCAAAAGCTAGTCTCTGGTTTCCATCCACTCTCATGGGAATGACCAAAGTGATGTTAAACTCTGTTTAACATATATTCATTCCAGAGAAGTAGAGCTATCTTCTGACTCTCCAAGGAAAATTTAGACATATCATTTTCTTATGCCCCAGCTGGAAAGCCATTACCAGGGGCCATTTGATGTAGCCAATGCCATGAGCCATCAAGCTTTGCCAACCTTGTTCCAAAGGTGTTTCCCCATTTTTCCCCGGATCCATCAGGGCCTGATTCACCAGTTCCTGGTTCACTGACTATAAATTCTGTTGACCCAACTTGAGTTTCCCAGTTTATCACTGGGAAAGCATCTATTTCTATGAACACACCATGGCCAGCTTTAATACCAATTTCTACCAGCAAGAGGATATGCCAAGAACAATCAGTTTCTGGGAGCTCCCTTTCTCACTCCCAACACTCTTCCTCCAGGAAATTCTTCCTTAGCCTGTTGTGTCTGAGAGGAGAAAATCCAAAAGTTACAGGGCCTTGAGACCTACTTGTCTTCTGAACATTTAAATACAGCCAAATGCACCAATACAACCCTCTTCAGAGTACATGTCGACTAGTGCCTTCTAATGAATTCTCCATACTACCCTCTTAATTATGTCTGCTAATATTTGGCTAGTTGTTTTCCCCTTCTTCCCTTGGTTCTTAATGTCAGGCAGGGCCCCATTTGAATCACTCTCATTCAAGTGACTCAAGTCATTCATCCCTTGCTCTCATCTTCCTTTAGTTAAGGCTCCTAGCAAACTGTTTTCTTATACCTTGACCATAGGGAAATTTCCTCACCGAGTCCAACTAGCCTCTTTCATCTTCCACCACCTACTACCACAAATCTGTCTATGAAGGTTGGAAAGGGCATTTCAAGCATCACTGTCAAGAATAAATTTGCCCAATTTTCACTATTTGAAATTGTAAAACACAGAGAAATTGTGCATTATACTGAAGCTCATTTTTCCTTTTCTCTGATTATAGTCAAGAATGGATGCTCAGATGTTTCCTTGAGTATTGGTATATGTGGGGATGTCTTCACTCTTCCCCACATTCATCAGACTTCCCAGCAGGTCAAATCTTAACCCAATAGTCACTTTTCTCAGACAGCCCTGCTCATGCTCACTGTGACTGGTAAGATGTTTATAGATTGCTTATAGAGAGCTATTTTCTGGCCCAACATGCAACATTACTCACTTTATTACCTGCCCCCATCAAAAAGCAGGGAAGATCCACAAGGACCCTTAGGGTGTGCTGCTGCTAGTCCTGATCTGCATATTTCTTTGAGGTATGTCAGTATTCCTCTCCTTCCTGGGAATCATCTAAGAGTGCATTCATGAAATACAGTACCCTAATTAACTTGAAAATGTTAATTGGGTGATTATCTTCTAGCCCCTCAATGCAGAATATACTCAATAGGATGATGATTTTGTATCCCAGCTGCCCTATTTCCCTAGCAAGACTGATATCTGAGAAGGGGAGGGCAGTATAGGCCATGACATTGACCCCTAAGCTTTATCACTGCAGCACCCATCAATTCCTGGCCTCCTCTTTCACTTTTTAACCTGTGACTCTACTCTCTTCTATTCCTCCCCAGTTCGATTAAAATGCAGGTACACACAAATGGTCACATACATTGTTATATGCAACCTCTATACCTAAGCTTCATGCAACATAGAACAAGGGGTAAAAGAGGACACTAATGTTATTTCTTAATTCTTATTAATAAAGCTCCCTCATACAATAGAGGGTCAGGAACATAAAAGGTCACAAATGTTCAAAGCATGGAGATTAGGAGTCTTCAGAGTGTAAATCCCTGGACAAAATTCCTATATTAAGCTTCACTCACTCAGGGTTCAGGGACCATTGTGGAAGAGGGAATGGAATAAGAGCCAGTGAGGAGTGACCACATGGAAATAGAATCCTAAAAGCTCCTGGGACCCTGCTTATATGAATCACAATGGTGTCAGGATGCTCAAGACCAATGCAAATTCAAGCAGACAAAATCCCAGCATGGACTGGGGGAATGGGCAGCAGACCCCAATCTTTGCTGAAGAAATATTGGCAGTTGATTACTGTTGGGTGAGGAAGAGTTATTCTTAAAGAGAGGGACTCTGGATAGGCTGATTAGACCTCAGAGGATGAACTCGCACTGAGGAACATCTGGGAACACTAACTTAACACATTAGGCCTTAACACAGAATGTATGAATTCCAGTTAGGGGGCTTGGAGGGGGATACCAGTGGGGAAGGGGGTATAAAAGTTATTGAGATGTTCTGTATGAAATACACAAAAAGATTCAATAAAAAATGCAGGTACAGATATTGATAATTTTGGCAAGTAAAATGGAGTGGCCAGGTAAGGGGAGCATACAAGAAATGATGTTATAATTACTGCATTGCTGGGAATGCATCGTGCTAAGATTTTTCTAGAATGAAAATGGCAAATGTATACACAACTTAAGGCTGTGGAGCTGACGATATCTTTGTCTTCTCACCCAGTAGGAGAGTCCCATGTAAGCTGACTTATCTTATTGAGGACACAAACAAGGAGTAGGGAACAACATGTACAGAGAGTAGGGAATAACAGTGTAAGAAATGCAGGACCTGAGGTTAGATTCTGGTTTTGACTCTCAGTTGCTAAATTCAGATCCTCAATTTAAACTTAGACCTGATGAAAACAGCAACAACCACAGAACCGTCTAGGCCTGTCACAATGCCAATAGAACCCCAAGTATGTTGATACACAAATTCTAATGTGAATAAAGGTTGTATAAATCTGATGGGGAACCCATAGTAGGGTTTTCATGATTGGTTAAACCCTACACCAAAAAGCCAAGAGTGTCCTCCAAGACAAAAGGGCCTTTTATCAGTGGGGAGACCATTAGAAATCCAAATTATCTTTCCTAGACCCTACTATCGAATAGTTCTCATTATTTAAATAAACCTAAATACCCGTGTTTGGCCCTGTATAAGAGTGAACAGTCATACCATACCTTCCTTAGTGTGATGGTGCCTGTGGGATAGCCCATACAGTGAAAACAGGGATCTGTGAACAGATATGGGAGACTTTCCAGGTCTTGGAAAAGTATAACAAGACAGCAAGCCAGTATCTTTAAGATAAATGACCTATCTAAGCCTCAAGGGGCTAGAAAATTCAATCCACATACTATTTCTCAGAAATTGAAACATGGTTCACTGAGAAAAGGGCCTATGTGACATTTTTCACAGCAGTAGCAAGTTGAGGAAACCTCTAACATCTTTGTATTTTGATTTTAGCCATATATAAAAGAGGGTTTACCATAAATTCTGTCTTCTCAGTGGCACTCTGTTCACTAATTTAAGTTCACCAAAGGACAGGTGTACTAACTCTGTCCACATTCTCTCTTCCTGGTCAGTAAGGCTACAAACATGAATTCTGTCTCTGAGGACTGACAATGTTACTGAACCACAAAAGTGCAGAAATCTAGGTGTTAAATCAAGCAGTCTGTTTACTGCGAAGGGTAGTGATAAGAGAATCTAAAGCTCAGTGGTACATGGGAAATATTAGGAGAGAAAAGTCTGATGGCAGATGCAGTAGCAGAATAGGCCAAAAAAGGAAAAGCCAGAGCTACTAAAGTAGCTTTGCAATTACTAACATTAACATCTTCTGTTGACTTAGGAAAAAAATCATTGTCATCTGTGTGCCCATCATGGAGCACTGCCTGACCAAAGCATATCTGTTTTCTAAGAAGACATTTCAACACCTAAGCACCAAGCAACACTAAGGAAAAGACGCAGAGAGGGGTTGGGCAAACTGACATGCAAAGAATGAGCCACACCTTTCCATAAAAGAATCATACTAGAACTAGAGAAATGGCTCAGCAGTTAAGAGCACTGGCTGCTCTTGCAGAGGACCTGGATTCAGCTCCCAGCATCTACAAGGTAGCTAACAACCATCTGAAAACTCCAGGGGACTCTGATGCCCCCTTCTGACCTCTTCAGGCATTTATAACATGGATGCATTTAAAAATATGCAGGCAATACATTCATATACATAAAATTAAAATATTTTTCTTAAGAAAGATTCATACTGATGACACTAAGTCTATTGTGTTTGAAAGAACACTTTCCTGATTGTGAACCCTCCAACATCATGCTAACCTAATCCTGAATCTTAAGTTCTGTGTTGTACACCAACGTGCCTATTCAGATAGCATTTTGGCATAACTCCAGTTCAAGGGGATCGAACACCCGATTCTGACCTCTGCAGGCATTATATGCATGGGTATACTTACATGTGTGCAGGCAAAGGACACACAATAGAAATTAATTTCTAAAAAATGATCTCTGGAGAGTTGTTGATTCATCAGAGATTCTGATGAGACATGTAAGAAGGAAGGAGAATTACTTCAGTCTCCACTGAGATGCCAAAACCATTTTGTCTTTCCTTGGGTAAAGATAGTAAATCCAATAGAAACCTCTTTAGCAATTTACCAGAACCTGGTAGGGGCAGAGCTGGGACAAACACGCATATTCTCATAGTTCTTTTTTCCTTTCCAGTCTGTTATATTCTGTCTACTTTTGAGGAAGAAAAAAAATTTAAAAATGAATCAAGCAAAATTCCTCAAACTGGTAACTTTCAGGACTGAACTTGAAAGATGTGAGACCGGCCAAGGGTGAGATAAGAAAATCCTCAGAAGTTGGCAGAGCCATAAAACAAACAGCAGGTGAAGAGTCAGCAGGTGTCAAGAAAGGCAAAAGTACATCTTCTGCACAAAGTAACTATTTCAACTGGGACAAATATTTGAGAGTCTACAAATGTTCTTATTACTTCGGGTAGTCCAAGACTCCACCAACTAATGACTTCAAAGTTGGTATGAAATTGAAAGCCCATGAACCTTGCAATACTGATTAAGCACATGTTGCTTCAGTTATTGCAATTACTGGTACCAGATTACTTTTATGACTGGATGGTAGTGACAATATTATTTGGGGCAAGGGATAGAGAGATGGTTCAGTGGTTCAGAACACTGGCTCCTCTTCCAGAGGACCCATGTTCAGTTCCCAGCACCTACATAGTAGTTAGCAACCGTCCATAACTCCAGTTCCAGGGGATCCAACACCCTCTTCTGGCCTCTGTGGGCATTACATGCATGGGTATAAGTCCACATGTGCAGACAAAGCACACACAAAATAGAAATTTTTAAAAAATGATTTCTGGAGACTTGCTGATTCATCAGACAGAGATCCTGTTCAGACATGTGAGAAGGGAGGAGAATTACTTCAGTCTCCATTGGGATGCCAAAACCATTTTGTCTTTCCTTGGGTAAAGATAGTAAATCCAATAGAAACCCCTTTAGCAATTTACCAGAACCTGGTAGGGGCAGAGCTGGGACAAACAGGCATATTCTCACAGCTCTTGTTTTCTTTCCATTCTATTATATACTGTCTACATTTGAGGAGGGAAAAAAAAATTTAAAAACAAATCAAGTAAAATTCCTCAAACTGGTAACTTTCAGGACTGAACTTGAAAGATGTGAGACCGGCCAAGGGTGAGATAAGAAAATCCTCAGAAGTTAGCAGAGCCATGGAACAAACAGCAGATGAAGATTCAGCAGGTGTCAAGAAAGGCAAAAGTACATCTTCTGCACAAAGTAACTATTTCAACTGGGACAAATATTTGAGAGACTACAAGTGTTCTTATTACTTAGGGTAGTCCAAGACTCCACCAACTAATGACTTCAAAGTTGGTATGAAATTGAAAGCCCATGAACCTTGCAATACTGATTAAGCACATGTTGCTTCAGTTATTGCAATTACTGGTACCAGATTACTTTTATGACTGGATGGTAGTGACAATATTATTTGGGGCAAGGGATAGAGAGATGGTTCAGTGGTTCAGAACACTGGCTCCTCTTCCAGAGGACCCATGTTCAGTTCCCAGCACCTACATAGTAGTTAACAACCGTCCATAACTCCAGTTCCAGGGGATCCAACACCCTCTTCTGGCCTCTGTGGGCATTACATGCATGGGTATAAGTCCACATGTGCAGACAAAGCACACACAAAATAGAAATTTTTAAAAAATGATTTCTGGAGACTTGCTGATTCATCAGACCGAGATCCTGTTCAGACATGTGAGAAGGGAGGAGAATTACTTCAGTCTCCATTGGGATGCCAAAACCATTTTGTCTTTCCTTGGGTAAAGATAGTAAATCCAATAGAAACCCCTTTAGCAATTGACGAGAACCTGGTAGGGGCAGAGCTGGGACAAACAGGCATATTCGCACAGCTCTTGTTTTCTTTCCATTCTATTATATACTGTCTACATTTGAGGAGGGAAAAAAAAATTAAAAACAAATCAAGTAAAATTCCTCAAACTGGTAACTTCCAGGACTGAACTTGAAAGATGTGAGACCGGCCAAGGGTGAGACACAGAAGTTGGCAGAGCCATGGAACAAACAGCAGATGAAGAGTCAGCAGGTGTCAAGAAAGGCAAAAGTACATCTTCTGCACAAAGTAACTATTTCAACTGGGACAAATATTTGAGAGTCTACAAGTGTTCTTATTACTTTGGGTAGTCCAAGACTCCACCAACTAATGACTTCAAAGTTGGTATGAAATTGAAAGCCCATGAACCTTGCAATACTGATTAAGCACATGTTGCTTCAGTTATTGCAATTACTGGTACCAGATTACTTTTATGACTGGATGGTAGTGACAATATTATTTGGGCAGGGGATAGAGAGATGGTTCTGTGGTTCAGAACACTGGCTCCTCTTCCAGAGGACCCATGTTCAGTTCCCAGCACCCACATAGTAGTTAACAACCGTCCATAACTCCAGTTCCAGGGGATCCAACACCCTCTTCTGGCCTCTGTGGGCATTACATGCATGGGTATAAGTCCACATGTGCAGAAAAAGCACACACAAAATAGAAATTTTTAAAAAATGATTTCTGGAGACTTGCTGATTCATCAGACCGAGATCCTGTTCAGACATTTGAGAAGGGAGGAGAATTACTTCAGTCTCCATTGGGATGCCAAAACCATTTTGTCTTTCCTTGGGTAAAGATAGTAAATCCAATAGAAACCCCTTTAGCAATTTACCAGAACCTGGTAGGGGCAGAGCTGGGACAAACAGGCATATTCTCACAGCTCTTGTTTTCTTTCCATTCTATTATATACTGTCTACATTTGAGGAGGGAAAAAAAAATTTAAAAACAAATCAAGTAAAATTCCTCAAACTGGTAACTTTCAGGACTGAACTTGAAAGATGTGAGACCGGCCAAGGGTGAGATAAGAAAATCCTCAGAAGTTGGCAGAGCCATGGAACAAACAGCAGATGAAGATTCAGCAGGTGTCAAGAAAGGCAAAAGTACATCTTCTGCACAAAGTAACTATTTCAACTGGGACAAATATTTGAGAGTCTACAAATGTTCTTATTACTTCGGGTAGTCCAAGACTCCACCAACTAATGACTTCAAAGTTGGTATGAAATTGAAAGCCCATGAACCTTGCAATACTGATTAAGCACATGTTGCTTCAGTTATTGCAATTACTGGTACCAGATTACTTTTATGACTGGATGGTAGTGACAATATTATTTGGGCAGGGGATAGAGAGATGGTTCTGTGGTTCAGAACACTGGCTCCTCTTCCAGAGGACCCATGTTCAGTTCCCAGCACCCACATAGTAGTTAACAACCGTCCATAACTCCAGTTCCAGGGGATCCAACACCCTCTTCTGGCCTCTGTGGGCATTACATGCATGGGTATAAGTCCACATGTGCAGAAAAAGCACACACAAAATAGAAATTTTTAAAAAATGATTTCTGGAGACTTGCTGATTCATCAGACCGAGATCCTGTTCAGACATTTGAGAAGGGAGGAGAATTACTTCAGTCTCCATTGGGATGCCAAAACCATTTTGTCTTTCCTTGGGTAAAGATAGTAAATCCAATAGAAACCCCTTTAGCAATTTACCAGAACCTGGTAGGGGCAGAGCTGGGACAAACAGGCATATTCTCACAGCTCTTGTTTTCTTTCCATTCTATTATATACTGTCTACATTTGAGGAGGGAAAAAAAAATTTAAAAACAAATCAAGTAAAATTCCTCAAACTGGTAACTTCCAGGACTGAACTTGAAAGATGTGAGACCGGCCAAGGGTGAGACACAGAAGTTGGCAGAGCCATGGAACAAACAGCAGATGAAGAGTCAGCAGGTGTCAAGAAAGGCAAAAGTACATCTTCTGCACAAAGTAACTATTTCAACTGGGACAAATATTTGAGAGTCTACAAGTGTTCTTATTACTTTGGGTAGTCCAAGACTCCACCAACTAATGACTTCAAAGTTGGTATGAAATTGAAAGCCCATGAACCTTGCAATACTGATTAAGCACATGTTGCTTCAGTTATTGCAATTACTGGTACCAGATTACTTTTATGACTGGATGGTAGTGACAATATTATTTGGGCAGGGGATAGAGAGATGGTTCTGTGGTTCAGAACACTGGCTCCTCTTCCAGAGGACCCATGTTCAGTTCCCAGCACCCACATAGTAGTTAACAACCGTCCATAACTCCAGTTCCAGGGGATCCAACACCCTCTTCTGGCCTCTGTGGGCATTACATGCATGGGTATAAGTCCACATGTGCAGAAAAAGCACACACAAAATAGAAATTTTTAAAAAATGATTTCTGGAGACTTGCTGATTCATCAGACCGAGATCCTGTTCAGACATTTGAGAAGGGAGGAGAATTACTTCAGTCTCCATTGGGATGCCAAAACCATTTTGTCTTTCCTTGCGTAAAGATAGTAAATCCAAAAGAAACCCCTTTAGCAATTTACCAGAACCTGGTAGGGGAAGAGCTGGGACAAACAGGCATATTCTCACAGCTCTTGTTTTCTTTCCATTCTATTATATACTGTCTACATTTGAGGAGGGAAAAAAAAATTTAAAAACAAATCAAGTAAAATTCCTCAAACTGGTAACTTCCAGGACTGAACTTGAAAGATGTGAGACCGGCCAAGGGTGAGACACAGAAGTTGGCAGAGCCATGGAACAAACAGCAGATGAAGAGTCAGCAGGTGTCAAGAAAGGCAAAAGTACATCTTCTGCACAAAGTAACTATTTCAACTGGGACAAATATTTGAGAGTCTACAAGTGTTCTTATTACTTTGGGTAGTCCAAGACTCCACCAACTAATGACTTCAAAGTTGGTATGAAATTGAAAGCCCATGAACCTTGCAATACTGATTAAGCACATGTTGCTTCAGTTATTGCAATTACTGGTACCAGATTACTTTTATGACTGGATGGTAGTGACAATATTATTTGGGCAGGGGATAGAGAGATGGTTCTGTGGTTCAGAACACTGGCTCCTCTTCCAGAGGACCCATGTTCAGTTCCCAGCACCCACATAGTAGTTAACAACCGTCCATAACTCCAGTTCCAGGGGATCCAACACCCTCTTCTGGCCTCTGTGGGCATTACATGCATGGGTATAAGTCCACATGTGCAGAAAAAGCACACACAAAATAGAAATTTTTAAAAAATGATTTCTGGAGACTTGCTGATTCATCAGACCGAGATCCTGTTCAGACATTTGAGAAGGGAGGAGAATTACTTCAGTCTCCATTGGGATGCCAAAACCATTTTGTCTTTCCTTGCGTAAAGATAGTAAATCCAAAAGAAACCCCTTTAGCAATTTACCAGAACCTGGTAGGGGAAGAGCTGGGACAAACAGGCATATTCTCACAGCTCTTGTTTTCTTTCCATTCTATTATATACTGTCTACATTTGAGGAGGGAAAAAAAAATTTAAAAACAAATCAAGTAAAATTCCTCAAACTGGTAACTTTCAGGACTGAACTTGAAAGATGTGTGACCAGCCAAGGGTGAGATAAGAAAATCCTCAGAAGTTAGCAGAGCCATGGAACAAACAGCAGATGAAGATTCAGCAGGTGTCAAGAAAGGCAAAAGTACATCTTCTGCACAAAGTAACTATTTCAACTGGGACAAATATTTGAGAGACTACAAGTGTTCTTATTACTTAGGGTAGTCCAAGACTCCACCAACTAATGACTTCAAAGTTGGTATGAAATTGAAAGCCCATGAACCTTGCAATACTGATTAAGCACATGTTGCTTCAGTTATTGCAATTACTGGTACCAGATTACTTTTATGACTGGATGGTAGTGACAATATTATTTGGGGCAAGGGATAGAGAGATGGTTCAGTGGTTCAGAACACTGGCTCCTCTTCCAGAGGACCCATGTTCAGTTCCCAGCACCTACATAGTAGTTAACAACCGTCCATAACTCCAGTTCCAGGGGATCCAACACCCTCTTCTGGCCTCTGTGGGCATTACATGCATGGGTATAAGTCCACATGTGCAGACAAAGCACACACAAAATAGAAATTTTTAAAAAATGATTTCTGGAGACTTGCTGATTCATCAGACCGAGATCCTGTTCAGACATGTGAGAAGGGAGGAGAATTACTTCAGTCTCCATTGGGATGCCAAAACCATTTTGTCTTTCCTTGGGTAAAGATAGTAAATCCAATAGAAACCCCTTTAGCAATTGACGAGAACCTGGTAGGGGCAGAGCTGGGACAAACAGGCATATTCGCACAGCTCTTGTTTTCTTTCCATTCTATTATATACTGTCTACATTTGAGGAGGGAAAAAAAAATTAAAAACAAATCAAGTAAAATTCCTCAAACTGGTAACTTCCAGGACTGAACTTGAAAGATGTGAGACCGGCCAAGGGTGAGACACAGAAGTTGGCAGAGCCATGGAACAAACAGCAGATGAAGAGTCAGCAGGTGTCAAGAAAGGCAAAAGTACATCTTCTGCACAAAGTAACTATTTCAACTGGGACAAATATTTGAGAGTCTACAAGTGTTCTTATTACTTTGGGTAGTCCAAGACTCCACCAACTAATGACTTCAAAGTTGGTATGAAATTGAAAGCCCATGAACCTTGCAATACTGATTAAGCACATGTTGCTTCAGTTATTGCAATTACTGGTACCAGATTACTTTTATGACTGGATGGTAGTGACAATATTATTTGGGCAGGGGATAGAGAGATGGTTCTGTGGTTCAGAACACTGGCTCCTCTTCCAGAGGACCCATGTTCAGTTCCCAGCACCCACATAGTAGTTAACAACCGTCCATAACTCCAGTTCCAGGGGATCCAACACCCTCTTCTGGCCTCTGTGGGCATTACATGCATGGGTATAAGTCCACATGTGCAGAAAAAGCACACACAAAATAGAAATTTTTAAAAAATGATTTCTGGAGACTTGCTGATTCATCAGACCGAGATCCTGTTCAGACATTTGAGAAGGGAGGAGAATTACTTCAGTCTCCATTGGGATGCCAAAACCATTTTGTCTTTCCTTGGGTAAAGATAGTAAATCCAAAAGAAACCCCTTTAGCAATTTACCAGAACCTGGTAGGGGCAGAGCTGGGACAAACAGGCATATTCTCACAGCTCTTGTTTTCTTTCCATTCTATTATATACTGTCTACATTTGAGGAGGGAAAAAAAAATTTAAAAACAAATCAAGTAAAATTCCTCAAACTGGTAACTTTCAGGACTGAACTTGAAAGATGTGAGACCGGCCAAGGGTGAGATAAGAAAATCCTCAGAAGTTGGCAGAGCCATGGAACAAACAGCAGATGAAGATTCAGCAGGTGTCAAGAAAGGCAAAAGTACATCTTCTGCACAAAGTAACTATTTCAACTGGGACAAATATTTGAGAGTCTACAAATGTTCTTATTACTTCGGGTAGTCCAAGACTCCACCAACTAATGACTTCAAAGTTGGTATGAAATTGAAAGCCCATGAACCTTGCAATACTGATTAAGCACATGTTGCTTCAGTTATTGCAATTACTGGTACCAGATTACTTTTATGACTGGATGGTAGTGACAATATTATTTGGGTCAAGGGATAGAGAGATGGTTCAGTGGTTCAGAACACTGGCTCCTCTTCCAGAGGACCCATGTTCAGTTCCCAGCACCTACATAGTAGTTAACAACCGTCCATAACTCCAGTTCCAGGGGATCCAACACCCTCTTCTGGCCTCTGTGGGCATTACATGCATGGGTATAAGTCCACATGTGCAGACAAAGCACACACAAAATAGAAATTTTTAAAAAATGATTTCTGGAGACTTGCTGATTCATCAGACCGAGATCCTGTTCAGACATGTGAGAAGGGAGGAGAATTACTTCAGTCTCCATTGGGATGCCAAAACCATTTTGTCTTTCCTTGGGTAAAGATAGTAAATCCAATAGAAACCCCTTTAGCAATTGACGAGAACCTGGTAGGGGCAGAGCTGGGACAAACAGGCATATTCGCACAGCTCTTGTTTTCTTTCCATTCTATTATATACTGTCTACATTTGAGGAGGGAAAAAAAAATTAAAAACAAATCAAGTAAAATTCCTCAAACTGGTAACTTCCAGGACTGAACTTGAAAGATGTGAGACCGGCCAAGGGTGAGACACAGAAGTTGGCAGAGCCATGGAACAAACAGCAGATGAAGAGTCAGCAGGTGTCAAGAAAGGCAAAAGTACATCTTCTGCACAAAGTAACTATTTCAACTGGGACAAATATTTGAGAGTCTACAAGTGTTCTTATTACTTTGGGTAGTCCAAGACTCCACCAACTAATGACTTCAAAGTTGGTATGAAATTGAAAGCCCATGAACCTTGCAATACTGATTAAGCACATGTTGCTTCAGTTATTGCAATTACTGGTACCAGATTACTTTTATGACTGGATGGTAGTGACAATATTATTTGGGCAGGGGATAGAGAGATGGTTCTGTGGTTCAGAACACTGGCTCCTCTTCCAGAGGACCCATGTTCAGTTCCCAGCACCCACATAGTAGTTAACAACCGTCCATAACTCCAGTTCCAGGGGATCCAACACCCTCTTCTGGCCTCTGTGGGCATTACATGCATGGGTATAAGTCCACATGTGCAGAAAAAGCACACACAAAATAGAAATTTTTAAAAAATGATTTCTGGAGACTTGCTGATTCATCAGACCGAGATCCTGTTCAGACATTTGAGAAGGGAGGAGAATTACTTCATTCTCCATTGGGATGCCAAAACCATTTTGTCTTTCCTTGGGTAAAGATAGTAAATCCAATAGAAACCCCTTTAGCAGTTTACCAGAACCTGGTAGGGGCAGAGCTGGGACAAACAGGCATATTCTCACAGCTCTTGTTTTCTTTCCATTCTATTATATACTGTCTACATTTGAGGAGGGAAAAAAAATATTTAAAAACAAATCAAGTAAAATTCCTCAAACTGGTAACTTTCAGGACTGAACTTGAAAGATGTGAGACCGGCCAAGGGTGAGATAAGAAAATCCTCAGAAGTTGGCAGAGCCATGGAACAAACAGCAGATGAAGATTCAGCAGGTGTCAAGAAAGGCAAAAGTACATCTTCTGCACAAAGTAACTATTTCAACTGGGACAAATATTTGAGAGACTACAAGTGTTCTTATTACTTAGGGTAGTCCAAGACTCCACCAACTAATGACTTCAAAGTTGGTATGAAATTGAAAGCCCATGAACCTTGCAATACTGATTAAGCACATGTTGCTTCAGTTATTGCAATTACTGGTACCAGATTACTTTTATGACTGGATGGTAGTGACAATATTATTTGGGGCAAGGGATAGAGAGATGGTTCAGTGGTTCAGAACACTGGCTCCTCTTCCAGAGGACCCATGTTCAGTTCCCAGCACCTACATAGTAGTTAACAACCGTCCATAACTCCAGTTCCAGGGGATCCAACACCCTCTTCTGGCCTCTGTGGGCATTACATGCATGGGTATAAGTCCACATGTGCAGACAAAGCACACACAAAATAGAAATTTTTAAAAAATGATTTCTGGAGACTTGCTGATTCATCAGACCGAGATCCTGTTCAGACATGTGAGAAGGGAGGAGAATTACTTCAGTCTCCATTGGGATGCCAAAACCATTTTGTCTTTCCTTGGGTAAAGATAGTAAATCCAATAGAAACCCCTTTAGCAATTACCAGAACCTGGTAGGGGCAGAGCTGGGACAAACAGTCGTATTCTCACAGCTTTTGTTTTCTTTCCATTCTATTATATACTGTCTACATTTGAGGAGGGAAAAAAAAATTAAAAACAAATCAAGTAAAATTCCTCAAACTGGTAACTTTCAGGACTGAACTTGAAAGATGTGAGACCGGCCAAGGGTGAGACAAGAAAATCCTCAGAAGTTGGCAGAGCCATGGAACAAACAGTAGATAAAGAGTCAGCAGGTGTCAAGAAAGGCAAAAGTACATCTTCTGCACAAAGTAACTATTTCAACTGGGACAAATATTTGAGAGTCTACAAGTGTTCTTATTACTTCGGGTAGTCCAAGAGTCCACCAACTAATGACTTCAAAGTTGGTATGAAATTGAAAGCCCATGAACCTTGCAATACTGATTAAGCACATGTTGCTTCAGTTATTGCAATTACTGGTACCAGATTACTTTTATGACTGGATGGTAGTGACAATATTATTTGGGGCAAGGGATAGAGAGATGGTTCAGTGGTTCAGAACACTGGCTCCTCTTCCAGAGGACCCATGTTCAGTTCCCAGCACCCACATAGTAGTTAATAACCGTCCATAACTCTAGTTCCAGGGTATCCAACACCCTCTTCTGGCCTCTGCGGGCATTACATGCATGAATGTGCAGGTAACACACTTACACATGTTCAGGCAAAACACACACAAAATAGAAATTTAAAAAATGATTTATGGAGACTTGTTGATTCATCAGACAGAGATCCTGTTCAGACATGTGAGAAGGAAGAAGAATTACTTCAGTCTCCACTGAGATGCCAAAGTAATGTTTTTTCATGGCCTATGTTCTTACTACAGACATTAACTGGATCTGAACTTGTACCTGCAACGTTAAGAAGGAACCAACAAAACCATCCTTAAATCATTTTAAAGTTAGTGTGAAGATTGAAGCTGTCAATAGAAAAAAAATCTCTGATCTTTCCTGACATAATTGGAGTTGTCAAAAAAAAATTTCCAAGTCACATTTGATGGCTAGAATGGACCACTTAATTATTGGTGCAAATATTTAACTCCCAGGATATTTCCCAGCTTGATAGTGTTGTCTGCCAGGAGATGTACTGCAGTTACTTTGAAATATTGCTGAAAACTATCCAAGAGTCACCAGGCCTTTGAAAGATGAAACAACAGTCACAGCCTTCATTGCAAACAATTCAGGGAAAACATTCTTCTGTCTCCAAAGACTGCTTAACAAGAGGGAACTCATGTGTGGCACTGTAAACACAACTAAATACACACAACTGGAGAGGTCACCGGTCCTATAGAAAGCCCACATCTGTCACATGCCTAGACAAACAATTTCTTATTATATAAAGTATGGATCCTTATATTTACAGACAAGTAAACCAGTCACCACTAACCAAAGAAGTTTCTTTTGCAACAGTGGTGTCTAGTACAGAGATCCACTACTGGCCACATATAGGGAACAAGTGTCTGTGAGATGCCCAGTCCTAAATGACACATCTACAACAGCATTTCCATACCTAAAGATCACAGAACATAGTAGAACAGGGGATGGAGAGAATACTAATATACCTCTCAACTCTCAATGAAGTCACCTCATACAACAGAGGAAGAGGTACACAGATCACCACAACTGGTCAAAGTATAGGGAATAAGGGACTGCAGTGTGTGTGTCCCTGAATAGGACTACTATATTAAACCTTACCCATCCATGATTCATGGACCATTGAGGAACAGGGGATGGAACGATGGGCAGTGCATGACCATAAGCAAAAAGAGCTCCTGGGAACTTGCTCATATGAATTTAGAGCAATGGTGACAGAATGCACAAGACCCATGCAGACTCAGATAAAAATAAACAGCATAGAACTGCAGAAAAGGGCAGGAGGTCCGAACCTTAGTCAAGGAACTATTGGCAGCTGATCACTGATGGATGAGGGAGAGTTATTCTTAAAAGAGTGCTGCTAGATAGGCTGCCCAGGCTCCAGTGGATGAATTCACACCAAGAGACAGCTGAGTACACAAACTTGAATCAACAGATCCTAATATATAAAACAATGTGTGAAATCCTGTAAGCAGGCTATTGAGGGTGTGGATAGGGGAAATCTTAAAACGTACTGTATGAAATCTACAAAATTTCAATAAAAACTATACATTGAAAAAAACTTGTCATGTGAATAGAAAGCCAAGAAAATAGAAAAAAATACATTCCTATTGTTTTTGTTCTACATCATTTTCTTCTGATGAGGATGTTGCTTTAGAGTCACCTAAAATAGTGCTGCCCCGGCTAGAGAGATGACTCAGTGGTTAGGAACCTTTGCTGTTCTTCCATGGGACCCAGGTTCAATTCCCAGGATCTGCATGGCAGCTAACAACCATCTGTAACTCGTTCCAGGGGATCTGGCGCCCTCTTCTGGCTTCTGCGGGCATTGCATGCCATGTGGTATACTTAAATACATGCAAGCAATACACTCATACACAAAAAATAAAAATGTTTTAAAATAATGATGTCTACAGTTTGTATATAAATAAACATGAAGTTTGTGGCTCATTTCTGGATCCAAAGAAAATTCATCAACTACTTGATAACTTTCACCCTGACCTTAGGAATGCAGTGCTGATTTGGATCTTGCAGGCCTCTGTGGATTGTGCCATTCAGGCTAATACTGCGTTTCTGTTTCTTAAGCCAGATAATCCATTTATAGGCAATTCTTCAGTCTCCAAGAGTGTTTCTGAAATTGTTAGGCACCTCAAGCAGAGCTCAGTTAAATAATAAAAAACCTCAACCTCAAAAGACAAGGACAGTACAATCTAACTGAAGAAAAATACATTTCAAGTTATCTTGCTGTACCTGACACCAGTATCCTGAAACAAGACTTCTGTAAGGACCCTTCAACCTGGCCTGTGCATGACGTGATACAGTTTATGAAACATGCTCCTTCTCACATATCAGGCCTCCTTTGTGACTTCTTTAAGCATTATGACATTGATGGAAGTGCCCTGCTACTCTGAACACCTTACAACTTTAGGTGATACAACATTGATGGAAGTGCTCTACTAGTCTGAACACACTGCTACTCCTGAAGAATGATCTGATGATTGAGTATATGGGGTTCATGGTGGGGGGGCAACATTAAAACTGTTACTGCATGAAAGAACTTGAAGTAAAATATAATTGAAAAACTTCCAGTTTAAATTAGAGATAATTCTCAGGTATACTGAAAACATTTTACTTTAAAAATAATTTTCTGAGGCTGAAAAGATGGCTCAGGGGTTAAGAGTACTGACTTCTCTTTCAGAGAAATTCAGTGCCCAGCATCCACATGGCAGCTAACAATCATCTGTAACTGTAATTACAGAGGATCTGACGCTCTCTTCTGGCCTCCACAGGCACTGCATGACACAAAGGCACATACATGAAGGTAAAACACTCATACACATAAAAATTAAAAATAGTTTTCTTCTTGGCAGTTAGTTCATAAACGACTTCTATTAAAATGTTTATCAAAATTGTAGCTGTACACTGACAATCCAGGCTCACTCTAAGTTTCATTTAGTATGTTAGCACTAGCATACTTAAAACTGTCTTTTGATTATTTTTATTGTAGAGTGTACAGATGTACTTCATGTAGCAAACGAAGGAAAGTCTTTGATTTGGGTTAATTTTTATATGTACAACTAAACAGCTAAATTCCAAAGGGAAAAATACCAGCAACTATAATGAAGAGATTTTTCTTCCTCAGAAGAGAGTTAGACTCACTTGCAGCTGTCTTTTACTTCTCAGTTATGTCTGACTTTACAGTGTTCCTACATGTTCTACTAGTGTCTAGTAAGGTCAATACCATGTAAATCATTTTCCTTTGTTGTTAGTATCCTCAGTATTATATTTGTCCATATTTAATGGGGAAAAAGTTTCTAAGTTTACACAAAATGTTCTTATCAGTGGCTTAAGAAATGACTCAGTGGTTAAGAGCACTGGTTGCTTTTGCAGGAGACCCAGTTTGGTTCCCAGCACTCACTTGGCAACTAACAACTGACTGTAACTCCACTTCCAGGGGATCCAATGCCGCCTTCTGGCTTCTGTGGGGATTGTACGCACGTGGTGCACTTATAGACATGCATGTAACTCATACAATAAAAATAAATCCGTTTTTGATAAATTTTTAACTGTAGAATAGATTTTAAAATAACTTTGTGCAGATTTTTATTCTATCAGTGATTTGGAGTTGGGTAAACTTTTTCAATGAAATACCTATTTTATAGATTTCTATATTTTTGATAAACTTATTTTTAAAATTTAGTATGGCACTTTTACACTGCCACAGAGGTAAAGAACTATATGCAGAAGCAGAAGAGATGGCTCAGCAGTTAAGAAAATGGGCTGCTCTTGCAGAGGATGCAGTTTGGTTCCCAGCACCCATAGTGTGGCTAACAACAGTCTGTAACCCTAGTTCTAGGGGATCTTACACCCTCTTCTGATCTCCAAGAACACTGTACACACATGATGCACTTACATGCAAGAAAGCAGAACACACACATAAAATTTAAAAAGAACTATGTATGTTTATTCTTTAAAAAAATACGTGCATCGGACAATAAAAATACAGCACATGGCATAATGGCTACTCTGGTGAAACTTTGTTCATGAGAGAAAACAATAGTGTTCCTTCCTCCTGAAGAGCACGCCATCAGCATTTGCTTGAGCAACAAACTTGGGTGATTCCTGCAACTCAGGGTGGTGTAATATTAGTCACAGAAATCTTGGCAGTTTTCCCTGATTTTTATACCCATCTGAAAAATATCCTTAAACCACTAATTCTGAAAGATTGTGAAACTGAGCCTGTGGAGAGGCTGCACCCTGGTTGGATGGAGACACAGAACTGACAGAGGAGCAAAAGAACCAAATTGTTAAAATGGAATTAGGAGTTGTTTTACAGTGGGAAGACTGCAGCATAAAACCCTCTTCAACACATCAGGAGGCAGTTCAATGTCTTATTTGCCACAGTGAGTCCCTGGATGCCACCACCTCAAACTGACTTAGACCTGATATTCACAGAGGGATCTTGTCAGGCTGCATAATGGTTGGCAGTAAAGGCACTTAATGTAGAGATTCTCACATTACTATGAACTGACAATGCAAGTGACATTGAGCCTTGGCCATCAGGAAAGGCATTTATGAATCAGCAAACTATTTGCAGCTTACACAGAGATGACACTAAAAATAGTTTGCAAATGCACTCATTTATATCTGAAGAGCTATCATCACAAGCTTCTATGCTTCCTGAGGTTGGAGCTGAAGCAGGAGCATTCAGCACAATTATGAATGAGCTCAAAGAGAAACACATTAAAAAAAAACTTTCCATACATGAAAGTGCTCCAAATGGATGACCATGAGACTATTACTCCAGGGAACTTTCTTAATCTCCACAAGGTTGCAAACACAAGTTATTGGAAACTTCAGGGACCACAGATCAAACAAGGAGTCTATGTCAACACTCTCAGATAAGGAGATTCAAGATGCATTGATGTAACCGCCCCTGAGGAGCAAGAACTGTCAGGAATAAACTCCGTAGGTCTAAAGACTGCCTATGGAGTGACCTACCAGGACCTGTTCAATTCTTTATCGATACAGTTTCTACCAACATCTTTCTCTTCCTTCTCTTCCATGAGTTCATCAAGACCTTGAGAGGTCATCATTCTTGATTCATTTTAGAAAAAATTGTGTGTGTGTGTGTGTGTGTGTGTGTGTGTGTGTGTGTGTGTGCACACATCATCTGCTACCATCAGAACCTCTCAGCTTACTTTTAGGTGATAAACTATCCTTAGGGCCTAGATAAGCTCAGTAGCTGCACTTGCAGAGGACCCAGAGGCAGCTAACAACCATCAATAACTCCAGTTCCAGGGGACCCAATACCCTCTTCTGACCTCCATAAGCATTGCACAACATGAATGCACTTACATACATGCAGGTAATACACTCATACACATAAAAATATATTTAAAAGAAACTATCCTTAGATTGGCTCCCATATTGGAACGTTCTTTATCCTGCCCAACTAATTTACTTAGTTCTGAACTATTTATTTCATTATATTTGGAAGGCACATTAATTCTACCATTGTTTGGGGTTTCATTTATAAGTGAGAGCTCTCAAAGGAAAATGGTGTTATTACTTTTTAATGTGTAATGTTTACAAGCTAGAACATTCAGTTACAAATATATTAGCTATTGTGCTAAATGCCAATAAAATGTTCACTAGGGTAAGAATGTACATTTTCTCTTTGGAATACCAAATGTGCTTCAGACAATAATGCATCTGTATAAATGACTATTTTGCCTGTGTTGTTCTTGATAACAGATTCTTAAACTTGATCTTCTTACAAATTATATAAAAATGCTATGCTGGAGAGATGGCTCAGCGGTTAAAAGCACTGTCTGCTCTTGCAGAGGACCTTGGTTTGATTCCCAGCACCCATGTGGTAGCTAACAACCATTTGTAACTCCAGTTCCAGGGAATCAAAGGCCTTCTTCTGAACTTCACAGGCATTGCACAACACAGGTGCACTTACATACATGTAGGCAATACACTCATACACATAAAAATACTTTTAAAAGATGCTGTGTCCAGTTAAATTGTACTCAGATATTTGTATAAAACACTAAGTTTTTCAGTCTTCATATATTAAAAATATGAAGTTAACTAGAGCAAAAAAAAATAATAAAAACAACTTAAGGATTAAAGCCACTTTGTCTCCTGATAGGTAGATGAATTTTCATGTTCTGATGTCAAGACAGGCATTGAGAGACTTTTGGGATATAAGAAATGAGGTCACTGAGCTAATGTATATAGGTGCAGATTAAGCCAAAGAGTACCAAAATTTGCTTTCTTAAAGGGACTAAAATGTCTGAAGAGGTTGCAGAGAATACAGTTGGAAGCTCAGAAGAAATGGACAGACAGGAGAGTGCAGCAACGGAAGACCAAACAAAGGAGATATGTGGCCTATGAAAAAAATTCTCAGAGCACAGAAAAATGAGCAACTTTGTTTCCTACTCCAAGCAAAGCTAAAATTTCTGTTGCTAGCCCCCAATTCTCAACTCCACAAAGAGAAGCAGTATTTCAAACTGAGGTGACAAGAGCAAAAGAAGAAGGGCTACAAAAGACTTTCGGAAAAAACAAGGAGGGAAATTCAGTTATCTTCAGGAATATGGAAAAAAGCAGCACATGGATACGTTCAAAGCTGGTGGGAAACCCTTTGATGTATCTGGGAGAATACTGGCTCCTAGCATCTCGAAGTGAGAACCATAGCCAGGTACCTTAGCTACTGAGACAAAACACTTCTCCTCTCATATTCATGCCACTTCTGCTTCCATTAGGTCAATTATTTCTGGGTTTCATCAGAGGACCGTTTATTTACTCCATTTCTCTAACATTAGTCTCCCCTGCCCTCCTTAACACTGCTCTTGTGCCTCTTAAAATCCAGATTTGCTCATGTACTCCTGTCTTGCATCCCACCAGCTCCTCCTGCACTTGACACTCTTACTCAATTTCTTTTCATGGTACTAGGCATTGAACCCAGGATCTCATGCATGCTAGGCCCACTGCTCTACCACTGAACTACATCCTGAACCCCCTCTTAGTTTACTTCAGAACTTTACCATTTTCTTCCCTTCTTTTGATGATTCTACTCCCCTGTAACTAACTAGGTAAGAATTAGTGTATCGAGTATCCCTTCCTTTTGTATGGCTTTCCTATTCAATAAAATTTGATTATGAAGATTTCATGACATGAAATCTACCTGTCCCCACAGACTTATGATACACAAAAGACGTATCTAAAATCTCTTTTTGAATCTATAAGGACCATTACTGACACAATCATTCACCTTAGTTGTTCTTTATCTCTGTCCGGAGTATCTATCTGCCACTCAGGTTATCTAATAACAGCCCACACCTAAGTCTGTGTAAGTCACCAATTCAAAGCAACTTTTACTGCTTTCCACAGTAAATAGTTACAATTGTTTCTGGGGGTTTTGTTTGTTTAATGAGACAGGGTCTCCCTGTAGCCCCGGTTAACCTGGAACTCATTATGTAGACCAGACTGGCCTTCATCACACAGAGATCCACCTGCTTCTGCCTCCTGAGAGCTGAGATTAAAGGTATGCACCACCATACCCACTCTTTTTAAATTTATTATATTTTACCAAGTCTAAGTGATGTTCTCAGTTATATCTTTAAAGAAACCATTTCTAAATATTCAGATTCATATTAGCAAGACTCCACAAGATGCAAGGCAGAAAATTATATATGATCCTAAGTTCCAGAAAACAATCTGAAAGCCCAGGGACGGTTCTGCAATTGTTTCTTGTCGGTTCACTTCCCCAAATCCACAACATGACATGACAGTTTCATTGTTTTAGTCATAATACAAAAGCAACATGAGGTTATGAAATAAATCTCTGGTATCAGACAGATTAGGATATTGCCACTTATTGGCCATGTTTATCTTAGACAAGTCTATTTGTCCTCTCTTAACATCAGTTTCTGGGTCTTTTCAAGGGAAACTACTTGACAAAGTTTTTTTTCAGTGTTTTAATTGTGCATGTCTAATGAGAATATGAAATTTTAATATATTTGTACATAGTTAAGTACCTATTATAACCAAGAAAATTAACATATCGTTTCACATACTTTTGTAGTTTAGATCTTGAATGTCCCCCTAAAGCTCAATTGTTAAAAGCTTTGTCTCTGATGCAGCAATGTTTAGAAGTGAAGCCTTTGCCTTTGGAGTAATTGGATTATGAGGGCTCTGACCTCACCATCAGTGGATTAATCCATTCAACATATTCATGGTTTAATGAATTTGGGGAAAGGAGCTTTGTTATAACGATAAGTGTTCTCTCTACTCCCTGGCTACCAAACCACACCACTCAGTTACCTCACCACATACTCAGTGACAGGACTAAGTGACCACGGACTAAAACCTCTGAAACCTTGAGCCAAAATAAGCATTTCCTTCAATTAAGTTGTTTAAGTCAGGTATTTTGGCACAACAAAGTTCATACACATACACACACACACACATAGTGGTGGTATGAAGTACTTGCTGTGGCTACCTATGACCATGAGGTTTAGAATCCTTTGGAACTAGCAATAGAAATTTAGCAAATTTTGGAATCATGGAGTAGAAAGAGCTTAGAATGTTACAGAGTAAATTCTAGTGTGAGCTCAGACTATACTGAGGATTATAGGCATTAAAGGCTGCTTATGATGAAAATGATGGCTCCAATGATGGAAATGAAGATCACTGGGAACTAAAAGTAGAGACCATTGGGATTACATTCTGACAAGTAACTTGAATTTTTCCATGCCCTGAGAATTTGTAGGAGACTTAAAGGTGACAGGCTAATTTCACAGAAAATTTCACAACATCATAGCATGAAGTGGTACTGCTAGCTGCTTTTAGTCAGACCTACAGTGAGAATCATGACAAACAGGCAGTTTTGAAAAACTTGCTATTTGACCAGAAAAGGAGCACATGTAAAGATGTCCTCAAAGATGTGGTCAAAGATGTGATTGTTAAAGAAACTAATGTCATCAAAAAGAAGCCAAGTATTTTACACTGAGATAGTAAGATGGTTTTAGAACATCTGGAGAATCAACAAGATCCCACCCATCACAGTGTGCTTAAAAGGGTATAAAAATGTAAATTTATTTAAAAATCCTTTAAAATAGAGGCCCACGGTGTTGTTCACTTGAGACAGCTTAGGAAATACTTTACCCAAGATTTTCTTAGCTATCCAAGCATTCAGAGACTGCTACAGCTGTAGCTGTGCTCTAAGGAGGCCTGAATTGCTGCTACCGGCTTTTAGAAGCCCTTGGTATTGTGCATGTGATGGTTGTATAGGCATGCAGATTCAAGAATTATGACCAAGATTTCAAAGGAAAGCCTTGAAGTCCAGGGTCAGAGTCTGAAAAACAGCCCCTAAGAAGGCAATGTAGGAAGCTCTGAGAGTGAAGCCAAAACTGCAGTAGAGACCCCACGAAGTTAGAGATACCAGAAATAAGGAACGCCTGCCAAGGGAAGCTGCTGGAAGTAAATAAGAGATAAACCACAAGGGAAGGTTATATGGGCTTCAATACATTTTCAGTATTAAGAGACAGTTCAATGGAAAATTTATTCTTACGGCAATTTTTACAATGCAAGTCCTTGTGGACTCATTTAGGAAAAGATGAGATGTTCAGTACTTGCCTTTTGAAAGTGTCATAGAATAAGAGGTATTGGTGGTCAATACTAAACTAACGGAGAACCATTAGGGGTAGGTAGATCTTTACTCCACACTGTATGTATAAGGCCAATTTTAGCTCACTTCTGCTAGAAATTTTTACAACCATTTGATACTTCACATGTCTTATAAAAAGAATCTTTATGGTCCCCCTGGAAACCCACAACCTTCAATATAAGAACATGAAGAATTACCTGACCAAGGTCAGTTATCTTTTTTGTTTCTTTTAGATTTCTGCTAGTAGACTGCTTCCCTTTATCCTTGGACAATGAAGGATTTTTATTATTATTATTATTTAGAGGACAAAATTATTAGAAATTAAAGTTTTATTCCAAAAATGTTATAGTCCCTTTCATCTTTGGATACCAATATAAAGACATAACTGAGCCCTCCAAACACCTAACAATCAATAACCTTATCTTTAACAAATGGAGGCTGTTTTCATCTTTTCCTGGCAACTTGGCAGCACTAGAATTCCAATCAAACACACTGTCATCAGAGATCCCTGGTTTCAAATCTCCATGATGATTTCACCTATATTTTCCTCCTGGAAGAAAAGTTAATAATTCTTTTCTTGAATTTGACTTTGAATGGGTAGGACTTCTGATGTCCAGAAAAGAAATACTTCTATGAAGCCTTGGAAATTTAAGAGTTGGTGTAAATTGGAAAAGTAAAATTAGTATAATCATGCAACTAAATGAGAAATCAGACTTTTTCTAAGCAAATATGTCACAAGCTTGAGTAATTCTAAACTGAATTGGTAAATTCAGAAAGTATTTATTGAGTGCTTGCTTTTTCCTTTGACCTCTGAGATTTTTTTTAAAATGAATTTTAAAAGGTTCCTCTCATCATGGCATTTGTAGACTTTGAGAAACAAAGCAAATAGTGACAATGGCAGAATGCAAAATATCAGAGTATCAGAAGAGAATTAGGGAAAATTTCTCAATGGGAAAATCTTCCCCATTCACCCATACAAAGGGAAAAGTCGTTTTCCATGGCATGAATTCAGGTAGGCCATTTCAACAAAAAGGGAAAAAAAGTATGAAATCCAGGTAGTAAAACAGCAGTACAAATTTGGAAAGCATAACTTTCACACAGCCGAAGACCAGAAGCCAGAAGGGCCAGTAGAAACACAGGAAGCTGGAGCATCAGACTGGAGTAAGGCAGAGAAATATGCTCGCACGTTTGCCAACAACAAAAGACCTGATGCTACAGACTGTGCAATTTATTGATTCAGAAAGGAATTCACCCATACTAAGCTTACTTGCTTTGTGATTTTCAGGAAAATAAGGGATTTTATCAGTGACTACTTTAAGCTGAAAGAGTTTTCAGAGAAAGGGTGAGAGAGGAGGAATGATGTTTCCTCAGATTAAAGCTTTGGAAAGATAGTACTCCTAATTTTGTTAAGCTAAATCATTCATATGATGTCCATATTGGAATGTCAGTCATTTACCCACGCTTCGGGTCAATGTGAATCCAAAGAAATATATGCAGGCAGTTCTTGTCTCAGTGTGTTTGAGCAGTAAAGACATGTGCTCTGGTCTCTCCGATGTATCATCATAGAAACTAAGTGCACAGGAATCACTGAACACCTCTATTATCAGAAGAATGGACCAGAGAAACAAGGGATGCTCTTCTATTGACATTGTCTATCTTCGTGCATGTAGAGAAACCAGGGAGTGATTTTAAATTCACAAGAATAGTTCTTCTCATTCAGAAAAGTTATCTACTAAGAAATGGATTGGGAGGAAACTAAAGAGGAATCCAAGTGTTCTGTCTGCAGAGAAGGCTTCCGGGGAAGGGGCCTGAAGACAAGAAAGGAGAATTTTAACTGTACTAATTTTGATGAATAGTGCAATATGACATTGAAAGGATGAAGACAGCTTGCATTTACAGAAATTTTTCTTGTACTTTCAACAATTCCTATCACTTCTTTTCAGAAAAAGGAGGCCCTCAGAGTCCTTATATTTGACAACTCATTGGACGATTCCCTCTCTACCACAAGGTCGTTATTACCAGAGGATCTTGGCTCTATAAATCCTTGCATCTATAAATGGGGCATCTATCAGCAAAGACTCTTAATTGACCACAAGCCCACTATCTCCAGAGAAAGCAGAAACTCTTTATGGAAATGTGTGGTCTTATGTGAGACTACACCTGGTAGCTTTGCTAGAGATTCCTTCAAGTCCTACGGCTTTAGATGTCCCAGTTTATCACTGTGCATAAGGACTTAACGTCTAGGGACTACTGGGAACAAAAAAGCATGAATGAATTTATTACTTAAAATTTAGCTTTACAGATATTTTTTCATTATGAAATACAGGCAAATTTCCTTTATAAAAATTGTTTTCAGAGCACTGAGTACAATCTAAGAGTTGTGTAAACTTCTAAATTACTTAAGAAGACATAAAGCAGATTTAAGATTATGAAACCCAAGTGTAAAGAAAGTAAGACAGGGAAAAGATACTTCTGGCTTCCATGTTTCCATGCCTTCTGGATTCTTCATCAGCTCACATTATTTCTATAAGTAATGTGTTGTTCACTTTGCCCCTTCCTCCATGAACAATGGCTTTACATTTACATAGTGAAGAAATAAAGACAGATGTCACGTCTCCTTGAGTACATAATGCATAATTTCTAATACATTCTGGACCTAGACATGGCTAATGAAAGAATTTTAAAACTTGTGGCCATTTCTTAGTAGATAACTTTTCTGAATGAGAAGAACTATTCTTGTGAACTTAAAATCACTCCCTGGTTTCTCTACATGCATGAGATTGACACTGTCAATAGAAGAGCGTCCCTTGTTTCTCTGGTCCATTCTTCTGATCATAGAGGTGTTCAGTGATTCCTGTGCACTTAGTTTCTATGATGATACATTGGAGAGACCAGAGCACATGTCTTTACTGCTCAAACACACTGAGAGAAGAACTGCCTGCATATATTTCTTTGGATTCTGATATTAAACTGATTTATAAGGCTCCTGGGCTTCTATGAAAAGTAAAAAAAAAAAAATAATCCTACAGCTCTTTCATCTTGTAGCAATCTGACTTCTATATGTAACGATTTACTACTTCAAGTGGGGTTGTGTTTGTACACACAGGCATATAGTCAAGTATACACATAAGCACAGTCTAGCTTTCTCAGCTAGGAAGTATGGAAGCCTGTGTGGGACATGGAGAAGCTGAGTCTTGAGTAAAGATGGATAGGATTTACAACTGGAAAACAAAAGAAAGCTGCCCGATAGAGGAGTACTCTAAGGAATTTCTTTAGATCTGTGGGAGCTAGCCTCAGAGATGTGAATGGATACATTTGGATGCAAGATTATTAATGCGGGCAAGTACCATGAAGTAAAGATGGACTGGTAGGATGGGGTCATGATATGTAGGGTCATATACTGTCAAGTTTCTCCATTGAGAAGCCAGTAGCTACACTCAAGTGTTCAGCAGGACACTCATAACAGCAACCACGCTTCCAGAAGCTTATCTAGAATATTTGACAGTCTCACAGTCCCAAACTTCAGTCACTTATAGACTACTATCCAAAATGAATGTAGAGATGAAGAGATGTCAATTTAGTTTACAAACTAATATCATAAACAAGGTACTTAAGGTACTTTTCTTCAACTCGTTGCCGTCCCTCTCTATATGAATTTGGCATCATTTAGGCTTTGCATGGGCTGTCACTCAGGTACTTCTAGACAAAGAGCTGGAGGTTGAGACATCTGAGAATCTTTGAACAATAAAATTTCCAGAACTCCCAATAATTCTCCAAACTGATGAGTGGAATCAGTAAAAGGTGACACTAAGAGATCAAAGACCATATAAGAGCAGAGTGAATAAGAGAATATATGTACAGCCAGTTTAGGAAGAAACCAGTCAGATGATTCCCCAATGGAAATGAACTATGTCTAATGAATTCCAGTGTTCCTGGGGTTGTTGTTCATGTTACCCATTTTAATTTGACCTATACCTGGTTATTTACTTTTCTTAGAGGATCTGAACTGCATAGGTGGTAGCAATCCAAAATCATGTCACAAACAGCGTTGTTAAAGTGAGGAAATGCAGTGCATTGCTCAATGCCAAAGCAGGCAAAAGTACTATATAGCAAGGTACAGCAACGTTTTTGTAGAAGCATCTATAAATATGCATTTTTTTTAATTTGGGGGAAGAAGTTCAATATAAGCCTAATATTTTTGTTTGGGGATGGACATGACTGTGGGTGATCTTTTCATTGCTTGTCTTTCATTGAATGCTAACTCACATTTGGTATACTAAAACTGGTTCTTAAAATCTGTATTTTTAATTGCAAAACATTTGAGTATAAGAAAAGACTCAGGGATTATAATTTTCATTGCCAGAAATCCCTAAGCCCTTTGCCCTTCTCCCAATCAATGACAATGTAAAATCAAAAAAGGAGTCCGTGATTGATCTGAACTTGTTACCAGCCCCATAAGTATTGCCAACACAGGCATTCTGTAGGTAATCTCTCAGAGATAAAGAATCCAAACATCTCAACAAGTGTCTAAACTCATTTACCTAGAGCCAGAGGGAGAATGATGCCCATGAAGAAAACATACTTTATTTTTCAATATGTAATCCAAGATTTTCTATGATCTCACATGTCCCCCAATCACTTCCATGCATTAGTTCACCTTATGGCTGCCAGAGTGATATAGGTTTCATTTAAGTGCAAGATCACCGATTTCCTCAACCCCTTAATCAGTGGCAATTTCAAAGAGTGCATCTTGCTCTTCTTCAGTGCAATGCAAAAGCAAGAGCATCCTGGGGAAATGTCATCCTATTTCCAATCTGAGTCATCACCTGCATAACCCTCCCTCTCCAGACCACCACAGGTCCTGTCTGCATGTAGAACGCCACAAAACACAACTATTTCTCTTTTAATGCCTTCCTTAAACTGTTTCAATGGAAGTTATGAAAACAACTTTCTCCTTACTGAAAACCTACAGATGATTACCATTATGGGACTACATATTGCATGGTAAGTCTTAGAATGGAGACTACAGCTATTGTGCATGTTCTGTATTTGCATGATTTTCCTGAAGTACTGGTTAAGCTCTTGGGAGAATGACAATAGCAGGAAAAGCAGGCAGCACACTAACAAGAAAAGCCTCACAGTACAAGATCTCCAAATGAGGCTTTTGTTCCTTCTCAGTGATCTCTGTCTCTGATTTTTTTTAAAAGACCAAAAGCCTCTGAGATAACCCAGCACCAATAGTTATAAACCAATGGAGTGAAAGATCAAAGAGTATTCAAAAGCCTGTGGGTTTCTTCACGTTCTCTCCTTTTGCCTTGACCATGTCATCTGACTGGTGCTTTTCAAATTTCAATGTGCATGTGAATCACCTAAGATCTTACAAAAAGAAAATCCTCTGGACCTGGGCTAGGGCCTAGGATTTTAAAATGTGGTAGTACATTCCCAAATAATGCTATTAACACAGCTGTTGGTCCATGGTCCAACTTTAGGTAGCAAGAACCTTGTCTTTTCCAGCCTTGCTTAGTGTCCCATTGTTTGAGATTATTAAAATCACTTATGCCTTATGCTGATTCTAAGTTGTGGTGAAGAGCTCACCCCAATCAATAAATACTATGAAAACAGTCCAGGTCCTTTGTGGCCTGAGCACTTAAAAAGGGGAATGAAAAGAGTATGAGACAGGATGTAGAACAAAGAGAAGAAAACAATTTCCAAATTTGCTCTAAAAGCTCACAGAACCAAGAAATAAAAATTAAAAAACAGATGCAGCACATTCTTTATTGAAGCCAAAAGAAAAACATCTCCCCACAAAATCCAGAAACAGAACAAAACTAAAACAAAACTATTGATTTCATTAACTACTTTCTCTTAGAATCCAAAATGTGGGGGAGAAATAAAAGGATTATCCAGAAAGTAAAGGGGATCATATTGCCTCTATATCTACCAAAGGCATTGGGCAACTAGGAACTACCATCCCTGAATTCAAGATCAAAAAATGCAGTTGTGTAAATGGATGAGCTACAGGGCAGATGAATTATATAGTTTGCAACAATGAGATAACAGGACAAAGAAATTAAGACACCTAGCAAGATATATTTACTTCCTAAATCAAGCATTTGCACCTGGTTTTTCCTGACTCTACCAGAGATCCACATGCCATCCTGATTTCTATTTATACCAAATAAGGGAATGTAGTTGTGCTGAAATATCTGCACACCACAAAATTACAAGACTTTCAGATCCATAGAGTGAAGCCCAAAGTGATGTGTCCAAACCCAACTCCCTTCAAAAGACCATTCCTCCAGATGAGAAAAAAAAAGTCCTTTATGGATTTCAGAGGCCTTATACTATATACATGTAGCTTCAGTGTGGCCCAGTCAGAGTGTGTTTTGAAGCATTTTGCCTTCCCTCATTGCAATATTCATAGAAATTGCCAAAAGCCAAAAAAAAGAAATTTTTACCAAAATGTGTAATTCTTTCTACAATGACTGCTTATAGAAAACTATCAGGTTTCCTGAAGGAGGTACAGAACCTGAGAATCCAGCTATGTATTCTCAATTCCAGGGGCAGAATGAAGAGCTGAATCAAGGACCAAACACATTCTGATTACAGCTGAGAAGCCTACTTCTGGCACCTGTGTGAAATACTGTCCTTTCACTTGGATATTCTCTATTGTTACCAGGTATCATAGCCACAAGTGAAAACTTGAACTTGCCCGGCAGCAGGAATCTGAACTTAAAAAGAGAAAAGTATTTCCTTATATTTAAGGTCTGTAACTCCCTCCAATTGTCTGGCTGGCCTCTTTGAAAAAGGAACATGAAAATGGAGAGAGGAGGACAAAGAGACACATATTTGGAATACTTGAATGAGAGAAAAGAAAGGTGTTTGGATGCTTTCATCTTCACTCTCAATGAAGTCTTAGGAGTGTGGCTTTCTCATACCACCAAGTTGCAGGAAAGTGCAGTTAGTTACTTGAACTTAAAGCTCAAGGAAAGCCTACCATAAGTCTGAACTCTAACAGCCAGGCAACTCCCTAAAACAGCGCCATCTTCGAAATGTTAAATCCCAAGACCTGATCTAGTCACTGTCATCATGTTCACCTCACACATCTTCAGCTTCATTTACCCACCCTTCTTTCCCACTAGTCTGTCTTCACTTCCCTTCCTGCTCTGGATTAGTACTGAGTGAATTCCTTTCCTGTTCCTCCTGACATGGTCCATGCCATAAGCCCCTCTTCCAACCGTACCTGGCCTATTACCAACCTTGGATCTGTCCAAACATTCACCTCCTATGTTTCATCTCCCTGTGTTGCTAAGCACTGTTTGAGAAATCACTATACCCCAGTCTCCAGGTTATGCTGGAATCACAGTATTCCATAATGACCCTTTCCCATATCCCACATCACAGTTATCCCAAACCCACCATCTTTACCAAATACTCGTCCATTCCCCAACTTCCTGCCCTCAGGAATTTGGCCTTGTCTCTCTACTTCACTGAGGAAAATGACACCCTCAAAAGGGCAGTCAAGATCCTCTATGCCTATGAATCTATATTCATTCTTCCTCCAGCTCTTTTAGTGTTTTTGTGTTGAAAGCAACCCACTCCTACCACCAGTACTTTGCTCCACCCTTCTCCCCGCCTTCTCCACCCAAGTCCATTTCCTTCTCAAGTGCTTTTTCTCTAGCTCCAAATTCTCATCTTCTCTCATCACTCTGTGTAGCTTACAAATGAGCCCCAGTGCCTACCACACTTATGGAAAAAAGCAAGTTTCCCTTGGTCTTCCATCTCCAACCAAGTTTTTCAGAGACCAGCTTAGCTTGATTTTCTTCACTGCTTTCAACTCATCCTAACCAGAAATTTCACTTCACTGCTGATTCTGACAAAGGTTACAGGCTGCAGTATTAAAGTCAGCCTCAGTAGACACCTTTTAGATTTTGTCTTCCGTGAATACACTAGTCCTTTCTTTAAATTCACTTTCGCTGTTCTAGCCCTGGTTTCCAGCTTCTGACTCAAATCTTCTGTTTTCTTCCCTGTCCCTGCTTAACTTCCGTCTTTTTCTTTTTTTTTCTGGTTTTCTCCTTTTCCTTTGGCAGGCCCCAAGGTTACGCTGTTTGCAGTCTGCATGCTCAGGGAGAGGGGTGGCTTTTTCTCAGGATCATGGCCTCAGCTCATGGATAAAAATGTGATCCCGGAGGAGCCAACTTCTAAGAACCATGGTTACCTCGCTCCCTTCTTCCTTTCTCACAACTTGCAAGTCACAAAGAGGAGTACACTAGGTTTGAAAAGGTGCTCAAAGCTAGGTTGAAATGATGAGAGGAAAAAAGTTCGTACAAATTCAGGAATGAATGGCAATAAAAGTTACGAAGAATAAAGCTTTCAATGTTTTTTAAAGGCAATTCTCAGTTCTGAGGATGGAAAATATTCACTGAGTGCTAACACTTGACATTTTTGGTAGCCTGGCTTATAGTAAATTTCATGTGATGGGAATTATTTTCATTTTACAAAAAAGGAAAGGCACACCAAGTAAGTCTAAATTTGCCTGCAATGAGGTATGTAGGACTCCATGAGAAGCACTAGATGGCAAAGCTAGTATCAAAATCAAAACTCAAAAAGATCCAAAATCAAACCAGCTCTAAATTCAGTCCGAGACATGAGAGAAATAAAATTGGGATCCTGAAGAGGAGGGGGGAAATTAGGAAATCTGATAATCTAGATAGAGTGAATACAAAGAGAAGAAAATCATAAAATTTTAAAAACTTGGACAATTTTTTTTCCTATCTCCAGTTTCAGTTTTCATTTTCTTTAGTAGGAGCCATAAAATTCATAGCCATCTCCCTCAATATTCTCCTTCCAAATATTTGAATAGTTATGTTTCTGATGTTTTTCTTTATCTTTCTGAGCTTTAAACGGAAAAGGAATGGAGATTCTTTATCCCTAACTTGGTGACTTTCGGCTGGTTTTGTTTTCTGCCTTAAACCACTACCTCTGTTGAATTTTGCAAGCTGCATTACTAGTACCCAAAAAAATCTAACACTTGTGACAAGCTCTGGGAGCTTGGGTCCATTTTACCGAGGTCTAATTGGGTTCTCGTGGGATGAAAAACCTCCAAAAAATTACTTCCTTGGACGTGGTCCTGGTGGCAGTCGCCATTGGCACTCAGGAGGCAGAGGCAGGCGGATCTCAGCTATTTCGAGGCCAGCCTGGTCTACAGAGCGAGGTCTATGCCAGCTGGGACTACAGGACTCTGTCTCCAAAAGAAATGCAAAAATCCAAACAAACCCGCCCACCCGCGAAAACTACGGAGGCAGATTTTATTTCCTTTAAAGACTATAAGAAGAAAAATGCAGACTTTGGGCCAGTATTAAAATCACAGTGAGTGCAACCGCTTAGCGTTTCCCCTAAACTTAGCTTTCGTTAGTAATTCAGCATTTGATTCTACCAGGCGGAACGGGCAAAAACAGTTCTAGTCAGCTTTCTCCTCACGTGTGTGTCACCTTTGGCCCTAAGTTCTTATAAAAGTCTTAAAGATGGAGAGAACCCCTTAAAACCCGCACGCAGAGACAAAAATGGCAGAGTCGGGCCGGCAGACAGCGACGCGGGGTCCTCCGACCCCACCAACAGCAGCCGCACCGCCGCGACTCTGAGGAGAAGCGAGCGCCGTGAGCCCCCAAGCGGCTGTTTAACCGCCTCCTACCGGAATCGAACGTTGGCGCAGGCTGGTTGCCATGACGACACCTCAAGTCAGACTCGGCTTCCGGGGCGTAGAGACTCAAACTGGGCTTGCGCCGTCTGCTCCCACTTGTTTCTTGGCGACTCTCTGATCCTGGCGGGTCGCCTAAAGGCTCCCACCGAGGCCAGCCCTGAGCACGGGAGCCAGGAAAGCAGGAGTGAGAAGGCGGGGTGGGGAAGGCAGGCAGGACAGGAAGCACCCGGATATAATGGCAGCCGGACCGGAGTGAAGGGAACGCCCGAGAGGACGCGCCACCTCGGCAGCGGTGGAATTTCTGGGGCCCTGAGCGGACGAGCTCGGAAGCGGGCTCTCTCCAGCGGAGGACGGGCACACTGCCACGTGAAACGTGCGCGGGGCCTGCTGAGGCGCTCCCCAGCTCGGACGCGGTGGCCCTGCCTCTCAGTGCCGGCTGTGACCGGAACACTTTGACTCCCAACCATGGCCCGACAGACAGAATATAAACGTATTTGGAGACCAGAGTGTAGAAGGGAGCTCGGAAGGGAGCGGCGATTCCGCTTCAGTGTTTACTGACCCTGTTGACCAAACTGCGGTTCCCTCGGCTCTCGCTGACAGCCCGCAGCCTCATCCGAGGAAGAACGCGTTCCCCCTTTGCCTAAAGTAGACGTGTAGGTCACGGGCTTCCTCTGCTTTTAGAAACGCACCGTCGATTTATGTGGAAGGAGGAGAAAGGGAAAGGAAAAAGAGGACGAGTGAATGGGGAGGGGAAGGGGGGGAGAGGGAGGGAGAAGAGATGGGCCAGTGGGGCGCAACTGATGATAATGATGGAATAGTAAGGCCTACGGCCATCTCAAGGCCACAGTTACACCTTAGAAATTTTTTGTTGAAAGGTTCTAGGAAGAGGCGTTGCGTCCATGTTTTTAATTTGGGTCTCAGCGCCGCCGCCATCTAGATAAAGTTCCTTTCGTCCGGTCGCCGGAAGCTTGGCCTGACAGGAAGCACTCCAGACTTCCGGGTGCCGCCACTCCAGGCGGCTCTGGGCTTATGTTCCCTCCCCGAGGACAGAGCCTTGACTGGACTCTCCTCGCTACCTCACTTCCTCATATGTCTTCAGCACTGCCCCATGGTCTGGAAGATAAAGTGCGGACCCCGCTAAGGGCGCTAAGGGCCCAACCCGCTCTCCCAAACCCCCAGCTTGCTTCTAATAGCGCCATGTGGCTCTTCATTCCTGGAGCCCACTTCAGCCTCATGTCTCTCTGTTCTTTACCTCATGGAATTGCTCCACCAAGAACTCTCACCTCGTCCCACCCCCATACCAAGCGCACCCATGCCTCCTATGTTCTCACCCTGCGTGTGGCACTCACACACCCCAGATGTACCTCTTTACTTACAATTCTATGATACTGATCAACTTCATGATTTTTCCTCTCCAATAGATTGTGGGTCTTTTGGGTAGAAACAATATCTGTACTCTATCCACTTTATAACACTGTGCTTGGTACACAGTAGGCACTCAATGTTTGTTGGTTAAAGGGTAAGGGAGCAATTGGTCATCTCCCTCGCTGTGCCTGAAACCCAGCTGTCCTTTATAAGGCTGCTCACTAATTTTGAAACCACTCTGTGTGTCACTGTCTCTGACCTCCTGAGAGATGCATAGTCTGTGCCCCTTTTCCTCATACGTCTCTCTTTTCTGTCTTATTCCCCTTTGTCACTTTAATGGTATGCTAACCGGCTGATAAGGCTGGAAGCCTAGCAAATAGCAACACAAAAAAAAGTATCAGCTCCCAGAGATGGCCTGGGTTATCTAGGAGGTGTCAGAAATACCTTTATGAAAATGCCTTCCTGAAAATTCAAACATCAGATCATGCAAGTGGGGGTGTCCCATCAGAAATGCTAAAGTCCATTCTGGACCTTCCCCCACTCATGAAGTGCACGGCTGGCACACTCCCCACCAGGAAGACTAAAGAGGCAGTTTGGGGTCCTTGGAGGAGGTTTGAATAAGTGACCTCAGTGTTCCCTGCCTCTTTATTGGCAGGTATCAGTCTTGGAGTTCAAGTTGGAGTCTGAGTGAAGCTTGTGAGACCGTATTATCTCATCCTCCTCTCCTTCTCAGGCAGGGCTGAAAAGGATCCAAAGCCCTCCCCAGCCTTAGGAAAGGATTGGAACTTCCCTCCTCACTTCTTCCAAGGTCCAGCCTATAAAAAGCAAAGTGAACATTGCAGTTACAAAGACCAAGCTTAATGAGGACTCAACAGCTAGTTCCCATTGATTCACATGCACTGGGGCATGGAGCATCTGGCTCTTTTTCCCCAAGGAAGTACACAGGACAGCAACAACAGCCTCATGGCAGTGCTTTCAAAGCAAGTGGCACATATGCCTCCCTGGTTCTTGTATTGTCCATCCTCAGCTGAGCTGCAGCCACAGGACCTGCTGACAGTCTTCCATGGCCTGCCAGTTTGAACATTGATAGTAGACCAGAGCCATTCCCCAGTGGAGTGAGAGGAGAACAGTGATGAGTGCTGTGTGAGAGAGTCACTCTGAGGGGACCCCTGTGCTGTTGAGAAAAGCCTGAGAAGGCTACAGCTCCACAAAGCAGGGAATCAGTGCCCATCCAGGAAGTCTGTTTTTACGAACCTCATTATTGTTCCCTCCACATAGTTTTGCTGCATTCAGAACTGCTAGAGGACATGGCTGACTCTTGAAGAGTTTTGAAGTAAAGAGGAATGATTAAGGATTCATGAAAGACAACCCAAGAGGACAAAGGTGGCAGCAGATGCAGAAGCCTGCAATGATGGATGTAGGACTCCATGAGGAGCACTAGTGGGCTTTGAGATGAGGGCCTGGCATTTAGCCAAACCAAAGAAGGAAATGGCAGTGCTGGGAGGGGTCAGACAAAATGCCAGCCAGGTTGTTTTTATTATCATCATCCAAAAGCTGGCAAGGAAAGATTTCCTTATCCATAGGGGACCTACAAATGGGTCCTCTGGGTACTTTACCTGACCTGGCAGGGGCCATAGGATGCAATGCTATTGCTTCTCACAGCTCTGCCTAAAGGAAGGGTACACTGTGTGGGGTCCCCATCCCTTAATCACGTGTATTTCTGTTTTACCATCATCCACCCTTCCCACATATCAAACAAGGTTCATGAGATAGGCCTAAATAAACAATTGAAAACTTTTAACACAGAATATCTAAAGCACTACAAATTATAATGATAATATGCTAAATGTAATATAAATATAATCCCGATTTTCCAAACTTCCCTCATGCCAGCCTTCCTCTGCTAAGACCAAATGGAAGTAGACACTTCCCATGAGAACTGATTAGGACATGGTGAGGTAGTTTTTTAATCAACCCACGCTATTTAAAAGGGTCCATGGGAAGCACACAAAGAGGAGAGATACAACAGTACCTTTGCTGCCAAACCCTGTCAAAAATGCAAGGGGGGGGGGGCTGTAGGCAGTTTCTTAGCATGCAAAACTGTCATGGCATAGAGCTGGAGCAGAACATGAAAGATAGAAGAACCAGAAAGATGAGAAATGGAGAGGTGCCTGTCCTTGTCTCTGAGAGCCGTACTAGAGAAAGAAAATCCATCCAAATAGGAAGCTCCCCTGTTTCATGGGATTGTGGTTCACCTATCCCTATAAGGGTCCCTGAGGTAGTCCTTTGCCCTGAACTTCTGTTGTGACAGAACCTAAGAAATAGGAAAGTCAAAAGCATTGCCTTAAGTAGTGTATGGCTATTGAAAACTACCTACCTGACTAGCATGGAGGGAACTAGCCGGGGTTTTCTGACTTTCTTGTCACCACTATCATAGTATAGCCAGCCCTTAACTGATAGCTAATTTGCCTTCTGCACCTGAGGTGGGCCAAGCGGGAGGGGAGCTGGCGGAGGTGAGCGTGAGTAAGGGTGCTGTTTGCATCCAGATCTGAGTCATTACAGTGCAACTCCCCAGCTTGTCCTCACTGCAATTTCAGGGCTTTAAACTGCAGCCTAGGGACATGGAAATTTAGGAAGTTCTCCACAGGCAGGTGCTCCTCTTCCAGATGAGAGGAAAGATGTCTTCACAGCCTGCTTGTCCTTAAGATACTAGTCTAAGTGAACACAGGGAGAAAATTATCCCGGCCTTCCTGGTGCCATCAATGACCAGGGGCTGACATCTGCTGAGCCACCACCTCTGGTTCCTTCAGCTGTGTCGTTTTAATGTGGGCTTTATGAAAATTCTTACCAGGAATGTATCAAGGAGAAGAATGTGAGAACTGGAGCTAAGCACAGGCTTGGTTTTTACCAGCCCTGCCCCCAACTAGGGAAGGGGAATACTTGGCAAATCACGTAACTTGTCCAACACCTAGGATGTCCCCTCAGTAAATAGTAATTGCATATCCATTTTATTCACCTTGGTCAAGCTTGAAGTTCTCAATAAGTTTGATAAATCAACTGTTAGAAGGCTCTACTGCTTCTCTTGGGTAATAATAAACAAAATAAAAGAAAACAATATAAAAGCTTACAAAAGTACTTTCCTCTCTGTTTTCGATATCCGTGTCTGGCCTTCAAACTCCCGAGGGTGCAAAAGCCAAGTGTGCTTCACTTGGTTTTCAAGCATTTGCAATGGCCAAATAATGACACATATTTTTTCATTGACTCATTTATACCTTATTGCAGAGGATAAAAATACCTCTTGAAGAAATGTCTAATATTAAATAAATCCTCAATATTTAATATTGAAGCTGTTTTATGCATATAGGTACCTAGTACATACTCAGGAGTTTCATATACACTATCTCTAGGAGATTCTAACCCAGAAAATTCTTAACTTTGAATTGAAAAAAAACTTTTAGGAGGCCATCTTTTTTTCTAGTTACATTTACAATGTCTTAGGGGTCTTGTTAGAAAAGATCTAGCTAGGAGTCTAGGCTTAAATATGTAAAAATTAGGATGAAACCCTTTTTACCATAAGAAGTGAGCCTTTATTTAGTGAAGAGTCATATTGTACTTTCCTGATCCATTTCTCTTTAGTACACAATGCATGAAACTACCACCAAAACAGGTCCATAGGCAGAAGCCCTGCTTTATAACTTATCATTGAAATCATTAGACATTTCTCTATATTTGTCTCCCTATTTGGTAATCATAAACAAATTTGTTTGCCTCGCTTCCAACAGATGGAAGCTGTTTATGCAGAGGCAGAGACAGATTGCTTAGGTTTAACATATAACAGTGCTACTGACAACTTGCATCCTTATGATGGTTTGAAATAGCTTTAGATGACTTGGGGTAAAGCCAAGCACTTTTGGTATCTGGCCTCAAATTTTCAAGATGTCCTAGAAAGAGTCATGTGGGTTTCCCCCAGGTTTTCAAATACTGCTGGATGCACTGTTTTGTCTTGGGCCCTTGGAAGGGCTGATCCTGTGAAGTCCCTTTCTCTGTCCAAGGAATCCCTTTTTCCCTTTAGTGTGGAGCACAGCCCAGGGAGCAGTTGCTGGAAATCTTGGCAGAAAACAGCTTCCTGAAGCAGAACAATGGGAGTCCATGCCCCCTTCCCACTTTCTCCTTGAAGATCCTCCTTAATCACTTCAGCTCAGTTCCCCTTGGAACTGAGTTCCCCTTGGGTTCTTTCAACTGGTCATGAACTGCTACAGGCACCTTTTCTTTTAAACTATTTCTGAAGCCATCTTTTCCAAACTTCTTACCTGCTCTGAGCCTGGCTCTTCCTAAGCTCAGGGACACTTGCTGATACGTCTCCATTGTGCTGGGGTCAGGGATAGACTATGTGTGGACCCCTTTAACTTTCTATTCAGAAGGTTCTCCATTTTAACCCCGCACCAGCAGCAGCAGAACATGCTGGCTAAATCCCTTTACTCATTGCAGCATCTATCTGGGCCCCATTTGACCTACCACCTTCATGGGTATCTCTTCTCAGGATCCTACCCATTTCCTACCTCTTTGATTCTCTCATTTTATAGATAATACCCACACTAAGGAATTTCACCTCCCAGACTGACTGAATGTCTTTGCCATTCTGTGGAAGACTTTTTTGCCTGATATCCCACATCTTAATTCTTTTACCTCTATGCTGTTAGGAGCCAAGGATTCAAGCATCTGAGAAGATAAAAAGGCAGAAGTATGCTGGACAATTTGTTTTCCTCCCATTCATGTCCTCCTCTTGCTTGACTTAGAATCAACAGGGATATAAAGGGAGTGGGAAATGATGAAAAGAGAAAAAGTTCTTCGAGAAAAAAGAGTTTATGCCATCCTTTATTTCCAGGCCCATTCATGATATACCCAAAGCCACTATTGTGGCTATTAGTTATTTCTTCTAGGAGTTTCTCAGAGGCCTGGGGAGGGGAGAGAGAGAGGAGGAAAGGAGAAAAGAGAGGTTTCCCTGGACTTCTCAAAGTGCACGTGTTCAGCCTGTTTGTTGAGATAAGCCCATCCACATATGGACAAGAAGTTGGTCCTGCTCTCGAGCCCCTGCAAAGCTAAGCTAGGGAAGGGAGCTTACACCAGAATGGACATCAATCAGTTTGTGTCTCACTTCTTAGAGGATAGCAAGGCTTGCTCAGAAATGGGCATCTACATGTGTCTGCCTTCCCAGGAGGTGGACAAACCTGAATGGACCTGAAGTTGGGGTCTGCCACCTGGTTTGGCTATGCATCTGACCAGATCCCCTTCTCATTAGGATGATCCCCCAATCCCATGCCATCCCCCAGATGGAGGCAAACTCTGCTCAGTTTTGGGAGGTAATCGTCTCTGTACCCCAACAACTACCTACCAAAGTGGAAAGGGGTAAGAAAACAGGGGTTTATTGTGAGTGTTGCTAGCACCTAGTTGTAGGAAACTGCCTTCACTGCCCCTTCTTTAAGAAAAGGCTTCCAAAGTTCCCGACATAATGCACATATTCAAAGTGCCCCAGGATATGAATCCTCTCCTGTTTCTGCCTAGGAAATATGATATGGGTACAAGCCAAGAAGAAGCATTTAGCACAAGAAAAGTAAAAATGTTCAGGCCTGCCAGAATTAATGAAGCCCTTTATTTTCTATAAATCAATATGATGACAGTTTGCACATCTACCCTCCAGTGATTGTACTTAGCTGGAATCTCCAGCTCTCACCATAGTGGCCCTGACCCTGGTTCATGTCTGCTGAAGCTGATGATGCTTCTCTTCATGGCACTGCTCACAGTGTGTGACCCACTTCTCTGTGTTCTGTCCTTCAACCTAAGGAGAAGCCTGCTTTCACAATAGTATATTCCAAGTCCCTCTGGTCCACCCCCCAAAACCAGTCATGGGAAACCCTCCTATAGGTCTGACATACAAAAGGTCCAAGATGACTCCAGACACTGTATTCCTCTGGAGGAAATGAAGCCAGAACATGGGATCTGCGTGATTGGAAACCAGAGGGAGGGTGGGGGGGGGCGGTGAAGAGAGAAGGAGAAACACTAATGTTCTATATGTTGTCAATCACACTTGCTTTCAGAAGGAGTTACAATACCTGTTGTAATCCATGAGTAATGTTGATGTTCTGTTCAGTTTTTCACTTTGGCTTAGCTTTTGTGACATTTCAGTCATTTTAAAGCTTTCCTCTCTTCACAGAAAATATCTTACAGCAGCTGAGAGAATATTTACAACATTCTCAGGACAAACAGATGAATGTTTTTTTAAAAAATATTTACACATGACTATACCCAGGGGCTCCCTCACAGGTCCTTCCCTGCCTCAGGATACATCTTCCAGGAAGCTTGTCTCAACTACCTCAACGCACAGGACTCTCTTCACTCCTATCACTCTATCACTCGTGTGATCATTCCTTTTACTTTTGAACCTCATTGAATCCTCTACTTACCTCCCCAGTGCACATGGCACAGGGCAGCTTAACTCTACAAGGACACAGAATATGATGTTGTCCCTCTCACTCTCCCAGAGCCTCATATAGAGTATGGCTCAATAAATGTTTGTTCAACAAATAGATAGATTTAACAGCTTTAACCAAGTACTATTGCTGTTAATTATTTCTCTTCTTCCCTTGCCAGACAATAAGTATAGAAACTGTTTTGGTTTCATATTTATTCATGGAAATAATAAAATGGCACATTCCTTCTTCCTATGGACTCAAAACAACTGAAGAATAGGCTGTTATTTAAGGCATAGATGAATGTTCTACATAAAATATCAGAATATACAGTCACAAGTTATGCTAGCATCATATGCAGTCCCATTTCCTATTATGTTTACAGTTGATACTGAATGTTGAGAGCTCTCCATGGCTCTCCATTACAGAGTGATCACATCCAAGGTCTTGATATCCTTTGCCTGAAGCATTTGCAAATAATTCAAAAGATTCATGGATGTAAGCATTTGTAAGTAAGAATACAGATGATTATACTGGAAAGGACTGAAAGTCTACCACAGTCCAAGTGAAGGAAAATCCTTGCCTATCCAGAATGATCCCAAAGAATGAATGATGATCTACAAAGCTCATTCAACAAGCACCGCTCTTCCAACTAGTTTGTGTGAGAAAATAAGCTTTTTTAAGCGTAGGCTCTTTTGGTGACTTTTTTTATTTCTAAGACTCATTATAATTTAAAATAAAAACTTGAGGTACTTCACATCTGTCATCTCAGATTCATACTTTCAGGTATGTTTACTCCTAGTGTTTTCGTTCCAGCACACCATTCTGGCTCCCTTGATTGATATAAGTTCTTTAAAATGACAGGGGAAAAGCCACCATAGTGGCCAGTATTCTGACTCCAGAAATCATCCAAAGATTTTCTATTTGCAAAGACTTTCTATTTGTCTTTGACCAGGGTTCCTCTCACACACTGCATCCTGCCCCCTGGCTCAGCCAAGTATGAGCTCTCTCCTGCTCACATTCTGCAGATTAACTTTGCTCAATGCCATGGTTTTGGCATATGTGTCTCAAACTCCTACCATGTCATGTCCTGTGAAAAACCCATAAAAACGAGAGAGAGAGAGAGAGAGAGAGAAATTCTTCTAAGAGCTTCCAATATGAGAAAGATGGACAATTTACAAAAACAGAGGGACTATGGTTACCAAGGGATCACTGGAGCAATGTCTAATCTCTTATAGGAGTCCTAAAGAGGCTTCTAACAAGCTTCTTCCAGTTAGCTACACAGTAGCCAAGAAATAGAAAGCCTTGAGTTTCTCTCAGGACTAACTGGAGAGGCTCCATGGAGCAAGTGGGGCAAAGCTGGAAAAATAATCATGTGACCATTGCTATGACTCATTCCTATGAGGGCAAGCATGAAGCTCTTTGTAATAAAATTGTATTTGGTACTCTTGAGCACTCTAAGAAATGCAGGCCCATTTGCTATGATTTTGAAATTATTTTCATTTGCCAGAAGGTATGATATTACTTTGCCTATGTCTTCTTACATACTAAAGCTACTTGACTGTAAATATCATATCTTTGTGGGGAAATGAGAATGAAAAAGACAAATAACATCTTTGTACTTCTCTGAAAATATTTCAGAGCTCATGAGCCCCTGAAGGAATCTCAAAGACATACAAGATTCACCACACTGTATTTGGAGAACTAGTACCTGAGAGTATAATCTTAAAATGGATTTTTAAGAATGTACTTGGATTAATGAGGAAGAAAATATTTGATTGATGAATACTAACTTTTTTGAACACAGATGTAAAGTAGGGCAGCAGACTGGTCATGTTATTGGTATCCCCAGAAAACATCTCATATTTCTTGTGTGCATAGATGTTCTAATTTTTTCTACAATAATACTGGCTTTCAAATGAACATTTGCAGTGTCTACACATCTGTATGAGAGCTGACTTTCAGAATAGTCATCTTTCAAGTCTGCTATTTCAACTATCACTGTGATTAAAATTTTGAAGTTTTTTAAAATAAAAAACCCACCTTATAATTTTATAGGTAAACTTGGTTTTACCAAAATGTTATTTAGGGAGTTGGAAAATGGCTTGTACCCTCAATCTTTACTCCATGTGGCTTCCAACTGATGAGAATAAATCTTCTTTGAAAGTCATGTAGCAGTGGAATGGGGCACAAGTAGAAAGGACTCCATAATGGTTTCCAGATACAAAGACTTGGAGATAGAAAAATATTAGATCAATGTGGGTGCTTGAAATGAATGCAAAATGGTGCCAAAGAGATTGATTTATAATAGATAATGTATTAATCCATGCAAGGTCTGATTAGGCCAGTGCACTTGAGTTTTATCCCAAAGGCTAAGCAATACACTGATCTATATTAGCATTTTAGAAAGATCACTGTGAGCACCTAGAATGTGCTATGTACTATGGTAGGCCCCAGAAGGCAATATAACCAGCCATTATCATTGGGTTAGCTAGGTTTAGGCTTTGCTTGAATGAACCTCCATGAAAGTCACCTGGTCTTGTTCCAGCCAACCGCCTAGACTATACCTTTGACATCGTGGAACACCTTTCTTGCTAGGAAGAAAGAGACAGTGAGGACAGGTCTGAATCATGCCATTTTTACTGGGAAAGTGATGAAAGCATAAATTACACTACTTAGACCCAGGCTGAGAGCTGATTAGCTTGAGTTGTATGGAAGTTTCTTATTTATTCCCTCGTAGCCTCAAAGTGGTCGCCTCCAAAATGAAAATATGGCTTTACTTAGAAAGCTAAGTGAGATGTTTGTCAACTGCTAAACTACCTACCTAGTACATAATAGGTGCTCAAAATGGCTCCCATTTCTTACCACTCATCATTGCCATTTCTGTGCCTGCAGAATTGCAGTAGCAACATCTCTTGCAATATAAGCACCCAAAAAAGTTGTTCCTTTTGTACTGACAGATCCATCACAATGTCAAAATTTTGGTTTCCACCTAGAAAGCATGAGTTGTTATGCTGTCCAACCCCCAGCAGCATGCAGTAAAAATCAGATAAAAATAGGGAAATGAAAATAAGCATACAGCCACAATGCTGGCTTATGGAAGATTTCTCTTAGTTTTCAGGCTGTATGTATGTAAGATTGTATATGAGGAATGAGCTCAAGCCAGGAAGGGGCCTGTCCTGTGGTCTTGAACATAGTGCCCAAACCAGCCACTATGAACCACACATACCCCATAAAGGAAAAGAAACCAGGACAGACATTAGATAGGATCTTACAGAAGGTCTTTGTTGCAATGTTTTCCATAATTGAAAAAATTACATTATCAAATAAGGACAATAGCAGCACAGCTTATTGAAATGTTACAAGCAGAATTGCATTTGTTCTAGTAAGAACATTACGAAATGCCCCCCACCCACACTTATTAACTGTAAAATGCCTTTTTTAAGCACCATGAAATCCTGCAAAGAGAAAAATAGGTAAAACACCTCCACACATGAGTTTATCATCATTATCACTGGATCCCTTGCCTGTGACTCTGGGATGGGAAAGGGAGCAAAGGTGGTCATATGGGGTGATTTGCATATCTCTTCTGGGCACCATTGTTTTTTCTCCCTTCCAGCTGGAGCCCTGGCAGCAAGGGCAAGGCCATCTAGTAGCCTCTCTGCCACAGGTCTACTGAGCTGTGAAACTGTTCTCAAGTGATTTTTTTTTAATGCACAGAAAATTGAGATTTTTTTTTCACTTAAGAACCAAGAACACAAGAGAGCCTCCAATCTCATTCACATGTGAAAACGATAATCATTTCCAGCAAATCAGAGATGTTTCTCTATTTCACTAAGCTGGTGTCATGTTATCCACAATATGGGAGGTCCACAGTTTACAAAGAGCATGGATGGGTCAATGCAGTGTAACACAGCTATTGCAGAAGGACAGAGAGCAGAACTTTATTTAGAGCCATGTAACTGGCACATCATCTCAAGGTCTCCACCTTTAACAGCACTCACAAAACAAAATGAGCATGACCTTTGTTTTCAGAGTTCCATATTTTTCTCTAAGACCATTATTAATTGACTCTTACACTTTATCAGCAGACACTTTCTGCCACTGTCTTTGTACACAGTTGTGTTCTAATGGTAAGAAAGGCTGCCTGCCTTGAAGCATTACCAGAATTCAGAAGTCAGAAGCATGGAATGCAACGTGGGCTTGTTTTCTACAGAGGCTCTGTGTGCTTATTTCCTTTGTCAGTCTTGTGATTCTGAAACCATTCTACACATTGGATGGCTTACAAACCTACCCACTCCAATGAGCCAAAACCTGTCCTACCCCAAATCCTGGCAGACAATCTCATCAATCCCGCAAACCAAGCATACAAATAGGTACTCAGCCTTGACTAACCAGGAAATGATATCATCTCAGAGGGAGGTAAGGGGCGGGGGGGTGATTTGCTAATGTTTAGCACAACTACAACTTTCAACATGTTGTCCCCATAGAACCCAAAAGACCATTTCCTGCATGTATGTGTGTATCTGAGAGGGGGGGGGAAGGACATGAATTTATAATCAAAGGGAACTTTTAGTACAACTCACTGCAAATAGCAACAACTTAAAATTCTTTAGTCTTAACACCATGCAAAAATATGCCTGTCCATCGTGAGCCCCTGGATGACAGTGTGCTAAAGAGCTGTAGGGGTAGATAGAGCCTACACAGAGCATGATCCTAATTGGACACCAGTCTCTCAAATACATCTGGTCTCCATCAATCATGCAGTGAAAAAACACTAAGGACAGGAGGCTAAGCTTTCATCCTAACATAAAATGAGTGGTATCATTAGTCGGTGTTCACAAATCCAACTTGCAATTTTCTGGTTTAAAGAAATTCATGAACTTGGGAATATTTTGTCAGAGAACTGCAGAACCAAAAAGGATTTTGTAATAATCTGTGCTCAGCTCCCTCCATGTGCAGATGAGGTACAGGGTACTATGTACCCACTTGCATAAGCTGTGATGGGTGGAGCACAAACAGTAGTTCCAGACACCTTAATCATTGGCCAGTGACCCCTTTCCCAGGACACATGTGCATAGGCACTGTACAGCCCTACATTCAAAATGATAAAATTCTGGAATTAAACACCACTGAGTTATGACTGGGTATTTAGATGTATTAGCTTCTCCATACTATCCTTTGCCTTTCACCAGTAAACTTAAGAATTCTGTATCCAGTTGCCAAATAAAACAGAAAACTCTCAAACTTCCCATGAAGATACTAAACATGTGCTTTGTCCATGTGTAACATCAGTAGATTTATTCTGGGTTTACAAGAGACAGGGAGGACTGAAGGGAAGGGGGACTGAGCTGATGCATGTATATAACATGTGGCAGCTTTGTCATACATGTTCTACATGCTGTTTGGTCCCATCTCTAATAGGATAACATTCAAGTAACTGTACTTATCAAGTCTTAGCTTGTACACATAAAGGGGAATCAATCTTTTATTCCCTCTCACCTTCTCCTTTGGAGAGTACTTCATAGTTTTTGCTCATATATTCAAAGGATCAATCTTCAGAGATAGTCTTTTTCAGTATCATTTGTTAGGGCCTTGATCCCACACTCAGGGAATGGGTTATACCCCAATGGCATCCACATTCCCAACCTGAGACTATGTTTGAGTCTCAGTATTATTGTGATTTGACTCTTTGGGGAAGTATCTACACACCCATGAACCTGTTCGGTTTGATAGATTATGCATGTTAGACCACTGAGCTATTTTATTCCTGCTATATGAAGAGTTCCATCAAGGAAAGTGCAAAAGAGTGCTTTCAAAGGGCATTTTAATAACACATAAAAAGTGCCACACACAGATTCCCCAAGCCAAAATAGTATACACTAGGTATTTTCAAGGGCAACTGTTTAAGCCAGGTTTACCCAAAGACCTCATGCCTCTTGGGGTCAAAACTGTATTCCCCTCACCTCTTAACAGTGCTCAAGAAGCCCACAAGACAAGACACACACACACACACACACACACACACACACACACACACACAAGGGGGCATGCTGCAGACACTATAGCAAAATTGAAAGCAGGCTTTGGTCATATTTTCAATGCCAGCTCTACTGACTTCTTGCTATGTACTACTTGGTAAGTTACTTAGCCTCCCTGAGTCTCCATGCCCTCTTCTATATTAAAAAGTCTGCAAATACTTCCCATATGGTATTGTGAAAGTTTCAATGAGTGTCATAAAATGCCCAATTCAGTGCCAGGTCTGCCGAAGGCACAAGACAAATGTCGGGAAGTTTCTTTGTCAGATTTGGATCTAGGGCCTATAATTTTAACACATGACTAGGGGAATACCAAGGCATATTTTTGCATTAAATTGCCATTTACTGGCAATCTAAATAAATGAGATCTGTGTACAGTTTAATCAGGAAACAGAACAAGAGAGGAAGTCCCACTGATCTACCTGGTCCTTAAATCACAAGGGGCAAGGCTAGAAGCATTTTCATAATAAAAAAGCAACATTCACACCTGTATAAGCATCATTACCCAAGAGTCTGCTTAGTACTATGTGGAACACCAATGTGACCAATGAGTCAAAGCTCTGCCCCAATAAAGGAGTTATCCCAGAAAAAGCCCTTGACAGAAAAGTCCTCATCATAGTGATTCTTATTTGACTCCTCATCAAAAGTATCAGTTAGCAAGAGTAGGAAGGTCTGGGGGCTAGGAAACTGGCTTCTATTATCCAGGCAGGGGAGAGCTGAAGAGCTATACATTTGGGGGAAATAAGCAAAGATAATAGGTCTTCCATGGTAACCAGTGGTCACAGAGGCAGTGGGCATAAATTTTTCCCCTGGAAGTTAGGAAATGCTAAATGGTTTCTGGAAGTCTCCACTTGTGCTGTGATCTTTTGGTAAATATAGTGTGAACTGTTATAGAAAATCCCATGAAATGCCCAAAAAAGGTGGTGGTACTGAGCCTGGAAGACCCTAACCAGCAATTCCTCGTGTTTTAAGATCCAAATGTTTAAATGTGAGTTCCAAATCGCTAGCTAAGTACACCAGAATGACAGCCATTCAACTCTGATTAAAATGAGGCGTACACAGACAAGATAATAACCTAGTATGAATTTTCCCTTTTCTGATAAAAACCTATTTAAAATCATCCTCCCATGGCCATGACTAGCCATTCCCTTGACTTTTTTTCCTTCACTGAATGTTGCAACCTGATGAGCAATCCTAATTATCACATGTTGATTATTGTTTGCCTAGAAACAATCACAGGGGATTTACAGTTTTAGTGAATAACAAGTATGATATAAACAAGCAAGGAAGGGTTAGGTTTCCAAAATAAAGACATATCCAAATGTAAGAGTAAAATGAAATCTTTTAAATACTTTTAAGTATTGTTTAAATGGCATTAATGGCACTTAAGCTGCAAGAAAGTTAAACCATTTCAATCTTAGTACACAAGGTTTGGGTAAGAAGAGATCATTTTCTTTTTGTTTGGAAATAGCACTATTGGGTCTCATAACTATGTCTATCCTAAGACACCCAAAGGGACAAAAAGCCCTGAGATGGAAAGATGCCATGGCCCTCCTCAGTGTCTCTCACAAACGTAGGATATCTATGTTTATAGAAAAATTAGAGTCAGCTAGACAGAACAGCAAGCCACTGGCATCATGCAAGGCAATAATTTTGGTATTTTCTCCTCTTATCAAAACAAGTTATAACTGAAGTTCCAGTAGAAAAGTGAGCATGAATGTTTCAAAATCAATTTATTTTCACCTTCACACCCACTGAGGAAACTGCATGATTTGCCTCCCAACTAGGCAGCAGTTGAGGTGGAGTTTTAACCAATGCCTGCAAGTCCACTTTTGGACTACCTATCCCTGTGAGAACGACAAAGCTTGGTAGGCTTCTGTCAGTGGTTGAAGTGATATCCACAGTGGGATGTGTCTTGTGATTTTTTTGTAATGAGAAAAAGCAATTGCACCTTTTAAAACTTGTACTCTGATCTGCTTTCAACGAATTCCAGGTACTCTTGGGTCCCAAGGACATTCATTTGGAGCTCAAGAACAGTAGGTGTTATGCACTGAATGGTCTGTATCAAAATTCAAGCTCAGAGCACATGCCAAAATTTCAACTCAAGCCCTAGCTAGAGTAGTTACCAGTTCACTTGCAAACAGCCACCCTTCTATGTGTGACCTGTCATTAAGGGTAGGTTCAGGAATGGACTCTCCATTAAAGACACACCTATTCCTCTCAGAGGCTGGTCTAAGGAATAGCTGCCTTTGTCTATGTGCCATGCCAGGGTGGTGCTATTGAGAGGGGTACAGCATTGCCAGGGGAAATCTCACATGGACAGCTGTGACCTGCTATGTGTGCAAACGCTCCCTGTGTGTCCTGCAGCTGCTATCTGAAATGAAGTTCTTGTTCTTTGATTCATTTTGGCAGAGCAAGCTTTCAGTAATTTATGGCACAGTGAAATATATTCTTCAATGCTATGTAATTTTGGACTAACATCTGTTTAAGGCACATGTTTCAGTGTGAATATTTAAAAAAAAAAAAGACAACACTTAGCCCAACTCCAATGTCTTTATAACATTTAGTTTCTGTCTTCAAGTAATGAGTTGTTCTCCAGCTCCTGGTCTTTGGTGTCCATGGGTACCATTCCATTCTCCATCTCAGCTTGCTGCTGTATACACTCCGTCAGCATGGCTGTGCTGGAGTTGTCTGAGTTACACATCTTTTCTGTCTCCTCCTCTTTCTTCTCTTCATCCAGAGAGTAATTCCGGAAGGTCTTGTAGATTTTCTGAACATCCTCAGGTAAGGTCTTTTTGAGGTCTTTGTTTTTCCTTTTGGTGAGTTTGGAGGTGGAACCAAACTTATTAATGATGTTGTCTTCAGAAGCGCCTTGCCCGTGTTTATTGAGCTGCTCTGACCCCTTCAGGCGCAGGTTGTTGGGTCGGTTGTTGATGCTTTCCTGGGATGAGGCCTTGAAGCGGCCTGTGTCCAGGGCTGCAAAGACAGAGCGTTTCTCAGGGGACAGCATGTCCAGTGAGTGGGCCCTCTGGTCCAGGCCCAGCCTCCGGCGTTCCATGCTGCGGATGGTGGCTGCCCGCTGCAGCTTGTCATGGATCTCAACACTGAGCCTCCGCCTTGTCTCCCGGAACTCAGCAGTGACATTGGCTTTCCACTCAGCTGCATGGGCCTTGATTTCACCGACCTATGCAAATGACAGAAGGGCAAGGGTAAGGACAGGCTGAGAAAGTCCTCTTCCCTCAGGCTTCCTAGCACAGTGTTCCAAGGGAAAGAAGCTTCCTCTGGGGAAGACCAGGAGATGATGGAAAGAAACAAAACACTACCTCTTCCCTGACACTCCTTTGCCACCCAATTAGATACCCATCTCAAAATGGCTAGTGATTGAAGAGGGCAACTGAAAGGAGTGAGGCCACCTGAAGTGCCCTTAGGCTGGGGAGGCTGTGGCTGAATGAGGTGGACAGCATTCCAGGGGAGAGATCAGAATTGGGGTTCCACTTGTCTTGTCTTTTTTTGAATTGTGTGGCCTCATTCCTCCTACGTAAATTGGAAAAAGCATATGTGGCTTCAAAGGACTTACATTACTACACAACATTTTTAAAAGCACATCTAACTCAGTCCTGGACACAAAGCAGGTTCTCAGCAAGCCCTCGTCCTCTCTTGTGCCTCTATAAATTTTTATCTGGATAGGATGACCAACCTTCCCCGGGTTCCTAAGAATTTGTGGGGTTTAGTTCAAGCAAGGAGGATTTTGCTCAATAGTAGAGCACCTACCTACCATGTGCAAGGTCCTTGGGGTCCAATCTCTAGTAACGAAAAGTAAGTTTTATGCTGGGGGAAATCCCCTATGTGCTGAGCAAATGAGGGTATTTGGTCACCCTATATTGGAGCCATGCTACAGTCATGTGTTATGGGGCTTTTCCTGGCTGAGGAAGCTTCTCCAAGCCATCTGGGAACCACATTGCTCTGGTTAGGGTACAAGGAAAGGACATAGGCAAAGGGCATGTTCTACAAAAGTCCACCTAAAATTCTTTCTTAGAAAGTGAAGCTTTGTCTGAGAATGAGCACCAAATTTCTTGATTACTTAATCAACAGGGCACACAGTATATATCTCATGCTTTCCCAATGAACTGAATGACTCGAGTTTTATTTAGGAAGGTCAGTATTTGTGTTACTCTTTTTAAAGCTGATCTTCAGCAGATCAGTTGGCCACCTAGGGAATCAGACTGGAATGACATTGACAGTCTATGTAAGCCAGGAAAATTAATGTACAGTACTAGGAACTGGGGGTGGAGGCCTTTATATAGAATGAACTGAAGAGCTACCCTTAAAGGGAGTGCCTCTCTCTTGCTCTTTTGGGTTTTCTTCTCTCCGTTTCTTTAGTTCTTTCTCCTCCTACTTATTTTCATCTCTTCCTGGAAAAATGACATTTGAGAGTTATATAATTTGTCTTCTTAGGTCTTCCTTTTCTTGCCTTTGTGTGGGTTTTTCATAGAAATAAGAGGAGTAAAGAATGAATGCCCCTGGCAACAGGGATGAAATCGAAGTCTGACAACCTGGGGAGGACACAGGGGATACAGATGGATAGAACCCTTTGAGCCCATATCCCCATGGCTAACCAGTGTTGCATGACTCTAGTCTCATGGTATCCAATGGCATTTCTATGCTAACTAAGTTGAAGAACAGGTCAGCTTCCCTGGGCTCCTTATGAGTCCTTGAAGCCTCCCCACATATTTGCTGACAGAGGGAAATTGCCTTCATCCTTCAGCCATAGGGAGGGATGGTTTTACTTCACTTGCTATTTCTTCATGATTTCTATTTTTTCTTCACATTTTTTAAAGGCAGTTATTAACTTGTCTTCCATTGTCTTCCAGGGTCTCTGGGCTGACAAGTGAATCACCATATTTTCTTACTTTCCAAAAATGATTCTAAAAATAAGTACTATTACACTCAACTTGGTTTCTAGATAGACTGAAAAGGAAGCCATATGATCCCCACATGGGCTCAGAAACACCCCAGTCCAGAGAATAGACACCTCTCAACTGGAGTGAATGGGGTGTTGAGGGCAGTCATGGGGTTGGGAGGGGGTCTTACCTCTTCTTTGGTCTTTTTGGATAAAACCCGAAGCCAGTCTCCAATCATACTGAGGACAGCAGCAAAGTAGGCAAGGCCAACAAGGATCCAAAACCACACCAGGGGCTTATACCACTCTCGGTAATTGATGCCAGCATTTCCCCCTGAAACAACCAAATGTTACCTTAACATGGTCAGCAGTTGGCCTTTGCAGAGCACATTACAGTCCATAAAGTGGAATCAATCCATCACCCAGCATTAGGAGCATTAGGTTTGCAAGATACAAGACAGAACAGAAAACAAAGGCAAAGGAAGCTACCTCACTGGAGCCTGCCTTAATTTCTTTGGCTCTTAACCACTAACCTCAATTCTGTAACATAAAAGTGTCAGTGGCTACCCTGAGCCACCTACTCTCAACCTAAGCATTGACAAAGAATGAATTTAAATGAAAGCATCTCAGATCAGGCGCGCCTGTCCTATTGCTTTTCTTAAACTTCTCTAACTTTATCTTAATAAAAATTCAGTATTGCAGGTGTAGCATGATATTGCACACCTACAATCCTAGCACTCAAAAGGTAGACACAGGAGGATCTACTGCAAGTTCAAGGCCAGCCTGAGGGATATAATGAGTTCCAGCTGAGCCAGAGATACATAGTGAGACCTTGTCTCAAAAAAGGAGAGGAGGGAAGGGAGGGAGAAAGCAAGAGAAGGAAGGAGATAAGGAGAGATGGGGAAAGAGAGAGAGAGAAAACAAGGGAAGAGAAAAGGGGTAGGAGAAGTAAAAGGGAGGGGGCCAGAAGCAAACAAGGAGAGATGAAAGTATGAGGAAAGGAGGAGGAGAGGTGATAAGAGGAGAGAGGGGAGGGAGAAAAAAGGAAAAAATATACATTGCTCAACCATTCTAAATGATTTTGAAAATTTGGAATAATTTCTTCCTTAGGTTCACATGCACTTACCAAGAAATGAGTGAGTGTGCAGAAGTAACATTAGGTATAATGGCATTACCAAGACTTTATCCATGAAATAATTATTTGATGCTAAGTGAGGTATAATGTTTATTTACATGATGTTAATCCAAGGGGTCAGACCAGGCAATTTGAATCACCATAAACTGTAGTTAAAGGGTACCTGTGAAGCCAACTAGTCAAATCCCATCACTTTATAAATAAGCAGTACAGTAAAAATCTATCAAACCAAATTGGTCAGCTGCCTAAGGGTATTGACTAGCTGTTTCATTGAAAAAAACTAGTCATTTATTTCAAATAATTAGCATATTTATGCTTGCCTTCCCGCAAGCACTGAGGACTGCATGAAAAATAGGTTTGAGCCCAGTTCATTCTAAAGGAGGGAGGAAGCTGAGTGATGATGCAGACATGCCCCGCTTTGAGGCATCACTGCCCAGTGACCAGGAAGGGCATTTCTAAAACAATCCATGTGAGTGATGTGTTAACAATATTAGATGGTGGAAGATTTGTAGACTTTCCCACTGGGTCATGGTTGTAAACATATCTGGCACCACTGAAGCCATACTGAGCTCTATGACATCAATAACAGTTTCATAGACCAACATGATAGACACCAGGACCTTTGACTCTTAAGTCCGAATCTACTCTGCAATGTAATCCATGAATTCTTGTGGGCTACTGCAACTCTTTGAACTTAGAATTTCAGACACTGGCACGGAGTTCTGTGGAGTCAGCTCCCATTTGCTTCAGGTTTAGTTGCCTTTATTTTTTCCCTCTGTAGCCGACTCCTTCAGAATTGCTGTTAATTTTGTTTCTGTGCTAGTATTCTTTCTTTCTCTGGTATTCTCTCTCTCTCCTGGTATTCTTTCTCTCTTGAGTTAAGTAAATAGTTATCTTTGCAAGTCACTAGCACTCAGTCAAGACTGTCACTCGGATGTACTAGTAAGCCACACAGCACACACCCCACCCCACTGTGTACCCTTTCATCAGAGGCAGGACTGGAATCAGAAGCTCTGAGTGTACTCTCATGCAGAGAAAAAATGATTCCCTGTTTTTAAGCAGTCCTAAAGTGGGTCATATAAAAAGAAAGTAGCAATCAACCTGTGTGGTTTATGTTCCAATTACTTCTAGTAGCATTGATAAGTTGTCAGAACACAGTGACTATCAACTCTTGGTCATGTATCTTGTTTTAATGATCCAGCAACCTTCCCTATGGTTGGCCCTCCTTGTCCACAGGCTCTCTTGATAGATTCAGAAGTAGACCAAAAATACCTGAAAACAATTATGCCTGCACAAGTATGTACATGACTTTTTGTTTTGATTACTCCCTAACCAATACTGTATGGAAACACATAGTGTTTATCTTGCATTATGCATTACAAGTCATCTACACACATACAGTTTAAAGTGTATATGAAGATGTACAGAATTATGTAAACATTATTTTATGTAAGGGACTTGAACATCTGTTTGTTTCAGTAGCTACAGGGGCCCCAGAGCTAATCCTCTGTGGGTACCAAGAGAAGGCTCTATTAAGTGAAATGGCAAACTCCCATTGAGTACATTTTTCAGGCATGAATTTTCCAGGTTGGTTTATGTGACCTCTGGAAACTGGAATTTAGAAGAGACTGGTCTAGAAGCTGCAGAAATGGCTCAGCAGTTAAGAGCATTTGCTGCACATTCATGAGGACCAGCATTTGGATTCCAGTACCCACATAACAAGCGGGCATTCCATACAAGCCTATAATTCCAGATCTGGGGTAGGGCAGGAGGCAGACACAGGCGGGCTGCTGAGGCTTCCTGGTCAAGAAAACATGAGCTCCAGATTCAAGGAGAGAACCTGCCTCTAAGGAATGCACAGAATGATAGAGCGCACTCAATGCAGTCTTCTGGTCCTGCTGGCATGTTCACAGGCATGTATGCCTGAACACACATGTGCACATACACTCACACACACACACATATGCACAAATAACAGGGTCTAATTTCAGTCAGCACTGTGCATGTAAAAAGAGCCTAGTCTGTGAAAACTTCTGTACAAAGAGAATATGGTTCTGTAATCACTAGTAAAGAAGGACATTAAAGCAGATCCTGGGACAGCATAGGGCATACTCTCCTGGAGTAAGCAAAGGGCCATGGTGCACCAAAGTGTTCCACCCACAATGCCTAGAACAATAGCTAAAAAGCAACAGTTTCCTAGGTCTCACAGCCAGGGCTTTCAGATTTGAGTGGTGATTAGCAGATTGAACTGAGATACTAGTTGGGGAGCAAGGTCCATTTCATAGTCCTCTGGAGAGTGACATGAGCACAGAGAGTTTGGAAACACTCCCCATTGCAAACTACCCTGTGAAGTGCTTATGTGGGTATCAAATAGCTCTTGGCTCCATCTGCTTCCAAATGTATTTACCCTCACTGGGAACCTCATCTGACTTTTCTCAGGGAGCCACTACCAGTGATGCTAAGGGATTGACCCAAATAGGCTTACGGTTGCTCCTCTTGGATCAGTTTCTCAGTGCCGTTTCCAGAGTATGAGAACTCGAATCAGACAGTAGTTGAGTACCGTGCACATGGAAAGACTGAAACACTGATAGGGTCTTGCATCTGTCTAGGCCCAGGACAAGTTTTGCAGGGATGATGGTTGTCATCTCAGCATCAGGAGACTTAACGTCCAAGTCACTGCACACCAACCTCTATGATAATTGCTCCTGAGTTTCATATTTTCCTTTTGTTAGTTATGGTCTTTGTCAGTTGATTCAAGGAACCCTAACACCAGAAGTTCTGGATTCAATGAGAAGTTCACTTCACTCTTAATTCATGTGATAAGGACACTAAGCATCCTGAGGAGGAGAAGAGTAGCTTTCTTAAGCAGAAAAAAAGATTTAAAAAAAAAAAACCTGCTGCCACCGCTACTTACATCACAGAGTTTATAAACATTTTTGTTTGCCTCTTCTGCAAATACCTGTTACCATGATTTTTACTTTTTCTCAATGCTGAGGACCTAAACCCAGGGCCTTGGGCTTGCTAGCCAAGCACTCTAGAACTGAGCTAGATCCTCAACCCCTAGTATCGGGATTTTGGAAAGCACAGTCAATAGATGGTCTTCCCCATCAAAGCCCAAGTGACTGGAATGCCCAGGTTGCTTACCTGCAACGAAATCACCAAAGCCCACTGTGGTCAGAGTGACCACCACAAAGTAAATGGACTCCAGGGCTGTCCACCCCTCGATGTATTTAAAAATGACAGCAGGAATCGTCACAAACACGATGCAGCCAGCCAAGATGAACAGAATGGTTGAGATGACTCGAATCTTGGTCTGACTCACTTGCTTTTTCTGGGAAGAGCAAAGGAATAAGATGGATAGGCATGTCAGAGGCAGTACCCTGAATTCAGAAAACAGATACCCAGAAAAGGGTGTGTGTCAGTGGTGTTTAACTTTTCTCCAGTCATAAGCAACTGTGTTAATCAATGCAGATATGAACTCCCTTCTAGAGGAGTGCACACACAGAAGTTTGCAGGTGGTCAAGGAGGGCCCCAGGATATTATACTTTCAATATTCATTGTGTGATGCCCTCACATAGTTCTGTAACCACAGTCCAATTCTGATCTAACTTGCTCATTAGTGTAATCATAATTATTTCCCAAGAAGTCTTTGGTGCCATATTTCATGTATTGCTGATCTATTACATGGGGTCTGGGATTTGGGGGTCCTCATGCGTGGGCAGTAGATTTGTACCTAGTTTCCCCCATGTCAAAGAGCGTAGGCTGGAAGGGAAATGGCCTTATTGGCTCATGAGAAGTAGTGGGATCATTGCTCACATTCTCCATGCCTCCCCCTCTGAGAGGAAGGAAAACAAATAAAAAGGGAATCAGGACAAAGGGTTTAGATAAAAGGAAAAAAAAAAAAAGTCACCAGTCCTCAGTCCTCATTTGTGGAAACCTCTAGCCAAGTTTTAGCATGTGTCTTCAACCCCTGTAGGATAGGTGTGTCTCAAGTGCACATTTAGTTGAGCTGATGCTGTGATTACCATGTTGCCTGTTTCACCTACATGAGACAGGACACAAGTCAGAATGACATTATCCCTTTCTAAAATATCATTAGAAGCTTGAATCTATACCAGCTTCTAAAGAATTGAGAAGTTTGACAGGAAACATGCGTGAAGATTGGGAATTAGACTGTCACTGGGGCAAATGAATCATGAAAGGTATCCAGCAGAGTCCAAGGTGAACATGTTGCATCCTTGGTAAGGCCCTCAAAAGTACTAAAGTCTACCCTGGACTTGCCTCACATCTAATGATCTAAATCTTCTCCAGATTCCCAGAACTGGTGCTAGAGATTGTCATTGGGCATCTTCAGTACCACTTAATGGCACAAATATATGAAATATAAGCTTAACACCAGACTGGTCTTCTGAATTACCTTGATTGTTTTTGGCAAAAGCACTTGGGTCAATCAATATCAGAAATCTGTACCACAGAATCTGCTTCCTGTTCATTGCTTCTAGTGAATCTAAAGCAAAGAACCTCGGTGTATACAGAGGCCATTGCATTTATGTTCTTCATTTACTGATATAAAACCAGAAGACAAAAGGGGTTAACAAGTGACTTGCACAAAATGCTGCAGCTAATGAGGGGCAGAATCTGGATTAGAATTCTGATGTAATTAACTCTTAGTCCTGTGCTTAATGATGGAAATGGCTCTTTAAGTTATTCAGCAATTCATCAGCTTAAAACAAATTGCCAAATAAAGTTGCCCTTCCCTAAAGCAAGACACCAGACTCGCCTCCTGAAGAACAGGCCACCCTGTGTCTGTTCTAAGAAGAAAGACTGGGAATGAAAACTAGTCACTGGGTGATCTGTTCAGGAAAAGGCTGGAGAAATACAAAAAAAAAAAAAAAAAAAAAAAAAGTCATGCCCTCTGACTCCAAGAAGGCAGTAGGGAAAAACAATTTAATCTGCACTCCTGTTTTCTCCTTGAATGCTCAGAAAGTGCTGAAAACAAATTGATGACAAAAGAGATTACCTGAGAACCATGGAATGCTTTGCCCATTCCATAAGTTCCTATGTTGAATGGGAGAACTTTGGGGGGGGTGGCAGCTGAGGCCCTCTGATGGCCCAGGAACCTACTAGCCTCGCTTGCTTTGTAAAAGCTACCAAGGAGATTTCACTGTAGACCATTAAGTTAGTCTAATTTCTGGCAATGGGAATATCATCTCTGCCTTCTATAAATTACCCTCTTCAAATGCATAATGAAATTAAAAGGAAATGTTTGTGTGAAACTTATTATGTCTTAAATTAGGATGTGAATGCAACTGCATTCTAAATGAGGAAGACCTTGGCAAAGAAGGGCAACAAGTGTGTGATACGCTAGAAATCCACCTGCCCTCCTGAGATGGGCATAAGGAAGTATTTAAGGGCAGAAGTACCTTTCCTTGGTGGAGGGGAAGGCAGCATATAGCAGAGGCCAGGTGGTACTGGTGCCCCGATTGCATTGTCTTCTAGAGAGTTTATCTGTAAGGTAAACATTTCTCTTCTGCTTCCTGTTCAAGCAAGGCAGTGTATTCCTGGATGCTCAGAGGTGATGGTCAGAAAATATCTGGAGCATTTTATTATCCAGGGAATTTGGGGGACTTAAGAAATTTTGCATGTATGTGGGTGGGTGTATGAAAATAATGCATCTATCTGTACTTGGTTATATATAAAAAAAAAGGGTGAGCCTACAGGTTCAGTAATGTCACTTATCTTGGATATTTATATTTTTGCTGAACTCTGAATAACAGCAACAAGAAGATGGTCGCCTTAATTGAACATTTTGAAATGTAGTGTTCACCATGGAGCCCCTGCCCACTTCACATGCCATGGGTTGATCTTCAGGCACTGGCTCTGCAAGTGGTCACTCCCACTGTGGAAGAGTTTTTAAGGAGACAGTCTAGGGACAGCCTACCTGAAACACATCCTACCCCTGCTGCTAAACAGTTAAGGTGCTTTGTGCAGATTTCTCAATCTTTCTGTGCATTCATTCTCCCTCCATGAAACGGAAATTTAAAAAGCCTACCTTGTGGGGTGGTTTGGAAGAGGAAATGTGTGTAAAGACTAATGCAGTGCTAAGTGCTCAGTGGCTGTTGACTGACACTTTCTGTGTAAAAATTCTAATCTTTGATGTGAGCAGTGCCAGACAGTGCTTCTCTTTGCTGATTAGGAATGTCCCCTCATACCTTAAGACAATTTCCATCCAGCCTTAGGAGGTCACGGTTGCTTGTCCCTTCCTATATGCACCAGATCCTGTACAATTACCTCATTTTCAATTTGGGAAAAGAGCTTCTTCTCCCTTGGTTTCTCTGTGCCGGTTCTGCAGGAGGCACTCAGATATTCTCAATTTACAACCTGGGAAGCTTTTTTTCATTTGCCTTTCCAATTATTTCCCCCTGCTATTTCACTGAATCGTTTTGAAACTGATAAGAGTTGCTAATAGCCTCTGGGATGTGAGAAGTGAGTTACAAAAGGGAACTGAGAGGTCCAGGCCTCTTCCTCCCAGCCTCCCCAGACTCCATGTCATACTCCACACACTCCACTAATAGACTGGAGCTATATGCTTCCATGGTAGAATTTCTAGGCAAAATCATACCAGTGATTAATGTACCAGTAACAAAATAGCAACCAGAAAGTTTTGTGTAAAACCCCGGATCTGACAGACCAAGGTTAGTCTAAGAGAATGGTTATGTGGGAGGAGATGATTGGATATGATACTTGGACCGAAGTGACAAGAGTATTGGGTGTTTCTGACCCAATCTTGTTTTCCCACTTTGGTGACTGGATAGGACCAATGATGCCTTCTTTTAAAGTTACATACTGTTACATAAATACTATTTCACAAAACTGCATCTTGTTTCCAGTTGGTACTGACTATGGGAATTTTTGAAGAGCTCAAAATCCATCTCAAGAGTTTTATTAAGTTACAAAAAATTTTATGTGAAGTTATACTGAGAAGGGCACAAGCCTCATAAGCAGGAGGAAGGGGCCACTCATAGCTTCACTCCGAGAGAGACTTGTGCATGGAGTACTCTAGTTGTGTTTACAAGTTTCAGACCTCAGAGGGTCAAGCCATATGTCTACTTATCATTAGCACATATTCTGTTTTTATTTACATCTACAGTGTCATTTTAAAAAGCACAGATATTTCTATTCGTTTGTAGGCTCTTTTCATTTGATTTTTACTTCCTCTAATACCTGCTCTTCTTCTCAACTCTGTGATTTCTTAGAATTCTGAAATTCACTATACAGATTGCTTTGTCTGGCTTAGGAGTAATTTTGGTGTGCTTTTTCAGCCAGGACATTGGAGATTGTATTCAAAGACATAGTAATAAAAGTACTAGAAATAGAAGCTGGATACACAGAGCTTTCATTTATGGTGTAGTTGAATTTTGTTGAAATGCAAACATGCCAGTGTGATAATATAACTGAACTGAGAGTAATTTCTCAAAGTAGAAAGAAAACAAAAACTGTCTCCCTAAAGATTTAATTTTAGATTCCTCCTATATTTTCTGCCAGGTGTTTTTTCTAAAAGGTCCTATCATAACTGTTTCAACATCATAACAAATAGCTACAAAGCACCAGCAACTCCACAAACTTGAAGACAGCTTTTGAGCAATATTGTCTAGAGTTCCAGTGTGGAGACATTCTAAACATACATAAGTCACAATACATGGCAGAGATGCTCTAAACATAGATTAGTAAGAGCATGTAGTAAAAATCTCCATAGGCACCACTTATAACATCCCACTCAAAAGCTGAATACACAAATGCCTCAAATGCATATTCAAGAAGTGCAAAAATTCCATGCTGCCTCTGACACAATCCTACTTCTACATGCCAGGAATCCAGTGGAAATGCATCTGGGCTAAAGAAAAGTTTAAGTTCATAAATAATAAAATTTTTAACTTATTCGACTCCGGGAAGACTTTAAATTTTAGCCTTTTATTTACAGTCATTGAATCAAAAAAAAGTCATGGAAAAGAGAACCCCTGGGACTTTTTAATAAAATTTAAACCTTCTCTTGCCTTCCATCATGAACACACATCATTGTGCCTTAACATGAATAACTACATAGTTCAGTAATTGAACAAGAATGATATCTGAATGTTGGAGCTCAAGGAAAATAATAATGAGCCCTGCTCAGGTTCTTGTCCAGGCTTTCTACCAAATGCCATGGGTTTGAAGTCAGAGCTACCAGGTTTTTGTTTAGAAATAAAATCTTTTTGGGTCCCAAACTCATATAGATTTCCCATAGACAGGCACTAGTGGACTGGCTTTGTGCAAGATGCTGGTTTGCATTGGTCTCTGCTAGATTATCCATAGTCTTGATGAACATGTGATAGTTTATATATCTTAATTCTGCTGAATGAAGTTGCTAAAAGTGTTCTAGTTGATTAGAGATATGAGACTGTAGATCTTTATTCCAAGTGACACTATAAAAGCAGATGGAGTGCCTCTTAACTATTCTAAGTTTTGTTGATTTGCTGCTGCTGCATTGCAGTTAGAATATCCATTTCAAATTCTCTGGGTGTTTAATTTCCATGGACACCATACTCTCCATTTTCATGTTCATTTCTTCTCTTTTTTGTCATATTTATAAGTTTTTTTAATCCAACTATCCTCTTACAATTCATCTTTATTCTCCTTTTATTGCTCCAAAATATGTAGCAGGAGGTGTATTTTCTCAATGGATTTGTTGTGTGACTTATTGGAGAGATACGAGCAAACATCTATTCACCCCAGAGAAGCCACCAACAACAAACCAGAGAAACAATTCCACCCAAGGCCTGACTTGGTAAATCCATGAGTTTATTGAGGTTATTTCCATGAGTATGGATGAGGTGTTACTTAGAGGAACACTGATGACTCAAAAGTTGCTGCATCACCAAAAAGCCTACCCCAGCAAGCTCCTTCCCTGGAGCTCTCTGAAACATGTCGAACTGCAGCTGCTTCTGTCACCTTGGGGAAAGGTATTGTGACTCTTGTAACTTTCTGGAACTTCCTGAACGTTGTAAGTTTCCTTTGTACCCAGGTATACTTCCATCACTTTTAAGAGCATTAGGAGCCTCCCTCCTCCCTCCAGAAGGGAATGTTTCAATTCACAGAGGACAGTTACACAACATGTTCTTTTATAAATTTTTCCTTATCATCTTCAGACAAGTTTCTGAAGTTGTTGCATTTTTTCTGCTTGATATTTTGGTTCTTGTAATTCCAATCGGAATTTTCAAGGTCAAGCTTCTGTAGTTGTTCTTACAGCTTCCCAGAACTCTGCACAGCCTCTGCATATAGGTCCCCACATCTTGCAATTTGGTATCAAGATTATAATCATCCTCTTTTGAAGGACATAGGACTAAAATCACCAGTAAAAAGTCTGTTGGAAAGTCAATTCCGTCTGTCTACTGATTTCATGTATATCTGCTTCTTGTTGCGATAAAATTTAGCCCTTTTCCGTCTGTACTCCCTTACGGCTAGGAAAACAGTATGAAACATCTCCTCTTCTGTCGATATCTGCATGATATGCTAACAGTTTGGCAGCCATTATGCTTTCACTAGAAAAGCGGTATTCTCCCTAGCATCCATGTCGTATGGATTTGCCCCATGGTCTAATAAAACACACATTCTCCTTGCTGATGTGGTAAGGCCTTAATTGAAGCTGTGCTGACATATTGGTCACAGGCATCAATGCCACAAATCTCATTACTAGGAGAGTTATCTGTTGTGGATGTCTATAATTCATGCATAATGCAGAAGAGTCCTTCCTTCATCCTGACCATTTCACTTATACTGCAGCCATCCTTCCCTTGTAGAGGCCCAGCAGCTTGTGAATGTGCCTTCTCAAATATTCTTTGTGTCTGAATGTCAAATACAGATTCTTTGGAGGTCCAGTTTTCAGTTTCCTTTTTCTTTATTTCCCTTATATATATATAACACAGGATCACCATCCTGCTCTTATTTCTCAAAAGGAAATTATGGGCCTTCAACTCTTCCACTCTTTTCATGGAATCAGTTCCACAGTAGTGTGGGCGGCTGCACACAGTATTTCCTGCTAAGGCAAAACCACTGCTTTTGTGCTTTTTTTTTCTTTGACCTTAGTTGTCTTCTGATAAGAGTTCATTACTTGACTTGATGGATGAAGCTGAGAACTTCTCCCATGAGCAAGGTCACCAAGGTCCTTCTAAAGCACAGTCAATACTGCCCCTTTCTGACAGTGGCCTGAGGCCTTAGACAAGGCGCCCATATCTTCAGGTGACTGGCTGGAGTGACCTCACCTGGTATTTCAGGGGATGGATGACAGGGAGGTTAGGAAGACTAGCTGAGGGAAGGAAGGGAGGAGGGAGAAAGGAGGAGGGATAAGAGAGGACACACCCAAGCAGGGGTTAGTTAATGGCTGTTAATCTTCAGCAATAACATGAAATGGTTGATTTGTATTGGCAATTCAGTGTAGTCAAAGCCCAATTGTTAAGAATCTGTATATGCCAGGGACTGTTATAATTGAGAGGAGCATGGCAGGAAGGAGGGAAGAAGAGAGGAGAAAGGGGGGAAGAGAGGTAAAGAGGCAGGGAAGGGGAAGAAAAAGGAGGGGAAAAGAGAATGGGAGCAAAGAATGGAGAGAGAAGAGGAGGAAAAGGAATTGAGAGGGTAGAGAAAGGCATAATGGAGGGAGGGAGAGGACAGGATGAAGGGAGAACAGGAAAGGAGGGAAGAGAAGGCAAGAGAGGAAAGGAAAGGGGGGAGTGGAGGAGATAAAGAAGGTGGAAAGAAAGAGAGAAGGGAGGAGGGAGGGGAAGGAGAAGGACTGTATGCTTAGTTCTTTCTACGAGCAGCAGAGTCTACTAGTTTGAGCCAGAGCGGGAGCATCAGAGTCCTGATGAAACCTTTAAGGGTGCTGTCGCTGCCCTGGTACCTACTGCAAGTAAAGTTCAGTGCCTATGAATATCTCAGTGAAAAAGGAGAGGGAGAGAGGGAGGGATGGAATAAGGGAGAGGGGGAAGAGGAAGAAAGAAAGAGGGAATATTTTTCATGTGTTCTGGTATGTGCTAACTATAATGGATGCTTTGGGTCTATGTTAGTCAAACACACAGAAAGAAGCTTTGACCCAGAGGTATGAAAGGAACACTCATGAGAAAAAAGGAGAACATGGGGCACTTACTGAGGAACCAATTGATTTGCTACCATAATTCTGATACCCCGCCAAGCTGTTTATCAATTCAGATTCTAAATTTATCCTACACATATTTCATAGCATGATGCTCTCCCCACCATAGCATACTCAAGCATACAGTGACACTGAAGCAACAATGCCACATACAGCTGAAGGTGTCACTCTCCTCCTTCCACTGGCTAACAAAATTCAAGGCCAAGTGTAACTGGCCAAGCATTGCACCATAGATAGGGCCCAGGACCTTTCTAATAAAATAGATGGTTCTTTCCCACAGGGGTACAAGGAGCTCTGCCCACTACAACACATGTGGCCACTGACTCTGCCCCAGGAACTTCTGTAACTCAAGCTCTTCTTCTCCTCTAAAGTTTGGGAACAAAATGCCTCTAAGAAGTTAACCTTGTAATCACCTACCTGATTCTTGTTTGTATTAGGAACCCCATCTGTCCACCGATAAACCATATTCTCCAATATTGAGAGAATATATTGAGTCTCAATATGTCATCCTCTTTATCATGTTTCCTTACTAGTTCATACCTGGGATGACAAGAAGTATGATTTACTGGCTTCTTTCAAAGACTGGAATCATCTCAGCTATACTCTACTAGTATTCTCTGGTACCACAATGTTTTAAATATTATGTTTGTGTGTATTGCCTGCTTGTGGGTAGGTGCAACCATGTCAGACAGTGCCCATGGAGGTTATAAGAAAGTGTGGGATCCCCTGGAACTGGAATTACAGACAGTTGTTAGCTTACCATGTGGGTGCTGGGAATCAAACCTGGGTCCACTGGAAGAGTAGTCAGTACTCTTAACTGCTGAGCCATGTCCCCAGGCCCTGGTGCCACAATTTTTAAACATAATTCTATCTATCCCCTGACTCAGAGTCACCTTGCAGCATATAACAGACTAGCCAGTGTTCTGGTTTCACCATGCAGTTTTCAAGAAAAAATTTGGTTTGTTACACTATAAAGGAAGAAAGTGTACAGACTATATCTGCTGTGTGGTAAGTTTTTCTAAAAGAATGGTTACTTTAAATTGTGGTTGTTAAGAAGGAACAGAGAGAATATTTTTAAAGTAGGTAATAGTAAGATTGCAGTGGATCTTCTGCTAGGGGCACTGGCCTTAAAATGTGGTAGGAATTGAAAAAAAACTTAAGGAAGCTGAATCCATTCTGGAGCTATCTAGGAAGGATAAGAATCTTTTCTGGGAGCCAGGAAAATGGGGCAGAACAGTAACTGGGCCCACAAAGCAGGCACAAAACTTACTGGGTAAAGTCAAATGTTCATTGATACCACCACAAATTACCCTAAGAACATTCTACTCTTTTTCCTTCTTGTCCATCTCTTAGCATCTGACTACTCACTCAAACCAGCATCCCCAGAATAACCCAGAAGTATGAGAAAGCCATCACAGCCTACACACACACACACACGCGCGCGCGCACGCACAGAGCCCATGCTGGAGTATGAGTGAAGGAAGGCACTTGTGAGCTTCTGGTGGGATGCCCAGAGTCATCATCTATTATAAGCCCAGGAATCAAGGTAAGTGAGAAACAAGTCTATCAGAAAGATGTGAAGGAGCTTCTAGATTTACAGCACTGCCTTTAAAAATGCCTAGGTATTATCAGTGAGTGGTAACTCCCTACTTAATCCTTCCTTTCTGTCCCTTTTCTTCCCTTTTTCTTTTCCTTTCCTTTCCTGTCCTACTTTGGTTTCATGCTTTTTAGACATACATTCTTAGTGCAAGTACATAAGGCTGCCTGTGCACATCAAGCCACTCTTGCCTAAACATTTCTTCACAGAAGACTTCACACTGAGATCCTAAAGACGAAAGACAAAACATGCAGGCCTTTTGACATTCACCTCATATGAGAACCACGAGAAAATGATATTGTCTTGACCCTAGTGAGGGTCAGCCTACAGTCAACAGTTAATGACCGTTGGCAGTGCTGCTCTAGGTCTAGCCACATGAGTACAACATTGTGACAGAACTGAGCAGAATCATTTGTTTTTGTCTACCCTTTATTTCAACCCCTTTCATTAGTCTGGTGAAAGAAAAAGATCTCTGCCCTGTGTAGAAGCTGAAAAATAGCCCAGTACTCAGTTCCCTTACCTTCTTGCTGTAGGGGTAAAAAGATCAACAGGCCCTAGGCTCCTCACCATAAAGACCCAAGTCCACTTTAACCACACACTTGCAATACAGATATGATAGCAATACATCCTAAAGTATTCACCTAATGGTTGCTCTGTGTTTTCCAATCCCTTTTTTCTCTCACTTGTCTCCTATGGGCTGCTAAGAGAGGAGTGAAAGTTCATGGAGGCAGGCTTGCAGAACTTTTTCCTCTTTGAGTGGTAAGGTAAGACTGAGATAGAGGCAGGGAGAGAAAAAGAGAGAGAGAGAGAGAAAGTAGAGTGGCCACTCAGCCTTGAGTGACAGCCTGGACAGATGACTGACATGGTCTTCATACTGTCTTGTGGCGACTAGCAGAACCTGCAGCCTGGAAGGTGATGGCAAAGAAGAATTAGATGCAGAGTACTCCTCAATGTGGGACCCACATGATTCTACTCCTGTGCACAGATCACATCTCAGGACTCCTGGATCTTCCTAAGTCACTTGAACAAAAGAAGGTGAAGGACCTGGGTATGGGAATGGACTGGAGATACAGAAGAAGAACTCTGCCAGTGATCAAGGTGGAATTGTCTGGATGGCAGCAGTGAATACACCCATCTGTATAATATAAAGAAACAGGGACCACTGACATTCCTCCTGGAACCAATAACCAAAATGGGAGTATTATAGCCCACTTCCATGGAGTCACCAGGGTGCTTCTATGAAAAGCAGCAACACCAGCTGCACTATTTGTGCTGCACAGAGCAGTGACATCTGCTGGGGCTAACTCTTTGGCCTCATTTGGGCCACTCTTCTTGTCTGAATATCTTCCAAGCTTTGTTTCCTAGCCTTCCCAGGTGATTCAAGAGCTACCTAATAACGTCTTTCAAAAATGTTCCTTTCTCTATAGAATATGCCTATTATTACCTTATCGTAAGGGAATAACTTACCAAGTATAATATAATGTCAGGATGTCTCCAGGGACAAATTGGCCACCAATCTGTATACTATACTACATGGGAACATATTCTTAAAAAAGACATTTCCTGATTAACACCTCCAGACCCCCGCTCTTTTTTTGTAGGTAGCCTGAGTTTCACAGAACGAGTATTGTTCCCTGTCCCTCAATCCCTTTTCTTCCCAATTTAAACTTTTACCTGAGGAGTTTTTGTTTTTCCATTTATATTTAAATTATAATTTCCCTCATTTTGAACTAAGCTACGTATCTGCTACCATCACTTCTGGAAGTTAGGAGGGGGGACATTGGCTTTGGCCACTTAAAGACAGGCCAAGGACATACCCCAGCTAGATCCCTTGATAACAGACCCATAAGTTCTGCACTCCCAGAACAGTCAGAACTGCAGCCAAATGTGATGTGACCACTGTGGCCAACATTTCTCCAGCATTCCTGAATCTTATGAAACCTTGTTAAGAAACCAGAGTTGTATCTATTCTTGATAACTTAGGTTGTGGAAGGAGCAGTGCCAGTTTCCTCCCCAAGATCAGCAGGGCAGTAGCACCATCTTCTGAGGCAGAAGGAACAACTACCTGTGGGAGCCAATCAGTAGCATTGTCTAGAAAGGTCAGTGGTTAGAGCAGACATAGGCAAGCAAAAGATGATGATAGTTTAAGGATAGGAAAGGAAAGCCATGGCCAGGACAGACATGGGCACACATGATGACAAACTTTGCAAGTATCAGAGGGCAGTGAAATGTGTAAAAGAGTAGGGGTGAAAAGGGAACTTCTTGGGGCTGGTGGGGTCCCAGGCACCTGGACTGGATGTAGAAAGAAAAAACATTCACAAGTATATTTCTCAATGTGTCAGTGGTAGATCTCTTAGACCAATGGATGATCTCATTTTATTCACATCTCTGTACTTCTCTCTATGACCATGTATGCATTCTCACTGCAACATTTGTAATAAAAAGGAGAGAGGGAAGAGCACACTGGAGAGAGAGACTCGGAAAAGAAAAGGGAAGGAGAAAATACATGTTCGTGACCTTCCAGTGTGTTTCCCAAGAGACAATAACACAATGCCTTTGGAAATCATATACTTTCTCTTACAAAAGGACTGACAACTATGCTCTTGGGGGAAAAACTGAAAAAGGAGTCTATGCTTCTCATGGTACAGTAAAATTAGCCTTGTCTGAACCTTCAGAATCCTAGGAACATTTGTCAAAGGTAGTGACAGAAGCCATGTGGACCCGGTCTTCTTCCAACTCAGTAATAAACCGATACCCAAATACAACATGGTTTCGACTAAGGCTATTTATGTGAGAACAGACACCATGTGAATTCTCAGAAGTTACACAGCCACCTCCTAGAAGGCTTTTTCTAACATTTAGATTAGAGCACCCTAATTTGTAAGTCTTCTGGAGTGCCTGTGGTTGTCTTCGTATGTAATGGGTAGGATTGATGCTCACAGTAGTAGTATATCAGTATATCAGTTACCGCCACAAATTGGAACTCCACATTTAATATGAGTTTTGAGCATTCCATTGAGAAAACCATGCTTATAATTATCTGATCCAAGAACCTTCTTTCGCATGTAAATGCAAACTTTTGGCCCCATTTCAATGTAGAATAAAACTTTATAATAGGCCTGGTGAGGCTGGAGAGATGGCTCAGTAGTTAAAAGCACTGGTAGCTCTTGCAGAGGATCCAGGTTCACTTCCCGGCACCCACATGGTGGCTAATAACCATTTATAACTTCAGTTCCAAGGGATCTGACGCCCTTCTTTTGGCCTCTACAGGCACTGCACTACATGGGTACACTGACATACGTGCAAAAAAACATTCAAGACACATAAAAATTTTTAAAAGAAAAAATTACCCTTTGAGATGTAATTTGAAAGCTAACACAATTGTATACATGATACTAAACCACTTAATCATGATTCTCTCTTAAGGAACCCACACCACAATTGGGTGTGTACTACATTTTCCTAGAGTGTCTATTCACTCTCATCCTTAAATCTTTATTAAAATCTCTTAATTCCACTCTGCTGCTTATTGGCTCATCCTGCAATTATTTTCTGCACACAGTAAAAAATCCAGGTTCACTCAAGTTTAGCTCTCTGGAAAGAATTCCTCAGGCTGCTACAGACAACAGCATGCAGCTGTGTCTCCACATCACTGACATAACTATTAAACAGAAATAACTAAAAGAAAAAAAATAGGAGGCAATGGAAGCCCATTTTATAGACAGGAGTCCATCCCACTGACTCTTTAAAACCATCCCATGATAGCTCAAGGGAGCAGGTGTCACATATTTGCATAGAAATCTGGACAGGTCTTCTCCCCAGCCCTCTTCCTTGAGGAAAAGGTTGACAAACCTCCAGAGGGTTAGTAAGAGAGAGAGATACGCCTAATTGCAGATCCAAAGGTTGAGGGGAATTGAGACTTTTTGAAAGAGCAGTAGAGCAAGAAGCACCAGCAATGTCAGGAGTAAAAGCCAGAAGAAGGATGACACCTCAAGCACATCATATGGTGCTTATGTGCCATGCACTTCATTTTAAATGTTCATATTTGCTTTCTTGTTCATTCTTGACACCCATTCTGCTACAGTGCTTAGATTTTTTTAAGCACACTGAAGCTCCTTGACCTCTATTTTTATAATCATACAAAAGTCCCTTAACTGGATGATACATAGCCCTATCTCTGAACTAATCTTCAAAGTAGTGTCCACATTCCAGGGGAAAGTTCTGGGGCTGGAGAGATGGCTCAGCTGTCAAGACATTGCTCTTGCAGAGAACCCAGCTTCAAATTCCAGCACCCACATGGCAGCTAACAGTCTGTATCTCCAGTTTCAGAGGATCCAACACCCTCTTCTGACCTCGGCAGGCATTTGCACAATACATGAGGTGCACTTACATACATGCAGGCAATATATTCATATACGTAATTTTTTTAAAGAATGGAAAGTCCTATGAGACACAAGTATAAACCACTTATTTGCTCATACTCAGCAGACTCAGAGGTGGTGGATACATGGCCCAATCCCAATCCCAAAATTCAGTATCAGTCCTAACTACTGACCAGGTTCATGAAAAGGAATGATTGTTGCTGCTCACAGTAAAATTCCTTTCTGCCAAGGAATAGGAAAAGGTAGATGGAACACTGCTAAATGGAGAAATGGTGGGAATTAAAAGAGATAGATGCGAGAGGCAGTATTTGAGCCCAGAAAAAAAAAAATCCATCTTCCAGGTTCCTTGGGGTAATGAGGGCCAGCCACATTCAGGGAAAAGATTTGAAGTCTTTGATATATTTTGGTACCACTTTTATAGTTTATAACAAGCCAAACTGGTCTGTAAGGCACAGAAACAGCATAGCCAAGCTGAGAGGCAATTGGCAAACGGATTTTAAAAATTCTCATACATTCTTTTTTTAAGCAGAATCCCTCTAGGTGGTAGGATTTCTGCAAAAACAATTGGAGGCAGTAAAGTATGACTGAATTTGGGGATGCCATCTTCCACAGACAGAAGATCAGGGATCCACTCCTTGGAGCACCAGAGAAGCCATCCAACCCACCAACCAGTCATCTATATTTGTGGCTTCCAAAGAGCTCACTGAATCCATCCTTGCCCTGGGATGAAGGAGCTGCATGAGTCTTGATTCACTGGAATTTTGTCCCAAGTATGAGTCCGGCTACCTGTCTAGTTCCTTCTCTGATGCTGTCTTTTCTGTGGCTCTCTCTACTTTTCTACTCTAACACCCACTCTTAGGAACAGTAGAAAAAGGGCAGTCACAGTAAGCATCTCTCCAATCTGTCAGGAAAATTATATAGTCTACACACCCTAGGTATATGGTAAGAAACCTGGGTCTATCCTCCAGTGAGTTCACAATCTACAAGTATTTACTGAAAACCTCCAATGTACTCAACAATAAGATACTGCAGGACACAAGACAAGTCTGGTGTGGTAGCACTAAGCTTCAAGGCCCCTACGGATCATAATCCATTAGCAAGGCAAGACAGGAGATATATGACGCTTGTTCTATAAGCAGAGGTTCGCAGAACCTTCCTCTGGTCTCCCACAGCTAACAGGGTGCTATAGGAGTAAGTGCTTAGTGATAATGGGGCTGATTATAGGCCAGAATCTACATTGCTCTCACACTTCAACTAAATACCAAAAAAGATAGGTACTCCTGTCCCCAGTTTTCAAACAAGGAAACAGGCACAGCCTGAGAGCATAAGGCTAGCAAACAGGTCAGGACTTAGGCACCAAATGTAGCCTCCAGGCCTACTTGCATTAGTCATGGTATTATTCTTCACAGTATTATGATGGCTGTTGGTCTTTACGCAACAGCCATATACGTTTGTGTTTTTTCCTTAGTAGAACTCATTTGTTACCACATGCCCCAATGGGGTTGAGAATATAGTAGGTGTTATTTGATAACTGCCTGTTAAACTGACCTGAAGGGAGGTATGAAGGAGCCATCACAGTGGGGAGCTGAATCATGAGGTTAATAAAAGGATTTCAAAGTGAAGAAAAAAAAAAAGCCTGCTGGAAACCAGCTGCCATCACTATGCAGAAATTCCAGAGTAGTGGAATTCATAGAGACAGAATAGAATGGTGGTGGCAAGAGGCAGGAGAGGCTCGAAGAGGGGTTGCAAGCAGGCGCTGGAGGGAGGAGTGGAGAATTGCTGTGTTGTTAGTACTTCATTTAGGAAGAATGAAGTTCTGGAGATGGACATGATGGTGGATGCACAACACTGTACGTGCGCTTACTGCCACTTAAGAATGCTTGAGGTGCTCTGCTTCATATTGTGTTACATAACTACCATAAAAATACACTCAGGGGGCAGAAGCAGGGAGAGCTCTGTGAGATGGATTTCAGTCTGGTCTACAGAAATGAGTTCCAGCCCAGCTGTGGCTACAGGGAAACTCTCTCAAAAACACCAAAAATAACAGGCAGAAAGAAAAAATGAAGTAGGCTCTAAAATATAAAAGTAAGACCTGGGATTATTCTGAAGGTTTATTTTTAATTATGTATCTGTGTATGTTCCTGTGTATGGGTTTGTGCATGTGAGAGCAGTTGTTTGCAGAGACCAGAAAAGGGTATCAGAAGCTAGAGTTACAGGCAGTTGTGAGGTAGCTGACATGGGTTCTGGGAACCGAACTCAGGACCTCTGCAAGAGCAATATACACTCTTAACTGCTGAACCATCTTTCCAGCCCCCTCCTGAGATGATTGGGAAAAAAAGCACTGTGTACTATGGCCATAACAAAAGTGTTCATTTGAGGCCAGCAAAACAGCTCAGTGGATAAAAATGCTTGCCACCACCTGAAAACCTAAGTTTGATCTTCAGGACCCACATGGTGGAAGGAGAGAACCAATTCCTGCGAGCTGTCCTCTGACCTCCACACAAATGCATCATAGCATATACAAATGTATGTGCATACTCAAATGTAAATAAATGTGATAAAAATATTGATTTTGTGAGAAACAGAATGACATAGAAATATAGTATTGATTTGAAAAGTTAATGTATTCAACTTTAATAGAATAGAAATCCCTTCTGAATGTCAAATAAAAATTCTGAAATCAACACATGACAGAAAATTTAGTGCCAACTGACAGTATGCATTTAGGAATCACCCTTTAAAATTAAATGAATTATTGATGACAAATGTTCTAGATACATTTGGAAAAGGACAGTACACATATGGAGACTGTTTATCCTGCCTATCAGTAATGCTTGATACACAAAAGAACTTTGGTTTGTTTTTCTTAATTAGCATTTCAGGTCCCATTTAGTGTGAACTATACACCTATACTAACAAGAGCCTAAACCTCAGCAGAAGACTTCCAAGGTACAGTTAAAGCCATTAAGTCACGCATGCTGTGATATACAAGCTAGTCCTTCTCAGAAACTATAAGTAAGGCATCTCCACAGAAATATGAAATATTTCCTCCAATGGTTCATTCCTGGTCTAGGCTACACTCAGTTCAAGAGAAATGCCCAAGGGCTAGGGAGAGGGTTTAGTTGGTAAAGTGCTTGTTGAGTACCATGAGACCCTGACTTAAGATCCCTAGTACCCACAAAAAACCTGAGCATATGCCTTTAACCCCAGTGCTCAAGAGGCAGAGAGAGGAGGACTCTAGGGCTTGCTGACCAGTCAGTATATCTGAGCTCTAGGTTCAGTGACAGACTCTGTCTCAAAACATAAAGTGAATGGTGATTGTGAAAGATACTCAAAGTTGATCTCTGGCCTCTATACATGTGCACACAAAAGCACACGCACACACACATACATGAACATGTACACACATAATATTTTTTTAAAAAAGAAAAGAAAGTCCAGTGGCTGCACTGTCCTATACAAAGCCCTTAGAGCTGCTCATCCATGTGAGCATGTCTATCATGTGGTCACCTCCGAATGGGGGCAACGGTTCTAAATACCAGTACATCTCTCAACAATGATGGGCAAACTCAACATCTTCCCATCCCAAAGGCAAACAGTCCTAAAGCTATTAAGAATTTTTTTAGAAATCTTCCTAAGTGTCATCTAATATAAACACATGGATCACATGTCCAGTTTCATGACAGGCAGACTCAATACGGGTGTGTGTCAATTTGTAAGCTACACCAGTGGGTTAGGACTTGCTGGGTTCACAGAAGTAGTAGGTTTAGCTTTCCATCACTGTGACAAAAGGCCTGAAAAAAATTTTATTTTGGCACCCACTTTCAGAGGTTGAAATTCTTGATCAGTCCCACTTGTGGGCAGGAGCTGCAGCAGAGTGCTACAGCAGGGAGCACATGGCAAGGGAGGTTGCTCACCTCAAGACAGCAGCAAAACATGAGAAGGGAGAAAAATGGGCTTGGGGGAGAGGTATATTCTTCAAAGTCATGTCCCTAGTGGCCTACTTCCTCCAGATGGATCCTAATTAACAGTTCATTAAGAACCTATCAATCCATTGATGAGATTTAAGTCCTAACAATCCAATCACCTGCTGTACTAGGGACCAAGCCTTCAACACCTGAGCATATAGAGGACATGTTGGATTAAACCATAACATTAGCATACAGCTACACATTAGAAAAAGAAAACGAGGGGCTGGAGAGCAACTCAGTGATTAAGAGCACTGACTGTACTTACAGAGGACCCAGGTTCGGTTCCCAGCACCCACATGGCAGCTAACAACGGTTTGTAACTCTACTTCCAGGGGATTTGATACCTTCTGCTGATCTCTGTGGACATTGCATCACACAAGTTTGCTTACATAGACATAAAGAAATATAAAAAAATATATAATATAAAAAAAAGAAATGGTTGAGAAGATGGCTCAGTCAGTAATGTGCCTGCTGAGCAAGCTTGAGGAACTTGATTTCATATCTCCAGCACCCACACCATGTTATAGCTGGGCACAGCAGTGTATGTCTACAATCAGAGAGCTGGGGGGATGGAAACAGGGATACCTGGAGCTCAATGGACAGCCAGTCTAGCCAAACTGGCAAGTTCCGAGTTCAGTGAAAGATCCTAACCTCAAAAACTCAGGTGAAAAATTATTGAGAAAGATACCTGATGTCAATCCTTGCACACACACACACACACACACACACACACACACACATCATATACACATACAAAAAAAGAATTTTTCACACTGATAAATGTAATCCAAAAGAAGCAAAGAGCCCTATGAAAGAGCTCTTTCCTCTATTAAGTCCATGCCTTCCAGAAGAACCAAATGAGCCTATGAAAAATGGCCATAAACAGAGAGCATGGGAATTCATTCACTTATGAAGTTGGTTTTATGATACTAGTAAAAATGTGAGTACTAATAAAATTCTTGCATTACGTTCACAACTCGGAAGTTCATGCTAATTTTAGATATATGTTCTGTGTGATAGACTGAATGTATCAATGGACTTTTGGTGGCCCCCAAATGCAAACATATGAGACTTTTTAATTAAATTTTAATTTAATTAGTGAAACTCTGGGGATTTTAAGAAGTTATCACCTCTTCAATGTGCAAGACTTGAAAGTTAATGAATACCCATAACATTTTCTAGATAGTTTCTTCTGTAGGACAATGCGTTTAGATAAACTTCTACAAGTTTCCCTTAGGGAGATACTCAGAGAAAGAGAGAAGGAATAGTTATATCAGGGAACCTAATTCCTTTTAGACAAATCTCTTTGAGACTTAAGTCAAGACATGAACACAAAGCCAGCCTGCACAATGTAAACATGGCACTCAAACCAACCTCATGGAGTCAACGGGGTATGACACTGTGCTTGAGAGAAACGCCAGGAACTTCCTTGTGCTCTTAGGGTGGCCATAGACAAGTTAAGCCCACTGGGCCCCCATTTTTTATAGGAATAACAAGATAAGAGCATGACCTACTTCATGGGGTTCTTTGGGGCATGAATATGGAGCACTGAATATTGGGCATTTTATACAAGGCTAGCACACAGAAAATGCTCAATAAATACTACTACTATTATTTTCTAGCAGTTACTGGTGACTTTGCGTTGTCAAAAAAAACAGAGACTTAATCCTTTTTTCCTTCATGTATCAATCGTCCCTTACTCTCTGTTTTTGCTCAGCTGAATCTGCCTTCCCAACATAATTATCACTGGATTAAGCAGCTGAAAAGTCACTGAAAACTTTTTCAGAGAGAATCTAGAAATTAAGAAAGGCCCAGCTTGGATTTTCCCTATCTCCTCCCTTAAAATAAGGGACCTATTCCTTGTTTCATCTAGGCTTTGCTTATCAAAGAATCCTAATCAAGCTAAAGAAAAAGATGATCTAGATGACAAAAGAAGGAAACTGACATTTATTAAACATTTAGAGCATTTTGAGTATCCTGACTGTGCTTTAACAGTAACCCTAGCAGGAAAGAGTTGGGATCTCATTATACAGACCAGGAAAGTACTGTGCAAACAGTGTACATAGCTTGCTTAAGGTCAAGAAAGCATGGGAGTGAGGGTACAAATCAATGTGGCCAGAGACTATTAGAAGAAGTCATATTAAATCTGCTCTAAGCCCCCAGTGCATTATATGCACATGTGCCCTGATAATTTTGAGTAGACTCCTTGACATCAATGTTATTGAAATCAACCAGCTTTAAAAATATTATCACTGAGGCTGGGGAAGTGTCTCAGTGGTTAAGAGTACCGGTTGCCCTTGCAGAAGAACCAGGTTCTAATCCCAGCCCTCACATGCAGCTAACAACCAACTGTAACTCCAGTTCCAGAGGATCTGATGCCCTCTTCTGTCATCTGCAGGCACTGCACAACACGGGTGCACTTACATACATGCAAGCATAACACACACACATAAAATAATTTTTTAAGGTTTTAATCATTTAAAAAATTATCACTGAATAAACTTGAAGGCCTTGTAGGGTCTCTCCTGATACCACTGTAAGTCTTTTGAGTTTGGTGGATTTTATATAGTCTGTAGTCCCTACTAACTATTGATAAAAATTTAACTCCAAGACTGAGGATCGAAGCACATGCTTTTTAAAGAGCACAAGGACAAATAGTCATATATTATCTTTCCTGTTTGAAAACAGCCCATTGCAGCTGCCTTCACAGTCCACCAGTACCTATCTTCTCTCAGAAAAGGAAAAGAATGTTACAATATCAGTGGAAACAGGTGCTGCTGATGGTTTAAGGATTTTAGAAACCTCGGGGAAAGTTAGCAAAGTCTTAAAGATACAGTGAAATAGCCAAATGGTTTGAGAAAGGAAGAAACATTTCAGCCTAAAACCCTGAGTTTATAAGTGAGTTCAATATACAGTGGGATTTAAAGCTACTGTTGATAACCTAAAACTCCATATCTTCAAACCCACTGAAAAAGAGCACTGAAGCAAACAAGTCCATGAGTCTAGAACCTAGAGGAGTGCTTTTGGAGGCAGGGACAGGTGCCTCAGCTCCCCAGGAAACTTGACTTTGAGCTATGTGCTGCCTCTTCCTCCATCACTGAGTCGGTTGTACCAAGAAGTGTAATGAGGTAGAAGAACACAGAATACAGGTTATTTCCACCTGGCAAGAGCTCTTGAGGTGGTGAACCAGAACGAGTCAACCATTGGGACAGTAGAGGCCCCATTTCGATAACCCTATGTTACATTGGTTGAATAGTAATACTAAACATGAAGAAGATCCAAACAAACCCTAGAATTAAGCTCCACAAATAGGGACCAACAAAGAAATGTTCACTAAAAATGAGCTGGTCTTAGGGAGATAAAACAGGTTCATAAAGAAGAATCAATAGCTATGACCCAATTCAACATAATGAGAGAATAAAATTAAACCCTTTAAAAGCAGGTGAGAGAAGGCCCAATATCAACTTTCACCCAAATGCCCATTTTTATCTGTCCCCAGTTCTCACTAAGACCTTGGGTTCTTCTGAGCCATCATATACTGCCCCTCTCTTACAAGAAAAATGACTAAATCTATGTATGCATGTGCTCTGGGGTAAGGAGACCCGGACCAGAGTCTTCTTTCCTTGGATATGTCACAAAATCAGTCAGAGTATTCTGGTCTCATTAAACTAGGAAGACAATGATGGTGTCTTTAAAATGCTGTCTGAGTAAAGCCAGAATCTAGCACCTAGTAAGCCCTCAGAACAGATGAATAACACTGGCTCCACAACTAAGGTGCCAAAATCCTCCATCTGACCTCAAACAAAACTTATTAGGCAAATAACAAATCCAAGATACAAAAGCCCCTACACACACTAGTTCATGAGTAATTTCCCACCTCAAAGAATAATCAGATTCACCAGTTAACTATAGTCAAAGTTGGCCAAAAAGAAAGAAACAATGATGCTAAAGTTATCTTTAAAAATGTTTTCTGAACTATCTTCTAGCCTTAACTTGTAAAGTGCTTGCTGCACAAGCACGAGAACCTGAGTTTGATCCCCCAAAACTCACATAAAATGTGAGGCATGGTGGCACATGATTGTATTCCCAGCACCAGGGAAACAAAGACAGGAGGGTCCCTAGGGCTCACTGGCCAGCTAACCTAACCTTAATCAGAGAGACCCTGGTCCCAGGGAGAGATCCTTGTTGGAGGCCACAGGTCAGAGAATAGCCAGCTTAGCCTGATTCCATCCCAGAGAAAAACAGCCCTGGGAAAGATCCTCCCTGCTTGCCCTTCTCTCTTAGTGCTAGACTCTTGGCCAAGGGCTAGCCAGGATCTTGTCAATTGCAAAGCTCAAGTAAAGAACTTGACCCTTAAGCTAGCCCAACCACAACTTCCTTTTTCCTGTGTACAGCTGTGTGTCATCAGTAGAGGATGTCTCCTGAGAATCTGAACCTTTAACCTCCTGTAAAGCCCCGCCCTCAGGGTATATAAGGCTTGCTGCCTCTGAATAAAGTCAGTGTGTGTCATTCTCTTCCTCCTACCTAGTGTGTGTCTCTCTCTGTGTCTGTCTCTCTCTCTGTGTCTGTGTGTGTTTACTTTTCTCTTCAACCTCGACGTCCCTCGCAGAGACTCGGACCCAGGGCCGTGCAGGCGCGGCAATCCTACCTCAAAAAACAAGGTAGATTGCTCCTAAGGGATGACACCTACAGTTGTCCTCTGTCCTCCATATGCACATAGACACAGATAGGCATGCACATGTAAAAACATTCACAGCCCTATCACATACACATACACACACACACACACACACACACACACATACATACATTAAAAAGTCAATCACTATCTAGGAAGCATTTTCATTATATTTTAGGGAGCATTGGATAGTTTTACTGCTTATAGAAGGATGAAGGTGCATTTTAAACCCATGCAAACACCTGCAGTGATGACAATGCAACAGGAAATGCCAAGGGGGTATTGGCCAGTTATTAAAGATAAGCTGAAGAGGAAGAAGAACCTTACATTAAATTAGTCCCCATCAGGTCAGCTAAGTGAATGCTGAGAGATGCTTGCCTACTGAAGAATCATAGCTGAGCAATCTTTGTCTAACTCACTCAGCAGTGTCAGGCCTCTGGGTATTTCCTTCATTCCCAGGGTACAGATCTCATGACATGGGAGGGTTCTGAATAGCACAGGTGTTGGCACTAAAGAAATGGGTGTAACCGTTGATGTAGACACTAGAGTACAAGTGGAAGAATCGGACAAGGGGCTAAGGCATACAACTCAGGAACTGTAGAACAATTGACCCCATATATTACAATAGTGTATTGGTTCTGAACTGTGGCAAGTTTACCCCAAGACCACATGCATTGGATCTAGAGACATTGGGGCTGGTATAATTTTGAACAGTGATGATGTTGATACCTATGGAATGAAGGCCAGATGCTGCTACCCATCCTGACAAGGCCAGAGAAACACCATGACAAATAATTATAAAATCCAAGTGTCAGTCATACTGAAATGAAGATGTCAGCCGAATAGAGATGTAGACACAGCTCCACTCTAACACCTGCAGCCTTCCCAGGAGTTCCTCTAATCTTTAGGTACCTCAGTTCAAACAAAACCAGTGTCATTGGATTCAGCACAGAAAAGAATTTCAGAATAAACCCGTAATGAAGCAGATTTGGGGTTTATAAAACATAGGAAGGCATTCAGGGAAAAGGTAAAGCACACCTCCCAAAGAAGAGTCTCAGTTCACAGGCTAGAAAGATGGCTTCATAGGTAAAGAGGACCTGAGTTTGGATCTCTAAAACCCATGTAAAGCCAGACATAAGTCACCCACATCCGTAATCCCAGTGCTTCTAAAGTGAAATGGGAAGCAGAGGAGGGGATCCCCAAAGAAGAAGCTCACAGGCCGGATGGACACCCTGCCTCAATGTGGAAGGTGAGGACCAGCACCTAAGGTGGTTCTCTGATCTACAACTGTGCACCATGGCACATGTGTACCCTCAGTCACACACAGGGACCCATGTACACATACACACACACACACACACCATGCACACTTTTAAGATCTTCAGTTTATTAAAAGACACTTTTAAGATGAGCTGTTACTTGGAAATCTAAGATAAAATAAACCCTTTCCTTCCCTACCTCCCAAAAAAGACACTTTTTCAACATAGATTTTTAAGCACAAACTTAAAGAGAAAGAGAAGGCACTCTGAAAGTAAAACATATCAAATATGGGTATGAGCTTCTCAGGGGAAAATCATAATTACATGTCTTAACATTAACCATGTATACTGTTTGGTGGATCTCAAGTTATATCTCAAATGGTTGCTAAGGAATTTTCTACTTTTCTTCATCTTTATCTTCATCTTCATCTTCATCTTTCTCTTCTTCTTTCCTCACCTTTTTATTTTTTCTCTCTCTCTTCCCTTGATAAGTTAGTTTATAGGGTAGTTCTGGAGATGCCTTCAGTGGGATGATAATCTAATTAGGTAAAACCAAGAGCCCCTAGGATTTCACAATGAGTTTCTGGAGAGATTCCTAAAACATTGTGCTTACAGCTGGAAAAGGAGAAAGACCTTATGCAAACATCAATTGTGCTAGAATTCTTGATTCTCAGTTTATGAGGCTTCAACAAGACTCAGGGTGAGGGGATCCTTTCTTTTCTCATGTCCTATTTTCCTTGTCTTTCTATCCTGCCTTATAAGCAATCCTTCATTAAAAGAGGAGAGGAAGGTTCACCCATGAAAAACTGTGCCACAAGTAGTTATTAAGAAATATTGTAGAGTCTACTCTGTGGTTGACACTTATGTAGGCTACCCCAAATGTTCATTCTGGGCCTATCATTAAAGCTAGATAATATCCCTAAACTAATTTGGAAGAGATCTGGTTGATAAAGCTTTAAAATTATTTTCCTCTTTCATTTTAAAACAATTACCTTCTCCCTCTTTACAGACCCTAGGGAAAGTAAGAAAGCAGTTGTTTACATTTAAACCAGGATCTTCTCCCTGATAAAAATAAACTTACCTTATCCATGCAACATTAATCCTACAAAGGCATTTGCCATGAATTTATAGAGGATGCTATGCACTAACACAGGTATTTTACACATATGCACACACACATGCACAGGCCCTCAAGTTATAAACTGAAAGTCACTGATATCTTTTCTACACTGCTGAACTGCAGTTCTTTCTTAAACTAAAAACTCAGCCTAACACCTTGCCTTCCTCCCTTGCCAGTATACCTAGCTGGTACCCTAAAGAACTTTTCACTGATAATAGGAAATGATGCTATAGTTGGCCTAAAGACCTAAAGATAGTACTGTTCCCAGAACAGAGATGTTCATCTGCCTGAGATGATAATCCTTGTAAGTTAACTCCTTTGGTGCTGGGTGTGAACTCAAAGATAACTTATAAGAGACAGAAACCTCCTACCAAGTGCATTCTCCCAAGGTTTCCCTTGACAACTGCTATAGCATGTCACAGAGCCTTCCAGAACTTTCCCTCCTTCCACCTGTCACCTCCTGCAATACATAATGATGGATAAGCCCATTGGTGACCGGTCATCATTAGCAGACTGTCATCACCCTCTCCTGAGCATTTGGAAATCGATGAAGTCCTCCAAGTATCATGGCAGTAGGTCTATTTCTATGTTGCACCCAGACTCCTTTGTCTCCAAAGGCAAATAAACATTTCCACTTTGTCCTTGGGAGAAAATGCTAAGGAAGAAAAAGATCATTCCTTGATTTTAGGGGAAATATCAGAACCCTTGTTCTACAGTCAGATGAAAAGAACAGCTGCCTCCTCCAAAGTCTGGCTCAGAACAAGAAAATGGGATCCAATCCAAAACTGAGCCATTTTTCCTATAGCATCCTATCAAGTGGCAGTCAGCCTTGTCCAGCAGAACAGCCGGTCCACAGTGGGGGAGAGACAGGCTGCTCACTTCTAAAACTTGCTTTGGAATATGGTGTCAGGTGTGCTTAATCCCAAATAATTATCCCTTCCTTGCTAACTGCCCAGACTGTTAGAGGAATTGCTTTTTCCTAACCAGCAAGGTATGCAAAAAGATATCAAACTCCAACTCCAATTCACTTCATGATACATTGGTTTAAAACAGTATATCGGACTGGAAATAGTTTTGGCCCACCTAAAAGAGGTTTAGGCAGAATTACTGGTTCAAATATAGACTTCCAGTAACTCACCACATAGCTTCAGAAAGATGGCTTCACAAATGATGAGCTCCATTTTATCAGATGTGAAATGAGTCACAATAATCATGTTTCCCCAAAAGGGATACACAGGCAATGTGTATCTAAATTCTCAGGGTACTTGTCATCCTATAGGGGTTCAGTGGAGAAGCCCAAGGAATATGTTTATGACATTTCAATAGTCACAAGTTTTCCCATACTCCCTCTCTTCATGGAGAGGAACAATGTATTACCCTTTGAAGATGGATAGGGCTGAGTGACTAATTCAGGACAATGGGCTCTCCCTGGATGCCCAAACTCTTAATAACCAGTGTGCAATTTCCAACTCTTCCCCTGTCATGGCAAACCCTAAACCGATTTATCTAGGTTTCAAACTTAGCATGAGCAAGAATAAACTGGAGTTGTTTCTCACTACAGCATAATAAGCTAGCCTTTTCTAACCTAATTCAAGGATCCCAAAGACCACCTAATTTATGACAAGCAGGAATACAGTCAGTTTTCCTAGGAATGATTTATGTGTTTAGTTGTTGTTGACTAGCACTTGTGGTAGATACCTTCAATTGCCCACTCCTCTGTTCTCAGAATTCTGTTCATTAGAGCATCACAGTCAGACCCAAGAGGTGATAAATATTCCTCTAGTCCCAGGGCTTTCCAAGTTTAGCAAGAATTGGAGTTTCCTGAAGCTTGGAAATGCTGGGTTCTAAACTCTCCAAGATTATTCATGTCTAACAAATACTTTCCAGAAGGTATTGATATAGACAGTTGAGGGACTGAGAGTCATTGGTTTAGGTCAATCCCTTTATTGAATACTTATTCTCCTAATCTCTTTCAGGTGGGAATGGTCAAGTGATCCAATTCCAATCAATTAGACAGAAAAAGAAGTCCACTGAGTAACTTCCAAGAAAAGTAGAAGGAATCTCTTTTAACATAACATTTAAAGAGATGAAAAAAGTTGAAAAGCTGACATTGCCTGACTTCAAGACTTTGTATAAAGCTACACTGATCAAGACACTGTAATCTTAATGAAATAATAGAATATACAGAACAGAATAGGGAGGCAAGAAATAGACCCATATAAAGATAACCAATTTATCTTTGACAGATGAGCAAAGACAACAACAATAGAGAAGAGACAGTTTTTTCAATAACTAGACATCTAGACCCATAAAAATGGATGTAAGAGTTTGGAGATGGCTTATCAGGAAATTGCTTGCCATGCAAACATGAGGACCTGAGTTTGAAGCCCCAACATCAACATTAAAAAGCTAGATACAACAGCACAGGCCTATAATTCCAGTGCTTCGGAGGTAGAGACAGGAAGATCCTAGGGGCTTGCTGTCCTGCCAGTCTAGTTCAGTGAGAACTTGTCTCAAAAAATAAGATGAAGAACAATAGAGGAAAATCCCTCACATCATCCTCTGACCTCCACACATGTGCACATACATTCATGCACCCCAGCAAACACACATGCACATACACCCTCCACAAAAATCAACTCAATAGATATCACAGACATAAATGTAAACCCTACAACTATGAAACTCCTAGATAACTTAAAAGAATCTAGCTGATGTTGGGACTTGTTGAACACCAAAGGCACATTCACAAAAGAAATAATATTCTAGACTTTATAGAATTATAAAAGATATAGCTAACAGAATAAAAGGACAAGCTTCAGAGATTTTCCAAAGTCATAGCTAATAAAGGATCGTTACTCAAAATACTTAAAACTCAACAATGAAAAAATAACAACTTGACTTTAAAATGCTCCAGAGACATCAATAGATAGGCATATAAGAAGATATTCACTATCAAATGTCATTGGGGAATTGTAAATTAAAATATAGAGATACCATCACACATTTGTTAGAATGCATAAAGAGAATGCCAAACACTATCAGGGACGTGATGCAACAAGGATTATCATTCATTTTTTATGGAAATGTAGAATGGTGCAATGACTGGGGAAAACAGTTTCATGGGTTTGTTTTTTAACATTAAGCATGCTCATAAATTCAGCAATCATGCTTACTTGTGTTTACCCAAAGGAACTGAAAAAAATATGGCAACTTTACTCATATTTGCCAAAAGTAGGATGCAAATAAGACACCTTCTAGTAGATAAGTGGCTCGATAAGTCAGGTAAGAGTGAAAATGCATGAAGGAAATATTATTAGATGGTAAACCATTGTTTATTATGAACTGAAAGAAGTCGGTATGAAAAAGCTCTATACTTTATGGTTGTAACTATATAGCATTAGCAAAACTAATACAACAGTGAAAAGATACGTGTTTTTCAGGGGTCAGGAGACGGGGAGACATGAATAGGCAGAGCACAGAGGTTGTTTAAGTTGTGAAAGTGCTCTGTGGGATACTATGATGTGGATATATGTCACTGTACACTTGCCCAAAAAGAATGTACAGCACTATGAGAAAACTCTAACATAAATTATGGACTGAGAAATCAGGTTTATCAAATGTAACAGAAATGTATCACTTGGGTAGGGGATGTAAATAATATGAGGTAAGAAAGATAAAAGGAAATCTAAGCACCTTCTTTTCAATTTTGCTGTGAATCTAAAACTTGCTATAAAATAAAAAAAAAAAGCTGGTGAGATGACTCAGCAGGTAAAGACACTTGCTGCCAAGCCTGGTAGAATCTTACTTCAACCCCTGGGTCTTACATGGTAGAAGGAGAAAACTGACTCGTATAAGTTGACCTTTGACCTCCACACATATGCCTCCATGAGTATACACACACACACACATACACCAACAAAATAATAAATAGATGTGATATTTAAATTTTTTAAGTTCCCCTTTTATCTTGATAGCCATGAGGTGGCAAGCCAGGGATGAGAAGCTAACGTGTCCAACAGAAAGAGCAAACTTGGGTTTGCTGGACACTGTGGAATGGGAGGACCAAACTGGAAACAACCTGTATCCAGGCTTCTTGCTATGAGAGCAAAGTGTCCAAATTCTTAGCCCCCTGCTTGCCAGTGTTCAGAGGACATTCTCATTTTCCAAGCCTCATGCCCCATATAAATAGACATGTTCTGAGTCTCTATCCTCACTTTCAACCAGACAAGAGACTTAGAAGAGAGACTTAAAAGCTGAGCACCTTCGGCTCAGTTCCCTTCTGCCATTTGTGAAAATCTTCCTGCAAAGAGATGAACTTCGTTTTGCTCTCTACATGTAGTAAAAGCCAAAGGGGTAGACTATCCCTGCAGAGAAGGCCTGTGCTAACCCCTTTATTGACTCAGAGTGTGTGAGAGGCAGAATTTCTAGAATTACTCCACCCCAGACTCTATGATGCAGTGCCCCATCACTCCCAGACTATGTGATATGACAGGATAAAATGGACCTTAAGATGTTTTATCCTCACAGGCTTGATCTAATCCCTGAACCATCAAAAGCAGAGAGCTTACCCCTGTTGGGCCAGTGTGGAAGTCAGAGAGGTGCAGAGAATGAGAAGGACTCGGTTGTACCCTTGGTTTTGAAGTTGAAGGGAGCTATGTGTTGAAGGAAGTGGGTGAAGCTTAGAAAAATAGCCCCACCTGAAAACCAACAAAGAAATGGGAATCTCAGTTCCATTACCATAGAGAGCCAGTGCTGTTTTCAGCATTTATGCTTGTAATAATGTGTTTGTGGTAATTTGTTACATAACAATAGAAAACTAGTAAGTCCTTTTGGCATCGCAGCTAAAAGGACATTCCCTGGTCAGCCTCTCAGCAACATAACTTACATTTTGACCTCTCTGACTCCTGTAGTTCTCAATGAGTCCTGAATACCACAAAGGAAAGTGTTTTATTTACTTTTCCATAAAACCATCAACAGTCAGGCACTGTTTTTAAAGCAACCAAAAACATTCTCAAGTGACACAATGCCACTCAGCAATTCTTTCAAATTAGATCCAGATCTAAAGTGTGTTTAAATGACTCAAAGTGAGAGTCACCTCACATACAGGCACCTAGAAGGCTAGCTTCATAATTTATTTTTACTGCACACACACACACACACACACACACACGCACGCACGCACGCACACACAAAATCTTCTCTTCCCAACAGCTGAGAGAAAAAATATATAGAGAAAAAGGCATTCAGATATTTTAAATGAAATTTCCCCAGGAGAACTGAAAATTCAGAACCCCAAGTTTTGTTACAATTTTCATCCCTCAAGTCATCACTATCAATATCTGATCTTTTATATGTTGCTACATGAATGGCTAGGGGTTCTGACTTTTTTTCTACCACAACTTTACACACAGCAAGCAAACTGCAGAGTCAGCTGTTTGTATATTCAGGAAATCTGGGTATATTCCTCCTGGAACTCTGTCACCCAATATCCCTCTGACATTTGGCAAAGGTGTGCCTGTGTGCAGATGATTCAATAAAACATATCTGCCTAGCCTTCCTGAATGATGCCATGTCTTTGATGGTGCTGCAAGAACATGAGTAGGCCATTGGCATAAAAATGTGTGAGATTCCTAAGGTTCTGCCCCAGAGCCCATCGAAGGCCCTTCTAGAGACAATATGAAGAAGGGGACTAGCATGCTTCACTTGTAATCTGAACTGCATTATAAGAGAGTGAGCTCCCAATTGGGCAGAGGTAGTAAAATGACTATAATCTTTCCCTTCACTTAGAATACGGTGACTAATCTGCAAGGGGGATTTGAAAAGCATGTAGTCCAATCCTTTTTCCTATGACCAAGGAAAACAGAAGGCTACAGAAGCTACATGAAAATGAAAATGCCAAACCAGTGATTTCTCCATGGGAATAGTCCAGTGCACCCCTGTTTTGAGTGTTCAATCACCAGATTCATTATTCTCTAACTCAAAGAGCTGTGCAGCTGGCTAAGAGGCACCTCTAACATGTTCAAACAGCTCTGGGTTAAGGAGACCTAAACATCTGAGAAACAGAGAGGCTGGACACCATGGTTTCCATGGTGACCACTGAGGAGCCAGGTGCACATTCTAATGAGGACTGCTGGCCAGCCAGCACCCAGGGAGCAAAGCCTGTGGGATAGTCTAGAAAAGACTCACACACACAGAAAGCCTTAATACGTGGTTAGCCTCCTAGTAATCTCTCTTCTCAAGACAAACAGCAGCTCTGAACACATATGGGCCAAGCTCTTGCCTATACATTTAGCCATCACCAAAATCTTATAAAGTTGATTTGCATTCTATCCCTTTGTTAATGAAGAAACAGAGGCCACTTGCCCAGAACTGCTGAGCTTGTTAATTTGACTATACCCTACTATATACTGTGTTCCTCTAATTCTACTCATAAAAAAGTAAAATTCTGATACTGCTTACCTATGAGTGCTCCATGATAGCTAAAGAGAAGTATAAGCTGGGGTTCCAGGGACAGTCTGAGAGTTCTTATCTCACAGGAAGGGAACATACCGGCTTAGAACTCACCACTCAGCCATTGTTGTCCATCCTTACAAGATTCCAGAAAGTTCTCAAAACTCATTTCTTAAAAATTGTCATCAGAGGATGGGGAGATGGCTTAGTCAACAAAATGCTTGACACATAAGCATTTGGACATGAGTTCTAGCCCCAACACCCATGTAAAAGCTAGTATGCAGCACAGATGTATAATCCCAATGTTGGGGAAGTGGAGACAGGAGGTCCACACAACTTTCCAGCCACCCAGCCTAGCTAAATTGGTGAGTTCTGGGCTCAGTGAGAGATCCTCTCTCAAAAGAATAATATGGAGAGCAATCAAGGAAGATACCTGACATTGACATCTGACTTCCTGCACAGCTAGATAGACACACACACACACACACACACACACACACACACACACAATAAGTTATAAGAAGGAATCTGAGGAAGGACTGGAAGACAGAATCACATCCATAGTGAATAGGATAACTTTACTTATGCCTAAGCTACCATGAGTTCTGTGAAATCAAATAAGTGTGAGTTAAAGGGTACTGGGAACCTAAGGGTTGCAATCATCCCCACTTGAAATGCCTGCAACCAAGGGCAGTCATCCCATCTTTAGGAAATTCATTGTTAGAGTTGAGTCTTTTGTCCTTGTTTACATGTAAATATTTCTAAGAGAAAAAAAATCACTAAGATAATTACAATTCTCCACACCTTAGCAAAAATAAAGCACTAGTGTGCTGTTACTGAGGGAATATTCAACACTGGGAGGCAGAACCTGAAGGAGACACCAGGAGATGGGCACAGAGGTCAGAGAAGCTCAGCCTTTAGAAGAAGCCAAGATCAGCCTGGAGACACTGTATGTGGAAATAAGATGAATGAAAGCAGTCTAATAACAAATAGATGGATTTATCTTTCTCCGGTTCATTGCAAAAGCATTATAAAAAACCATTGTCCATCATTTTATCTTTTTACATTTTATTTCTTAGTTGAATGTGTATAGTTGTATGTGTGTGCAGGTATATTCCACAGTGTATAGGTGGAGATCAGAGGGCAATGTGCAGGGGTCAGTTCTCTCCTACTCACCTTTTGGGTCCCGGGGATTGACTCAGGTAGTTAGACTTGGAGGCAGATGCCTTTACCACTGGGTCATCTACCCACCAGCCCACTATCTTCCATCTTTAAAGGAAGTTTAAAGTTGGGTGTTGTGGATTAAATGTGTCAGGTGTTAGAAATTAGTAGCCAATGTAAGCATATTAAAAGGTGGGGCCCATCATGAGGGGTCACCCTTCACCAATGATGTAAAGGCCTTTATAAAAGAGGTCATTCAGTGTCGAGCCATTTTTCCCTTCTATGGTTCCACCACATGACATATTAGCAGTCCTCCCTGCAGAAGTTACAGTAACAATTATCACTCTGAAAGGGGAGAATGGCCCCTCACCAGATAGCTGAAACTTGATCTTACACACCCAGTCTCCATCCTGTGGAAAATAAATTTCTGCTATTTATATCATGTTGCCTGAGTATTTACTACAGCAGTAGAAACAGACTAAGACACTGTGTGCCTAACCTCTTCAGAAAAATCTGTGTTAGTGATCCCCAATTAACCTTCCTGTGATCATGTAAGTACCACTGAAAAGCAGGAAGCTATTCAAAAGAAAGGAATGTAGGCACAGTCCTCTGTGCACCACTGGCCAAGATGGAAAACACAAACAAATGTTACAAATGTAACATTACACTATTTCATACAAAGTGCAGGATCCCTGTGTTGACTTCTACCCCTATCAGGCTAAAGCCAAGTGGATAATAGTAGTCAGTGTTCGAACAGGTGCAGTACTCACTCGAAAGACCTTCTCCACTCTTGCAATGCTTTTCCCAAAGATGGTTCCAAGTTGGTCTCCAATTCCAGCCAATAAGAAACCAAAAAGTGGAATCCCAAAGATGGCATATAAAATACAAAAGATTTTGCCTCCTTCGGTGCTTGGAGCAATGTTCCCATACCCTGGTGAGAGATGTTAGAAAGAGAGGGGGAAAGCAGTGAGGTGGAAGAGAAAGCAGAGTAGACCAGAGAACCCACAGACTTTGCATGCCCCCTTTGTTAGTGCTGAGGAGAAGAACTTCATTCCAAAGCCCTTTACAGTTCAAAGCAGTGTTCTCTTGCTTCACTCTATAAATGGTCTTAAAGTTTCTGAGATCTTAACACATTTCAAGAATGTAGTCACCCAAAATCATGTTTCTGATGGAAGAGTTCTATCCCCTTCAGAAACACTACATCATGTACACAATTGGTTGAGGGAGCTTAAACCAGTTGCCTAAACCAATTACCTTCTTAGATCAGACAAGAGCATCTCTTTATAGTGCTATCCCACAAGCATCCTCTTTGCCTGGACTTACAATATTCAACATCTGCTTTCATAAAGTAATAGGCACTGCACATTAAAGAGGAAATGTAACCTAATACAAATTCAGAAAGGACCAAGGACTTATCCATGTCTTCCCTGAAAAGCCTGGTTACAGAAAAGAATGGGCAAAGATTCTGTGCCTCCTTCCCCTGTTGACAGTGGAGTTTAGATATGCCTGACTTTACTGATAGAATCTCTGAATTTTTCCTCTCCACCTACTATCCCTTGCACCAAAGGTAATCAGTGTTAAATAAATGTTTATTACTGGAATAGGAGTTTGAATACAAAGGATTCCTTCTATAGTAAGGACAATTAATATGTTTCAAATAGTTCCTTGAAAATATGAGCATCTACATTCTTAAGAGTTTTGCAATTATGTAAGCAATTCCTGTACAACGAGCATGGGGCTTGTTTTTATATACAGGGACAGTGTTAGGGAAGAAAGAATAGTATTAGCACAATTTGCATTGGATAAAGGCCTCAATAAATTGGTACTCATTTTGTTGTCAATTAACATTATAGTCTTATGCTAGTGACCTAACATTCTCCCCAATTTGGGTACCTTGTGTGGAGCCTTCTTCTGAATCCCTGCAATGAGTGAGGGACTACTGGTCCATGGCAATGGGCACATTGAGATTGCAGCACGGAAAAGAATAATGTTCCCAGCATGTCAAAAAAAAAGTTTACAAGAGTCCAGCACTTGGACAAGTCCTGATGAGCTTGCTGTTCATTTCTGCCTTTAGGAGTAACTTGACTACTTTACAATGTTCTCTTCAGAATCACTCAAATCTCGATCACAAATTATTTTAGTTTTCATTTCTTAGGTAAGTATGCAAGCAAGATTTCCTAATCTTATAATTCTTTTACTCATTGTCATTTGAATATGCAAAAAAGTCCCATAACTTTTCTCAAATACTTTCAAGAATTTGGACAAAATCATTTTGCCATGCCATACCCACCTAGAATAATCCAGTTTACATTAACTTCACTCTATTCAAAAGAAAATAAGATTGCCTCTGCAGCTTCATGTTACACAGTTGTAGGGCAAGTCTTGGAACCATTCTAGAAACATGTAGAGACACAGAAGACTTTAGCTCGCTGCCTCACAATTGTATTTTAGGGAATTTCTTTTAGTCTGTCCCAGAAAGCTATTGTGGACAAGGGCAAACTGAAGAACTGAGACTGCCAAGTGTACCCTTACTATTCTGACAAGTGCTAGGTGTTTTCTGCAGTTTCCAGGGAGAATTGTGCTCACAGGGCCTTCTGGCATCACCCCAGAAGCACCAGTGAGAAGCAAGAAGGTTCCCATGCCCACCTGATAATCCCTGGCTGTCCTTAGACATAATTTTTCTAAGTTTTTAGTGCTGGAAAGATTCAAGAAAAAAAATTTTTTTTAAGTAGCAAACTAGGGACTGGAGAGATGGCTCAGCAGCTGAGAGCACTGGCTGCTCTTTCAGAGAAACTGAATTCAATTCCCAGCACCCACATGGCAGCTAACAACCATCCATAACTCCAGTTCCAGAGGATTAAACATCCTCTTCTGACTTCTGTGGGCCTTGCATAATATGGGTATAGACACATACATGTAGACAATTCACTCATACACGTAAAAATAATTTTAAATGTGTTTTAAAATAGTAAACTATCCCATTATAAAGTATTTAGTGCTCGTAGTAGTATGTGTATGTGTGTGTGTGTGTGTGTTGTATGTATGTGTGTGCATTTTAGTGTGTGGATGTACTCACTTGTGCAGGTGTGTGGAGAGGCCAGAAGTTGACACCAGGATGCCTCTTCTCAACCACTTTATTCTTTCCACCTTATTTTTTGAGACAGGGTCTCTGACTGAACTTGCAGATCACTAATTGGTCTGGACTGGCTGACCAGTGACATCCTAAGATCCTCTTATGTCTGTCCCCCCAGAGCTAGGGTTACAGGCACACATAGCTTCACCTGCCTTTTTACATGGCTTCTGGAGATCTAAACTCATGTCTTCATGTTTGAACAGGTGGTACTTTGCCACTGAGTCATCTCTCCAGTTCCCAATAAGTCTTTAAATACATTTAAAGGCTTCTCTTTTGTTGGTGGCTCACTTCATAATGGACATGAAGTGGTTAATCTCCATTTTTGAGTGGTGCTATGCCATGCACAAAGGCCTGTGTGGATCTGTGCTCCATGCCACTGAGGAACTACATAGATGTCACATTTGACCCTTCACTGTGTCAGTACATGGGAATTCTAGAACCTGTACTTGGGAGCTTTTCCCTGGGCAGTGAGAGGGCCACCATCCATGGATCTTTTTCCCCTGGTCAGGATGCCCTGCCTATCCTTCGGAAATGCTTGGTGGAACTGTAAAGCAAGGTGTGGTATTGTACGTATGTCCAAACGGAGACTATACATGTTTCTCTTTTAGTTATAGATTAAATGAGTTCAGTGTGAAGCATGAGTTCTGTGTGAAAATGAAATGCATGTGAAGCGCCATACAAAGCAAGCACTCAATGAGCATCAGCAATCATCTCCCTGAGGTTTCCTTTGCTTTTGAGCAATATGTTCCCAGGAAATTGAAGCCCTGGGAAAAAAACAGATGATTTGCTTCTATTTTTCTATCAATTCTGCTGTTCTCCCACAGTGCCAGGACAAGGGACAAAAAATACACATACCCTGAACTGAGTTAACTCAGGGACTTAAGTATACCAATGGCTGGGTGGTAAACATGGGTGTTTGCGGGGAGCCAAAGGCCTTTAAGGCTAAGAAATAAGAAGGCAACTCACCTGCTAGAGGAGTAGTTGTTCAGAAGACCTAACCTGGCATGTCAGAACTGGATGTAGGTAAAGCACACGAAGTCTAGGAAGTCCCTCTGCCAGCTAGCTGCTGCTCATTTTCAGCAAAAGATTTCTATTCCAGAAGGGACACCCAAAATAAAGAGGTTTAGAACCAGTCAGGTCTAATTCTATTTATTTCTATGTAGAAAATGGTTCTAAGTCCTTGAAAAGAAAACTGGCATTTCAAGTAAAAATAAATAAATCTAAAAAAATTTTAAAGAGTGTGCATTGTAGACCCAGCCTGTCTGTGCATACAGGGGTGCTTTTTGGATGTGCAAACTGTTCAGTCACACAGGCCATCACACTTAGAAAGGCCCTGGTTGGTTAAATGTTCTGCCACTGCCATTTTGATGTTCTTAATCACTTTCTTAAAATAATTTATTATTTACATTTTATGTGTATGAGTGTATTGCCTGTATGTATTTAAGTGCACCCTTGTTGTGTAATGCCCTCCGAGGTAAGAAGAAGGCATTGACCCCTGGAATTGGAGTTACAGACGATTATTAGCCATCATGTGGGTGCTGAGAATAGAATCTGGCTTCTCTGAAAGACCAGTCAGTGGTCTTAATCACTGAGCCATCTCTCCAGCCCCTTAATCACTTTTTTGATAGAGACCATGCATTTTCATCTTGTACTGAACCTTGCTGGTCTTAGTAAATGACACTGGTGAATGACACTAGACTGCCCTGCTTACTAACTGGCATGGTGGACAAGTTCTCTACCTTCTCTACCATCTCATTCTTCCCATACATTAAATGAGGCTAATTAACCTTCCCTTATTAACCTCCCCATTTGGTTATTACAGGATTAAATAAGACCATACAAGCAGAGTGTGCTGCCCCATATCAGTGAATATTAAGTATAATGACTGCTCTTTCAATAGCCATGGGCTAAACATCCAATCTAAGTGCCTGTTAAGTACAAACAGCTGCCTCTGTATCTTGGTAGGTTTAGAACCCTTAGTCGAAGCTGCCAAAGCAAGTGACACAGTCACCAGCTACCCACCTGAAACTGACCAAAGGCTCTCTTCAATATAGGTAGAGCCAGGTGACTCAATCTAAAAATGTCACAATGACTAGATTCTAATTGCATTTCACAGCCATTAGTAATAATGTGATCATTTCCTGACATTCTGTAAATGATTCTTTGTTGAAAAGTATCAGCATACAGAGCAAGAAGCATCCCTTCAGCTTAGAAAAGGTAGATCCACCAGCAAAGTCAAGGGGGAACTTCTCAGATCAGAATTAGATACAGAAAAAGAGACAGACTACTACAGGGTACCCGTGACCAAGACCAGGCAGTAGCGGTATGACTTCCTTCTGGTCTAACTACTAGTTTGGAATTTATTTCCAAAGTACAGGTTCCTGAATATATTTCCTTTGTTAGACAGCCATCCTCTGGTGTCCATGGGAGACCGATTCTGGGCCCCTGCAGAGAGCATAATCCACAGCTGCTTTTATAAATAGTTTGTTTGCATGTGAACCTAAACACATCTCTCCATATATTCTAATCCACCTACAATGCAAACATTATGTAAATGGCTGATATACTGTATTGTTCAAGGGATAATGAAATGGAGAAAAGTCCAGTGTGCATACAATTTTTTTTCTTTTGAATATTTTCAAATCATATTTGGTTGACTCCAAATGAATCCACAGATACAAAGGGCAAATTGTATAAGCATAAATTTCTGTGTATCTCAACATAAGAAAGGCTTTTTAAAAAATAAGTGTTTTGGTACTGAGTAGTATTTCTGCTTTTCAGAAAAGTATTATTCCTAAAATCTCTTCTCTCTCTCTCTCTCTCTCTCTCTCTCTCTCTCTCTCTCTCTCTCTGTGTGTGTGTGTGTGTGTTTGTGTGTGTGTGTGTGTGTGTTTGTGTGTATCCTCCACATTCTAAATGATGAGCATAATGTTTGTGCCTGAAGAGTATGTTAAGGTTATGCTGCTCATGAGAATCTTTCTTGAAAACAATTTGGAAAACCCTAGAAGATACCCTTTAATAGAACAATCTCTTTAGAACTTTTCTAAGAAAATAACCAGAGATGAAAACCATCTTCCTGCATGAAGGTTTTGATTTGAGGGGTTAAGGATGTTACAAAGTAGAAGCAATCTAATCCTCCCACAACATGTGATTATGGTATAGATAGTGAACCCAAGAAGACCATCAACAGTAGGCTTCACAAAGAGCTCTAAAGTTCCTACACTGTTGTTAGTAAGGGAAAACATTGACAAAAATATGTTGCAAACTATATGAACTAAAGCAAGCAGGATAATGTTTGTGTACTCTACAGTTAATGAGATCACAGCTCCACATTAGAGTTGCTCCATTCCCTGACTCCTAGAGTTACCACACCTTAGTACAATCCTGCAATGAATGAACTAGCCATAAGTATCTGAAAGAAAAATTATTCTGTCTTACATTGTACCAAGGGTTTTTCTCTAACTGTATGACTTTATAAAGATCCTGTACTCTGAAATTAGAATTTACTCACCTAAATGGTTTCCAACTTACATACTCTCTCAGTTAAGAAAAAAGAAAGAAAAGGGAACATTTTCTAAGTTGAATGGAACAAGGACTCAACCTCTAATACTGTGTGTCATGATACTGCTGTGGGCTTGCGGGGTCTGGGAATATGTTTTTGTCTGCATGCTTGTTTTATAGCAGTTGCCTGCTGATAACCAGCATCCTTCTGATTTGTAAGAAAGGTCCTGTCCTAGTTTGCTTCAATTATTGTGACAAAGCACTCTAACCAATACCAACTTGGGGAGGAAAGGGTTTATTTCACTTACCTCTTCCAGGTTACAGTTCATCATTGAGGGAGCCCAAGGTAGGAACTCAGGGGAGGAACCTGGAGGTGGGACCTGAAGCACAAGCTCCTCTGGCCCATGTTCAGCCTGCTTTCTTGTACGATACAGAACAACCTGCCCGGGTGGCACCGCCCACAGTCAGCTGGGCTCTTCCACATCACTCAACAATCAAGAAAATACCCCTCAGACATGGCCACAGGCCAGGCCAATGGAGGCAATTCTCCAATTTAGGCTCCCTCAACCCAGGTATGTCAAGTTAACACTAAAGCTATGCAGCATAATTGACTCCTTGTCAACTTGACACATAAACACATCACTATTAAACCACAACCTTTCCATTTCTTGTACCCATGATACAACATTAACATTAATGTCGCAAGGCAGTACAACCTAAAAGCCCCACATTCCTTAAAAAACTCAAACACTTTAGAAGTTCACAGTCTCTTAAAAGTCTCTTAACTGTGGGCTCCTATAACATCCAAAATAACTACTGTCTTATTTCAAAGGGAAGAATCCGGCACACCTAAGCAAAACCTAAGTCCAGCAAAGTAGCTCAAGGCTGGATATCGGGGATTCACTCAATCTTCTGGGCTCCAAAAGTTTTTGGCAGCTCCACTTCTCCAACTCTGTTGTTCAAAGCACACCCAGTTCATCTTGCAGACCCAAGCAGGTTCTAGTCCACACTTGCTACTGCCCTTGGTGGTCATCCCATGGTCCTAGCTTCTCCAAAAAGCTTGGGTCTCCAGTGAAACTAAGGCTGCACCTTCACCAGTGGGCTCTTCTGCCTCTCCTAATAGAAACCTCAGATTCTCTCCATGACCCCTGCAATCCTCGAGTCTTCACTCTCATCAGTGGCTTTTCCTGACCTCTCATAGTACCAAGCCTCTGCTGCTCTCTACAACCCATTTATGCCTTCAACACCAGAACCATGCAGGAGACTCTGACATATACTAAGTCCTGCTTCCAGCTTGAGATGGAGGCTCAGGTCCCCTCTAGTCCACAGTTTCTATGTGCTGACCCTGAGTAAATACTTCCCAGAAGATTTCACCTCGATGTTGCTCGTCTCTTGTTATTTAAGCTGATTTTTCAGTCCCAGCTAACCACCATCAATTGTCCCAATAAAGCAAAGGTTTTACTTCAATGGTTCTGGTCTCTTCTTAATTATAACTGATTCTTCAGCCCCAGCCAACAAGAACCCACAGATCCTCGATTCATAATATCATGCAAACAGCCCTGACAGTCTCAGCTTCCCTTTGAAGCTTCACAAGCCAGGTCTCCATCATCCACTCTGCCTCTATCATGTTAGCTCAACTCTAGACAGAGTAACCTACCAAAGAAAGACAATGACCATGTGCCTTGGGTCTATCTTTTTCCAGGTTTACAACTCTAGTAAGAAAGTGCAGAAACCATTCCCTCCAAAGTTCAAGCAAAAACCCGAGGTTCTTGTTGACCATTTCTTACTGACTCTGGCTGAACACTGAATTTCTTAGTTTATATTCTGTTGATGCCTGAAGGTCATGAGTGGGGAAGATATATTAGGACAAAGGTGAATAAGAAAATGTATGCCTGGCAGCAAAGGCCAAGAACTAAGAGTTAGTAAGTACCATTAGTGTTTGATTATTTGAGGCAGATTTTCACTATGTAGCCCAGGCAGCCATTGAGCTTACTTTGTAGCTCAAACTTGCGATTTTCTTACCTATATCTCTTCCGTTTTCATGTGGTGTGCATGTATGTGTGCATTTGCATGTTTGCACGTGTATGGGCACCCATGCATATGGGTGGGGGTACATACATGTGTGTATACATGCATGTAAGGCCTGCAGCTGCTATCAGGAATCATCTTCCCCTTATTCACTGAAACGGGGTCTCCTAATCAAATCCAGAGCTCACTGATATGGCTAGCTTAGCTAGTTAGCTTGCTCTGGGCATCTCCTATCTCCACCTTCTAAGGCTGTAATTACAGGCAGGTTGCCACGCCCATCCAGCATTTACGTGGATTCTGGGAATCTGAACTCCAGTCCTCACACATATGTTGAAAGCATTTTAGCCACTGAGTCACCTCTCTAGCTCCCTTCCTGCTCCATCTTCTGAGTGCTAGAATCTCAATTGTACGCCACCAAATTTAGCTTCTTCCTGAGCCAGTCCTAACCCCCAAGGATGATTCATAGCCAAACAAGTGATGATAAAGAGAACTATGGTGAAAAGGCTAGAACTGAACACTGTTATGTTTAATGCAGAGCAAACGGAGCATCAGGATGAGAAAACAGAATGGAAATTGTGCACCATAATATTATACACAGAAGAAGCAATATTTACTATATGATGGAAAGTATTTCACTGATTGTACTACAGGGAATAGCAGAGACTGAGCATTATTATTTAAAGCTGACAAATCACAGCATTTAATCACTTAAAGTAAACATTAAAAAGATGGTGTCAACTAAAATTGTGTGATAGAAAAAGAGATGTCATCACTCATAATCAGGATATATGCATAATGGTTAATGAAAACACCAACATTGTTATACCATTGTATTTATAAAGGAATCCACGAGACAGAAACTCACAATACCCCAAGTATCAGGAAACACACACACACACACACACACACACACACACAAATAAGGGAGAAATTGTCACAAGAAAGAAGTAACTATAGTTCCCTTATGATCAGTTGTAAAGCCCATTTGCAAGACTCAGCTTAGGGTAAGTATTCAACTTTTATCTAATTAAACTATCCTAGGTAAGAAGACAGGAAAAGAAGCCTGCTGAAAGTACGGTGAAGGGGAAGAAAGAGAACTTTTCCTCTTGCCCAATGGGACGTTAAGAACCCTGAAAATGAAAAACTCCCAAAGTGGCAATGCAAGTGATATTTAGTCATAGAAATGGATATTGAAATCATCAAACCGAAGAGACAAAATTATCGTCTGTGCAACAATAAGATATGGGGGAGGGCCAGACAGTGCTTTTTCTAGTGCAAATTTTGAAGAACATTTAGTTCTACTATATATCACTTTAGTGAGAAATTCAATCTTAACAGAACAATCTGAGCTCAGCTGACCAAATCACAAGGTTCTACTCCTGCCTTGACATTGGGCTCCTTCAAACCAGATGCCCCCAGCTGTTCATTCTGAAATCTTCACTGACTGCTTTTTATTGAAAGCAGCCACGGCTCCTGCATTCCCTCATGTTGGGAGAGCCTAGTCCCACATCCTCAGAGGACAAACCCAGTCTAAGTACTCCTCAAGGTGGCCTGCAGAGAAAAAGACATTAGCAAAAGAACAGATACCTATGGTGGTGATGACGGTCCCAGCAAAGAAAAAGGCACTTCCAAGATCCCAATGACTGCTGCTGTTGGTAGAGTTTCCAATTGGACTGACTCCTGCATTGTCCGCATCAAGGGCATGCTGGAAAGAGAGGGAAATGCACAAGAATTAGTTAAAAGTATTTTGTTATGCTTCCAATTAGCTACTGTCCTGCTCCAGAACCTGCACAGATCTAGAAACCATAGAATCTGATGAAGGTGCAAATCATAAAACAGCATACCATACACGAAAAATTAGAGTTTTCAGTGGGAGAAAATCTGGGATTCATAGTACAGTGCTGTTTATTTAAAACTTAGAAGACAGATGGCTTAGATTAGACAAAATGCATACATACTACTATGTGCACAAAGAGATGTCTAGCCAAATGGACACACAAGGTGGTCATTTCTGGGCCACTTCTTTTTCACTCAACTTGTTTCTGTCTTGCTAGTGTGTTTTACACTGAGCTTTTTTAACAATACAGAAGTTTAAAGTGCAGGATCATCTCTGCCTGTTATTAACTCCAGACTTGGACAGGTTATGGCCACCTCTCTAAGCCTAGTTAACTCATTTGCAAAGTTATGGCTAAGACCTTCCCTTGCACAGTTCTGAGGATTCAATGAGACATCGCCCTTTGGTCCTGGTTAGGGCTTAACAAAGACAGTCATGAGCTATTAGTAACAGGGACACATTTGCCATTGTATAAGCATCACAGAGTGTACTAACACAAATTAAAATAGCTAAGATATCAATAAGTTTACAGGGGCCACCATCATAGATGTAGCCCATTGTTGACTGAAATGTCGTGCAGTTGACTGAAACTCATGCACTATCAACTTTGTGATTGTCATTTCATACATCACTCACAAATACAACTATTGTTTTTTAATATTACATTTTAACATTTTATTATTTTTATTTTGTGTGTATAAATGTATTGCCTGCATGTGTGTAACTGCACCCATGCTGTGCAATGCCTATGGAGGTCAGAAGAAGGCATCAGATATCCTGGAACTAGAGTTACAGACAGTTGTTAGCTGCCATGTGGGTGCTGGGAATTGAACCTGAGTCTTCTGCAAAAGCAGCCATCTCTCCAGCCCCATATTACATTTTTAAAATTTTTATTTATGTGGGAGAGGCTTGTGCATGCACCATAGGCACACGCAGAGGTCAGAAGAACTTGAGGGTGTCAGTTCTCTCCTGCCATCGTGTGAGTTCTGGTGATGGAACTCAGTTAAGCAGGCTTAGTAGTGAGTACCTTTACTCAACTGAGCCATCTCAAAGGCCCTACTCGCATTTTCAGTGACCCAAAACATAATCTACTGTAGCTCAATGTTTATGCTACATTGTCCAAAATGATGGCCAGTCTCATCTCTCGACACGAGGAAAGCCTTACTCTGTGAAGTGTCCCTTCACTCCTTCATGCCTTTGCTGATGCCTCCCGTAAACTATGGCCATTTTCCAGGATCTAATTCAGGCTCTTCTTTTTCCAAGAGCCTCAGTCTGTGCATCACAGCCCCACAGTTGACCCCTTTGCCAAGGTTCCATATCTGTACCAATTCTGTACTCCTAATAATCCTTTCTTAGCTTCAGCATGAGTAGAGAAAGATGAAAACCCTCTCAGAAGCCCTTCCTGAGCTGGCTCTGCCATCCTGCTTGGGGGTGGTGCAGAATAGAAAGGAAGCACAGCTCAGACACCTGCAGTCCACACAGGTGGACTGTGATGACAGAACCTCCATGTGAAGGCTTCATGGAGGAGGTGTCAGATGCATGAGCTACTCAGAAATCAAGACTCCATACCCTTGACAAAGGTGAAATCACCCTGTATAGTAAGGACAAGCCACAAATAATAAGAGGTGTTTGTATTTGTCCTCAGAAATGCCCATTAAACTTGGCTCAAACAGGCCCATTGTGGTTATCACAAATCAGAGGACACCTGGAAAAGTCAATTATCCATATTCCTTTCAATACATTTAATAAGACAGCTCAACTTTCCAGACCAGGGATAAGCAAACTTTTCTATAAAAAGCCACAGAGTAAATACCTTTACCTCGGCAGAGTCTCTGTTGCATATTTTTCTTTCTTTTCTTTTTTAAATAACTGCTCAAATGTGCAAAACAGAATCATTCTTCAGAGGTGTTACAAAAACAAGCTGTGGGCTAGATTTGGCATGGAAATAAAATTGAATGGATGATGGGAGGAAACATTCTCTGTTTAAGTCCTTAGACTAATCCTTCATGCCTCTAAGAACATGGAGTACTACGAAGGTTGCAGCTAGCCAGAGTTTCTAACACAACTCTAGTACCCCAGACTTTAAAATAAGTTGCAGGTGATGTACACAGATTTTTTTGTCAATGGTTTAAGTTGACAGGATCATTTCTTCATCCAGAGCTATATTCTGGGTATGTGTGTGTGTATGTGTGTGTGTACATGTTTGTATACATGTACATGCAGGTGTATATGTATATGTGTATATGTGTACATGTATATGTAGAGGCCAGAGGTCAACATCAGGTATTTTCCTTTATTGCTTGCCACCTTATTTTTAAAACAGTCTCTCACTGAACCTGGAGCTCACCAAATGGCTGGACTGGCTGGCCAACGAGCTCTGGGAACCACTAGCCTCCATCTCCATAGCACTGGGGTTACTGATAAATGCCACCTAATCTGGATTTTTATGTGGACGCTAGGAATCCTAACTTAGGTCCTCAAGCTTGCACAACACATTACCAACTGAGCCATCTCCCCATCCCTTTACTCTGCTTTTAAAGGAGACAAGCAAGGAGTCCTTTCAACTGCTAACATCTCCACTTTCATCTCTCGACACAAGGAAAGCCTTACTCTGTGAAGCGTCCCTTCACTCCTTCATGCCTTTGCTGATGCCTCCCGTAAACTATGGCCATTTTCCAGGATCTAATTCAGGCTTTCAGTGTGCTTTATGAGAGCCATCCAACTACACCAGAAGGTCTTAGCCAATGTTCATACCTTCATTATCTATCCAGTTGTGGTGGTCACTCATTCGCTGTACTTCCAGAGCAGCAGTAGGTCTCAATCACCTGGGCCTCAGTCACATCACCATAGCTAATAACACCTTTAAGTTTAGCCTCACCGTGCTGACAGTTTCACAAAAACATCATAAATAAACCCAGGGCAGCACATAAAACTCAGATTTGCAAGAAAGATAAATGGATTTGATTATTTGTTACATAAAAAAATCTGAAGACTCCTTTTCAAGTTCCATTTTTCTTGAATTATGCAATTGATCAATATTTAATGTTTATATATGTAATCTTCAAGAAAAGTGTTTTTCAACTGAAAAGAAAAGGAAACTATCATTCGTCAAGTGCCTGAATTTAGCCAGGTGTGTTAGAAGTGTTCTTGCATTTTATTCTTTCTACAACTTGAAAGAAAATAGTGTCGTTCCCACTTCCTCAGTGAGGAAACAGGCACAGGAACATTAGTGGTTATGTTGAAGTAACAGAGCCAGAGAGTAGAGAAGCCTTCACTAGGGCCCTGTGTAGCCTGAAGTGGATGGTGTTATAGTTTACTTCTCCATTGCTATGACAAAACGCTCTGACCAGTACCACCTTGGGAGGAAAGGGTTTCTTCAGCTTACATCTCCCAAGTCACACAGTTTATCACTAACAGAGTCAAAGCAGGAACCTGGAGGCTGGAGCACAGGCCATGGAGGAACGCTGCTTACTGGCTTGCTCCCCTGACCCATGCTCAGCCTGCTTCGTGTACAATACAGAACAACCTGCCCAGGGGTGGCACCGCCCACAGTGGGTTGGGCCCTCTTGCATCACTCAACAATCAAGAACATATCCCACAGACTGGCCACAGGCCAGTCCAATGGAGGCAATTACCCAATTGAGGCTCCCTCAACCCAATGGTATCAAGCTATCCAGCACAGAAGGCTTTGCCCAGTCCTCCACACATGATGGCCAAAATACACTCCACCCCTCCCACTTCCATCCTCATGTCCACATGGAAATGGAGGAAGAGGTCCAAACAATTATCATTTGCTTATAGTGAAACCATTCAAAATTCACCTAAATTTTTAAACATGTGTACAATAGGAGCCTCATTTTAACTCAATATTAATAATTCTAAATGAGTATGGTTTTAGTATCTATTAACTTTACAGTAATGTCTGGTGTTTTTAATGGTTTGAGCTCACAGAAAATATGTTACAATTAAATGCATTTGCTTGATGCTTTCATAATCTTTGTATTCATGCTACAAAAGTCAAAATCTTAGCACTTGGGAAACTGAGGCAGGAAGATCAGAAGTTCAAGGTCACACTTGGCTACATAGTGAATTCAAAGCCAACCTGGGCTACACTGGACTCTGTCTAAAAATAATTTTTAAAGTGAAGTTTAAGTAAGGTAGCCAGGCTGTCATAAACATACTAGGATACAGATGATGGAATGACACAACTGAACTGTGTACAGTTGAATATAAAAGGTGTTATGAGGCTGGGGATATAGCTCAAGGCAGAGCTGTTCAAGGCTCTAGCCAGATTCAATCCTCAGCTCAGAAAAAGACTGCTGTGTAGTAAAGATTCACCCAACATCAACATCAGTTTAGGTCATAGTCTCAGATCCAATAATCTCCATTTGTTCACCTACAAATTCAGCCATCACCAAGTTCAGAGAGATCTTACCAGCAGACAGCTAGACAGATGACAGTAATAGACACATAGACAGATGATAGGTAGGTAGATGACTGAGAGACTGACAAGTGAGAGATGATAGGTGTTAGGTAAATGATAGGTATATGAGTGATAGATGATTGAAGATAGATAGATAGACAGATAGATGATAGATAGATAGATGATAGATATTCCTCATATCAGAAGACATTGCATTTTGATTTCAACTTTTCTTGAATTTCTTCTTTAGCCTCTGAGTTGGAATTTCCAGGACCCACCCAGCTTCCTAGCAAATGGTTCAGGAGAGAATGTTTAGTGAATGATTAAGTGAATGAACAAGCTAAAGTAATAAATGCATAATCTTTTCCAGAGGTAGGAGAAGAAAACATTTTTAATTCTTGGTAAATAAGATGACTATAGAAGCAATCCCCCTAAATACCTGTGTGCTCACAAGCAATGATCTAAAAGTGGGGAGGGGGGCTGACTTGGAAGAGCACAAGAGCTTAAAGAATTCTATCATTACTCTCCTAGCTCACTGGCCTATACCCCATACCACGCATTAAGACCACCCTGAAATATAAGAAGTTGCAACCTCTCAGAATCAGCCGACTGTGAGGAGGTCAAGGAGGAAGAGTGGAAGGACAGGTGACTTCTCCTTGGCAAGATCCTCCCATGAGGCAGTGCCGGGCAGCACAAATCACCCTCTGTACAGCACAAGATGCCATTATGTGTGTTAGCACTGCACAGGTATAAATGATGACCCACATGGGACTAATAACTGTCTGGGGCTTTTCTCCCATGATCTGTATTCTTGGTGAGATCATCTGTTTCTCTGCTTAGGAGGCGCCATGAAGGCAAAGAGCAGTGGAGCGGGGCAATAATCACCCACCTGTCTCAGATTAGCTAAAGAAAGCAACCGATTGATGCTGCATGCATGGACACAGATAGCTGTGTAGCCACTGGATTTATTGTCCAAACCAGGACATTTCCAGAATGAAGATTAGATCATTTAAAAACTAAGCTGGAACCAGAGCTCAAGTGGAACAGGGGCTGCTGTCCTTTCGCCAATAGCTTAGATCAACAGGACAAAAAGAAAGGGCCAATCTGGGGACATGCCCACGGCTTGGGGTCTCGAAGATTCTTCATCCCTGCAGGGTGGAATAAGTAAAGGAACTGATGAATTAAGTATTTAGTCTGAGGTTGAGGCAGAAGTGATATGTGAGTGTGGAAAGTAAGTGTGCTTTCAGTTATTAATGGGCAGAAAGAAAGCCCCAAGCCCCGTGAGAAAGGTACAGAAAACCACATGCATTACAACCCAAAATGCCTATAATGACTCAAAACCCCAACAGTAGGATGGCTATGTCTTCCCTCGCCCAGTTATGGTGGAGGAACAGCCTCAGGTGAGAAGCAGAAAGATGATATTAATTTGTTTGCCACAATAGCTTTTCCTCTCTCCAGCTCCAGAAGTACTTAACATATAAATATTTCAGGGACTCCTGTGGAAGTCCTGGGGCTGGGGAGAGAACTACTTGCAGCAGAACCTTTCAGACTGTTAAAGGGAGGAAGTCTGGAACCACACCCAGCCAGGAACTCTGCCAGGGACAAAGTCCTTGCTTCAATACAGGCAGGTGACAAAGTTCTTGAATAGGGTGCCAAATGTTTGGACTGTCACTTGGCTTTTCTGAGCCTCAGTTTCCTCAATTATAAAATGAGGACTAGCCTCTGTACAAGGTTGCTATAAGGGTTGTTTTTAATGTATATAATAGTTCAGCCACTGAGTTGCCACTCTTTGTGTGTAGGTATTTTGGGTTTTTTTGTTGTTGTTGTTTATTTTTCGCTTTTGAGACAGCATTTCCCTGTAGCCACAGCTGGCCTGGAACTCACTATGTAGACCAGGCTGGCCTCCATCTCATAGAAATCTGTTTGCCTCTGCTGCCCAAGTGATGAGATTAAAGGCTTGAGTCATGAGGCGCGCCCCCACCACTTGAGCTGTCACTCTTATACAGTAGTAATAATAATCGTTATCCTTTCTGAGCTCCTAGGAGTACACAGATTAACTCAGACATCAGTGACTGGTGTAGTAGTTATCACTCCTGTTCCTGTAGAACATGAAAGACCTAGAATAGTGACATACCTGGACCATAGCTCACATCTGGTGCATGGCAAACCCAGCCAGTGATGCTATTAGAACTGTCCATAGGATCATCATCCTAAACTCTGGAAAGATGTATCTCTCCACCCTGGGTTTTTCCCCTGCCATTCCTGATGCTATTGACTCTACTTGCCAGTCCTGTCGTAGTCAGACTAAGATATCTCAACTGCCTGCGAGAAGACAGGGAAAACAAAGGAAGCCAATATACACATGGTCTCCTTTAACCCAGGCAGATGGTCAGTATAATGACCAGACCTGTGCTGGCCATGGGTATTTGCCATAATTGAGTGGACATTCTAAATGCCTCACCACTTCAAAGACTCCCACAAAGAAATGCTCACAAAAAGACAAAGGGAGAAATACCCTCAGTGCCATGGTGTATAGCACCATGGAGTTTATTTTCCTGCTACCTTGATATTCAGTTATATGCAAACATTAGTCTTTCCTCAGGTCTCAGGGGGGCAGATAGCAGGCTTTCATCAGAACTTTACACTCTGATCATAAATTTAAAGTGAAAGCTACCTGTGGACAGCTGAGAAGGGAATTTGTTTAAAGGACAGCAAAATCCAAGAGAAGCCAGCTTATGCATCCCCAGTTCATGCTCTTAGACACACTGGATTTCCTCATGACTCTAAGTAAATCCTCTAGACAGAGGGGGGAGTGGGCTCTAAACCTTAATTTAGCTAAATGTCATGGAAGACCAACCATATTTGGGGAAGCATGTTTTAAATTGTGCCTTAAGATATAGTACTCATCCTTTCTCCTTTGTCTCTGTCTCTCTCTGTCTCTCTATCTCTGTGTGTGTGTATCTCTCTCTGTCTCTCTCTGTCTCTGTCTCTCTCTGTCTCTGTCTCTCTCTCTCTCTCTCTCTGACTATGTATAAAGATAAAATAGAGCAATTTTAAATGCATCAAATCCACCAAGGACATCACCCTGCCACAGAAGAACTTTGATAACTCCAAAAGTCCTTAGCTTTGGGGAAATAATCAGAGGCAAAGCAATACATAGACCACACACACAGAGGCAAAAAGAAGGAGATATGAGCCCTTTCCTCCTCATCTCACTGAGAAAGGAAGTGAAATTCAAGTGTGATCTCAGAGTCCAGTCAGATCATCTTTTAGGTCATTACATGCATTACAACTAAATAAAAGGTTTCCATCACATACTACAATGTGTATAAATGCAATCATACTTTTTATTTATAAATCTCCACTGGACTTATGACTCAACAGTCAAGAGCACTGGCTGTTCTTGCAGAGGGCCCAGGTTTGATTCCTAGCACCCCCATGGCAGCTAACAACTGTCCATAATTCCAATTCTAAAGGATCTGACACCCATTTCTGGCTTCCACATGCAATGCACACATGTGATGTACTTAGCATACATATAGGCAAAACACCCATACACCTAAAAACAATACTCCACAATTATTTCTTCTACTCTGGATGGCACAGAAAGCCTCTCATTTGGCATTAGTTCATAAAATATGCTCCTAACACAAAGATGGTAGCATTTTCCCACAACAAGAAAAAGACAAAAGCATCCAAAAACTAACTTCCTACAAAAGAGTGATATGAAACACTGCCCTTGGATTTTAACATTTATACGTTTTATTTTTTAATAAATGGAGTCATACTTATTCAACAAGAAAGGAGAAATTGTGTTCCTATTTAAGAAGCAAATCACACTGTCAAGACTAATTCAAAAGACTCTGGTTACTATGAAATACCAATGTACAATCCACAGTCCCCTGCCCTATTCATGTCAATTGAAATAAATGTGTAAGCCAGGTCAGACTTGTGAGCCCTACAAAATTCTGGGCTGTAGTAGTCTATTAGACGTTAATAGAATTCCAGAGCCAGGAGTTGTGCAAGCCATCTTTTCCATGCCCCCACCCTCAGAAACACACAACTCTCCCTTGTCTCCTTGAGGAGCACTGCCTCCCTACCCCCATTCTTTCTAGTTCAAGAGGGTGTCTGAAAGAGGAACCCTAACTTCAACCTCAGAGGCAGCTGGTCTCCACCTCCAAAGCAGAGTCCTGCAGTGAGCTCCCAACCATGCTCCTCTTCCTCAAGCTTCTAGACTTCAAGCCTCCCATTCTGCTCCTTCCATTCGCACTGCCTTAGATGACTCCTCAGGGCACAGTCCACCCCGCCAAACCACCACGTTCCTCTGTTGCTGCTTGGCTTCTTCTGGCTACATCCCATGTTCTCTGCCTCCAGGCTCTTGTGGATATTTCTTTCATTTTCATCCAGGTTGTATAAAGGTCTTAGCACAGTCCCTGGCACCGGTAAGTGTTTCAAAACAATAAGCCTGATTATTATTGTTAGTTACTCTGATCTTTATTACTTATCATAAACCCCCTATACAATTCTCTCTATCCACAGACCTCCTTCAACCACATACCTGCAGACCTTTTCTTTCTCTTATTTTCCTTGCTCTTGGACTGATGCATACATCCCTGCTTATTTAAAATTCTTCCTTTCTTTGACTTCTAGGGCACTCTCTTATCCCAGCATTTCCCAGACAGCTCAGAATCAGAGAGTTAATCAGTACATATTAGTGGACTTTAACTTGAAAAATCTAAAATCCTTTCACCTGTTGCCACCACTGGCTACCAAATCCAAAGACGGATGATATATAGCACAGCCTGTCCCCATATCATGGTCCCTCCACCATGGCACATGCCCTATTTGCTGGCTCCCTTGACGTCTCAGCTCACGCATGACCTCCCCAGAGAGGACTTCACTGACCACCAGGAACATCTTCACCAAAGGCAAACTCAGCAACCCACAGAAAACGGCATGCACGTCACAGGTTGCTTATGCCCAACCCATCCCAGCTCACCTGGATCAGCGTCTCCAGCTCCTGGGGGCTCACACAGACATGATCCCTCAAAAAGTCTGCCTTCTCCAAGGCAATAGTGTTCTTCTGGCTGTTCTCAAAGGGCTGCTCCAGTGCCCGGAAGACAAGGCCACCCGTGACGAGGTAAACAACCACCACCACAAAGATGGCAGCCACCGTCTTCCACTTCATAACCGTCTGCAGGCCCCCCTGGGAGGCACCCTCCATCCTTGCTACCACCGTGGCTCGGGAGGAAATGGAGAGGCGGGGAACAGGATGGTGCTCGTTAGTGGCACTCTTGGGCTGGCACGCCGGTGGGGCTGCGGGCACGGCCACTGAAGAAGCGGGTGGGGGGAGAGGAGAGAAGAGAACTTGTTTATAAATATAAAACACTAAACTTGTCAGCAACAAAGCACAGATGTCTTCCTTCAGCCAGCTTTCAAATGTGAGGATTAAAAACTGGTTCACCAAGCCTGCAGTTGGGGAATTTGATCAGTTGCTAGGTGCCTGTTTTGAGTTCTTGAAAATGAGTACCAGGAATCCTAATTCTAAAGGTAAAAGCATTCGCTGCATTTGAAATGCTTATATTTCTCTACAAGCATCCAAACTGGAAAGCTGTCTATGTTTATTTATAACTCATCTCTTCCCTTAGCTTCCCTCTTCAAATAATATGTACTAATCGTGACAAATAACCGTATTTTAAAAACAAGCATGCCGTTCAACTTGAAGAAAAATTAATAAGAGGAATATGTAACTACTTTATGTAAGAGCAAGAGGAGAATGGGATAAACATCCAGTGACTTCCAAAGTCCACCCTGGAGGCTGGGGAGATGGCTCGTGTACACATGAGGACCTGAGTTTGGATCTCCAGCAAACACATAAAAACCTGGTGCAGCAGTGCCCACCTAGAAGGCCAGCATTGAGGAGATGGACACAGGCAGATGCCTGGTGCCTACTGGTGAGTCAGTCAGGCCAACTGTCAAGTTCCAGGCTCAGTGGCAGACTCTATCTCAAACAGTGGATGAACTCACACTGAGGGACATCTTGGGACACAAACTTGACTTGCTAGACCTTAACATATATGACAGAATGCATGAAATCCAGTGGGAGGGGCTATCGGGTGCAAATAGGGAAGGGAGTCTAAATATTACTAAGATATATGAAACACACAAAAGTTCAATAAAAATAGTAAAAAATGTTTTCAATCGAGATAGAGAATGATAAGGAAGACACCCATCCATGACCACAAATACACATGCACACGATGTATCCACACATGTATACTCCTACATACCCTCCCACACATACGATACACACAGAAAAGGGGGAAATATGTAAAAGGCTGTCTAGACACAAAACAAAAAAGAAGGCTGATCCTGTGGTAAGGAAGAAGAGCCAAAAGTCAGACACAGTAAAGAGGGTTAGGGTGTGTGAAGACAGGTGGCTGTAAGGGAAGGAAGCAAGAGTGAAGGTTTATGACAATTAACCTGCTTTCCTGGAAAAAAAAAAATAGCAAGAGTGAAACAGACCCCACGTGCCTTTCCTAACAGAAAGTACAGCCTTCAATGTAACCACTCCTGATATGTAGGTAACAGAATTTTTCTCTTACTGCCTTCCAATAATGAAGCCACTGAAGAGGAAATTTCCCCCAGTTTTCAGAACACATAGAATTCTCTGAGGGCTCTGGTTTCTTGTAAGGGCAATTTCATTACCATAGAATAAATACATTAAGCTGGCAGGCTTTCTGCAATGGCAGAAAGTTCATGGTAGTACTGTCCATTTCAGAGATCTGTCTTGTGCAGCAATGGGCAGCCACTGGACTTGGACTTGTTCTTATTTTATTATTCTAATGCTCATTATGACCCCTGCTGTCCTGCAGCCTGTCCTGTTGTAAAATAAGGTATTAGGACCTACATGTGGCAAAAATACCATTCCAGTGGGACCTAACTTCTCCATCTCTGTATTGGGGAAGTCAAGGTGAATCAATGTAAGTCCTCACTTAAAATAGACCTGATCCTGAAAACAGCTGGCCTGAGGGCTGGTAGCTTAGAAGAATCTAGGGTGCATCTGCCCCGCCTAGGCTCTCAGAATCAGCTTTTCTCTTTGAAACAAGGCTGAACATTAAAATTTTCTGTAAATTACTCTGCCCAACAGTTATTTGGTATTAAATTTTTCTCGGACTTAACATGAGCATAGAATTTTCTGGAATCTCTGAACAATCTATAAATTAGAATCAGTCAGCTGAGCATCATGTGCTTGTGACTCTCTGCTCCCTACCCGCCCTTATTGACACACTAAAGTGAGCCTCATCAAGGTCAGCTTTTCTTCAACACCGCCTGCACTTCTCACCTACCTTTTCCTCTGCATCCCTATGGCTACCAGCTTCATGCAGGCCACCATCATGTCTTGTCTGGACCAACCCAGCAGATTCCCAAGTCACTTCTCTGCTTCCATTTCCACCCAACACTGACACATTAATCCTGAGTTACATATCACTTGTGACAGGATCAGCAGAAAACTAGCATACAAAGATGTCTACATCCTATCTCCAGAACCCATGAAAACATGACCATAGGAAGATGTGATTACAGAACCTGAGGTGAGGACATTATCCTAGATTGTAGGTGTCATCACAAGATCACAAGACAGTAATATAGACAGAGAGTAATAGCAAATGCCAAACCTGGAATCAAGCAGCTGTGAGTCATGGAATTCAGTTCCACTAGAAAAGGACTCTCCCCTACAACCTCCAAAATGAACTATCCCTATCTGCACTTGGGTCTAGTGAGACTGATTTTTATTCTTTTACTTTTAGAGCTGTATGACTATAAATTGCTATTTGAGGCCACTGTGTCTGTGGTAGTTTGTTACAGCAGTCCCAGGAAATAAATGTGCTTTCACTAGCCTACATCTCCCTGGTCCAGCTCCCACTGCCCTAGGCTGCTAACAGAGTCCACTCACCTTCCAGATCCTTCACCAGACTGAAAGCTTTATCAAGAGTAGGTACTATGTCCACCCTATCATCTCTGTAACCCCAGCGGCCCCCACAGTGCCTGGCAAAGTAGGCAGCCAACCAGTGATGGTTGGACAAGCTGATAAGGTTGAAAGGAAGGAGAGTTGGCACAGCAACATCAAACACACAAAATGGATGAGCAAGGTCAAATGGAAAATAATGGCATCCCACTTATACTGAAGAGCAAGCTCTGAGACACAGTCGTGCCCTATTCAGGCCACCACACATTGCTTTGCTTGACCCAGTCTCTGCAAGCTCATATCCTCTTGTTCTCAGCCCAAAGCTGCCTCCTTCGTGAAATCTTGCTGGAATTTTCCATGAAGACTCACCCATCTGTCTCTCCAGCCTTTCTTTCCATTAGCCTGTGCACTTTTGGAGTCAGAAAAAAACATCCTTCCTTCTTTCTTCATTTTTACTTAGACACGTCTCACTATGTAGCCCAGGCTAGCCTTGCCCTAGCAATCCTCTTTCTCTTCCTTCCAAATCTTGGGATTCCATGTGTGTGCCAAGACTCTCAGCAGAAAGTTCATCTCCCTTTCTTGATGTAGTGCTCAAGAAGAGGCAAATGCTTGTTTTCTGTCATTATTCATGTCATTGTTATTAATTATTTTAAACTTCATGCAAGCACACCATCAGAATCACCACCATCACTCTCAATAATAAGCATTTAACACTGAGTGAACCTAAGGGACTACAGAGGCTCTCCCTGTATCCTTAAGCAGCTAATCAAGTTTGCATCTTCCAGAACTCAACAAGTTGTTATTTAACAAAGATCATCTCTCCCAGATTGAATCCTAAGACACCATATCAAACATTGGATCTCACTGTTTTATTTTGCTTTGTATCTTTGGCCTTGTTAGTTATGTCGCCGATTCCAGGCCTTAACACTTTCTATAATGCTAAGGAATGCCAACACCATAACCATATCCTACAAAGGGTCACTGGCTCACCCAAGTCCCCAGTGTTAAACTCCATACATCCCACCTCTTCTTAGTGTGAACCCTACAGAGGGACCCATCCAGTTCTTTTATAGACAGCTCCATCCAGTTCCAAAATAATCAAGAGCATCATTGCATCAGGCCCCAGAATTGGGCCCCAAATAATTAGGGGCAATGTGATAAAAGCAAGATGTATAAATTAAATATGCTAAAAAGTTAATATTAAAGTAAATAAATGACCTTACAGATAGGTAGGAGACAGAAAAACTAACCAGATAAGAAAAATAACCATAATCTAAAAATCAACAAAGCCTTTACAGTTAACTAATTTGGGGCTGCATTTGGCCCAAAATGCATTGTCAACCCACTTAATGTATTACAAAATAACTTAGTAAAGTGGCAGAATGTCCTGAAATATCACATGAACAATGAAACAATATCACATTATGTTGGTAAATGGTCATGCACCGTTTAATCTTGAAAGCAGGCTGTGAAAGCAAAGGGGCTCTATCTTGTATCCCCCAAAGCTCCTGTAACTGGGACAGGCTGGCCCCTTAATGCATAACAAGGAGAAAGGGAAACTAGCACCTAGGGATATTGAAACTGTGTCCTTGAGAACAACTAGAAGTAAACTGATTCTAATGGAGATTACTATTATTTATCCTGCAATACAAAGATGCCTACAGTGAAATAAAAAAGCCAGAAACTCACCCACAAAGAGGATAGAGAGGACCCTCCACCCAGGACTCCCTCAATCAGGAACTGCTGCTGACTGCCTGAGCTTCCTCAGTCACTGCTGGATGACTACAAGCACCCCATCTGATGATGTTACCTACCTGCTACTATTTGTTCTTTTACTTGGAAGCTGTTGTAGTCTGATCTCTGCTACTGTGGTAAAAAAAAATAATAGGATAAAATAAATTTTTTAAAAAACATTCTGACCAAAAGAAACTCAGGGGAGAAAAAACGTTTATTTCAGCTTACAGGTTACAGTCCATCACTGAGGGAAGTCAGGGCAGGAACTTGGAATAGAAACCTGGAGGTATGCTACTTGCTGACTCACTCAGCTAGCTTTCTTTTACTGCCAAGGACCACCTGCCTAGAGATGTTGTTACCCACACAGTAGGCAAGAGCCTCCTGCATCAACCAATAATAATCAAGGCAATCCCTCAAAGAATACCTACAGATCAATGTGATAAAGGAAATTCCTCAGCTGAGGCTTCTTCTCTCAGATGACTGCAAGGCTGTCCAATTGACAGCTAAGGCCAACCAGAAGCTTCACCCAAGGGAACACCCTGATATACCCAGGACTCTCAATCAAGAACTCCAGCTACCTGCCTCAGTGGGGCTTCCTCAGTCAACTTCTCTATATGTTTGTAAGCTTCTGATTTGATGATTTTAGCATTTAGGCTACTGTAGCCATTTCTGCTGGATACTGTCAGTGCCCAATTTGATTGTTTCGCAAATTGTGGCTTCTCTCCATATGCTATTTGCCCTTTGTTCTTTTTACTTTTGCTTGCCATACACATAAAACATTCAAAACTAACTATCATAGGTCATTCTCTAGACTACACAAAACAGATGGTTCCAGAGGGTCCAGCACTCCTGAGGTTGGGCAGACCTAGCCTTGAGAAAAGTCTTTTTTAGGCTTTAGTCCAGTTCCTTGTACCAGTTTGCTAAGGAACATCTCCAGGAACAGTTCGAGCAAGATACACTAATTCCTGATTTTGCAAAGCCTGAATCACAAAACAGTTTCAACCCAAACCTGTCAGTAACCTGTCATGACCTTGAAATTGTCACTTATCTTCTTTATTTATCTGTGAAATGTGATTGATAACCTCTTCTTTTAAACCCCACGCAGTTCTCAGGAACAGCAAATGAGCTGCCCTGGTTTGCTGAATGGAGTATATTTGCAGATGTCAGGAGTACTAGCAGGGACCTCAGAACGTTATAAAACCTTTTGTTCATTTAACTAAAAATGAAGTTGGCTGCTTTAGCAAATATGACTGCACATTTCAGCAGTTAGAAATGGATTTGGAGTGTGATTTTCCCTGAGGCTGAATAAATTTTAAAAGGATGTTTTTGTTACTCCATTTCTTCTCAAAAACTATAGTTGCTCTCACTAACACAAAATTGCCTAGTGACCTGGGATGAGACTTAGAGGCCTTCTTTTGCAAAAAAAATAAATAAATAAATAAACACCAAACTGGATGGATGGCAATTATGGTGCTGATGGTAATGAAGCAATGGGAGTCACAATGTATCTGTGCAACTTATTAGTGCCTGCCACCCTGATCACCCTGATAAACAGTGTTGATACTGCACTGGTCCTCATTATGGCATTTATCACACTACGTGCATCCAAATTCTCCCAGAAGCAGAGGCCAAAAGGGCATTAACTATGTTCAGATTTTATTACAGGAAATGCATGTGTGAGACTAAATGAGAGAGCGTTGAAGAGACTAGAGCAGTCATCAGCACTACAGTAGTTTGCCCCTGAGTGAAAAAGAGAGAAGAGACATGGGTGTAAGCACCCTGGACCACCTGCTGTCAAAGAATGGCTTGTCAAATCGGTAAAGGCAGTCTCAAGTCAAAGTCAGCCGTCTAAGGAGTTCTGGGTCTCCCATGAACAATCTCACTGTGGCATCTTCACATGTTCAATTTCTAACTGAGAACAGTTCATGGAAAAACACTTGCTGTGCAAGACAGGTGATGGGTTTCACGGCAGCACCAGAAGCTCTTGATCAATTACACTTCATCCAGTTGGAGGCCTATAAGGGCATGCTTATGCCCACCACATGCACTGAACAGATCAAGAAAGTAAGACCCAGATAGGTTAGATGACTAAACCAAGTTCAAGTGAGCGGCAAGATGGTAGAGCCAGGATTAAAACTGGAATAATCGGACTTGGAGGTCACTTCTGCAGTGGGGCATCAGAAAGGACATAAGAAGCAAGGTAATTTCAGACCCTTTTATTTGAAACTGAAAAAGGAATTTGTTTCAGATGGGCATGAAAATATTTGCCAGTCTTTGAGAGAGACTGATTCTATTTCCTAGCAGTTAGGAGTTTTTCCCATACAGTATATCAATAATGGATCATATAAAGTAATGGCCTAATGCACTTCACAACGCCCACAGAAATGTATTTAGCAGTAAAAGGGATTCAGAAGGTTGATAAGAAAGACATGTTGGGTGAGGGATGGACATGATCAAAATATATCGTATACATGTATGAAATTCTCAAAGAATAAAATTTTTATATTATTTTTTAATTTTATGTGTATGAGTATTATGTCTGCATGTATGTAAGTGCACCCATGTCATGCAATGTCCACAGAGATCAGAAAAAGGTGTTGGATACCTTGGAATTGGAGTTACAGATGGTTGTTAGCTACCATGTGGGTGCTGGAATTCAAACCTGGGACTTCTGCAAGACAAGCCAGTGTTCTTACCACTGAACCATCTCTCCAACCCCAAAGAATAAATTTTTAAAAGAAGAAAGGAAATGAGGGGAGACAACTCCCCTCCATTAAATGTTCATTTTAAGATGCTCCCTCATGAAGGCTCGGCATATTTCATCTTTACCTGTGTAGGGGTAGAAATGGAGGCATATGTGGAAATCAAGGGTTTGCAGTTGAATAGCATCTTAATGATTTGATATTAACCAGGATTTCCCATGTCCTGTAGATTTATTGTATTATTCATTTATGCATTCAGTCAACAAACATTTGAGCTTGCCTTGTATCATGTTGGCCCAGGGGTATATAAAGAGTGAATAAGGCACATCGTTGTCTTCAGAGTTAGCAGTATAACTGTCAGGGGTCTTATGCACACATCTTATCTTCACAAAGTCTTCAGTGGAGGGCAATGACTCTTATCTACCCTTTTTGGCAGGTAAGGGGACTGAGGCCTAGACGGGCAAACTTAGAGCAGCTTTTCTACTAAACAGTGGCAGGTTCCACTGTGCCTTCAGACACCTAACCTCACAGACCTCCACGCTGCTGGAAAAAAAAAAAAACAGCATTTAAAGGACTCAAGATCTCTTGGAAACCTGAACTGCAGACACCTGGAGTTTTCACTATCACCCAGCAGCAAGAGTCTGCCTGGAAACCAGGGCAGAGTACAGGGCAGGTGCGCCCACCGCGGCAGCAATCAGCTTACCCTCATCTGCCTACCTCACCTCCCATCTCTCCCCAAGCCTGGAGTTCTCCTGAAAACAGCTATGATGCTGTCACAGAGCTTCCCACAAGCCCCAGCTTAAAGTTCACCTAGAGTCCTTAAAGGGCTTCCCAAAGCCTAGATGAGCTCCAGGTTGGGGGTGGGAGGTAAGGATGAGTGCAGGAGAAGTAAGAAGGCAACAAGGCCCACCTCAGTGTTCCAAGCACAACTGCCTGTAGCCATTGAGGTAGACAGTCTTTAAAGTGGAGTGCATTCCCCCTGGAGTCCAGAGAGCAGCAGCCAAATCCAGTTTGTCCCGTTTCAGTGTGACTGTCCCTTATCAGAAAGGCAACCAAACTAGTTCATGTGACTAGCAAAAAAGCCCAGTCTACACATCCTAATGAGTAAGCCTAGCTCCCAAAATGCCACTGTGCCTTTGAGTTAGGGCTTGCTCTCTCCCCGTAGCCTCTCCAAAATGTCAGTCTTTTTTATTGTAGTTCTAGCCACTAATTAAGTTCTGGAACCAACCTAGGTGTCTGTCCATCAACAGAGGAATGGATAAGGAAAGTGTAGTTTATGGACACAATGGAACTGTTTTCAGACATAAAGAAGAATGAAGATGTACTTTCTGCAGAAAAGTGGACACAACTGGAGATACTCTATTAAGCAAACCAAGTCAGTCTCAAATAGACAACTATCATACTTCCTCTCATTTACACAGATGATACCAAAGTAGAAGCAAAACCTTAGGGGAATGAGGAAGATTAAATGGGAAGTGTAAGGGAAGAAGGGGAGAACTGTGGGAAGTCGGGACTATACCCAAAGTATTCTACACACTTGCATGAAAATGGCCTTATGTAACTCAGTATAATAAGATTTTTAAAATCTTTCAACTTCAACCTTCAGCACTCCTGCAGATCTATAGGCACTCAATGAGGGAGGGGGATGCTTCAGTACTGTAGTCACTGGTAAGTTCTCCATGTTCCTATAATGACCCCTGCTGCCCACGCTTATGCAACAACTATACTGAAATTCACCGAGTCACAAAAAGAAACATGAAAGTAGAAAGGGGAGCTAGTTGAGAAGAGGAAGGGGATCACAGGAGTGGGAGAGGGATAAGAGTATTAAAGGAAGTGAATATGATTAACATACATTAAATATGATGAAAATATAATGAAAAACATTATGCATGATTAATATATGCAAACAAAAAACATCAAAAGATAAGCTCAAGATAGAAGAGACCAAGGCACAATGTATGACTAGGACCCTAGAGACTCAACAGAAAGAGAACAAGGCTGAAAGGGAGTAGAGGGAGGCACGAGTAGGCTGCCCTCCTGCCTCACATCCGCCCTTCCCCTCCTCCTTGGTGAGATGCCCATCCCCTCTCACTTCAGTCACTGCTATAGCATCCAGTCCCTTCTCCTGGAAATCCATGCCGCATACCACAGACACCTGGAGCTCTCCAGTGAACCAGATCTGATGCAGGCCACAGGGGTCCAGGGTAAAGTGCACTCTCCTTGACTTATTCCAAGACTCCCTTCCAGGACTTGGCACTCACCTATCTCCCTTGTCTCACCTACTGCCACACCCCCAGAGACAACCTTTGCCCCAACCAAACCCACGCCTGCTCAGCCCAAGCTACCTAGTTATACCACTGTTCTGGAAAAAAATAGGCTTGGTTCTCCTGTGCCCTTCTTCATCCACACCAGCATTTATGACAGCAAGTCCATACACCTTCTCCAAAGAAAACCTGATACGGGTAATGAAGCACACAGAGGCAGTCCTGAAGTTACCGCGTGTTTGTAGAGGCAGGCATCCAGAGTTGCATCTTAAATTTCTCAGAAAACAAAGCGAACAAGGTGGAGTTCTGCACAGGGTGCTCCACAGGAAAAAGACATAACTCTATGCTCCAAGCACTCAGTTCTGGACCTTCTTGTTCTTTGAACAAAGTGCTAGAAGATTCTCCTCTATTCATCTCTACAGAATAACTTCAGTCAAAAAGAAATCTTTTGAATGTCACAAATCATCTTTGCCGAGTCATCTCTCTTGTCCTAGACAAGCAAAACTCCCCTCTAGTCTGCCTACTTCTGACTAAGCTGACTAAGGCTAAATTGAACTTGGGTTTGAGGACACTGAAGACTTTAGGGCTTTTCTTGTCATGCCCCATTACTGTGTATCCCAACCTGGAAGACTCTAAGGGAGATGAGCTTAATGGACCAGTGACTTTCTTTTCAGGACTAATGAGCACATGACTTCTCTTGATCTTCCAAATCTCTTCTGTATCTACAAGGCAAGGGCATAGCACAAAGTGAGGGCCATTCTCTACCAAACGTAGAATTGAGAATAATGCTCTCAGGACTCGGAAAACCAGAATGGCCATACAGTCTACTTCCCTGCACTAGTTTAAGTTCCAGTACAGCCTCCTTGTTCCTAAGAAGCATTAGGCAAGACAGAAGGCAGGCCTCTCTGCTCCGAGTGTGCTCCCTTCCCAGGTAAGGAACACCATTCCGAATAATCCTCATAATAAGACAGGGCTTGCAGCTCCATGAAAATTTCTAAGCATGAGTTGTCCACATCCTAAGGATGTAGAAAGGATGGTAATATCTATGTAAACAAATGCAACATGTATGTAATATTCATGCCAGGCAGAGGCAGAGGGGTACAGAGACATGAAGGAGCAGTCAGTTCTACCAAACAAGAGACCAGAGAAGGCTTCAGAGACAGGGCATCACTGATAAAGAAAGGGGATAAAGTGTCTTCCAATAACAAGGGGAGGCAGAGAGGAAGGAAGACCTGACACAAGGAGCCATGGGTACATACACACTAAGCCACAATCCAGCCTGAGATGCTTAGGAACTGAACCAGGTCTACAGGTCAGGATAGAGAGTTTTAAGACAAAGTTTTAAGTGTTTTAAGAGCAGAAAATACCATGTGTTTAAGTCTTATTAGTGAGCACAAGAAGCCATCAAGGCCCATACAGAGGGAAGAACCACATAATCAGATGTGGGGTCAGCAAATTGGTTCAGAATCTCCAGAATCATCTCTCTGCTTTTACCACATTCTCTTCCTGGTTGCCAGGAACCCCTCCTGCACAGAACCTCTGTTCTAGAATTTATCAGTATGACAGAACGCCTGGAAGCAGATGGGATACATTTATTGTCCTTGATATAGTAAACCCTCCCTCACCCACTCAGCACAAAGACCCTGGGACCATAGTGACTCCTGAATTTGCTTTCTCTTCCCTTTGGGATTAAAAATAATATATGCAGTTGCAGTTCTCAAATTATCTCCTTTACTCTAGGGCCAAGTATTTAAAATCCTATTTTGAATCCTATTGGCAGGGCCTTTCCTGTGAATTAGAAGTTTGCCTCTCCCAAGAGTCTTTTCAAAAGCTGTTACCTCTCTTCACTGGACCCCCATAGGGGGATCCTCCTATCTAGAATCAAGCAGTAGCCAAGAGATCCGCTAATTCCCATCTTGTTTTTGCTCAAGCCTCACAGCTTTCAATGGCCTCCAGTGTCCATGTGGACAGGTCTACCCTCCCTCCCGTCCACACACTGTTCTCTCACTCTGCAAACTTTTCCTCAGCATATACAAATAGATCGCAAGTAGTTGTTCTGATTTCACCAATTCTCCTTACAGATCTATAGTAGGAAGCAAAACCAAAAAATACACTTCAACCTTTTAGGAAAGAAGACTCTATGATCTCAGTCCATAACACATTCCTTTGCCTAAGAAATCTGCTCACTACATCTCAGCCAGTCACACCAATACAAGTAGTTCGAGGAGTGTCAATAAATTCTATATGTTCCAGAGGAAAAAATACATCAGAGACAAGAGCACTGATAGTTTATAATGATCTAAAAACTTGGTGTGTCTGTTATTCACTCATTCAACTAGATACTATGCACTAGTGGCACTCCCAAATTCCCTGAGTCCAGGCTACCAAGTCATCACCCATCAGAAGGAGACAGCAGGGTCCCATCCTTCTGGGGAGCGTGAGACCAGTGTAGCCACTGAAGTAGGTATCACTGACCCTAGAGCTTCAATCTCTCTCCTGCCCCGAGTTTCATGTCTTATCTACCTTTCTCCTTTCCCTATCCCAGACCATCTAAAACACCTCCTGAGTGCCTGCTCAGAGCCTTCTCACTTCTCTGGTGCCTTTTCCATGAGGACACTGTGCTCTATGTGTGGCTTTGGGGTAAACAATAATGAATATTCACCGTGTCGGGGCCATGCTGCCCCCAGAAAACAGCTACTGCACACCCTGTATCAAAATCCATATTCCTCTGAGACCCAAGCTTTCTGACTCCTCTCCTTCCTGCTCTTCTTTGTGGCCATCAGTAGTGACCTGTAATCTCTCACTGATTCCACAAATCCTTTCATTCAGACCCAGCTTTCCTTCTAAACTACGTCAGCAACCCACAGACAGTCCACCCAAGACCCAAGCTTCCAATTACCCCCAGTTCCTCGCCACCACCATCACTTTCACTCCATTTCAACCATAAGCTTAGCATGTCCCCCAAGGCAGATCTGCTTGTGATTTACTGTAAGGAATTTTACTGAGTAGAAGCCCCTAAGACAGTTGGAGAAGTAGGGAAGCCCCAAAACCTAGCAAGGAGGCAATTCCAGGTAAAGTCTCATCTTTGCCTGAGCCCATGGCAGACTCTGGAGTCTAAATTCATTCTCAAAATTTGACCCACTTGGAAACACACGCTGGACTTTCATCCTTTTACCCAGTCAGTCACCAGATACAGAAAACCTATGGGAGATATGGTCTCCTACAAGCATTCTGAAAGAGATCCCAGTGGACCACTGAGGGTTCTTGGAAGGCAACAGATGTAAGCCTATGTGTGGGGAAGAGCAGCATACACGGCCGGAGGGTGGTACACAGACAAAGCAGATCCAAAAGGCAACAACAGCATCTAAAACTGCCCCCTATGACCAGTCCTGAATTTCATCCATACCAGGAATGTGCCTGGCTCAGAAACACTTAACTAAAGCCACGATGACTACTACAGTATGAATGATTGTCTCCCTCAAAGTTGATACACTGAAATTTAATTGCCAACATTATGGCATGAAGAAGAGAGACTTTGAGAAGTAATAGGGACATGAGCAGAGCTCCCTCGTGAACAGAATTAGTGCCCTTGTAAAGAATATTCCAAAATAACACTTCACCCCTTCTACCACAGGAGGACACGGGCCCTCACAGAACACCAGACCCGTCTTGACTTTGAACTTCCCAGCCACCAGAACCATAGGAAATAAATTTCTATTCTTCCAAATCTAACCTGTGCTACTTTGTTGCAGCAGCCCAGGGTGACTGAGACAGTGACTTGAGTATCCTCCTTCAAGCTCTCTCTGTAATTATTCTCATATTACATTCTGCTTCTGCTTTCCCTCTTTGCCCTCTTACCCTTCTGCACCCAACTTAGACTTCCTGTTCAACACTTCTCTTCCCCTAACAGATTCAACTTCCCTCCATTTGCCTTCTCCTATTTCATGGCTAACCTTATTGCCAACTTGACTGACTACAGACTCACCATAGAAACACAGCTCTGGATATGTCTGTGAGGGTGTTTCCAGAAAAGCTTAACAAGACAAGGAAGACACACTGAATTTGGGCAGCACCATCCCATGGGAAGAAAGTTAAGCATCAGCACTCATTTGTCTGCTCCCTGAGTGTGGATGCAGTGGGACCAGTCACCTCAAGCTCCTATAGCTATGACTGCCCCTTGAACTAGAGTCAAAAGAGACCCTTCCTTCCTTAAGGTGCTCTTATTGGGTATTTTGTTGAAGCAATGAGAAGAGTAACTAATACATCCCAGAAGTGCTCCTGCCACAGTTATTCCTTCTTTCTGCTCAGCATCTGGGGGAGGGGGCAAATGCTGTCATGGAGTAGCCTCAGGGATTGCTGCTACTCTAAAAGATCCACAGTATTTATACTTCTTCACCTGGCCCTCAGTGCCCCACAATGTTCTTGTCCTGTTTCCCTGCTCAGGGACAGCTGTCAATATAAATGTTATGAAGACTGACCTCACTACAAGCAGACATTATATTGGAAATAGACACGCTACAAGATACATATTTACAAAAGTGTTTTCTGCAGAAAGCTTTAAATAGCACATTCTGTGTGCCTCCAAACTGGCTTTGGTTTCTAGCTCTGTATTGTAAAGAGCAAGCTATTTATGCAAAATGAGGTGAGCCTTTTCTAGTGCCCTTCTTCCAGGTCACCGAGATGGAGGCTCAAAGCCAGCATATTCTGCTCTACAAGCAGCCCCAGCTATCTCCATTTGCCAGCCTATCTGCTCAGTGTTTCTGGCTCATTGCAGTCACTGAAACCTCCTAAAAAAAATTTCAATGGGATAAAACGTTTAGAAGATTCTTCCTTCATTGTGCCTACTAAGCTGCAAAAATAAACAAGATCCATCAAAGGGAGAAGACAGCTTGTATGAAACACCCTACAAGACAGCTTTGCATTTTATCATCACTCTCTGGGCAACTTCCCCTATAAAAATGGGCTCCTCTAAATGCACATCTGTGCTGCTGACATCAGCATCTCCCTGACTTACTGCAAGTGCAGCTATCAGAAGTGGGGAGTAGGTATGGGTTTCAGGAAGAGTAACTAAAAGAGAAAGGATACTCATATCATTTCTCATGAGGCTGGGGAGACAGCGATGTAGGAAATGTACAAAACCATTCATCTGAAGTGTTTTCAAATAGTAGTAGCTCTGATTAGGGAAGCCTTCACGGGACGGAGAGATTTAGTAAAAACTTGAGGAAGTGGATGCCTTTCAGTAAGGCAACTAACTCCGTGTATTGCCAGCAACATCTAGATTTAGGGCATAAGTTGGCCTCTGCTGAAGGCACGAGTCAGCACTGCCTGGGAAATCTTGGGGCTGAACCAGCCTCTTGGGGAATTTTCCACACCAGCTGCTGAATACCTCATTTCCATCCCCAAAATATCCTGTCTCACTAGCAATTCCTTCTGCCAGAGGGCAAATTCCTTGGGAGGCCCCTTGACAGTATACTCTTTTGCTTCTGTCTAAATCTCCCATAATCCCAATCCCAGTGCACAGAATATAAATGCTTTGATTAGAGTCCAAGCAAACAATTCAAAAGAGGTTTGCCAGGTGCCAATTGTACTTCCGGTACCAGATGTACAAAGATGAAAAGTCCCTCCTGCCCAGAGCTAACCAGCTGAGGTAGAAGCACTTATTGGGCATAAGGAGCAGGGGCATACCTTCACCTCCACCCCCACATGATGCAGAAAAGGCCCAGCACTCAGTCCAGATTTCAGAGGTCACAGACATCATCCCGTGGCCCATGTAGAAAGCTACCAAACTGCAAGCTGCTCCTTATTCTCTTCCTAAAGAGCCAGTGCTAAGGCGGGAGGTGGACAGAAGTTTGCTCCAGTGACATTTCCAGTGACATTTCCCTTCTCCCCATGAGAAGGGCACCTTCTCGTCATCTCTGAGACCCAAGTCAGTTACCCAAGCAAAATCCCTATAAGAGGTTAACTGCAATAAAACAGTCACTATAAGCATATTTCCCTCCAAAGAACATGGGATATTATTTGAAAATCTAAGTCAAATTAGATATTGACTACTAGCATATAGAGTTAAGTAATTTGTGTAGAATAAAGAACTACTTTCAGCTTGCTGTGTAAATAAATGTTGCCTGCTGGTGTGTGATTCTTGTAAATAACAAAGCCAAGGGAAATCATCAGAGCAAAAAAACCATTTTCAGAGGGAGTAAAATCTAAGCTTCAAATTCTCAGATGTGAGCCAAGGAATGGAATCTTTGCAGAAAACCCTAGCTGATGTTTAATTCATTGTACATTTTTAATTCAACCCATATTTTAATTTCCTTGAAATCGCCTCTAACAAGGTCATTTGAAATAGTTTTGTGGTTAAGTCTCCTGCACCTCATAGACAAGAAAGAAAGGAATAGAGATTGCCATAACCAATTAAAATTGCAAATGACTCAGCCTGGCTATTGTGGAACTTGTGGGCATTTCCAAGAATTTACTGCCACTTAAAGATCTTTAATGGCCCCTCAGAGGCTGGTGGCACTTGTGCCACTATAAGTGAGAGGCACTCCACTCAACAAAGTCATTTTCACCATGGAAATGTAGAGCACATTCTTAATTCTACAAACACATCCAAAAGTGCCACACTGCTAACTCACTAAGGACTTCCAGATGAGGCCCAGTCCTCACCTCCTCTAGTCACACTACATTTACAGAGTAGTTTCTTCCATCCAGGCATCAATATCAACCAATTTTCTCCCATAGTACATAAACAATTAATGCAATTTATTCTTTTCCTTTCCTTCCTTTCTTCTACTTTTTAGTGCAGGAGCTCATGCATCCAGGCTAGCCCCAAACTCACCAAGTAACCAAGTAACTTCTGAGTGCTGAGACTACAGATGTATGCCATCATACCTAGTTTATGTCGTGCTGGGATCCAACTCAAGGCTTTACACATACTAGACAAACACTCTACCAACTAACTGAGCTACATCCACAGTCCATTATGCAACTTCTATCCACCCAGCATTTGACAAGGGCCTACTATGTGCTCAGCACTCTATGGAGTATGCAAAGAGAATTTAGTAAATGCATTAGTTATTACCAGAAATAAATGCCTCCAAAACTGGTGGCTAAACCCTTCATAGACCATATACATATAGTTGGTGGGATTAGAATAGAATAGCCTAAAAGGTGGGGTGTGTGTGTGTGTGTGTGTGTGTGTGTGTGTGTGTGCATACGCAAGTGTGATAAAATTCAGAGGTCATCCACCATTTTAAAGTGAACAATTCAAGGTGGACTGCCAGATTCAACAAGTAAAAGTACAGGACAACCAGCTAAAGTTATGTTTTTGAGAAATAACCACACAAAATTTTAAGTGTGTCTCAATATTTGAGACATACTTATTCAAATTTTTCCTATAATTCAAACTTCACTGGGTATCTGGTATTGTATCTACCAACCCTATGTTAAGGATAGGAAAAGCACAACCATCAACCACCCAATACAACTAGCTGTTGTAAAGTACTGTGCTTGGTGCTATGGATTGACTGTCCCCCAAAGTCCATGTGTTGGGAACTTAATACCCAATGTGACAGTGCTGAAAGGCTACATCTTTAAGAGGCGCTAGAGCTGGGGATGTGACTCAGTGGTTGAACATGTGCTTAGCATGAGTGAGGCCGTAGGTTTGATCACTAGCACCAAAACCAAAAAGGTGATCAGGTTGGCAAAGTTCTACCCTTGTGAGTGGATTAATGTCACTTGTCAAGATAGTAGGCCTTTTGTAAAAGTGGATTTTCTATAAAAGCAGCCTTGGTCCAACTTAACATATTTTTAATGTTATTAAGGCTATTACAGTTCTAAATGCAAGTATCACTACTGAGTAAATTGATCCCTCCAGAGTAAATGTTTCCATTAGTTTTATTAATAGCAAATACACTACCTCAAACGCTCACTCTCTTATTCACCCTTGCTTAATTTTTATATGTGCAAGTTGGTTAAAATGCAATAACTCTTTAAAAATCAGTGGTAAAGGTAACTAATCAAAGACCTTCCTCTCTGCCTCTCTCACCCTCTCCTCTTCCACCATGTGATGACACAGAAAATCCTAGCATCTTGATTTTGGACTTCCCAGCCTGAATGACAGGCATAAATTTCTTCTAATACTAACTGAGTCTGTGGTATTCTGTTATAGCAGCAGAAAATGGACTAAGACATTAGGTGCCAATCCCAAAGTGTATCAAAACTATCAGTCTTCTGCTCCTGTTACTTTTCCAGCCCTGCTCGCCTCAAGATCTCCATGTTGACAAGGTCTCAGGGCCACTGTCATGGCCATACATGACTCCACTTCTCAGCAGAATCCATTAGAAGCCCTTCAACCTGCTGAAGACACACATATGGTTTCAGAGATATCACTTTCTTTTAAAACTCTCTCTACAAATGATTGTTCCTCTCCCTAAATTCTGAACTATTGTGGGTTCATTCCTGGAGTCCTTAAGCTTGATATTCTCATATTCTCTCTGTCTCTCCTCTCATATCTCCCAGGGTCATGGTTATAAAAGTAGATATCACCCATTTGCTGATGGCTTCCAGACCTACATCCCCAGACTTAAAATACTCTTGATCATCCAACTACATTTTTAAATATTCTTAAATTTTTATTTATTTTTATTTTATGTGTATGAGTATTATGACTGCATGTATGTAAGTGTGCTCATTTCATGCAGTGCTTACAGAGGACAAAGAGGACATTGGAGTCCCTGGAACTGGAGTTATGGACAGTTGCTAGCCACTATATGGGTGCTGAGATTTGAACCCGAATCTTCTGCAAGAGCAGCCTGTGCTCTTAACCACTGAGTCATCTCTCCAGCCCCTGCCTCAACTACATATCTGAACATCTCAGCTAATCTCAGACTCGGTAAAGTTAAATTATACTTGAGGACTAACTCGACCAAAATAGGAGGCCCATCTCATAGAATAATATTAACATGCACCGGTTTGCAAAACGAAATGGGCAAGATATCTTGAGAGGCATCCTACATTTTGGTCTCCATCATCCTGGCCCTTCCCCTAACAATTCCATTATTTTTACCTCTAAAATAGATCTAGAAACCACCCACTTCCCTGTGTCTGGACCCAGCCCTTGGTGCAGACCTCTGTTCCTACCCCACCCTTGGTGCATCTACCCTCCCTCTCCAGGCTTTCATACAGATTGTACTCACAGATCTCCTCCCTCTCTCACCCCTCCCCATCCATTCTCTACAGAGAAACCAGAAAATTCTTTTCATTTTTTTTTCCAAAAAAATAATCATTATTGATTCTTTGAGAATTTCGTACAGTATAGTTTGATCATATTCAGACCCTTCCTCCATCCCTCAGATCCACCCCAACTCCACATCCCCTTACTCCATGTCCTCTATTATACTGTTCGAAAGCTCATCGAGTCTAATTTATGTTCTTCAGATGCTCTTGGGTGAGGCTCCATCCCCTGGAGCCTGGTCAACCTATCCAGCATTGCACCCTCAAAGAAAACTGACTCTCCCTCTCCCAGCAGCTGTCACCCTGGGAGCTACAATAAGGAATGGTCTGACAAGGTGTGCCCACTGGTGTGATAGTAGCATGAATATTGTGGGAATCAGAGACCTTAAGGGCCTTGCTATTCTGCTATTCTTGTTCTTAGAATCATCAGAGGCCTGACCTCCACCCTCCAGTTCTACTTTGCCATCACAGTCCCACAGGTGAGATTCTGCAGAGGAGACATTAAGAAAATGACCAACAAAGCTTGACCTCACGCGTCTTGATTTTTCTCCTTTTCAGCATTCTGTGTGCCCTTCTTGTCACACAAAATTGAGAACAAAAGACAGAATACTGTCCTTGTCCTTGTCTTTGGCCAGTCTACTCAAGTAACAGATTAAGGTGAGTTCTGCCATGAACCTAAGTTTACGAAAGAACAGCTGACATTCTATAGCACTATGCTAAGATTTGACATCCATTTGCTGCTTAATTCTGAAGACTGAAGTAGGTGCTCTTCTTTTTTAACCTCATATTTTTTTCTTTTAAAAAATGTATTTATATAAACTTGTGGGATGGACCTTGATCATATCCACTTCCACTTACACCCTAGAACACCCCCTAGAATATCTCCCTTCCATCCTTTTCTTTATTTTTTTTCTTTTTAATGAATTTATGTGTATTTCATACAGAACACCTTAATCATCTTTATACCCTCTTCTCTACTGGCACCCTCCCATATCTCCCCCCAACACACACTGAATTTCATGCATTCTGTCATTGGTGTTAAGGCCTTTGGAGTCAAGCTAATATCCCCAAATGTCCATCAGTTCAAGTTCATCCACTGAGATCTAGTCAACCAATTTTGAGCCCCTCCCTTTAAGACAATCAGCTCTTCCTCACCCAGCAGTAATCAGCTGCCAATAGTTTTTCAGCTAAGATTGGGTCCTGCTGCCCATTTCCACAATTCAATCTGGGTTTTTGTTTGCTTGTATTTGCATGGGTCTTGTTCATGTTGACACCGTTGCTATAGATTCATATGAGCAAGGTCCCAGGAGCCTGTAAGACTCTATTCCCATATACTCAAGCACCTCTTCCCCAGGTTTTTACAGTCTTTCTGTCCCTCTTCTGCAATGGTCCCTAGATGGGTGGAGTTTAAGACAGGCGACCCATGCAAGGACCCACACTCCACAGACTCTTATTCTCTACACTTTGGCCATCTGTGTTCTCTTATGTTCATGAACCTCTGTTGCATGAGGGAGCATCATTGATGAGAGTTGTGAGATGCATTAGTATTCTCTCTACCCCTTGTTCTTCTATGTTCCATGAGCCTTAGGTGTAGAAATTCCATTATAGATGTGGCACCAAGGATTGGGCATTTCACAGAGAATCTCTGTGTATGACCTGTTGTGGAACTCTTAAGAGTTACCACCTGTTGCAAAAGAAGCTTCTTTGATGAGAGGTGACTGGCATTCTTGTCTGTAAATTCAATGATCCATATAGTAAGAAATTATATTTGTCTAGGGATGTGACAGTCTTAGAGTTTTCTCTAAAATCTATGACCTCTCCAGGCATGTGTATTGGGCTATGTTTACAGTATCACTCATGAGTTCCTTCTCACTGAGTGGACTTTAAATCCAATTAGGTAGCTGGTGATTACGCCAAGATAAAAATGGCATTACTGTCCCAATATGGTTTTGCTGGGTCAGTCATTGGTGTGATTATTAGGCCTTAAAGCTGGGATTGGACCATCGACTGATGTTCTCTCTTAGCAGTTTGCATAGTGTTCTCCAAAACTATATGAGCTAGCCTTCAGGGAGGTGGTTTCCAGGTCATTTCCAGCTCCACTGTTCTAAACCCTGTGTCTGAAATATGTCCTGTCTTCATCAGTAGGGACTTCCCTTCAAGTTCTGGGAAATAATCAAGGGCTATGGCAATAGCCTGTGTAATTCTGAGAGTCTCTTGGACTACACTGGCAAACAATTCAGGGAAGTTTCTCCTGTCTGGCACTGCTTCTTGTTTATAGCCTTCAGCTGTAAACATGGACTCATGTAAAGGTATTGTATGCATAATTTTTCAGTAGGTTTTTGAAATAATATGTTTCCCTCTGGTTTTTCACACCAGCTAAGCCTTATTTACCTCTCTTCTCTCTCTCCATCTAACCCTCCCTCCTCCTTCCCCAGTTAAAGTATCCCCATTTTCCCCATTTCACCTTTGATAAATACCTACTTCCTATTGTGCCCCTGCTCTTGAGCTTTTTCTTCCCCCATAGTTCTTTGTATAATCTTCCTTCTCCCCCCCATTTAAGTACCCCAATTTTACCTCTTTTCCCCTTGGTAACACCTGTCTCCTACTGTCCATCTTGGGCTCCTTCTATCTCTTTGCCTCCTCTGTATTCCTCTCCATTTCCCCGGTTCCTGCAGTTACATGAGGATATATATACTCACATAGAAGAATTTGGTGTTAGGATCCACAAAGGAGGGAAAACGTACATCATTTCTTTTCCTGAGACTGTGTAACTTCACTTAGTGTAATTGTTTTTAGTTCCATCCATTTACCTACACATTTCATAATTTCATCTTTCTTTACCACTGAGTAGAACTCCGCTGTGTAAATGTATCACATTTTCATTATCCATTTGTCAGTTGAGGGACACTTAGGCTGCTTTCATGTCTTAGCCATCAGAGGCCCTAGTCTGGTGCTCTCATCTCAGGCCATCTCCCTGGCAGTCTCAGTCTCTCAAGGTCTGGGCCCTGCCAGAAAAACCTTTTCAAGATGTCAATCATCTCATATTGCTCTGCTCCAATCTGCTAGTACCTCCCATCTTGCATCTAGAACAAAATGCATGCCCTGTACCATGACTACAAGATCTGAACACAGGACCTCTGCTTGCCTCTCTTGTCTCTGCTCCCAACACTCTCATTCTCGCCTCCCCCTCTCTCTTCCAACCTTTATTCAATTTCCATTCTCTTCTGTCTGGAAGATCTTCCCCTTCTCTTCCATGGCTAGCTCTTTGTTACTCTTTGGGTCTCTCTTTCAATGTGTCTTTTATATAGAGTATAATACAATAATTTAATAATTTACTTAAAAGGGATTTTGGATACATATACAATATCTCTACATGAGTCCATGTGTATAGCTGAAGGCTATAAACAAGAAGTATTGCCAGACAGGAGAAACCTCTCTTTGAGTTGTTTGCCAGGGTCAATTTCCTCAAGCAAAGCTATAAGTAATTTTCCCAAGACAAATACTAGAACCATGATACAAGCCCAGTAATAGTCCAACTTTAAAATCTAAGCTCAGTCAAGAAATATTAACACATTTGACTTCTGTTATAAGCAGTTATTCAAAAGAGTAGTTCAACCAATGGTTTTGTACTTATTTGGAAACCTGGCTTGAATATCTCAATTTGGAACTAATAAATCCTTGAATCAAATCAAGTTTCAACCTTTGGTATCCAGAATTATGGGAGCAAAAAGAAAGTAGCCAGACCATATCTCAAGGCCCAAATGCTGAGACTTAGCCCCTGACTTTGGGGAATATCCCAGCAAAAATTAGCAAGCTACACAAGTCAGCTACTGACATGGAAACTAACTATATCTATCCCCAGAATCCTACATCACACATGATCTCAAAACAGCCTCATTTCTATTCCTAGGAATCCCCAAAGATTCTAGGAGAAACATCCTAACTGAAAGCAAAGGAAGCACATAAGGAACTAGCTTGGAAATTACAGTGCCTAACACCTCATTAATTTTATAGTCTTGAAGCTTGGTATCAAGTACTTCACCATGAAGAATAAGTGGAGAATAAGCTGGAATCTACAACTTCCTGACAGTGCTGCCATATTGCACAATCCCAGGAGGTACTGCTCACAGATGCACAGTACACAACTGCAGATCCATAAATGGCACCTCTACCTTTTAAGGACTTGTTTCAGCTTCATGTCAAGCTTATTGGGATTAAGTTAGAAATGTCTTTGCATCAGAAAATTCAAGACTCTTTTATGAAGAACTACTGTATGCATCTATGCAGCTTCACTGCCCACTAAAATCATTGAATGTCATACTTTATTTTTAATCACTTCCGATACAGCAAAGTTTGGTGTATAGAAACAAGGAACTTGATCTAATCACTCTTTCTGGGACATATTTATGTAAAAAATTAGCCAGGAAATTCTAACAGACAGATGATCAAACTGGAGTGTGTATGTGTGTATGTGTGTGTGTGTACATGTAGGCACATGTGTACACATTGTTGTGCAAGATGTGGTATGTGTTTGTATGAATGTGTGCATGTTTGCATGTGTGTGTATATGTGTGTGGAGGCCAGAGATCAGATTAGGCAATCTCTTCATAATTCTACTTCTTTTCTTAAAAGTTTCTTGAGACAGAGTTTCCCACTGAATCTGGAGCTCATTGATTGAGCTAAGCCAGCCAATGAGCCTCAGGGATCCACCTGTCTCTCTCCCCAACTCCAGTGTTAACGTTGATGTGCACTACCATGCCCATCTTTTATGTAGGTGCTGGGGATCTGAACGTGGGTCCTCATGTTTGTGCAACAGTCATTTTACTGACTAATTGCTCCCAAACTGGTCTTTTATAATTTTATTTATTGTTTTTATTTTATGTGTATGAGTGTTTGGCCTGCATGTGTATAAGTGCACTCATGTTGTACAATGCCTGCAGAGATCAGAAGAAAGTATCAGATTCCCCTAGAACTGGACTTACAGATGGTTGTTGGCTGCCATGTGGGTACTGGGATTCAAACCCAAGTCTTCTATAAGAACAGCTAGAACTTAGTCATCACTCCAGTCCCTCAAATTGAATTCTTAAAAACTGGAATTTTCCTATAACATTTAATTTTATGAATTTGTGTTTGCAAATGCATTTTAAAGGTTACAGTAGATAGCAATGCAGATTCTGCCAGTAGAAACGAGTTTAGCTAGTGACTGAGACCTTGAGCTTAAAAGTCAGAATAATGATGCAGGTACTGCTTACAGACCAAATCTTCAACCTAAAAATATCCAAGAGTACTGTGGAACAGATCAGAACTATTCGAACTTTTAAAACAAAACCCTTTCTTCAAATAAGCTAAAGGTTTGAATTTTAGATGGAAATTCAATTGAATAAAATTCAGACTTTAAGTAGAAACTATAGGTGTAGGTACAAAATTCCATTTAAAGGAAAGGTTTTGTTCTACAAGTCTGAATAGATTTTGGTGATCTATTTCTCTTGGATGTATAAATATAATATATTAAAATTTTATTCTATGTTGAATCAGATTTCATATCAAATATACCTCTCAAAACAAGCTACATAATTGGAATGCAGATCTCCTTGGAAGCCAGAAGATGGACAGAATGCAAATGGAAATTCAGGTCTGGAGGAAAGAACAACAAAGAGAAAATCCAAAACTTGAATTCTAGCCCAACTTTATGTTAACTATCCCAATCCCCTTGAGCTTGAACCAGGACCAGATGACCTGGGTGGGAATGCTTGCCTATGTGACCTCAACTCTATACAACTGTGTTCCTATAATGTATGCAGTGACGTTGTGAGTCAATGGAGTGCACAACAAGTTGAATTCATAATGCTGCCAAGATAGGGAAACCTCCTTCGAGTTGTTGGTCAGGGTGGTCCAAGAGACTCCCCCCAAAACACAGGCTATCGCCACAGTCTTTGGTTGCCTCCCAGAACTTGAAAGTAAGACTTTAGTGCAGAAGATGGAACATACTTTGGACAGAAAACTTGGAGCAATTGAGCTGGAACTGACCTGGAAGCCTCCTCCTTGAAAACTGGCTCTCACAGTATCAGAAGATACTATGAAAATACCAATCATTGATCTTACCCAGATGTAAAGCCTACAAACCACAACACTGACAAGCCCAGAAAATTATCTCTGTTGGTAGCACTTATATCTTGGGGGTCATCAACAACTGTCTAATTGAACATAAGGCCCACTCAATAGGAGGAAATTTACGCACGATGCTGTAAACATAGCCAAGTACACATGGCTGAAGAGGTCACAGAGCGTAGAGAAGAATCCACTTCTGTCACTTTCCTGGACCAGCATATTTTCTTACTATATCCTAAATATGTATCTCTATGTTTATAGACAAGTATACTTCTCACCACTCATCAAGTAAGCTTCTTTTTGCAACAATTGAAAACTATGACAAAATTCCACAACTGGTCAAAACACAATGAATAAATGACCACGAGGTGCCCAGCCCTAAGTGACACATCTACAATGCAACCCCTACACCTAAAGCTCAGGAAACATCGTGGAAGAGGGGACAGAAAGGTTGTAAAAGCCAGAGGGACAAGACACTTTGCTTCTAGTTAATGCATTCTAGACATGATAAGGAAGCTCCACCAATGAAATCTCTACAGCGTGGTCGTCTAATGAGATCTACATGATGACAAAACCAGGTGACATGGAAAGGTAGATGGGGGGGATGTCACAACAGCTCCCACCTCCAGATGAAAAGCTATGGGCAACCAATTGATGCTGAGGGAGGAAGACTCAGTTTTCTCCAGGGACTAGCTCCTTAAGAGGTAATCCCAAGTGGGCAGCCCTAAACACAGGTGAGCAACAATAAATAGACTCAGTGCCTTATACATATGTGTGTGTTTATAAATGTATGTATGTATGTATGTATATGTAAAAATAATAGTCAAAAAAAAGAATAAGAAATTGTGAGGGAGTTGTCGGGGGGACATAAATGGGAGTTGGAGGGGGACTGGAAGGGCTGGAAATAGCAAATGCTATAATCATGTATGAAACTTTCAAAAAATAATATATATATGAAAAATACTGCCAAGGTGCTTGGCCTACTGAATGACTATAGTAAGTACTTAATAATTGTTAGCTATAATCATGATTAATTAATAGGTAAAGTCTATAGAATATGAGATTTGTACCTAAGAGTGAATATAATGCCAACTAAGTGAGTTCACATTAAACTTGTTTTCTACTTTGCTTTGAGTAGTTTTAACTGTCACCAGGGACTTTCAGCAGCCTGTGTTTCTCCAGAGACTAGTTAACTGAAAGCCAACTATAGTGTCTTCATCTTTTAGTTCACTGACTTCTCATGGTATCTCAAGATGATCTCACAGCGATTAGCTCCGGATTATGCACAGTTCACAATCTACATGATTGTCCTTGGTTTTCATTAAGTGAATGAAATCTCAGAAGTTACAGTGATTCAGTACTTGAATTCTGAAATAATTTAGGTCATGAGCATTCAAATCCTTTATTGAATAAAAGACACCCTCATCTCAGAGCATGTCTAAAACCTAGAAATATGTTGAGGTCTTTAAGCCAGTTGATCTCATAAATAACCTTCTGGTTAAGCCTCCAGGCACAAAGTAGTATTACAAAAACAAACTAACCACAACAATATCTCCTATCCCATGGGCTTTTTTTTACTATGTTAATTAATGATTTATCCATGGGAGTGAGAATATAGGCTACATCTTCTTGAATCTGGACAGATTGTGACTAAGGCAAAAGAGACAATCATGTTGTGTCTGTCTGGTTCTTTTGATATATTCAGTCTTGGCATACATGGCCATATTATGAGGAGATCTAGACTGGTGTATGTGGAGAGACATCACAGGGTGATCACCTATAGATTTCTAGCCAGCAGCCAAGCTGAGATCTCAGCTGAGAGCTGGCTAGCCTCAGCCCCTAGTCACATGAGTTACAAAGTTTCCAGATGATTCCAGCTCCCTCTTTCTCTCTCCGTCAACACCTGCATCTTTCAAATCCCCCCATGTGAAACCATAAACAACATGGAACAGATGAGCCATTCTCTCTATCCTGCCTAGATCCCTCAATCACTGAGTCTGTGAGCATTATAAAATGCTTGTTTTCTGTCAGTAATTTGTTGTCCACAAGAGGAACAGAAACAGGCTTGAATATCAACTGTGATGAGGACACACTTAAAAAATTGAATCATAAGCCAGACATGGTGGCCCAGGCCTTTAATTTCAGTAGTCAGGTGGCAGAGACAGGTGGATCTCTGTGAGATCCAGCTAGCCTGGTCTACATAGCAAGTTCTAAGCTATCTGGGGATACAGAGAGTCTCTGTCTCAAAAGAGAAAATTGAATCATGGAAAAAAACAAGAACAGAATTCAAGCATCCTATACACTGACTGATATAAACAAGTTGAAACAAGATTCTAAAGTATCAGTAGTTACAGCATGTCTCACTCTTCCAACTCACTGAGGTACATCATATGGAGCAACTATAATAGTAACACTAAAATCACTGCCACTCATTGAGTGCATTTATATGGGACACCGTTTCTAATATTTTGCATGAATAAACTCATTTAAATACCAAAGTAATTTAATGAACAGGAATTATTACTACTCTGTAAGTGAAATCCAAGAATACCACTAGTAAGAGACACAGCCGAGATAAGAACTCGGCCATTTAGCTCTAGAGTCTGACACAGTGCACTAGAAATGCTTTACAGGTCTTATACTTCATGAATAATAACATATGTGAATCATCTAGAAAGTGTTTGGCAGATAGTCAACACTTGATGAAAATGTTGCCTTGCTTCCTCAGCATTGACAGTATACCTTAGATTGCCACAATTCCTTTTGTTTGCTGGGTTTGGGGATTGTTAGCTTCTTTTCTGAGGTATTTGGTGGGGAGGGGGAGGCTTTTGAGTCAGGGTCTCACTATGTCACTGACTTGAACTCAAAATCTTCCTTCTTCAGCCTCTGCAGAGCTGAGATTACAGGTGCATGTACCACCACTTACTGCTGAAGATGGCCACAATTTTCAAAGCAACACTGAATCCCTCCTAAAGCAAACTGTACACTTTTAACATTGTGTCTCATGGTCTATGCAACACATCTACTCAGCTGTTCAGGTAGGGGCTCACATTAAATATGATTTAAAGAGAAATCTTATTGCAGTCACACCACATACCTCCAAATTAGCTTCTTCTCCTAGAGTTCAGTACCTCAGTTAATAGTACACCATTTGTTCAAGGATTCAGTCAGAATCTCTACTTGCTTTTGATCCTACTCTGCCCTGATGCCCACAACAAATCCAGTCAACTCTACCTCCAAACAGATTCTGGGTTCCACCATCTCTTCACTCCCTCTTCAAGTGCCCCAATCTAAGCCCCACTGTCCAGCCAACAGGTGAATCCAATCCCTCCACTGCCTTGCTGAAGACCCTCTGGGGATTCCCATGTTCTCCAAGAACAACCAAGCTAATTGCCCTTGTTCTCCACATTCTGGCTCCTGCCCACCTCTCTGACTACATCAGCTGCCATCCATCCCTATGAACCATTTAGTCACACTGGGCTTCTACTTTATTCAACTTAACTTGAATAGCAGGGACTTTGCCTTGACTTGCCTTGGCAGTTCTACCTGGAATGCTCTTCCCAGATTCTTGCAGAGAGGCTCCTTCTCAATGTTTCCCTCTCAGTGAGGCCTTTCCACTCCTCACCTGATGGCGAGGTGGCCTCTCTCCCCACCAGTCACTTTCTAGCCTGCTTCCTGGATTTCTTTTCCTCACAACACTTTATTTTTAATCACGGGCTGAAACTGTACTCTGCACCTATTTGCATGTTCTTTGTGTGTCACTTCCCAATAGAAAATAAATCTCTCATCTAAAGAGATTTTTGTTTGTTTTATTCATTGCCTAAATCCCAGTGCCTAAATTAGTGCCCGCTATATAACTGATACTCAGTAAATATCTGTCAAGATGAATGGATAACGAACATGGAGCATATAATGCCCACTGGAATTTTATTCAGCCGTAAAGAAATATGAAATTTACAGGAAATATATAGTACTGGAAAATATTATATTAAATGAAGTACCCCATACTCAGAAAGACAAACACCACACATTCTCTCTCATATGAAGATCCTATCTTCTCATTTTTATATATGTGTATTTATGAAGAGTGAGTAGGTAGGTATAAAGGCCAGGAAACTAGGAAGGGGCTCACAAGAGAGGAAAAACCAGGCTTAAAGGGAGATTTTTACCTATCCCCTGCATCTCAGTTTTTATCTTTAAAATGGGAACAATACCTTCCCCTTGATGCTATGGTAAGACCTCAGCATGCTACTTCACCACAAGTGCCTAGACTAACATCTAGCATACAGTAAACAACATGTCAACTCCCATGATTATCACTAATATCAGTGCCCTATATATTTATTTAAGTGTGAGCACTGTACCTTATTTACTTTGTATGCCCACCATGAAGCAAGAGAGAGTCGAGCAAACTGTATGTATTTAACAGATAATTTTAACAGATAATAATAATAATAATAATGTGATGTGATTGAGAAAATAATCTCCAAAAGGTATCTTTGTTCTAATCTCTAGAATGTGTGAGCATGTTACTTTATATGGAAAAGGGGCTTCACAGACATGTGAAGGATTTGAGATAGTGGCATTATTTTGGATTCTCTGAGTGGCCACAGTGAATGACAAGGGTCATTAGACGTGGGAGACAGGAGGCTGAAGAGATGACTCAGTGGTTAAGAGAGTGTACTGCTCTTACAGAGACTCAGAGTTCCGTACCCAGCACCATCGGGCGGCTCACAACTAGTTGTCTGTAACTCCAGCTCCAGGGGATCCAACACATCTGACCTCAGTGAAGACCCGCACTCACGTGCACATATCCACTCCCAGAGAGACATAATTTAAAATAGTCAAAATTATAAAAGAGGGAAATAGGAGGGGCAGAGGCAGAAGAGGGACGATGAGGAGCAACAAGACGGTTGGCGTGCTAGATGGCAAGCTGCAATCGATGCATGTCCTTTTTGATGGGGAGGGTTAAGGAAAGATTCTCCCTGGGAGATCCAGAATAGAACACAGCCTGGAGACTACCTTGAGTTTAGCTCCATAACAACTATTTAGGAAACGAGACCTGAAAAACCATGTGAGACTAGGAATTGGTATTGTTTGAGCCATCCAGTTTGCAGTAACTCATTACAGCAGCAATAGGAAACCAATTCGGCCAGCTGCATTCTAAGAGTTTGCTTCAGGCCAGGCACCATGTTCACACACATACTCTCATGATGTCTGCAGTCTAGCATTGAGGGTCCACTCCTCCCACCGTTTAACAGAAGCCCAGAAAAGTTAGGCAATTGGCTGAATGCCCAGAACCTGTAACAGGTAGAGTGAGGCTGACCTCCTAGGCACTATACCACATACTAAGCTGAAAAACTTTACAGAGAATTCCTAATTGATTTTCCTCCAAGGCACAATGCCCTAAGAAAATGACCAAGTCATTTTTGCATGTGAATTATTTCTGCATTCAGAGCCAGAGGCAAAGCAGTTTTTCATTAATTTTGCCTCAAAAACTACCTGCTGCTTCTGAGCCATTTGAAAAAAATTCCTTAAAGAAAAGGCATATCTTAGCAAACACCACAACAAACAAGGAGCAGCCAGACAGACCAGGGTGGTTGGCACAGAAGAGGCATCTGAAACCCCAACCTAGCACTTGCTCGGCTACATAGGTCAGCCATGTATTGCTCTGGGTAGCGATGTGAGATATTTGTCAGAACTCATGAAGGCCCCATTCATTGCACTGGGAACAGTGGCTTCTGCGGTTGTGCAATGAGACACCATGGGAAAATCAGGCAGAAGTCCCCAGAGGTTGGCCGGCAGTGGTAGGTTGATGATAGAGGGCAGCGTGGACAGACTGCTCTCTCTAGCCTGGTGGCACAAAGACACCTAAAGGGCTGCCGTGGGTCAAGAGTGGAATGGGAAAGGAGCTAGGGCTGAATCCTCAGGAAAAGGCCTTCCCGAAGAGTCTACCCACTCAGGCGAAAGGCATTGAGGGCATTCATCACAGCAGAAACTGAAAGGGGCAGGGCGATAAGGGACCAACCACAGAGAGCAGCAGCCATGTCTACAGGAGACTGGAGGTCACAAAGGTAGAACACACCAAGAACTCAGAAAACCTAGCTGCCAGCGGGGCAGAGAGTTTCCTCGGACTGGAGAGAGCCATACAAGGCACCAGATGCCTAATCATACCTCTCCCTGCCACCTGACTGCAGGGGCCAGAGGCAGCGAGGGCAGCTGGACAGAACTATAAGCAAAATCGCTGTCTGGTGGCTACTCTGTGGCATCTCACACGGAAAGGTGAGCTTGATAGCATGGTGATGCTGTCTGTGGTCTGTGGTCTGTGAGAAATGCACTTTTAAAACCTGGACATTCTAAAAATGGTAATAAAGTTTCAATTTCTTCCTTTGTTTCCTTCCCCAAAAGAAGTACCTGGAAAAGTATGTAATCTCCTGGGGTTGTTCTAGCAGAGCAAATGTGAAAGTAGCAGTTGAATGATAAGGCCATCTTTTTTAAAATCTGTAACCTCAATGTGGCCAGTCAAGCTAGTAAACCTGCTATAAGGCTTTTAGAGATAAAACTGTGTATTCATTAATTTTCTGTTGCTGTGATGAACACCAACCAAAGCCACTTATAGAAAGAGGAGTTTATTTGACTTACAGTTCCAGCAAGGTAAGAGTCCATCATGGTGGGAAGGCACAGTGGCAGAGGTGGCTGGAGCAGAAAGTGAGTGTTCACATCTTCAAGCAAGCACAAGAAGCAGAGAAACACAAGCCACAAAATGGACAAGGCTATCTACTCTTAAAGCCCACCCCCAGTGACATACTTTCCCCAGCAAGGCCATGCTTCCTAAAGGTTCCGTGACCCTCCTCAAACAGTGCCACAAACTGGGGACCAAGCACTCAAATATTTGGAGCCTATGAGGACCATTCTCATTCAAACCACCACAAACTGTCACAAACATACCTGTATTTTTACAGATTCATGAGAGAGAGAGAGAGAGAGAGAGAGAGAGAGAGAGAGAGAGAGAGAAACACTATCTCCCGACCCTCCAAGATCTGAACTCCTATCTCCAACAGCCTAGTTGAAATTTCCATTTTCCCCCAGGCACATGACAAGTTTCTCAAATCCCAAAGTCAGAACAAGCTGATTTGAAAGTAACTATAAGAATAAAATCATTCCAGTCTCACCTATCTCAAAAAATGCTGACATTTTCCTCCCAAGTTGCTTACTTCACAAACCTAGGAGTTAGGCAAAATTCTTCTTTCCCTTATCACTACTAACATGTACCCCATCTCTAAAATATAAATCAAATCTATCTACCCCCTCCCCAGCTCAGCTGCCTTCCCGCTTGTCCAAACCATCATGGCTCTCTGCCTAAAATTCCATAGTCACCCAACTCATATCGCTGCTTCTGTGCTCATCCAGTCTCTCTCCCCTCCAGTCTCTACATCCATGACTAGACCACACTGTGGAAACCATCTCCCGATGTTGCTTAAGGAAAGCATGAATGCCCCATTCTCCAGACCTCAGGCTTCACTGAGCTTCAGCCATGGGCTCTAGAGGGAAGAAGTGAAGTGAATGACCCATATTAAACCGATCAGCATATCCAGGTTTTGACCCTACTCAGACCCATCAGAACCAAGAAGACTCTAGTGAAAGACTCTCATTTTAGCCTCAGAGAATCAAGTTTGGGTTTTGCGTTTTACTTTTGGGGTGATGTGGGACTGGGTCTTACAATATACCATTCCCCAGGCAGAGAGTCCTAAACTGTGTAAGAGCAGCAAAATCAAGATGGGCACAAGCAAGCAAGTGAGCGTATGTGTATTCATTTCTCTCTGCTCTTGACTGTGGATGTGAGATGACCAGCTGTCTCCCACTCCTGCTGCTATGGCTTCCCCACAATAATGCTCTGTAACCTGGGGTCGTGAGCTAGGATAAACCTCTCTCCCCTAAGTTGCTTTCTGTCAGGATGCTTCATCACAGCACCAAACATGAAATTAGAACAGAGAGGGGAGGAGAAATCCTAGATTGAGCTTTTGGTCTGGATCCCATTTGGCCCAGAGTCTCAGATACCTGGAATGGAGACGATGATGATCCAGTGGCTGTTTTTCCACCTGTAAGGCTCAGGTCTCTAAGAGCTGAAATACACAGGAGTCCTCACAAAGCTACATGCACAGAAGTCCACAAGAGATTCTGATTGGTCTCCAGAGCACCAATTCCAGCAGCAACATATTGCCTGTAGGATCAATACCTGACCTAAAAACCTTGCCAGCTTTCTCTTTCTCTGTCTAAATTTAGCATGCAACTTCCAAGACACTGGTCCGCCTTTGTAGACACTCTAACAGTGCTGCTTTCTACCCTTGGAAAACATCAAAATTCAGTCACCTACAATCTTTAATAAACTTCTCACTATGTATCCATTAATTTGATAAATTAGAATACACTCATTTTCTTCCATGTATGTCCTTTTTCTGTCTTTTTTTGAGACAGGGACTCCCTGTAGCCCCAGCTGGCCTGGAACTAGCTATGTAGACCAGGCAGGCCTTGGACTCACAAAGATCCACCTGCCTCTCTCTGCCTCCCAAGTGCTGGGATTAAAGCCATGTGCTACCACACCCAGTTCAGTGCATGTCTTAAATGTGCTTCTTCATTGGTATATTTTTTTAATATGGAAGGCTCTGAGAGACAGAGAATGGTGATAGTCTCTAAGTCTTTTCATCAGATACCTTACCAAGGCAACAACTGGCCTGTAATAAATGCTTATTGACAGCAAAAACTCATGGTGACAAAGGTGAGAATAGTTCCATTGTGCACACCACTGGAAAGATGGGTGTCCTGATCATTCCTTGGAGGTATTTTCTCTAAATTAATTCTTAAAATCTACTTTGCTCTGTCATGTGAGTGGGAAGAAATTAACAGGCTTAACTAAGTGGATTACAATCTGTCTTCATTCCCACATTTGAATAACTACATTTAGCATCTGAAATCTTGGAATCTTTGGTATAATTTGTAAAAATTTTCTTGACTCTTCAGTAGCTTATAGAAAACAGCATGATGATTTTAATAATGAACCAACACATTTTATATTTCCTTGAGGTCCATGTAGGATATGAAGAGAATTCACTGGCAAGAGAACATCACAAATATTAGAAAGACAATTACAGTTCTTCATCAGCTCCCAGCTATGGACCATGAGTTCATCCCTAAAGTAAGTGAGTCTTGGGAATATGAGCTTTATTAAAATATCCCATTATTGATTTCTGGAATTTAGCCACAGCAGCACTTCTGCTCTTTGAGGATTTGATTAAAAGAAAGTAACACATTCTTCACCTTTAGCACCTCACGCACCAGGCAAGCAGCTATGTTCTGCACCTGTTAGCATCTTCCTGGTCCAGCCCGCATACCTAGGCTATAACATACAGAAGCTACCTCAAGACCTGCTGCTCATTTGAGACAGGTTTACTCTGCGTAACTCTTCATAATCCCACTCTAATAGCTTCTGAGACTACACAAGACCAGACATAAAGTCCATGTATATTCTGAGACTTAGGGACACTAAGTAGCACATTGGAAGTGAAAGAAACATTGATGCCTGAAGACCAAAGCTTGAATCCTAGCTCTAGTTAGACAATCACTTCCCAGTTTCATGGACAAAGCAGAGGTAGTAATAGTGCTTAATGAATACTAAGCTTGCAGGATTTTTATTTCCAAAGAAATACAGTGTATTGAATGGGCAACAGAAGGAGACCTGATGAAGGGATGCTGCTGCTCCTGTAACGGTTCTGGCATGCTCTTTACTACTAGATACACACACTGACCCTGATCTGATCCATTCACACACTGCAGCCTCTGCTGCTATCTCTCATTCCTCCTGATGTTTCCTGATGTCTGAATGAGTCACTGAACTTATGCCGCAGGCTAGAAAAAGAAAGATGCAGAGATGTGAGATGCTAGAAAGCTTCTTTCTATCTTCCTGCTACTGCCAACAAAGCAGCTTCAGGCTCTTCTCCTGAGTCCTGGACATCCAGGCATCTAAGTCTTAGTGTCTTGGATCTTCCTCAACCTCTAACATTAGAAGCTTAACACTAAGAGAGAATTCCAAATAGAGTCATTATATTGATCAAAATGCCAGTTTAGTGTTGTGCAAATATCTCCTACCAAATCAATTACAAGATGCATCATTATTTTATATACTTCTTTAAAAATTAAAATGTCCAATTGAACTGACATATTATTGATAAAGAAAAACATTCTATGATTGGAATATAGCTCAGTGGTAGCACTTTTGCCTACCATGGTTCAACACCAACACCGCAGAAATGCATACACAGAGGGATAGAAGAATCACATTCTGATTTCAAAAATATTTTGATAACAAAATATTTTAGATTTAATTTAGGTTAATAAAACATTTATATTTATAAAATATAAAAGTATAAAACACAACTCCTCTTGATTCTCAGACTCTAGCATAGAACCTGGCAACCAGTAACTAAATATGACTTTAGTGAACAATGTGGATTTCCTAACAACCACATTACTATGGGTCACCACTACCTAAAAAGAGACATTTAATGAAATAAAAAATGTTAAAAATTAAATACTTGTCATTCATCAACTTTCCACTTCAATTTTTCTTTTTAAAAAGAATAAACTTGGGGCTGGAGAGATAGCTCAACAGTTAAGAACACTGGCTACTCTTGCAGAAGACTCAAGTTCGAATCCCAGCACCCACATGGTGGCTAACAACCGTTCATAACTCCAGTTCCAGGGGATCCAATGCCCTCCTCTGTCCTCTGCCAGAGCAGCATGACACAGGTGCACTTGCACACATGCAGGCATTAACACTCATACACATAAAATTAAAAATAATAATCTTTACTCTAAACATTATGCACCTGCTAGATTAGGGGCCCAGATGCAGTAATAAACTCTAAAATTTCAGCGGCTAGTTGATACACAGTTTCAATGGTGAGTCTGTGCTTAGGTGTGCAGTATCTGAGACCACAAGGTGTGAGGTATTTATTCAGAAACACCTGGGAGTGGCCTCACAGCACACTTGGGTTTCCTGCCAGCTAGGAGACATCATCAGCACCTGTGATGACTGGGAATACAGATCCATTTAACAGAACCTTCTCCTTTCTTTGGTACAACCAAATGGCTATAAACTAACAGCTATTTCCTGGCATTCAACCAGTCCCTGTATAGCACTGAAGATGAAGACCAGTGAGTCATGTTCCTCAAAGAAGTTTCCATTAGAAGAATTCAGCCCCCACTCCCTGCACTGAGTTGCTTCCAAGAGTTGTTTTATCCAGTTCATGCTATAAAATTGATACATTTCATCTCAGGTACTAGAGGGATATACTTCACATAAAACAGTTATAAGATCAAGAACACTAGAAGCAAAGACCGATGAAAATGGATGAATTGATGGTGTGTGTGTGATATTATTGTTCCTGTGAGTGTGTGCACATGTGTGTAGTCATGTGGCAGTCAGAGGTCAGCAACATAAGATCATGTATCTTCCTTGACTGCTTTCCAGTTTACTTTTTGAGACAGCATCTCATTGAACTTTGAGCTCATGAATTCAACTAGACTGGCTGGCCAGTGAGCTCCAGGAATCCATTCTCCCACACCCCCAACCCCAGCACTGGGGTTAGAGAGGTACTCCACCATTTCCAGCTTTTATATGGGTGCTAGGGATCTGAACTCAGGTATAACTGAGCCATCTAAAGACTCAAACATTTAGAGAATTCTCTGGAGAAATTTCCAGTGGGCCATCTTTTCCTTCACTCATTTATGGGAGTATCAAGTCCCAGACTGTCTCAGTAAATCTCTGTCTTCACTTTGCTTTGCCTAAACATAACCATATTTATATGAAAGCAGAACTATATCCACAGTCACTAACTGTCAGACCCTTTTCAGGTGGAAAACATCAAAACAGATGGAACCTATCATGTAAGTATTCCTGACTTTGAGAACATTGAAGAGGAAATACCTAGTTTATGGACAAAAAAAAATGAGTCACTCAAATGACTTTTCACACAATGTAGTAGTGGACCAGCTTCCCAGGGCAAGTCAACCTTGTTCAAGTCAAGAGCAATAATGCCCATATTCCACTCTATCTTCTTGCTTCTTGGGCCTGGAAGTCTACACATAAATTATATGGCTTCTTATCCTCAAGTGTACTTAAAGACAAAATAAAGAAAATTAACTACAGCCTGGACTGCCTGTGTTCTCTCACAGTGAAGAATCATCTGTGGGTCATCTCTGTAGCATACCCCATCAGACACTAGAACTGCAATCATTATCTTCCTTCCTCCACTATGCAATCACTGCCCCATTATTCTATCGCTCACAGAAATTACAAGGAGATCCTCCTTGTAATTTAAGAGAAATGACTGGTTCAACTGCATTGGTGGCTAGCCAGTTCCCATCCCTCAGCACTACTTACACCTTCCCTCTCTGCTCCCCTAGAAGTCTCTTTAGCCTAGACTTGTGTGTGACAGTGACATTTCACAGCCTTGCTACTTCTCACTCTGATTGCTGCAGTTTCTTCTTGAGTTACTGTTTTCCTTCCATCTACCACATTGTTTCCTGAAGAACAACTTGTTGCATGGAAATAAAGCCAAGGTCAGTCTAGTACCTTAGAAGCCACAAAAAAAAAAATTCCTCCCTACCATCATCTCCTCATAGAGCTGGAGCCTTACTCTTTACCAAATATATACCTCAGTTTCTTTTTAGTGCCTACTTGATTCCTTTCCTTCTGCTGAACCTCCCTCTATCACAGCCTTTTATGCCCTCTCCTCCTTTAAAATCCATCTAAAACGCTGCATCTCCTGGGCAGCCTTCTTTCAGGCCCCAGAGCTGACTGTGAAGCCTTTCCCTTAAGCTTTAAGTATATACCCACTGAATCTCATCTGTGGTCCCATTCCACTCTGCCTTTGGTTTCTGGTTTATTGCTCCATAAACCACGATAATCTCCTTCATATTTCCCCAAGGCATTATATAGTGCCTGGCAAATACTTGCCGAAGCAAACTGAATTTGAAAAGAGCTGACCCAGCCCTGGTTTCAGACTGAGAATGCACTCAGTTGTTCATCTGGCAAAGCTGGTGTCAGGTGGTAGATTTTAGAGTTATTATCCACGCAACTGGGACTGGGTACGTGAAGCCCACATCATGCTTGCTTACTGGTGTGCCATTCTCTGACTACTTTGTTCAAGATCCATTAAGAGTAAAGGCTGAATCCAATTCTTATTTTCATTTTTTCACAGCACAGGAGGGTGAACCTAAGCACCTAATAAATGGAGGCTGAATACCCTGTCTTCAGTTTCATTCATGTACAGCCAGAGAGTTAATGCTAGTCAGCTCTTTCATTGTGGTCATGAGACAACTGAGAAAGCCAAGTAAGGAGAAAAGATTAACATCAGCTTACTGTTTCACCAGGTTCAACCTGTGGTCATCTGGCTCCACCGTTCCTGAGCCTGTGGTCAGACAGATGATCATTTTGGAAGGATGTGGTGAAGCAATGATCTTCATCTCATGGTAGCCAAGAAGCAGAGAGACTAACAGGAAGGAGCAGGGTTAAATAGACCCCTCAAAATCACATACCAGAAGGCTTGTATCTGGGGGCTAAAGAGATGGCTCAGCAGATACGAGTACTGGCTACTCTTGCATAGGACCCATATTCAATTCTCAGCACCCACATAGCAACTAGCAACCATCTGTAGCTCCAGTTCCAGGGGATCTGGTGTCTTCTGACATCTGCAGGCTCTGCACACCAGTGCACTTACACACATGCCGGCAACATTCATACACAAAAAATTAAAAAATAATAAAATATTTTTAAAAGATCCCTATCCTCCAACAAGACCCCATCTCCTATCATTTTGCCACCTCCCAATAGTCTATTTTAATTTTGAAATCATCAGTGTATTAAACCTTTGGGTAGGTCAGAATCTTCATGATTATCCGATGATTATCTCTGAAAATGGCTTCACAGACAAACCCAGAGTGTGCTTCACTGATACCTAGGTGTCAATTCAACCAAGTTGACAATTATTTTTAACTGTTCTTATTGAGTTTTCCTGCTGAAGAGCAGACTGATTCTCCGAGGGAAAAGGTGGACAAACACCCCTCTCAGAGTGGTATCACCCAGGACCACCTTGAGCAGAAAGATGAGGAGTTGGGAAAGTACTATGCCCCACCCACCCTGTCTATTGGCCTTGGATATGAAAAGAGGAGGGGCTAAAAGTATTTAAACTGGGGGCGCCAGGAGGCTGGTCCCTTTTCTCCCCTCCCCCATGGGCCATTTGGATCTGTTCACCGGGAAGTTGCAAGATCCCAGCCACGTGGATTTACTAATATAACTTGCGGAGGGGAGGGTGGGCACCCGTGTTCTGTAAGTAACTCCTTACCCATTGATCTGTTAGTAAGCCCAAGTAAACTAGCTAGAATCTGTTTAACTGTAAGTGGAGAAATTTGTGTGTTTGTTGTGAGACCTGGGGAAACATTTTTGGGTTGCAAGGCAGGGAGAGAGAGGCAGGTTAAGTTGGTCTGCCTCTCCCAAAGAGAAATTTTAATAACACCTGCATTGCATATAGTAGATCTTAATCAAATTTAGACCCCCTTCCCCATTCACATCCTCCCCATAATCCCCCTGCCACCAGATTTCATGCATTCTGTCATACATGCTAAGTCCTTTCCGGTCAAGCATTTATACTCAGATGTCCTTCAGTGCAGGATCATCCACTAGAGTCTAGTCAGCCTATCTGGAATTATTCCCTTATAGAAGATATAATCTCCCTTGTCCAGAAGTAATCAGTTGCCAATAAATTCCTAAGCTAGGGTTGGGACATGCTGCCCATTTCCCTCATTCTATGCTGGGTTTACTACATGCTAAATATGGGCTCTTATATTTTCAAACAAATATTCACCACTCATCAAAGAAGCTTCTTTTTGTAACAGGTGGAGGTTACTACAGAGTTCCACAACTGGTCACACACAGAGAATACATATATCTAAGAGATGTCCAGCCCTAAGTGACACATCTACTGTAGAACCTCTACATCTAAAGCTCGGAACAGGAACACAGCCGAACAGGGGATGGAAAGAATACTAATACAGCCCTCAGTTTTCACTAGTAAATAGAGTGCAATGCACACAGAAGACAACTGGTTAAGTTTTAAAGAAGAAGAGACTGTAGAGTACATGTCCCTGGATAGAGGGAAACCTGGTGCATGAACATAAGGAAACAGGCTTTCAGGCCACTGGGAACTTACTCATATGAACTTGTAACAATGGTGACAACATGGACAAGACCCATGCTGATGCAAGTTGACAATTAATAGGAACAATCACAGACCTATAATAGTGTCCCAGGTGTTCCCAAAGGTGTAGTACATGAACCACTGGTGGCACACAACATAATATTAGGCAATGCACAGATACAACTTTCTTACAGGCGTCATGTGTTTGTTTTAATATGCACTAGGAAAAAACAGGATAAAATATCTATGATTGCATAGGCACTATTACTTAAAATAAACTTACATTCATTTGTTTTTAAGTGACGGGATAAATTTAAGTATTAGCATGGTGGAAATCATTGCTTAAGACAAAGCTGAATTTATCTAAGTCTTCAGAAGTGAAACCAAGTCAAGTATGATGGTACATATCTATAATCCCAGCATTTAGGTGGGTGAGGCAGGAGAATCAGGAGTTTGAAGCCACCTTGTGCTACACAGTGTGACTGTATTTCAAACACATAAATAAATTAAAAATGAAGCTTGTACTGGAAAAACTGAAGTTCAAGAAAGCCCATCCTGGGTCCAGTGAGATGCTTCTGGGAGAGACGGCTCAGTGGGTAAAGATGCTTACTAAGTCTGATGACCCGAATTCAATCCATGGAACCCATGTGGTAGGAAGAAAGAAGTGACTCCACAAAGCTGTCCTCTGACCTCCACATATGCTCTGTGGCATGTGCGTGCGCACACACACACACTCAAATATTTTTAAGACTGTCCTAACTAGTATGTCCAGTTTGAATCTCTCTTTGCTCTCAAGTGCACCTACAGCAAGATTTCTTCCTCATAAATATTCCTTCCAGCCACATCAGACTCAGAAACCCCAAACAGCTCTCACTATCAGCCTAATTGTATCCTCTGCTGACAGTTTTCATTCCTCTAATATTTTATCCCAAGCCTCCTTGATTCCCCGCCAGTGAATCTCAGCTCTTTCTGTACCCTTGGCAAACCATGCAAATGTGTACCATCTTGCCTGTGCCTAAACCATTCTTCCTCTTTCTTTTCTAAACCATGTGCATTCCCTGCCCCAAATAATGGAAGTCCAAAACCACTTGCTTCCACTTTTTATTCTAATCTGTCTTGTACCACACACTCTTCCTCAGTTTTACAATGATGGTGTTTTACTTGTGACTTTGCATTTACCTATACGTATGTTTCATACGGCCAGGGCAAAGACCATATCCTTAACATTGAATGAGTTCTCATTCAGCCTATAGGAGTATTAACACATCATAACCCAGATGCCTCATCACAGAATGAACAAAAATCTACCATGCCCATAAAACATGCACTGTGCACTCCACTAGCTTGGCCAACATGAAACATGGGTATGGATGCATGTACCCACAGCATGACATTGTGACAGACCCCATCATCTAGAGTTCAAGCTTGAGGAATATTCAGTCAAGTCACACACAAAAAAATATTACACATAAAAATAGCATGTTTCTAAGTAAACAGCATTTTGTGGGGGGCTGCATTCATAGCTATCTTGGTGTACATGAAGCCCGTGGGCTATAGGTTGGATACACTGGAAATACAGTAGTTTTAATGGACTCATCCCATAATGAACTCCAGTTCATGATAAGAGTACATCTTTAGGAAATAGGAAATTAATTCAATCCAGATTTATTGCTGAACTTTTTTCTTTGCCTTTTTTAACTGAGTCTCATTATGCATCCCAGGCTAGCCTCAAACTCTCAATTCCCCTGCCTCAGCCTCCAGAGTGTTAGGAGTGCAGAGATGTGCCATCAGGCCTGGCTTTATTCCTTCCTGACGCTTTGATAAAACTCAACTATACCCTCCAATAAACTGGGTAGAACCTAAAATTCAAAAGATTCTGGCCTGGAAACTAATTTTATTTACCATATTTTAAATAAATAAGAAGCCATCTATTTTATATTATCTTTCCCTTAATACTGCAAGGGCTATTTTAATCATCATGTGAACAAAAATAGACCAGTGCTCACAAATATATGTTTCAGATTCACTCAAACCTAATCTGGATTCTCAACTCCGCTAACTCTACTATTTACCAGCTTCTAAGTCTTGAGAAAATTCATTTGCTTACACAGAAAACATTCATTGAAAGTTCTATGTACTCTCAAACACTATGACCAATCAACTGAAGGCTCAGTGTTTTCAACTCAAAAATGGGAATGATAACACTCTCAGGTAACAGAAACCTTGTCAGGATTAAATGTGATTGTGCATGCAAAATATCTGGCACTGTTTCCCGTCCACAGTAATGACAGACCTCAGTTATCATCATCATCACTGGTAGCGTCCACATCAGCATCATCTTTGACATTCTCATTATCATTTTCATTATCTTCAGTCTTTGCAAGAGCATTTAACATCAATAGTTATATTTCCCTTCTTAAAGCTCTCTGCTCCCTTAATGTCATGGAGATATCATTTCAGTGTTTTTAGCTTAGTAATTGTATTAGTTTCAGTTCATTAAATTACCAAATACAGGGGATTTTTTCAGGGAGTTAAAGGTCCAATGCAGAGAATTATAACAGAAGGTGGCTGGTAGGAGTAGGTGGTTAGAAAAAACTTCTCTGAGGACATGACATCCGGGCTGAGATTTCAGAGGTTGGGGGGTGTCTAGTCAAGAATGAGTAGAAGAGAATTCAAGAAGGAAAAGAAGATCTTGAAAAGGCACTCCAAGGCTGAACTTGGTTTACTCAAGGGAAAAGAAGAAATCCAGAGAGAGCTGGAGAGAGGTGGCTCAGGACTAGGGTTACAGGTTAGAAAAGGCCAGCACACAGGGCTTCAAAGGCCAGCAGCAGCCTCTCAAAGAGGGTCAAGGGGAAAGAGGCACCAATAGCAAATGCTTGGCTGAAAAGGCTAGAGAAGTCTGACCTGTAGTTTATAAAAATTGAAATGGCTGACTACTCCAAGGAGCATCAACGACAGGGAATCGAAATAAACATACCAATGAGAAGGCATTGCTAGCCATTTGACTAAGATGACACACAGGCTCAGAAACATGATTCTAGGTGTGGTTCAAAGATCCAGTGGACAACATTTGCTGGTGAATAGCATGTGAAATGATTGAGTATAGGGAGGAGTAGACAAGAAAGAGAGAACTCACTCATCCTGACTAGGTTTTAGTTTAAGCAACCACCTAGAATATGGTGCCATGAGATGAGGAAGCCTTGTAAAAGAACAGGTTTGGATTGCAAAGTCCACAGTTGTGTGTTGGTCTTTATAGTGGGAGAGGGCCCTGAGGCATGTTAGTAGAAACAGCAAGTATATAACTGGAGACACACAGACAGACATGATGGCATTTACATGGCACTAAGGGGTTGCAGAGGTCACCCAAGGAAAACTTATGGAACCAAACCAAAAGGATCTCAAGTCTAAGCATTCAACCATGAAGAGAGAAAATAATAGGGAAACAGTCAATAGGAAACCAGGAAGCAGCCAGGACAGTGGAAGAAAAACCCACAGTAAATGGTGTCACAGCAAGTGACAGAATGAAGAGGACGGAAAGACTGTAAGAGCCAGAGGTTGGTGGGACTAGAGTGAAACAGTGTCACCTGGATACCACAGGACTGCTGCGCTCATGAACTCACAACAGCTGTGATTGTCTGCACAAGACCTTCGGAAGATCGAGTCAATCAGCTTTCTGGCATGGAGTGGGAAGGGTTAACGAGGAGCTAAGGATAACCGATGGTTTCTGAGGAAGGAAGAGTCAGATTTCCTTCTTTTATTTTTTTTTATACACTCTCCCTCTGCCCCAGCTAGCCTGGAACTCCCTGTATAGACCAGGCTAGCCTCAGTCTCAGAGAGACCTGCCTTCCTCTGCCTCCTTAGTGCCTGGATTAAAGGTGTACATCACCAGGTCTAGCTGAGAGTCAGCTTTCTTTAAGGATGTGGCTCTGGGTAGGTTTGGGATGACCTCACACCCAGGAGTATATGGGCATATGGGCAGCACCAACTGGAATCAATGGGTCTTTTTTTTAAAGAAATGGAATTGAGGGGTAGAAGGATCAGGGCAGATCTGGAAGAAGTTAGAGGGAAGACTGGGATGAATATGATCAAAATACATTGTATGAAATTCTCAAAGAATTAACAAAAATATTTTTAAAGACTCTTAAAGTGAAACCCTTCCTAAAGTGAAAACTGCTTCAAAGTGTCAAGGAAGATGGGGATGACATTACCTGGGACTTTTATTCCCCATCCCTTCCTCTTTTTGCTAAGAGACCCAATTTTCTTTAAAGGTTGATTAAATAGCAACAAATCATTGAAGCTGGGCCCCATTACAGACCCAAGGAATGAATCCTCTAAGATAGAAAAGAAGGAAAGAGAGGGGATGAGAGGAGGAGAGGAGGGTGGAGATAATGAAAGGGGGGAATATTCAAGGATGGAGAGAGTGAGGGGGGGAGAGAGATTTCTTCTCTGCCTTTAATATAATAGCTATTGGATACTGAGTGTTCTCTTACTACCATCTAAGACCATTTGCTGATGTGATGAAGGACAAGAAACTAAACAAGCCTGGGGTTTTAACAGCATTAGAAAATAGCTGAGCCAAACCTAGAACACCTTTGTTTGGTGAGTACATACCTCTGTTAACAGTGTCCATATCATGTAAGGAACTTCTAGCAGGACTTTGGCAACAAGCAATAGAAAGTATCTTAATTGATAACTTAAAAGACCATACAGGTAAAGACATGCCTACTGGTGGCCTCAGTATGAAAGCCATCCTTGGGAAGTGCTGACCCGCTTAGAAACATGCAAAGTGAGTAAGTGGAGACCACAGCCTCAGACCACCCTCTCCATGAATGAGGTAATGGCTGGAATGGATGCAAGGTCGAGGAGGACAGTGGGAGACAGTGAAGCCCACCTAAACACTGATGAAAATATACAAGTAGAGGAGAGACCAGTGATTCCAGAGAAGAAAGGATGTCTCACAGAGCAAAGTGGTCTCCAGTGTAAGTGGAGAGGGTACCAGTAGGTACAGAGGCGGATTCAATCAAAGTAAACAAGATTGCTCCAAATGCTCAAAATGGGAACGTTTTTTCAAGACCTAACTGAAGCTTCCCTCCAACTCCTTCCTGACTCAAACTCTCAATTCCCTCCTTCACATTCCCACAGAAGCTGTTTCTCTCTTCTGGATATGTGCTATGTTCTTTGTCATTGGATGTCCCTGCTCCACCAGAATAGACCCTTAAGAGCAAGGACCATGCCTGGCCCACATGTTTATAAATATACTGAACTGAAACAGAATCTCAAGTCTAGGGCCATACCATCTGAATGCACCTGATCTCGTTCAAAATAGAGTCTCAATGTGGTAAGATAAAAAGACAGTTGGCTCTCATTACTATTCACAAATTTATTTTTACATATTATACATCTCCTACTTGAAAAGTTTATCTGCATCAATATTCATGGTGCTTCTGTGGTCATTTGCAGGCAATCTAGATCACCTGACACATCCTCAGCAGAGGATCAGCCAAGCTGTGTGCTGCCCTCTCATTCCAGCTTTCATGATGTAAATAACTATGCTGTTCCAGATGTATTTGGTACATTTCACATTTTTGTGCATTTTGATGTTGATTTCACTGTCTAAAATCTCCACCAAAATGCTACCTAGTGTTTCTAAGTGGGTTAGGATGTGAGATGCTTCATAGAAAGAATGTACACTGGACGAGCTTCATTCGGCACAAGTTACAGAGTTGCTGCCAGGAGTTCAATGCAAAATGAACCAATAGTACATGTTCAATTGGATGAGGTTATATCCTGACCATTTGATGAGAATGTTGTGGTCAGAGGCTGGCAAGAACCTAGCCCTGTGTCTCCCCCAGAAGCAATGGTTTGCATTTGCTAACTCAATATTTGAAGAAAAGTTGTAGAAGATAATTATTATAAATAATGAGATTCAACTGCACTTCATTTTACCTCTTGTGAGAAGGAAAAATGTGGAAACAAACTGGTTTGATGAGGTTGGGAGGAAACTCATCCAGCCTTAACTTTTACTTTGAATCATTTACCAGAACCAGAAATCATGGAAGATGTTTGGGGGAGAAAGTGGCTGGTTGGCTATAGATTATATCCTTTGAAAGTCATTTGTCTGCCTGAGAAGGCAGACATCATGGACCATGCACCCTCTCCCCTTATCCCACCATCAAAGCTGGTGATGGGAGCTTAAGGGACAGACACAGGGAATATGCCTTCATTAGAGTTTCCCAAAAAAGCTGAACCTGTAATAAGAATTTAAACAACAGTAGTTTGTTTGGGAAGTGAGAAAATTACCACTAACAAATTAGAGAGGAACAGATGCAAAAGATGCTAAGCAAACCAGTAATCAAGTGAGTTGCTACTGCAGCAAAAGGGGAAACTGAGGTCCTGAACAAAACATACCCCTAGTTATCTGTTCAATGCCAAAAGAACTGGGGTGCTGATAGAGTATCTTCCATCAGTCATTGTTTGAGGGTCACTTTTGGTGCCCCTTTCACAGGAGTACAAAAGGACGTTCAGTCCAAAACTCAAGGCAAAAACACGCTAGGATGGCAGTTAGAAGTCTGTACGAAACGGGATGTGGTGGTGCACACCTGTAAGACCAGGGGCTAAAGAAGAATGACAGCAAGTTCAGAGCCAGCCTGGGCTATCCTGTGAGACCCTCTCTTGAAAAGAAAAGTGAGAAAACGTCAGTGTGAACTGAAAAGCCTGATCATTTAGTTACATTTCTCAACTCTGAAAACCTGTGGCCAAATACCTGCCAGAAATAACATCAGGAAGTATATTTGTTATTTTTGAATCACTGTGATCAAAATGCCTGTCAGAAAGAGCTTCCAGAAGTAAAGGTTTATTTGGGCTCACAATTTCAGAGATAATTCAGTTTGTGGTGGCGGGAAAGTATGGAGAACAAAGCATTTGGCAGAAGCTTCTCAAATCACTGCAGACCAGGAAGCCCAGGGGGTAGGACCAGAACCAGTGGCCAGGCTGTAATCTTGAAAGACCTACCCCCTAGTAACATACTTCCATCATCCAGGCCCCACCTCCTAAAGGTTCCACGGCCTCCCAAATAGTCTCCAAAACATGAACCGTGGGGAACATTCTAGATTCAACCCATAACAGGGAGATATTATGTACTGGGGCTCATGTTTCAGAGGGTTCAACCCATGCCTGCTTGGCCCTGTGCACTTAGGCAGGACATAATAACAGCATGAGTGTGTGGCAGAGGACATTCTTTACTTTATGTTGAATAGGAAACAGATGTGTCCGGAAGACCAGGTTTTAGTCCACATCTCTAGTGATGAATTTCTGACAGTGTACCATAATTACCTGACTATACACTGTCTCGATGGCCTGACTGTGACATCTCTGGGCGCCCAGCCTTGGAGCTTTTTCCATGTGTCTATGTCCAGTGCCCAGCCCCATTTCCACAGACACTCACTGGGTAAGTGTTTAGAATAAACGAATGAATGGATGACAACAGCTGGTGAATAAAGGCTTGGAGGCACTCTGACAGCCGTGGGAAACAGTGGGGAGGATGGAAGTGGATAAGGACTTCCAGGGGTCCCCAAATCTACCCCCCTGTGGCTGTCTGCACTGCCTCTCTTTACAGCTGAAGCTGAATGCAGAGCTTACTGTCTGACGGTCAGGCTTTCATGCTCCTGTAGAAGCCGTGTTCTCACCCTGCCAGAGAAAAGGATCAGTATGTCATGGGTTCTCATTAATTCAGGCTCAGAGAGAACCACTGTGCTGAGGCCACAAGGACAGGACAAGCAGGGAGGGCTGTCCCACTATAGTCAAAGGAAAGCTACCTCCATGTTACAATACTTCCAGACACATCAGGGACAAAGCAACAGCAGGAATGGAGGGGACACTGGCAATCTTCATTAGGCCCATTATGCTGGACTGGCAGCTGCATGCCTCCAAGTGCCATTTGAAGTTTGGGAGAATAAGGACATGCCACAGCTTTTCATTTATTGGTTTGCTCACTCCAGATACATACATTATCAGAGAATCAAGGGCTAGGGGATAAAGCCAGGGAAAAGATTCTTTTGAGAAACTGAATATGCAATAGCAATTGCTTTATGACATGCCTCCCCTTTGCAGAGGTTTAAAATTGGTTTTCATAAATCAGAGATGTTATAAAAGATTTTTTTCCTGTCTAAATGTTTTCCAATTCCTTTGAGTCCTGCAAGAAGGCCCAAATATCCCAGGCAAATGCAGCACCCAGCATCCTACTAACCAAAAAGCAGCCATCCATCATAAATGCTTGCTGAATCCATTGTTCAGTTTATAAGTGGCTTAAATAATCTTTAAAATGAAATTTTAACTACCATCATCCTATGTCACACTATTCCTGACTATCCCATTATTCTCAGGAAATAAATAAACTACATCAATAAGTGCTGTACCTGGCACAGTCTGACTGTCACCCGCCTCCTCACCCTCAGTGTCTCTAGGCCATACCTTGCCCTCTCGCCAATACCAAAATCCAAATCTCTTAACCAAAAACCAAAGTTTGCATTTACCAAACTTGGTTGACTTTTTCTCTTCTTTGGGAACACATCCAAAAGTCTCAGCATCTAAACCAGGCAGCAAGTACAGTGGCATAGCCAGAAACACTGAGATCCGAGAGTCACTGTTATCAGGTACAGCTGTACTTACACCTGCAGTATGTGCAGCCCATGCCTTGTGACCAGGCTTTCATAGTAGAAATGGAAATGCTGAAGACATTCTGCACACGGGGCCAAAGCTGGGTCATAAAGAATCCACAGTGGATACAGAAGTTACAAGTGGGATCTCCAGCAGCACAGAGTTAGGAGGGAGTTAAACGTACCAGGGTAGGGCTGGTGAAGTTGATAAAGTACTTTCTGTGCAAGCATGAAGACCTGAATTAGGAGTCCCAGCACCCACATAAAAAAAGACAGGTATGGCAGCATATGTCTGTAATCTCAGTGCTTGGGGTCAGAGACAGGTGGATCCTGTGGGCACATTGGCCACCCAGTCTACTTGAGGGTCAGGTTCAGTGAGAAAGACCCTGTCTCCAAAAATAATGTTAGCTACACATGATGGTACATGCCTTTATTCCCAACATTCAAGAGGCAGGAAAATCTCTGTGAGTTTGAGGCTTCTCTGGTCAACAAAGTGAGTTCCAAGTCAGTCAGAGCTATATAGTTAGACCCTGTCTCAATCAATCAATCAATTGTGGAAAAGTTATCAAGGATGACATCCCAACTCTAGCCTCCACAAGTGCCTGCATGAGCGCACACACACGCACACACACACACACACACTAAATATAATTTTGTAAATTTTTAAAGCACACACACACACACACACTAAATATAATTTTGTAAATTTTTAAAGCACCAAGATAGAAGCCATACTATGGAAGTGGAGTACAGAGTTCCTAGATAAAGGAATTGGAGAGAAACAATAGCCCCGGGAGATGGCAACTGTGGTAATACTGGCATCCTGAGACTCTTTCCCCCTTAGTTACCATGGTTACAGACAACATATGTGCTGGCTCTAGTAGAAGACTGGAGTCTCAGGCAGCCTCTCTGAAGTCCTTCTCTGCCTGCTTTAGACACTGTCTCTGTCACTTTGTACAGGAAGTGACACATTCAGCAATACCCTGCTCCTGATCTTTCTCAAGTCCACAGTAATACTCAAAAGAAACCTTATTCACACTCCTCTGTCCAGAACACAGAAGCTCCAAACTTCCTTCAGGACCTAAAATTGAAGGAAGAACAAGCCAGGTGTGCGGCTGGGAAACATGGGAGCTATGCTCTATCCTACTTCTAGGAAACTCTTTTCTCAAAGAAATGCAACTACTGGTCAAAAAATAATTGCCTACTAGAACTACGACAAGAGTGCCAGCAGCCCTCCCTCGACCAGCAGCGTGTCACTGTGTGTGCCTGTCAACCCCAGGCACACTCTCCCTGCCATTTTGAGGAGGTTCCAGCTCCTGTTTCAATCATACCATTCAGACTGTGGGGTCATTGCAGAAACTCACCAGACACAAAACCCACAGACACCTTGTTCCCCGACATTTGTACCACTCAGACCACAGACCTTCCTGGGTTTTCTGACTTTATTCAGGAGCACTGGGGTGGGGTTTGGTTTTGGTTTTGAGGTTTTGTTTATGGATTTGTTTTTTGTTTTTTTTTTAGACAGGGTCTCACTATGCAGCCCAAGCTAGCCTAGAACTCAAAGTCTCACGCCTCAGTCTCCCAAATACTGCGATTACAGGTGTGAGCCACAACACCCAATTGAAGACTGGGATTTGAAGACTAAATCTAACAAAGAAGGGAGTTTACAAAGACCAGGGGAGCCTTGAGCTTTCACATTCAATCTCCACTTACAAGTGAGTAAACGGAGTATATAGTATTTAGTCTGATGATGATCGTTGGCAGATTTGTGTAGCACAGTTCTCATACAAATAGCTCAATAGGCATCTTTTGGGGGGAAGAGAGGAGTGGTAGGGATGGAAACCAGGGCCTCACACCGACCAGGCAAGTTCTCTACCATTGAGTTACATTCCCATCAACCAACAGACAAAAGGGCCAAGGAGATGCTGTCTATCAAGTGCTTGCCTTGTAAGCATGAAGTCCTAAGTTCAATCCCCAAGAACCATGGGCATGGGGGAGGCAAGCATGATAGAATGTGTTTGCAAACTCAGTGAGTGCTAAGGAGGAAGAAACTGGTAGATCCTTGGGGCTACATGGTCTAATTACCTAGCTCTAGGCCAGTGAGAGATCCTGCCTCAAAAAATAAGACAGAAGCCAGTATGGTAGTACATGCCTTTTGTCCCAGAATTCGAGAGGGAGAAGTAAGCAGATCTCTATGAGATCACAGTCAACCTGGTCTACACAGCAAGTTCTAGGCCAGCTTGGGCTACAAGAAGACCCTGTCAAAAAAAAAGGATTGATGGTACATGAAACAACACCCAAGGGTGTCCTCTAACCTCTACACATGTGCACACACATGTGGGCATACACATGACATAGACACACAAGAAAGTTTGGACTGGCCTGTCTAATGAGATCTATTATGAGAGCAAAGCATTCACGTTTTATGTAAGTCGGCATGCTCACCATCCTCCCAGACTAATGTTCCAAGCAGTGGGTGAAAGAATAGGGGAGACGGACTGACTGAGTCATGATTCTGTGGTTAAATGAAAAACAGGGGCTAAACAAAACCAAACAGACTTGTCTAGAAAACTGTAAGAGTCATAGAAAAAAGAAGTGAGAACTTGGAATGAAGTCAGCCACTCCCACCTGGGTTTGAATGGAGCTACCAGCTAACTGACAAGTCATCTAAGCTCAATAGGCCTCGGGCTCCTCATTCAAACAAGAGGGACAATTATTTCACTAGTGTCTTTGAACTACAAACAGGGCTACATGAAACCGCAAATTGAGAGCACTTAGTATGGTGCCTAGCTGGGTACTCCTTGGCATTAATACAGATTCAATGAAGAAGAAGAAGAAAATGGTTCTGGTGATTTGCAAATAAGTTGTTGAATTCTTTGCTGAGCCCCCTTTCAAAGTGAATTTAATCACCCCATCACTACTGAAATATGGATTGAACTTAATAACTCTCATTTAATAAAGTATGTGGTGGGAGTAATCCCATGTGATTTTGTAGATTAAGGCATTTCCAGGGGCTGGTGAGATGGCTTAGGGAGTAAAGGTACTTGCCGCCAAACCCTGAAAACCTGAGTTCAATCCCCAGGGCCCACACGGTGGAAGGAGAGAAATGACTCCTTAAGTTGTCCTCTGACCTACACACACACACCATAGGGCATACACCTACAAATACACATACACACATAAATAAATGCAATTTTTAAAGTTTAAGGCATTACCAGTTCTTGCTCTGAGGAAGCCAGTCACCATACTTCAAATACACACAAGCAACCCACCAAAAGTCCGCAGCAGCAGGAAGTGGAGCAGATTCCCACACAGTCTGCCTCAGTTTATAAGTCATATGAGTGAGCTAACCCAGGAGAAGACCCTCCGGTCCCAGTTCCAACACTGTAGCTGCAGTTACAGAACATGGAGCTCCTAGACAGATCGTGTAGCTTTGCTGCTCCCCAGTCCGTGAGGCACAGAATCTATGGTATAATAGATGATTGCCATTGGTTTAAGCAACTAAATGTTGGGGTTATCTGATAGTCAGCAATGCAGTAAAATACTAAGGTGCATGAAGATTCCCCAGGACGAACTGAGTAGACATCATTCTGCAAACTGATTTTGCAATAACCTGTTGTTGTTGTTGTTGTTGTTGTTGCTGTTGTTTTGTTTTGTTTGTTTTTGCAATGCTTGGGATTGAACTGAAGGTCTTATATATAGTAGGCATGCCAAATAAGTACTCTATCATTGATGCATATCTGGAGTCCAGTCTTTTTCTTCCCGCAGAACATTTGTTGAAACTAGCCTATGCCTCCTAGAACTTTGGGAAATGCTAAACACCTTTTTAATTAATTTCACATTTATCTCAGTTGATCATCTCTAACTACAGAGTGCTTATATTACTTACTTTTCTGTTGCTGGGACCAAACACTAAATAGAAAGAAGAGTTTCTTCGGGTTTATAGTTCCAGAAGGAGAGTCCATAATGGTGGGGGAGGCACGGCAGCAGGAGGAGGCTGGAGCAGAAAGCTGAGGGAGCACATCTCCAAGCACATGCACTGAGCAGAGAGTGTAAACTGGAAGTGGGGTAAAGCTGTGAATTCTCAAAGCTCAAGCCAAGTGAGTACTTCCTCCAGCAAGTCTCCACCTCCTAAAGACTCCATGATGTCCCCAAACAGTACCACCTGGAGGCACATACCAAGTGTTCAGATACTTAAGCTTAAGGGGAACATCTCATTCAAGTCATCATAATGCTACTATAATCTGCATTTTTACCTAGAAGGAAACTAACACTCAAAAAAGGTAAATTGTTTGTCCAAGTTCACATAGTAGCATAGTGTGAATGAATGTTTATGCTCCCTCAAAATTCCTATGTTGAAATCCTCATCCCTGAAGCTGGAGAGATGGCTCAGTTAGTAAAGTATCTGTTATGAAAACATGAAGACCCGAGTTCAGATCCCCAGAACAATGTAAAAAGCTGGACACGGTGGTACACATCTGTAACTCCAATACTGGAAGTGCAGAGATGGGCAACCTCAAGCTCACTGGCCAGTCAGCCCAGCCACATCAGTGAGTTCTACATTCAATGATAAACCTTATTTCAAACAAGAAGATGGAGAGAGACTGAGGAAGACACTTAGCAATGACCTCTTCCTGATCTCCACACATACCTACATGCACAGATAAACACACATACATAAACCACACAAACACACAAAAATCCTGATCCCTAAGTTGATGTCATTAGGAAATAAAGTCTTTAGGGGTAATTAAAGCTATGAGGCTTTCATGATGGAATTATTCCTTTTATAAGAGAGGCCCACCATCAACATTGTGAAGGTACCATGTACAAGGTTGAAAATGGGCCACCTGTAGACACCAATGCTTCTGCTACTGCTGCCTTGATCTTGCACTTTCCAGTCTCCAGAGCACTGAGAATTAAATTTCTCTTGTTTGTAATCCACCCCATTTGTGACATGTTAATACCATAACATAAATGGACTAAGACATTCAGCCAATAAAATTTATAGAACAATAACTGAGACTCCAGTGTTATGATTCCGAACTGTGTTCTTTCTCCGATCTTCACTTTAATCAGAACAGCTTAGGTTTTACAAACCTGAACTAAGAATACTGGGAACATAGGAGAGTCCCAAGAGGGGTGGCTTCTGCTGTGGGCCACCCTCTCTAATGATCTGGACTCTGGCCCAGAACTTCTCAGAAGGTTGAGCTGGAGTTGCCCAAAGTCCCAGAACAGGATCCCTAGAACTGTCACACCAGCATGAGGCAGGGATCATTCACACAGTGCCTATAAGAGTTATGTGTGCCTCATTTCATTTCATCTGCACAGCAAACTGTCCATCTTACAGTTAAAGTCACCAAAAAATGAAGAAACTTACTCAAATCAGCTAGTGCTAAATGATATAGCTCTGCAACCTACCAGAGAAGGAAGGAACTTAACTGATCAGCAATTCAGTTCCCTCCTTTTCTCTGGAAGTGGCAAAGCCAGCCCTAGAATTCAGATCCTCTCACGCTAAACTGCTACACTGCACAGAAGAACATCATGCCCAAGTCTAAGTTAAATGATTATAACATGCATTTTATCTCCTCTCAGGCCAATGTAATAATAATATATGCTGGACCAGCTCTGCCCAAACTACCTCCCATATGGTTCAATGAGAACTGAATGCTTTTGGTCTCAATCAATAGAACAAAGACTGATTCAGGATGGTCTCTGATTAAAATGGGCAAAAAATAGGACTGGAGAGATTGCTCAGAAGGCAATAGCACTGGTTGCTCTTGCAGAGGACCTGGGTTCGCTTCCCAGCACCCACATGGTGGCTAACAACTGTCTGTAATTCCAATTCCAGGAGATCTGACACCCTCTTCTGTCCTAGACATATAATGCACACATGAAGGAAAACATCCATACATAAAAAATAAAAATAAATAAATAAAAACATTTAATGAGTAAGAAAGTAACTGTCTCAGATTTGCAAAGGAAAAACAATAAATTAATCTCTAATCTTGTGTCTCTAATCTTTTCCACTCAGCATTTCTTTAAGTATTTTTCTGAATTCTTGCCTCACATGACAAGGTTGGTGAATGCTGAATTGTCAACTATTACATCTGACACCCAACATCTCTGTTTGGTCTGTCAATTTCATATTACATTAATATTGATAAATTACGGTGTGGGGAAGATGGCTTAGTGAGCAAAGTGCTTCTTGTACTGAGTTCAGATCGCCAGACCCCACACATAAAAGTTATGTGCAGCAACACACATCTGTAAGCCAAGTACTGGGGGTATGGAGACAGGAAGATCTCTAGAGCTTCTGGCCAACTAGTCTGGTTCAAATTCTGGGCTTCAGTTTAGTGAGAGACCCTACTTCAAAATAAGAAAATAAGCTGGAGAATAACTGAGGAAGATTCCCAATACCAGCCTCTCACATTCACACATATGCACACCCAAGAGCACGTACACCACACACACACACACACACACACACAGTAAATTATACTATTTATTCTACGTTAATATCTGGTGGTTTTTAACTCAGGTGATCTCTAGGTCTGCTCAACTATAAGAAGCCTGTTTTCTTTGTAATACAGTTGTTTCTGGTTTGTATCTTAGAATCACATGGTTTGGTACTTCAGGTCTATCTACAAAGGCCACCATGAACTCAAAATCCTCTGTTAGCTAAGCAACGTCCATTGCCTCTTCAAGAATTTTTTAATAACTCAAAATCCCTACATTGGGTATCCGGATGGGAGGGGATGAGGATCTTCTTCAGAGGTGATAGCAATTGAGATCAGAACTTGGTAAAAATAGGGTGATGAGGGAGTAAGGAGGGAGAGGAAGAAATGAAGGGAGAGAGGGGAGAAGGGGGAGGAAGGTAGGATCAGAAATTGGCTGTGATCCTCTGCTTATAGTGCAAACCCTACATTTCCTTATGCATAGTAATACAACTAAAATTACTGGAAATGGAAACCAAAGCGAAACAAAGTCCAAAATCCTCTGAACTTCCATCCACTTCATACTCCTCCTCTCAAGGCTTTTTTGGTGCATTCCTCTCATCTCTCTGAAGCCAGAATGGCAAAGGAAGGACAACCCAGACTCCATCATAACCACTCCTTCTTTGGTCAGCAGCTGCACCACTAAGCCCTTCTCCAACCTCATGGGAAGCATCCAAAAGTCAGGCTTCATCTTCAGTCCATGGCACTTAGTTCCAGACATTTGGGAGGGAAAAACTAAAACTCAAATTTTTCCCACAAATCACAAGTAAATGCACTGTGGAGTAAATAAAAGTCCAGATTTTTCCCCTTTCCCGCTGATAGTGATGAATACCACAGATAATACGTGGAGCCCACTGTGAGGACCCAAAGGACCAGAGCCCAGTAGAGGATTCTTTTTTATTTATTTGTATGCATATATTGCTGGCATGTGTATGAATGCAGCCGTGCAGTGCCCACAGAGGTCAGAAAAGGGTATTGGAACTAGACTTATGGATAGTTGTTAGGCACCTTGTGGGTGCTTGGAATCAAACCCAGGTTCTCTGCAAGTTCAGCCAATGCTCTTAACTGCTGAGCCATCTCTCCAGCCCAAGGATGATTCTTATGACAGAAATCAACCACATGGGTATAAAACAACATGGTGACTTCACTCCTGATGTCACATTTAGTTTCAATAACCAAGTCATGCAGGTGGGTCCCTAACCATCTATAGCCCAATGTGAATTCCCAGTAAGTGCCCTTTGTAACTGAATCTGAGACTATAAAATGACTGACTTTTTTCAAACTTTTGTTTCCACCAAGGGAGCAGTCCAAACTGAAGCTGCCTAAATGGAAAGGGGCAAACGGCTTCTTCCTGTTTTATCATTCAACATTCCGCATTCATGTCTGTCTGTCTGTCTGTCTGCCTATAGACTAAAAGTAAAGAACAACCCACTGGTTCATTGTGCCTAAATTAAATAAATTAAATATTCTTTGCACCATACCCCAGCTATGGTGAAAGTTCAGTAGATGGGAAGCAAGACTGCATTGTATTTTTCACATGGTCAAAGCACAGATGTGTTAGAAACCAGAGAAACAGCAAGGTGTCCACACACCCCATTTTCATTCCATAAAGGAAGCACCAACCCTGCTGGAAAGGAACCCCAAAGCAAATCTCAGCCCAGAAATTTCCTGGAACATCATCCCTCTGTACTTTCTAAGATAATTATGGTGATTCAGTCTCATTATTAATTGCATTTGGAATGCTGATCTTCTGAAAGTTGGATATTAAATCAAAAATAGATGATTTCCTTTCCAGAAAACCTAAACTGTGCAAATGTGTGTTTGGAAACACGCTAATGAAGACAGCACTCATGGGACCTCACAGACCTAATGCAACTTGCCATCACCATAGACTGATACCTCCTTTTAACAGGAAGAAGATAGTCTAGGTTTCTCATGCTGACTCACAGGGCAACATGTGTGTCAGTCTGGGTGGGTACACCCTACCAAAAACAGCCAGAAGCTCAAAAGAGACATGAATACTCCTTTGGGTCAGACAGTGGAGGTGACTGTGGAATGGATAAAGACCCAGCTAGAAGGAGGGTCTGAGGCAAACTACTCTTGGCTGAGGCAGACAGCCCAGGTTAGCGTCTGCTCTGCCTATTTGCAGTTTAGGACCCCAAATAGGTCGTTTATCCTTTATCTACATCCTAGCTTACCTATCACTGAGACTAAAACTCTTATATCTGCAAAAACAAAGTTGCTTGAAGAATAAATGAGATCATTTGTAAAAAGCGTTCTGTAAACTGAAAGGTGCTACACACACCGTGAAGACCTTTCTAGAATTCTACATTCAAAGTGCACACTAGAAGCACAGCGTTTTTAAAACCCCAGCTCCCGTTCTGCAGCTTTGCTTCCTTTTTAAGTGGATTAAAGTGCCTAAAATAGCCACATTCACAGAGCTAACATGATCCATTATTAACTGAACTCTGACCAGAACTTTGTCTGGCTGGATAAGCCCACCCAGCCTCTCTCCCTCACTCCCATGCAGCCTTTCATTCCTGTTGGAAAAGGACAAGAAGGACATTAGTGTGTCACAGCTTGAGAACCGGGAAGGGAGTGGGAATACCAGTGTCCATTCTCACGCCCTCCTTCTAGTGGTTTGTAACGTAGAAGAGTCTAGAATTTCATGATGTGCAGAGACTTGGATCCCTCCAGTCCCCCATCCATCCATTTATCCATCCATTCACCTACCCCCCATCCATCCATCCATTAAGCAATGGGTTCATGAGTGTCTGGTATGTGGCAAGTACTTCCTGGGGTACTCCCAGCTGCTTCATGTTACAGCTGGTTCTAGAAACTAATTTTTTGCCCCCAAAATCTCAAGTTTTCTCTACTATATTGATCTACCTGCCTTAAGCCATACTGGGAGTATGACAGTGAACAAGACAGGAGTGCCAGTCCCGGAAGCTCACACACTAATGAAGGAGGCTGGTGTTAAATGTGAAACAGAAAAAAAAATGGTTCTGGATTGTAACAAGGACCAAGAAGTCCCCTGAGCAGATGGCGTATTATTACAGAAAGTGACAGAGCTGGGGCACTGAAGTCTTCAAAAAGGGTAAGGAAGCCCTTGTAAAGGAGGTAACATGAGACCTGCCAGTCAATTAACAGAAAGGAGCCAGGGCTGTGAACATTCACGACAAGCAGTCCAACTATAAGCTTGCAACAGTGTGATTTATCTTCAAAAAAGAAAGATAGAAAGGAGAGCGAAATTAAGTAGCCCAAAGGTCAATGTGGGGAGTGTGGTGTGAAGAGAGAAGTCAGAGTTACACAAAGGTCATTTCACTGGCCCCTTCCCACAGAGAAAAACAGGAGAGCCCAGAGCAGCTAAATGAGCAGCCCAGACTCACACAGCTGCCTGATGTTACAGCTGGTTCTAGAATCTAATTTTTTTTGCCCCCAAAATCTCAAGTTTTCTCTACCATATTGATCTACCTGCCTCAAGCCATAAGATCACTCAGTGTTGCTGCTTCTGGTGTTTAAAAGCCTTTAACACACACAGGCAGCAAGCAATTCCCAATTTGGCAAAAAAGCAGCACTAAGCAATCCTGGTGATTTCAAATGCTGTGGTGGCTAAGCCTTAATAATGCCAAACACAGTGCATACAATCAGTTCTGGTTGAAACCCCAGCTCCACTACCAGAGGGAAGGAAGGAAAGGCTACAGCTTACTGAAGACTAATGCTTTAGATTTAGATCTTACTCTTGACACTGTGTTGGTGAAGCCACACAAGTTCAGTCAAAGCCATTTGGCTCTTAAACTAACTTCCTCTGTGTTATTCAAATATCACGTGATGGAGCTCTCTGAGTAAAACGCTGGTGGTGTCAAGATTTATTCTATAACCCATGAGCATTGCCACTTGAAGGCTCACATCTGTACCCTACAGTCCCCATAAGATGAAATGTTCCTGCATGAACCACCCCTCAGTTTTTCCATCTGTCACTGAATGAACTGCCCCTCTGCTTTTCCATTATAATTTTCTGTCATCCTTTCCTTTTTTATGTATTTATTTTTCTTTCTGTTTTATTTTAAGTTGGTTGGTTAGTGGCTTGGTTGGTTGGTTGAGACAGAATCTCTCCAGCCCCAGCTACCCTGGAACTCACTACATAGATGAGGCTAGCCTCCATCTCAAAGAGATCTGCCTGCATCTGCCTCTCAAGTACTAGGATTAAAGGTGTGTGCCACCACACACAGCATGTTTCATTCTTTGAGACAAGGTCTCCTTCTGTCCATAGCCTAAGCTATCCATGGACTCATGATCCTCCTGCCTCAGACTCCCAAGCCGTAGGATTATCAATGTGTACCCCCACACCCAGTTCCTCCCTTCTTTGCTCTTTTAAACACATTTGGTGTATTTAGTGGCATGTCTACAGACCCAGAGTGTATTCATGAGATGTAGAGGGGAAATCCAATTGTTCTGGAGGAAGGAATAACGAGAGACGGATAGGCCACACCCCACCTGCCCCTCCTTCTCACCCTCTATCTTCCTTATCTTTCAATCCCTCTTCCTCCTCATTCTCTTCCTTCTTTTTCTCCTTCCAAAAACTTCTGACACTCTGAGCTTTGGAAGACTCGCTGTGAGATAGTTAGAGGCCCCAATCTTAAGAGACACAGATTTAGAAGAATGTTTAAGAGCCCAGATTCTAGTCCAGTCCCACTACCTACTAGCTATGCAACTCTGAGCAAGTTACTTGACTTCTCTATTCCTCAGTTTCCTCATCTGTTAAAATTAGGATAATATTTTCCTCCTGTTTGTGAACACTAAGAAAATCAATACATATAAACTTGAACGGTGTGACCAGTGTCCGGCACATAATTCTATATGCATCTAGGTCATGTCCACTCTCCTCCATGGTCAGTGGTTAAGAAGACTCCCGTCACCCACAGCTGCACCTTCAGAAGCAACAGGTGTGAGCCAGATCACTTCATGGGAAGGTAGCTTTGTGGTGTCCTGGTGGCAACTGAATGTCAAATGGGACAATAGTATACCATCAAATAAGAATTATAAAAACAATAAAAGCTGGTGGCTTGAGAGATGGCTCAGCAGTTAAGAGAACTGGCTGCTTTGGTAGAAGACCCAGGTTCGATTCCCAGTACCCACATGGTAACTAACAACTGTTCATAACTCCAGTTCCAGGGAATATAATGTCCTCCTCTGACCTCCCAGGGTAGTGCACAACACGGGTATACTTACATACACACAAGCAATACACTCATACACACAAAATAAAAGTAAATAATAAGTGCAGAGCAGAAGGGTAACAGTGAGAGGGAGGGAGGGAGGATGGGGTGGGTAGTGGGGTGGAGGGGTGAATGCGAATAAAGAGTGATCTACACGTATGAGCATGTCGCCGTGAAACCCGCTCTTTATATGCTAACTAAAATGTTTAATTTTGAAAAACAATTGTGAGACGAACTGAATGAAATAACAGACACAAAGCACCTGGCAGGCTGAGCTGGCTCACAGAGTGCTATTATTTTTATTGAGGTGTTTATCTTTAGCAGCTGTGGTAGTAACTGTAGACACTGCTTGTAGGCTTTTCTTCTCTGCCTCAGGCTGTGAAACACAAGAAATTCGTGTGGAGCACTTATCACTAGGACACAAGAGGATTCTAAGGAAATGGGTTTTCAAAGCCAAGACCAGCTTCATAAGGGCACTCTTGATGCTTCCCCTGCCAGAGTCCCAGAAGCTGTTTACCCACCTCCAGACAACTGCCTCGTCACACCCCGGGAACATCTCTCAACGAGTCCTAGACTGTACCCCTTTCTCCACACTGGCCCCGCCCCAACTGCATCCCAGACTTCCCCTGCACACTGTATTCACAAAACCTATTGATTTCATAGCTGGCTGCTCCATCGACCTCTCCATCCCTATGGCCACCACCCTGACCAGTGTACATTGTATCTGGTCCCTGAAGTCACAAGAGCCACACAGTAAAGGTTTTGAGACTTAGCTCAGATCATGTCACTCTTCAGGCTTAAAATAAACACCAGTCTTCCTCTGATCCTGAACAGAACTCCACCTCTACTGCCACCAATACCCAGGCTTTGGAGCCTGAGCCTGCAGATCCCTCAACCACACCTTGAAAATCTCTCTCTCCTCTCTCTCTCCCTCCCTCCCTCCCTCGCTCCCTCCCTCCTTTTCTCAGGAAGCTCCTTCCAGCTCCTAGAATACTCCTGTTCTTTCTGCCTAGGACATTGGCACCGCTGTTTCCTGCTCTGCACACAGTCCCCCTTCTCACTGGCCAGTTAACTCCGGGTCTCAGCACAGATGTCATCTCCACAGGAAAGCCTTCTGATCATCCCCTCCCTTGGCCTTTGTCGATCTGTTTTGTTTGTTTTTTTTGTGGGGTTTTTTTGAGACAGTCTGACTTGGGACTCACTATGTAGCCCAGATTGGCCTCTCACTCATGGAAATTCTTCTGCCTCCATCTCCCAAATGCTGGCATTACAGGCATAAGCCACCACACCAAGCTTCAATCTTTTCTGTCTGACTTTCTTAAACCCCTGTGGTGCTCATAAAAATACATAGATTTTTAATTATGAACTCCTGCAATGACTGATATTGCCCGTCCTCCTCCCTGTAAACTCTAAGAAGACACAGCTTTAGTCTTTGCTGTTGTAACTGCATTTCCAGTACCAGGACTGTGCCTGGTGTGTAGCAAATATTTGAAAGATATATTCTGCAAGAATGGGCTGGGGCGGGGGGCAGGGGGAGTGTGCAAAGACACTTCTTGTTTCCAGAGATTTGAAGAAAAACAGAAGGCTGAGGTTGTATTGGAGGTGTGTGCAGAATACCCCAGTGTTTTCAAAGGGCAACACCTCTCCAGTCACTCTTCATCCAGACAATTCATAAGGCATTTACTCAATAAATGATGGCTTTCCTGGTTTCAGTCTGGAGAAGAAAAGAAATGTACCCATGAAGAAATGTAAAGAGGGGGACTGGGAGTAGATATGATCAAGATTTATTGTATTCCATGTATGAAACAGTCAAGGACTAAATAGTCTTTAAAAAGAAACCTAAACAACACATGCACCTCCAAATAAATCTCAACTCCAAGACCCACTCAGAAATTGCCTACCCCAACTCAGCCAGTAGATAAGCTACAGGGTGACTGAACAATTGGTTTTGACTTGTCCTGCTCCCACACTGGTCACTCAAGAGAATTATGACATAACATCTGTGGCCAAGACCAGAGAAACACACACACACACACACACACACACACACACACATACACACACACACACACACACACACACACACACACACAACCTGTCTTGATCCATTTTAAAGCAAGGGAACATCTTCCCACATTCCTAAAAACTTGTAGACCACAGCACTGTGCACACTGCAGGTCTGGCTCAGGGCCCTTCCCAAGTCCACCATTCTTGGAAAACCACTCCCTGCACCCCTTCTACAACCTGAGCCAAACTAGCTTCCTGGGTTAGTCATAAGACTGGGCAGGCTCTGTGGGCTCCATTATTTTGCAAATCCTACAGAGAATGGCCACCCCAGGGGCAGGTGCTGCAGATCCCAGCCTCATATGCTACCAAGAAACCTGTCCCTCTGAGGACACCCGGGCACGCAGCTCCGGTCCCGCAAGAGGCACCCCACCCATCTGCCACACAGACAAAGATCACCAGAAACAAAGGACACACACACACACACACACACACACACACAGGCTCACAAAGTCAAAAGCAAATACCAACACTTGGTGCAATTTCAAATCAAACAGCTAGCCTAGTGTTATCTTTAAATAGGTTTTGAAACCATCCTAGAGGGACAACCACTGTGTGATCATGACAGGCGCGATCTGAGTTCCGAACCCACGCTGCCTCCGCCCTCCTCCCACCCGCGCCCGCCGCAGTTGCCAGGCGCATTTCCCAGCCTCAGGACGCACGCTGCCAGGAGCGAGCGCGGCCACTCCTGCCAGCGCGGCACCCGCAGGTAGAGCAGGGCCAGCCAGGGCAGCCCAAAGTAGGCAATACTAACCTTTAGGATCCCAGTTCACCTGCTTTCTTGGCGTCTCAATTGGAAATTTCATTGCTCCGTTGCCCAGAGGGGGATGAAATTAAAAGAATCAGAATAATGATAATAATAATGTCTTCAAGCTTTACAACGCGTCGGTACAGCAGACAAACAGGACAATTTGCAAGGATGGGGGAGCTTTGGACTGGCTCCGTAAGGGACCGAAAGACAGGTGGGAAAACACCGGCTGAGGAAAGCACCGGACACTGGCTTGGGTGTTTGCACCGGTTAAGGGGGTGGCCGGCTGCCGGCCCGGGTGGGTAAAAGAAAAAAGTGAGATCCGCAGTTAAGGATGCTGAGGCCAGCTGGGGAGGATCAAAGAGCCTGCTTCTGTCGGAGCGTAGTCTAGAGACGCTGGGCTGAGCAGCCTCAGGGCTGAGACTGGGAAGAAGCCCACCGCAGCGTCCCTCGGGTCCCCGAAGGCGTGTTCGCACCCCGTCTCGCACACACACGCGCGCACACATGAACACATGCACACACACTCCCGGCCGCGCGCTCGGGCGGGCACGTCAGCTTCGCTCCGCCGCGCTCAGCACACTCGCCCCACCCCAGTGGCTCGTCGTCCCCGGGAGACGCCCCCCACTCCCCACCCGCGAAAGCCATTGGACGGAAGGGTGGCGCGGCGCGCGGGGAAGCGCGCGGCCGGGACGACCCTCCCCATGGCGCGCCGCAGGTGCCGCGCTGCGGCGGGAGGGCGCGGGGCGCGCGAGGATCCTGGACGCTCGGCCCTCGGCCACGGGCGGTGGCGGACCTGTCCTCTCCCGCCACCTCCCGGGCGGCGGGCGCGGGGACGAGCGAGCAGGGCGCGCGCCTGCTACTTACTGGCACTGCCGGCGGGCGGGCGGGCGGGCTGCGAGGCGGCCGCGGCGCTCTCGCTGGAGTTGCAGCCGGAGACACGCTTGGCTGCCTGGAAGGCTCTGCAGGAGGCGGAGGAAAGGGCCTACCGCGGCCTCGCTGCAGACCTCGGCCTGCAGGGTGACCTCTTTTCACACACCCCAAGCGCCTCCTAGCTCTCTTTTGTCACTTCGTTTTTTGCACTCAACTCCCCCCTCCCGAGCCTGGTCCTCCTGCTTGAGTCCCGAACCCGCGTCCCCACCGCGCTCCAGAGAGGAGGAGGCTGGTGCTAGCCATGAGCCTTTTGTTCTGGGACCGACCGCTTGGCTTCAGCTGAGATCCATCGTCCGTAGCTACCTCCCCAGGTGCAGCTTGGTTCCTTCCCCAGCCACCAGCAGCCCGACTGGGGCTCCTGCTTGGAGGTGAGGGAGAAAAGCTGGGAAGAGCCATAGAGGCCCTGGGGGAAAGTGGAGTTGCTAAGGCCAAGCGGCTCTGAGAGACTAAAGAGATGGCCCAGGGAGCGCTTGGGAACCAGCACTGGCAGATGCTAGGATACCCCAGCCACGTTCCCAGGGAGTCACGGTGATGCCTCACCTCCACTCTCCCTGTCCTTGCACCCTACCGGGTTCATGGTAAGGCAGACAGTGCTGAGATGTTTTTGAATGAGCCACTGCTAAGCATCAACATAAACGCTGCTTACGAGTTCCCTGGGATGCCTAACAACAGAGCCTTGCATATAATAGATGCTCAAGAAATGCTTGCTAACTGGAGGCCACCATGTTGGATAGCAGTCCTTCAAGTCAGTACCCTTGTTTATAGGTAGGATTACTAAATTCATTGTTCATTCAGTATACACATAACTAAACTGTGTGCCCCTGCTCTCCGCACGGTGCCAGGAACTGGCTGCATGGAAGACCGTCCGGAGGAAATGGATCTTGGGAGACTACCTAGTGCCAAAGATCAGATTAGAAGGGCAGTTGTTGCCTTTACTCCTGAAAGAGAAAGTGACACTACCCCATCCCCTTGTGTGCCAGCCATGGTTATAAAATCCAAGCTAGCATGGCACTTGGGGCACCCTGAAGTTCCAGAGAGTTCCGGGTCACCCTCATCGTCATATCCTCCACACACAGACCCAGGTCTCCAAGTTCAAGGGTAAGATGGATGGAGATCCACGGTGGGAAGAGTGGGGAAGTGCTTTGTCACTGACCCCACAAGCAGCCCAAACAGGAGCCTTGAGTTCCCTGCAGCCCATGTTGAAGCAAAACCAGCCTGCTGCAGAAGTGCTGCCCTGATGCTTGTGCCCTTAGACTGGGCACCCGGGGCACCAGAGGTGACTCCTCTGGGCCATTTCCACACTTTCCCTCCTTGAACTGTGAGGGTGAGCAAGACTTGAAATAAAACCGTTTCTGCTTCTTCCAGATGTGAGTCTCAGACGCACCAGTAAGAAAATTCTTTCCCCAAACTCAAAGAAAATGAATTCTAAGAATCACCATCAAGCCTCACTCTGCCCTCTCCTCTCTGGGCAGTAGCCCAGTCATTGCAACGCAATGTGTCTGTCTCCATCAGAATCTGAGAAGCATGCCTTCTCTCCAGAATTCTCCCAAGACGGAGACAGACAGTTTATTTAATGCAACTTCACCTTTTGCTTCATCTTCCTCAGGAGCTTCCTCCATCTCTGTGAGTAAGCTCCCACTGGCCTGTTTACAGAGGCGAGGACTACAGCTTAAGAGGAAAAAGAAACACTCCCAAGGTCACAAGGAAGAGATTTAAATGCAACTTTAACTGACCCAGAGACCCATGGTTTCTATACCAAAACCGGAGGGCCCACAACCCCATAAATCTGACCAGAATGGTTCTTTTGGTAACAAAGATCCAAATATCAACTATCCAACACTCCAGCCCCATTTCCTTTGTAGAATAAATTGAGTTATCCTTGCATTCTGGAGTCAATATTAGGGAACTTCACCACCACCATCCGCACTCCAAAGCACAGTTCAGTGGAACAAAATGCAGTCTTCAGATGTTATCACCATTCAGCCAGTCAACAAACATTGATCATCCTTTGTGGGCAGAGCAAGTTGCAAGACTTCTAGAAGCAATTTTGACCCCTGAGTAATGAGAGACTTCCCCAACCCAACAGCACTGGGACAGTTACTAGGAGGCCGGGAGGTCTGGGGTGGACTCTGTTGGGGTGAGCAGAGCTGCTTTCTGAGTTCAGGTCTTGCACTGGTCACTGGCTGTACATCATCTGCACATCACTGAATGCCTCCTCTTCCCTTCGGTTAGCCTCTGGGGCTTTCTCTCACCTCTGCTCACATAGTCCCTTGTCAGGATGCCTTCAAAGGCAAGTTTATGGAAATTTAATAAATAAATAAGTATTCCAACAAAAATAAGTAACTAAATCCCAGCACCCTCTCTTTTCCAATGAAATCAATCAAATGTAATTTTTCCAAAATTGCGGAGGGGTGCAGGATACCCAATCCACCCACCCCACCCTCCAAGAAAAAAACCCCAATACATTAACTCTTTGTGCTCCTCTCACCCGCTTTCGTTCTACCCTTTGGTTATTTACAGATTGATTCCACTTACCCAAAGAAGAAGGAAAGAGGTGCTCTAAGCACAAAACATGCCGCGCCAAGTGGTCTGGTCTCGCGATGCGCCACCGCAACTCCCATGGCTATTGCTGGGGGCAGGCTAGGTCTGATGGAGAGAACCGGCCTCGGGTTCCTGCGGCAGGAAAACAAAGCATCTGGCTAAAAGCCTCCCTGCGCCCGCGGTCTCCCAGCCAGGAGCCCTGAGCTGGCAGGCGCCGCGTCTTGGGTGCATGGGGGCGCCCGCCCGGGGTTCCTGCAGTTCAGAGCCTGCCCTGCTGAGCGCAGAGAGAGTTGCGGCACTCTTCAGTGCTCGCCGCGAGGCCGGCGTAGGAGGACTGGGGAAACCCCAAACCCCCAAGCATCTCTGGTGACGAAGTTTGCGCGGAGTTGGCTACCTCTTATCCTCTCCCCACGCTGCAACCTGGGCGGAAAGTGAGACCCAGCTAATTGCCTGCAAGATGGGACGCCTGACTGGAGCAAACAGCTCAGCCAGAGAATAGTTGAATTCTCTTCTGAGTGAGGCAGGAGAATTTCCCGGACAGCGAATTTCAGGGAATGATGAAGCAGCTTGGAGAACCCTGCTTAGGGCCAGTTCCGAAAAACAGGAAAGGCGCGCGAGGAAGGTGGGGGTGGGAGGTTGCGGGAGGGGAATGGGAGAGTTATTTGGAGGGCTCTGATCAGAATCTACTTTAAATTCGTAGTTTCACAATAAATTCATGGACCCACCTGGAGTTGTTCCTCTTGGGTTCGGTCATTCCTCTGAAAACCCAGAAGAAATTCCAGAGCTTCACGTTCTCGCGCCTAACGCTTGCTTTCAAGAGAACTGCAGCCTGGTTTGCATGTCATTTTATTCCCTAAACACACACACACACACACACACACACACACACACAGAGTATACACCCAACCTTTGGGAAACTCAGTGTTAACTTAAAACTTCTACCAGAACTGTTTCTTTTCCAGGGCAATGTTTCCAGGTTGTTCTCAGCATTTAACACTCCTGTATTCCTATATTCCTGTCCCAGCCTGTGTTTGCTGAAACCTACCCTTAAGAGTATCTGTCTCTAATCTTGATCTGTACTTTGGAAAAGCCAGAGACACATTCGCAGAAAAAAGGCAAAGCATGTTGGATATCCCTGGAAATGTGTAGCTGGGCTGCCCAGAAACAAACTGCATGCGTTCGTTCATCCTGCAGAGCTATTTTGATGATTCAAACTTTGATTGGGGAATTACCAAGGAAGCATACTCTGAGTTCCCAAGAAGTTGTAATTAAAGCTTCGTGCTGATGAATATATTTCATAGCCAGGAAGACTGTCCCCTTTCCTTATAAGTATTCCCTGTTTTAAATCTTAGCCTTTAAGAAAATATTATTTAAGCTCCCATTGGGCAGCATGCCAAACATCTAACACAAAATGCATAGTCATAATCCCACTTCTTTTTAAAATGTTTTATTATTTTTTATTTTATGTGTATGAGTATATTGCCTGCACCCGTGTCGTGCCCACTGAGGTCACAAGATAGCATGGATCCCCTGGAACTGGAGTTATAGATGGCTGTTGACAGCCATGTGGGTGCTGGGAATTGAACCCCAGATCCTTCTGCTTCAGCCTCTTGAGTAGCTGGGATGATAGCTCTGGCTGAAAAATCTAAAAATATAAAGTTTAAGGAAAAAATAAGTTCCAGCTCAAACTCTTACAAAAATAACTTGGGTTTATGTTTTGGTGGTAATGTAGAGAAAGGGAGTCAGGTTGTAATTTGTTATAAGAAGGGATTAGGGCTGGAGAGATGGCTCAAAAGTCAAGAGCACCAGTTGCTCTCACAGAGGACCCAGAGTACCACAACTGGTCACACACAGGCACTGTCCATGAATTGCCCATGCATAAGTGGCACATCTACAATTGCAACCTCTACACCAAAGCCTCACGCAAAATGGAACAAGGAGTAAGAATACACTAATAAATCTCTCAACTCTCATTAATGAAACTCCCTCATGCAACAGAAGGTCAGTAACATAAAGGGTTACAAATGACCAAAGAATGGAGATCAGGAATCTTTATTGTGGGTCCTCAAACAGGACTCCTATATTAAGTTTCACTCACCCAAGGCTCAGAGACATTGCAGAAGAGGGGGTGGAAAGATTGTAAGAGCCAATGAGGAGGTACATGACCATATGGAAATAGAATCCTACAAGCTCCTGGGACCCTGCTCATATGAACCTACAGCAATGATTTTGGCATGTTCAAGACCCATGCCAACTCAAGCAGGCAAAAACTCAGCATAGAACAGGAGAAATTAGTAGCAGACCCCAACCTTTGCTGAAAAAAATATTGGCAACTGATTACTGTTGGGTTAGTACGAGCTAATCTTCCTGATAGGCTGACTAGACCTCAGTGGATAAATCTGCATTGAGTAACATTTGGGGAAACTAACTTGACACAATAGACCCTAACACAGATGAAAGAATACATGGATTCCAGTAAAGAGGCTTTAGGGGGTCCTGGTGGGGAAGGGGGTTTAAAGATGACTAAGATTGCTTGAGATAGTCTCTATGAAATGCACATGATTCAGTAAAAAAATAATTTGAGAAAAAAATGGTAGGTCCAGAAATGGATTAGTGCCTCAACTGCAGATAAAGATGCTGCTGCAGAACAATTTAAAAAACCTAAACTGTGTTATACATGTTCAATATGGAATTACTAAAGCTTGAGTTCTGGGAAATGAACTGAATTGTATTGGAGCTCATTTGTTTGATCAGTTTTACAAATATCTTCAGGTTAAGGTTGATTTTATGGTCAATCTTCATTTATCCTTTCTAATCTATGTGACATCAAAATCCGCAGTAATCTGGAGATGTATTCACACTCTTACTCTTCCACCCCTTTACCAATAAGTATAAGTGCATGGCCAGCTCATATTCTTATCAGGGAGAGGGGTCCATGTGCAGGTGTGTGGAAACCAAAGGTCATCCTAGGTGTTATTTTCAGCCACCCTCCATCCACCTTGCTTTCTGACACTAGGTTTCCTCAGAGACTAGTTAGCCAAGGAGCCCCAGAAATCCACCTGCCTCCTCCTCCCAAGCACTGGAGTTACAAGTGTATAACCAAGGTCATCTGCAAGAACAGTAAGCACTCTTAACTTCTGAGTCATCTCTCCAGCCCCAATATACTCTTCTTTAAAACATCTTTTTCACTACAAATCCAGGAAAAAAATTGAAACTTCTCTGTCTTACTTACCTATAAGTCAAGGATCAGTGATTAAATATAAAGTATTTAGCCAACTTCCACACACTTTAGACAACCACCTTTTGCAATCAGGAATACAGCTGAGCAAGTCAAGTGCAGAGCTTTGGTCCACTTCCTCACCTATAAAGTAGGGCAGTAGGTTTTCTGGCTATCTCTATCTACAAGATTGTTGGAAAGAGGCAATGGATATGAACGTGTTCTGTAAATCGTACAGAGATTTGTGGATGAAAGTACTCATCTTTATGATACTTGCTCCATGGGTTCTTCTGAGAATCTGCCAGACATGTAACGACCACTTTTTAAGAATGTGTCATTTATTTCTTCTAACAATCCTAGAAGATTGGGTACTAGCGTTGTGACTGCATTTGAAAGTCTAATGTGTACTGGGCCCATGAGGAGGACACTGAAACCTGAAGAAGCAGTGCTTGTCCACATCAACATGGTTGGTTACAGATGGAAGCAGAAAACAAACAAGAGCTGTCTGCCTAAAGTGCAGGACCCACCAGTCTCTGAATCAAATTACTGTTATCCATGTAGAGTTGACTGCAGGAAGTGGTTTTGATAGACTCAGTCCTAGTCAAAAATGCAATTGAGGTGGGAGCGTGTTGTTGCAGGCCTTTAATCCCAGCACTCAGAAAACAGAGGCAGGCAGCTCTCTGTGAGACTGAGGCCATCCTGGTCTGCATATAGAGTTCTAGTCCAGCTGGGCTACAGGGAGACCCTGTCTCAAAAAAACAACAAAAAAAAGTGTGGTTGAAACTATCTTAACCCTTTTCCCGTCCTATAACCAACTCCCCACCACTAAGTACTGTCTCCTTAGAAAAAGGTTGTGTGTGTTTAGAAAACTGGCAACCATAAACAGTGTTCTCGTCCTACAAGAATCTGTTTGCATATTGGGTGAACCCTTAAAGCCAAGTTGGTGAACAATAAATCTTAAATAGATGTAAGAAACATCAACAGAAAGCAAACAAGACAGTGACCTTTGCCATGTCCCAATACCTGCAACCACCTCCAGGTACTTACTTATGTGTTTTTGTTGAAATTTATTTGACTTCAAACCCCATCTTTTTGTATGAGCACATTACATTGTTCATCCTACTCCAGTGGTTGATTAATAGTAATGATTCTAGAAAAAGAATCTTTCTAGTGTATATAGTAGTCCTATATTTAGATTTTGATACTATATTTTATTATTCATCTCACATTACTCATCTATATTAAAATATTGATTCACTCAGACACTCAGAATAATCAATACACTACACCACTCTTTTCATCCACAATCAAATCTCTGCTGATAATTGTAATTTCTAGGATTCTTAATATATCTCTTATGAAAGAGCATTCTTTTTTATTTCTTTCCAAACTTGGGTTACCATATTTCAAGAACAACTTTCAGAAGAGCCCTGTGGTTGGGTCCCCAAAAGTTATGGTCATAATCTTTAATTAGAAAGAATTCCATACTTTTTTAACTCTTTAACAATGATCATCCCCACTATCCGATGTACTATAGTAAAAAGTCTCAGGTACTCAGAGCTCATCCAGTTAAATCTGCTACCGCAATGTCCTAAAAGTGTCCAATCCCACATTTTCTAATATATAAACAAGGACACTGTAAGCCAAGATGGCCACTGATAGCCTAATGTGATAAATAGACTATTAATCAAAGTCATCCCTAGTCTGTACAGTAATTGGAGACAGACACCCACTTCCAGTGCACAGTAGCACTGTCTTGACTTGGACTCTATCTTTGTTCCTACTCTGGTAAAAAAAAAAACCTTCCTTAAGGATGAAGGCAGGGGAAGCCAGAGGAAGGGCAAGCTGACCCCAGGAAGCACAAAAGTATGTCTAGAACTTGGATTGAAGTTCAGGTCTCACTAAGCAGTCTGGTGCCTGTACACAATGCACAAAACTGAACAGCTGTACGATCTATCCCTTTCTATGATGCAGACCCAGAGATACAATGAGCAGCAATAGATGATGCATTCGAACATTGAAGATTAAGGGGTGGCTTACTTTATGTCTTAGATGAACTTAAATTCATCTCAGATTAGTTTGAAGGAGAAAATATAACTATGTTTGTCTGAACACTTTTAGCTTCTCATTTTCTAAATGTTTCTAATTTTTATTTTACTCTATTGGAAAAATATCAAAATATTATAACTCAGCAACATCATAACAATGTTATTTCCTTGAAATAAAAGAATTAAGCTTAAACTTAATTTAAAACAATTCTTCCATTGTTTTAGAGCTAGGAATGCTGAAAATAATAAATTTAATTCTAAAATATTGAGTGGATTCATACTCTGTCTCTGATCAGTTAAGCATCTTGTTATTTTATCAGGAAAGCTAAAGAAAGAACTAGAAACACATATGTTCATGGAGATCTTTTTTGTTTTGTTCCACTCTACTCCTGAGAGATAGCATCATCTATTATTTTCTGAGTTCAGTGCTAGAAAATTTTATTTGAAATATAGGCTCATTGGAGATAGGATATTTTCCTAGCAAATGGAATTTTAAAAGCTGACAACAGAGACTTCATCTATTAAATTTTATTTTGAGGGGAAGTAATTTGGACTTAATGTATTTATCCATTCCTCTGCTTTTTCTCCATGGAAAGCTAGAGAACTTTACAATGTTTCCAACACTCACAGAGATCCTCAGTCCATCATAGATGCCATTCTTTTATAAATCCTGGGTTTGGGTTGGACCGGTAAGAAAGATGAATCGTGAGATTTAATCATTAGAAGGGACTGTAGAAAACATGGAATGAAAGTTTTTCAAACTATCCCGATGTCTTAGTCTGTTTTCTGTTGCTATAACAAAATACCCCAAACTAGGAAATTTGTGAAACAAATCTCTTATTTAATTCATAGCTCTGAACAATAGAAAGCCCCAAAGCATCAGTTTGGTATTGGGGAAGGGTCTGTTGCTGCACCGTAGCATGACAGAGAGCCTGATATGATGAAATAGAGGAAGCCAGTCAGAAAGAGCTTACTTTTATAACACAGCTATTCCTGAGGTAACTCATTAATCCGCAAGCAGATTAGTCCATTTATGGGAACAGAGCCTTCATACCCCAATCATCTCCCCAAATTTCATCTCTCCTATACCATTAGCGTCTGACTATGGTGATTAAGTTTGTAATACATGAAACTGGGGGAGCATTTTTAAACCATAAAGAGCTACATAAATTATAAATTTCAGTTTATCTAAACTCCTGGATTTAGATGTATTGTTGTTAAACAAGTACTTATGATATACTTGCTCTTTAGTTGTTGAACTCATTCCACACCTTTTCTCGGACCAGCTTTCATTAGCACCTTTAAACTTGTCCTCACCACTGTCTTCCTAATGCCTCTTAGTCAAAACCTTTCCCCTCCTTAAGACTCATGTCAGACGTGTCTGCTTTGGCTTGTGTTGCTGTGACCAAATATCTGACATAAATAACACAGGAATAAGGATTATTGGGGTTCGTGTTTCCAGAGGGGTCAATGCTTGATCTCTTGGCCCCATGAGACTGCACAGAACATTGTAGTGGTGGGAGCATATGACTGAGCGTTTACTGCCATTCATGCCAGGCACTAGGTCAAAGGGGAATGCTGGCACTGAGCTGAATTTTTCCTCTTCTATTCTGTCTGAGCCCACAGCCCAAGGGATGGCACCACCCACATTCCAACTGAGTCTTCCTCTGTCCAGTTAATCCTCTGAAAATCACTCAGGGACACACCCCAAAATGTACCTGGTCTTCCCTATGTGCCTCTCCTATCTGGTAGGCATTTCTTAATCTAACTCAATTGACAAACAAAAAATAACCATTTGCTACAGCTCCCCTCTATACCATTCACTTCATCAGTTCTTGCTTTTTATTTGTTGCTCTGTTTTTCTAGTCTTGTGTCTATAATAAATGCATGCCTGTTGTTTTTAATGTTTTGTTGTCTTTGGGGTTACTTTGCATATAAGTTAAGAGTGCTGCAATAGGAATGGGAACAACCAGTTGTCCTCTCTGCTACATAAACTGTGAGAATTTGAGTAAATCATTTATTCTCTCTGAGCTTTCTTTTTTAGATTTATTTTCCTTTTCTTGATGTGTATGTATGTGAGTGGACACATATTTATGTGTTCCCACAGAGGCCAGAAGGTGCAGGACACCCTGAAGCTGGAGTTACCTGCAATTGTGAGCCACCAGACATAGGTGCTGAGAACTGAACTCCAGTCCTCTGCAAGAGCAGCAATCACTCTTAACCACTGAGCCATCCGTCTCCTTGGTACTCTTCTCTGAGCTTTTGCTGATCAATAGAAAAGGTTAAATTCTGAGCTGCTGAGTCCTTTTATGAGCCTGCACTCTCTCTCTACGAAAAGAGTATCTTTTCTACTTTGTTTTTCTCTTGGCACTGAGTCTATTTTTTTAATGCTGCACAGAATGCTCACTCAACAAACATTGACAGGGGCTTCCTTGCTCTAGGTTGCTTCCCCCACTCCAACTACTAATGGAACATGAGCCACATATCTGATTATAGCAGATTCAATAAAGTCCAGATTTTTAAAAATAGTGCAAACTGTGTGTCTATGCAGAGTCTGAATTCCTTCCCATAAATGGCATGACTCATCCCTTGACTCCTCATGTGGGCTATGGCGTTCCTTTCCAAGGCTTTTTAAACTTTAAGTATAAAACTCACAATTTTTGCATCTGTCAAGTTGCACTGCTTAATTTTTTCTTTTAAATGACCTGGTCTAATGTTTTCTGTATTTACCATTTCTATTTGCAGTTAGTTCTTTATTCAGCTCTAGTTTGAGTCATGTTGATTTATAGCTTCAGATATTGATTAAAAGGTACTTAGTTTCACAATCAGCACCAGAACTACATTTCTTTGCTTCGGTTAATTTTTCTTTTTAGAAAAGTAACTAACTGTATGTAACACTGTCTCATATATAAAATTGCTCTCCCCAGACAGCTGAGTCATATTCGACTGTATTAACATTCCATAAGCATAAGTGAAAGAGGTATGATTTTCATGGAGTGATAGAAAGTTCCCATTCAATGAAAAAGAAATCCCCCTAAAGTTCAAAACACTACACAAGACTACAGAACGAAACGTAGATTGTTTCAGGACCTTGGACAGTAGAATGTACGCTGCAAATCTTATCTTTTCAGAAGCAAGCTCCTGGCGCACTTTAAATCTACATTTCATTAGACACAGTTTCATCGGTTTTTTTTTTTTTCCCAGACAAAGCAAAATAAAAAATGATGATTCAAAAGTAAAGCAAAGAAAATATTTCCAGGTGCTTACTCTCAACTTCTTATTAAAATAAATTTAGCAGAAAATTCATTTCCAAAAAATATTCTTATACATGAGGCAATTTGAATGTCAAATGAAACCTGAAGATGATTTAAAAGACAGTGACAAAAACTTCTGGGTCATATTCTGAAACTTGGATTCTAAGTCTGTATTTTCTTTCTTGTTTCCCCCACATGGATTTTCAGATAAAAAACCAACAACGGGCTTTTATAACTGATCATAGTTTTCTGTGAGTCACATTTTATAAGAAGGGGAACTCAGGGCTGCAAAGTATAGACTGTCTTCTCAGAGGCAGGAGAGCAAAAAGCTTCAAGGCACTGAGGAAAGAGTGTTCTGAGTCACAGTGGTAGGAATGCTACAGTTGGGTGCTAAGTGGCTCCTTTAGCTGCTTTGCTGAAATTTGGTAAGGTTCACTGTTTGGTTTTCAAAGTATAAGCAAACACTTTACAACATAGCTATGGAGAACTACAGATGAGCAGTATCCAAAGGAAAAAAGATGTTCAACCTCACTACCATCCAAGAAATGCAAATTCTCATTCTCTCCCTCTCTCTCCCTGTTTCTCTCCCTCTCTCTTTCTTTCTATTCAAGGTCAGAAGACGGTGAGCTTGTGGATTTCAGAGGACAACTTGCAAGAGTCAGGCCTGTCCTTCTGTTCTTTGGGTCCTGGGGACTGAACTAAGGTCATCAGGTTTGGTGTATCAGCCATCTTGACAGCCTTAATTGTCGTTTTTAAAAATGGAGATGGTAATTCATGCTGGATATACCTTAGAACGTTGGGTATATAAAATATAAATATATCCCTATCCCACCTGTATGATAATTGTATTTTTGTGTATATCCTTTCAGAGAACAAGTTTAAATTTCATAAATATGTGTTTGTATGACATGGTAGCCTGTTTTCACACTAATAATGAGAAGAAATCTGTATGCATGTTGTTACATATAAAGCTTCGTTATGATTTTCAGGCTTTGGGACATACTTCTAAATTGCCTTTCTTGTACCAATTTGCATTCCTTGCAGTGCATGAAAAGGCCCACTTCCCCACACCCCTGGAATTCTTCTTGAGAGATGAAAAATAACACCTTGTAGTTTAATTTGGAAGGTAGTGAGGTTGAGCATCATTTTTTCCTTTGGATACTGCTCATCTGTAGTTCTCCATAGCTGTGTCATTGAGTTAGAGAATGTATTTATTCTGGAATCAACGTGCTACCATTTCAAGGGCAGAACAATGAAGGGGCAATGATTAGATTTGTGAAGATTTTATTTTCACAGTTTTAATTACTCTGTCTGACTTCTGTGTGGAAAACAGGGCAGAGTGAGGCAAGGTTAGGAGCCAAGAAGACCAGTTACCATCATAGAAAACAGTAGAGAAAAGTAAAGTATTGAGATTGTCTGTGGAAAGAAGTAGAAAGATAAGATTTAAAATTTGGAATTCAAGATAATGGGACTATCTTATATGGCAAGGCAGAAAGGAAAAAAAAAATCTTGAATATCCACGCATTTAGTAATAGGGATAACTCTGACATATTTCTATAATACAAAATTTACAAATACAAAACTACATTCAGTTTCTGAATTTAAAATATTTTAATTGAAATATGTCACTGTCATGTGTTGGATGGTAGACTCCAAAAAGACTCCATGTCTTAATCCCTGGAACCTGTAAATATTTTCTTTGGAAAAGGAACGTTCGCATATGTAATTAAGACTCTTGAGATAAAGAGACCTTTCTTGGTCACCTGATGGACTGTAATCCAATGACAACACAATGGCTAATTTCTATCATCAACTTGATTAGATTAAGAAATAGCCAGGAAGAAGGCTGGGGAGATGGCTCAGTGGGTAAAGTGCTAGTTGCACCTGAGTTTGGATTCCTAGCAACCAAGTAAAAACACGGGTTCAGCAGTGCATACCTGTAATCCCAGTGCTGGGGAGGAGAGATGGGTGCGTCCCTGGGGTTTGCTGCCCAGCCACTTCATCTGAAATGCAGATATTCAGGTTGAGTGAGAAACCCTGTCTCATGAAATAAAGTGGAGGGCTCAGGAGATGGCTCAGTGCTTAAGAGTACTGGCTGCTCTTGCAGAGGACCAGGGTTCAATTCCCAGCACCCATATGGCAGCTAACAACTGTCTGTAACTCCAGGTCCGGAGAATCCAACACCCTCTTCTGATCCATGGGCACTGCTGCATGGGCGCACTTGCATGCAGGCAAAACACTCATACATATAAAAATAAATCAAAAAATGTTTAAATAATGTGGACAGTGATTGAGGAAGACAACTGATGACATCCTCTGGGCCGTGCACACACACACACACTCTAAAGAAAACACCATAGGCATTAATGATGCAGACTTTGGAGTATACCTGTGAGGATGTTTTCAGAGAAATTTAACTGAAAAGGAAAGACTCACACTGAATGTTACTGACACCATCCCATGACATAGTATTCCCCTAAAGGAGAAAACTAATTGAGTGCCATATTTTCTCCCTTTTCTCCACTTCTGGGTCCTCCACATGGACCAAGCCACTCCTTCAGCATCCTGTCTGAATGCTCTGGACCTCTCAAACCATGAGTCAAACTATGTCCTTCCTCCTGTAAGTTGCTTTTTGTTAGATATTTGGTAACAGTGACAAGAAAATAACTCATACAACAATTATCCTTGTAGGAATGAAGTACAGGGATACGGATAGAAGAGGGCACAGTATGCCCACAGAGGCAGAAACTGGGGTGATGCAGGCACAACAATACCAGTAGCCACCAGAATCTAGAAGCAGCAAAGAATGGATCCTTCCCTAGATCCCCTGGAGAAAGCCCAACTTTGCTGGATTCCAGATGCCACTCTTCTGGATTCACACTATAAACCATCCAGTAATGGTTTATAGTAATTTCTTATGACAGCCACAAAAACTTCTCAAGACCTAGTATAAAAACTTGCACAAATTCTGAGTGTATAGTCCAAAGAATTATCACAAGGTATTTATTACTTTTTCTCATTTAAAGAAATCTTCTTAAATTTTATTCGTATTGTGTGTGTGTGTGTGTGTGTGAGAGAGAGAGAGAGAGAGAGAGAGAGAGAGAGAGAGAGAAAGAGAGAGAGAATGTATATGGTAAATTTATGTGGCGTGTGTGTGCACATGAGTGCATGCAGAGACAAGAGGAAGACATCGCGTGCTCTGTTCTCTTACTCTCTGCCTTATTCCTTTGAGACAGGATTTCTCCCTGAACCTGGAGCCAGGCTGGAAATCCCAGTGATCTTGTCTTTGCCTCTTACAGCACTTGGGTACAGGCAAACGCAGCCATGCTGGATTTTTACATGGGTGGTGATGATTTGAACTCAGGTCCTCATGCTTGCACAGAAAGTACACTTACCTATTTGAGACATCTTCCCAACCCCTAAAGAAACCTGTTAACACTGGAAATTTTCACATATACAAAAGCAATATAATGATATGTGTGTACACGTTCATGTGTGCTCACATGTGTTGAATCAGAGCCCAATATCAAGTATCATCCTCAAATACTTCTCCACCTTTTTTGTAAGATATATTTACTTAATTTCAAGTGCATGAGTATTTTGTCTGCATGAATGTAAGTGTACCATGTGCATAATGCCTGTGGAGGCCTGAAGAAGGCATCAGATACACTGGAACTGAAGTCATAGATAGTTGTGAGCCACTGTATAAATGAGACCCAAACCTAGGTCCTCTGCAAGAGCAGCAAGTGCACTTAATAACTGAGCCATCTCTCCAACCCCTCCATCTTGGTTTTTAAGACAGGGTCTCTCACCTAACCTGAAGCTCACTGATTGCCAGGTTGACTGGGCAGAGAGTTCTGGGGTCCTCCTATCTCTGCCTCCCCAGCAATGGATTACAAGCATATACCGCTGAGCCTATCTATTTTTGAATAATATTGTGTTAATTCTTTGAAATGTTATATGATGGATTTTGATCATATTCACCTCTTCCCTCAGCTCCTCTCAGATCTACCTCCACTTCCCTGAACCCCAACTTGGTGTTCTTTTTTATTTCAAGTCCATAGAGCCTGGCCAGCCTACCAGAAAGAAAACTGACTCGCCTTCCAGAAGCTATCAGTTGCCAATAGCTTCTCAGCTAGGGCGGGACTTAGTGACCACCACCACCCTCCATGCTGGTATTTCATCTGGTGTGAGCTTGAGCAGGTCTTGAGCTTGCTGTCACAACAACTGAGCTCATATGTGCAGCTTCCCTGCTGTGTTCAGAAAATGGTTTCCTTGTAGTCATCCACTGCCTCTGGCTCTTACAATTTTTCCATCTCTCTTCCATGATGATCCTGCAGCACTTTTTTTACATGGATACTGGGTGTCTAAACTCAGGTCTTCACACTTGCAAGGCAAGCACTTTACCAAAGGAGCTACATCCCCAGCCCTAATACAATGAACTTTTGTGTAGCCAAAACCCATTTTTCAGAAATTGTCAACACATCGCTGGGTTAATTTCATCTCTTCTCCTTTTTATGACCCTCCTATTGCATTATTTTGAAGCTATTCCTAGTCATTGTATTATTCCATCCAAAAATACTTCAGAAAATACCCCTAAAAGATTTCTTTTATAACATAACAAAAATACCTAATGTCACCTAAAAATTAGCAGAATATCTTTAATAACATTAACTGTCTGATCAGCATTCCATTTTTCCCAGTAGTCTAGTGTGTCTTTATTCTGTTGGTTCATGTGAAACAGAAGCCTGCATCAGAACACTGAATTTAGCTCATATGTCCCTTAAGTCTTAATTCATGAGTTCTTCTCCTTCTTTTCTTTCTGCCTGTAGCTCTTCAGCTAGGGGTGGGGGGCTGTGAAATTTCTCATACCCCATGTTAGCATATCAGGTATGGCCTTTGTAGGTCTTATGCAGGCAAACCTACTGTTGAGAGTTCCTGGTTGCAACATTCCTAACATGTCCAGAAGGCACTGTCTCACAGAAATTGTCCCTGTCCTCGGGCCCTTATATTCTTCCCACCCCCCTTCCAAATGCTCCCTGAGTCTTGGGTGTAGGAGTTATATTACAGACATTCTATTTGGGGTCGGGCACATTGTATTCTCTGTAAGAGCCTTTGAAGGCTTCATAAAGAAGCTTCTTTAGTGAAAACTGCATTTATTAATGGACTTAGGATAAATATTTAGAAGGCAATTGGAAAATATATTAATTTAGCAACATGGTCTCTTAGTCACAGGTTCTTGGTTAGGTTTACAGTTCTAGGTGTCATTTCCTTCTAATTGAGCAGGCTTTTGGACCAATTAGACAACTGTTGTTTAACCCCCAAGATACAAGTGCCACAATTACACCACTTGGGGTATATAGCTGGCCTGGTCCTTGTTGGTGTTCTTAGGCTTTACAGATAGATAGGACTATTGATAAATTTTCTCCCTTGGCAGTTTTCATAGTAACAAAGCAAACTCTGAACATCTTGTGATTAGTTACTGTGTCTTCACCAAGAAAAAAATAGGTGATAGTTTATACACTGAAAACATCTTCTAAGCTAAGTGTTATTAAAGGATTTCAATTTGGTTAGAAGAAAAACATCTTTATACTTTGTGTTAGCTGTTTGCCTTTGTGACCAAACATCTGAGAAAAGGCACTTAAGAGATTTAGTTTGACTCATGGTTTCAGAGGTATCTTTCCATTGTGGTGGGAAGCGAGTGACACAGGTCTTCAGTAGCTTCAATGGTCATTTATTACACATTTGGCATATCATATAAAAATTGGGTCTAGAGAGTAGCTCATAGTTTGGAAGCCAGAACAGACAGAGTCTGTGTGGCTGGAATTCCTCTTTCCCCTTTATTATTCCATTTGAACCCCCAGCTTAGGGACTGGTGCTGCTTATACGCAGGATGGGTCTTCCCTATTTAGTTCATCCTCTCTAGAAAGGACCTCACAGACGTGTCTAGGGGTGCGCTTTACTAACTCCTGGACACTTCTCAATTTAGTCAAATTGACAAGATTAACAGGCAGTATGTTTTGACACTAAAAAGCAGTCTGCTTTGCTTGCATTTTAAAGCAGAACATGGGCTAGCAAGGTGAGAAGACAGCTCACACTACTCGTTACGCACAGCTTTCATTTTCATTTTGTTGTATTTTAAGTTAAATAAATTTACAAGCTTAGAATCATTTTAAATTTTAGTTAAAACTAATTACACTTTACTTCTTTTTATTTATTTTTTATTTTTGTATATGAGTGTTTTGCCTGAATGTATGTAAGTGCATCACATGCATACAATGCCCATGGAGGTCAGAAGAGGGCATCAGATACCCTGGACCTGGAGTTACAAACAGTTGTGATATGGGTGCCCAGTCCTCTGGGAGAACAGCCAGTGCTCCTAACCACTGAGATATCTCTCTAGCCCTTCAGTGATTTTTAATATTGAAAATTTTAATATTTTTAAAAACCTAAGGAACTTTTGGCAATTGATGGCTGCCGGGAGGGGGATAGGCAGTGTCCTACAGGGATGGGTCTCTTGGTGGGCCCAGTGGATGGACCCACACTGAAGGACATTTGGGGATACAAATCAGGTTTTATATTCCATTTCATGTATATACATATATGATAATACATTAAATTGGGTGGAAAGAGTGGAAGGATAGGGGAGGGGATCTAAGTAACATCAAACTATACTATATGAAAATGACAAAAATTCAATTAAAAATTTTAAATTATTAAAATAAACTATTTTAATTTTAAAGTAAAATTTAATATTAAATAGAATATACTATATAAATATGAAATCCAAGATCCATAGCTCTTTATGACAGAGATCCAGATAAAACATAATTCAAGTTACATACGTTTGCTTCTTCAGATGCACCCAATGATGGTGAAATCGAATGGAATACTCAGGAAGCTGTAAAATAAAGCTGACACATCATTCTAGAGCCATATTTATAAATCATCAATTTCTATACTCATCTATTATGAACATATCATGTAAGAACCCAGTGTGCAGTTTGCTCATAGACAGGATTGTATCTGAAGCCACCACGTGTCCCAACTTACTCTTTATGTTTCAGTGTGGCTTAATATGGAAGTATTTTTGAGGGAATAAGAACTATTTTACCTGGAAAATACCAATAGCAGCTGTTTTTGATAGGGTAAATGTCTTTTTTAGGACTCCACACAGAAACCAATGTGTGTGAAACAGAAATATGCATTTCAACTCAGTGATGCCTCAGGAAAATAATGGAGCTCCAGGGCATAGTGGTGCCTCTCTGGCTAGTCCTTTCCATAAGTGAAGCATTCTGGAAGGAAGAAGAATACAAGGCACCTCCCCTTCCCAAATCAATTCATCTTTATTTCTAGAAAACTCTTATTTTTTTAAATAGTGTTAATATAAATTCTCTCATCCCTCCCCGCCATCCCTTCAATCTTTCAGCAGCCATGTTTCTCTAATAACCTACCTGCATTCTTTGCTCCTTTCTCTAATTTTATCTCCTGCCTATCTCCTCCCCTCATGTGGTTCAGAATTCTTGAAAGAAGGAAAACAGGAGCCATCAGAATTCAACAGCAGACATAGAGGTAATGAAACGCTGATTTTCGAATCTTCGGGGGGCTTTTCAAAAAAGTTTCTAGCTACCAGTCCATGTTTAGTGGCCTAGATCTCCAGGGGCAGATCTCCCAAATTTGTATTTTTGTTATCCTCCCTAAACAATACTGATGGAGATAGGCAGGGTGGCACACACCTTTAATCCCAGCACTTGGGAGGCAGAGGCAGGTGAATCTCTATGAGATTGTTTCCAGCCTGATCTACAAAATGAGTTCCAGATCATCTGGGGCTACAAGGAGACCCTGTATTAAAATGACTCAAAAATTTGCCTATCATAAACCAAAATATTTAAAGTGATATGGACCATGAGAAAATGAGGTCACTCTTCAGTATACCAAAAGAGCAAAGGAGCTCATAACCAATAAAGGAAGGGTAGATGCCTAACAGAAAAGTGGATTCTGCTTTTTATTTTTTGTTTGATTTTGGAGACAGTCTCTCACTCCGTAGTTCAGGTTATCCTAACAGCCCAGGCTGGTTAGAACTCAAGTGAGCATCCTGCCTCACCTCTGGCATGCTTGGATAACAGGAGTGAGCCACCATGCCCAGGTCCAACAGAAAATTGGGTAAAAATTTTGAAAGCACACCGCTCAAAAGACACTATTGGAATGGCCAAAATATGAGCAGAAAAAAAAATATTCAATTTTATTAGTCTTCAAGGAAATAAAAATTAAAATTACTGCCTACCACTAGAAAATAACAACTATTGGGAAGCAGATGCAGCCAAATCAGGATTCTTATCCACTACTGAGAGTGCAAACTGACAATCATTTCAAAAGCAATTTTGTAGAATTGATTAATGTAGATATGTGAGACAGAAATGTCAGTCTTAGATCCATCCTCAAATGATATGATGAAGAATGTTCGTTAGAAGCCCAGTTTGTAGCAGCCCAAACCAAAAAGCAGCACAAACATCCATCAACAGTAGAATGGATCGAGACATTGAAGTATAATTGTGCATTTTTATATTCTGAAGCAGACTGAATCATTACAAACAACAATGCAAGTGAGTCTTACGGACATCCAATTCAATGAAAGAACCCATTATTCCATTTATATAAAAGTCCAGAACTGGATAAACCAATCTTTGCTTACCTTTGGAGAGAGATGGTGATTAGAAAGTGCAAAAATGAGAGAAGAGGGTGCCAGACTTCAGATCACAATGTTCAGTGTGTGGGTGAATGTAGCGTGAATTAAAAATGGGTGATGTTGGAAAGGCGGGAAGAGTTTTGTTCAGAAGAGCCCAGGGCCGCGCTATGAAAAGAGAGGCAAGCCTAAGACTGGACCAAATCTCTATGTCAGTTTGTGCCCAAGGTCACACTGTAGAAAAGGGAGGCAAGCCTAAGACTAGACCAAATCTCTACAGTAAGTTTTAGTGGAAGACAGGTCAGGCCACTGGATTCATTTACACAGATGCCAATAAGAATGCAGGCATCACCTAGGGATAGGCTACACTGATGGAGGATCTGCAGAATCCCCAAAATGCATCCCTGAAAAATAAATCCCTGATCTTCGCTGGGATTAAGGAGAAGGAAGAAAGAAAGGGTAAACCAAATAGCTTATCTTTAAAGGGCTATTCATGCGTATAGCCACCGCCTTACCTATTACAAAACAAATATCTCATGACTTTTAATATGTACTATGACTTAATACATACACCAGAATTCAGATCATGAATAACAGAATATTTTTGTTGAACATCCCCCATTTCAGGAAAATTGACTCATAGTAAGTGAATATGATCTTTTTGAAAAACAGCAATCAGGGGCTAGAGGGCTGGCTCAGCAGTTAAGAGCACTGGCTGTTCTTACAGAAGACCAGAGTTCAGGTCCCAGCACCCACATGGCAGCTAACAACCATCAGTAACTCCAGTTTCAGGGAATCCAATGCCCTCTGCTGTCATCTCCAGGTACTACATGATATGGGTGCACTTACACACATGCAGACATAGTACTCATACACATAAAATACATATAAATAATAAATAAATCAAAATTTTAAAATAGAAGTCACAGCTTAGCAAACTATCACTGTTTTCCCCTTAGTTTTAAGTTTTTTCAAAGCTTGGGGTCTTAGCTAGAGGAATAAGACAAGTAAAGGAGATAAAAGGGGATTTATTGTTATTTTTATTATGTGTATGCTTGTGTGTCTGTGTTTGGGTTCGTGCATATTAGTGCATTTACTCTTGAAGGCCAGAAGAGGGTGTCAAATCCCCTGGAGCTGGAGTAACAGACAATTTTGAGCCACTGGACATGGGTCCTGGGAACTGAACTCAAGTGCAAGAGCAGCACAAGCTCTCAACTGCTCAGCCATTTCTCTGGCACCACTGCTTTCCCTTCCTAAAGATATGATCGGACGTCATTAGTAATGTTCAATTTTTCACAAAGGTAGGGAATGCCACCCCAAAACCTATTGCAGATTGGTTTTATATGTGGATTTATACAACTGGTTATATGAATGTGTTTAAACACTGGGAAGATTACCTTCACTCTCAAAACCAAGCAAAAGACTCACCTGTGTTTCAAATTGTGTTCACTGGCCTGTTACAGGGAGTGCTTAAAGATAAGGAAGCAATTTTCCATATTGTTCTTGACTCTGCCAATTTAATTAGAATTCCCTACCTTTTCTACAGAAAGGCATTTAATGTGGTTTATGTATAATATCAAATAATGAATACTAACACTTTTTAAAAAGTGCAAAAGCAGGGCTTGGTTATAGACCATTTCTTTGTTGTGGGTGCTGGTTACACAGTGTGTTACATTGGAGATAACTGAGCCACTCAGAATTTGAATGGATTTCTTTAAATGTGCATTACACTTTCAAGGTTTAAAATAAGAAAGGAAGAAATGAGCTACGTCTTCCACCTGTCATTTTCTTCCATCATCAGTTCTCCAGCTGTTTTATTAAACTGCCTTTCAGTGTTAAAATACTTGCTCTGTTTTAACAAGTGGTGGGTGGTTGATACAATTTCCTGATAAATGGTTTATATAGGATTTTGAGATGTGCAATATAAATGTCAGTTTTAAGCAGTTTGGGTTGTGCACAATCTTTTTTCTCATAGGGATCACATTATTAACTCAGAGTATTTTTAACTGTCTAGGGGAACAAAAGGCAGTGCTTCTATTCAGTTTTATCTACGCTGCAGAGCACTCAGAAGTAGTCCCAGATCCAAGCTACAAATTATATCATGGTTGATTCCTATGAACATCACAATTAGAGTCACTGATTTAAGACAAGAATCAAATATAGCATCCATGGTTGGTCCTGAAATCATTTTTGGTTTAGTTGTGGGGAAGGGATATTTTATTTATTATTTTCATTTTTATGTGCATGAGTGTATTGCCTGCAGAAGTGTACCATACAATGCCTGCAGAAGTCAAAAGAGGGAGTCAATCCCCTGGAATTGGAGTTATAGATGGTGGTTAGCTACCATGTGGGTGCTGGGAACTGAACTCAGGTCCTCTGCAAGAGCAGCCAGTGCTTTTAACCACTGAACCATCTCTCCAGTCCCCTGAAATCATTTGTGATATAATGAAGCAATTCTGAGACTTGTGATAGTTACACCAAATCTGTTTTCCATTAGTGACCTAAACTTTGTAGATGTAAAACAATCAATGGTTAGGTTTAAATTTGTAAAAAAATCTACATTTGGAGTTTCAAACTCCAGCTTCTTCTGTGTGAGCTCTCAAGTCTGATCCATCCTTAACTCTCCTTCCCCTGTAAATAAATGTTGTTCATCAAAGTAGGTAGAGGCTGGACTAGCACTCTAGCACATAGCACTCTGCTGTTTAGAATAATGAAGTTCACGGCCCATGCAAAGACATGAAAAATCCAAAAGAACATAAAAATTTTTAAGTTATGAACTGATGTATCAATGGGGCAGACTTTCATGAAAAGACAAAAGAACAGAGGGACACAAAGCGGTAAATTGTTTTATTCTAAGGTCTTATTAAAGAGTAAGAAGCAGGTTGACATCAGTGTCACTGGATGACAAACAGCAGGAAAATCAAAAGGAATTTTCTAAGCTGTCTAATTGAAAATAATAATCACTATCTTTTGAAAGTTGTTATATTTTATCATTGTTTATATACTAGGAAGACTCTCGTTTTATTAAAAGAATTCTTAGGGCATTGGGGTTTTTTTGAGGGTTTTTTTTTTTTGAGATTTCTCAGAATCATAGATTAACTTTGTTGTTGTTGTTGTTGTTGTTGTTTTGTGACAGGGTCTCCCTAGCCCCAGCTGGCCTGAAGCTCCATAGCACCAAAAAGAAAAGAAAGAAAGAAGAAAGGAAGGAAAGAAGGAAGGAAGGAAGGAAGAAAGGAAGGAAGGAAGGAAGGAAGGAAGGAAGGAAGGAAGGAAGGAAGGAAGGAAGGAAGGACATAGCAAGCTCCTAAGACACTAAAAGCATGTGCAGGACCTGTATGAGGACCCTTGCACACAGGATGAATATTTTCTGAATCATAGGTGCTTCTGTATTGATCTCAAAATTCTGAACTCAGGACTTGGCAAATAAGAAAGAAAATAACTGGAGAGTCAAGGTGGTGGTAGCATGCCTGTGGATGCCAGGGCAATTATGGAGGCTCTAGAAGCAAGGACTTAAATCATAACTCGAGTGACATGTCACATCACTTGTCTCCCTGGCCATGGGGAAGATGCAAAAACAGCAGACACCAAGCAAACCAACTGGACCCTCGACCATGAAAAAGAAAACACTCAGACCTGACAGCTTGCCCCCAGCCTGGATGGGGAAGCACTCCACGGTGTTTCACCCCAGTGTACCTCCTGTCAGGGGCTGAGTCTGTGAGCAGCCACCACACAGCACACCCATGGTCGACCTGGCCTTCGTCATCATCTAGTGGCCATCAAGACCTTCTGCGGTTGTCAGCAGCAATAGAAGCCTGAGAATTCTACAGATTTCAGAAAATAAGCTAGAGGACACTGGTGTAAAGCTGTTGTGTGAAGCTGTGAAACATCCCAAACATCACTCAGAGAATCTTGAGTTGGAAGCCTGTGAGCTAACTCCTTCCTGTTGTAAGGACCTAGCTTCTGCTTTTACCACAGTAAAACCCTGAGGGGAATCCACTGTTGGAGAATGTCTTGATCCACAGTTGGGTAATTGTGCTGAGTGAGGCCCTGAAACAAAGTATAACCTTCATGTGCTCAGGCTGGGAATAACTGACTTTGATGAAGAAACCCAAGCATTTCTGTTCACTATTGAAGAGAGAAATCTCTGCTTGACATTCCTAAAGCAGTGTATAAAAGAAACAGAAACAAGTGTGAAACTTCCATTCCAAGAAACCTTGGTATATTCTGACCAAAACCACACACATGGAAAGAGTGGGCCCTTGCTTTGGCCCATCTGTGTACATGAGTTATATAGATTACCAGCATTCTAATGAGATATGATTTCTCTGGTAGCCTGTTCAACTGTGTTGTATAAAATGTATGGAGTTTTTCATTTGTAAATTAAATGGGAGATGGGGGTCTATATATGTATGGAATTCTTATTGATTTTTTAAAAAGAAAGAAAGAAGAGATTTTCATGACCTCTAACCCCAGGACAACTTAAAAGAATTTCTCCACCATTCATGTTTTCATAATGGTTTTATTTGAAGAAATAATTTAAAGATTTAAAAATAAGATGTAAGTATCAGGTCTTATGTTGAGGTCCTTGATCCATTTGGAGTTGAGGTTTGCACAGAGTGACAGTAGAAGTCTAATTTCATTCTTCTACACTTGGCTGTCCGGTTTGACCAGCATCATTTATTAACAAGCACTGTCTTTTGTCCAACATGTATTTTGTTCCTTTGTCAAAAATCAGGTGAGTGTAAGTGCATGGACTTAAATTTGGGTTCCTAATTCTATTCCACTGATCAATGTGTCTGTTTTCACTCCAGTACCATGCTGTTTTTATTACTGTAACTCTGTAGTATAATTTGAAATTGGTAATGATGATGCCTCCACCATTTCTTTTATTGTTCAGGATTGTTTTAGCTATACAGGAACTTTGTGTTTCCATATGAAATTTGAGAATTTTTTTTCAATTTCTGTGAAGAATTATGTTGGAATTTTCATGGGAATTGGATTGAATCTGTACATTGATTTGGCTAGGATGGTCATTTTTACAATATTAATCCTACCAATCTATGAGCATAGGAGGTCTTTCCATCCTCTAATATCTTCTTCAGTTTCTTTCTTCAATGTCTTAAAGTTTTTATTCTGCATGTCCTTTACTTCCTTGCTTAGATTATTCCAAGCTATTTTATGGTTTTTGAGCTATCGTGAATGGGGTCATTTCCCTAACTTCTTTCTCAGTATGTTTGTTGTTGGTACATAAGAAGACTACTGTTTTGTGCATTAATTTTACATCCTGTCACTTTGCTGAATGTATAGGCATTTTCTGGTGGAGTCTTGGGGTTTTCTTATGTGTATAATCATATTATCTGCAAATAAGGATTCTTTGACTTCTTCCTTTCCAATTTGTATCTCCTTTATATCCTTCATTTGTCTTAGTGCCCTAGCTAGACTTCAAGAACAATGTTGAACAGGTATGAAGAAAGTGGACATCCTTGTCTTGCTCCTGATTTTAATTGGAATGCTTTGAGTTTCTCTCCATTTAGTATGAAGTTGGCTGTGGCCTTACGGTATGTTGAGATATGTCCCTGGATCCCTAGATTCTCCATGACTTTTATCATGGAGAGGGGGAAGAGGGTCTGAATATGATCAAAATACATTCTAGGAAAGTCTCAAATCAATAAAAACTTAAATGAGATATAAAATAAGCACACAAACTAGATAGTACATCAAGTCCAAATACCCTTGATACTAAAAGATTTGCAACTGAGGAAACTGAGAGTCTGGCAGGTGAACTAACTTGCCTTAAGTCCTGAAACTAGTCAAAGGCTTGGACTACAGCTGAAATCTTTTCCTCTGCTCCTGGTCTTGAATGGATTTTCAAAACTGTCCAGCAAGAACCTCTGCAGGGTCAAAGAGAGAGAAGTTGGACATCTTGAGTCTGCAACAATTGCATGCTTATCTATAGAACCTCTCTAGGTTCTTATGCCTTCAGTGGTTAAATCTCTTGATTACAGAGATCATCTGAATTTTAATAAGGCATGGCGTGACACATGAAGTAATATGGATAATAGAATCAAAGATAACCCACTAAGAGTCTACCTCCTGTTTATTTCAAAGTGCTATTTGCAAATGGAAAAAGGAAATTACCAGCTAAAAACCTTAAATTAGTTACAATCTGGAATCCTTCAACAGAGCAAGGCTTCCATGAGAACCGACTAGCTGATTTTAAAGCAAACATAATCCTCTTTAAATATGTTTTTCAGTGAGTTTTTTTAATTAGATCAATTTACAAATGTCTTTGTAATTAGACACTGGATCTTTAAATTTTGTCAATACCAGTTTATTTTTTAAAGAAATCTATTATGGCTAATTTCTTTACCTGATGTAGTAGCCAGAGGATTAATTAAAGATTGGGATCTCCATTTTCAGCTGCTACTATAGGCAGGCTCCCATTCAATCTAAAAATAGCCCTGCTATTTGCACCATTTTTAACCCTGTAAAGAGAGACTCATGCCTATTCAGATAAAGGATAAGCTTAAATAGCTCATCCTCAGTCAAAACCATGGCAACAAGTACATAATACACATTCAGTATCTTAGCCAGTAGTCCTTAGGATTCTTTAATCATAAAGCAGGAAATCTGTTTTGTTCAGATGTCACATAAGGGTAGAGTCATATTACAGGACACTCAACCATTTTACTTAGAAAAGAAGATAGATTTATGATAGTATAAGTATTACAATTAAAGATCAGCAAAGAAATCTTATGACTTATTTGCTTATTTATTTATTTATTTATGCACTACCTATTTCATGAAAGATTTGAGGGGCCTTAGAACCTTGAAAGGAATGATAAGGAAAATGGGAACTGTTAAGGTGTGGACTTTCTGCAGTCATGACTTATAAACAACCATTTTTAACAGCCAGGCTAGATAATAAAAATAAAATAAGATTCTGCACAGTGGCAGTGTCCAAGTAAAAATGCTAAATCGAGAAGCATGAAAGCATTTTAGTTTTCCTTAGGCTTCAAATAAAAAATAACCTTATGCATTTTTCTGACTACAAAATCAACATATGCCAAATAGATAATCCATACATTTATACATTTTTAAAGCATACAGAAAAGGAATAATCATCTACAGGCAACTGTTAAAATGATGTACCATCAGTCTAGCATACTTTGGTACATACAACATATTCCCTGTAAAACCGTTACATACAGAAGATTATGTTCTACATAATGTCTATCTACTCAGCTCACCTTGACTAGCTTAACATTCAATTAAGAGGGATTTGTCATATATTCTTGTGCTGCATAGTTTTAGCTGTCAACTTGACACATCTGGGTTAAGGGAGCCTCAATTGGAAAATTGCCTCCATTGGACTGGTCTGTGGCCATGTCTGTTGGGGTATCTTCTTGATTGGTGAGTGATGTGAGACAGCCCAGCCCACTGTGGGTGGTGCCACCCCTGGGTAAGTTGCTCTTTATTGTATAAGAAAGCAAGCTGAGCATGGGCCAGGGAAACGAGCCTGTAAGCTGTGTTCCTCCATGGCCTCTGCTTCAGCTCCCACCTCCAGGTTCCTGCCCTGAGTTCCTACCTTGAGCTCCCTCAGTGATGAATTGTGACCTGGTAGATGTAAGCCAAATAAACCCTTTCCTCTCCAAGTTGATACTGATCAGAGTGTTTTTATCACAGCAACTGGAAGCAAACTAGGACAGAAATTGGTACCAGGAGTGGAGTATTGCTGTGACAGACCTGACCTTGGTGTTTTAGGGAGGATTATAGAAATGTTTGGAACTTTGGTCTAGAAAAGTCATTGAATGCTTAGAGATTGTTGCTGTGGAGCTTGGAATAGTTATGCTGAAAGAATTATACATAATGGAGACCTGGTTTGTGAAGCTTCAATGAGAAACGGAGACTACCAGGGCTATTTGTATAATATTTTGAATTGTGAATCTATGGGTTCTAGTTGGCTGGAGCTGAAGAATCAATATGATTAAGAAGAGGTCAGAATCTGAAGTAAAATCTTTGTTTTACTGGGACAATTAATACTGGTTAACTGGTGTTGAAATATCAGCTGTGAGTAACAAGAGACCAGCATCATCAAGGTAAAATCTGTGAGGTATTTCCTCAAGGTCAGCACACAGAAGCTGTGGTCCAGTGGGAGCGCAAGCCTCCATCTCAATCAGAAAGCAGGACTCAGTAATTCATAAGAGTCTCCTTCATGGTTCCAGTGTTGAAAGCATGAAGGGGTCACAGAGAGCATCTGGGGCTTAGCATCCTGAGAGGCCAGGAAGGGCCACTGGTGAAAGTATAGTCTTGCTTGCAGTGAAGAACCCCAGGATTGCAGGAGTCATGGGGAGAATCTGAGGCTTTGCATCTGAGAGGCCAGAATAGCCCATTGGTGAAGGTGCAGCCTCAGTTTCAATGGAGCTTTTTAAAGACGTCATGACCAAGGGATGACCACCAAGGACAGCAGCAGGTGTGGAATGGAGCCAGCCTGGGTCTCCAAGATAAACTGTGTGTGCCAGAGAAGTAGAGTTGCTGAAACCATTTGGAGCCCAGAAGATGATGAGTAAGTCCCAGATGTCCAGCCTTGAGTTACTTTGCTGGCTAAGGTTTTGCTTAAGTGTGCCTGATTCTTCCCTTGAGATAAAACAGTACTTAACTTGTTTTAAATTTTATAGGAGCTCAGAGTTGAGAGACTTTTAAAAGAGACTTTGAACTTTTAAGTGTTTGAGTTTTTTAAGGACTGTGGGACTTTTAAAGTTGTACTGTTTTATGTTGTGATATTAGCATCATACCTTGGGGATAAGAACTGAAAAGCTTGTGGTTTAATACTGATATGTTTGTGTGCCAAGTCAACAAGGAGTCAATTGTGCTGGATAACTTTAGTTGTCAATGTGTCATACCTGGGTTGAGGGAGCCACCAATTGGAGAATTGCCCCCATTGGACTGGTCCGTAGCCTTGTCTGTTGCAGTAGTTTCTAGATTGTTGAGTGATGTGGGAAGGTCCAACCGACTGTGGGCGGCACCACCCCTGGGTAAGTTGTTCTTTATTGTAAAAGAAAACAGGCTGAGCACGGGCCAGGGGAGCAAGCCAGTAAGCCAGTAAGCGGCATTCTTCCATGGCCTGTGCTCCAGCTCCTGCCTCCAGGTTCCTGCCCTGAGTTCCTACCTTGGACTCCCTCAGCGATGAACTGTGACCTGGTAGGTGTAAGCCAAATAGACCCTTTCCTCCACAAATTGGTTTTGGTCAGAGTGTTTTTATCATAGCAATTGGAAGCAAACTAGAACAGTTCTATTACATGTAATAATTTATTTAACCCCCTAGTTAGGAGTATCTAGGGTGTTTCTAGAATTTTGCTGCTATGAGCAATGTTACAATCAAGATTATTTTACATATATTATTGTGCAATTCGTCAATTATCTCTATACATCAAAGTCCTAAATGTCTGGTAGAGTCTTTAAGATCCTTCATGTACAGAATCATATAGTCTGAAAACAAAGGTGCTTTGACTTCTTCCTTTCCAATTTGTATCCCCGTTATCACCTTCATTTATCTTGTTGCTCCAGCTGAGACTGTAAATGCTATACTGAACAGGAATGAAGAGTAGATACCCCTATGCTGTTACTGATTTAAATAGGAATGCTTTCAGTTTTCTCCATTTAGTATGATGTCGGCTATGGGCTTGTGATATATTGCCTCCATTATGTTGAGATATGTCCTCTGTATGCTTTGGTTCTCCATGACTTTTATCATGAATGGGTGTTGGATTTTGTCAAGGGCTTTCCTGCATCTGATGAGATGATCGTGTAGTTTCTGTCCTTGAGTCTATTTATGTGGTAGATTGCATTTATTCATTTATGCATGTTGAACTAGGTCTGTATCCCTGGGTTGAAGCCAACTTGATCATGGTAGATGATCTTTTCTTTGTTCTTGCATTCAGTTTGTATTTTATTGAGAATTTTTGCATCTGTGATCATCAGAGAAATTAGTCTATAATTTTCTTTTCTGTTGGGTCTTTGCCTATTTGGGTACTAGAGTAATAATGGCTTCATAGAAGGCATTTGGAAGTGTTCCTTCATTTTCTGTTTTACAGAATAATTTGAGGAGTATTCATATTAGTTCTTCTTTGAAAAATGAAAATGCAAAGAAAGAGGGAATGTGTATTTAAATTTTTGGTCCCTCTCATCTGAACTGCACCCTATAAAGGTTGAGCCAATTTCTATATCTGCAAAGTAAGCAGGAGCAAGGCTTCTCTACATCTGCAGCATGTTGTTTCTCTCAATCACTTTTTAGTCCTTTTCCATCTAATCAATAAAATGTCCTTACATTTTGATAGCAGTAGATTTACCCCTACAAATTCCGAACTCCATGAAAAGAAGTATAATTAAGTTCATTGAGATAACTTACCTAGATGATTTGAAAATGTCTTCAGTTGGGACATTTTCCAGTTCTACAAAGTGTTCTTAATTCACTTTTCTATAAAGTATTGATGATAAGCAAGATCTCAGGGGAAAAGAAGCTAAATTTGAGCCTCTAATGTATATAAAAACAACCTTTTGAGATAACTGATTTTATTCTCCTTTTCTAGTGGAAAAACATAGAACTCAAAGGAGTTTCAGTGTAGAATCAGAATGGGTTAGTCTAAGAAGCTCAGTTTTTGTTTTTGTTTTTTCTCGTCATACTATGATGAATCCCATTGGGATTCACTTGCTCTTTAGGAACATACAGTCTACTCTGAAGCAGGCTTTGAGTTTCAGGAAAGACCATGCTCATATAAAAAAGAATTCCAACTGCATCTTCTGACTCCGATAGTCAGGTCCTCTTCTTCCTTCATCCACCTCACCATAGCCACCAACATGTGATACCACCTGTGATGGTTAATCCTGATTGCCAACTTGATGGGACTTAGAATCACCTAGGGGACACACCTGGGCATATCTATGAGGATATTTCCCAAGGTATTAATTGAGGAAGGAAGACCCATCCTAAGGGTAGGTGACAGTATCCCATGGGCTGGAGTTCCAGACAGAATTAAAAAAGAGAAGGGGAGTGGAGCACCAGCATTTATCCCTCTCTGACCGAGAAATCACTGTGGCCAGCCGCTCATGCTTTCCCCTCCATGATGGACCAGTCCTCTGAACTCTGAGCCAAAACTAATCACTAATCCTTCTTGATTTAAGTTGTGTGGTTTTTTTTTGTTGTTGTTGTTGTTGTTTTTTGGTCAGGCAATGACATTGTGTCAAGGCAATGAGAAATGTAACTAATAAACTACCTCAGCATTCAACCTGCCTGCTTCCATAACTGGGAAGGGGAAATTTTTCTTACTGTACACAAAGCAGGGCCTATGTACTAATCACTCAACACTAGCCAGATAGCTAGAAAGCTCTGAGCCTCCAAACTGGACATACCGCAGAACTGGCAACCCCCTTCCTGTGCCAGATCTGACCAGATTAGAGTAAACCCCAAGAAACATGACACTCAGCTCCAGGATACAACCAAAGTCAAGGGCACTTTCCAACTTATTCTTTTACCCTTCTATGTATCTGATTAAATTATTAATTTAGAAAGAGAGAGAGAGAGAGAGTAAATGAGTGTGTGTGTGTGTGTGTGTGGGCAGGTCGGAGGACAACTTTCCAGAGTTCTCTCCTTCTACTATATTGGTCTCAGAAATCAGAATCCAGGTGGTCAGACTTGGCAGCAAGTGTCTTGACCCACTGAGCCATTTCATCAGCCCTAATGAAATTATTATTACATTTTTCACCTTAGTCTTTTTCTCTAGCCCTTTGATGTTTTGAGTGTCTTTGCACTTCATGGAGATAGTTGTCATCATTATTATTTTCACTAATCACAACATATCTAGGCTGCTGTAACAAGCTATCATATACTGAGCAGCTAATCAGTAACAGTTTATTTCTCACAGGTCTGAAGGCTGAGATGTTCAACAGCAAGGTGTTGGCAAATACTGTGGCCAAGGAGGGCTCACTTCTTAGTTTATAGACAGAAGCAGACTGCTCACTTTTGCTACACATACTGAGGGGCATCTTTGGGGCCTCTGTTATAAAGGCACTTAATCCCATTCATGAAGGCTCTGTCCTCATGGATTTTAGGATTTAATATATGAATTTTGGAGGGAACTGAAATATTTCATTTTTATGTACATGAGTATTTTTCCCATGAAGTCCAAAGAGGGCATTGGAGTCCTCAGAACTGAGTTATAGATGGTTGTTAGCCATCATGTAGATGCTGGGAATTGAGCCCAGGCCCTCTGGAGGAGCAACCAGTGCTCTTAACCACTGAGCCACCTCTTCAGTCCCAAAACAGGAATATTTAGACCATACCAATGAGTCATCTACATTTTCAGTAGTTCAATGTTACATTAAGAGGTAATGTTTTGCTGTGGGGGTATGATTTGCCTTTAATCATAGCACTGGGGAGGAGGGGCAAGTGGATCTCTGTGAGTTCAAAGCCAGTCTGGTCTACATAGCAAGTTCCAGGTCAGCTGGGGCTACAGGAAGACCTTGTCTCAAAACCTACAGAAGTTTAGCTACTACATTCTGAGAGCTTGCATACTGTATAAGAAAAACTCAGGACCAAGAAGTTACTGAGTTCTGACTGGCTATATTTACTTATTATTTAATTGGTCCAACTGTTGATATTGAAGTATGTCTGTGATAATCTTGGAATCTGTGATTCCACATACCCACTCTTGCATAGAAGTTATTTAATTCATCTAATATTTCTCATGGAATAAAATTGCTTTTCAATTTAATTTTGTAAATATATGACAAGCTATAATTCAATGGTTTCTACAGTTAAAATATCCTTGAAAAACAGTAAGAGAAACACATTTATGTTGTAAAATTTATGAATCTAAATCTCGCTTGGGAAATAAAAGCCGGCCACAGTTCCTTCCAGTGATTCTGTACTCCTGTGCTTTGACTAGGCCGGGAATATATTGATTTCAGTAAATGCCTGTGGGTTTTCCAGGCCCTGGGATATAACAAGTCCTAGACTGTGGCCTACCTCCCTTCAAGTTTAGCTTCTGTGTGAAATAAAACTGCTCTTGAGTTGCAATCACAGCCTGTAGACTCACTCTTCTTCCTAATTTTCCATCCCTTTTATTCGAAGCAAATGTGTTATTACTCAGCAACAAAGGGTCTGACAAGAACCTGCAGTGCTCAGTTCTATAGAATGACATAAAAGCAGGAAATAGTGAATGCTAAGTGTGTTCTGGCTTGATTTGGTTTAGAGAGATCACTTCCAAGAAACACTTAGGATCGGCACTTGAGATATTAGAGACGTGTCCTGACAGCTGGGCTTTATTGGCACAAGTGCAGCTTTGTTCTGTTTTTGCCCGTTTATTACCATGCATTTGTCACCAGTAATTTGCTCGTGTAGAGGGCAAAGCAGATGACACAATAGAGCATCAGAAAAGAGGTGAGGAGATGCTCTCTGATAATGTTAAGTGGAAGGACTGGCTGTGGCTGTCAGGAATTCTATTTTTAGTCACTGTTGCTATGTTGATGTCTAGAGCGTAAAGTTCAGCCTGTTCCTATAAATGATGTCTTGTTTTGGCATCGATGTCTACGATTACTTAACGCATAGCCTCTTCCTCGTATGCACATAGCTAGAGTCTATATCCCAGTCTCCCTTGAGGTTACAGTTTATGGAATGTGACCAGAGCAACATGGAGCACCTACAGGCCGGGCCCACGTAAACCTCCACGGCAATCCTCACTTTCACTCCCATCATGCACTAGCTGGATGTCCATGCCCAGGTAGCCACAAGGACTGTGAAGCCTCCATGAGTCAGATCTTTCAAACACTCTGTGGAGCTCAGTTGGACCATAGCACCACCTTGTTAATTGGAATTTACCTGCAAAAAACTACTGCTAATGAAATGTGGCAAGAATATGGTGAGGACTGTTAGAGCAACTAGCTTTCACTAACTCTGATAGCATTTAGGATCCCAGGAAAAAGTGGGATGCTGGTCCCTCTGAATATGCCTGCTCTGGAAGCCTTCCTGATCATCTTTTGGATCTCCCTCTGCCTACTTCTAATACCTCACCCAGAGCTGGGAAATTATGGGGAAGCACACACTAACACCTCGATGACTTTGGAAAAGAGAATATGGAGACAGTGAAGAACAGAAAGATGCTTGAGAACTGACAATTGTCCCAACTGACAATGTTTGAAGAGCATGCTACCCAAGTGCATCCATTCTACGGGGTGTTGGGAATCTGAAGATAGAAAGCTCCATCTTGTGAACTAAGACAAAGACAAACGAAAGAACATAGTTCTATTCCTTGACAAGCTTTCAAACTACTTGGGGAAACATGGCTTAAAAGACAGCCAACTAAAGAAAGAAGATAAGTGTGGTTAGACAGGATGAGAGGAAAGACGAGATATATCACTTATATGACTTACAGAAAATCAAGCACTCTGTACTTCAGTTTACCTCATCTTTAAACATGCATAACATCTGAGGAACAGATCAGTTTTTAAATTTTATTTTGAAATAATTTTAAATTTATTTGAGGCCTGAAAAGAACATTTATAAATTATATAGCCATTGTGTGCCTGTTCTGGGTAGCTTTCTACTGCTGTGATAAAATACTGTGATCAAAACCAACTTGGGGAAAAAGGGGTTTATTTCAGCTTACAGCTCCCAGGCCACAATTCATCATTGAGAGAATTCAGGACAGGAACTCAGGGCAGGAACCCAGAGGTAGGCACTGATGCACAGACCATGGAAGAACACTGCTTACTAGCTTGCTTCTCTGCCTCCTCAGTCTTTTTTCTTATACAACCCATGACCACCTGCCCAGGGATGGCATTGCCCAGACTGGGCCCTCCCAGATCACTCAACAATCAAGAAAATGTCTCAAAGACATGGCCACATGTCAAATGATAGAGGTAATTCCCTGATTGGGTTCCCTCTTTTTTCAGTGTGTCAAGTTGACAACTAAAGCTATTAAGCACAGTATCAACCTAGGGAAACAGTTCAGTACAAAGAACTAAATGACAGACTTTAATAGGATTTCTCAATTCTATCCACTCATGAACTTTCCCAGTCCCAGAACAGAATCCAGGAATACCACCTTCCATTTAGTCTTCCTATTTCCTTAGTCTCCTCTAATTCTTTGACAATGTCTTTGTAGCTTCTATATTTTGTGGTCTCACCACTTTGAAAAATACTGGTTATATATGTTATAGGTTGCTCTGAATTTGGATTTGTCTAATATTTTCTCCTAGCTGGATTGAGGCTACAGATTTCAGAAAAGATTATTAGAAAGGTAAATTGTCCTTTATGTGACATCATATCAAGAAAAGGTACATTATTTCAACATGACTTTTGATCACAGAGAATTCTGTTTGATTTCTGGGTTAATTTTCTCTCTCTATCTCTCTCTCTCTCTCTCATAGCCTCATAGCTCAGGCTGTATAATGAAGAATAACCTTGAATTTCTAATCCTCCTCAACCAAGACACCATGCCTGATCTATGCAGTGGTAGGAATTAAATGCAGGGTTTTGTGCATGCTTCGTAAGTACTCTATCAACTGAATTACATCCATAACACTCTGGAGTAAGGTTCTGTTTTCAAGATTTCTTTCTTTCTCCATTGTAAAATTATTATCTTTCCCATTCCTTAATCTATTCAATACGAGTATGTCATGTTAATGTACTCTACTGAGCTCTATATTCAGCTCACTTGGCTACTCAAAATAACCAGGTTACTTTGTTATTGCTTAGTTTCAAAAGTTCTTTATAATTCTACATAAAAGACTTTTGTCAGAGATGTGATTTGAAAATATTTTCCAAGTCTGTAGCTTTTCAGTCTCTTGAAAGTGATGATGATGATTTTAATTTTAATAAATTTCAGGCTATCTTTTTTTTCATTTAAGAACTATTCTTTCAGAGAAGATGAAGATAATTTTTCCTATGTTTTCTTCTGGAAATTCTATTTTGAGGTTTAGACCTGTAATCTTTTAAGTTAATCTTTACATAAGGTATGGGATATGTAGGCCTAGTTTAATTTTACATATGAATATCAAATTGTTCCAGCATCATTACATGAAGGTGATTTTTTTCCTAAATAGAATTAACTTTGGAATTCTATCCAAGGCATTGATTATATTTGTGTGGAGCCTGCGTATAGACACTCTCTTCTGTTGATTTCATCTATCCTATTCTTTCACCAGTTCCACCTTAATTATGGTGGCTTAGAGTAAGTTGTGAAATGAAATAGTATGGAACTTTCAAACTTGCTCTTTTTGTCTGTTTTATTTTATTGAGTTTTGTGCATTTTATATACTATATTTTGATCATATGTAGATCCCCTCTCCTCTCTGCACACCTCCTTACCACCCCCGACTCGATTTTGTGTATTCTATTATATGCTGAGTCAAATTTGTGTCCCTAAATGCCCTTGAGTGGCGTTATTACAGAGACCCACAACTGTCCATCATGCAGAAAATAAGAGCATGCAGGGCACTTAGCCCGAATAGGACACCTATATCAAACCTCTGCCTCCTAAAGCTCAGGGATCATTCAGAAGGTAAGGTAGAAAAAGGTGATGGATGACCACAAAGAAACGGAGTTTTCCAACTTTGTTCTTTTTACACAATTGTTTTGACGATTTTAGTTTCTTCACATCGCCATATAAATTTCAGATTCAGCTTACTGACTTCTGCAAAGAAGCACCTAGTTGGGTCTTGTTTGTTATCCAAGCTGACAATCTCTGCCTTTCAATTAGTATTTGGGCCACTTACATGTAAAGTGCATTACAATCTGCCTTCTTGAGCTAGATGTAGGGAGCAACCTATAATTCCAACATTTGTGACATGGATGTGGGAGGAGCAGAAGTTGCAGGCCAGCCTGGGAAGCAAGAGAGGAAGACCCGAATCACTACCGTGTTCTGACTGCGTCTTTCCTTATTTGTTCTCTTTTCCCTTTGTCTCTTTTCCTCCTTCATTTCCTGTTTCCTTACAAATTCGTTGAGTATTTCTTAGAGTTCTCTTTGGTGTTCTCTATAGATTCATGATTTATACAAGTCCTAAGAAATGTTTCCTTGGTTTCTCTCCGTTTGTAATATATATGTTCCATTGGAGTCTGTGCAACGGTATTACACTACAGAGTAATGAACTTATCACAGTCCACCTCTGTGTTTTGCAACTCTGTTGCCTATGAGGATGGAGGGGTGTGAAAAAAATACCACTGTCTAAGCCAACCCACAGCCAATTCAATCAGAATGTCTAGGAAGGAGGGTCCACAAGTTCCACAGGAAACTCTTAGAAAGCAGACAGTTTGGACCCAAACTTCTTTAGATCATGCTACCAAGCGTGGGCTGAGGTGCATCATAAAATGAAACAGTCTGAGATTCTGGATGCATTTATTTCTTGCATGTGTAAAAATTCTTGTATGTGTGTGCATGTTTGTGTGTGACATGTATAGGTACATGTGGGAGCCAAAGGTTGACATCAGTATCTTCCTCAATAACTTTCCACCTTATTTTTTGAGACAAGGTTTCTCACTGAACCTCAAGCTCAACTGATTGAGCTAACCTGTTTGGCCAGTGGGTCCCAGGGAGCCTCTCATCTCTATTTGCCCAGCACTGGGATCACCACCGCCTTTCTTTTTATGAGTGCTGGGAGTTAAACTCAGGCCCCCATGTTTACATATCAAACACTTTGCCAGCTGAGCTATCTCCCAGCCCGTTTGATTATTTCTGTTATCAAAGTGCTGAAGTACCTGGGCACTGGATACAGCTGGTTACAATACCAGTGACCTGGTGCTTGCGGTTCTAATAGGGTTACATCAGCTGCCCACCCCTACAGGTGCCTGTGAGTTCTGACTTAGACTAAAGCCATTAAAGGACACTGATATGAGGATTTTGTAAATAATAATATCAATATCAATAATAAAAACAGATGAAAACAGCCAACAACTTCCTGTAGGCATAATGCAAGATACCCCACTCTAAGAAGGCACAAAAGAAAATAATTTACTTCCTCACTCTGAAACTCTTCATTTGTAGTAAATTATAGTCTTAACAATGTGGGTGCTTGAATTCATTTTAAACCCATGAGTAATTTTCTAAGAACAAAATATCAGTGAAATCACCAACAGTAAATCTGCCAGTTCCCATACAGCAGTCTAATAACTCAATTGCTAATATTTTAGAGTTTGGGCCTTTGCCAGAACACTGGGACAAGGTTGTCACATTTTCCATGGAAATAAAAGAGCCTGAAGAGAAGCTTATTTCAAATTAATCTTTTATTTTAAAAGTTAGCAAACTGAGCTCAGAGGTGCACCTTGGTCAAGTTCAAACAACAGCATCAAAGCACATGGAAGATCATCTAATAAGTCTTCATTCAAAGCTTCTGTGTTATCTCCAAACCTCTAGCACAAATTTAAATATTGGGTCATTTCATTCCATGTCATATATCAAATTGCTTCTATTAGAAACTATGATGATACTAAAGGACAAAAGTAAAAATGTTAATATATTTTCAGTCCAATCCATGTGAGCATACTGCAACAACTGAGGACTCCCAAGAGATCTATATAGTTCATTTATAGGAAAATCCACTTCCGTAAGAGAGTGTAACTCTACAAAAATCCTGACACTGATTCACTGGGATTATGGAGAATGTTGAGCAATAGAAAACCCTAAAGATAGGAGTCCTCTTGAATTGACAGAAAAAGCCATGATGTCAGGAACTCTGGCTTTTTCCTTCTTTTCATTGTATTGAGTATTACCTTTATTCCAGTAGCTTCTTCTTGGCCTAAGATACCACCCTAAGCCCTGCCATCAAAACTGCATTCCATCCAGGAGAAAAGAGGAAAGGAAAGAGGAGAAATATACTCCTTCCTTTAAGGACAGGTAGATCCCTAGTATTGCATAGAGCTCTGCTACTTCACACGTGAGCCAGAAATTTTGTTACATGTGCATCCTATTTGTGAAGGAGGATAAGACACATCATTTTGATTATATGTGGCCCAACTGAGGATTGGGAGTACTGTTACTAAACAGTGTAAAGGGAAATTTTTTAAATAGATATCAGGATCAAATGATAGTCTTTGTTATAACTTGTGAGAGAATCTTTATCTGTTACACATAAATGAAAAACAACATTCTGAATTGTTCACAAAGTGTGATTTTTTAAAAAAAATAAGCATCTTTAAGTGCCTGCTATTGAACCTACTATAACAACATGAGAGTGAGCAAAGAAAAAAGAAGGCCTTGCCTTTCAGGGGTTTGGTTGGCTGGCTGGCTGTCTGGCTGGTTGACTGGGTGGTTGGTTGACTGGGTGGTTGGCTGGATCATTGGGTGTTTTCGAGACAGGGTCTCCCTTTGCCCCAGCTGGTCTATAACGCACTATGTAGACCAGGCTGACCTCCATCTCACAGAGATTTGCCTACCTCTACCTCTGCCTCTGCCTCCCAAGTGATGGGATTAAAGGCATGTGCCACCACACCTGACTGGGAAGTACTGGGGTTTTTTTGGTGGAAATGTTTCTTATTAGAAGAGGACACTCCCTGCCTCTCTCACTTGTTTGTATCATCAGAGTAGCTGTTTACTCTCTTAGAAATGAAAGAAGGCAACCCCTAAAGGATCACCCACTGGAGGAATTGGGGGAACCTATGAGAAAGGAACTTCTGGTTCTACTCCATGATTGATCTACTTACCTGCCCCTATGAAGCAGCCAGAGGGGAATGAATCAAAGAGACAGAGCATGATGGAGGGTGGTCGGACAGTGCAGGGGCATTCCCTTTCCAGACACCCCTCTAAATATTCCATTACCAAGAGCTATGGACAAGGATCCTATACACATCTGCAGGTCCATGAGTCCATGGCCTTCAGTATAGCCTGGGGCTGTCACAGAGTGGATCAAAGAGACAAGTGTACCGCAGTAGTGGGGAACAGTGGGCAGAGGTGGAGTTCATGGAGTTGTTGACCAGAGAGATCCTCAGGCAATATTGATTATAGCCACTGCATTTGTGTGGCTACAAGAATGTGATGGTAGGACCCTATTGCTGAAGACACAGCATACCTGAGTCCCAGAACGAACAAGAAGAAATCAAGTTGCTATTGACCTTGAAGCTACATCTCTGCTGGCTAGCTTTCACAGTATTAGAAATTGCTATGTATGTCACTGACAGAGAAAGATAATCATCAACTTTACCAGCTGTGAACGTGCAAGCTACCATAACAACTGCCTTGGTAAAATATGCTGAATTGTACAATAGTGACACAAATACTACGGGAGTAGCCAACCACCTTCTAATTGGATTTAAGGTCTGCTTCACAACAGGAAGTCCATACTGGGCAAGAACCTGTTCCTAGACATGTACAGGCCATAGGGAGAGCCCACTACAATCACTCTGTTAAACAGATATAATATTAAACTGATTCACAATGATTTACTGTTATACCCATAGATTAGTACATCCCTCGGCTCTCACCAGAGAAGGCTTTTCTTACAGCAGATGGCAATTAGCACAGACATCTACAAATGCTCAATGTGCAGAAAATAAGAGACTATATTGCACCTTCTCCCCTCAAGGCTTGGGGACCATTGTGGAAGAGAGGGTGGAAAGATTGTAAGAGCCAGAGGTGGTGGATGGAAATTGTGCTGTCTGGACACCACAGGGTAGTTGCACACATGAATCCACAGCACTTATGACAGCATGCATGAGACTTGTGCAAACCTGAAACAGAGAGGGGCCCAGCTTGAATGGAGGCAGTGAGCAGAAAGTTCCAGGCCTAAGTGAGGACCTATTGATGGATGCTGAAAGAGGGAGAGTTAGTTTTCCTTCCCGGTGCGATGCCTGATAGGTTGACCAGACTCCAGGGCATGACCCTCACCCCCAGGATCACTTCAGAGACACAAGTTAGGGTCGATAAACCTTTAAAAAACAGAATTTTAACAGAAAGAAAGGAATGGAGCAAAAAAGGAAAAGAAAAGGGACAAATAATGATGGAAGACGTGAAACCAAGGGAGGGTCAGTGAGGAGGTGCTGGAGGGGAGGGGGTCTGAATGTAACATACAAAATTCTGGAATCAATCAAATAAGAATATCTGTAGAAGTCGCATGGGACATAGCTGCCATCATGTTACTGGAGTTATTAAGGTCAAAGCCTATACAAGCCCTGATAAGCCAGGCTCAGTCACCCATCCTTAATAAGCCGATTAAAAGAGCCAGATTAACAGCAAAGATTTTTAAAAGATTTATTTAATGTGGCCACGTTAAATAAGAGGGGCAAAGAGTTTCAGTGCCCCCCAAGTCCATCCTTGGGGTCCTGACATGAGGTTTAGGTTTTAAGTAGAGGGTCCAATGTATGCACAGCTAAGCAGTCCAGGTCAAAGTGTGGTCCCATTCATCATTCACTCAGTGCCAATCTCTCCAAGAAGTCAGCACTATATCAAATCTCTTTCTAGGAGACAAGCTCCCTCTCTGGTTAGCACCAGGCTTCAGTCTTTTCTTTCTCCTAGTTTGAGAGTCTAGAAGAAATTACATTTTCTTGGAATGCCTTGTTTCAACAGTCTATTTGTTGAAGGTAGGGACACAAACGTCTCTTTAGAATGTCAGGATGGTTATAGTCAGAGAGGTATGATATAGCCATTATTTATCTACATTTAGCCGATAGACAAGAACGGTGCCAGCTATCAATGAGGAATTAAGGCCTCAGGTCAAATGAGAAGCTAGGTCTTTCTTTTTTCCCCTTTAAGAAGTATATTCTTTAAAATAAATAACAAAGGGTCCCAGGTCTTCTGAAGCATGCATCTTGCACTTGGGCAAATCTTTTCCTGCGGAGGGGTTCCAAGGATCTGTCATAGGATCCATGTTCTCTGCTTCTGCAGCTTGTTCCTCTGGTAACAACTGAACTAGAGTTATTAAAATAGTGACCCAGATGAGGTGATGGTAAAGACTTTGATTGGCTATCAAATAAACAAAACTTGAATCCCTCGGCACAGGGTCTTTCTTATTTCTCCTTCCTCTTCACTTCAGCACCAGAGAAGCCATGTGTAAAGGACAAGAGAGAGCTATATGAAAGCAAACCATGCTATCTCCAACCTGAGCCTCTGAAGTCCACCCCAACCAGGGCTGAAGAGGAGGAAAGAGAAATATGAATCCAATAGGATGAGATTCTTCACAAATACAGAGTGACTTTTTAATTACTGGGAAAAAAAACTGAAGAATCATGTTGAAATGTTAAGACCCCCTAGCTCCCCATGTGCAGGAGATTCCATTACAGTTGAAAGTAGTGACTGGGAAAGATGGAAGTGTTCTGTGTTTTCACCACCAAATGAATCAAGAGTCCTCCCTCAATAAATCAGTCAAAATCACTTCAGACAAAAGAAATCAGAGCATGGGGATGCAAGGATCCATATGGACACTTGCTTATTCTCTTTCTCTCCTATGCAAGCAGAAACACTCTTGCACTAAGCAAGTGATTTAAGGTCTTTAGGACCACATGTATGAGTTTCGCCATCCTATTATACCACCTTTCCTACATTGACTATCTTTATGCTGTATTTTCCATTTGAACTTAGCTACTTTTCAAATTAACACGCCATTTTGGTTTGTTTTGAAACAGCAAATCACTATGTAACCCAGGCTGACTTTGAACTCTTGATCCTCCTGCTTCGAACTGTCAAGTACTATAATTACAATTAACACAACACCTGGCTCTGACAGATTTTCCCCCTTGGTCCTGGGGATTGAGTTCAGGATCTCACACATACTAAGGACATACTCTACCACTGAGCTATGCCTCAAGTTCCTCAAATTTACCATATTTTAAAATTTAGGGACTGGAGAGATGGCTCAGACATTAAGGGCAATAACTGTTCTTGCAGAGGACCAGGTTTGATTTCCGAACCCACATGGTGGCTAACAACTGTCTGTAACTCCAGTTCCAGGAGATCCAATGCCTTCTTCTGACCTCTGCAGGCAGACATGGGTGCACTTACACATATGCAGACAATACACTCATACACATAAAATAAAAATAATAAAATATTGTTTAAAAACACTCATAGACATAAAATAAATAATAGAAATTTTAATTCCAATTCAATAATAGTAAGAACAAGAAATTTTCATAAATAAGCATATCAAAAACTAAAATGATCATCTGCAATCCTATGTAGACACTGTCTGAGCTTGGATCTTTGCTAGCCAGGGAGATGAGCCAGAATGTGAGATGCTGAAAACACTTAGAAGCAAGCAGAGCCTTGAGAAAGCTCCTCAAGCTAAGGATTGAAACCATTGCAAAGAGCATAACTTTCTCTCAGGTGGGATGCCAAGTTATTTGATGCTGTGACTGAGCAATAGCGTATGAAGTACCAAAATACAAATGAGAGGATGTCCGAGGGTACACTGAAGCAGCCAGTGCATGCCTGTCTCCAACAGCTGGATAGGTGGCTTTCACAACAACTCAAGAATGTACACTGCACATACTACTGCTAAGAGATGTCTTATAGGGGCTGGAGAGATGCTCAGTGGTTAAGAGGCCTAGTTGCTCTTGCCGCAGAGCTGTGTTCAATTCCCAACACCCACAAGACAGGTAACAGTCATCTGTAACTCCTCCTCCTACCCCTCCTCTTTTACCTCCTTTCCCACAGAGATCAAGATAACTGCCAATAGCCCAGAACTCATAGCTGTTAGTTATACAGAAGAAAAAAACATCAATGACTAGCTCTAGGAGCTAAGTCCCAAGAAGATACTGATACTCTGAGAAAGTAGGATGCTTACTTCTGGGGTTCTGAACTCACCTCTGATTCTTGTGGCCAGCTGACTGGGAGTGTTCTGTCAGGCCAGAATCACACTGTCCCTTCCTGAGACCATGAAAACATAGAAGAAAGGATGGGCCTGGGAAGGAGAGAAGATGGGGGCCACATCCTCTAAAGGACAGGAGATATGTTTCCCACAGGAAGCAAAAGGAAAGGATGTTCCACAGACAGAAACAACAGATGACCACAACGAACACATTTCCTGTGCCCAGACAATTATAAAAGAACCTCAAAGGTCACTTTATAATGATATTTTAAAATATGAAGAGTAAATGTGTTTCGTGTGGCACTGTTGCCGGGGCAGCAGGCTCCGTACAGCTCCCTGTACAGAGCTTCCCACAGCCAGCACTGGCACCTTAGTGCCGAAAGCCTTCTCTGACCACTGGTGTCTACTCTTCTTCTACCTGCCCTCTATGGCAGAACAGAGGCCAGGAAACTAGCTGGCTAAGATCCTGATAGCCATTAGACAAGGACTATCTGAAGATGATAGTCCATCCAGCTGTCCATACACTGCGGAGGAAAACTCTGACATATTCTGTACTGTTTTGCAGGGTTCTCTGGAAGGATGAAGCTCTAGCTGCCAACAGCATTACCTTGCTTTCTAGTGTTCCTCTTTTGCCTTCCTTCCTTTCTCTGTCTCACTTCTGTACCCTCCTGAGGCTTAGTGAGATCACCTCCTACATAGACAATTGCACTGGTGTCTTTGATCAAGGTTGGCTTCTGGAAGAGCCAAACTATGAACAAAGCACCCTGTAAACCACTGCATGTATCACTCCTGCTGTTCTCACAATTATGTGAAATAGACACTGTCATAATGTTCTTTTACAGAAGAGGAAACGGGGCGCTTGGTTAAGGTCACACAGTCGAGAAACAGCAGATTCCCAGTGCACACTTGTATAAGACAAAATGATTATGCAGATTTGTGTCTTTTTCATTTTGTTCATATAAAAGTCACTTTTCCTGGTTAAGAGACTGAACATGCTTAATGAAATCACTGCTGTTCCATGCCTGACCTAGTGGCATGAGCACTAAATCAGGAGCCAGAAAGCCAAGTTTATGAGATAGTCATTCATTTCCAGTATTGTTCTGGCTTTGTGACCACTGATATCCTCCTAGTCACTAAATCTTCTGAAAGCCTTGTTTAAAAAGTACACCATGAGGGCTGGTGAGATGGCTCAGCAGGTAAACTGCTTGCTGCTCAAATTCGCAGACTGAGGTTTGAATCCCCAGAACCCACATGAAAGTCAAGTAGTTGTGGCAACCCATCTGTAATCCCAGCATTCAGGAGATAGAATCCTTACAGCAAGCTGGCAAACTGGACTAGGTAAAACAGTGAACTCTATTCAGAGAGAGACTCTGACTCAAAACAGAAGTAAAATGAGCACTAAGTTAGGAGTCAGGAAGCTGAGTTTGTGAGCTAGTTCCTTACCTTCTCCAGGATCCTTTTGGCTTAGTGACTACTAGCATCCTCCTATCCCCTAAACTCTCTGAAACCTTTGTTCAAAAAGCAAATGATGAGGGCTGAGGAAATGGCTCGGTGATTAAGGGCACTGGCTGTTCTTGCACAAGACCTGGGTTTGGTTCCTAGCACCCACATGGTGGCTAACAACGATCTGTAACTCCAGTTCCAATGGATCTGACACCCTCTTCTGACCTCTGTGGGCATTGCATGACATGGGTGTACTTATATACATGCACATACAAGTAACATTTTTTTGAGACACTCATACACATAACACATTTTAAAATTCAAAAAAAAGTAAATTATATGACTGTGTATGGTGGCAATTGCCTTTAATCCTAGCACTCAAGAGATAGAGGCAAGCAGATTTCTGTGAGTTCGAGTCCAACCCAGTCTACATTGTGAGTTCCTGGCTATTCAGTGATCCATAGTGAGATCCTGCCACCCCCCGAAAAATTATAAAAGTTTGGCACATTACTGATTCTTCCCTTTTTGTCTACCTTACAACACGGTCCACATGTCTTCAATAACACAGGCAATCTTTCTGTGCACAGCTTACTGTCAGTTTCTATCCAGATTATACCTAGTGAAAAATATTTTTTCTTTCATCTAAGGTTGTCTGTATGTAGAAACTTTGGTGGATGTTTAATGCTACATAGCTAGGAACAGAAGCAGTTTCCATAGTGTTGGACAGCTTCAGTTTTATTGTAAAGGATGAACCATTATGAACACGAAGTGTCTGCAGGAAATAGAAAAGGTCAAAGAGGACAAGAGAAGACAAATTTGAATCAAGTCAGAGGTAGAACAGTGTCTGAGACTGTCAGAAGTCACACCTCCATTTTATGTTTGCTTGCCTAAATATTCTAAAGGAATTATTTCTAAATAAATTGTTTGCTATGGTCTGAATGTAAAATATCCCCCATAGGCTCATGTGTTTGAACAGTTGGTTTCCTCCTGGTGGCACTATTTGGGGACAGTTGTGTAATCTTTTGGACATGGGGTCTAGTTGGCAAACATATGACCAGATAGCAGGCCTTATGAGTTATAGCCTGGTCTATTTCCAACCCAAGGTCATCCCATTGCCACAGCTGCAGGTTTCCACGAAACTTCACTCCCATGATGGACTGTATCCATCGTGCCAGATAAATCCTTCTTCCTTTAAGTTGCTTCTTGAAAGATGTTTGGTCACAGCAATGAGAAAAGTAAACTCTAAACTCTTTTTCTTATGAATTATCTGAGTAGATCAACAGCAGCTTGGTTATGTTTCTGCTTTGCTTTCTTTAGATGGGTGAAGCCACTTGGAAACAGAGCGTGTGTTCAGTGCACATCATCAAATCCTCAGGCCGAGCATCCTCCCTAATGTGCTGTGGCGATTCATTGGCAGTAGAAAAATTGATAAAATGTCCTTCTTAAGCTATAGGGACAGGTTGCCTAGTAACCCACAAATGATTAAGTTATGTTCACAGAGATTTGTTTTCTTAATTGGGTGAAAAGATTTAAAGAACACAGCTGGAGAGAAACAGAAAGATGGCAGAGTGTGGCAATTATCAGTTGGCCTGAAGTAGGCAATCTTGTCAGCCTTGGGTAAAACGTCATATGTAACTGAATCATAAATCACCCAAACTGCCTACTGAGACATAATTTCATGCTCTTTTCAAAGGTAGGAAGAGTGAAAATTAAGTCTGGAACTAAGTAAATTAACAAGCCATACTCTGTGGTTCACACCTGCAATCCCAACACTGAGAAGTCAGAGACCAAAAAACATCATGAGTAGAAGCCAGTCAAGAGAGATCCTGTCTCAAAAAAGGACAAGACAGTGTCTTAGCAGTAGAATGCTTGCCTAGTGTGCATGCACAAGACCTACTGGTAGTAAGTTCAATACTCAGAATTGTGAACATAAATAATTCTTTATGTGGTTTCATAGCTCATGAGAATGATCATGCATAAGACCCTCTTTGTGCTCAGATATCAAAGTTCTGTTGCTTAAGAGAACTCAGAATGATCGCTTGAGGTCAGTAGATCCTATTATCACTCTGTTTTGTCTGCCTGAACTCCATTAGGTGCATATTATTTTACAGAGAATTATGTTCATTCTTGCTCTCTCTTGCCTCCAACAATAAAATTAAGAAAAATCAAGTTATACGTTGACATAATGAAGATTGTTTTTTATACATCAAGGATCTTTAGACAGCAGGTTTTTTTCCTGTCCTTAAAAAAAAAAAGAAGAAGAAGAATTCAGTGCACGTCTTTAACCATAACTGGAATAGCTCAACCTTGGAGTGAGTTTTTATAATGTTTGCAAGTTGCACCTTACAATCTCTGAGTAAGATTTGTAGGTTAATATTACTTGACCAGAACTGATTTTTTCTCACAAGGCTAGAGCTTGAAACTTTCCTCAAGCCCCCTCTAGTGACAAAGAGAATTAGTTCATTTCTTCGAAACACCACCATAAAGCTCGCAACTTCTGTTTTCTCATTTAGCTGTCAGGTAAATCAATAACTACAGTGGTTTGATTGGGAAATCACAAAGAAAGTATAGCTCAAATTCTTAAGCATTCTTCAGTCACCAAATCTAAAGGATTTTGTTTGGGTCTAAGGTCAATACAAGGTGCCCCATGTCATTTAATTTTATATATTTTCTTCTGCCCTACCTAGTATGAATGACTCAAAAAAAAAATCCCACAGATTTCCCTTTTTTGTTCTTCAGGGTCTTTAGAACTAAAATATATTCATGGGCTGGAGAGACGGCTCAGCAGGTAAAAAGGCACTTGCCACCAAGTCTGATGACCCACGTGGTGAAAGGAGAGAACTTCAACTCCCACAAGTTGTCATCTGTCCTCCAGGTGGATACTGTGGTTTGTATGTGCCAACACACAGAAATAAATAAATAAATATTTAAAGTAAAATGATGTCCATAATAACATAATAAAAAGAAAACCATAATCTTGACCTTTGTCTCCTTGTTCTTTTTCTGCGGTCATTGGATAATTTTCATTGATGCCTCTAGCCATGCTCAAAGAGGCAAACATGATTTCTGTATGCTTTCTGAATTGTAAAACGAAGGGTTATCTACAGAATAAAAGTTAAATGTACAATAATAAAGAATTTCAAAGTACAATAAACATAAACTACATGTTGTTTCTATTAGACCATATGTTATGGCATGTTTATACATAATTTATTTTATTTATTTATATCATGTTTCTAAAGGGCTTAGAAATCATTCAGTAAGTCTAACCAAACCATTAAAATAAGATCAGATGAGCTAGGTATGGTGGGACATTGTGTAATTCCAGCAATGACAAGATAGAGAGAGGATCAGGAGTTACATAGAGAGTTAGAGGACAGCCTGAGCTACATAAGACCTATTCTCGAAACATCAAAATAAAGCAAGAGTCAAATAAAATCCACATTCCCAGTAAAGAAAATGAAAAAGAAATTAGATTATTAATAAGACACTGAACACAAATCTTAGTTTTGAGCTTAGTTTAGCTCAGCTAAAAACAAAGAATCAAATAATTGATGTTCTAGTCCCCTTTCTAGTGCTATGATAAAACATAGACCAAAATCAACTTGGGGAGGAAAAGGTGTATCTGAAGTAAAGCTCAGCATCTACCATCAAAGGAAGCAGCGGTAGGAACTCAGGACAGGAACCTGGAGGCATGGACCACAGAGGAGTACTGGCTTGCTCTTCTGGACTGTGCTCAGCCTGATTTCTTTTGTTAAATTTGTTATTTTTAGTTTATGTGTATGAGTGTGTTGCCTGCATGTGTGTAAGTGCACCTGTGTCATGCAGTGCCTGTGGAAGTCAGAAGAGGGTGTTGGATCCCCTGGAACTGGCGTTATGGACAGTTGTTAGCCACTTTGTAGGTGCTGGGAATAGAAACTGGGTCCTCTGGGATGCAGGTTCCTCCTCAGGCAGCTCTTCACAGTGTCTGGAGACTTTTCTGATACGGTGAGGGATGGAATAAGTGGGTTAATGTCTCCTCGGGGTAGAGTCAAGGAATGCTGCTATCCAGTCCCGGCAAAGGATCTCACTTGCAGTCTAAAAACTTAAGAACCAGGTGCTGAGAAACCCAGTGTGGTCAAATCTTCTCCATATCCCCACCGGGTTCTGATCTTATTTCCAAGGATCCACAAGCTTCAAAAACAAATTGTAGAAAGTCAGAATAAATCAACATTTTTCCTTCTTCCTTTCAAAATAAAACAGGATTTGGAGCCTTATGATAAAAGGAGAGTGAGGGGAGGAGGTGAGAACCCAGTATGCTGAAAGGAAAATTAAACCTATGGTTAGAACTAGGATGAGGGCTGGGGAAATGCCTCGGTAGACAAGAGCGCTTACTGTGCAAACATGAGGGCTCGAGTTCCAGTCCCCAGCACTCACATCAAAAATGGCCATGGCAGCACCAGCCTGTAACCCCAGCCTGGGAGCAGAAGTAGATAGATCCTGGGAGTCCTAGTGGTGAGTTTCTGGTTAGTGAGGTATCTTAAGTCTAGGATAGAGAGAGACACCCGAGGGTCTGCTCAGGCCTCTGGCGCACCGGCACATTAGCATGCACACACACACAGACACACAGACACACACACACACACACACACACACACACACACACACTGTAGGTAGGTGTATTTTAGTCCCAGGACTTTTCTATAATCCGGAGGTTCACATATTGCTTTTCAGTGCAATTACTTGGTACTGGTTAGATGTTACCCTGACCTCGAGTTCCATTTGCGTTTGGTATTTTGGGGGGACCAGGGGACCTGGATGCCAGCAGAAATCACCTCCTTTCCCCGCTCTTCCCGCAGAGATAAAGCTTGCCAGGCTCTGTGACTTGGCTCCTAACAGCAGTTCGCACTGTGGACGCCTGGCAGGTTCCCAGAGCAACAGACTAGCACCTGAGCTTTTCCAAACGGGCTGCTGTGGGTGGGGCGGGGAAGGGGGCGGGGCCTAGCTGTGAAGGCGGCGCCTAGCTGCGGGTTGGCAGAGCCTGGCTGCTGGTGGGGCGGGACTGTGATGGGGGCGGGGCCTAACTCCGTTCGGGGCGGAACTGAGGGCGGGCCCTAGCTCCGGGCAGGTCGGCCTCAGAGCGCACGCCCTGCGTCCTGGCGTCACAGTGTGCCGCGGTAGGTCGGGTCCTTAGCAACCGGCCGGGACGACGGCCTCCCGCGCCCGGCGGCTCTTCCTTTCTCGACCTCCGCTGCGGCCTGGCGGGGCCGGGGCGAGGACCGTGGGGACGCCGTGTGTCCCCGCCGAGGCTGCAGCAGGATGGATAGCAGCCGGAGAGGTAAAGGGCGACCTGGGTCGGGGCTGGCGGGTCGAGGCCGCGCTCTGGCGCTCGGGTCCCCTCCTCCTGGGCCGCCTGCTGTGATTCCCCGCGCTGGACGTCCCCGGCCCGCGAGAGCCCACCTGCCCGGCGTGCTCTGCAGGGCCTGGATTTGGTCGCCCTGACAGCAGGCCTCCCTGACTTGGGATCCTCCATACTTTTCTCTTCTTGGTGCCTCGGAGGCAAAGGCTCAAGCTTGGTCTTTGAACTCGGACCTGGGTCCCCAGTCAGGTGCCGTTGCTTTCTCTGAAATGACCCTCCATTCCTTCTGAACTTAGGAGTCGAGTATCCATGCCATAGAGTCCCTGAGGGTTAAGTGTAGGTAATACTTAGTAAGCTCCTGACACATTGTAAGGACTTAGTGTGGGCGAATCTCCCAGCCACAGCCTCTCCCGACCAGCCCTTGAGCGTACGACTCCTGCTAAAGTGCACATTCACGATTCAGGAGATCTAGGACTGGGCTAGGCTACTGCGTTTTTAATAAACTTCCAAGCGGTGTTGCTGTTTAGAGAACAGCATATTTAATAACAAAAGCCTACTTACCCATAATCCTGCCCTTGACTGAATGTTCTGTGCCTAGTAGTTTGCTAGCGGAGTCCTTGGGGTCGTCCACCCTAAATCTTTACAAATCAACCCATTTCAGTTTTCATCTTCACACACTAAGCAAGGAGTATTCTTGCATCAAGCTAAGTAAGCGATCTCACATACCCCGACCCTACTGGAACTGGCTATGGAGGTCAGACTGGCCTAGATTTCATAGAGATCTGCCTGCCTCTGCTTCCTTCCCGAGTGCTGGGATTAAAGGCATGGGCCACCAACCTAAATTCTAGAAAAAGCAAACCAGAACGTTCTTAAGGCCTTTAGGAATTGTTACAAAACTAACTTTAAACCTTTGCTGTATATCAGGAGCTAGCGAGTCCCAACTCTCATTTAGTACACATACAAAAACATCTCATTAGAGAAGTATTATCTTTATTTTGAAATTAATAAAAACAAAAATGAGGACATAAAAACTTCCTCAGATTACAGTGAGTAGCTGAACAAGCTTTGAACCCAGATGAGGAATGTAAAACCCTTGAGCTAATGCTTACACTTACATGATAGGGGTGGACACATATAAATAATTGTCTAAAAGTGAAGTTGTCAACATGTAAAAGGATTTCTACTTTATAACTACCCAAGTAGCTTCACCATAATCTAGTAATATCAAACATTGTCTCTAGTTCTAAATTTTTAAAAATAAACGTTGATTTAACAAATATCTGGGCTAGTTCTCATATACCATAAGTTATGTATAAGAGATCATAAATTATGTATGAGGAACTGTCAATTTAGTCAAAGCTTAAATGCTTAATTTTAGTTGAAAGTAAACTTAGATTCATTGGGTTACCTTTAGTTACTTCAGAGCATAAAATACTAAACTAGCTAACAAAAAAATGAACTTTTGTTGCTTGCTTACTGTAAACATGTTCTTTTGTAGGCTCAACTTTCTGAATGCTGATGGTTTAACAGAAAGCACACCAGCTTGAAAAACAATAGGTCTTGTTTACCATCTTTGTTTGATATTAGCTAATGAGGTACTCTGCAGTCAGTCATGAAAGTAACTGTAAGAAATGAGAAAATTGGTTCCAGAGCTAAGGGAAAGCACTCAACAAATACAAATTTGCTAGGGAGCTTCCTCCCAAAGCAATGGCAAGGGAGTATCAGACTCACTGGAAGTGTGACTGTGCCCATGCTCAAAACTTGGATGCTGAAGAGTGACACCAGAGGTTTCACTCAGTGGGAAGTGTGGACTTCATTAAATTGCTTAGCCAAATCAATAAATGAGCAAGCAAACACCGAAACAAGCCTGGGACAGGTTCTATGCTTATTTGGAGCTATAGTATATAAAGCATCATATAGCACATATAGTGAATGTGTGTGTAGTTGCTATGATGCTGCCTAAAATGTTCACTTTTGGGGCAAAAAAAAAATGTCATGTAAACAAACAGAAAAAATATAGCCCAGATGCAGGAAGCAGAGCATGGGAGGGGACCAAGATGAACAGTCTGCTTCTCTCTTTGGTTCTGAGTTTTCACAAGACATCTTAGGAACATTAGAAACCAGTGAGTATACACCTTCATGACATTTGACTTCAAGGTACATTTAAGTTCCATTTTTGTTCTTATCAGCATTTTTTATAGAAGAGATGCCAGGTACCTGGAAACAGGTTATATAACTACCTTATTCCCAGATACCATCCACATGTAGAAGGAGAGAAATATCCATTTGTTCTCTCCAAGGCAGTATCAATAGGTTCTCTGGACGTACCTGTTTTTCCTTTTTCTGTGACCTTACTAGAATATGCAGACATTAAAATGGATTTGAAGTAATAAGTATTGTAGAGCTGAGATGGTATTTTATTCCTTCATATGATATGATAGCTTACAGTATGATTTCAAGTATTGGGCAGTTTATATGATAGAGGTAGTGTAATGATTAAGACCTGGGAGCCAGATTTGCTCTGATACTAAAATCTGTCACTTCATGGTTGTACATATAATTTTGGAAAATTGAAAGCTTTACTGCTTTGTGTTTCGTCTGTCCTTCATCTGTAAATTAGGAAGAACAGTACTATCATAAAACTATTGTAAAGATTAAATGAATTTGTACCCACAAAGTGATTAGAATAGTAAATACATGTATACTCAATACATGAACATGTTTTAAAATGCCGGAGATCAAACCCAAGTCCTTGTACATGCTGGACAAATGCTCTACTACTGAGCTTACTGAGCTATACTCCTAGTTTAATAAATTAGTGCTGACTATGAATAACTCAGTTTAGTGGGAGGAAGGGCGTGAGAGGATCATGGGGTAAAGGGATATGATCAAATCTCTCTCTCTCTCTCTCTCTCTGTGTGTGTGTGTGTGTGTGTAAAGAACAATGTGTGTAAAGAACAAATGAATTTTTTAAAAAACTCAAAATGGTTTGAGCTAACATGGGAAACTTTTGTCTCATACAAAGAAAAGTTGAGGGAAGGTGGCTCTGGCACTCCAATACTGTTACAAGGAATCTGTTTATTTTAGTTCTACCTTCCACTGGGCAGTCTTCATTCTCAGACTCTTACTGTACAAGATGGCCACCCGCACTGTGAGCTTGCTGATGTCCTCCATTGGGCATACCAAACCCAAGGAAAGAGCATCTTTCCTAAAAGTCTCAGGACTGTATCTCTGGCTGGACTTAGTTCGCATAGTAAATTGCTCGTGGGACCTCTAATTTGGATTCTCTGCCCAACCTTGAGCCATGGGATCAACTGAATTTGGGTCATCTGGACTAAGAGTAGAGGAAGAGCAATTTCTGAAAGGAATGTTGAGGTTCTTTCCAAAAACAGAGTCACTGAATTCAGGCCAAGAAGAAAATCAAGCCCTTCCTTTTCCTCCAAAGTAAAAAGATTTTCTTCAACATTTGTTATGTATTTCGTTTTGCTAATGTTTAATTCTCAGACCCCCTTCTGTCATGGTTAGAAACCATACTAATTTCATGAGTATCATCCTCACCAACTCAAACGGTGTCAGCTGTCTTCTGACTTGAAGGAGCATCTCCAGTTGTTTGTCTATTCGAACAAGTTTTCTCTGGGTTTATATTTTTAGATCTCCTACATCAGTAACTCATTTTTTAAAAAATTTTTTGATTGATGTATGTGAATATTCTTCCAGTATGTATATATGTATACCATGGCATTGTGCTTGATGCCCACAGAAGGCATCAAATCCCTTGGAACTTGAATTGCAGGTGGTTGTGAGCTGCTATGTGGATGCTGGGAATCAAACCCCAGTCCTCTGCAAGAACAATCAGTACTCTTAACCACTGAGCCATCTCCAGACCTATTTTTATATTTTTGTCAACCATATTTCTTCTACATGTTATATACTTATAAGGTGTTGTATACTCTATATTTATCTACCTTTCAACAGCCAATCTGATAACAAGCAGTCATTTTACCCTCTTCAGTCATCTCTGGAACTGGGCTGTAGTTCAAAGGTAGAGAATGGTCCTGGGTTTGACCCTTAGCACCATACAAAATCTGCCCTGGGGTAAACTTTCATGTTCTGAATGTTAGTTACATTTTTCTCTGAAACTTGGCTTCTCTGAAAACACAGTAACATTTTGAAGGAAGAAATTATTTTGTAATAAGGGCTGTATGTAATCTCCCAATATCCCATGTAATCTCAAAAGACCAGACTCTCTTTTACATTGATGGAATTTCCTTTAAGTAAAGAGTGTTTATTTGGGTACATTGGTGTACATCTATAATTCTAGCTACTTGGGAGGCTCGGGCATGAAGATTACTTGAGCCCAGGAATTCAAGACTAGTCTAGCAGCAAAATGAGATCTAATCCCCAGCAAAAACAACAGAAACTGATAAATATATGATATAAACTCGTTAAGATTTATGTATTAACTCAAAATATTAGTATATTACCTCAAAACAAAAATCTAAAGGGATCAGTAGTATAAAGAATAAAGTCAGTATACATCCAGTGACAAAACTGATGTATTGAACATTTGACTCAGTGAAACTAAAGTCTCAAGGTAAACTTTTGAAAATAACTTATTTTGAAAGTAGTTCAGTAGTAGAACACTTGCCTAGTAGTGCTGGGGGTTCTGGGTTCAATCCCTAACACACCCTCCCAAACACACAATACTTTACGGAAAATGGCTGATTTTCTTATATTGGGATGGGGGTGGGGTTGAGACAGGGTCTCCCTGTATCCCCAACTAGCTTGGAACTCCCTTTGTAGACTAGGCTGTCCTACATAGAGATCTACCTGCCTCTGTCTCCTGAGTGCTTGGCTTAAAGATGTACACTACTATGCCTGCCGTAGCTAATTTCTTTTTGGTTTGTTTGTTATTTTTTGAGATAGGGTCTCTCCATAGCAGCTGGCCTGGAACTTACCATGTAGACCAACCTGGCTTTGATTTCACAGAGAGCCACCTGCCTCTGCCTCCTGAGTGCTGGGATTAACTTTGTGCACCAATACACCTGGCTTGTAACTGATTTCTTAAAAATGTGTGCATGTGTGTTATTGTGTATTGTTTGAGTGTATATGTTGAAGTCTGAGTTAACTTTAGATGTCTGTCCTCAATCACTCTCTACCTTTATTTTTTTATAATTTGAATTTTAAGAATTGCATACATAAATACTGTATTTACATTATTTTTACCCCTCTAGCTCCTCCCACGTCCCCCCACTCCCCTCTATTTCATGACCTCTTTTATTGTTGCATATATGTATGTGTATGTATGTACACACCAAAAAAACCCTACTGAGCTCATTTAGTGGCTCCTGTGTGTGTGTGTATGTGTGTGTGTACCTATATATAATATACATGATACATGGTGTATGTGTGTGTTTAGAGCTGACTACCTTATGGAGCCTGTTAAGGAGCTCCATACTGAAGAAATCTGATTTTCTCTCTTTCTCAGCAACCATTGATTGCCTGTAGCTCTTCATCTAGAGTTGGGACCATGTGAAATGTTCCCCATCTTCATGATCCTTAAAGTCATCCCACCCCATCTTCAACAACATTCTCTAAGCCTTAGATGTAGGGGTTGCCTTTTAGTTGTATCGCTTGGGGCTAGGCATCCCACGGTTACTTAGTCTCTGCATTTTGACCAGTTGTGTCTCTGTAATCATCTCCATCTGCTGGGAAAAGTAGCTTCTTTGATGAGCCGTGAGAGCTGCACCTATCTGTGGATCTGAAGATAGGTATTTAGAATACAGCTAGAAATTACATTGGTTTAGGAAAATTACAGTGGTAAGTTCTTCTCTAGCATCTGGGGCCTCTCCAGTCATGGGTAGTTGGCTAGGTTTATGGTACCACACATTGTTCTCTCCTGTTCTCTAGCCTTAAGTCTAGTTAGACAGCTGTACACATAAGGCTCAGGGAATATTGCAGAAGAGGGGACAGAAAGATTGTAAGAGCCAGATGACCAGGACACCTGCTGCTACATATTATCTTTAACCTTTGTTTTTTGAGGCAGAGTCTCACATTGTTGTAGTTTTTCTCTGTTGCTATGATAAAATACCCTGACAAAGTCAACTTAGGGAGAAAGGGGCTTATTTCAGCTCACAGTTCCAGGTCACAGTCCAGCACTATGGGGAGGTCGTAGTAACAGGAATGTGGAGCAGCTGGTCACATCATGTCCACAGCCATGAGCAGAGAGAAAGAAATGTATGCTTACTGCTTGCTTTGTTTTCTTTACTCTTATACAGTTCAGGACCCAGCCTACGGAATGGGTGTGTCTGCCCACACTGAGTGTGTTTTCCCACCCCAGTTACCCCAAAGAAAACTCTTCTGGGGCTGGAGAGATGGCTTAGCAGTTGTGTACTTGCTGCTCTTGCAGTTTGGTTCTCAGCACCCACATCTGATAGCCTACAATCACCTGTAACTCCAGCTCTAAGGGATCCCAACACCTTCTGGCCTCCTCGGGCACCATGTGCACATGGGCATACCTGCATGCAAGTACACACAAATTTTAAATCGTTAAAGAAAATTCCTCCCAGGCTTGGACTCAGGCTAACCTGGCCTAAGCAATCCCTCATTGAGGCTTTCTTCTTGGGTAATTCTAGATTATGCCAAGTTGACATTAAAACTCACCATCAGTAAGCTTGAAGCTCATTGATAATGCTAGGCTGACATGTCAAAAAGCTTCAGAGATCCACCTATGCCCACCCTAACCCAGTCCAAGGCTGGAGTTACAGGCTTGTACTGCCATATCCCGCTTTTTAAATTCAGGTCCTTGATGCTTACATGGCAGTCGTTTTACCAATTGAACCACTTCCCCAGCCCTAGCTTATTTTCTTTAAAAAGGAAATAATCAATCTTGGCCACAGGATTTTTGCTCTAAATATATCATTGCTGGCTGTAAAATTATTAAATAAAAAAAATTTTGAAACAGTGTCTCATCATGTAGTACTGACTGGCTTGGAACTCTGTATAGACTAGGCTGGCCTCAGTCTCCTAGAGATCTTCCTGTCTCTGCCTCCCAAGTGCTGAGTAAAATTTTTCACCGATTTTGTTTAAAAATAGATGTATTATTTTTTAAATATTCTATTGTTTTGTGGAAGTTGTGTTTCACTTATCTTAATCGTGGTTTTTGTTGTTTTTAAAAGTCAGAGCAACCTCTGTCCTTCCCAGATACAGTCCACCATGCCTGTTTACAGGACATTTGAGCACCAAGAGCAATGGTAAGTGAGCTACTTCAGTCATAGCCTCATCTAGAGTCACTGTTTTCTGTACTGGCAAATTACACACATGATTCAAATTACACACACAGTTCATTTGATGGATCTTTGTACTTCATATTAATGATGATAATTAAATGTCATAGGAATTCTTAGACACTCTCAGGAGGTCATGATTTCAAGCTATTATTGTGCCTTGAGGGTGGACCTAGCTACCTCCTGCTTCCCGACCAGCTGCAGCACAGGGCTGCTTTGCCAGCATACCATCTGAGTTAAGGCCTGCCTGCCTGCCTTGCTAAAGTGGTGATTTGAATATGTCCTTAGCAAATGTTTATGAGTCAGTTTTTCCTTTTATCCTTTTATCTTTTAAAACCTTTTAAAAGTAAACTTTTAATGTTAACTTTAAAATAAATGTAAGACTTAGAAGTCTTCAGTGTGGGTTTCAGGAGAAATAAATGAAACTTTTTTGTCCTTATTTACATGAAAAAAATCTTTGATGCTGTCTCCTCGAAATATGAAGAAAATACCAAATTTTCTTTTTGGTCTTCCTGTAGTCCCTGCTGGCCTGAACTCACTAGATAGACCAGGCTGGCCTTGAACTCACAGAGATCCACCTACCTCTGCCTCCCAAGTGCTGGGACTAAAGGAGTGCACCACCCTGCCCAGCTTAAGTATCATATTTTCAATTGTCTCATTTTTTATTTATATTAGAGTGTATACATAGAAACAACTTTGAAAAATTAGTTTTTAAAAAACTTTAAAGCCAAGTCTTGTGGCACAAACTTGTAATCCCAGTACTCAGAAGGCTGGGGCAGGAGGATAGTAAGTTTATGGGCTGCCCGGGGTACTGTGAGATCAAGGCCTCTGGGCGACTTGAAACCTCTTTTCAAAATAAAAAGTAAAAAGAGGGCTGGGGATATAACTAGTGATAGAGTGTTTGTCTAGAATGAGACCTTTAGGCTCAATTTTTACAAGAGTGTACATACACATTGAAACTAGATTTAAAATATACTTGCATAGATGAGCAGGATAAAGAATAAAATATGTTAGTTTACTTTTTAAAAATGTATTTGCTGAGCTGGTATTGGCAGAGCAGTTTCCAGTGTGAGGCTACGTTGGCTCATATCTCAGCATTGCATCATTTATCAGTAATGTGACCAAAGACCTGATTTGTAGCTCTGTGCTTCAGTTTTCACTTCTCTTAAATGGGGATAATAATGAGTAGATAAATTTTCACTTGTTGAGAGCACTGGAACAATGCATAGCAGGTGGTTCCTCCTCAAACAGTGTTTTAAATAGTAGTAAAGCTCCTAGTTACCTTTTATTACGTGTAGAGCTTCCCTGAAAGGTTTGGCTTCTTAAGTGATAGAACATATATCTAGGAAGAGAAACGAAGTTTCAGTGTACAAAAGTCACTTATTTTTCAGTCTCTATATGCTGTTTTCACTGTTAAATTTCTTAACCATATGAATATATTACTTCTCAAAAAATTGTTTTTAGAGGCTAGAAAGATGGCTCGATGGATGAAGTGCTTGCTGCACAAATATGAAGACCATAGTTTGGATCCCCAGAACATCCAATAAATGCCTAGTGGGCATAGTAGCCTACTTGTAATTACAGCCTGGGAAGGCAGAGTAGGATCTCCAAACCAGCTGACTAGCTAGCAAACTCGGGGTTCAATCAAGAGACTCTACCTCAGTAATTAAGACAAGAGAGTTATTAAGGGAGACTCCTGGTGTCAGCATTAGGCCTCCAAACAGACATGCAAATATGCACATACACTTCTACCCGTGACACATCTGTGTGACCACACACATGCAGAGATGCATATACACACATACACATGCAAAAACATATTTTTAATGTTTAAAAAATGTTTACATTAGTACTTTATATTCATATAAAAATGTTTAACAACTTCTAAAATTTCCTCTAAACAGCTTGAATGAAGGTGAAGTTTAAGGTCGTAGATTTTTTTATGTGATTGTACTTGTGTTAAGTTTGGCCTAGTATTTTAAAAGGATTGTGGTGAACCAATCTGTACTTGTTTCTAGGTATAAAGTCAGAAAGTTGCCTTTCAGAATGGAATCTTTGTGTACAGTTTTGTGGTTTGAGGTTTGCTTAATTTCCCAAACTCTGTGGATTGTCCAAGTAATTACCATGGTGGCATTTTATAATCAAGCAGATGACTAAAGATTTTTAATTATGACATAGCGATGTGAAAAATGATTTGGGAGCTGGACATGGTGGCACACGCCTTTAATCCCAGCACTCAGGAGGCAGAGGCAGGTGGATCTCTGTGAGACTGAGGTCAGTCTGGTCTCCATGGCGAGTTCCAGACCAGCTGGGGTTACAGGGAGACCCTGCCCCGGAAGATAAAAAATAAATAAATAAATAAAAATTATAAAAGAAAAATTATTTTGTAAATAATAGAGTATATTCTAGAATCTCCCAAATTCTCAGGTCTGTAAAATGTAATTCTTAAAAAGGCTGGGACACCATCAACCCTATAAAAGTATATTATCTTATATTGCATTTCAGAATATCATTAAGAATGGCCTTAATAATCAGTAACTATGTATCATGTAATAGTGATTATATCAAGTATGTAATGGTTAAATATGTTTTAATTTTTAGCTTTTTGCACTGACTCCTCTTCTCTCAGACTTACCACTCTCCAGCTGGTCAAGAACCATATGGCTGTTCACTATAATAAAATCCTTTCAGCCAAAGGTAAAATGTGCAAATGCACACTTTCTGTGCCAATTTCAACCCTAACTTTTCTTCTCATTATCATAAACCTGTGTCAGAAGTTAATGCATTGTCTAGAAAAGGATTTGTGTTTTAATATGAACTACTGACTATATTTGTAACAAATCAAGAAATTCCATGTCTGTTAACTATATTTATAATTACATGATACCTAGACAGTTCATGAAGTGTGGTGATTCTAATGTTCTTCTGTTATTAGATTTGCTCATTTTTGTCTTTTTTAAATTTATGAGTGTGAATTATGGGTGTTTGCATGTGTTGTGGGCAAGTGTGGGCATATGCATGTAGAAGCTAGAGATATCCTTGGATGTCATTACTTAGGAACCATCTACCTTGGTTTTTGAGACAGAGACTCTCACTGGGACCTTGGGCTTATCATTTTTAGGCTAGACTGGTCAGCCAGCAAGCTTCAGATAGCCTCCAGTCTCTATATCCCCAGGGCTAAGATTATAAGCATGTTACTACCATGCCCTGCTTTTTCCTTGGGTACTGGGGATCAAACTCAGACCCTCATGCTTGTATAGCAGGCACTGTGGGACTGTGCTGTCTTCCTAGCCCCTCTTTTTTCTCTCAGCCTCCCAAGGAACTCCAGGTGGTGTGCCACCATGCCCAGCTATATGTTTGTCTTAATATAGTTATAATCTTTCTTATTTTCTCATCTACTTGGGAAATTGCACAGAGATGCTTGCTACTATGTTTTTATTTTATTGTTGGTTTTATTAAGAGTTATTATGTACATACAGCCGGGCGTGATGGTATATGCCTTTAATCCCAGCAATCAGGAGGCAAAGGCATCCTGTGAGTTCAAAGGATCTCTGTGAGTTCAAAGCCAGCCTATTCTACATAGTGAGTTTCAGGCTAGCTGGGACTATAGGGAGACCCTGTCTCAAAAAGAAAACAAACAAACAAAAAAGAGTTAACATGTGCATTAAAATGTACCAATTATAAGTATACAACTAAATATTTTGAAAATTTATACACTTGTATAACCACTACTACAATCATACTATAAACCAAAGATAGCTTAACGATAGCTTGCAAGTCCTGCCACTTGTTTTGTTCCACTCATGAGCAAAGATTTGTGTCTATATTTTAAATGGTTGAATAAAATAAAATAATAAAATAAAAGGATCGTATTTTGTGCATTTTGAAAATAATATGAGATTTGAATTTAATGTCCATAAGCACTTCGTGTTCATTCTTTTATGCCCTGCCTGTGGCAGCTTTTGCACAGCACAGCGACTAACTGTGACCTGCTGTGTCTCCTACAAAGCCTGAATGCTTGCTCTCTGGCCCTTTACAAGAACAATTTGCTGACCTCTAATATGAAACATTTCTATCACCCCCAAAAGTTCCCCTCTCATCTTTGCAATCACCCCACCCCCAAATCCCTCACAGCCAGTTATCTGTTCTCTGTTCCCATAGTTTTGCCTTTTCTAGATTTTCATGCAAATAGAATCTTATTTATACTTTGGAGCTTGGCTTCTTTGAATGTGCATAATGCTTTTGAGACTTTCATGTTATTGCATTCATCACTATTTACTTTTTAATTGTGAGGGGGAATGCATGTATGCACATGTGTACAAATACCTGTAGAGGCCGGAAGACCACTTCAAACATCATTCTACCTTATTTTTGAGGCACAGTCTTTGACTTAAAGCCTACCCATTAGGCTAGACTAGCTGGCCTTCAGGCTCCAGAGATCCACCTGTCTCTTCCTCACCAGTGTTGGGATGACAAGTGCATATCAAGCAGTGCCTGGCTGCTTTATATGGATTCCAGGGATTGAACCAGGTGCTGTGCTTACACAGGAAGTACTGATTGAGCCATCTCCGCAGCCTTAGTAGTATTTTATTGCTAAGTTGTAGTCCATTTAATAAATCTATCATAGTTTGCTGATTGATTCACCACTTAGTGACTGAGTTGTTTGACTCATTTAGAGCTATTAAAAATTAAGATAGATAAGCATTCACATTTGGTTTTGAACATGTGTTTCTGTATCACTTGGGCAAATTTATTTTACTACGAGTAGAACGGTGAGGTTTGGTTACGTGTACATTTAACTTTATGATCTATTAAATTCATCTCCAGAGTGACTGGACTAGTTTGCATTTCCCTTGCCTCTGCATCCTCACCAAGACTTGACATTGCTAGTCCTTTTTCTGCTTTTAGAATGGGTGTGTGGTACTGACTTTTGTTAGTTTGCAAATTTTCCCTTGTCCCTAATGATGCTGTGTTATATTTATCATTCTTAGTTACTATCTGTTTATCCTTGGTGAAATACTGTTCAGATCTTTTGTCCATTTTAAAGAATGGGTTACTTGTCTCCTTGGTTTTAAGTTGTTAGTTTTTTATATATTAAGTGCAGATCTTGTGTCAGGTGCATGTTTTGCAAATGTTTTTTCCCAGTCATTGACTGACCTTTTCATTCAGTCCCCAATACCTCAGTACTAGGGATCAAACCCAGGCTCTCTCATATGCTAAACTAAGCTATACTATCAGCCCTCATTTTATTTTTAATTTTTTTCTAGAGCAGTTTTCAGAATTAGAGTTATAGATAGGTTAAAAATAATACAGCTACCATGTATCCTTTATCCAACTTTCCTTAATCTAAAATTACAGTATAATTATCAAAACCAGAAAATTAATCTTACCATACCTAATTACAGACTTTCTTTGAATTTCACAAACTTTTTTTTTACTTATTTTATTTAATTTTTTACTTCTTTTGTTGAGACACAGGCTCATTATGTAGCCTCAAGAGTTAAAGTTTTAAATTTTTAGTTCATATTTTATGATGTCTATATTTTAAATAATTTGGAGAAGATAACATGTTGTGGCATTAAAATCATGTAAAATTAAGCTCAATTTTCAGATATTTGAGAATTTGTGTTTTTAATGTCCTGTTTAAGAAATTCTTTCCTAATCTTAAGTCACTAAATTTGTTTTCTTCTAGAAGGTTTCTACTTTTAGGTCTTCCATTTAAGTTTGTGATCCATTTTGAGTTAATTTCTGTACATAGTATAAAATAAACGTTTTGGTCATGCCTACCTATAAACAGTATTTTCAGTACCAGTTGTTAAGAGATTGTCCCTTCTGTGTTATATGACCTTAACACCATTTGCAATTGCATACTTATTTTTAGATATAATTTTTGATCCCATTTATCTGCACGTCTACCTGTATGCCCACACCAACCTTTGTCACTGTAGCGTAATATTGTCTTGAAATAGGTAGTGTAAATACTTTATTTTGCTCTTTTTCTTTCCAGTCTTCCATAAGACTCCCAGTTACAGGTGCTTTAATGTGCTTGATAAAGGCATGTTAGGCCAGTGACACTCCATTTGTTTCAGTTTTGTCTTCCTTCTGTTCTGTTTTGAGTAGTTTATATTGCTGTTTTTAAGTTCACCAGTATCTTCTTTCAGCTATTTAATGAGCTGTCAGTCCCACATTGTACTTTCTATCAGATATTTTCTTTTTATTTTATTTATTTTTATTTTATATGTATGAATATCTTGCCTGCATGTATGTTAGTGCACCTGTGTTGTGCAGTCCCCATAGAGGTCAGAAGAGTGCATCAGATCCCCTGGAACTGGAGTTACAGATGATAGTTAGCTGCCCTATGGGTGCTGGGAATTGAACCCTGGTTCTCTGCAAGAACAGCCAGTACTCTTAACTGCTGAGTCATCTCTCCAACCACAGATATTCTATTTTTAACCATAAATTTATTTTTCACCTCTACAAGTACAATAAAAAAGAAAGGAACCTCAAATTGTGGAGCTTTGTCATCTATGCATTTGATGTCTGTTGCCAATATCAAGAATATTATTAAAAGTTTTTATTTTCCTTTCAGCTGCAGTAGACTGCTCAGTTCCAGTAAGCATGAATACCAGCATCAAATGTAAGTAATTTTTTTGACATACTACCCTTTTTAGGAGGTCCATGAAATACCTGTTTTCAGGTGCTCAGTTCAGTGGCATTAAGTACATCTGTATTTGGTAGAATCATCACTATTATCAGTCTTGAGAACTCTTTATCTCTCAAAAGTGGAACTCTTGTACCCAGTTCACAATAGCTTCCCTCTCCTCCATGTGAGCCCTGAGGAACCACATTTCTACTTTCTCTCTCCATGCATTCAACTCTCTAACATCTGCCTTCCATGAACTTTACAATTGTGGGTTCCTTGATTAAGTGGAATCCTAAAGAATTTGTTCTGTTGTGATTGGCATATTTTACATAATATAATGTTCTTAAATTCAGTTATGTTGTATCAGAATCTTTTTTAAAATTTGTATTATTATTATTATTATTGTGGGTATGATGTCTGTGTGGGTGCATATATTATTGTACATGTACAGAGGTCAGAGGAGAACCTTGTGGAGTTAGCTCTCTTTCCACCTGTACTTGGGTTCTTGGGATCAAACTCAGGCCTTCAGGCTTGCATGGCAAGTACCTTTACCCATTGAGCCATCTTACCAGCCCAGAATCTTTTTTAAAGACTGAATAAAATGCTATGCATCAGATGTGTTGGCAGATGCCTTTAATCCCAGCACTGGGAAGGCAGAGGTAGGCATATCTCTGTGAATTCAAGGCCAGCCTGGTCTATGTAGTGAATTCCAGGCCAGCTGGGGCTACAGAGAGACCCTGTCTCAAAAAGACAAAAAAAAAAAAAATGTGCTACGCATATATCACATTTTGCTTGTGTGACTTCAGTCTTTTCACTTTGGGGCTGTTAGTAATGCTGCTGTGAGCATGATATGAAAATACCTCTTTGAGACTCTTTAAAATGTTGAGTGTATTGTCAGCATAGTGGTCCGCACCTTTAATCCCAGCACTCAGGAGGCAGAGGCATGCAGATATCTGAGTTCAAGGCCATTCTGGTCTATGTAGTAGGTTCTGGGCCAGATAGGGCTACAGGGAGACTCTGTCTCCACTCCCCCCGCCAAAAAAAAAGTGTGTCTCTGTGTGTGTGTTGAATGTAGAGGCTAGAGAGATGGCTCAGTGGTTAAGAGCACTGGCTGCTCTTGCAGAGTATCTGGGTTTGGTTCCCACCACCCACATGGCAGCTAGCACCGTCTTTTAACTCCAGTTCCAGGGGATTGGATGCCCTCTTCCAACTTCTGAGGGCACTGCATGACACATACATGCAGACAAAACACCTCATACACATAAAATATAAATAAATAAAATATTAAATATGTTGAATGTATGCCAGTAACTCCTTAGTTAGGATGGGTCTCCATCATGTGACCCTCCATGCTGAGATTTTGTCTGGGATGAGCTTGAGAAGGTTTTGTGCATGTATAAGTAATTTTCTTAAATCCTCAATAGAGAAGAGCCAGGACCAAATGACTTCATATGCAAACTCGACCAAATATGCAGGGAAGAATGAATGCTAACTAGGCCTTAAACTTTCGAAAAACAGAAGTGAGAACCCTTAAAATCAATTCTATGAAACCAGCACCACTCCAGATAAAAACAATTCATGAGAACTATAGCATGATATTAACAGAATAAAAAAAAACCATATGAATCTCTCCAAAGATGCATAAAGCATTCAATAAAATTCAAATTTATCCATTCATGATTTCTTAAAACTCTCTGAATATATAGGTATAAAAGTTAACCTCAACACAATAAAAGCTATATAAGAAAATCCTACTGATGACAGCATGCAGTTGTAAGCTACCATTCATGGGTGTCAGAAACTAAGGTCCTCTGTAAGAGCAGTAGCTGCTTCTTAACCACTAAGCCATCCCTCTAGCCTCCAGTTTAATTAATTTTTTTAACGACTAACAAATCACGGGAAACAAAAACAAATGGAATTGCATCAAATTCAAAATCTGCACAAACAATAAAGCAATCAGTAGAGAGCATAGGCGGTCTACAGAATGAAAGAAAATGGCAGTAAACCATACATCTAATAGAGATGGCTATCACAGTATGTAATTAATACAGCACTTAGAAACCTGATCTAAAAGTAGATGAAAGACCTGAATGGATATTTCTCAAAGGAAGACTTATAGGTGGGCAATAAATATTTAGTAGTTGCCCAGCATCACTAATCATTAGGAAAATGTACACCAACAACCAGTGAGCCTGATAAGAAGCCACATGCCTATAGTTCCAGCCACTTGGGAAGCTGAGGCAGGAAGATCACTTTGAGCCCAGGAGTTCAAGGTCAGCTTAGGCAATATAGTAAGACTTGAGGGACTGTAGTTCAGTTTGGTGGGTGCTTGCCTAGCCTGGAGCCCTGGGCTTGGCAAATAAAACTAAATGTGATAGTGTTCACCTATAACCCCAGTACTCCAGAAGTGAAGGCGTGAAGACATGAGTTCAGAGTCGTCCTCTACTACTTACCAAGTTTAAGCCCAGCTTGAGCTACACAGGACCCTGTCTCAAAAAGAAAAATGTAAGAAAACCCTAAAAAATATTTACCTTATATGTGTTAAAATGTATGTCATCATGGCTCCTGAGAAACAACACGCAAATTTGACTTCTGGCTTCTATGCAGGCACACATGCACACAGACAAAGAATGGGTGTCATCAAATCACAATTATAGGGCTAGGGAGATGACTCAGCAGTTAAGGCCCTTGCTGCAGGCCAATGAAATAGCTCAGTGAGTAATGGTAGTTGCCACCAAGCCTGACAGTTAATTCTTGGGACTCACATGATGTAAGGAAAGAAGTGACTCCTGAAATTGTCCTCTGATCTTCACGTGTGCACTATGGCATGTAAAACGCCTCCCTGCTGTGCACAAATGTTTAAAACAAAATTTTTAAGTGCTTGCCATGCAAGCAAAAGAAACACAGTTTAGATCCCCAGAACCCATGTAAATGACAAGTGGGTATGGTAGCCTGTCTGTAAGTCTAGCCTTGGAAGGTGCAGGCAGGATCCCTGGAGCAAGCTGATGGCTAGTGGCCCTAACATTGAACTCTGGTTTTGACTAAGAAACCCTCAAATGCTAAGGTGGAAGGTGAAGTCAGAGAACATTCATGACAGCCTTGGCCTCTCACATGCACTATACCTGCACACATGTGTATACCCACACACATACCAACATATATATGTACAATTCTAATAAGAACTTGGAAGAATATGGAATCCATGTGTAGGTAAGAGGGAATGTAAATGGTGTAGCCATAATTGACTTATAAGTTCTTCAAAAAATTAAAAATAAAGAGCTGGAGAGATGGCTCAGCAGTAAAGAGTACTGGCTGCTCTTGCAGAGGACCAAAGTTCAATTCCCAGCACCCACATGGCAGCTAACAACTATCCTAACTCTAGTTTCAGGGGAGCTGATGCCCTTTTCTGTCCATCACAGGCATTGCAAGACACAGGTGCACTTACACACATGCAGGCAATACACTCATACACATAAAATTTAAAAAAATAAATAAAATATTTAAAATAAGAAATAGATAGAAACAGTGTGTCTTCCAGCAATCCAGCTTCTGGCTCTATAGCCAAAGTAACTGAAATCAGCCTGTCAAAATGATTTGTGGACCCCTTCATTTTTGTGGCCGAGATAGAAAAATAAATGTCCACTAACAGATGACTGAATAATGAATGTGTATTTGCAGTTGTGTGAGATAATGGAATATGATTCAGCCTTAAAAGAAGGACATGTCATTTGAGAGCATGAATGTATCTTAAGGACCTTCTGTCAAGCAAGTAAGCCATACACAAATACTTCATTGTCTCCCCTCCTTATGAACTCCAAATGGTCAGAGCAGGAGGAGAATGGAGGAGGATTGGAGATGTCGGTCAAGGTTAACACTTTTGCTTATGCAAATTAATAGTTCTGGAATATAATATACAGCATAACTTCTTTTAATTTTTTTTTAAAATTTGTGTATGAGTGTATTGCCTACATGTGTGTAAGTGCACCTATGTCAAGTAGTGCCCACAAAGGTCAGAAGAGGGTGTTGGTTTCTCCTGGAACTGGAGTTACTGACAGTTGTTAGCCACCATGTGGGTGTTGGGGATGGAACCTAGGTCCTCTGCAAGAGCAGCCATTGAGTGCTCTTAACCTTTGAGCCCTCTCCAGCCCTGATATACACAGCATAGTTAACAATCATATATTTCACATTTTCTGAAATACTAAGTATTCTTATTGTGAAGAGGGTAGAAAAAAAGTATGTGAGTTGATAATTATCTTGATTATGTAAGCATTTCACAATGTACATAGAACTTAAAAATATTGAATTATATACCATATATATAATTTTGATCAATTATACCTTACTGAAACAAAAATTTACCAAGGGATCTTACATAGACATGTTCATCTTAGAACTGATATGAGGTCATGGTAGTAAGGACTATGTGAACCAAAAGTAGACTACCAGTGACCAATACAATGAGACTTGTTTGTTTGTGAGGTTTGGGGAAGATTTGTGCCGTGTTTGTTTGTTTGGGTCTTTTGAGACAGGCTCTTGATACATAGCCCTGGCTGGCCTGGCACTCCCTGTGTAATCCAGGGTGACCCAGACACAAGGTAATCCTTCACTTCTCAAGTGCTGGGTTTACAGGCATGCACCATCACACTGGCTTTGCATTTTTAATTTTATGTAAAATCACATGCCATTTTATTAATGTCCTGTTTAATTCTAAAATGTGGCTAGCTTTCATTTCTCCATTTTCAGTGTTTATGCAATGATAAATCTTTGATAAACTTGATAGTCAACACCTGACTTAAAAACATACTGAAGTATGAGAGCACTTTTCTGCTTGGGTTTTCAAATGAAGAGCAGTTTAGAGAAACAGGAGTTAATTGCCTGGATTAGAAATGGTCTTTAAATGGTCGTATGGCTTTGTTGGTTTTTTTTGCTTACTTGTTTAAGACAGGGTGTTGCTTCCTTCAACTTGTAGGTTTGAGTGATCTTCCTGCCTCCACTGCCTGTTTAGAGTTTCTATAAGTTACTTATTTGTTAGAATCTCTTTATACAGAAAAGTATATGGACTTTACTTACATATTATAGTATAAATATCTATAGCAAAAATGCTCTATATGTTCCCATTGTGTATGGTGGTGCAGGCCTATAATCCCAGCACACCCGGACTGTCCTTCAAGCAGGAGAATCACAAGTTCAAGGACAGCCTGGGCTGTATAGTGAGATATGTCAAAAGAGAGAGGGATGGGAATAGAGAGAGATGAAATATGCTCAATTTAATTACTCTAACAAGACCAAAAAAATTAACTTTCTCAGTTTGCTGCTATCTTAAAAAGCTTGTTTCCTACCTTAGATGCAGACCAACAACGAAGAGAGAAACTGAAAAAGGAGTTGGCACGATATGAAAAGGAGTTCAGATTAAATAAATGTGCAACGCAGGGCAATTCTAAAATGAATTCCAAGTCACTTTTTAGCTCCCTACAAAAGGTAAGATTCTATTTTTTGGTGTTTGTTTTTTGGTTTGGGGTCTCTATGTATCTGGACATTTTTTCTGCTTGAGAAAGTGTGGAGGAACAGTAGGCCAGTTTTTAGTTGGGCAGTGATGTCACACCCTTTTACAAGACTGCACTGGCTACAGTGGAGAGCAGGCTGATTACAAGATACCTGCAGTACTCTGGAAGAGAAAGAAAGATCTCATCTAGGCACAACAGAGACCACAAAGAATACTCCGAGCTCTAATTGCTGGGACTTGGTATCTGATTTGATGACATGAAGACAGAGACAGGAGTTAAAGAGATTTCTCAGGTTTCTGGCTTGTGCAGCTGGGAAGATGGTACAGGTTTTCTTCTGGGGTGGCAGTGATATGAGGCATGAGTTTACTTGTTTGGGTATGTTTAATTTGAGGTGCCTTAGGAACGTTGAACATATACAGAAGATAGTTGAATATAAGCATCTGTTGCAGGATGATCTAGGCTGAAAACAGATTTGGGAGTCATGAGGGGATGACTCCTCTGATGTAAATATGGTTGAAAACTCCTTGGGCCATTGCATAGATAAAAGAATCAGGAATAAATCTGCTTCAGAATAAGTCTACTCTGTGCTCTGTACCGTAATTTACCATCTTTGAATCTGTTCATCTATGTGGGATTCAAAACTATATTTCATTTTTAAATGATTTTTAATTTTTATTTTACAAGTATGTTTTGCCTGCATGCATGTAAGTGTACCACGTGTGTGCAGTGCCCACAGAGGCCAGAAGATGGCATCAGATCCCCTGGAACTGGAGTTATGGACAGTTGTTAGTCACCATGTGGGTGCTAGGAACCAAACCTGGGCCCTCTGCAAGGATAACCAGTTCTCTTAACTGCTGAGCCATCTCTTCAGCCCCTATTTTCATTTTTTAAAGATTTACTTTTATGTGTATGTGTGAGTGCCTGCACACATGTATGTGCACCATGTGCATACCAGGTGCCTGTAGACACCAGAAGAGGGTGTCAGATCCCCTGGAACTGGAGTTGCAGAGGGTTGTGAGCCAAAAGTATCACCATGTGGTTGCTGACAACAAAGCCTGGGTCTTCTGGAAGAGAAACAAGTATTCTTAACTGCTGACCTGTCTCTCTGGCCCTGTATTTTTGTGACTGTATTTTTGACTAAAATTTAAAAATATTCTCTAACATTTTGAAATAAAGTAATAACTTTGAGATAAAAATAGGGTTTGTTGCTGGGTATGGTGGCATACGCCTTTAATCCCAGCACTCAGGAGGCAGAGGTAGGTGGAACTCTCTGAGATCAAGGCCAGCTTGGTCTACATAGTGAGTTCTAGGCCAGCTAGGCATACAGAGAGAATTTGTCTCAAAACAAAACAACAACAATAAAATGGAGTTTTTTGAAAATGTTAAATTATATATTTTAATGTATTTTATGTATCATATATAATATAGAGCAAACATTATTTTAATATATGTCTGTTCCTTTTCCTTTTATCTGTAATCCTTTAACTGGTTTACCTCCATAGTAGTTCATTTGTTTTTTATACATTTTTTAATTAATAATAATTTCCAGCTTACCTACATTTTTAATAAGCCTTAATGATAAATACTTTAGACACATCCATATTGTCTTGAAATTATCATTCTGAGCAGTATATTTTGATAGTTGGATGGATTTTATGGCTAACAGATACTCATTATACAGTATATTTACTAGAACTGAAGAGATGACTCAGAACACCAGCTGCTCTTACAGGGGACCTTGGTTTGGTTCCCAGCAGCCACATGGTGGTTAACAAACAACCATAACTTCAGTTCTGGGGGATTTGATGCCCTGTTCTGACCTCAGCAAGCACTGCACCACATGGGTGCACGGACACACAGGCAAAACATTCATACACATAAAAGAAAAACAAATAAATGTTTTAAATAAATAATAGAATGTATTCACTGAAAAGATGGTTACCAGTGAAAATGCTCACTCTAGCCTCTAAGTATTGTAGCAGTTTATTTACCTGAGATCACATCTCAGAACCTTTGTCTTCATTGCCCAGATTCCTACACTGCTTTCCTTTCCTCACTGGCTCATGTTGCTTTCAAAATGCTTCAGTTTCCTTCTTGTCCACACAGAGTTATTTGCTACTTGGTCAGTGCTTCCATGGGCCCTCCCATTGTGTAGCACTTACTGTGTGCTATAATAACTGAATATGTCGGTGTGTTCTTTATTTCTGAATAGATAGATGAAACGTTTCAAAGCAATATCAAATAATGAAAATCAAAAGCTATCCATTTTCTTTTTATAAAATATAATTTGAACTTTTTGTGAAACAAGTGTTAAATAATCTGCACTCAACCTATTCTGCATTGAATTGACTTTTCAACTATTTCAAAATCTGACAGTTGTGAGATCTTGCTATACCATTCATTCTGACATTATCCCCAAAGAAGATTGATAAGTCAGTTCTGTGACTGTAAAATTGGGTAAATGTTCTTGACATGAACATGAGTCTATAACCTATGGGTGATTATTACTTTTCATGACTCTAAATCCCAGAAACAGTTTACAGAAGATGACATCACAGATCAGCATGATGACAGCAGAGCATGTGGGCAGGTCACCACTACACTGCCTGGTCTACCCTGCTTTTCATTTTGGGGTGAATTCACCAGTATGTTATATATATTTTGTGCAGATATATATCTAAGCTTTCAACATTTAGAACCAAAGGAAACAGTTATATAATCTTGAAGAGCAGATAAGTACAGTGGATTTCATACTGTGTTGTATTAACTTTCAGGGAGAAAAGTTACAATAAAGGTGGAATTTGAGATGTGAAAATATAGAAAAGTTTCATGCTTTCTTTAGACTCAAAAACAGTTTTCCCAATCTTCATCAGACAGTAAACAGTATTTCTTTTTCCTTTTTGTCCCCATTGCTGAGCACTGAACACAGGACCTTGTGCATACTAGGCAATTTTTTTTGCATTTACTTATTGTTTGTGGGCATACTCACATGGAAGTCAGAAACTTATGGGAGTCAGTTCTCTCCTTCCACCATGTCAGTTGCAGAGATCAAACTCAGCTTGTCAGGCTTGGCAGCAAGTACCTTTACATGCTGAGCCCATCGTGCTGTAGTTCTATCTTCAAAGGCTCACTTTGATATTTTATTTTAATAAAAAATCACACTGATAAGACTTTCCTTATAGGCAATCTAATGCTTTATGTATTTCTCTTTGATCTGATCTTAGTTTATGTAAGGTAAGGGTTCGTGAGACATAGCAGAAATCAACCAGAGAAGGAAATTGATTGAACCAGTTTTATTGGGCATTGAACCGACTCCCAGTCGGGAAGGGGAAATCAGCTGGGACTAGCTTTCTCCCGGGAGTGGAGAAGGAACTAGCCCGTCCTTAGCTGGTCAGGTGGGCTTTTTATAGGGAAAAGGTACCCCCTTGGCATCCGTTTGGTGTTAAGCCAGGAAGGAATTCCCTTTTTCGCATTCCTGGAGTCCGGAATGTTATCTGTTAAGGAAGCCCAGTTTCCTTGGAATTTGGGGTCTGGAGTTTTTTTATCTGAGGTATTTGCAAGGTTTCGATGAGAGGTTGTAAAAGGTCCGTCTTTCTTCATTCCTCTTTTGCAAACTTCTGGCTCCAGATTTCTTCCTGAGTCTGAAACTGTTGGGGGTTTCATTCACACCTTACAGTTTATACTGTTCTTCTGGGTGCAAATAATGCTTATGGTTATTAATTAATAGCCCTGTAAGATTTAGAAATTTCTAAGGAGCCAAATGTTGTACATAAACTGTAATATGAGCCTACTTTAGCAACACTTTTGAGCGAGGGTGAGACAGGATCTCCCTGTAGCCCAAGCTGGCCTGGAACTCACTATGTAGGCCAAGCTGGACTTGATCTCAAATATCTGCCTGCCTCTGCCTCTCAAGTACTGGCATTAAAGGCCAGCACCACCATGCCGTGCTAGAAACATTATTTTTAAGCTGATATACTGAAGTTATTTACCAAATACAGACTCAAAACTAATGCCAGATTACTTGTTTTGAGTAGTTTTGTCCTGCATGTGGGGAAAGAAAGAAAGCTTGGAAAGGAAATATATATCTTGACCTATTTTAGCACTTATCTAGCAGCACAAGGCCCTGGGTTCAATCCCCATCACTGAAAAAAAAAGTACTGATTATATTACTACATAGAAGTTATGGCCAAGGTTAAATGAGGAAAATTAATTTACACATGTAAATTAATCCAGAGATCTCCAGTTATATGAATTTATAATGAAACTGATGACCATCAAATCAATGTTCTTAGCCCTCAGGGGAACTGCAAGACCAGGATGTGTTAGTAGAAGAAGTGAACAGCTTTCCATCATTTTCGAAGTCACTAGTCCCTCCTTCAAGTGGATTATACCTGAGTCTGCCTAAAGCGGATGACATTGTCATGAATAGCATTGAGAAGAACTTCAGTGCCTCCCCATCCATCATGGATTACACAGGCTCTAGACCCAGGAACCCAAGCTCTGGACCTGGGTGTGACAGGAGACCGAGGAGCTCATATCCGGGAACCCACTGTTTTCAGCTAGTCATTTCCAAAGCACCCAGTGGAGATCTTTTGGAAAAACATTCTGACCTCTTTTCTAACAAGCAGTTGCCATTCACTCCGCGCACTTTAAAAACAGAAGCAAAATCTTTCTTATCACAGTATCGCTATTACACACCTGCCAGAAGAAGAAAAGATTTTCCAGATCAGCGGATAGAAGCTGAAACCCAGACTGAATTAAGCAGGTTTGTATAGCAAGTCCACAGCCCACAGTAAGGCCAGCAAGTGCAATGAAAACAGACTAGGAAGCAATACCCCGACTTTCTACTGTGTTCCTTATACCAGCCTCAAGGTCTGGTGGTGCCTTTTTGATGGGAATGAGTTAATATGACTTCAGTGAGTCATTAGAAGTATCAGAGTAATTGAAAAAATAGCTGTTAAATTATCCGGTTCCCATAAATATGAGTGCCATACAAGTTATTGTTGTAAACAGAATTCTAGAGCTTTTCTATGTTATGATTTTAGAGAATTCTTAAAATATCTCACCAGACAGCATTTGTGCAAATATACATATTGATTCAGGCTGACAGTGGTAAAACAATGGGCCCAGACGGGGAAAACAGACATTACCCAGCTCCCCCAGTGTCCCTTCCTGGCACATGTTCATTTGTATAGTAACAACTGCCCAGGAATTGGAAGAATATCTGGAAACAAAGAGAATAATTTGCCTCGGTAGTATTTTTACATCCAGTAGTGCCTGATATATGTAAATATTCATTACATTTGCTAAGTGATTCAGAAAACAAATCTCTTAACGTTACATAAATGATTTATCAGGTAGTTACTAAAAATGTAAAAAATTAACAGACTAGTAAGTTTCTTTAGCTGTAAGAGGTATAATGGCAGCAGATAGAGCTTCGTGTATTTACCAGAAAATGAAGGGATCAGATCTGTAATAGAAATCATCAAGTAGGAGAGAAGTGATGAAGTCAGTGCCTGATCTGGCCGCAAGGTACTAATTGAAACAGTACAGAGATTACCATGGCCCCTGCTCAAGTATGGCAGAGAGATTGCTGGGTCACTCCATATTGTCCATGAATGTGGGAAAGGGGCCTTTAGGAAGAGGGGTCAGCAGGGAGATAAGAGGGAGCAGAGAGTGAGGGAAACAAACGGACACTACACATGTGAACAACTATAAAAAGATTAAAAAAGAAGTGAAGAACTTAAGTATCATATTCTTTATGATTTTCTCTATAAATATTATAAACAATCCCTGTTTCACTTATTCCATTGTCTGTTTAGCTGAAATACAGCTAGTATCCAAACAAGAAAAAGAAGCAGGTGTGAACAAAACATATCTGGTTCATAGATCTATAATCAGAAATTCACATTTTTGTAAAAATAGATGGATTTCATTCTCTTATACTTGTTTATTTTTTCTAGTTAATAAAGCTTGTTATTTCCATTTTTAAATTTTAAGGGAGTAACAGTCCTTTCTTTTTAAATATTACAGCTTTAATTCTAATTTTTGGACAGCTGAGACAGAGAATTTGATAGATACAGAAGTGAACACAAAACAGGTAAGGAGATCTTTTTAGAGGTGTTTTGACCTATATAGAATATAGATAACCACTTGTACTATGAAGGGTAATCTCATAAAGGCACTTGTTGAATATAATATAGCCAGTATGCAAAAGTTTGCCTGTTTGCGAATGGACTGTAGTGTTCTCTGTGTGGTCAGCTGAATACTGCCAAATCTAAGAAGTCATTTATTAGTGTCTAGTTAGTTGGTTGACTGACTGAGCAGATGGATGGATAAAGTATACTAAAGTCTCATTTTAAAAAATACAGACTTGCAGAGCCAGGCATAGTGGCATATGCCTGTAATTCTAGCAGTTGGCAGAGGTAGAAGGATACTGAGTTTGAAGACAGCCTGGCCTATATAGCTAGTTTAAGTCCAGCTTGGGCTATATAACCAACTCAAGTCCATCCTGAACTAAACAGACAATGTCTCAAAAAAATTAAAGGATGGGGATATAACTCGGAGGTAGAACAGTAGCCTAGCATATGTTCATTACTCAGAACTGCAAGAAAAAGGGGGGAAAAAGCAGATTTACATCTCTAAAGTTGTTTGATTTGTATGTATAGGGGTCTCCCTGTATCCCCAGCTGGCCTGGAACTCACTGTGTAGACCAGACTGGCCTTGAACTTACAAAGATCTGCCTGCCTCTGCCTCCTGAGTGCTGGGATTAAAGGCAATCACCACCACACCTGGTGTGGTTTATATTTTTATATTTTTTAAGGAGTTGTCAATGATTACATAGAAATCATTTATAAGAATCAGTGGATTCTCTTATGTTTGCCTTTACTTTTTATAAACATTGATTATTACATTATCTATTGTGAATGTTTAGCAGTTAATATAAATTGAAGTATGATTTTTTTCAGACAAATTCATTTAATTTAGAGAGTTTCAATCATGTGCTTTGTACTCTAACTTAAATTTATCATTCAGAAAGTGGTTTATGGGCCAGGCATGGTCACGTATGCCTTTAATCCCAGCACTCAGGAAGCAGAAGTAGGTGGATCTCTGTGAGTTCAAGGTGAACCTTGCCTACATAGCCAGTTCTGGGCCAGCCAGGCCTACAGGGAAACTCTGTCTCAAAAAGACAAAAAAAGGTTTGCTCATTTAAATGTTGCATATATTGAAGGGTGCAAAAATAAAATATAATCACACTCGGCTTCCTTCTTCCTTTTGAAAATGGATAGAAAGTGATGGGTTTTCATCTCAGCCACTGAGAGCTGTTTGATACAAGGCCTGCCACTCATGACTCAAGAAAAAAACACATCCTCTGAGAACTGGGTTTCATATACAAAAACTGTAAAAAGCCTTCTAGATCCTTGGGAGGAGACAAATTAGGCAAAGTTCTTAGCCTGGGAAGGGCTTCATAAATGATGCTTATTTCTTCCTTGAATTTTGTTGAAAAGAATTAGGCCCATAGATAACTACATAAACTAAAGCAGAACTACAAGGTGGCTCAGTGAATAAAAGCACTAGCACTTGCTACACAAACCTGACAACTTGAGTTTGATCCCCAAAATTCACTGTGGAAGGAGAAAAATGACTCCCAAAAGTTGTCCAATGACCTCCATACATGCACTATGGTATACACATACCCACACTCAAACACACAGCATGTGCACACACAAATAATAATAATTTTTAATGATGAAAGCATAAGAAATCCATCTTCATTCTTCTGGGATCCAAATGTTCAGTCTTAACCTTCAAGAAAAGATGAGTCCTCACTTCATAATTCATCACACCAGCCATGAACTTGAGGATGTTAATGGAGTGTTGACTACAGTGAATCTACACTGTAACCATACTTTTAAGTTTATTTTATTTTTATTTTATGTGTGAAAGTGTTTTGCCTGCATGTATACAAGTGTACCACATGCATGCAATGCCAGCAGAGGTCAGAATAGGGAGTCAGATCTCCTGGAACTGGAGTTATAGACAGTTGTTAGCTGCCATGTGGGTGCTGGGAACCAAACCTGGGCCCTCTGCAAGAGCAGCCAGTGCTCTTAACTGCTGTGCCATTTCTCTAACTCCTAACCATACTTTTTAAACTATAAAGCTTTTTATGGAAATTAACCTTGTAGTGCTAGAGACATAATGAACAAGGCCCTGGGTTCAATCCCTAGCACTGTATGAATTGGTGTGGTCGTGCACACTTGTAATTCCAACACTGAGAAGGAGAGGCAGGAGGCTCCTAAGTTCAAGGTCATTCTTGGCCACATAGGTTCAAGGCCATTCTTGGCTACATAGGTTCAAGGCCAACTGCAGATACAGGAAACCTGTTTAAAAACCAACAAAAACTTAATAATGCAAGTAAAATATTTACCGAGTTTGTGACACAGGAAGAATTCTGCCAAAGTGATCTGCCATTGTTTTTGATGAATGTTTGTTCACAGTGCCACTGCTGTTTATATGTTTGATATTGCTATTTGAAATAGGTGTGATTTTTGAATTCTTAATAATGGGATATTTTTCCTCACATTTGCTTTGTGTGTGTGTGTGGTGATTTCTGCCATCCAAGTACTCTGTGTGTGTGTGTGTGTGTGTGTGTGTGTGTGTGTGTGTGTGTGTGTGGTGATTTCTGCCATCCAAGTACTAACCAAGCCCAACTCTGCTTAGCTTCCAGGACCAGACAGGATGGGAGCAGTTTCAGGGTGGTGTGGCTGTGGACCACTTGTAATGATTTCTCTTTTTGTTGTTTGGGGTTAGTTGGGAGTAAGCCTTGCTTAGTTGGTTCATTTGGGTTTTGTTTTGTTTTGTTTCTACATAAGGTCTTACTATGTACCCTATGTTGATCTTGAACCTGTGATCCTTCTACCTCAGCCTCCCAAGTACTAGGATTACAGGCATGCCCTACCACACCGTGCTTATGATTGTTTTATTTTTTATATCTACTTTTATTCTATGTGTATGAATGTTTTGCTTGCGTGTATATAAGTGTACCCCATGTATACAGTGTGCACAGAAACTAGAAGAGGGTATTGGATTCCCAAGAGCTGGAGTTACAGATGGTTGTTAGCTGCCATGTAGGTTCTGGGAACCAGACATGGGTCCTCTGCAAGAGCAGCCAGTGCTCTTAACTTCTGAGCCATCTCTTCAGTCCTGCTTAGGATTTTTGAAAATTGAATCATTGTGTATTTCATAGAGAATATTTCAATCAGTCTTACTCATCTTTCTACCCCCTTTCCTACTGGCACCCTCCAGCTGGGATCCACACATTCTTTCATCTGGGTTAAGGTCAGTTGTGTCAAGTTAGTGTCCCCAAATGTTCCTCAGTGCAGGTTCATCCACTGAGATCCTGTCCACCTATACAGAGTCCCTCACTTTAGGAAGATTAGCCTATCCTCACCCAACATTTCTTCAGCAAAGATTGGGGTCTGCTACCCATTTCTCCAGCTCCATGCTGGGTCCCTGTCTGCTTCAGTTTGCATCGGTCTTGAGCATGCTGAAATCATTGCTGTAGGCATATGAGCAGGGTCCATGGAAATAGAATTCTGCTTAGGATTTTTAATGTTCTTTAAAATGTTGCTTATTGGCATATAAAAACTAAGCCATTTTATCTTTAAATAAGTTTAAGGGGAAAATACTTATTGGATAGAAAAAAAACATTGTAAAATGTTTGGGTGGTGTTAACTATTTTTTAAGACTTATTTTTAATTATATGAATGTATGTATGTATGCATGTATGTGCACGTAAGTACAGGTCCCTGAGATCAGGGACTCTCATCAGATCTCCCTGGAGTTACAAATGGTTATGAGTCACCTGAGTCACTGAGAACTGAACTTGTGCCGGGGGCTCTTAACTTCCAAACCATCCCTCCAGTTCCTATAAAATATTTTTGTTGTAATATATTAGTTACTTTTATGTATTGGGTTTCTCTGTTCATTTTCATTAAAATATGCTGTGGTTTTTTTTCTGATTTCATTATGTACTTTTGAAGCAAAATAAAAATGTATTTATTTCATTGTATTTCCAGGTACCTAATTATATGACAAATGATACTGAAGACAGAATATCCCCTTTTCCCATGGAAGGCCTTAACTTACCACAGGACAAGATTACAGAAGGGGCCCTGCAGCAGTCCTCCCAAAGGTAAGTGCTAACCTCACTTTCCTGGCATGGTGGTTTACACCTATAATCCCAGTATTTGAAAAGCTGCAGCGAGAGGATCCACAAGTTGAAGGCCAGCCTAAGCTACAGAGATACCCTATTTCAAAAACACAAACAAACACAAACAACTGAAAACAATTGCTTTCCTATATAATAGACATACAGTATTTACCACATACGTACTATTTTAATTATGTGAGCTAATAAATTTTAGTGGTATACAGTTTTTTGGCACTGTTAGCCCTACTAAGGAAATTTTCAAAAAGGTGTTCAACAAAGGTTTGACTAAATTAGTTTTGCTAATGGTTAACAAAGAGAAACAGACAGTAGTTTGTATTAGTTGCTATCACTCCTCATCTAAGAAAGGATTATCCTCAAGGCAAATCCTCTGGCAGTGATGGCAGTTTCTATAGTAGCAACAGTACTGAAGAACCTTACCATTTGAGAAGTCAGAATTTGTAACTTGGGGGCTATCTGGCAAGCTGGCTCAGGGGGTAAAAGTGCTTGCCTTACATACCTAACAATCCAAGCTCAATACCCAGAACCCACAGGAGGAGAGAACCGATGCCTGAACGTTGACCTTTGACTTCTGACTGACCTGCAGTCACACACACACACACACACACACACACACACACACACATTCAAATGATAATATTTTTTAAAGCAAAATGAAATCGTGATTTTGCATATTCCCTATACGATGGTGCTTGATCTGCCCCTGTGATTTGGAGGCACTCATCAAGCTTAGTGGTTGTGAAATATCACATCTACCAAAAAAGAGAGATGAGCAGGTGGTAGAGATCCTAAAAGATCCCTCCGATACCAACTGCATCTGCAGTGTCAGAGATCACATGTGAGCTTGATGGAGCAGAGTTTTCAGAAAGGAAGAATGAGCTGTGTTGGAACAGATAAAGGGGAGCACACAGTCCCTTGGGGCCTGACTTTTCCCCTTCTAAGGCCACAGGTAGGTTCCTTACTCCCTGTCTTTGAAATTCATGGTGCATCCACATGCACAGGCATGCACACATGGGAAATTAAATCATGATATAAAAATGCTTTAAAACTCCAAAGCTTATTATTACTAATGATTATCATACTAGAATATCCTAGAATACACTTGTATGCCACACTTTTTTTGGTTTTGCTGAAGTATTTCACTCCTTCTTCTAGGACACTCTGTGAAATCTCCACACAGCTTTCTTCAGACAATAAAATCTACTCTGAGTAAGATCGTTTTAACCCCTTTATTTTACTGTAGTGGGAATGAGTATTAAGCCTCATATAAATCATAGTGAGTTGGGATTGGACGACAGTCTCTCCTACAACCAACTTTGGAGGATCAATTGTATATGTGCTTATGGAGTGTCGATCATTTTATCTTCAGTGGAAACTTGTCCCTAAGTTACTGATATCCAACTCTTGCTTACTTTTATAAATTAAATATGAAAGCTGTTCTAGGAAGATGAGCTGTAGCTCTGGAGCTCAAGTCCTGCTCCTGGAGGTTTGTCACCTCACCTGCTCTTTGTAGATGGTGTCATTGTTGGTTTATACTTTAGCTAAGTTATATTTTTAAGTTAGATTTTTTTTAGGAAAATAATCTATTTATGGTTTCATTTATTCCCAGATTTGCTTGTTTTAAACCAAGTTCCTGTGGCTCTGTTTTAAAATATGGTGATGCCAGGCATGGTGACTCACTCAGGCAGTAAGTCAGGTAGATCTCTGTGAGATCAAAACCAACCTGGTCTACAGACTGAGTTCCAGGCTGAGGTTAACAGAGAAACTCTTCTATAAACAAGCAGACAAATAAAAAAATAAATAAGCAAATAAGACGTTTTATATAACCACGTTATTGAGCAGTTGAGTAGCCATTTACTGTTTGCATTATCTATTAATCCACTAGTTTCAGCTAACTACAATCAAATTTATAATAGTTTCCAAATTTTCTTATAATAGAAACTAAAATAATGGTTATAATGTAGTATAATAAGTGTGTATAAATAATTAAAAAGTTCTACCATATTTTGTTCATGAATTTACTTGTTAGAATTTTTTTCTTCTACAAAAATTTTTGGAAAAAAATTTTTTTGCTCACTGTATTTCCCAATTTGAACACAAGATGCTGTCCTCAGAACAGGACTTGCTATGCTGCCCCTGCTCCTTGGGTCTGTCTTTCTCTCCTGCAGGGTCTTTGCAGAGGATGCAGGCCCCTTTGTTGGTCATGCCCAAAAGCTATGGGAAGTACAGGGCTGCTCAGAACACCACTCCCAGGGCAGGGCATTCTGCCACCCTTAGCTGCTCCCTCTCTTTTGTTTTATTTATTAACGTATTTATTTGTTTATTTATTTACTGCTATGAAAGTTCCATTAAGATAGGAAATTTCAGCTGGAGAGCTGGATCAGTGGTTAAGAGCACTGGCTGCTCTTGCAAAGGACCCAAAAATATATACCAGTACCCACAAAGCAGTTAATAACTGTCTGTAACTCAAGTTCAGGAGGTTTGATGCCCTCTTCTGACACCTGTGGGCATTGCATGACACAGGTACATTACATACATGCAGACAATACACTCATCTACATAAAAAAATAGTAAATAAAATTTTTTTTAAACAGGAAATTTTACTCCATTAAGTGATATATTCTTACATTTAATATTATCCTTTTTGAATTTGAGATTTTTTTTGTGATACTCCCTGTAATGATGATCAGTGGCAGAACATCTGTAGTCAGGCTAGGCATTCCTGCCTGCATGTTCACACACCTGTGATGTGAGAATGAGTGGGCAGTCACTGTGCTGTTCTGTGCTGCTTTCAGTGAAGAAGAACTGCTGTACCTGAACTTCATTGAGGATGTAACAGACGAAATTTTGAAACTTGGTTTATTTTCCAACAGGTTAGTTTTTTGTGTGTGTTGCAGTTGAAATATATATTAAATGTTTTTCACATAGTCTGATTTGTCAAAGTTACTTTTACCTATTAGGAAGCAGAAAGTTTTACTTATTATCATATTCTTATAATTGATTATAAAGAATATTTCATTCAGACTCTGGGGCAAGTTCACAGTTTTGAGGAATTATAGAAAAGTAGAAATGAAGGTTTTATTCATTTAAATATTTTGTCTAGGATACACCAAACTGTACAATAAATTAAATTTTGCTACCTGTTTTTGGGTTTTTTGCAAAGCTCTGTAATCTTATATTACTATCAGAAGCTGCCATAAGAATTAAAAGCAAGCTTTTAAAAAACGTTTACTATATATATATATATGGTGTGTGTATGTACATGCCACAGTGGAGGCCAGAAGATAACTTGAGGGAGTAATTCTCTCCTTCTACCATATGGGTCCTGAAGATTGAACTCAGATCATCAAGTTTGGCAGCAAGCACCTTCACCTGTTGAACCATCTCACCAGCCCACAAGCATTTTTATTATAACTCATACTACTATTAAATCTGAGAAAATAAGGACAAATGAAAAGCTAGGTTTGTACAATGAATGTGAAATGGAGAGTTTTCAAAGCCAAATTCTCTATTGTGTAGCTTAAGGAAAATGTGTGCTAAGTGTATCTAGAATCATTGGGTACTAGTCTCTGCTTCATGTGATGGAGCATAGAACCCTGTGTGTTCTACACACTTTAACAGTCATAGTAAGATGCAAGTACACACATTACCAGGACTTTGTTTCTATTCCTTCATCGAGAGTTTACTTCTTAATAAAGGCAAATACTTCCACTATTGGAATAAAAAGCTATATAAAAAGGAGCTAAGGTTGGCAGTAATGATATTTACCTTTCTTATTTAAAAAAAGTATTGGCTAATGGGGACTGGAGATATAGCTCAGTGGTTTCAAGCACTTGCTGGGCAACTAGGAGGACCTGTGTTTGGATCCCAGTACCCACACAGCAAGCTGAATATGGTCTCCCAAAGACCTGTAACCCCAGTAGTAGGCAGGCAGACACAGGAGGATTGCTGGGGCTTGCTGGCTACAAGCCTAGCTGAAGAACATGAGCTCCAGATTCAGGGAGACCCTGCTTCAAAGGAGTAGGAGGAAGATGATAGAGGAGAACCCCAGATGCCTTCCTTTGACCTCTGAGTATCACACCTGTGCACATACACCACATATACTCATACCACATATACACACACACACACAAATAATTTTGAAGTTGATTTAAAAATTATGTATTAGAGCAAGCAGTTAGGAGTACTGGTTGCGCTTGCAGAGGACTGAGGTTCAGAGCCCAGCACCCACAAGGCAGCAGACGACCTTATATAACTCTAGTTCCAGGGGATCCAATGCCCTCTTTTGTCTCCACAGGCTAGGCATGCACATGGTACACTTACATTCAGGCAGAACATTCATACTCATAAAATATAAATAAATCAAAAATAAACATAATAATTGAATAATGGGTACAAGATGAAACCGTTTTAGAGAGCTGTTTCCCAACATTGTAAATATTTAACGTTGCTGATTTATGCATTTTAAAGTGATGTTATGATGGTAAATTTTTACAGTTTTTACCACAAAACCATATATCACATTTTTGCTGCAAATTTTCTACTTTCTCTTAAAATCATAACACCATTTACTACAGCATTCCTAATAACAGCACCAAAAATAGAACCAACCTAAATGTTGGATAAAAAAGATTTTTTTGAACAGATTATAGAAACTACATGAGTGAGTTCTGTTGAGCTATTAAAAATAATGCTGTGGGGCTGGGCCTGACATGAATTCATATGTCTTCATACTGAAAAATGTTCCAAGTGTATCTAGTTGATCAGAAAAAAATATATGTAAGCTATCCATAGTATATGGTGTTTGATTCCAGCTTGAGGAAATGTACAAGCATAGAAAACGCTGAAGTCTGGGTGTTCCAGAACATTAACAGCAGCTACGAAGGATACAAGTTTCTTGGTTCTTTTTAAAATTAAAGAATATTTCAAAATGCCTACTCTTTAAGGTGGGCTCATCAGATGATGATTATGAATGATAATAACTTCACAGATGATCAAGGAAATCAGTTGTTTCTTCAAATAATCTGTTGATACATTAATGTGCTATAGTAACAGAATAAATTCTTGAAACCAGTCACATCTGGATTAAATTCTGTGAATGGCTTTGTGACCTTAGGGGAGAGGAAACTGTCTTAGAGATATGATTCTCCTCCCTACAGTGGTTTTCCAAGGGCTTTTCTCTCTTGGCACTGGTCAAGAAGAGAGGGAAGTTATATAGGCCAGGTGTAGTGGCACATGCCTTTAATCCCAGAAGTTAGGAGGTAGAGGCAGATGCAGGTGGATGTCTGTGCATTCAAGTGCAGCCTGGTCTATATATTGAGCTCTAGGCCAGACAGGGCTACATAATAATATAATTAGACCTTGTCTCAAAAAAAAATTATGTATCTGGCACTAACTTTTAGGTTGCTAAGCAGACTTGTCATTGGTGATTTTCAGGTATGCTGTAGGAGCCAAGGTGAAACATCTCTATGAGCATTTTCTTTAGGGTTAGGGTTTGGGTTTGAACATATAAATGTCTGAGAAAAGGAGTAGGGTGCTTTTGGATTTTGTGTGTTTATTAAAGAGAGAGCTTTGTGGGGATTGTGTGAAAAGGTTTTTGTGCCTCACCTAAAAGACAGTACCTCCCAGTCTTTCAGAAATGTTGGCATCTATTATGCAATTCAAAGCAAACTCAGCAGAAGCCAGGCTGGCTGCCAATTTGGAGAACTTGACAGAACAGGATTAATTGCCAGCTTTACAGAGAAAAAGATTCATCTGGAAACCATTTTCTAGTCTTTATTAGTTTTTGTATCATGTGGATGTTTTATATTTAATGATCTGTTTTTAAAATACTAATCGTTTTCTTTATCATTTGCAGGTTTTTAGAACGACTTTTTGAGCGACATATAAAACAAAATAAACATCATTTGGAGGAGGTTTGTCTTTGTTTAGAATTTAGTTAAGGTTTTTCCTGTACTCTCAAAGCATGCATTTAAAAGGGTTTGTTCACTTTTGTGTGGGAAAGGGTTGCAAGGGGAGTGGAAGTAAAAGTATTAATCCTGCAGAGCCCAGCAGCACTACAGACAAAAGTGATTCTGTTTAAACTAATGTAATGATCCTCATAATTTCATAATTCTTTCCTTAATCCTAAGGAAAAAATGCGCTTCCTGCTGCATTGTCTGAAGGTTGACTTAGGCTGCACATTTGAGGAAAATCCAGCAAAGCAAAATGATGTCAGAATGTTGAGTTTACTTGGTTTTCAAAAGGCTCTGGACTTAAAGCAAAATGAAGTAAACAATGGCAGCGTTGCAACGATTCAACAAGAACGTCAGCAATACCAAGAGGCTTTGGGCATGCTATCGTCTTTGCCAAAGAATGACAAGATGTTCTCCTTACCAGGTGAGTTTCTGAGGCCGAACCATAAGCACAAGTGTTCAGAAGGCGTTACGGTTCATCAGGTGAATGATGAGGCAGATCTTGAAGCCTCAACCTGGGATGAAAATAATCCAAGTATTTCCGACAGCTTGATAGACCAGGAAACCTCTGTGGATGTCATTGAAGGTGACTGTGACACTGAAAAGACTGAGGCATCCAGGGAATTATGTTGTCTCAGCACATCACTGTCCCCATATGTTCAGTGCCCCAGCATCAAAGGTGGCGGTAATCATGAAAAGGAATTACCAACTCTAAAAATCATGGAAATGAGCACTGAAGACTGACCATTGGATCTTCATTAATAAATTCTCCACGTGGCCGGTAACGCAGTAACTTTTCTTCTTTTACCTCTTACGTTAAGATTCCTGTATTTGTGATGCTATATAATAAATTACCATAAATTCAGCAGCTTGAACAGCACACATTTATTATTAATCCCACCATCTGTGGTCCAGGAATTGAAGCACAGCATTACTGGGTCCTCTACTCTTAGGCTCACAAGCTGCAATCAGGTGATTTTCAGGGCTGATCTCAGAGGCTTAACTGAGGGAGAATCAGCTTGTGGGTTTCAGTTGTTGGCAGAATTCTTTTTCTTGTAGCTGGAGATCTGAGGGCTTCATTTGGGTTTGACTGACTGGGAGACAGAAGGCTGCCTGCCCTCTCCTGCTGCTGGGCCTCTTCTTAAGCAGATCATAGAATGGCAACTTGCTTTTTCAAGTTAAGGAGAGCCACAGAGATTGCTACCAAGGCTCTCCCTCACCTTTGCTTACTCTTTTGGTTAGAAGCCAGCGAATCGTAGGTGTCTCCAGGCTTTAAGGGGTGAGGGACATTACAGGAGGGTGGGAATCCAAAGGGCAGAACTCCAGGTTACCTGAGGATCTGTCAGCCACTACTTCCAAAGCTGCTTTTCAGGGGAACATGTTTTACTCAGACATAAGTGACTTTGTAGGCACTGGGAAATGGTTTATGATCCTGAGGGGTCTTAAAATATTAGATCTTGCAGTGTTACAGTATCTCTGACTTCTCTTTTTCTCACTTTTCCGCAGTATCATACACCTCAAGGACTTTGTTCTCGTGAGTGTAAACATTTTTCTACCTGTCTTGACAGCCCTGCCTTACCCTTATGGGTTCATAGATGGGATCTTAAGCTGGACATGGTGATGTAGGCCTGCAATCCTAGGTCTCAAAAAGCAGGCTGGAGGACTGTGAATTTGAGACCAGCCTCCGCAATAGCAGAAACTGCCTTTAAAAAAAACAAGAAACCAAACCCAAACAGATGTTTCAAGACACTCACCTCTAATTTTGCCTTTTCAACTCTTTACAATAATAAGATTGAATATTGAATACTTGTAATGTGCCAAGTTTTCTTCCTAGACACTGTTGAGGATAAAAAGATGAAATGTTAATAACTCAAATATTCTGAAATCTTAGCAGTGGCCTCCAACTAGCCTATTATCATCCTTTGCTTAAACCAGTATTTCCCATATGACAGGAAAGTAGATGTTTACGTTTTAAGGATAACAAGCTTACTTTATGCCCAGAGAGGTGACTGTCACCACTGTCTTTAGGAAGAAACTACAGTGTTGGGGCTGAGTGTGCCTACCTGCTGCTGCCCACTGCTGATGTCTTACAATGCAGCCATCTCCTCAGCCTTACCAGGCCCTCAACTCTTATCCCTGGACTCCCCTGTTAACTCTTTTTGAGACAGGGTCTCCTGTAACCCAGGCTGGAATTTGCTGTGCAGCTGAAGATGACTGAACTTCTGGTCCTCCCGCATTCACATCCTGAATGCTGATTTTATAGGTGTATGTCACTACACCAGTTGTAGAGGGTGCCGAGTATTGATCCCAGAGCTTTGTGCGTGCTATGAAAGCACTCCACCAACTGAGCCCACATCTCCAGCCCATTCCCCTAACTTTCTACGCAGCATCTTTTAACCAAGTGTAAAGTGCATCTTTCCCCACCCTGCAGTCATCTTAAACCTCCTAACAGACTCAGCCCGGGCCTGGCTTTCCTGATCCACACCTCTTCAGTTCCTGGATTCCATCTTTCCTCAGTTGCAGCCTTATTCCACAAATGCTTATCCCCGAGACTTCCTTCGAACCTCTGTCCTTCCTTGTTCTTCCTTGGTGGAGCTGCCATCTTTCTGAGGCATTCTCAGTAATGTTTGCTGTTCTGAATGTCCATCCATGCTGCTTTGGTATGTGTGGCCATTTTTATGCTCTAACTCTGAATCCAGGTTTCTGTGTTTGGAGCGCTGGCCCAGTCTTAATTTCTGTACCTCAGGACACTTTAGGTTATCCTTTATCGTCTCTTTAAATTTTGTTTTAAAAAATAAGTTGATATAAAGAAATATTAAAAATGGTTCTTGCCCAGCACTCAGGAGGCAGAGGCAAGTAGATCTCTGTGAGTTCAAGGCCAGCCTGGTCTACCTAGTGAGTTCTAGCCAGCTGGGGCCATACAGAAACCAAAAAGACCAAAAAAAAGGTTTTGGGGATGGCAAAAGTTGTATGAGGTAGAACGTAAATGGTGAATTGGGAAAAGCTGACTAGACTCCCCAGGCAGTGTCTCAGCTTGCCTCTCCACACACAGCCTGTCTGCCAATCTGAGGCCTCTAGCTGTGCTAAGTATATGCTGTGAACCAGATTGCCTTGGTTTGATTCCTCCCGAGCTGGACTGTTGAACCTGTTGTCTCAGCCTTTGGGTAGGTATAATTATAGCATCTTAATCCTTGTAATAATTAAACAGATTATATGAGAATTAATACCTATAGCCTGCATTTAAAACACAGCATGCTGCTCTTTTTAAAGTGTGCCTACTTGTTAAACCATGTGAAGTTCTGGACTTTTAGTAGTTTTTTAAATTTATTTTTATTTTATGTGTATTAGTGTTTTATCTGCATGTATGTAAGTACGCTCTATGTCATGCAATGCCCACAGAGGCCAGAAAGGATATCTACTCCTCTGGAACTGGATTTAAGGACAGTTAGCTTCCATGTGGGTGCTGGGAACTGAACCTAAGTCCTCTGCAAAAGCAGACAGTGCTCTTAACTGCTGAGCCATCTTTCCAGTTCCAAAATATATTTTCTTTGTTATGTTTTTCTGAGACAAGGTTGCCCTGTAGCCTCAGCTAACTTGGAACTCACTACATAGATAGGGCTGGTGTTGATCTCACAGAGATCTGCCTGCCTCTGCCTCCAGAGTGCTGGTACCAAGGGCATGTACCACCACACCTGGACTGCCTCTTGGTATTTTTTAGTCTGTTTTCCTTCCCAAGTTATCTTTCCATCCTCCTTTAGGTATCCTACGCTGCTTGTTCCTGAACATCAGAAGCCCTCCCTTCTGCAGGTCCTTGCACTTGCTGTCTGCTCAGAGCATCCTTTCCTTCTGCAGTACCCTGGAGCTCAGATTGATTGTACCATGTCGTGTGATCTTTGAATAATTGCTCTGACACTCTCCCCTCATACTCTACCTATAGGATCTGGACTATTTCCTGTCTATAGTATGAATTATACTGTTTATAATCGTCTCTGTACTCTAGACTGTCAGCTCCTTTGGAGGAAAGACCTCTGTCTCTTTAGATCCCCCAGTCATTGTCTGCTTAATACTTGATACATCCACCCATGAAGAAAAATAGTTTAAGGAGAGATTTAGTTACACACCAGATGGTAGGGAATAGAGGACAGTCCTCTCTACCCTATAAATTCCCAATGCAGATAGGAGAATATAGCATATGGCTAATGTGCATGACAGTTTCCTCATTTGCTCACATTTTATTTATTTACTCTTTTGAGGCAGGGTCTTGCTGCATGACTCTTGTGTTGATAATGCTTGCCTTGCTTCTTGAGTGCTGGGATTACAGACATGCACCACCACACCTAGGTGCTTACATTCTAAATGATGTAAAATAGGAATAAGCAACTTCCTTAGAAGGCTTAGGTTTAAAGACAGTGTTTTCTTCATTGAAGACATAAAAGATCAGAAAAACTTTATGGAGCAAGACTATAATTTTCCAACTGAACAAATAGACTGTATCGCTGCCAGGGAATTACTTTATCCTGGGCCTTGGTTTTAAAGAGCTTGGATTAAATGATATAAAGATTTCCTTTTAATATACCAAAGTTACTTTTAGCTAAATTCTTAAGGTCTATAAAAATTAAGATTGAAATAATGTACATCTGGAAGAAGAAACACCTGCTAACCCTTTGTATGCGTCTGTAATACTGGGAAGCCACCTGCAACGTTAATTCACACTTCAGTAATAGAAGATACAACCATTTCCCCACCTACACCTTTTAAAATAGCCAGATTTTTCCAATTATGAATGGCGAGTACTTAAAAAAACAAGTCCATGTGTCTCATTCAAAGGTCAGGAGGAAGTTATTTTTGGATTGGGGTCAAGAGTTTTGCTCTGAGACTAACATCGTCTTGAGAATTCTGGTTTGTGTTTTCATCCAAGTTGTTAAAAAAAACACCTAACAGTCCTGGATGTGAAATTTCGATAACTCACTTAATTTCTTCATGATTCTTTAATCAAGTAAGCTAATCCACAGGTTTCTTCTGACAAGGAGGATATACAGTTGCATTGGTTCCCTAATGCCACTATTCCAAGTTACCACACTTAAACAGTATCTTACAGTTCTGGAATTCCCAAGACTGTACCTGTGCTTCGAGAATCTTGTTTACTTGCCTTTTCCAGCTTCCAGGCTACCTGTATAGTATCAGGCTCTCCCTCTCCTTCTCCCCCTCCCCGTCCCCCACCATAAGTCTGTCTGGATAATCAATGCTCTCTCTCTTCACATCTGAAAAGTTTTTTGCCAGGTAAGATAACATTCACAACTTCAGGGTTCTGGTAAGAACACATCCAGGAGCCACTGGTTAATACTATCAGCCTGACAAAATGGAGAATCACCTAGGAGGGAGTTTCTAGATTGAGTTAATGAAGTAGAAAAACTCACCCTAAATGTGGACCATACTGTTCCTTAGACCTGAATAAAAGGAGAAGTGGCACTGAGTCCCAACATTCATCTCTCTGCTTCCTGACTACAGTGTGGCCATCCTCCACTCCTCCTGCCAGGCCCTCCCCGCCATGGCGAATATACCCTCAGACTGTGAACCAGAATAAACCCTTCAAGTTGCTTTTGTCACAGCAATGGGGAAAGTAATCCTCCTAATCTATCACAACTACAAACATAATCTTTTTTTTCCTCCTGAGACAGGGTATCTCTCTGTAGCCCCAGGAGACCTGGAACTTGCCATGTTGACCAGGTTGGCCTCAATCTCACACTGCTTCCCAAGTGATAAGATTAAAGGCAGGTGCCACCACGCCAGTCTAAAAACAGTCTAAACTGTAGTGCCTATTAAGTAGCTTAGCTACATAGTGCCTCCTAAATTGATATTGAATATCTACGACTTAATTACCAAAGTAGTGGGTCTCAAAGGCTGATGTACATCAAAGTCCCCTGAAGAACTTAGGACAGAGTTCCTGATGGCTTCTGATTTAGACTTTTCAGATGTGGGGTGGAACCCACAGATATTGCTTGGTCCAGAACACCACCCTTCTAAAAGATGAAGTGGCCATCGACAAACAGCCATGGGATGGCCACTGGAGGGCTCCACTCACCCACAGAAAACGATGTTGGGAAGTACATAACAAACTCAGTTATTGGACCATAGAGAACCTAACTAAATGGAGCTGGCTTATATTGGCAAAATGTGCATCCTAGTTTTCAAGTGATTGCAGCTATGGGGGATGACAGACAGACCACTACAGAAAAACATCTTTTGTCTAGTAAATTATCTTAGCAATAATCCAATGGGGAAAATAGGACTAATCTAATCATATACCTCTGCACTAAGATCTACAGTAAAAGCGCAGAATAGTTTTAATTGTGCTACTCACTCACGAATCATATCTTGCTTCTCATGTTGATTTTCATGGAAAAATAGTTTCTCATTTCTGAGACAAAATACCTAACTTAAATGATTTATTTGGGCACTTGATGTTAGAGGTTTCAGTCCATGTGGCTGGTTTCATTTCTGGGCCTGTGATTGAACTGAACTGGTACTAGAAAGGCATGTGATGCAGACTGTTCACCTCAAGGCAGAGTTTAACTGCAAGGGGCAGGGACAGGACAGACCTTTCAGAGGCACATCCCTAACAGCCCACTTCCTCCAGCTAGGCCCAGCTTCCACAACTCCACCACTTTCCCAGTTGTCCTGATATTGGGTTCTGAATGAAACCTTCATGGCAGACTCATCTCTAGAAACACTTTCCTAGACAGACCCAGTGGTGTGCTTCACTAATGCACTCAAGCTGACTAGATAACCAACACACACATTTCACACATTACTTTCAGCCATTCAAGCTTTGCTCATTTAAATGTAGTTTTAAACCAATAACATACATTTTTTTATATTATCAGACTTCAGACGCACATAAAATTTCTTTTTAAATCAGAAAATTCCAGGAAAATGTACTTACTACCAATTTGAAAAGGTAGGTAGAATTCCCAGTATGTGAATTAAAGGGCAATTCTGCAAAAGTACTTCTATATGCTTTCTCCAAACGTATAGATTTTAAAACATGCCAAATCATAATAACTGCATCATAATCTTATTTTAATGTTTTTAACCTGTATTATCAAATTTACTACAGACAGAGTTTAGCTGGCTTGTTTTCAATCAGATAATAGAAATATATTGCAAGTTTCTTATTTGTTTTGTAGTTCATCTGAAGATCTTTGTCATAAGTCAGAATATGTCCCTATTAAGTACAAAAGATTAAAACATTGAGTTCACAGAACCAACTTACTATGCTTTGAAAGTGTTCCCGAGTTCATGTATTAAAGTGCCCAGTGTGGCCATAATGGGCAGCAGGATCTTTAAAAGATTAGGTGATGAGGATAGGAACCAACACCCTTTTTTCTCAGAGGTGTGCCCACAATTCCAAGAATGGGTTTTTGAAAGCAGGTTCTGCTCTCTGCTCCCTTCAGCTTTCTGCTGGGATGCCATAGCCTTCAGAAGGCTCACAGATGTCAACCTCTTGCTCTTCTGTTTCCAGAAGAGGAAATCCCCAACTATAAATCTCTCCATTATAATTTGTCTTAAGTATTCTATTATAGAAATATAAAACATACTAACACTAGCATTCTAAAATTTTTTAACAGTATTTGGACAGAACAGTTTATTTTAGCTACTGTAAAAATTGAGGATATCATGAAAGAAAAATATATCAGGCCCAATGCCAGCCTTTGAAGCAAGGCTTGAATGTATAATGGAGGTTTTGTTTTAAAAAAAAAAAAAAAAATTGACATGTTGGCAAAAATTTTTTCTCCAGTTCCCAATGTGTTGCTCAGAAACTGAGCACACTGACTAATGTGAAATAGAGCCCCATGCTGCTAGGACAAGCGGCTTACCTGTATGCAGCAGATCCACCTGATGTGGCAAGGGTCAAAACTGAGGTATTAAGTTTCTTGCAGATATTAAGAATTATCCCTATTTCCTCAGGTTCTTGATTGTGCCACAGAAGTCAAACTACAAATTAAACCCACTATAATGCTCTAATAGTTGCAAATTATTGCCTTTTTCTTGCCATTTTTTAACTTTGATTCACATGGATCTGAACCCTTTTATAATATTTTTAATCTTGTTTTTAAGTCTTTCCTAGACATGTGTCATCTCTGGAGAACATTCATCTTGGGGGCTATTTGCTGGACTATGTCACTGGTATTCAAAACCTTAAAATTCTTTCAGAACACTTAACTCTAAATTACATTTTAATAAATACTATTACAAAAAAGATTTGTGTCATTCAGTGACACAAGTGATTTGACATTCATGTCAAGTGATCCAATAATCTCCCAAATAGAAGCTTCTGGCTAGCCTCCTCACATATGGCAGCTGTCTGTCCTGTGATTGTGCGTCTTACGAAAACGAGTAGCTGTGTTTCTATTTCCCATTCATTCTTTTTTCACCTTATTCAATAGTAGACGTGGGAAGTGGTATTGTTACTCTGTACTGGCTTCATTATCTACCAAAGACCGAAGCTGGGCAGAGTCATAATCTAACCCAGTTGGTAATCCAATCCTCTGAATTCCTTTGGCCTTGTCAGTCTGCTCAGGTTTTTAGATTGCAAATTTAAAATATACAGGCACGCTCAAATGTAATAGTATTCTGGTCTGACAACAGAAATAATGTAGTCAATTATATATGTAATACAGTTTAAAAACCAGGGCTGGTGGGCTGGAGAGATGGCTCAGTAGTTAAGAGCCTGTACTGCCCTTGAAGAGTTCAATTCCCAGTACATGTCAGGCAGCTCAAAACCACATGTTACTACAGTTCCAGGGGATCCGATGGCCTCTTCTGGCAAGGGTACTGTACTCATGTGCACAAAGCCACACACAATTACAAAAGAAAAGAAACCAGGACTAGCAAGACAGTTCACAATAGGTAGAGGAACAGAAAATAAGAACATGGTACAAGGAGAGACCCAATTTCTGAAATCTGATCTTCATAGCACACCATGGCATGTGCTCACACATACACAATGTTCATGCACTTAATTTTTTAAAGTATGTTGGTATCCTTTTTAACCATCAAAATATAGAGAACTGTTACATTTATTCCAGATTGTTAGAAATATTTTGTTTTGCAGACATTACTGTTTTTAAATACTAGGTGCAGGGTTAGGATTATGTTCACATGTATGTTCTAGAGACAGCTCTGAAATGGTGCTGTTTGGAACAGAACTGCCTCTCAGCTGGTGCTGCAAACAAGCTTCTTTCTCGGCCCCTCCCTTTCTTCCCGTCTCAAAGCCAGTGCTGATATAGGCAGGATATGTTCGCTATGCATTGACAGGCCACCCCTGCACGCCCAGCCCTACCACAAGCCACTTTTCTCAGTCATCATTCTTGCTGGCTCACTGTTGAGTTCTGTTCTGCCCCTCCCCACCATGTGCCACTCAGCTTGCAGCAACAAATGCTGGTTTCAGGGCAGACCAGGGATCATTCTCCCAACCTTCCTCCAGGGTGTGGTAGGGAGAAGAGGGGTCTACATAGTCTTGGGGGACAGATCATAAATCTGGTTCTGCAAGACATCTTTACCTCTCAGTTCCCCCGTGGCTTTGGGTGACAAATCAGGAGGTTAATACACCCACTTACTGTGTTATTTACAAAGGTAAATGCTACTGGATCTCAATTCAATGTGGATGCACATTTTAGAATGCATTTTTGAGAGCTGCCAGAAATATACAGAAAAAGATGCCATTAAAGTAATCAAAGAACCCCTTTAAGTGTCTTCTAAAATCCTTCCAATCTACCCCAAAACATGCAGATTTTGGACTTTATATCTAATTTTCCTATATGTAACTATAGATATTAGGGCTAGAGCCCTTGTCTACAGGAATTTGAAATGTGCCTTTAAGAAGTTTTCTCAGCTGTCCCTCAGCTTCAAATACTCTCCTGTTATTTAGATTCTTTTTTAAAATAAATTTACACTAAAAAGATCATTTTAGCTTGTTTTGTATGCTATCTTGCTGGGAGGTAAAATTTAAATTTATGCCTAAGAGTTTCTTTACAAAGTCTGATTTAAAAACAATTTACTTCAATCACCACTGCAAAAAATAAAAAAAATGAAAAAAAAATTATAGTTGTAATTTCTACTTTCCTCATTCCATTTATTTGTGTAAATCTCAAACAATCCTGTTCTTGGAAAGCTGAAGTTTATGCTATATCTGATTATACACTGTTGTAGTCTGTGTCTTCAGTTTTTCCTTCCACTGTGAACGTGAACATACTGGCCTGTTTAGATTGTACCCAGCTGTGCCACAGTGTCATCACACCATTCTACATCATGAATGTGCCTGGCCATACCACAGTGCCATCACACTGTTCTCCATCATGATCCTGTCCTGCTTCTCACTAGACACCTCTCTCTGAAAGTTTCTAAGGAAACACAAGTTCAGTGTCTGTTCTAGATGTTTTTGTTTTTGAGACAGCATCTCCCTGTAACCCTAGCTGACCTAGAACTGGCTATGTAGAGCAGGCTGGCCTCAATCTCAGAGATCCACCTCTTTTGTTGGTAGGAATAAAGGTGTGGGCCAGTGTCTGTTTAAACCCATCAAAAAGTTTACACTAAATTCTAAAACTTTTTGCATGTTTCACAGTAGATGTTCCACAGGAAAATAGTTATTACAAATAACATTCTAGATTATATTCTAAAATGTTCTTTTTAGGCTCAAAACTACAACTAGAAAAATCTCAACAAAAGCTCTCAATAATCAAGAAAACTGATTCTACCAAACTTTGGTATTTCTGGAAACACTAATTTATAACCTACTTTTATGGAAATGTACATTTTGGTAATTTTGATATGAAATTAATACCATTTAGGAGCTAAAAGACACTAAAATACACGAAGCACTGTGTAAATTTGGCAGACAGTAAAATTCTCAACTCAGACATGACAAACTTCAAAACCTCAATTTTCTACAGTTGCCCCTCAAAAACCGAATTGCTCCAAAATCCAATAATGTAGTTATTTTTATTCAGAAATTCATATTTAATAACTGTAATTAAAAGTTTAAAAGTACATGGCTTTTAGAAGTGATATCAAACATGCAACATTAAGAGTGATAATATAATTTTACCCTCTTAAGAAATTTTCAAATTACTGCAACAGGAACAAAAATATACCATATATTACTATTTGTTTTACAGTATGTTCTTATAAATGGGACATCTCAAAATGTTGAAGTCTGGTAGAAAAGCATTTTTAAACATCGTACCATTGGAAGAAAAAAAGCTTCAGAAAAATTCCTGTCCTTCATACAGCATGAGATGGAAGATATTACCATACAAATCTCCCTCCCATCCTGGAGAGCTCCTCCTGAATATTTTCACAGGGGCCTATTATACTTTCAAAACAACTGTGCATTTATAATTGCTATCTTGTTCTTCAGTGCCAAGTGTGTACTTTGAATATTCACTCACCTACACTGAACTTTCCCCAAGGTGGCTGGTTTCTGGGTAACTCCAGAGTTGGGCTGGCACACACTGCACATACAACCCTTGTCTCATGGTTATCAGAATGATAGTATGATGGAACATTATCGTTTGGAGCATTCACCCTAGACCTGACTTTCTAGAAGGTCTCTGTTGTGAAGCAATTTCTGGTGGCCTTGCAAGTCGGCTGTGGTTTGGGAAGAGGTGAACTTGTGAACTATTTCTCTTCTGTCAAGAAAATAAAGCCTCTCCAAGGTTTCTTTAATGATGATAGAAACCTGAATTTGTGAAAAAAAATATAGGTCAAGGTGGAAGAGCTCTGGAAAAACAAAGTCAGTGACAATGACAGACTGACTTCCCTGTTTATCGCTCTCTGGGGTAGACCACCTAAGCTCCTAAGCCCCCTCTCCATCCCAGCTCTCAAGTGAGTATAGGTAATACTGCATTTATATGAAGACCAAGGCATCCCGCACAACTGCCATAGGCACGCATGCTCATCCTCATCATCCCACATACTGAGCCTTCCTCCTTGAAACAGTGTCCATTGTTACCATGTCCAATTAAAGCAACACATACAGTAAACTCATTTTTTAACAAAAAGTGCTTAAAACCATCCTGTACAATTGCTTTTTCTTCATTTTCAACCAATAAGATCAAACTCATTTATGCTTATGAATAATACTGAAAAAAATATTTTTAGATTTTTAAATACTGTGCCTTCATTCCCAACTCTACACAACCTGACTCAGTATCACAAGTTGAGCTCTCCCTTTGGAAAATATAGAAGGTACAAATATATAGAACTTTCAGGATAAAAAATTTCTGAATATAAAAATGCTTTCTGTGTTTCAAAATAACACTTTCAGATCATCTTTCTAGTTTTGGGTTTGGTAAATAAACCATAAGTTCCCCCTTTTTTTCACTTAAGTAACAAAAGATACTGGTTTTAAATACAAAGTTATACAAGAACCACTCAGTCTGTGGATCATCCCCACAGAAAGTTGTTTCTAGCTAAGAAAACCCCTAAATATTTAGTTATATAATTACATTATCAAAAAAACTAGCTTAAGATAAGAAATCAATGCGCCTTAATGACTGCCAGAATTGCCCAGCATAGCTTCAGTAAAATAGAGAATTGTCTAGAAAATACAATCTCCAAAATGTGTGCAAGTACTGCAAATCAGGCCAGGGCGACACCCTTGAAACTGGGTGAGTTCTCCTCCAGCCCTTCCCAGCCCTCAGCCTCGTGTTCAGCATGACTCCTTCAGTGCACAGCTCTTCATACCACAGCTCTGGTCTGATGGATTCCCCACAATGGAATCATTGTGGGAAAGCAAGTATGAGTAGACAAGCACTTTTTAAGCTGTAAACACTTCACATGATTGGGTCCCCATAAGAAAGTGTGGGAGTTTAAATGAGCCTGGAGCTTTTCAGGAACTGAATGAGAACTCTGTACACAAATGTGTACTGGCCAAGGGTCTGCACCAGCATCATTCTCTGTTGCCTCAGCATGTCCAGCACTCTGGGGATGTCCAGCACCTAGCAGACAGAAACAGTGATGAGAACACACTATTGTGGGAAACAAATTGCACAGAGGCTGCTCCCCTCACCAAATCTGGTTAGAAGACAAAGGGGCAGTCTATCTGCCTCAACATCTGTAAAAGCCCACGATCATTGTAGCTACAAATACAATGTCCGTGGGGATTAGTTCTTCATTCCCTGGTGGTAGCTCACTGACTTGTAAGTCAGTTACATGTAAATCATATCTCACCACATACCATGATTCAACAAAAACAGTGTGTGAGGCACTCTCAATGTCTGGCTCAGCATTTCCCACACAGACCACTGGCCAGCACTAATCACCTTGGAAGTGGTGATGGTTTTACAGGAAAAACAAAGCCCTGAGCTCAAATTTGAAAAACACAAGATAAAACAAAATTAAACAGCTTTACGTATTGTATGACATCTCTGTATCTGATTTCTCAGTAAGAGCTGAGAACCTCTAAGACAGCCTTTACAAATGACATCTTATGGCCATCAGTGTCCCAGGAAAGGTGCTCAGAAGACCTTGTAGGTCCTCCTTTTATGTCCCTCCCCATCCCAGCCCATAACTCTCCTCAACAAAAAAGTGAAGCTTAACATCAAACTCGTCACCTCATTGTGTTCCAGACAGGCAATCATAATCTCGGACAAAATGACAACACCAGTTCTTCCCACACCAGCACTGCAGTGCACCAACAGTGGAGGGCTGGGGCTTCTTGGTTCACTCGTACTGTTTGTATGACGGCGAACGGACTGGATCTCTTCGAGGTATGCTATGAACATGAATGAAACAGGAAAGATACTTAGAGGCCGTGGTGTAGCAGACCAACAACAACCTCCTTGTTCTCCTCCTGAGAAGCCTGCAGATAATGAGCACTGGGCAGCAGGGACCAGGAGTGACCCAATGTGACTGTGGGCAAGTCAGTACTTCAGCCAAAACTAGACAGAGGAGGCGTGGGACTCAGCCGTGGCATCCTAGCCATCTCTCATAAGAACATCATGGGCTGGCAAGATGGCTCAGAGGGTAAAGCACTTGTCACCAAGAATAACCAGGATCCACAGAGTGGAAAGAACCAACTCCTCCAAGCTGTCCTCTGACCTGCCTGCACAAATCCAACAACAAATCTGTCTTCTAGTAAGCCTCTTCAGACACATTCTTAAGTCCAAAGCTTATATGAGACAAAAGAAATGAACTATTTCAGAAACCTAAGACAAAGGAGGCAGTTTGAGAACAAAGACACTTACATAGAAACCCCTTGAGGTCTTCGGGACAGCCATGCTCAGGCCAGTCTGTGTACTGGAGATGCCAAACTGTCCTCTCCTGCCCTGTGAGAAGGTGCTTCATCTTCAAGCCTGTGGTGGCATAGCAACCCGAGTCCGTGCGGAAGCGTGTTGTGATCTTAAATCTTCCATAGGTGACGGTATTGTGCCTTGAACCAAGTCTTGGCCAATATCTGAAGCTCTTCTCCCTGCCACCCTCCTGTTAAGACAAGTAGAGTTCAACAGCAGACCAAGGCCCAGCCATTGGCCTTCTTCACACAGACAGCATGGCCGACTGCAAGCCATAATCCCATCCTGCATTTTTTTCTAAAGGTCAGGATCCTACGGGATTCAACTTACCAGTTCTTTGGAGGCTGAGAATATCAACAGAAAGGAATGTGCACTTACCTCTTCTGCGGTCACCATGGCTATAATCGCAATTCCTTGTTCCCACACCATCTGCCAAAAGTCCTGGCAGGTATTCTGTAATGGTCCCTGTGTGGCAATATAATCCCATTCAGTTCCACTGACAGAGACCTAAAAAGAACAGAAAAGGTTAAAAACTCTGTGTGTGTGTGTGTGTGTGTGTGTGTGTGTGTGAGACAGAGACCTAAAAAGACCAGAAAAGGTTAAAAACTGTGTGTGTGTGTGTGTGTGTGTGTGTGTGTGTGTGTGTGTGCGTGCATGCACATACACCTGAGTCATGGTGGCATTAAAAATTAAACTGGATTATTCAGTAAAATAAGGACAAAGTTATAGCTTAACCTTTTCTCATCAAAACAATTTCAGCTGCTTCTATCTTTAAAATATGTGAGTTCATGGCATCTGTGTGACTTAAGGCAATCTGCTCACCTCTAAATTTCAGTTTTTATTCACAAAATAAGATTCTTGTGAGGATTAAAGTCACGTGATGGTAACAGCAACATTGTAGTGCCCTAAATTTGCTCTGATGCAATATGCTAGGAAAAGTATCAGCAAGCAAAACAAAACCTAAGTTAATGTCAGATTCTATGGGAAAAGAAATATCTTCCTCGTTAAGATGGTCTCCATTTTGAACTTGAGTCAAGATCACTCTCCATAATGCCAAGTTTTCACAGGCAATTTAATGCCTCTCTGTACTAACATAATAAGTAGTTACTGGATTTACAGTCAGGAAACCTGGGCTAACCTGTGTTCCATCAATAACTGGTGACAAAAGTTGTTTCCTAAGTGCCCACGCTCTGTTCTACACACCCTCCCTCCTAGGCTACCAGCCTTCAGCCCTAGTTCTGCTTACTGGGCACCCTATAAGCAGTAGGCATATAGGTGAACAAAGGTTATATCCATAGTGGTTGGTTAGATAAATGGCGGTCCCTCAACTGAGTGAGAGATCTAGGGGTTAATGCAATCTGTTCAACTCTGAAATCCTCAAGGTGAAGATTTGGAAATACCACTACAAAACTTCCAATGTCATTCAATTTTTACCCAGTCATCAGAAACTAGAAGCATTATTCCAAAGAAAAGCTTGGTTTTAAATACACAATATCCACATAAAAAGCTACGGAAAACTGCTTAAGGTACCATCCACTGTGAATCACCACTTTCTCCATTTCAGGGTCACACCACCCCATTAAATAACATTATACTGTCTCTAGAAGGAAAATGCTTCCTTGAAGAACAAAGTAATGTTAGAATGATCACAAGGAAGATACAAAAAGAACAGGTGGTATCTGCATAAGTAAAAGCTTTTTGTGAATCCCTGGCCCACAAGATCCCAGACATAGAGCTGCGGAGGAAGTTCAGTGGCAGTGTCTGCCTGCATAAGAATCTGGGTTTAGCCCCAGTGCTAGGAAAAGGGGGAAATAAAAGCAAACTTGGCACCTGTGACAGAAATTGCACCCAGGTATAGGTGATAAGTTAAAACTAGGGATTCAGCAGCTCCTGTGAGAGAGAATTTGAGCTCAGACGCCTTCAGACTCAAGAGTTCTAAAGGCAGATAAATGTACTCCTGAGTCCTGGTAACAATATCTGGGGCCGAGTGGTTTCTGGCATGGAGAAGGTGGACATGACTTGTGGCTATGTCTGACAAACTTTATCACTGCTGTAGGAGTCTCTAGCAATAATGGTCATCACAATGGCTCAAAGTAGGAATGTTTTAGGAATAGAAACCTGAATAGAATTCTTACTATTTTTAAGATTCAATCCCAAATACACATGTTGTTGTTTACTCCAGATGTTCCTCTCACCTTGATATGTGATGCATTGATGTATCCAGTATTGTTCTCTTTGGTCGGAACCAACTCTACTCTCGCATCATCATAGGGAAGCACATCTTGGAATCGGTTTCTTTCTGCATTTTCAGGGAGTCGAGCTGTTGAGCACTCTCCATCAACTAGCCGTTTTTTAAGAATTCTCTCATATTCTGTGAAGACCATGCCTTGCTCTAACCGCTGTTCCAGAATTTTACACTGTAAAATAGATAAAATGGATGTGAGCCATTTTAACAACTGTCATTTAACATGTATTTTGAAATCTGGTTTTTCTCTTCAAAGTCTAGCATTATCAAATACTGAAAATTCTACATAAAACCAAACTTAAAAATTTTTTACAAGTCATAAAAATAAGAACAAAAGGCATAATCATGTTAGCAAGACAATGCAAAATTATGGGTGAAGTTGAAAGCTGGCTTTAGCAATTTATTAATTTATTAATTAATTAATTTTTTTCTCTAAACCCATGGTCAATTTAGTGACCCACAAGAAATAGAATTCTCATGGAGAACAGTAAGCCCTAGAGTAGGATAAGCCCGTCCAACAACTGTGACCAAATGTTCGACTTGTGACAGATGATATGTAAGCACCAAAAGCAGTAGCAAGTGCTGAGAGCCCTCCATATGCAGTTGTAAGAAAATGCAGACAAAGAAATGTGAGAATGCAGTAGCTACTGAGACAAGTCTTGAATAGCACAAACGCAAAGGCTGCCTTCTGCGCTGTGTGTTCTCATGACATCGTAGAGTGCTCACTGAGAGAAAATCAAACATCAAGAATGTTGATACAAAAAAAAAAAATCAGCGTTGGAGTTTGAAATTAAGACGTTAAGCCATACACTTGTTCTGATTGTGGCCCAGATGGTATCCTTATGAGAAGGTAAGGAATCCCTTAACATTCATTTATCACTACTAAATCATGCTAGAAAAATCCACCAAAATTTCAGGAGGGCCCTTTGGTTGCCTACATGACTGCCCCGGGAGATGACCTGGCCCGCACTCACCCTCTCATCATTCGTGGCTCTACTGGAGACTTCCTTTCCTTCATCAGGCAGGGGCAGCCGAGACAGGGACAGTCCATTGAGGGCAGCCAGTTTAAGGGGACCAATTTTTTTTGCATCTACTCGGGTCTTTTTCATTCCCTGTAGAAAATATTTACATGCACACAGAAAATATACCCAGAGACAATCCTTTCCAAAGAAATGGGTGAAGGATGGAACAGAGGGAAATGTTCTCTGCAGCAACCACAGGAGAAGCTGCCACACCTCCCCACACCATCTGCCCCACAAACAGGAAGACATTCCTGACAAGGCCAACGCTCTGATAAGTCCTCCAGATAGAAGGCTTTGAAACCCAATTGGTTACAAGACTCTGTTGCAATGAAGGCGAGGCTGTAGGCAGGCAATGTTCTTACAGAACTCCCTAATTTCAAAACGTCCGAAAAAAAAATCAGCTGTAGCCGACAAATACGCATGCAAGCACGCACTCTCACACAGACACAGATACAGACACATACCCGCACACGCACAATCACCTGGTGCAATAAGCTTTTCTTTTTATTTTTTTATTTTTTTTGAGACTGTCTTACTATGAAGCCCTGGATGCCTGGATGACCTGCTACTTCTCTATATAGACCAGGTTGACCTTGAATTCAGAGGTCCACCTCTGCCTCCATAATGCTAGGATTAAATAAAGGTGTGAGCCACCATGCGTGGAAGCCTTTAATGTTTTTAAAACTTTAAATTTTAGAATCATTCTGAAAAAAAATGAGATGTATATGCCTACCCATAGTCTACTCTGCATTCTATTGAGATTCGTGTGACCTGGGCTGGATCGCTGCTCTTCTGTGAATGCTACAATTTTTTTACTATCTATATATAAGTATTTTGCCTGCAAGAATGTAAGTGTACCCATGTTATGCAATACCCATGGAAGGTAGAAGAGGGCACTGGATCCCTTGAAACTAGAGTTGTGGTGGTGGTTAGCCACCATGTGGGTGCTGGGAACTGGGGACGAAACCCCAGTTCTCTGTAAGAGAAGCCAGTGCTCTTAACCACTGAGCCATCTCTCTAGTCCCAGTTTTGTTGTTGCTATTGTTGTTTTTGAGATACAGTCTCCTGTAGCCCCAGCTGGCCTGGAACTCACTATGTAAACCAGGCCAGTCTCAATCTCACAAAGATCCACCTGCCTCTGCCTGAGTGCTGGAATTATAGGCATGCACCACCATGCCTGGCTTGATGAGTACAGCTTTAGAAGAGAAAATAAAATATACTGAGCTCTATCAGAAGAACAAGGTGTGAGCATCAACAGAATGGTGCTTCTTAAAAGCATTTCTAAAGTATTTCTAAAAGCTGTTTCTAAAGGTATTAAGCCTATGATTTTCCTCTCTACAGCAATTGAGCCTAAGAACCCTCACCATAGATAAAGTGTACTTCCTTGGAAGCCACAGAAATTATGAGGATAGTCTTTATAGTCAAAGAATGGTTTTCTCTGTTCTGCCTTATAAAGGAAATCAGCTTTACTCCAGCTCTATTGGCCTACAAATCCCATAAAACTCCAGTATCAAAATTACATAGCAGAAACAAAAAAGACATTTTGGTGAGGAGAAAAATGCTATATGATTACAACTATATTGGAGAATATCACTAATACTTAACTCAAAAAGTTAACTTAGCATAATTTTGTGTGTGCATGTGTGTATGGAAATGCAGAGGCCCATGTTAGTGTATGTGGAGGTCTGAGAGGGTATCAGGTGTCCTTTGTCATTCCCCATCTTAGTCCCTTGAACCTGTGGCTTTCTGTTCTGGCCAGTCTGACTGACCAGCAAGCCCCTGGGATCAACATGGAGTCACAGGCACCCATGGCCATGCCTTGCCTTTTCATGGGAGTTGGGGGTTTGTATTCAGGTCCTCTTGATTGCACAGCACTCTTATCCCCTGAGCCATTTCCCCAGCCCCTAGAATAATTTTTAATCTCATAGTCCATATTTGGTTATGAGCTTCCCAGATAATGCAATCTAGACTTAGAATGGATAAAGTCCCAGTTAAAGCCTAGCCTGTAATTAACTAACATCCTTCGGGTCGGTTTAGAAAAGTGCCTGTCTAAACAGAAAGGCAAAGAGAGATACACAACACAAGCGGACACAGACTGAAAAGTCTTTTGGCTAAAATGTCCTGATTCTAGCACGTGCAGAAAACAGCAGTGTGCTGAGAGTGCTTAACAGCTGGCTCCCAAAGGGAAGGTGCTGGTCTTCACTGGCCAACTTCAGTGATGAAGACACTGTCAAAGCCACATCCAAAATGCTTAAACAACCTCAGACTTACAAACATGCCCCAACACTAATATGCTAGATAAGGGTAATTAGCTCTAAGATCAGTTCAAGACTAGCTGTGAGTATCCCTTGGAGGGCAAGTCACAGGTTTTCAGCACAGAAGCCACAGTGGCTTCTTAGGTGAGAACCACTGCACAGGAGGAAAGGGCGAGTCCAGGAGCAGATCTTCACACAGATGCAGAACAAGCACCCGAACCAGTCTGCCTTTGAGATAACCAGTCCGGAGGTGGAGACTGCGGGCGGGGAATGCAAACCTGCTCCTTCTTGACTGCAACTAATGCACTATTTTAAAGCTAAGCTTCTTGAACTTTTAACTCACGTTCATCTGCTTTTTTTGAACAATTACAGAAGATAATGTGCTAGCATGGAGGTGTCAGAGGGCTTAGCGGGGGGTAGCCTCTCCAACTCTCGGGAAGTTAGAAGTTAAAGGTATGAACCAACTTCACAGTAACAAGTTACTATTGACTGAGCACTTCTGATGTTTTGGAGCTTATGTTAGTCCCTCAGCATCTCTCAGGGGCCATCTCCTTTACAAATGATAAAACTAGGTCACACAGAGACTAAACAGTTTGCCCAAGGTCATGAAGCTAGTTGCTTCTAAAGGAATCAGTGTCGTAACAATAAAAATCCTTCGTTGGCATTGGTTCAAGAAGGCAGATTTTCATGCCTCACCTCATGTGGACTTAATGCTGACGAAGGGACAGAGAACAGATGGTCCTGCATTATGAATGGGGAAGCTGAGTTCTGTAATAAACAGTAGGCCCTACACTCAGAGCCACGGCTAACAGCTTCACTGTACTTTTCCCTTAACCACACTTCCATACACCTTCTTGAAGTAAGCAAAATCCCCAAGAAAAAAGGAGGATCAAAAGCATGACCCAGTTATACAATCTTACTAGTAAGTCTTAAAAGTTAAGGAGAGGCGGGCATGGTGGCACACATCTTTAATTCCAGTACTTGGGAGGCAGAGGCAGAGGCAGGAAGATCTCTGTGAACTCGAGGCCAGCCTGGTCTACATGGTGATTTCCAAGCCAGCTGTGGCTACAGGGAGACTCTGTCTCAAACACCAACAACAAACGTTAATGAGAGAGAAATGTAGTTTAAGAGGATCAAATCTGGGCTGAAGAGGTGGATCAGTGGTTATAAGCACTGGCTGCTCCTTTAGAGGACCCAGGTTTGGTTCCCAGTGCCCACATGGCAGTCAACAAATGTCCATAATTCTAGGATCCAACACCCTCTTCTGGTTTCCATGAGTATTACACATATAGTACACTTACATACTGGCAGACAAGACACTCAAACATACACAAATAAATTTAAAAATTTTTAAAGGGGACCAAATTGATCAAAGTTCTCAGAACCTGCCAGGCCCTATTCAATATATACTAAATTTCTTAAACTTTAATTCACATTAAGATATGTTTTTGTTGAACAATTACAGAAGATAATAGCAATCCATGTTAACCATGAAAGGTCAGAAGGTTTGCAGAAAGTTAGCCTCTTCAACTCCTGGGAACTTAGTTAAACTGAGCTGTACTAAAGTGTCATTTTGAACACTTGGATTACACATAAAAACAGTGCAAAGTTCTTACTGCAGTGCCACAGAAGACCCCATCCAGTTGGCTTGGGGACTCAGGTAGTTGCTATGGAAACCCACACGTAGTCTCCACCCTAATATTGTTCAGCCTATTTTAACCATGACTCACCCGAGACATTGGTCTTTGCTATTCAGACAGGTAACATTATATACTCGGGAAAAACAAACTAAATTTAAAATTCTATCCTTCAGTTGTTCAAAATTTTTAAATCCATGCCCTTTTGTAAATTGTTTTGCCTACGTGTTCTGATCTATTTCACAAGCACTACAGTCGGTTTTCACAGCCTGCCAGGATGCTTACAGCTCTTGGAGGACCTCATACACTGGCCGGAAGCACACTTACAATACGCCCTCAATCTTCTAGTGTATTCTAGATTAGTCCTTGCTTGCAGGACACTGGGAGACAAAATGTACTATTCACTTTGGGCATGGCTCCAGTGCAGGGCCTGGGGAGAAGAGAGGTGAGGGCCATGAGGAGCTGCATGCCTGGGCAATGGCTCCAAGACAGAGAGTGGACACACTTCATAACAGAACCACAAACATTTCATCAAGGCTTAGAACTTAAGAGAGTTCAGTGAAAAGAGTATCCAGGTTTCAAGCAGGCAATCACTATACTTGGTAAAATTCTACATACAGTACCTTGATGCACAGCACTCTAGAAGAGAATGACTTATTATAAAAATAAACCAGTTGAAAATTCCAGGTCATTCACTAGTTGTGTGACCTTGGAAAAGTTACTTAATATGTCAGAATCGGATTCTTTATCTGTGAAATGGGCATACTGACCAACTTGTTATCAACTGGGCACAGCAAAGATGAAGTGTTGTGTCACACTGTGAATACTCTGATGAGCAGCTACAGAAAACAGTGTTAGGCTCCGTGACATTTTGTTCCAAAGATAAGATGTGCTTGTCCATACTTATTTACTGAAGAGTGGAGCTGCTAGGGGACTTCCACTGAATTCTCAGGTTATTTATTCATTTGTTAAAGGATACCTGCAGCTCCAGGGTCTTCTGTATTAGCAAAGTGTTAGCTTCGGGATCCCAAAAGCACTCTCCTGTTCTCTGAGGTCATGGTCAAGATATTCAAGCTGTAAGGGCAGACTCTAATCTAGAGAACTACATAAGGACTTAAGGACACACCCTCCAAGGCCTCTCTCAGATATCACTTGAGCAAACTGAAAGAACACAGTTCTGGGGTGCCTTATCACCCAATAGTATTTTAAATGGGTGGTTAGCAAAACAATGTAGCTCAAGTCGTAAAATCATGTTTCCCCTAGCCCATTTCTAAGGCAGTTCGTTGACCTTCCTACTCTGCTGCATATGCCTCATGCTGTATCCAACTCATTTCTAGCAAAACACTGCAACTCCCAGCAGTACTATCCACATCAACACTCAAACAAAATAAGTCAAAAACAGTAATGGTGGGTGGAGGTAAAAAGTTAAAAGAACAGCTAAAAAGTTAAGAAACATCAGTACTACGTGAAAGAGACAGACTGAACGCTGAAAAGAGGTTACCGGCCTCTCTCCGAGTCCGAGACACCTCTGCTCCTTGGGCCAGCTTACCCCTAGTGGCGGAAGTCCTTCCACAGTGTTCTTCTTCCCAGACAGGAGATCTGACACTGGTCTTTTCTTGAGAGAATCCCGCCTAGCTCGGTACCTCCCTGAGGTTGTGAGGTCAGACTCTGACATGGAGGGGGTCAGCAGCCCATCTCCTCGGGGCCGCTGGGCGCCCCCCATGTGGATAGGGCTGACGTCTCTTGCCCTCTTCTCGGGCTCTGGGATATAGGACTTGGGCTCAAGAATATGCAGAGGGCCAGTAACTGCAGGGACTGACCGGGGGTAGTTCAACTGTGGCTCCTGGCAGTAAGGGGTTGTCAGGCGAGCCTCAGCCCCAACCGAGAGGGCCTGCGCTCTACTGTCCTCTTCCAAGTCCTCTTCCTCCTCACTGCTGTGAATCAGCATGGTGGCATCAGAAAGAGACTTCTTGTGGCCATATCTGCCACTTTCCTGCTCTTCAGTCTCCTCCTGCTTTGTTCTGTCAGAGAAGACACTGGACTGGGAGCTTGCTGAAAGAGCTCGTGGGGCCACGTCTGCTGCTGAAGCTGACATGGTCCTCTCCTTGAGTCTCAGGCCTTCGAAACTGTGTGTGAGCCCGGCGATCTCTATGCTATTCCTCTTCTGCAGGTGGGCATGCCGGGCTGCTGTGAGGGGCTCGCTGACCTCCTGCAGAGAGTGGGCCACTGGCAGGCTGTCCTCCTGGAAGGTCTGCACTGAGTGGTGGACGCGCCTGGTGATGAGATCTGGGTTGCTGCTGCTGATGTAGAGGTGGCGGGACAGGTCTGGAGTACTGTTGGCCGGCCGCGGGCACGGATACGGGGGAGGGGGCCGGTACACCTGGGTTCTCATGATGTTCGGAGCTGGGTAGTCCTGCGCCTGGAGCTGCACGTTTGTCAGCTCAGGCACACTGACTGCACCCACCACAGGCCGCCTCTCTGCAGGGTAGGGGTACGGAGACTGGCTGTGGAAACTGTAGTTCAAGTTAAAGGGGTAGTGGGCTGACTGGGGAGAGGCAAGATGCACATGCTCCCGAATTTCAGGCTGGCTGTAGACCAGGGCGTCGGGCCTGCTGTATGCATAGGAACTGCCGATGTTGAGGTTCCGCAGCGAGTGGCTGTGCCGTTCCGCTTGCACCATGCCTCTGTTGAGCTGCTTCATCACAGTCTCGTAGTCTGGAGTCGGACGGTAAGACGGGGGGATCAGGGCGCTGTGCCGATGGGATGGGATGTAGTCAGGTCTCATGACCTCACTTCCAGTAATACTTGGGTTGGAGGACATAGGGGAAGGCTGGAGGTAGGGCTGAGGGTTAGTTAAGGAGTTTGTACTGTGCGCACTGTAGACACTGCCGTTACGGATGCGACCGCTGAGGTCAATCTGGGTTCTATCCAGACTTGTCTGGGAGTGACAATAGAATCCATTCTGGTTGGGCACAAAAAGGTTATCTGGTGGGGAAAAAAGTTTTAGAATGAGAGTTTGAAAAGGTATTAATTAAGTTGAACCCATTACTCCAGTCATATACTGAGATAGGCCCTGACCTTGGAAAACATTTTCCACCGAAATTGTAAAAATTCCTGCTAAAATGACATGTCTTCAGCCACAGCTCCCTCATCTATAGAATGGGATGAGTCTCCTGCTTAAAAGGAGGTGCTCAGGATCTGGCACAAGTCTAAGCCAGAGTTAAACTGAGAGTATAACTACCACCAAACAGAAGTTAAAAACATGCACTTCTCCACTTATATGAAACAGACTTCCTGAAACCCTGGAACTCAAAAAGGAGATATTGCCCGAGGCACTGGGCCACTAATTCAGCTTTCTCTCCCTGAGTAAGGATGCAGTCCTGCTGATGCAGAGTAGTCTGAGTACCAGCTATCTTTAAACATTTCTTTAAAGATTGTTTGAATAGATTCTTCCATAATGAAGACAAGTCCACTGTAAAGGGTACTGCCGGCATGGGGTGAGAGCTTTCCTGGTCCAGCAGAGGGTTGCCGGTGTTGTAACCCCCCAGAGGCCCAGAAGCCAAGAAGAACCAGGGAAAGGTATGTGCAGTTGCCTCCTGTCGTGCCTCCAGGTTCAGTAACTTGGACCCCAAGGCTCAAAGGTTGGGGAACTACCCGTACAGTGCTTCTGGGTATATACATGTCCAGGGTTAGAAGGAGCCACCTTTCTTATACTCGGTCTGAAGCCTGCTTGAATTGCTTTGTAATGAGCATGATTCCCAACATTTTAACAACAATAGCAGTCAAGTCCTCCACAGAATAGTTTCCTTTGAAAAATACTGTTTGTGTACTTCAAATAATCCATGATGGTGTGACACTTGACTATCCACTGGGTGGCACACAGCTCTGAAGAGGTTGCTCAAGACCACCCTTCTGTGTACACGGCTTCCCCGTCTGCAGGGTGCCCCACCATTGCTAAGCCTCTGGATCCCTTTGTCAGTTAACAAAGCTCAGATCCCTCATCCAACTTGTCTAGGCCAGTGACACCTGCTTAGATGGTATCTCTGCCTTCAGGCTTCTCTCTGCACCCTCAGTCATCTAATCACCCAATGCCCTGTTATGCGTAAAGGTCTACACCATATGAGTGGAAGGGGGAAACATGGCAGGAATCCAGGCGAGTGAAAGGTATAAGGTTGGTGCAGCTACCACTGTACGTAGAACAGAAGCCGTAAGATTACAGGAGTCCGTACAAGGAAAGATCACCTGCAGCTGACGGGGACATGGAAGTGATGAGCCAGACAACTTGCCAGAAGATAAGGAAACCAAAGGGCCTTATAGGGGAGGCAGAAAGAGTCCAGCTTCCACGGGTAGCCAGCTCGCTCTACCTCTAAGAGCACGTAGGACTATACTTCATCTCTTAAAGCCAGGCACACATGTATGACTGGTAACAGTCGGGAGAAGTGAGCAGAAGGCTAAGGGCCGGTTTCTGAGGGCTCTCCCCGAACTTCACCCCAGGCTCAGTGCGGTGACCAATAACATTCCAGATGGAAAAGGCCCCTCTGGCCCAAGCTCCTGAGGCAGGCTGACGTGACACAGAGCACACTTGTCAGGGCACAACACACAGGGACTCAGATAAAGAAAATAAAAACACAGAATTTAGAATGTTGCAGGCACAGCAGAATCCAGACAGGATGATGCCTGGATTAAGGGTGTCCAGATAGCGGGACAGTTGACACCAGTCTCCGCATCCCTGCTTACCACTGGGCACAAAGGGCCTCCCACACAGGGTCCCCTCAGCCATCACAGCCTGCTGGTGGAAGGAAACAGGGCATAGGCAGAACACAGGAGTGACAATGAGGTGGGAAATGATGATCCAGCCACCCTTGTAGGAACTAAATGTGAAGGAGCTGCGTGGAAGGCCCCAGCAGGAAGGAGGACGGCTGCAGGCCTTCATGACACAACATAACACTAATGAGAGTGAGCTGCTCCTCAGGAACAGTGCTGAGGGCTTGTGGGTGCTGGGAAGCCCTGAGACGGAGGACTAAGGGGAAACCAACAATTTGGAGCACAGAGCCATCAGACTTACAAGGAAGTTAGTGAAGGAGGGAAAATAACACAAACCATTATTGGAAAAGAGAGGCGAGCCAAAAATACTAGGGTCGTCGCAGACTGAGGAAGGAGAATGATTAGCAGAGTGTAGAAGCGGGAGAGGCTCAGGGCTGGAGAGGCTGGGTGCAAGTCCAGATGGGCAAGTGTAAGGAGGAGGAGCAGTCATGAAACACTCCCCAGAGGACACGGGAATGCACAGCCCAGGCTCTTCTCTCCCTGCCTCCCTCACTGTGCGGACATTCTCAACTTTATAGTAAGGCCGGCACAAGCAGCACAGCCACAATCCGCCTTCTTATCGTTCCTCATACCTCGCTCCCTACGTGCTCCCTACCTGAGAGGGCAGTGGGACCTCTAGTGTTCAAACAGCCCCTTCCTGTGTCAAAGCACCATCTCCCCAAGTCACAGCAGCAGTCCCACACACCTGCCTTTAACTGTTGAAATCCAGCCGTCTCAAGATTCAGAAAGTTCTTAATGCCCCCAACAGGATGAATGGCACACGAACATGCTCTCCCGGAAAATAATTGTGTTCTCTTCATGTTCAAGTTACAAGCATTTGACTCATTTTCATGATTAGATTCCAAGCTTCTTACAATGTGGAACTACTCGTATGTACAATCTCTCTGGCCTTCAATAAAGCCAGTAACAGCTTTCAGAGCAAAAGTAAAATGAATCCTCAAGATTCAGCTTCAAGGCACCATTGTCAATACAGGTCCCTATATTTTCCACAAGGAAACTGCAGTAATAGTAATCAAGTATTTAAACCATTACAATGGGAAGATCTTGGCCAGGGACAAAATAAATGAGCCTGGATATCTTTTGGCACAGAGAGCACTTTTACAGATCATCGGTGTTTGGTATAGTGGCACAAGCCTGGGATTCCAGCATTTGGGAGATGAAGGCAGAAAAATTATGAATTCAAAGGAAACCTGGGCTAAATACTGAGACCTTGTCTCAAGAAACAAAGAAGACTATTAGGGAGTGTTACAGGACCTAGGAGTAGCTTCAGCAATTATCACTGCCTACATCTGAGATCATCTGAGCAACATACACTCAAGAAAGAACTTGAATGTAATGGCTTATTCTGTGAATCCAGGATGGCTATAATCATGACAATTTGGGGCATAATTTCAGGGGAAAACTACTTGACTTCAAGGTTCCTACATCACCACTGAATTACAGTAACTATGTGTGGCTTTGCAGTCCTGGTATACTTTACCTTGGGAAGAAGCAAATGGCTCTGTGTAATGTCCATTATAATGCAGCTGGGGTGGGGGAGGCATCACATAGGGCTGGGGTTTAGGCTAAGAAATGGAAAGTTAGACACAGGGTTAAAACACATTTGCCTATATAATAAAGGCAAAGTCATTCTCTTCTGGATTCTTTCCATTCAAAAAAACTTCTAGAGGTTAAATATACATAGAAAATAACCATGAAGAATCAGGAGTTCTAACCATATCTATCATTTTCAATGTCTCTTACATGGCAAAGCCAAGCCCTACCTAATGACACTAAGGACTTTAGACAGCGAAAGCAAGTCCGCGTCTGAGCCAGGTGCAGTGGTGCACGCCTTTGATCCCAGGACTCAGAAGGCAGACGCAGGCTAATCTCAGCGAGTTCAAGGCCAGCCTGACCTACATAGTGAGTTCCAAGCCAGCTGGGGCTACACAGAGACCCTGTATCAAAAAAACAGACCAAAAAGAAAGTCTACAGCCAAAAATTATGAAGAAGAAATTTTCTTATATAAACTTGTGAATATAAGTCACATATACACAGTATGTTCCTAACCTTGTTAGATAAAATCATCAAGCAACTTAAATATCTACTTATGACTATTTCTGGTTAAATAGTTAAAACTCATAGTATTTGATAGTATCTAATATTTAAACATGTATAATAAATTTAAAGTAGAACTCATGGAAAATCACCATTTCTTTGGATAAAAATGATCAAACATTAACACACATTTGTGATACAAACTCAACACAGTACCCAAAGCATATTCTATTAAAGAAAATGACATCACTAAAAGCTAAGCAATTTTTGTCCTTTTCTTACCAGAGACATCCTGGAAGATGATCTCCTTCTGATTGAGTTCAATGTGAGAGCCTGAGTTTGCCTGTGAAAGAAGACAACTCTGAGCCAAGCACACATACTTCTGAATTCTACAAGGATAAACTAACATGGTCAGGCCTAGGTTAGGGAACTTTGTATTCAGACTATCACAGGCTCACCATCTAGATGAACTTCTAAAAGTATCATAAATCCAAAAACAGGGAAGAGAGGGTAGCTGATAGAACAGACTATCAGTAAAGTCCCAACAACACGTCTGAAGATGCCCACTATGGGACAGAAAGCAAACTCAGTGCGGTAAGCAGAATGCAAGGGCACAGCACTCCAGAGCAGAGGCCTCTGCTCACCCATACCACCCACTTCAGCATCTTGCTGGTGGCATCCAGTAGGGAGGCAAAAAGCAGACGCGAGCTCTGCTAAACACAAACAAAGGAGCACCGAATCTACCTGCCAAACGGTCTAACGGGAGAGCTGTGCCAGCAGCTCTATTAGTCTACTTTTCTTCCTCATCGTTCTAAATGCAGTTCACTACAGGGCTAGCTAGCCACCATCAACTCCACACACAGAACATGATGTAACCATTGGCTATGCTTTCCAAACTTTTGGGGTGGTCTCTGTGCTGGTGGGTAATGCTAGAAAGTGAAGTAGCCAAAAAGAACTCTTTAGAATCAATCGCTGGAATGTGTGCACTGACGAAGATAATAAAAAAGCTGTCAGCCCAAGGATGATGCTCCCCGAAACTCTGCTAAGAACTCTATGCGATTATCTTGTGGAATCTCAAAGCCAACCCCATCAGGGAGGTTCATCCTTGTTTTGCAGATGAAGAAAGTGATACTCAGATTAAGTAGATCACTCCTGATCACATGACAAGCGAGTGGCAGAACCAGCATTTTAACAGGCAGGCTGAATTTCTGAGTGTAGTCTTTGACAATTATTTGTTTGATCCTGTCCCCAACTAACTGGCAATCTCCATGGAGGAAGAAGAGGAACCATGATATGACAGTGCCCAGCACAAGCCTGGCATACCAGCAGTCCTGAAACGTGTGTTGAATACATGAACGGTATAGTACGTGGAAGTCAATGTTCATTACAACTGAACTCACATTCTACAATGTCTCAGGCCTGTGAGATGGCAGTGGGTAGAAGCACTTGCGCATGAGTCTAATGACCGACTTCTATTCCCGGCTCCTACGAGGTGGCAGGTGAGCACCGGCTCCAAATGCACTCTCACACATGCTACATTAACTTAGGAATTCAAAAAAACTTTAAGAGTTGTCTCACTTGCTCTGTGAGCCTCCTTTCCACCAGTCATTTGTTTACTCACAGCTAGTAAAGGGGAGACTTTGATGATGCTGTGCTGAACAGTGGAAATACGTGAGAATGTCTGTCTCAGTGATTTTCCTCTTGTGCTTTCCATGACAAGGACAATGAAAAACAAAAGCTCCCTGTTCCAGGCTAGGCCCGAGGTGTATGTCCAGGATGCTTCAAGGTTGTTTGTCTGTCTGAGATGCCTGCCCCTACTTGCCAGTGCAGACAGAGGGACAAAGCTGGCAGAGATCACCCAAGACAACCCGTAGTTAGGGATAGTTAGGGATTGCTTCCTTGTAGGTGACAGTGACCTTCATCCACCCAAAGATCTGCTCTGAAAGGGAAGCTGGCCCCAGGCCGCTTCTAGCACTCCTTGTCCCTGAGTCTTATTTGGAGAGGAGGAGAGAGCCCCATCCCACTGGAGACCGTGGGAGCCCCTCTTGTCTCCACCACCTCTCACACCCCGCTTCTTCCTGGGCACCCAAGGGAATCAGCGAGTCCTCTTCACACTCTGGGAGCCCCGTAGGCTATAAGGGAAGAGGCGCTCCATCTTCTTCCGGGCTTCTTATGGTCCCTGGAGCCAAGGACATGGAAGAGTCCCCCCTCCCCTCTCAGGAAGCGCAGACTCAGGTAAGTCTATCATAGAAGTGCCCCAAACAGAGGCAAACACTGACAGGGTGTGTTCGCCTGCCCTCTCTCTGTGCTCGCCTGCCCTCTCTCTGTGCTCAGCCACCACCAGCATGTTGCTGACTGAAATCTAGGTTTCTCTAGAGAGAGTCTCTCTAGAGAATAGACTTTTAACCTGGCTGACGTAATCTCATTTAATTCCAAATTCAGCCCTGAAGAAATGTTAAAGGTGTTATTATCCACCTTTATGCATAAAAAAAAAAAAAAAAAAGGAAAACCTAGCCAACATTTTGAAGGCTTTGGTGGCATTCAAAGATGAATCTGTTATCCTCAAGTGCCTTGCTTAGTATGAAAAGAGGACTACTGGATCCTGTCACTGTATAAATATCACTTAGGCCATTTGATGAATTACCTACTGTGATCCCAACACTATTATAGTGTAGGCAAAGGAATAAGGGTGGGTTGCAGACACTAGGAGAAAGGACTCCTTTCTGTGCAAGCAGACTCCATCTCTAAGGCACCATCACACTATCCTGAACCAGGGTCAAGAATCCACCATCTAGCTCAAGTTTTGTTAAGTGTCCATCACACTCAAGCTTACCTATGTGGACATGAGAACAAACCCACCAATACTTCAGAATGATTAGAATATTAAATGTGACTAATCTGTGTTGAGATTGTTCAAGAACTGACTATAAAAAAAAGTTATTTTCAATTGTATCACCCAAGAAAACATTAACGGCTAATACTATAAGCTTCAAATATGCACAATGAAATGGATTTGTTTTGCACATAATGAATCTTAATTACAAAATAACAGTTCATGGAAATGGGCTTCCTATTTCTACTAATATACAGAAATTAAAAAGAAAGTTTTAGAAAATAATCCTTTATACATGGCAACTCTAAAGAGAATCAAATATTCTTTATAAAAAATAATATATGCAACTAATAACATTAATGTGGTCTTACACTTAGCAATTCTGAAAAAAATTATATTTCTAAGTCTATATATCTTACCACAAACACTCACTGGTTGCTTTTCTCTCTGAATTTAAAAATCATTTCTAAGTGATAAATTACCAAAATATGCTTTTAAAAAGGTATTACAGGGCTACAGAAATGACTCAGCAGTTAAGAACACTAGCTCCTTTTCCTGAGGACCCAGGTTCAATTCTCAGCACCAACAAGGCAACCAACACCCATCAGTAACTCCAATTCTAGAAGATCCAATGCCCTCTTCTGGCCTCTGCAGGCCTTGCATGACATGGGTGCACTCACATGTGCAGGCAAAACACTCATACACATGAAATAAAAATAATTTTAAAAGACATTATTAACCAAAGGGTTTATTAGAAGAGTATTACATTTTGTGGTTTATTCAAAATGTATGATTCTCCACTATTTTAAAGAAAAGAAATGAACTGCGGTGAAATCAGTCTGAATAGTCTTAAATTTATGAAAATCCTTGTTTAAATGGAAACTCAGTGTCCAGTAGATTCATGTTTACTATTTAAATATAACTACTCTACACAGAAATAATGTCACACATGGTCAGGTAGCCCAGCCAGCCAAAAGGATTCCCAGATCCAATGATCCTGAACTACTAGATCTGAATCTAACACAAATTCCCCAGCACTCTGGAGTGAGCACCCAGCAGAAAAGGTCTGCATGAAAGTAGATGGAACTAGAGACCATTATGTCAAGCAAAATGAGCCAGACTTGAAAAGGCAAGTATCAATGTTTTCTTTCTATAAGCGAGGAAAAGACCATGAAAGTAAAAGGGGAAGTGGGTACAGTGGCTCACGCCTATAACCCCAGCTCCCGGGAGGCTAAACAGAAGGAATGCTGCAAATTGGAGGCCAGCCAGGGCTACATAATGAATACCAAGCTAGCCAGAGCAAAATGATCTCAAACAAAGTAATAAAGACTAAGGATGCAGAATAGGAAAGAGGGGTCGGGAGTGAGCATGTGAGAAGAGTGGTCAATAAGGTACATAACATGTGTATGAAAATGTCACCATGAAACTCATTACATTATTCAATTAATACACACTAACAAAAAATAAATTTTTTAAAAGTACATACATACAAAGAGAACAAGATTCTTCTTCCCTGTCAATATTTCTTACCAAAACCCCACCACCAGACCAGCAGGGACGCAGATAAGACATGGCTGATGGCAGGGCAGAGAGGAGGACTAGAGTCTACGTGCTAGTCGCTGGGGCCCTCCCAATGGAACACCCACCTGTTCTCTGAGCTCCTGCTGCTGACCAGTGTTTCTCATACCCTGGAAGACAAAGCCATTCCAGTCTTTTTCTTCTCTTCCTGGCACAAAATGACAGAAGGGCTTCCTCTGCCCCCAACTAATAATAATACAAGGAATCGGACAAAAAGCTCCAATCATTCCCTATCCCTCACCTGCTAGACATGGAGCATGAGGACAAACAAGAGGAGTCTGCCCTCATGAAGCTCCAATGAGTAAGAGAGACAAGCCAAATTCCCATAAAAACAGCAAAGTCAAAATGCACCAGCAGATGAGCAGGGTGGCTGAGAGCAGAGGCTCTGGTCCCATGGCAGGGTATAAGACAGTTCATCTTTCCCACGAGGGAATGATAATCAGACGCCAAACATACTGACTGTAAGGATTAAAGAAGATAAAAACTCAGCCTGATGCTGGACAGAGAACACGTACTGACTTAGCATTTAGGAATGGGCAGAATCACTTTAAAAGTGGACTACTTAGAGTCTTGGATGGGCTACATTTAAAACTAGATCTTAAGGAAGCACCAAGTGTTAGCCAGAGAACAGGAGGAAAGGCATTCTAGCCACGGCCTGGACCATGCAAGGATTAGCAGGCTTGGGATCAGTAGGTTCTAGGAATCAGAATCACAGATCAGGGAGGATCAGCAAGACAGGGCAGACAAGCCACAGATGGACTGTAGGAGGCTAAGCTTAATCCTGTAGCCAGGGAGGTGTGGAAGAGAGGACTGTACTCAGATCTGGCCCTGACCTTTAATCTGAAAGCACTGGTACATCCTCTGCTGATGTGCTCAGGGTGGAGACAGCTGAAACAGCACAGGGAGGTCAGAGGGGAGGCAGTGACAATGGTGCTGGATGAGAGAGGACAGTTTCAAAAAATGTTGTGGGGACTCAGTGAAAACCATCAGGTCTCAGTTTAGATGTCACTTTGCTGGGAAGCCTTTCCTAACCTGGCCATTTTGGGTGAGGTAGCTTTTTCTAAGAAATCCTATGGCATCACAGACACCCCAAAGCAGATTATTTCTTTTTGTAATTGTATTCAGTAAATCCATCAAAGCCTACAGCAAACCACATGCCTACACGGCAATGGGAATATATCATTCATGAGAAGAGTGTCTGACCCCAGGCACTGCGGGGGAGCTCACCTGCAAAAGGGGTTCTGGGGACAATAAAGCACAAAACAGATTTGAGTGATGCTAGCACTATAAAGAACAAGCAAGGGAAGGAGAGGAAGAGACAGGTAACAATGAGGAGGTGTGACAGGGTAGTCAGGGCGGTCTCAGTCTCCATAGAGAGGCACACATCTGACAGGCAGAGAGGAGAAGGCAAGGGGAAACATCTGTTAGCAGGAAGAAGCACATGCACGCACCATCCATCCCCAAGAATGGATGCGCACAGCCAGCAAGGATACTGGAGCGTGGAACAAGTGAGCAAAGAGGATAAAGGGAACAGGTGACCTGGAAGGACCAAATCACGTATAGTCTTGTACCTTTGCTCTAAGTGAGAGCCTTCAAATACCAAGGAATTTCAGAAGAGTGACAGGACCTGACGCCTTAAAACTAAGGTCCTTCTAGCAGACTCTTGGAAAATACGCTCCAGGCAGGGGAGACACAGAAAGGGGGTGTGGGTCAGTCACTGCAACATCCCAGGTGAGAAAGGATGGCACTATACAAAGTTGTGAGTAGAGGGGTGTTAGGTGTGGTCACATCTCAAGATCTGTCTGAAGGTCACACTGCAGGGCTTGCTGATGAACTGGATATGGATTTTTTTTCTTCTAAATGTTTTTTACAATTTCCATGAGCAAGAAATATTCACAGGTTATACTGATTTAGGAAGAAAGTAGGAACCAAGTGTGACTTCTAGGTTTGGGCTCTGAGAGTGAGACAAGTACAGCATGCTGCCCCCTGTCAACGTGGAGACAGTAAGGAAGACAAGGATTTGGGGCAGGAAGAGGAGGAGCTCCAGAGATGTGCTTCGGGCATGTCAAAACAAGATGTGTCATAGACACCTAAAGGGAACCAAGAGCGCAGAGAGAAGGAAGGTATGCTAAAGGTAAAATCTGAAGCACAGCCAATGTGAAGGACCCAGGAAGGTAAAATCCCCTGACAGAGAAGACACAGGAGAGGTTCGGTACTGACCCAGGAAAAAGACCGAGAAGCGGCCTTGAATGAGGAAGCCCGGCGCAGCGGTCTAGGCAACTGAGGAAGGAGGGAGTGCTCAGAGAGCCAGGGCTGTGGGGCAGCTGAGAGGACTCCCGAAATGATGCCGGGCCAAGGCCCTCTAACGAGGGCAAGGGCAGCTCCGAGGAACAGGACAGAAGGAAGAGGAGACTTCAGGACACACACCTTCTGCAGAAGCCTGCTGTCATAGGAAGCAGGTACACAGAAATGAGACAGGGAAAATCAGGGTGAAAAACACATTCACATGTGGCATGTAGGAGTTTGAATGCTCATGGAATGATCCAGCAAAACAGGAAACCCAAGTGGATTACTAAACACAGGAACTAAGAAGAGGAATAAATTCTTTATATATATATATATTTTTTTTTTTTTTTTAATTTTATGTGTATGTGTATAAGTGTATTGCCTGCATGTGTGGAAGTGCATCCAAGTCGTGCAATGATCACAGAGGTCAAAAGAAGGTGTCAGGTCACCTGGAACTGAAGTTACAAACGATTCTTAGCCACCATGTGGGTGCTGGGAATTGAACCTGGGTCCTATGCAAGAGCAGCTGGTGTTCTTAACTGCTGAGTCATCTCTCTAGTCCTGGGGAATACTTAAATGGCTTGAAAATCTGAATAATTTTTATTCAAAATGCTAACCAGGACACTGATTAAAAACTATAACGAATACTATTCCTAGACTGGGTAGAGTGTTCCCCTAGCATGTAAGAGGCCTTGGGTTCAACTCCCACTACCACAAAGAAAAAGAGCAAAAGAGAAGAAAAGAAAACCAAACCCCCTTCCCTACACTCTCAAAAATTATTAGAACGATGCTACTACCTTGCTGAAGCTGGGCATGGCAGCACATAATCCCAGCACCCAGGAGTCTAAGGCAGGAAGATTCCAAGTTCAAGGTCAGCTTGTGCAACAGAGCAAAAGCAAAACTCTGTCTCAAAGAGAAGAAAAAGAGGAGCAGGAGGAGAAACCAAGGTCAAAAAAAAAAAAAATCTAGTTGAGAGAAACCTTAGACAAATACCAAGATGACCAGCAGATGCTCCAAAGCTAAAATGAAGTGACTTTCACTAACAGCAAAAGATTGTCATGCATCAGAAAAAGTTATCACTGAGTAAAATTTGCCTTTCTGAAGACAAGAAAACTCAAGATTAAAATTTCTCTTTTTAATTTTTATTTTATTTAGTATTTTCATTTTATGTGTATGAGTGTTATGCCTGCATGTAAGTGCACCTGTGTCATGCAGTGCCCGCAGAGATCAGAAGGGGGTGTGGAATCTCCTGGAACTGGAGTTACAGACAGTTGTCAGCTGCCATGTGGGTACTTGGATTCGAACCTGGGTCTTCTGTAAGAACAGTCATTGCTCTTAAACGCTGAATCATCTCTCCGGCCCCAATATTAAAATTTCTTGAGGATGGCAAGATGGCTGAACAGGTAAAAGGCACTTGCCAGCAGGCCTAAGCTACATGGTGCAGATAACTCAAGTTGTCCTCTGATCTCCATATGCAACTACAGACACACATACATGTGCACAAAACAGATAAGTAATGTGATTTCTTCATCTTTCTAACTGGCTTTTTACAATTTCCATGAGCAGGAAATACTCACAGGTTACAATGGTTCAGTCTGTAAAATTTGTGTCGTGCAACACAGAGTCTCCACACATATTTTGCCGTTTCCATGTCTTCCTGGAAAATAAAACATACAGAGAGTAAGTAGCACAGAACACACAGAACTCACTACTTACCATGCAGAACTGGCCAGGAACAAGACGTAACTGGTGGCATGGAATGCCCAAGTCATTTCCCACCCACTGTGGATCTTTTGTTTTCTAATCCTGCATCTATCATAAGGATGCTATAAGAATGTGAATTATGAAAGCAAAATGATCTAACGGTCTGAGTCTCAGCAAATAATTTCAAAATGATTTCGAAGTTTAAAACACTAAAACATGCACACTTTGTTAAAAAATGACATATTATCTAACATTAAAAAGCAAAGAAAACCTATAAAAATATCAACTTTTATTCCTGAGAAATATACTCTAAGACTTTTCAAACAAAACATTTGACTCAATATCTCAATGCTCTTTATCAAGAAAGCCAAAGCAAAGTGCTGTTACTCAGTACTTCACAGCTATTCATCATCAATGGAATTACGAGAGCAGTGCTTACGTTCTCCCATTTAATTTTAAGATCATTCTGATCAAACAGTATGTATGCAAAGACTCATTCACTCAATGTTTACTGAGCAACTACTTTTGCCAAGTGCCAGTCTACAAAACATGTAATTTAATATAAACTTTTTATCTTATAAAATTATAAAGTATTATAATTTTAGTACCAACCTGCTCTCCAAACACACAAAACAGAACTCAGAAATGCTCCTTGCTAACTTTTATGAAAAGCATCCCATGAAGATTGTTCATGCTTACTCACTGTTTGAAACTGGATGGTCTCCTCTTTATTTGTCAGCTCTAAGGCAAAAAAAGACTTGTTGTGGGACATGTTAGTGATGTCATGCCACCTAAAGGACAAAAGAAAATGGAGGGTGAGCTATGTGCACTAGAAGATAACACACGATTGCTCCTTAAGCTCAATACATGAGTTGATACCTGTTAATTCATTATTTAAGATTTTCCTTTTTTATTTTATGTATATATGTGACTGAGCATACATATATGCACCATGTAGGTACCCTCAAAGGCCAGAGGATGGCACTGGTCCCATGGAACTAGAGTTAACAGGTCATTGTGAACTGTTATGTCAAGTCTTCTGCAATGCCCTTAACCACGCTGAGCCATCTCTGCGGCCCCTTTGCTGATCATTTTCTAACTAAAGTAGTATTTATCAGCCACCATGTACTTTGAACCAAAGTGATAACTAGTTGCTAAAAGTAAAGGTGTGTTATTAAATGAAGGAAGAGTTTTGAAAGACATAAAATACATTCCCCTCACTTGCTAGGTTGGCTTTAACAATCAAAGATCCTTACGTTAACTTCTTGCTAATACCTCAACTAAGCATTAAACAAACCTTTTGAATGGCATCCATCATCACAATGACAGTAATTGTATCGTGTCCTAGGGATATGAAAATCAAGGACAGCATTCCCTCAAAGGGGCCCTTGGAGGGGGGGAGCCCATGGACGACACAGAAGCGAAGGAGCACTGAAGTAGTGGAGTGAACGGGACAAAGTAAAGCAGAAGGCGAGCAGAGAGCGCTGAAACCCAGGTGAGGAGAAAGCAGCAGGCTGGGAAACCAAGGGCGAGCTATTCCGGGTGTGCTCACTAGGACATGAAATCCTATCTTTCACTTTCTAATTTTATCATATTAATATTTGGTTTTATTACTTAGCTGTGTCATTTCAATAGGAAAAATGGCTCTGGAAGGAAAGGCTTAACCTGCTTTGTCCATCTTCATTATGCAGAACTACTCAAACGCTCCTTATCAGAACCACTAGGGGCCAGAGGTGTGACTAATGTCAGATTTTCAGATTTTGAAATATTTGAAATCACACCCAGGGCCCACAGCACCAAGCAAGGGCTCTGCCACTAAACTACATCCCCAACCCCTAGATCTCAATTTTTTTGAGCATTATGTTAAGAGCTCAGAAAGTTTTAGGCATTGGATTTGGGACTTTTAGACTAGGACTATTCTACCTGGATTACACCATTTCGTTAAAATTTGTTAACTTGCTGATTTAATGCTTAGTTGTTAAACCTAAAGATTATTAGCATCGCATTAAATGAGATAATTTTGAAAATTCCTATGCAGTGATGAAGGCAACAAATGGAGGCGTCAGCACCCATGTGCTCTCTGGATACTGTTAAGAGCCCTGCTCTCTGGGTGAAGCCAAGGTTCGTTTTCCTCTCCCTGTTCCCCCACCTCGGCACACTGGGAAGACAGTATAACCGGCCTGTGAAACAAGAGGTCGGTGGCAACGGAGGAGCAGCCTGGCCTTGTCAGTGCGGCATCGGGGGAGGTTCTGCTTCTCAGGCCTCATCCGCTCTCTCTGGTCACAGTCACGCCAGATAATCCAGGGCCCAAAGGCAGTAGAGCAAAGAAGGTGAAGGAAGCTTTGTGGCTTAATGAAAAGGTTCTCAAAAGGAAAAGGCAGTTCAAGAATGAAGTGGAGAGTGGAAAGAAAAAATAAGGAGCTACTTAATACAGAGCCTAAGCACTCACTTAAAGTAGAAAATCTGAGTTCTCATCCTGGCCATGCCAGTTAATAACTGAGTGACCCTGGACAAGTTGCTTGGCTTTTCTAAGCTTCCATGATCCTATGCGCAAAGTGGTAGTAATACCTGCCACCCTGGGCTATTATGAAGAGTGCATGAGAACACACAGAGAAAGCAGTCAGCATGCTATTTGGCCCATGACAAATTACACTCAGTGGGGGCTGGAGAGACGGTTCAGTGGTTTAGAGCACTCTCAGTGGTTAAGAGCACTGGCTGCTCTTGCAGAGGACCTCAGTTCAGTTCCTAGGGTCAACCATCCATTTCTCTAGTTTCAGGGGATTCAACGTCCTCTTCTGGTTTCTGTGAGCATTCCATGCATACTGCATTCACACACAAGCAGGCAAAATGCTCATACATATAAAATAATTTTTTAAATTATACTCAATGAATTAGTAGACACAAAGGAATCAAAAGACAAAAATAAGATATGCCCCACTACTTGATAAAAATATAAACCTTCCTTTTTTTAATCAAGAAAATATACTATCAGAATAAATGCACAACAGTTTCTATAAAATTAACTTCCATTTTCTAAGATTTTAAGGAATTGTGAAGTAAGGACAAACAGCATGACCCATGACCATAATTAGTACTGTGGCTGGGCGTGGTGGCGCACATCTTTAATCCCAGCACTCGGGAGACAGAGACAGGTAGATCTCTGTGAGAATGAGGCCAGCCTGGTCTCCACAATGAATTCCAGGCCAGCAGGGCTACACGAAGACCTTGTCTCAAAAAAGATATAATTGGTACTGGTCAGGAAGGTCCCTGCGTGCTGCTAACTTTCACGACACTAGAGGGTGCTATACAGGCTGCTAGGGAAAAGAAGTCATCGACAGTCTTAGTTATGAACACTGTGAGCTACAATAGTGACCAGCTTGGCAAGATGTGCTGGCACATGGGTACAACAGTAGTGCCAATGTTATAGGGTACGACTGCTTTCTGATTGGATTTAAGGCCTGCGTCACAGGAGAAAACATGCCTGATACTATAAATCTGGCCAAGAACCCGTGGCTGGAGAGCTCACAGGCCCAAGTAGGGCAATAATTAATGCAAAAGCTCACAACTGGTCAAAGTACAGAGGGTAAGTATCTGTGTGCTCAACCACAAAGGGGGTATACATATCACACCCCCACCTCAAGTTCAGGGACCATGACAAAAGAGGGAAAGATAAGAGCCAAAGGTCCAGAAGAAGCAGAGTCAAATAGTATCACCTGGACATGACAGGGCCACTGTACCCACGAGCGCACACCAGCTGTGGTTACCTACACAAAATCAAGCCAGTCAACATTCCTGGGGTGGAAGAGGGGGACTCTAGGAGTCCCACACTTAGCCAAGGAGCTATGATGGCTTCTGGAGAGGGAGGCCCAGTCTTCCTTAAGGACTCCACCCCTGGTAAAATAGCTGTGCTCCAATGTATGGTTCCATGAGTGTACAGTCAGCACAGATTAGACTTAGTGGGCTATATATGAAAAGGTCACAAAGTTGGGGAGGTGAGAAGGGGAAGGTTGCATCCAGGAGGAGTGAGAAGTGGAGGATGAATACAATAAAATCCATTGTATGTAGGCATGAAATTTTCAAATAAAAAAAAATTTTTTTTAATGTAATTGAGTCAGGCATGGTGGCGCGTACCTTTAATGCTAGCACTCTGGAGGCAGAGGCAGGTGGAACTCTGTGAGTGCAAGACCAGCCTAGTCTACATAGCAAGTTCCAGAGTTCTAGGCCAACTGGAGCTGCAGGGAGACCCTGTCTCAAAAAGACCGCCCCCGCCACAAAAAAAAAAAGTAATTGGAATGAAGACGACTAGAAAAAATTTGAAACAACCTACAAATTCCCTGCTTAGAAATTACCACCACTGTTAGCCTGTCCTTATAAACCCATCGTCTTTCCTACCACAGACACTCCAGGATTTCTACGAGAGAACAGCATAACTTTCATAATGGCGGAGTCAACTACACAGAAATTGAAATTTGCAGTTATGGTATGTTAGCAATTCTTCTATATAACTAAACTTATAAAGAAAGTCTAGGTTTTTCCATAGCAAACAGCCCTAAAAATAAGAACTCAAATAAAAATTCACTTCAAAACAAGAATGGCCTCCATGTGGCAAGAACAGGCTCAGACATTTTTAAGCATCTACGAACAGGCCATCATTATAAACACTATTTTCTTCATATTTGGTTTTGAAGACACCTAATGAACCATTGTACTCAGGTGGCACTTTACTCTAGAAAAGGAACAGTTCTATTTTATAAGGGGAGACTGGTAAGCAATTTAACTACTATAATCATCCAAAAAATAGAAAAATACCTAAATACCACAGGAGGCCTTCCATTCTTGTGTTTCACAAAGATACCTTCAAGACACGCACCAATGGATATGTCACTTCCTTGGCTGTCCTGAAAGAAAGAACAAAGTATACTCTGGAAATGGGTACATACAGAGAAAAAGGGGCTGGAGACATGGCTTGAAGGTTAATAGGAGTGTACTCTAGGAGGATGTGGAGGCACACACCTTTAATCCTAGCACTGGGGAGGCAGAGGCAGGTGGGTCTCCGAGTTCAAGGCCAGCCTGGTCTACCTAGCAAGTTCTAGGCCAGATGGGGCTACAGGAAGACCCTGTCTCAAAAAGACAAAAAAAAAAAAGAGTGTACTTGCACAAAGGACCTGAATTTAGTTCCCAGCACCCATATTGGGCAGTTCACAACTATCATTAAGTCCAGCTCCAGAGGATCCAATGCCCTCTTCTGGTCTCTGATGTACTTGCACTCATATGTACTATCACGGGCATGCATATGCAGGCACACCCACACATACACACATACACACACACACAATTAAAAATAAATAAATCTTTTAAAAAAGAACAACTACATTCATTTTTTCTCAGACATACAAAGCTCTGAAGACCGAAGGTGTAACTACTAAGAAGGAAACAGTGTGAATGATATAATTCATAATCTTATTACTATTTATGGAAGAAGTTTGATTCTTGGGAGCAAGAGGAGCCCCAGCTGGCCTAGAACTCACTATGTAGACTAGACTGGCATCCATCTCACAGAGATCTGCCTACCTCTTCTTCCAGAGTGCTGGCATTAAAGGCATGCACCACCAGGCCCAGCTGGATTTTTGTAAATGTTTCTTTATTATTACATTTACTTATTTTGTGTGTGCATGCATGTGGGCATGCACATGCCATGGTACACACGTGGAGGCCAGAGGACAACTCAAAGTGCTTGGTTCGCTCCTTCTACCATGTGGGTCCCAAGGATCAAACTCAGATCATCAAGCTTGGTGACAAATACCTTTATCCAAGTCCAAATCTGGACGCTTAAGGAATGATATTTCCTGACTAGCAGAGCACAAAATAGGACTGTGTTTTATTACAAATTTCTGGCCACAGGGACTTCAGCTTTTAAATTCCTAGACTATGTGTCAGGACATCTTTGCGCTTCCCCACTGTTCTTTCAAATTGCTAAGCTTTATTTTTTTCTTTCTTTCTTTCTTCTTTTTTTTTAAAAAACCTTACTCTGTTGCCTACTGTGGCTTCAAATAATTCACCTACCTCAGCCACCAAAGTAGTTGGGACTAGTTACACGCAAACATGTGCACACCCCAGCTTGCTAAGCTGTTTTCAACAGCACCAACCTCTGTGCATACTGACCTTGGCAGGGTAGCTCTCTTCTCCATAGCCATCCATTTTCTCTACTTCCTGCATGTACAGCATTTCCGCATCAGGAGCCGCTAGCCCTCTGCATGCCAAGAGTGAGACTGCTCAGAAACTTAAACTTTCCAAATAATGCTTCTCTTAAAAGCTATATGTTAATTTATAAGCATTTCAGGCTTCTAAGCATCTGTCACTATACTGACCATTCAATATTTGGCAGACTCTGACTACCTGTGAGGCACTGGGCTGAATGTAGACGGTGAGGTGTAGGCAGGCAGGAATGTGAAGGGACAAAGCCAGACATTTTTACCTAAACTAGCAAGCAGTTGCTTAATTCCCTCAAAATAACAGATATTACCGAGAATTCTATTTGAAAGTCAAATGATAAATGCAAAAAATAAGGGCAGGAGACTAGATGGAAGTCGCCTGTAGTTCGATGACCGGAGCACGCGAAGGATGTGGGAAGGAAGCGAACTCAAGTTCATGGAGGCTCACCTCTCCGGCCTTCTCTTCTGTTGCTTTCCCTTCCCTATGTGCCCAAGGAACCCCATGTGGCACTCATTCCAGGCTGCATTTCTTTGAGCATACTGTGTCCCCTCACCTTTGTATATGTAGGCAGACCTCTCTTGTGATATGCCTGCCACTCACACATGGACCTGGCCCATCACCAGTTTCCTCACACCTTTGTGCTTATACCATTCCCTCCTGGTCACATCCTAGGACTCTCCAATGCCCAACCCTGCCCACGCAGTCCCAATACATTCTGCTACTGCACCCTTAATCTGTTACTAAATATGACTGCAATGTGCTACCAATCCCTTAAATTGCTGGGAGGCAGGGAATTATTTAAGCAAAAGTACAAAGAACAAAATAAAATTACAAAAAGGGCAATGTGTGCCTGAGGGATCCAATATGCTATGGGTAAAAAAATGGTTCACTTGCACAGCACAAAGTAGAGCTAGAAAAGCAGGATTAACCAATGTGTGGACAGCAGGAAAATACTCATGAGCATTTGGGGAGGACTGCAGGAAGAGGTGCGAGGAAAGGATAGTTTTCGGAGGTTAATCTTTTGTGACTAGCTGTATGGATTGTGCAGAGAAGAGACTTGGGCAAAAGATGGTAGGTTACAACCAGACAGACCTTCTTTCAAGTCACCTCTAACCCATCAGACACCTACGTCTTTTTGACCTTAAGTTTCCTTATCTCTGAGATGGAGATAATATTCACCACAAAGAATACTGGAGTTACAAGAACGTAACTGTATATTTAAAAAATCTAGAACCATGTGGTATTTGGCCTAGAGTTTAAGACCTGGCATTTTTGGAGAGAATATTTCTTATATTCAGTAGAAATTCACCACCAAAGAAAGCCAACCGTGACCAGCACGGAAGTATGCAGAAGCATAGACAGGGCAGTGAACAGTAGTGCTCTTACCACTCCTCCACCCCCACCCCAACGCCCAGACAGAAATTCTGCTTCCTAATGCAGACCAGGAATCAAGCGTGGTGGTGATGCTTGTGTACTCCCAGCACCTGGGAGCCAGCGGCAACAGGACAGCAAGTTTGAGGCCAGCTTTGTTCTCAAAAACTCAAGGGCAGAGGATATAGCTCAGAAATAAAATGTTAGGTCCTTGGTTCAAAGTCTAGAACAGTTATTTTTTTTTTTAAAGAAAAAGTCAGAGGACTGAATTATAAAAAAAAAACACACTTCCCTAATCTAGCACTAATTTATATAGATTTAGTTACTAAGAACATTTAACATACAGGGTGATAAGCTAGCTGGTACTCTTCAAAGACTGGCTGTATTCAACGTTCTCAGATTCCTCATTGGTAAGATGGATAACGATGAATTTGTACAGGAAGTGTTTACTTAAAGCAGTGCTTGGCACATAGTAAGTCCTACTTTTAACAGCAGTAGCAGCATGGTAGAGTGCCAGATTCAAAACAGTGAACATTTTAAAATCAAGCAGGCATCTAGCCCATCTTATTTCCTGGTGTTACCTGTATTTCTGATGTAATAAGGCCACTTTTTGGGTTGCTTCTTCCAGCACTTTTTCATCTTGTAACCAGCCCTGTGGGAAACACACAGCAGTAAGTACTCACATTTCTGAGAAGGAACCACTGCCTCCATTACTGACTCTGGTCACATCAGGTAAAATTATGGCTAGTACTAATACTTGGGAGCTTTGCCTATGTAGGTAATTGTGATGCTTCTAATGAATTAAGTGGCTTCCGCTCAGGAGCCAAAAGACTTGCCCTAGCTGCTCAATTCATCCCAGAGGAAGTTTCAGCTGAGTTACTCAAGGCTGATAACATCACAGGCCAGATCATCAGCCAGTTCTGAGCCCTGGGCAAAACCAGCTTATGCATTCACTGCCCAACTGGTGTAGAAGAGCGGGAACACTGTCTTCAGGAGTTCCCACACAGTGCCCAAGTCACTTCAGCAACAGTAACTTTAAAAAGAAGACAGGGCTTTTAACACTCTTGGGAAGACAAATGTTCCAACATTAATTTTGTGGTTCTCCAAAACTGAAAAAAAAAAACCTTCTCCTTAGACTCACATCAAAAGACTCACAAAAATGAATTTCTTTAGGCGCAGCACAGTGAATAAATCTATAGATTGACAAAGACCAAGATCACAACTGGGAGACCGACACCTGCGGCTCACGGGGAACGGGCTCTGCCATGCTAGTGCCGCCTCCTGAGGCTACTCCACAGCCTTCATTTCAGGGGTGACTGAGAGCATAGAAATAAACCATTTATAAAAAGACCCAATGCCAAAAGAAATCTTACCACGGGAAACAAGGCAAATTTCTGAAGAAAGTCTTGGGATTCATACTCATCAAAGTCACCAAAATCAGCTATACAAAATGATAAACAATCACATGTTGATTACATTTAATTTTCACAGCAAAACATTTGTATCACAAATCAATATGCAGTATAGGGTGGCATGCTTATGATTCCGAAGTCAAACCTGACAGCTAACAGACTGTTTTGGAAGTAGCTTTTAAAAACCTTCCATGGATTCATGTCTTTTGGCATGAAAAAAGGTCCATGAATTAAGTGAAAATGAACTGTATAGAATATGCTGACCTTTATCACTAAAAATCGGAGCGCATGCCTTTAATCCCAGCATCTGGGAGACAGAGGCAGGTGGCTCTCTATGAGACTGAGGCCAGCTGGGGCTACAGGGAGACCCTGTCTCAAAAAAAAAAAAAAAAAAAAAAAAAAAAAAAAAAAAATCAGAGCTAACCTACAGATGATATATGCTTGCTGATGCACAGGTGTCAGGAAGAAACCAAGGGTGAGAATGAGATTAGATCATAAGAGCTTCCAGAAATTTCCAGAAGTTTCACATTTCATTGAGATAACCCAAATTAACATCTTCCTACGGGAAACCTCTTGTCTAATAGCATAATATTTCACTAACATATGAATACCATCAACAATTCATATAGAAAAATAAGATACTTTCAGAACCTTTTCCTGGTTTTGTTATAACACACATCTTAACTCGAACTATCATTTCCTATGCATTGCTTACCTTGGACAGCTAAGCCAGCTAGCTGAATTGCTTGTTCTAATGTACAAGGAATGCTTCCTTCCAAAATATCTTTCTTCAGTTGCAGGTAATACTGATATCTATTTTAAAAAGATGAGTTTATGGAGTCAATATGGATATCATCTCCAATCAAGACACAATGCATTTTACCATAATTTGATAGAGAGCTTAACTGCCAAATAAAACCGTAACCCTAGACAGTTTCAAAGAATGGAAAGAATGCACACACATACATCATTGACTATATTTAATACATTCATTTACCCCTGACTTTAATTATTTCAAAGCTAAAATCAAGGAACTAGGGATGTAGTTCTGGAGTAAAGGCATTTGCTTAGCATGTGAAGGCCAAGGGCTTGATCTTCAGCAATCTCCATGGCCCGCATTCCCTAAAGAACAAAGCTAAAATCATCTATAAGACAACTGGCCATCTGTCTCATACCTTACAAAACACTCCTGGCTATCTGGTCCTTAAAATGAGAAAAATGCACAATCAATAGCCAGTCTACTTTAAAACCTCTCATAACTTGGTAATATAAGGCTGTACATACTTAAGTGTGGTAAAAGTTCACTAGCCCTGAAAAGTAAATCCTAAGAAAAATAATTCTTGGAATTTCAGATCAGGCCATCAAGCTTTTTAGATGAAACCATAAAGAGAAGAGCTCCTAAAAGACTTTAATTCTCAGTCATGTTGGGTTACTTCTGTTTGCCCCTTTTATTTTAAGACACAAGGTGCCCATTAAGAGTAAAGCTTAAAGTCAAGCAGACCTAGGTTCAATTCCTGCTCTTTGACTTAGAATTTTGCATGAACTTGGGCAAGTCATAATTTGTGGATTTCAGTGTAATTGCCAGTTAAGTGAAGAGCTGAGCATCCCTTCACTGGGCTGAGCATGTCCGAGGGATGAGCAGAAAGCTGTTAACACTGCACTCAACAGCAGCTGTGCGTACAGGCACTGCACTTTCAGCGGCTCAGTCCGTGCATCAGTTTTCCAATCTGATGAAGCTCTGGAGTAAAGATGTACTGCTTCCTTTTATTTACTGAGCAGTAAGCTGGTAGGGCCTGCTGCTGTTCTAGAGCAGCATTCCAGACACTGGCGATAACTACTGAGTCAGAGCCATTGACTCTGCAGTGCAGTTCATGAGACTATCTCTACCAGAATCTCCCTAGTTTGCTGTCTTCAAGCAGTCCAGATGTAGACCAAGGACTTTTCCAGAATTTGGATGAATTCTTGTGTCATCCATTTAGCTAGGTTTCAAGTCTCACTTCATCACTAAAGGGCCTGACAAAAACACCATTCATCCCAATGAAGATCCAGCTTTGCCCTTCTACCTGCTAGTGGCAGAATTCATGGGTTTTCCTCAAACTCCTCAGCCATCGAACAGAATGCAGGTAACTCTGGGTCCCATCAAAGGGTAAAACCTGCAACTCTCTAGAAGGCTTTCAAAAGCTACTTGGAGCAGTCTATCTATTGGGCATGCCCCACAGAGCCCACTTTAATTATTCTAGACTTCTTACAACAAATGAAAACCCTGAAGAGCAACATCCAAAACATCCACAGGCCAAATTAACTTGGCCTTCCTACCTTGCTTTGAGTGTCTGCCCACATTTTCTCTAGACTATTCATTCCTCATTCGGTATCTTTTACATAAAAGTCTCACCTGAATTTTCCATTATAAATGAATACCAGGAAAATGCCACGCTTAGCAAGTGTGCTCCAGAACAGAGTCAAGGTAAGCCTCTTTGTTAAAATTGATGGAGGCTATGATACCATATTATAAGCATCAGAAAACAGACCAGTATAGTATAATCAAGATTAGATACTATAAATTCATGAATTTGTAAAAAACAATCTATGCAGTCACTCTTCATTATGCTCAAAATTTTTTCTTTCACTTGTAAACAAAAACTCCCTTTAAGTAAGTTCCCAAATCACATGGATAACAATTTTCTACTACTTAGTGGCTAAATTTTTCTGAGAAGTTGTCATTCTCTGAAGACATGTTACTCAGATTTTTGTTCAACTTTTTTTCTAAAGTCATCTTTGAATAATTTTTGGTTCATTTGTTTTCAATGGGTGGGACACTAAACCCGGGCCTCACATATACTAGGCAAGTTCTCTACGGCTGAGCCACATCCCTAGTCCTGAACGGGTTTTTATTTTATTGTATTGTATTGTATTGTATTGTATTGTATTGTACTGTTTATGTGTTCAAGGGTATTGCCTGCATGATTATTTTTTTGGTGGCAGGGGGGTTCTTTTTGAGACAGGGTCTCCTGTAGCCCCAGCTGGCCTGGAACTCACTATGTAGACCAGGCTGGACTTGAAGTCACAGAGCTCTGCCTTCAAAGTGCTGGGATTAAAGGTGTGTACCACCACCATGACTACTGTCTGCATGTATGTAAGTGCACCCGTGTTGTGCAATGCCAGCGGTGGTCAGAAGAGAGTGTCAGATCCTCTAGAACTGGGGTTTTGGACATTTCTTAACCATCATGAGAGTGCTAGGAATTGAACCTAGGTCCTCTGTAAGAGCAGTCAGCACTCTTAACCATTGAGCCATCCCCCACCAGCCCCCGAATGAGTTTTTAATAACACTTTTGAGATATGATTGGCATGCAATGAACTGTTCCAATGTATGGTTTTGACATATAAAAATACTCTCAGGACTGGAGGGATGGCTCAGCGGTTAAGAGCACTGGCTGCTCTTGCAGAGGACCCAGGTTCAATTCCCATCACCCACATGGTGGCTAACAACCATCTATAACTCCAGTTCCAGGGGAATCTAATGCCCTTTTCTGACCTCTGTGGGCATCACACAACATATGTGCACTTACATACATGCAGGCAATATACTTGTACACATGAAGTAAAAATTTTAAAATATTTTTTAAAAAACTCTCAAAATCACGGCCACAAGACAAAGAATGACTTTTCTTTGTGTGACACACAGTCTTTCTATTTCTGCCTTCTCGGAATCACAGCTCTGCTTCCTGACTGCAGCTGTGAGAGCTGGAACTTCTCTAGACGTCTTGAAACTAGACCTTCAGATTTCTTAGACTATGAGTAAGTGGGAAGAGCATGCTGAGGGCAGTGGAACTTAAGAGAACCAGTATCCTGCGAACTTTCTGGAGCAGTCACACAACTAACTAGCATGGCTGATCCTGGGACTTCATTTTGGAATATGCAGGCTTTTCTTGTTGATACTGATGGCCATATTTAATCGTTACTGACAGAACTTCTCTATTAGATCTCCTATCCCTAATCAATGAGCAGTTTTGCTGGTTGGGTTTGTCCCTTCCTCTGGCTAATGCCTTTGTTCAGTAAGGTCTGTGCGCTAGACTAATAACACACTCCTAACTGGTCTCCTGCCACTCTAATCTAAGTTAGAAGTTTCCTCATTATCTAATTTATCTTCCATTGTTTAAGATGCAAATTGGATTATTCCACTCCATTAAAATTTGAAAAAGCTTTCCTCCCTGTACCTAAGTTTATAGTTAGCATAGACCTGTGTTTTAAGCCTTCTTTCTCCTCTCCAGGTAATATCTCAGGCTTCCACAATTCTCCTGGTTTTCCACAAGCCATTCCCTCAAACTAGAAAATTCCTTCTAAAGCTTATCAAAAAGTCAATTTCTTCCCTTCCCTATTCAAGTGCTCCATGCCCCACCCCTAGGAATCCAGAGCTGAAGCTGAAGCACTTCCCATCATAGGACACTGTGGTTTCTTATATACATGAACTGCAGTCCAGCAGACTAGGAACAACTCCTCCAGTCAGTTGGAATGTATTCCCTTGTGCACTCCTCTCCCACACAACCTAACCCAGCTCTTGGATCACAGAATATCTTCAAAAAATGCTTGAGTGAAGTAGACAGCTCAACTCATGACTTCCCTCCCGGCTTCCACTTCTGTCTATGTTTCTACTTCAGGCCTGTTTCACAGTCAGTTTGTGCCTATCCCTACCCCCTGGCTTCTTTGGTTTTCCAACCTCTTCCAATACTGCCTGGTAGACTCACACAGAACTCCACAAGCACGAGGCCACATCAGTTTTTACCATCCACTGGGCACTGCACTAGCTTTTCAAAGAAAGGCAGAGCTAAAGAAAAATGGACTTAAGATCTAGGAAGAAAACATGTACACAAACAACACAGTGGAAGGCCATGACAACTGCAACCTTACCAGAGATACAAGCAAACTCTAAGATAGTCTGCAGCAAGCAAAGATCACTCTAGCCTGGGGCCACAGAACTTCTGGAGGAAGTGCTCACAGAACTACAAGTGAGAAGATGAATAGGATCTGAGGACCTAAGTGTGAGAGAAAGGTGAAAGGGTATATGCACATTCAGTCCACTGACCTGTCCAGCTTGTTATTAAATATGGTTAAAAAGATAAAGTAGCCAGGTGTGGTGCACACACCTTGAATCCCAGAGGGAGAGGCAGGTGGATCTCTGTGAGTTCAAGGCCAGCCTGGTCTACATGGTAAGTTTTAGGCTAGCTGTGGTTACAGAGAGACCCTGCCTCAAAAAGACAAAAAATAAAAATAAAAATAAAAAGATAAAGTAGTATCCAGGTTTGGAATATCTTAAGCAAGCTCAAGAATTCCAATTTTTTTTTTTTTGAGGTGTTGGGGATGAAACCCAGTCCTTATACATGCTAGGCAAGTACTCTACACAGACACAAAGCTATGCCAACAGCCAAAAACCTAAAATTTTACTTCACTATATTTTATTTTGTTTTCAGGAAAATACTCTTTTAAAGAATTCACAATAGCTAAGTCATAAAACCACCCTAGGTGTCCAATAATAGAGGACTGGAAAATGCAATATAGACAAGGGAATTGTTTTCAATCAAAGAGTATGTCAAGTTGCTTGAAGAAAATGGACACAGCTGGAGATGGTCATATTAAATGAATTAAATACTTAGCATGTATACCAATGCTTCTTTCTCACTTGTAGGACCTTCATATCGATACATAAAGTCATTCATGTCAGAGGGCATGAAAGTAAAAGTAAAACTGGGGGACAACAAGGGGCCCGAGGAATGGGAGGAGCCTGGACAGCAAGGGGCCCAAGGACAGGGGAGGAGCCTGGACAGCAAGGGGCTCCAGGAATGGGAGGAGCCTGGACAGCAAGGGGCCGGAGGACAGGGGAGGGACGGAAGGGGACAGTCTGCGGCGGGGCAAGGAAGGAATATGCTCAAAGTGCACTGTGTTTCTGCATGAAAATCACCTTATGTAATCCAGTGTAAGAAAAGAAAACACTACTTGCTCCTCCACCATGCTTCTTAACAGCCATTTTCCTTCTGCTTCTGTCCCTTTTAAATGTATTTACCAGCTAATACTTTCCCTGTCCCTCTATATCCTCTCGGCCCCCCAATGTTAGCTTCAACCTGTTTATAGAATACAGCTACTACAGTCAGAATTATAAAAACCCAGACAATTGCTTGGGGAATAAACACAGATTTTATGATCTCACACTTTAAATCTCCCTTTTTGTTTCCTGATTACAAGGAATCAGAAACAAAACCACAAAAACATAAAGGTGACATCACAACAAGATTTCAAGGCCAGGGGAAACATCTTTCCCTTTAATCATTCCTTTGGGTCTAATGAATCCATAATTTCAATCCACCATGTAATAAAAGCCTCTGACGTACCACATACCAGAAACTCCTTGTTAATGTGATGACTAAAACTGTGGGCAGGAGGGCAAAGTTGAAGGCTTTTATCTCTGGCCTTCAACCTCTGTTTCACTGCTTAGGCCTCACTAGACCGCTTTCTAAACACAGCGGCATGCACCTCACCTGGTAATTTCCTGCTGCAACTGTGAAACCGAAGGCACATAAAACACCACTCCAAAGTAGACAGTGGGCTCCAGTGCATGCTTATCCAGCTGCTTCTTCAAAGGTTTCTCCAGATCCACCCATCGGCGCTGATTTTGCTTGTTGTAGTACCACAGGCTGAAGTAAGTGACCTGGAAAGAAGGAAGGTCACTGAAGGAGGCAGGTGGCACAGAAGGACTCCGGCCACAACAACACAGTAACCAGCGGCCCGCCGAGTGGCTGTGGGGCAAGCGGCCATGGCCTCCGTTACCTCTCAGACACGGACAACAGCAAGTTGAAGGGAAAGGAGGAGGCGAAGCCTGTCTCCACTTAGATCACAGGATTCGGGAAGCAGAGGCAGAAAGGAAGTCAACTGATGCCACTTCTTCAACTTTGAAACAAATACATTCAAGGTCCAGACGCCAGAATGCAGCAAGTACCACTCAAATTTTTTTATTAGTTTTTTAGAGTTTCTTTTGAGACAGGGTCTCCCTGTAGTCCCAGCTGGCCTGAAACTTGCTATTGTAGACAAGGCTGGCCTCGATCTCACAGAGATACGCTTGCTTCTGCTGGGATTAAAGGCATTCACCACCACACCCAGCTGTACCATGCAATTTTATGTACACATTCTAACAAAAATTATTGAAAAACATCTAATTTTTCCATCACCCAAACACTAGATTTATCATTATACACACAGACATAATGTGTGTGCACACATGCAGGACAACTTTGAGAGTCCATTCTCTCTTTCTGCTGTGGATTCTAGGGATCAAACTCGGGTGCTCAGGCTTGCACAGCAACAACTTTTACCTACTCAGTCATTTCACCAACCTGATAATTCATATTTCTAACAGCCTTGAATGGGGTCCTACCCAGTACAATTTTTAAGAGTAGCATTAACGTAACTTTTTACTACCCTGGACTTGGCTTCTATAAATAAAATTATTTCATGTACACAACTCTTCCCCTGAAAGTGCATTAGATACAAAATTAAAGCAACTACGATGCTTTAATTATTTAATCTGTCTTTTTCTGCCTCGCTTACACACACACACCACACCTGAAAAAAATATACCTACTGCAATAAAAACCTAATTAGATTACTACTCTGAGGTTTAAAGACAAGCCAGGTGTGGAAGCACACACGTGATCCCACTTGGGAAGTTAAGGAGACCAGCCAGGAGAGCATTTAGCTCTCACTTGTATAATGAAACTATTAAGGTAAATCAATAGCAGCCTTGGCCTGGTCAACCTGAACCAGTTTGAAAGCATTTAAGAGATGAAACAGCAGCCTCAGGCTGCTGCTAATATTTATCTCAAAATCAATTCACAGATCAAGGCCACTGGGCGCCGGGGGGGTGGGGTGGGGGGGATCACTACTCTGCTGTTACTGACTAGAACATATACTGTCAAATAAAACCTTGTGTGATCATGAGCGTCCAAAAGGCAGTCACTCACCACAGGTGCCACTGAGGAGCTTGCTGCATCTCAATGTCATTAGATTTTAATGTCCTCAAATCAAACAGTTATTATCATTCAGGGTAGTATAACTTCATAGCATTAGTAAAACTTAAAAATAATACTCAGGGGGCTAGAGAGATGGCTCAAAGGTTAAGAACATTGGCTGCTCTTGCAGAAGACCCAGGTTCAAATCCCAGTACCCACATGGTGGCTAACAACCATACGTAACTCCAATTCCAGGGGATCTGACACCCTCTTCTTCCCTCTGCAGGCATTGCATGACACAGGTTCATTTACATACATGCAGGCAATACACTCACACATAAAAAAATATATTTTAAGATAACACTCATGTTATTTCTTAGCCCTGCAATACTTATTCATATAAAAACTGAACTTTAAAGCCAGGCCTGATGATTCATGCCTAATAATTGTAGCACTGAGAAGGCTGAGGCAGAACACTGCAGTAAGTTCAAGACCAGCTTTGGCTGCATAGTAAGTTTAAGAATACCCTAGGGTGCATAGTGAAAGCCTGGCTCAAAAATTAACAAATAAATATAAGTAGGCCATGGTGGCACAAGCCTGTATCCCAGCATTCAAAAGACTGAGGCAGGAGGATTGTGAGTTCAAGGCCAGTCTAGATTACATAGCAAGACCCAGTCCTAAAAAGAAAGTTACACTTCTAATATTAGTCTATCAGTTTCTATAAGAGGAATGTTCCAGTTGTCCCTTTATTTCTATAATCTAGAATACTAAAGGAATTCACTAAATATGGTTGAATAAAAAGAATCAATTTTTATTCTGTTACCCAAGATATCATATATATGAACAGAATAGCTTAGATATTTGCCATATGCCAGGTTTTATATAACTGTAAAGATACTTTGTTAAACTCTAAATCCAGTGTCTCTCCAAGTACCACACAGGCCACCCCTACCAGAATTACTTAGAGAGTTTCTGGGGCCCTAAAAGGCTATTAAATGCCCAGGTAATTCTTAAACCATTCAGGTTTGAAAAGCACTGCACTGTACATACCACACTGTTCCCGCAACATTATGTATATACAACCTATACTTAGCTACACAGAATTCAGAGGTTGAAGTAGGAGAATCACAACTGAAGAAAGTCTGGGCTACATAAGCGGAGTCTTCATCTCTGTCAATCTCTGTCTCTGCTTCTGCCTCTGTCTCTCTCTCTTTCACACACACACACACACGCACACACACACGCGCGTGCACACACACACACACACACACACATGATTGAAAGCCTGCACAGATATCAACTTTTTAAAAGACCAAAAGTCCAAAGTTCTGAGTCTTATTTCCAGCAGGCAATGCTAGCTATGAACGGGGAAAAAATTAGTCCAATTCTGTTTTCTCAAGCACAACTCCAGGATGAAGAAAGGGTGCCTTTTGCTATAAGATCATTTTGAGAGATGATTAGTTTCACCTACTCTGCCAAATACCAATAAAGATCAATTAGTAGTTACTGCCTCCAAAAATCTTTTCTACTTACAAGAATTTCAATAAAACATGCTAATACTTTTTAAAACGTGTATGTTGACTGTGCTCCATCTTAGGGCACACATTCTCAAATGAACACGCACCGTGCTTAGTCTACAATGCACACCACTCTTCTGCACTTAATTCTACAAACTTTTACATGCTTTGTTTGAGAAAGGATCTTGCTATGTAACCAAAGCTGGCCTCAAACTCACTCTGTAGCCCAGGCTGCCCTCAAACTCACAATCCTCCCATCTCTGTCTCATACACTGAACTTTTTTTTTTTCTATAAACCTCTTCAGGCCCAGGGTAGGCATCCTATAGGATTTTAAATGGTTCAGGTCATAAAAGCATATCATCTCTTATAACTGAAACTGAAGAGTCTTAAACATACTTTGTATATAATGCTTTTCTCTTTTAATACAACTAAACTTGACTGCTTCAAACATAAATATTTAAATAGCCAGATGTGATGACATAAACCTATTAATTCCAACACTCAGGAGGCAAGAGGAACACCATGAGTTCAAGGCCAGCCTGGACTATATGGTGAATTCCAGGTTCAAATAGGGCTAAGGGGAGAACCTGTGTTAAAACAAAATAACAAAAACAAGATAGGTAGAGAAGTTTGTAAGTATGTCCAGAGATTAGCATTTGTAGTTATTTAGACAAGGGACAAGTCTTATTCATCCAAGGAAGTTAGTTATTGGGAGAGCTTCATTTCCCCAAAATGGAAAAATAACTTGTTTTAATACAGCTTTACAATACTCAATTTATACTGGGCGTGGCGGCTCAAGCTTTTAATCCCAGTGCCCAGGAGCCAAGGAAAGGCCAGCCTGATCTACATAGTGAGTTCTAGGGCAGCTGGGGCTACAAGGAGACCCTGTCTCAAAAGCAACAACAACAAAATACAAGACTCAATTTAATCCATATAGTTTCCTTTCTTCAACTGTAAATGCAGGCATATTTCCAAAGCCAAACAGGAATGACTTCTCCATTCCTGTCTCAGTCCCTCCCTTATAAATCACGGATTTTTAGAGAGGATTTTTGCCTACTCCAGCTGCTTGTGTTTCCTCTACGGACTCTGGCACTAGGATGGTGGTACAAACAGTTCAGCCAAGAGGAGTCATGGTCAGGCCTACGTCATAAGTCATACCAGCAGAGTGACTTCCTCACCAAGCCTGTTTCTTCACCGGGAAACACAGAACACAGTATATGCCAGGCCATCCCTAGAGTTATGAGTACTTTGCAACATCAACTGTCCCTCATTACTGGCTTTCTGTTCTTGACTCACATGATTCCTCGTGCACAATTGCAGAGCTTTCTTGGTAAGAGTCTAGACTTAGAGATTTTTTTAGGTACTCTTTTTCGGGTGGCTCTCACAAATAACCGAACAAGATGACTTGACCTGTGGGAAATTCATTCCAACAGAAGCCGCTGGAAACACTGAATCTTCTGGAATCCTTACATAAAGTCTCATTATCATTGCCCAGCTTTCTATGAAACTGTAGTGTTGGATATTTTATACTCGCTCTCTACTAGTCTGCTCCCTGAAATATATTACAAGAGCCTTCAAGAAATAATTTGATGATTTCTTCATAACCGTTTAAAAAGTCACCACTACTCGCTTAAATTTGTACAGATATAATTGCCTGCTATATAACTGCAGTAAAAGCAAAAGTTAAACAGAGTTTGGCTTCTCTTCAGACAATACACCTCACTCTAAATGAACTGACACCAGCTGTTCCAGGCAGAGTCAGATCCCAACAGCATGTGAACCTCTTCCTAATGCTCAAGTCATTTCTTGTCTAATTATTTTAAGACTCTTTTAGATTGCACTATTTTAAAAACAGACCAGAGAGATACACAAATTAGCTGGCGGATTTTTAAAGCCACTAATGCATTGTGCTTGATAAAAGTTAATCCCATGTAAAATTGTAAATATAATTTTATCCTGATGTCTTTCTTAGACATGCTGAAGTTAGAAGCCTTTCACCAAGGCAGAGATGAGAGGAGACAGCCCAAGATAAAGTCTATCCCAGGCAGAGATCATCTAACAAGGGTAGTTAACAAGTGCTAGACTAATTCAAGCCCCGAGCTTAGCTCCACACTGAGTCTGCCATAAATAATGAAGTGCGGTACTTCCTCCTGACAGCCGTGCTCCCTTTGTCAAGGCAGGCCTCACTTTCTTCTCTGTTGAATCTTACTCCATTTTCTTCTGCCCTTAATCAAATTACACAGTCCTTATCTTACAGGCAATATGATAATATACTGTATCAGCATACAATCACACCAACTCAAGGACTCAGGAAAATAACAGCCAAAAGTATATCTTGGTCTTTTAATTATATGGAATTTTATCAAACTGAAGTCCAAGTGATCAAACTCCTTGAGTGGCAAATTTCTGTTGTTGTAGCATTTAACTTTTAGGAACAGAGTGAAATGGGCCAGTTTCAAGATTTAGTGAAGAGCGTCCAAGTATGAACCCGGATTACTGTCTACTTGGAGGAACTGCTTTCCTCTTCCTATTGACAATCCAGTGCTATGAAGAGTATGATTCCTGTAAACAGTTAAGGTAACTTTTTAAACTGTATTATTGGGACTGAGGATGTAACTCAGTGCTAGAAACGGATCTTGCCTAGTCTGTAAACAGGCTATGGGTTTGAGTCCCAGCACGACCAAATTAAGATGAAATAATTTTATCTCCATCTCTTAGACTCTAGATTGCTCTACCCCTCAGTTCACCTTGAAGGACCACATCCTAGGTGTCAAACAGTATTCTGGGTATGAGCAGTGCAGCACTGAGCAGGACAATGAACTTCCTGCTCTGTGCAACATACACTCCTGTCAATGAAGACAAAAAAGCAACATATACAGTACACTAGGTACTAAGAAGTACTCTAGAGACAGGCACATGATTGTAAGACTAGAATAATAACACATTTCTAAAGAGTAAACTAGGATTTGTGTATAACTTTAACCCCAGCACTCAGGCAGAGGCATGCAGATCTCTCTGAGATCGAGGCCAGCCTGGTCTACTTAATGAGTTCCAGGCCAGCTGGGACTACACAGGGAGACTGTCTCAAAAAGACCAGGAGGGAAAATAAAGTCATTTTGGTTAGATCCCACAAATCTGAAGGCAAACCAGAACCTCTCATTCTTCAGTCCTTAACAACTTTGTTCTAGTAGAGGACCATTTTTATACGTCATTCTAATAAATGAATTAGAGATAATTTTCTTTATCCAAGTCTTATAATTTTGAGACCCACCTGGCTCATCTATCAGCTTAACTCACCTGTTTCAGAGCACTATAAAATAATAACCATTCTCTTTTCATGGAGGAGACAGTGGAAAGTGAGAAAGGGCTAGGACGTAGCTCGGTGGCAAAGCACCAGCCCAGCACCGAGATGCTGCAGCAAAGAAACAGAGAAACCAGGAGAACTGCGTAACTTCAGCCCAACCCAGCACATTCCAGTGCTTACACGGCAATGAATTCATAAGAAAAACATTTCTGGGGCTGGAGAGATGGCTCAGCAGTTAACAGCACTGGCTGTTCTTGCAGAGGACCTGGGTTCAATTCCCAGCACCCACATGGCAGCTAACAAGAGTCCATAATTCCAGTTCCAGAGGATCCAATGCCCTCTTCTGACCTCCGCAGGCACTGAATGACACAGATGCACTTACATGCAGACAATAAACTCATACAAAAAGAAAAACAGAACACCACTTCTTGGTACTTTATTGAGCCCATCTCCAGTGTTTCTGCCTTCTTTCTCTAAGACAGAGGTAACAGCTCGAGCAGGGTCTTAAAAGCTGCAGCCTACTCAGTACAAAAGATTGGAACTCATTGAACAGCTCTGGCATAAACAGCTTATTTCTCTGATAGTCACATTTGTCAGAGTAAAACTACATTTGTCTTGTGTTATATAAGGACAGTTTTGATTTGCGAAAGGACAACAGAAAGGCAAAGAGGACTAAGGGGGATTTCAGAAACCTGAGTAAATGTCGACTTTAATACAGTTCAACAAAGAACCTAGCCAAGGTTAATTTCTACTGCCTGAAAGAATACTATTCAACATGTTTCTCTTTGCTTTAAGAAAGACACAGCAGCTCTACTGTTCTTAAATGAGCACTACCATGAAAGATGGATTAGGAGAAACAGAGCCAACCAAGGAAATCACTCGTGCTGCTAAAATGCTATGCCGATGCACCTGAAGAAACTCCTAGATTTTCATTAAATCTATATTTGCTTTCTTCATTGTTCAAACTTAGTACCTCATGGTTTCATACATGAAATCTTTATTTAATATATTTACAAACTTGTTTTCTAATCACAAATGCTCTAGGAATAGTAAAACCCTTTTCTTTTTATTAATGCAAAAGGTTATTTTTCCTTTTCACTAAATAATATAAAATTCTGTTTAACAGGGGCTACACTTACACCTTTTTTTTTTTTTTTTTTTTTTTAACGTTTATTTACTGGGGTGAGAGGTCATGAGCATGTCAGTGTACTCCTGTGGAGGCCAGAGCACAACTTGGAGGAGTGGATTCTCTCCTCCCACCATGCGGGTCCTGGAGATGAAACACATGTTTGTCAGGCTTGGCAGCAAACCCTGACCCATCTCACCAGCTCAACACTTACAGTTTTAATAGACTTTCTCTTAAACTATGTTTCTCTGAGGACTAAGGTAGAGCGTACCTAACCCGGCACGGGTGTGTGGCCTAGACAAACACTCTCAATATTTTTCAACTCTTTAAACACATTTAATGCAAGCTACATCTTACTCTAATAAGTGCTATTTAAAATTAGCAAGAGCTGGCCAGATGGCATGTGCTACCCTCACAAAATAAGTAAGTGTATGAGAAGTTCTACCACCTCCCCAACACACACCCAAAACTTTATATTTAAAAGTAGAAGGGTTGGGGTGTACCTGAGTGACAGAGCACTTGCCTCATAGGGCACATGACTCTGAGTTTGATCTCCAACCCCACAAAATAAATAAATTTTAAAAAGTAAAGGCTGGTGACATGCCTTAGTGGGTAAAGGTGCTTGCCGCCCAAATCTGGTGACCTGAGTTCGATCTGCAGACCCATCTAAAGATGGGAGGAGAGAACCAACTCCACAAAGCTGTCCTTTGACCTCCACACATGTACTTTGGCACACATGGCCCCATTCATACACACACAAATGACAAATTTTAAAGATACAAGAAAAAATTTTAAGTAGAAGAACTGGACATGAATATGCATGTGTACACTAGAAATAAAACAAATTATCCTATGTGCAATCAATTGACACTCAAGGAATGCAATTATAAAAAAAAAAATCATTGAACCTGTATAGCAGGGAACGTAGCTCAGTTGATAGAGTGCTTGCCCAGTATGCCTGAAAACCAGGCCAGCCTGGGCTACAGGAGATCCCAGCTCAGAAAAGATTATGTGCCAGATCATGCTGCTTTTATTTATATCCACAACTGGTTAAAATGCAATGAACAAGTCACCATGGGGAGCCCAGCCGCAACTGATACATCTACAATGCAGCCCCACACCTGATGGGGTTAATCCAGTCCCAAACTGTCAGCCCTAAGCACATGTATGTAAGAGCATGTGCGTGCATGGAACAATAATTAAAGAAGCTATCAGTTGAGAAGGGGACGTGGGAGGAGCTGGGGAGGACAAAGGAAAAGTGGCGAAAAGAAAAACAGTATTATGGCCTGTAGAGAAAAACGGAATGGAATGATCTCTTACAGTGGCCCTGGCCCCAGGCTGCAAATGACACGCAAAAGGCAACATTCAAAGTGTGACCTGCTGGTGACACTTGTCTATGCACATGTATGCGCCGGAACTCACCTAGCGATCCAGCAGGTCCTTCAGTGAACTCATTGGTTCTACCACTTTCTCTTGGACAGACTCTGACTCCAGAAGCCCCCAGATTCATCCAATCAGATACTGCTTTGAAAAAACTATCAGTAGGTATGTTTCATCAGCCTGAGACTCCTGCCTCTGCCAGGGAACAAGTCACACTCTGCCCTGAGCCCCGAGAGCCGGCACTCACTGGCTGCTTTACCTGCTTATCTTTCTTTGCCTCGGGGGAATTCAAAAACAACAGATACATGATAACAAATATCTCAGAAGTATTTATGACAATCTGCATCAGATTTGAGGAGCCACACTAAGTACATGGGTACTATCAAAGGATACCACCACTTTCTGAGAAGATTTACTGAGAGTGCTGATCACAGAGCTAGAAGACCTGTGCTGCTATGAAACCACAAGCAAGTTACATAACATCTGGGTCTCAGTTTACCTACCTGTAAAATGGGGATGAGTAAATCCAGTGCCTCACTCAGGATTGCCAAGGGGCTCAGGAGAAACAAGCATTCTAAGCTCTGGGAGGACTGTTTCATGCAGTAAGTATTCAAGTACAATGAGATCTTATAGTTTAAGTGAAAAATTCACATTACATTCTCTTTAGTCAAGGAAATTCAACATTAAATGCTTCCTTCACTAACAAGGGCTTATCTTTGGTGACATTTTCTTTTCAGTCTCTTTCAATTTATTTATTTAGTTTTTTTGAGACAGGGTCTCACTGTGTAGTCCTGGCTGGCCTTGAACTGACAGATCTACCTGCTTCTCCTGGGATTAAAGACGTGTGCCACCATGCACAACTCTTTTCTTTAAGCATACAAATAGAAACTACCAACAATGAAGCTGGAGAGATGGCTCAGCAGTTTAGAGCACTGGCTGCTCTTGAAGAGAACTCAGGTTCTATTCCCAGCACCCACAGGGTGGCTAACAACTGTCCATAATTCCAATTCCAGTGGATCCAGTTCCCTCTTCTGGCCTCTGCAAGCACTGAACAACACGGGTACACTTCCATATATGCAGGCCTAACACTTGTCCACATAAAATTAAAATTAATAAGTGTAAACTTTGAACTGCCAACAATTAGATTGCTTTCTTGTTGCTGTTTTGCTTTCTTGTGTGTATTCATACGCACGCACGCTGTATGCTCAAGGGTGTATGTAGGCAGGTGCACGTGCATGGAGAGGCCAGAGCAGAACATCAGGTGTCTTCTATTCCTCTCCATTTGCTTTTTGAGACAGAGTGTCTCACTGACCAATGCGGCCATGCTGGCTGATTAGTGAGCTCCCAGATCTTCCTTCCTCCACCCTCACCCCCAAATGCTGGGGCTACAGGCACAGCTATGCCTGGCTTTCACATTGGTGTTGGGGATTGGAACTCAGATCCTCTTGCTTGCATAAGTGTTCTTATCCACTGAGCCATCTCCCCAGCACAATTCTTGATTTTTTGAGACAGGACAGGTCTAAAACCTGTGAACCTCTCTCTGCCTTAGCCTCCCCAAGTAGTGGGATTACTGGTAAGTACAACCAGCCTAGCTTTAGATCACTTTTCTATTAGGAAAACGGCAATAGTTCAATGGAAAAGTAGTACATTGTTGAGGTCAAAGTTCTGAGACAGAAGCTGGAAAAGCTGAATGGATTCCAGCTGTGGATCCATTAGCCAAGTCCTGGCATCTGCAGTGAACAGGAAAGCTGTATTCTGATAGGGGCTGACAGAAATTATGCAAGTAACAGAGGAACTTTCAGGTATAGTCTTTTAAAGAGATTTATTTTACCTATATTTATGTGTCTGTGTATATGTCTCTGAGTATGTATATATGTGTGTGCACGAGTACATGTGTGAAGGCTAAAAGAGGGTGTTAGATCCTCTGGAGCTGGTTGGTATTGGAGATGGTTGTGAGGCACCACATGGGTGATTGGAACAGAAATCTGATCCTCTGCAAGAGTATCAAGCTCTCCTAACCCCTGAGCCATCTCTCTAGGCCCTAGACATATCCCTTTTATTAAACAAGCATCATGCCACACCTGTAATACCAGCACTTGAAAACTACAGGCAGAGGACCAAGATTCCAAGTCTATTTTTAGCTATACAGTAAGTTCAAAGCCAGCATGGGATACATGAGACCCAGTCTCAAAAGGCTGGAAAGAGGACCTGAATTCAGTTCCCAGCACCCATGTGGTGGCTAACAACTATAACGCCAGTTTCAGGGGATCGGTCTGACAGCCTCTTCTGCCTTCCATGAGCACTGACATAGGTACACTTACATACATGCAGTCAAAACACTCATACGTCTAAAATTAAAAATTTTTAAAGTTACAGAATAGGGCTTAGGAGCCAGGCATGGCAGTACATGCCCTTAATCCCAGCATTCGGGAGGCAGGTAGATCTCTGAGTTCAAGGCCAGCCTAATCTACATAGCAAGTTCCAGGCCATCTGGGGCTAGAGGGAGACCTTTCTTAAAAAGACCAAAAAAAAAAAAAAAAACCACTTCAGTAAACATAATAAATAAAATTTTTAGAAGTGCTTCATTTTTCTGTTATTCTGTAATACAAAATTCCTAAGTGTTATCTCCTTAGTTCTCAAACAGAAATTCAACTTTAAAAGGTGTGCCAGCCATAAAAACACTGACAAGTCAAACACATACTTGCCAAAATAATATTTGTGTGATATAAGACATGAAAAAGTAAAGTTATTTTCTAGATAATGTACATTGAACCATGGCAAAGAAAGATATTTGGTGAGTATCTCAATCCTCAGCAGTCAGCATCAAATTGTCCAGTGCAACGATAATACCGCTTCAGTTATTTTTGTCTGACCCATTTTCCCTAGTATATTATTACAATTAATATATTTACATGATGGAAATGACTCAAGAAACTCACTCAGTACCAATGAAAAACAGCTGCCACTCAACAAGCGTCTGATGAATGCTTCTCATCTTCAGTTCCCCATCAGCAAGATGCCAGAGGAAACAGGAAGTCATTTATTCACTCTGAGTTAAAGTAAGCATATGTAAGGCACGAAACACAGCTTGGTATTTGGCCAGTGCCCAAGATCCAACTATCCTTCAGAGATTCTAACCTGTTTACCTGGCACCCAAATCCGTCCTGTTGCCTCCAACTGCAGCTGAAATTAGTGGTACAAAATTCAAACTGCTGAAAATATATTTAATATTGAAATCCATTGGTCAAGTCAAAGCCTCCGCACTTGAAATAACACACAAATGAGAAAAGACACGTTGTTCTTAGATCCATAAAGAAAATGAACCAGACATTTTGATGTAGCACATCTATAATCCCAGCACTCAAAGGTTGAGGCAGGAGTCTGGCAAACTCAAGACTATCCTGAGCTACACACAAGACCCTGGCTCAAAAAAAGGTAGAAGAAAGGAGGGAGGAAGGGAAGGAGGGAAGGAGAAAGAGAGGGAAGGAAGGGGGAAAAAGAAAAAGATTCAACCAACCAACCAGTATACGATTATGTGTGTATTAACTTAATCTGCTCCATTAAAGCTTATTCAAAATAATACCTACCCTGCCCTATTTATAAGCTTAAACAATACACTGCACACCATCTAGGGATCTCTGGTACATTCGGGTAATGTAGAGAAAGTAGAACAAAGCCTTGATAAATTATTTCTAATTTACAGACTGTCATTTAGGATCTGAGACACACAGCTTCTTCTAGTGAGTTAGCATCTTCAGCTTAAATTTAGATTGCTCTGGATATTTTACTAGTTCATTAAAGGACAAAAGAGAGTTGGGTGAGGCATACTCTATAATTTCAGCACTTCTGAGCCTTAGGAAGAAGGATCTGGAGTTCCAGGCTAACCTGAGCTATACATTGACATCCTCTCCCTCTCTGTCACTGTCTTTTTATCACACACATAAATCAAAAATGAAAAAAACAAAAACAAACTTAATCCAAAAGGGCTGGGGGCAGGGGAGGAGGGAGAGCCTATAATCCCAGTACTTGGAGGCCTGCTGCAGGCAAAATGCTCTGAGCTGGAGGTCAGCTTAAGCTCCAAGCCAGCCTGGGCTACAGAGTTAAGATCTTGTCTCAGAATTCCAAAACATAAATAAGCCAGAATATAGCTCAGTGGTAAAGTACTTACCTAGCCTGTTCAAAGACATGTATCTAATCCACAGCACAGGAAAAGTAAAGGCAAGCTAATTAACATTTGTTAATGTGCAAACTGCTAGGAGAACAATAGGACAGTATCTGCTAACCCAGCACTTGTAGAAAATAGAGTCCTTTAGGAAAATGTCATGCCAGGTAGGGTGTTTATCTGACAGGAATAAACCAGAAGACTCAATAAATGGACCAGGAATTTGATCAGTGTTTAAAGGAAGTGTGAGTCAGCCATTCAGTCACTGAGGAGTCACCCCAGGCTTGTGGTCTAAAGGCCACAAAGGTGTTGCCTGGCAGGGAAGAGAGCACTGATCTGCAATCAGTGGTTCCATGAAGGGATTCTTACTCATACCTTCCCCAAAGCGGGGAAAAGAGGGAGAGAAAGTTATTTCATTAAGGAAATGAAAACCCCAACAACTCTTCCTGAGACCCATGGATGAAACCCACTCTAGCAAACATTTGTGGGGGACAGAAGGGACTATACTGAGAGGCAATTTATTTTCCTAAAAGTATGGAATTGTTAGCCTGTCTACACAGTGAGTTCCAGGTCAGCTGGGGGCTACAGAGAGACCCTGTCTCAAAAAAATATGAAAAAAAGATACAAAAAGGTGGGAGGAGGTGTGGGGGTGGGGAGTGGGGACAGAGGATGGAAAGAGGTTGGATACCAACTATGACAGCACAGGTAGAAGGCATGCATCAGGCTCCGGGCACAGTGCACAGTCACCAAAATGGATAAATGGAAAGCCACTAAAGCGTCTGTAGTTATTATAGAAACAGATTCTGGAAGCACGGGGCAGGGACAATGACAGAACTGAGAGCAACCAAGCCTTTATATCTGCTCACATGCCTCCAGGTGAGCCCAGTCATGCTTAATTCCATTTAGTGCAGAGACTCCACAACTGCGGCAAGCTGACGGCAGTAGACTGAAGCCATCTTGGTTGTCTGTTATGTGAAAACTCCAATACTGGAACACAGTATCTGAGATTATTAGTTCTTCATTTGTTTTTTGAGACAGGGTCGCACATATCTTAGACTAGCCTTGAACTTGTCATATAGTCCAGGATGACCCTGAATTTCTGATCTTCCTGCCTCCACCTCTCATGCTGGGATTGCAGGCATATGTACCACCACACTCAGTTTTATGCAGTGTGAACCCAGGGTCTTTTGTCCATAAAAAAATACTCTTATCAGCTAAGCTATACCTATTAGCCCTTCAATTCATTAATTAAACTAAAGTTGCACAATATTCTGTAAACAAATAGGTTTCCAAACTGTAATAGCACATACATATATACATCTTAAATGCACATGTGACTCTTAATTACTTGCCTAATTCTTAGTTATCAAGAACTGAGGTGCTGGAGAGGTGGCTCAGTGGTTAAGAGCACTGGCTGCTCTTTCAGAGAACCCGGATTCCATCCCTAGCATTCACATGGTGGCTAGCTGATGGACAACCCTGTCCCGGGATAATGTGGGTCACACCAGTGAGCCTAACAGCCTCTGCTGGAGACTTAGCAAAAGTCAGCCCTGATACCATCCAATAAACATAAGCCGCACCTGGCCCCTAGAGAACAGACCCTCACTTCCTCCACTTCCTCACACCTTACCAGCAGTCCCCAAATAGTTCTGCTGCCCTAAGGGAGTTCCTGCATGCTAATTAGGTGAAATCTGTCCTACCTTAACCCCACCCATCCCCTGGCTATATATACACACACGCGACCCGACCCGGGCTGTCTCCCTGGAGCTTCTTCCCCTCATGCTCCACTGCCACCAGAGACCCATCACTGAAGCAGCCCCGCCCAGTGTGAGCTGGCTGGAGCGCTATGGCTCGAAGAAGATCCCAGACTGCAGCTGGCTTGGATTGGCAGAAGCTGCACCCGCATCTAGCAACCAGCTGTAACTCAAGTTCCAAGGGATCTGACGCCTTCTGACCTCCATAGGCATCCATTGCACAACATGAGTACACTTACACACATGCAAGCAATACACTCATACACATAAAAGATAAAATAAAATAAAAAAATTTTTAAAGACCAAATGAGAGAAGTAACTGAAAGGGACTGGTGAGATCTCTCTGTGAATAAAGGTGGTTGCCGCCAATCCTTACAATCCAAGTTTGACTGCCAGAACTCACATGGCAGAGAGAACTAACTCCTCCAAGTTGTCCTCTGACCTCCACACACAATATTAAATAAAATTAAAAATTCTTATTCCATAGTATTGTCACATTTTTATTCCTGTCACCATGGATTTTAATTATATTTATCACAAACTTACTTCTTGTGTAGCCTGCCTTGATTTTTAGGTTCTTTTGGGGGGAGAGCTTAAATTAACATTTGGTTTGAGTTTTTCAGGCTTTTTAACCCCAGTTAAGATATAGAAATGTGAGATGCTGGAGGTCTTAAGGAGATCACTTTTTTTGGGGGTGGGGGGAAACCTTCATAATCTAAAACTTACAAGATAAATTTTAATATTTAAAATAAAAAGCACTCCTTTCCTTCCCCCTTCCTTCCACTGTCTCTTTCTCCCTTTTCTCCTTCCTTTGCTGCTTTTCTTTTTCATCCAGTTTCTTCTCTCTGTTCATCTGTCCCTCTCTCAGCTCCTTCCCACACCTCCCTATTTCTCCCTTGCATGCTGCCCTCCTTGCTGTGTAGCTCTGGCTTGTTCTGTACTTGCTGTCCTCCCACTTCAGCCTCCAGATTAACAGGTAGGCCACTGTACCCAGCTTGCCATTTTCTTCAGGCATTTATTATCTGTTTATTTTGTGGTGAATTTACTGTGCTGGCTTATAGATTTGGGGTGAGGGATTACTTACAGGAACACGAGTGACCCCAAAACAGCTGTATGACAGACATTTATTTAATTTTCACTTAGTTTCTTCTGAAACACTTAGAAGTGCTCTGGTTCTAGTGACCCTACAAGGGAACATTTCTGTCACATAGCCCCTTCCTGCCTTGGGGACTATTGGCTAAGGGATTTGTTGCAGTAGAGAAGAATCAAGCATGCAATGCAAACTATTACTCTGAACCACGACTTTAGAAAGTGCTCTTGGCCTTGGGAGTGTTTTATTTTAAATTAGTGCCTTAGGTATTCTAAATATCCACTGACCTTATCTTGACTGCTATCTGAGTAGACCTCAAGAATTTCATGTGCATTTCTCTCTGTCCTGCCTGTTTTCATTTGGACTCTAAAAATAACCAAAATATGTGTAAGAAAAAAGTGTATCACTTGCAAACTTTTTAACCTTTTGTGTTGCATAGTCACGAATTGAATTCTGGTATGTGTTTTATAAAATAGATAAGATTTAGGTTTAGAAGAAGATAAATAAGATAAATAAGTATTTCACGTGGTGGTGTTGGACCTTCTGAAGAAACTCTAATTTTAGATTGGCCTCTGTATCTACATAGTTTTAGATAAAATCCAAAGCCAATCATCAATCACTATAAATTTTTCTTCTTTTTGAGACAGGGTCTCACTGTCTAGTCCTAGTTGGTCTGGAACTTACTATGTAGAGTAGGCTGGCCTCTAACTCACAAAGATCTGCCCATTTCTGCCTTCTGATAGGGATTAAAAACATGTGCCACTATGCCCAGCTCACTGAGGATTTTCTTAACTTTCAGCTACTTAAAAAAAATTGTATTACATTTTAATTTAGTGTGTATGAGTGCTAGTTTGTAGGTGTGCCATGATTAAAGTTGGACGTGATGATGATCTATTTGGTGGTTTTGAAGATTTTAGAACTAAATAAGCCAGCACAGTAAATTCATGGGTCTCACCACAAAATAAACAGATAATAAATAAATGCCTGAAGAAAATGGCAAGCTGGGTACAGTGGCCTACCTGCTAATCTGGAGGCTGAAGTGGAGGACAGCAAGTACAGAACAAGCCAGAGCTACACAGCAAGGAGGGACAGCATGCAAGGGAGAAATAAGGAGGTGTGGGAAGGAGCTGAGAGAGGGACAGATGAACAGAGAGAAGAAACAGGATGAAAAAGAAAAGCAGCAAAGGAAGGAGAAAAGGGAGAAAGAGACAGTGGAAGGAAGGGGGAAGGAAAGGAGTGCTTTTTATCTTAAGTATCTTATGTATTATTTTATGTGTGTGAAGGTATTGCCTACATGCATGTAAGTGCACCAGAGGTGTGCAACGCTTGCAGAGGTCAGAAGACCGCACTGGATCCCTTGGAACTGGAGTTACAGTTATTAGTAGCCCTGTGGGTGCTGGGAATTGAAACCGGGTCCTCTGCAAAAGCAGCCAGTACTCTTAACTACCGAGCCATCTCTGCAGTCCTGGAAAAGGAGTGCTTTTATACCTGTGTACAAAGCTTTGGAAATAGTCCACTGTCTGGGAAATAAAATCATAGGGCATAGAAAGGCTGAGCAAACCAAACTACAATCTGTATGTATCATTCTAAATGGAAACAAGAATAAGTAAATATTTATTCAGGAATTTCATGCTGCAAGGTGGTATACACTGTCCTCGACACCAGAGATACATCAGTGGCAATAACCTTGCTCAAATGGCATGCTAAAAACCAAAACCTTACTATGCCTGTGAAGCACTAAATACTAAAACATTTGATGAAGATCTATACAAAACCTCAACAGTGCAAGCAAATATTCAAAGACAATGCATAACACAGGAGAAGCCATACTGAAAAACTGTAAGTTCTGCCACACTCTCTGTCTTCAACAAAATGCTCTGAAGATACTTCTAGGGACTACTTAGCATTTAAGTAAACACAGGTCAGTAATGAGGATTCTCCCTAATACACATACACACTCACACACTCCCTTCCTAAACAATAAAGGGAAAAATTATCTTCTAAGTTTTAGGTTACGAAGGTTCCCACCCACCAAAAAAAAAGTGATCTCGTTAAGACCTCCAGCATCTCACATATCTATATCCTAACTGGGGGTTAAAAAGCCTGAAAAACTCAAACCCTCCCCCCCAAAAAAACTAAAAATCAAGACAGGCTACATAAAAAGTAAGTTTGTGATAAATCTAAGTAAAATCCATGGTGGCAGGATTAAAAATGTGACAATACTATGGAATAAGAATTTTTTATTTTATTTATTATTTTGTGTATGAGTGTATTGCCTGCATATATGTAAGTACACCCGTGCTGTGCAATGCCCATGGAGGTCAGAAGCGGGGGTCCATGCTGGATCCCCTAGAACTGGAGTTACAGACAGCTAGCTGGTAAGCCATTACATGGATGTTGGGAATCTAACCCCAGTCCTCTGCAAGAGCAGTCAGTGCTCTTAACCACTAAGTCATCTCTCCAGCCCCCTGAATAAGAATTTTTTAAAGACATATTCCAAAGAGAATATAAACCTTATCCAAAATTTCATACCCTAGAATTTTTTAATCTAGGATTTGGGTTGAGCCTAACAGGGAAGAAAAGAAGAGCAACTTCAACTTTTCTAAAGCTCTGCTGTTTGGGGCAAAGAGCAATGACATTGCACAAATTAATTTTTCAGCTGGCATGAAAGTAGTGGTTCAAATATAACCACTGAACAAATCATGATAGCATACTAATATTTTAATATTTTTAAAATGTGTCAGAAACATTGACTACCAGTGCCTGCTATAAAAAAATTTTAGGGGCTGTAGAAGATGGCTCAGTAGTTAAGGGCACTGGCTGCTCTTGCAGAGGACCCAGGTTCGATTCCCAGCATCCACCATGGTAAGCTCACAACCATCTCTAACCCCAGGGGGATGTGACGCCCTCTTCCAGCTTCCATGGGCACCAGGTACACACCTGGTGCACATACATACATTCAGACAAACATATATATAAATTTTAAAATATTTTTTAAACAAGACTATTCTATAAACATGTATTCTCTCAGTTAATAAGTAATATTAACATGAGAAAATATCTAATCTGCAAAGAATCTGACCAGTCACCAAATGGGTCAGAAAGGCACAGCATAGGTATGTCAAATAATAAAAGGTCAAGCACAGTAGCTCGTCCCTGAAATCCCAGCTTTCAGGAGACTGAGGCAGGAGAATCTCAAGTTCCTGGCTGACCTAGGCTACATGGAGGGAATCTGTCTCAGAATAGTAACAAAAACAAGAAGGCTTATGAGGACTAACACATTGAGAGCTTCCTAAATACCAGGGCCTATGTGAAAGTCATACATTTATTTCTAAAATCTTCAAAACCACCAAGTAGATCATCATCACATCCAACTTTAAAAACTGGTAGGTTTTGGAAATTAAGTAATTTAATACTTAACAAATGACAGCACTGAGATCCAAATCCAGGAGCTCCTGCTGGACTGTAGGCTGTCTCTGGGAGTCTGCTCAGCAGCCTTCTCCAGAGGCAGATTGAATTTCCCCACTCCAAAGAACCTTCCAGGTCTGGGAGCCAGGATTCTCCCTATGAAAATATGCAACATTTTCAAGACACAACCTTTTCAGGTCGCCTCCCACGTGGCTTCCTGTTGGAAAAGGGGGATTATAGAATGGCTCTTAGAGCACACATAGTCCAGGCTCTGGCCAGTTCCAAGTCACATTATAAATTACCAAACTTCTGTCCTGGTTTTACACATCTGAATGAGTAAGCAGGGGTCTTCCTTCCAGACACTGAGAGTTTAGCCTAATCATCTGACTCAGACTGTGCTGATTCCACGGAGGTAACACTGTCCATGGATACTCATGACCAGCTGACAACTTTTCCGGTCATCTTTTCAAGAATCTACAATACACAACTTCAATTTACTTTGGATTATGACTGTTTTGATTTGTTATGATGTTTAATTTAAAATTTTTTTCATTTATTTATTTTTATTTTATGTGTATGAGTGTTTTACCTGCCCCTGTGCAAGTACACCTGTGTCATGCAGAGCCCAAGGAGGTTAGAGGAGGGCATAAAGGTCAGGCATAGTGGTGCATGCCTTTAATCCCCACAATGGAGAGAGAGGCAGATGGATCTCTGTGAGTTCAAGGCCAGCCTGGTCTACATAGTGAGTTCCAGGTCAGCTGGGACTATAGGAAGACCCCGTCTCAAAATGACCAAAAAAGAAGGGGGCATCAAATCCCCTGGAACTGGAGTTCCTGATGGTTGTTAGCTACTTTGTGGGTGCTGGGAACAGAACCTGGGTCCTCTACAAGAGCCTTTATAACCATATAAAGGCAGAGGAAACAACAACACAACACATGCCTGTTTACTAAGCTAAAATAAAATACTAATGACAGGGGCTGGAGAGATGCTAAGTATTAAGAGCACATACTGCTCTTCCAAAGAACCCAAGTTCAATTCCCAATAACCACATGGCTCACAACTACCTATAACTCCAGCTCCTGGGGGATCTGATATCTCAGCTTCTGTACATACCCACATACAGACATACACATATACACATAATTGAAAAAAATTTTAAATGTTAATGACACAGCTTTAGTCCCTGGCTCTCGCACTATATAGCATTATTGTAAAATTCTTATTATTGCATTATGGAAGTGAAATGCTATTCAAATAAGCAAAAAAAGTAAGAACCTTTTTTCTGCAATTTATATTTGGCAACAGCAAAGCTTTGCACTGAAATCTACAAGCAAAGATCAGTCTAGGTATGCTTGGGAGAACAGAGGAATACTGATATCTCCTGGTTGAATCACATACATACTGTATGTACACAAACTTGGAACAGCTGTTACCCGACTCCGATTAGTTCTGAACAGTCATTTGGTAAAGTTAGGCCCAGTGCTTAGCCATCTGTTTACACACTCCTGAACAGAGCTACAGTTTTCAAAGGAAAAGTTTGCTAAACTTTCTAATCATGACTGTGGTTAAATGTTGAAATGGTGAGATTACCTTTTCAATGACAAAACGCGCTCTAAGAACCATGCCTGTTGTCTCAAAGCACTCTGCTCTAGTGTTAAAAAGTGGCCTCAGAGACCAAGTCTACTGGAACATGCCTACAATCCCAGTACTCGGGAGGTAGAAGCAGCAGAATCAGGAGGTCAAGGTGAGCTTGAAGACTGCTTTGACACCTGGTCTCAAAAATAATAAAATAATCAAAGAAAAGAAAAGAAAACTTGGGCTCAGCATATATCCACAGCTGTATGAAGCTGCTTAATTCCTAAGACTGAGCCTCTAAAGCGAGACGGCAGCTTCCCTGGACAGCAGTATGGGTAAACTCAGGTCACCCTGAATTTATTGGCCACATTTTATGCTCTTGGTACAAAAATAAATACACCACAGTCCTAAGAAGATGACTCTCTTGGGGTGTAGACAGACAGGGTGGATTTGGATGAAATTTATAGGAAAAAAAAAGTGAAGGGGAGGTGGAGAGAGATGAATGAAGGCGGCGAAATGATTAGAGATGCAGACAAGCGACGTCACTAAGGCGCACTCTCCCAGTTTGCTCCTTTCTTCCTCCCAGTACTGATCCATCAATTTCCTTCCAAAACTGAACCCAGCTCTTTTATATTTGCTCTCCCAATTACAGCCCCCAGTATCAACTGATGGATGGACTATCAACCTGGACTCTCCCAGAACAGCTGGTTGGCTGGTCCGAAATATCTCTAGCCTCAGCCCAGCTCTCTTGATTTCCCCAGGCAAATACATCATCTGCAGCTCTACTACTTTCTAATCATTCTCCAGAAGGCTGTTATGCAAAAATACATCTTTGTTTGAAAATCCTTCATTATCTCATCCAGTACTTTCAGGAAAAGGTCAAATCTTTAAACAAACAAACAAAAGCCTTTGTTCCTTGGACTGGAATAGAAGTTTGTAGGCCTAGTTGCACTCCTTGCCCTACCCTTCAGGTTTCAATATATCACTAGCCCTAGGAAGCTTTACCTTCCCTGCCCATCCCTACCCTACCTACTAGTATAGAATGCAGCACACCTGGCCTCTTACTTGTATCAACACTTGGGTAAGCATGTAGGCACTTAGCACTTAATAGGTCTTCAAAACTGAATTATCAACTAATTTTTCCTGGATCCAAGTTTATCTAACTACAATATTTACATGGAATTTCCAGTGGGGAACATAACACAAGTCATTAAGTGGAATAACCTGTTTTTTACTTACCCCAAAGCAAGACAGTCAAACATGAGGAGAGTCCCTGGTTTAATTAGAGTCCTTTCTTTTACAAGCCTTACAGAGCATTTTAATTTCAGACATTATGTGGATATGTGAGGATTCCACAATGTCCTGCTCACTTTATTAGGGGTTTCCCAGAGCACAACCTCCTATGATTACTATAACAGACTAGCTATTAGCGTTTATGGTTTTACATACACGTTAAATCACACCACCACTCAGAATTAGGCACCACTGTTATCCTCATGGTTCAGATGGAGGAACTGGGGCTTAGAGATACTAAATAACTTGCCTAAGGTTATATAACTAGTTGGTGAGGAAACCAGAATTCAAACTAGGCAATTTGCCTCTAGAATCTCCACTTTGGTCTATGAAAAATACTAAATGAACGTTGACCAAACGAATAAAGGGATATATAAAGACAGAAAACTGTGAATGACCCAATTAGGGTTTAATAATAAAAACAGGGAACCTGGATAACCCAAAATGCATGCATAATTGACTTTCCTGGGCCTTTGTCAGGGAGGGGACATAAATTGGTTCGGAAGACAGGTACTGTTAATTCTGTCAGAAGCACCCCCGTGGGGAAAGATTTGCTCTGCTTCCCTCCTTCCTCATAAGAAAGAAGGGCTTGGAGGCTCACAACCTTGACATCACAGTCAGGATATGCTTCCCGTGTCCCATGGACAAGGATGCACAGTCACCATGAAGTAAGGAATGAAGTCAGGCCAGAGAAACCTGCAGCATTTGCAGCTTACCTCCCTTAGCTCCAGTCTTTGGGCCACAGCTTCTAGGCTCTCCTGGCCAGTGCTCTCCACAGACAAAGTGAACTCTACAAACTCATTATTAAGCAGCTGGATCCGCGCTACCAGGCAGCTCTTGCTGGACACCGTGTAGCGCCGAGTGCGTTTCAATTTTAGTCCAAACGGCAGTGGCATCTTCTCCCTTTCAACCGTGGAGAGGCCAGGAAAGAAAAACACTCCCACCAATCCAGCAGCGATGACGTCTGGCAAAAGCAACCCTTTCCTAACAAAACGAAGTCTCTCCAGTTTCCAGTTGCTCACCCAACAGCTGCTGCCGCCATTAAAAGGGAACCGAGTCTCCAAAGGCCAAGCGAAGCGAGCATCCACGCCAGTGCTGAGGAAAGAGGCAAGCGGTTACTATGGACATGGTTTTTAAAAATAAAATAAAACTAGGTAGACCTGCATTTAAAGAGTACGCTTTGCCTCTCCTCTGGAAAAAGAGGCACTAATAGACTCAGGGAGACGTTGGGAAGGTTTATCTTAAATGCTGAGGGTTGGGCCCAGATCAGACTCCACCTCTCACTCTATCCCACAAATAGTGGTAACAGCTCCTGGCTATTGCTAAGATTAAACAAGATAATGCCCAGCACATCTGTAACTACTAAGCATTCTTGGTCATCTTGCTGGTTTTGAGTGTAGGGTAGTTTTTTACATTGGTAACTACTGACCTCCCCAGTACTCATACGTCATTAAGTTCCTTTGTCTATGAAGTGCACAATACCTCCAAAAAGAGTTCGAGAACCATCCTTCAAGGTAAAATAAAACTGAACTCAATGGGACGAATAAGTCCCTCTCACATGGCAATTGTGAGGTTCAACGGAGATGAAGTGCTTAACACACATTTGTAAAGCCCTTTCTGGTTTATATTTAACATTACCAGAATGATTTATTTATAAGCAAGTTATAAAAGACCCTACGGATGCCAGTTCTGGAACTGTGGCCGTTCTGAAGGGTGCCCTGAACTCCGGGTAGACTCTAAGGAGGCTGGGGCGCTCACCTAAGGCGAAGGGCGAGACCTTAACCGCCATCCTGGGTTAAGGGGGGCAGACTAGGCTCCGCAAGCCCATGAAACCCAAGGGCGGAGGAAGGCTCCGGCCAGGTCCTTCAATCCTCTCCCCTGGAAAAGTAGGCAGCGTTGCCCAGCCAACAGGCAGTCTCGGAATTCGCGGAACCCTCCACCTGAGACCGCGTTTCCGGGCGGACGTGCTTCGCGAGGACCGGTCCCCCGTGCTTGCGGAGGAAAGACTTAAAGGGGACTGACTGTTCACCAGGCTCGGGAGATTGGGCACACGGTTTGATGGGGTCGCGACTCACAGCATACCCAAACACGCTACTTTTAAAACCACGCCTGTGGATGGTAACTTCTGGGCTAAGATAAACCGAGGACGAGCGGCCAGCTTTGGACTTTTCTATCAACTGGAGTTATTTTCTCCTCCTAAAGTTTGACAAAACCTCAGGCATTTCCACCCCTCCCACTGCTCTCAGTCCCGCCCCTTCGAGGATAAATCGCTTAGCGAGGCTGGGTTAGACCTGATTACCGGATAGGGGCGCGGAACCCTGCTGTGGGACAGTCGGGCCCCTAGCCCTTGCCGCGTAGACACAACCCAGGCCTCAGGAAGCGGCTTTTTCAGCTTCACGCCTGTGTGGACCTAGGAGGGAATCCCGGGTTTCTCCACCCCAGTCCTCTGTTCAGTCCTCTCCTATCTACAGCTCAGGCCTGGAGTCCAGGCCTGGATAATGGCCGAGCTAGAGAACGGGATTTAGCTATTAGCGGAGGCTTTGCCAAAGTTAACGTTTGAAATTCCATTCCACAAATATGTATTCCGTCTTTGAGCACACAGCAGAGTAATGAGCATCTTGGGGAAATCTAAGACGAATCCTAAGCAATCGCTGTCCTTAAGGAGATTACAAGCATGCTATAATTATATACAGAGCTGTATCCTAATTAGGGTCCTGATCAAGGTTTTCTAAATTTTTTGTTGTTTATGTTTTGGTTTGGTTTGAGGGGAGAGATGTCTAGGGTGTAGTGGCTTTTTTGTTTTGTTTTGATTTTTTTGTTGTTGTTTTTCCCTCCAGAAAGACGAAACAGATTAAAAACGGGGACAGAGGGAAGGCCAGAAAGAAGAAAATAAGCTTTTAACCAACGGTTGTATGTGTAAACTTTTAAAAAGAAGCACGTGGTATATGAAAAAACTTTTCATAGATAAAAGTGATAGATTTCAGTCGTACACAGAAATTGTGATAACCGGAGACAAGACAGATTAATGTGGCTAAAAAGACAAGATATTTCATGTGTCTAAAGGGAAGAAATTGGATTTAGTAATTCTTCAAATATGGAAATGTCTTCACTACAAAGATAGACCTATGGCTGGAATGCAGTCGATACTACACCATATGTTAATTATTAGCTTAAGTTCTGATTAGACAAACTCAAATCTCCAGTTGACCCTGAGATTTGGAATGTTTTACAGCATCAGGGATTAAGGAAAGCCAATGTCTCTCCCTTTGTTTATGTTGGCAGATGTTATCATTTAATTGAAAGTTACATGTCAGTACATTTTCCCCCAAGATATATCCCTAAGAATGGCTTGGTTCTTGTTTATTTATATAAAACTTACTGTGGTAAATGTCCTACTCAATAACTTACATATTTATCAGTGATTTGAACATCTTAATTTTCAGCTATATACATTATTTGCTACCAAATGATGTCATAAATTTGTATTTACATATAATGTTAAAACCCAAAAGTTGAAAATTAAGATGTTTTAGGGAGGGCTGTTTTAGGTGTTAAGCACTAAATGAAATAGGCAACTTATAAATCATTTTAAAATGTAAGATTTCTCTATAAAAGCATTCAATTACAGAATAAGAAAGCAGATATATTTTAAATTCTGTCACAAGTTTACAAAAGGTAGTCTGCGCTATTTGTGAACTCATTTTAATTTAATTTTTCTTCTCTACACTCCCCTTCCAAGTTTCGAAATACACTTACTCTGAATCTTAGGAGCAACCCCACCCCATGGTAGTCATCACACGTAGAGGTGCCTTTGCCACTATTACCTTAACATAAAATAATCACTAGAAATAAAGTATATGGCATTTTTTTAGGATGTCTATATCTTATTACATTAAATCAATCTTAGGTTCCTCACGGCCCAACAGTTATGCATAGATAACCTATAACTAAATGCTCTACAAACAAAACAAAACATTTACTTTCAGAGTGAAATTGTCATATCCCAAACTAAAACAACAAAAATTTGTCAGTAACAATTAGCACAGAGCAATTGACACTTGAAGCTCATGAATATTCTGAAAGTGTTTTCCAGCATACTCCATTATCGTAAGGCTGGAGAGGGGGGTGCAGTCAATCTAATCGGGATTTGCAAAAATCACAAGTGGGAATTTGCAGACCAAGAATACTCTCTCCCAGAGCAAACACGTTGCTCCAAAACCGAAACAAGGAGTTAGCAGTCCTTCCCTACGCCCCTGGTCCCCAAAGTTATCCGGCAAATTCCACACTCGCATACTCTGAGAGGCACAAATATTCCTCAGACTTCAAAGCCAGGTCAGAACTAAGCCGCATTCCTCCGCGGAGGAGTTGGGGAGAGAAGTTCCAGACCCATTTTAGCAACGACTGGGGCGATCCGAGCGGACCTGGAAAGGGCAGGGTGCCTCCCTTTGTTGCGCCCCACCGGGCCGCGCCAACGCCCGCGCGCCCCCCGCGCCTCACCTGCACCCGTTCCCGCACCGTCGGGGCCGCGCGCCCGCTCAGTCCCGCCTCCCCGGCCCCGCGCGCCCGCCGCAGCCGCGCCCGCACGCCGGACCCGGGCCCGCCTCACTTCCTGTCTCCGCGCGCGCCGCCCGCCGATCATGCCGCGGGCGAGCGGGGCAGGGCGCGGGGACGGGCTGGGGACAGCCGCGCGCTAGAGTTCCGCACCGAGAGGTCCGCGGGGATAGCAGGACCGCGGCCGGAGCGCGGGGCGGAGGCCGGTGGTGCCTCCCCCTGCGCGGCGGATCCGGGGAGGCGGCGACCCGTGACCTCAGAGAGTTGGAATGCGGGCGGCGGGGCGCGGGGGAGGCCGGACAGCTGCGCCCGGCAGCGGGGAGGGGAGGGGGCGCGCCGCGGCTTTTTTTAATCCTGTGACCAGTTATTTTAAGTTTCCAAATAAAGAAGAGCTTTTAATAAAATGAGGGGATGGGTTGTTATTTCGGCTCCAGGTAGAAAGAGTCGTATTCCTGGCACAGGGATAGGTGGCGGTCTGCAAAATGCTGCTAGACTGGAGTTCCTCGTGCTCGCTCCTCCAGAAGATTCATTCATCAGTAGTGGGTGGGAAAGAACCCTTGCCCTCTCCCCAAAGTTGGAGACCCCTCGAAAAAAATGTGTTCCCAAAAGGGAGCTGTAAACATGTCCTGTTAAGGATGGAAGCTCCAGGTTCAGGTTGGATTCAAATCCCACCTCCAGCTCTTGCTAGCTGGTGACCACGTGCAAATGACTTAACCTCTCTGTACTCTGCTAGTTCCCTAGAAACTGGGAATGATGATAATCATCCTCCAGTAAACCTGGGTAAAACAGAAGTGTTTCCTTTCAATCCAGTCCTACCGCTAATGCTTCTTATTATGCTGTATTCTCACACTACATTATTGCTATGACTGCATTTATTACACTTATGCCGACAAGTAAACCCTGTGACCCTGACAGCATTACAATAGAGTGTTTGATCTCTACTTGGCATGTCATTTGAGTGACTGGAGCAGACATTTCTGTAAATTTTAAATGATTAAAGTTTGTTTCTGGAATGTTTAAATGTTGCATTTCATTTAAGTCTCACTTTCTTCAACAATGCTTGTGACATTCCATGCACACAAAGAACTGGTCTAATGGGTAATGAACACACCTATACCACACACACTGCAAAGCCTTGGTGAGAAGTCTGATAGGCCTACGAGTGCCCAGCAAGATGCAGTTTGTATCGTATCGCTAATGGCTTGCAAAATTACCAGTGTTTCTGGTGGGGGTAAAAAACAGACCAATTCTGTTTGTGCTTGCTATTTTGGCAGGACTCAATTTGTATGTGAGGAAACAGACCTGAAGTTACATCCCTTTTCTGTACTGAAAATGTTGGACTCAGGTGCGATTTTTCTCATCTCTATTGCCATCAAAACCTATTATTTCCTCCTTAAAAAACATCCCAGCATTTTTTTCCTTCTGTTCCATCTGGCACATTCTAACCCAAACCCTCATTATTTTGCACCCTGATTGTTGCAACAAGGTGGTTGCCTTGCATCTAGTTCTGTTGCTTATTCTCTTTCCTTCTGTGCTATTACCATGGTTACCTCTCCCTTGGGTTATCAGTCCTTCCCAGTGGTCCCCCAAGGTGAAGCTCAGCTAACAAACTTTTAGGGGCCACCTTATTTCTCTCTTCCTTCTATTCCCATCAAGGTGATTCCCCTGGGAGCAGGGCCTCCAGCTCTCTCTCTCTCTGCCTCAGCTCAGCACTTCTCTCTGAGTGTCAGTTCAGGCTCTGCTTCCAAGACAACTTTCTAGCCACTCTGTGGCTTCTGCACTTGGCAGGAACATTAAAAATGGTTTCATGTAGGCTTCTTTTATATCTCCTAGAATTCCTAGGGCAGTACTGGGCAGAGAGTAGGCACTAAATAAAAACGTGTTAATTGAATCGGGAAGAAAATGAAAGAATTTTAAAAATAGAAAATGATCATAAAATCCAAGTGGTGTTTAAAGACAACTGAGTTGGACTTCCTCACAGACCACAGATGCCATTTACTGACTATGCACTTAAGCTCTATTTTCCCTCAGTTATGTTAGTTTGGCAGAAACATCCCCATAACAAGGCACAAGAACTTCTCCTTCAAAGCATTAGGCATAAAATTATAATTGGCTTAGTTTCCTATGTAAGGGGTGGTTCAATTCCAACATATAGAAAAAGTATTCCTACTTTGTCTGTTAAACATCCAGCTTTTCTGGGTATAATTACTTATTTGATTTCTATGTATTCTTGCATAGATATATATGCTACTACACACTTACACCCTTATACGTGCACACAAACACACACACATGTACATGCACACATATGTATCTTATTACCCAGAAAGTAGTACATACTTCTACAACGGAAGGTAATTCTTATTAAAATATACAAAGACATTTTTATTTATTTTATTTTATTTTTCTTTTTTTGAGACAGTGTCTCACTGCATAGTAGCTCTGGCTGGCCTGGAACTCTCTATGTAGACCAAGCTGGCCTTGAACTCACAGAGATACACATGTGTCTGCCTCCTGGGTGCTGGGATTAAAGGTTGAACCACTATGTTCAACCTACAAATATAGTTGAGAAAGAGGGATGGAGAGGGACTGGAGAGATGGCTCAGTGGTTAAGAGCACTGGCTGCTCTTGCAGAGGACTCAGGTTCAATTCTCAGCACCCACAAGGTGGCTAACAACCATTTATAGCTCCAGTTCCACGGGAATCTGATGACCCCTTCTGATCTCCTTGGGCATTGCATGACATGAGTGTACTTTACATGCATGCAGGCAATACACTCATATACATAAAAAAATTAAAAATAAAATATATTTTTTTAAATAGGGCTGGAGAGATGACTCAGTTAAGAGCTCATACTGCTCTTCCAGAAGACTGATGTTCATTTACCTGCACCCATGTCAGATCACAACCACCTGTGACTCCAGCACCATGGGGTTCCAACACCTCTGGCCTCTGTGGGTATCTGCACTCATGTGCACTAACACACTATATATGTAATTAAAATAAGATAAATATTTTTTTTAAATTAGAAACCCTGCACATAAAATGACAAAATATAAAATGGTAAACAGGAAGGAAATCATGGTTTGCATGATGCATTGACTAGTACTGTCTTTAGTTTTTTAAGGTTTTTTACTCTATTTTTATGTGTATGCTTGTGAGTCTGTGTGTGGGTATGTATACAAGAGAGTGCAGGCATCCTTGGAGGCCAGAACACAAGCTTAGATGCCCTAGAGCTGGTGTTACAGGCAGTTGTGAGCCACCCAAGGAGACCTGCATGGGTTCTCTGCAAGGACATGATGTGCTCTTCACCACTGAGCCATGTCTCCAGCCCCTTGCCTAGAATTTTCTTAGGAGATAGACACTCATCTGCTTTGGCATCTTGGTGAATACCTACCAAATCCCACTAGAGAAATGATTATGCACTGCAAGAATCCAGATTGAAGGAATTGCTTTCCTCTACAAAGATGATACAGGCAGTAGAGAGCAAAGCTGAGAAAAGAGAAGTCTCCTTAGATCCCGGACTCCTCCGCTTCATCTCTGATGCTCTCACTCAACATTGCATTTATGTCAGCACCTTTTCAGGTGCAAGAGTCATGATTTTATGGATCCCATCTCCTGGACCTCGAGGAAATGATGTTGGAAATACTTGTTTTCAAAAAGGCAACAAAATAGAAAAACATGTCAGCCTCAGTAACAAAAGTGACTGGTGTAAGAGTAGGTAATTCCCAGTACGTAGGCACTCTTAAAATTTTGCTTACTTATTTTTATTACGGGAGGGGCCGTGCTACAGTGTATGTGGGGAGGGCAGGAGACAACTCTGTGGAGTTGGTTCTCTCGTTCCACCTTTACTTGTGTTCCAGAGATTCAACTCAGGTTGTCAGCCTTGCATTACAGGTGACAAGTACCTTTACCCACTGAGCCATCTCATTGGCCCCCAAGATTTAGGGAGTCTGAGCCAAAGGTAGACATCCTTTTTAATACTCACTATTGAACAATAACATCAATTTACTCTCTGTGTACTAGAAGCTAGGTGCTGCTAGGAGAAAGATGAGTAGATATATACCTCTGCCCTCAAGGTATGTACTGTTCACAACAGATGAACATATGACTCTAGTAAGCAGGGAAGTTTACATACGAGTATAATGAGTATAATCCAAATGGATTGATAATGCTTAACCACTGTGATCACCCTCTGTTTCAGTCTGGAAAGACAAATCCAACTTCACTAGGAACAAATGGAGAAGAAAAGCATTGCAGGCTGGAGAGGTGTCCCCCCCCTCCACTTTGTCCATCTCCTTCTGCACAGACTGGCACACACACACACCTGCGCAAACACACACACACACACACACACAAACTACCTTGCAAAGGAGTATAAAATGCAGACAAAATGCATGCCCTAGAGGAGGCTGGAGATGCATGGGGAACCAGTGCTAGAGTTGGAGTTGGTACTCAGACCCCTCTGACTTCATAGCCAATGTTTTTCTGCAGTGATTGCCTCACTTTGGAAGGTAGCCCAGAACCCTCTTAGCTGGCACTATAATTCACTGCAATCTGGCCCTCACTATCCCTTAGATGAAAAATATTCCATTTGTCATGGACCAGTTTAGTCTTTTGCAAGCCTAATACCTCCATTCCCTTCAAAGGAGATAGTTTGTGATGCCTCATTTTACAAACAAACACCCAGAGTAGCCTCCAATCTCTAAGTATCATCGGCTTATTGGAGGCATTTCCTCTATGACTCAGACCCTATAACACCTGAGATCTACTGTGTTTGAATTCGAAAATACCCTGCAGTTCTCCTTTCCATCTATAAGGCTGGTTGTCCTAAAAGGGAACCCTCTCTTCAATTCAGAGGCCACAGGAGGGTGTCAGATCCCCTGGTACTGGAGTTACAGATAGTTGTTGGCCACTATGTGAGTGCTGGGAATCGAACTCATGCCTTTTGCAAGAGCAGCCAGTGCTCTTAACCCTTGAGGAATCTCTCCACCCCCCACCCCTTTTGAAATAGGATCTTGTTATGTAACCAGACTGGCCTTAAACTTATGATGCTTCTGCCCCAGCCTCCCAAGTGTTGGGATACACGCATGTGCTACCATACCTGACTTTGAATATGTGTGTGCACATGTCCGTACATGCACATGTAGACATCTAAAGTAAATGCTGGTTTCTTCTTCAGTTGCTCTCCATCTTATTTTTTGAGACAGCATCTCTCACTGAACCTGGAGCTTGCTGATTCTGCTAGGCTGGATGACTAACAAGCCTTAGATGATAAGACATGATATTATGCTTGCCTTTTTCAGCTGGGTACTGGAACTGAACATAGGTTTTCATGTATGGCAAATACTTTTATCAACTGAACCATCTCTGCAGCCCTCTGCATACATTCTAGTGAAAATGTTCTTCATTCTTTAAAATAAGATTTTTTTCAATATTAGTTAAATTATTGATTGCCAATTTGGTATTGATACCATAATGGTGAAAGATATTTCTGTTCTTAATTATGGAATGGTGGATAAAGGAATAGAAAAAGCACTTACCTGCCTTTTGACTTGTGAGTGTCATGAACAGAGACCTTGTCTTGATCATCTGTGTGTTCTGGCTTCTAGCACAGTATCTGGCTCAGTGCAGGCACTTAATTTTTAATCAACAAACACAGTGTTGCTGGGATCCAGGCACAGTTAGAAATGCTTTTCACTATGTTAATTTATTTCAACCTTATAAGAACCCCTTTTTGGGGGAAACTGAGGCAGATGAGGAAACTGAGGCACAGAGAAAAGAAGCAACTTGCTTATGGTTTCAGAGAAAGTGGAAGAACTGCCATTCAGTCCCAGACAGCCTGGCTCCAGAGTCCCTGTTCTCTTTCACTCTGCTCAGCCATCTCTCATCTATGTTGCATGAGTCTATGATCAGTGAATTTACCTAGGAAGAATGCTTTTTTTATGGTAAGTCTTTGATTTCTTTAAACGAACAAATATTTGGTAAATGCTTATTATGTGTCGAACTATGAAAGAAATATAAAGACCCACAGTGCTCAGTTTATCATTTTGCTGGGGAGGATAAACACACATACACAACTTGAAATTCACATTTCAAAATGCATACTGTCATATTAGTTTCCACATAGATGCCAGAAGAATTCAGAAGAAAGATTACATGAAACTGTGAAGGGGCCAGTGACAGACAGATCCAAGGTGGCCCTGTGATTTCTATTCTTCTCTAATTCCTTTGAATGTGGATTGCTTTTTAAAAATATTTATTATTTTTATGTGTATGAGTGTATTGCCTGCATGTCTGTTAGTGCTCTCATGTCATGCAATACCCACAGAGGTCTAAAGAAGAATTTGGATTGCCCTGGAACTGGAGGTATGGACAGTTGTTAGCTGCCATGTGGGTGCTGGGAATCCCTTGGGTCCTCTGCAAGAGCAGCCAGTGTTCTTAACTGCTGGGCCATTTCTTCAGCCATGAGTGTGTATTGCTTTAACTAATGGAAATGGCAAAGACAAGGGGTTTCATGGAAGTAAAGAAGGCCCTAAATTTGTCAGTATCATATTTTTTAGGTCAGACCCTAGATGAGCCTAATTAGATGAAAGTCCTTAAAAGAGGTACCAATCTGAGCTGAAAGGGGAGCTTCTCTTTACTAGAATAAGAGAGCAGCCATATTGCAGAAGTCCTGGATTGGAACCATGGACTGTCTCTAAATCCAGAATGTGGGATCCAGATCACAGCAAGGAAAAGCTGGGGCCTTTGCTCATAAAACTTCCAGGATATGTTCCTACAGGAACTAGAAAAGGAACTCAGTCAAGTTCCCGATGAAAACACAATCTGCCTGCCATCTATATTGCTGCTTGCCGAGACCCCAAGCTTAAGACCCAAGTGAAACTAACTATGCTCATAGTGATGACCCACAGAAACTACAAGGTTAGAAATGTGTGTTCTGAATTGCTAATCCTATGGTCATTTGTTATGTACCAAGAGATGACTAAAAGAAACCATTCTTTTAAAATATTTTTTAAATTTGTTATTATTTTATTATTTTTTGGTCTTTTTGAGACAGGGTCTCCCTGTAGCACCAGCTGACCTGGAACTTGCAATGTAGACCAGGATGGTCTTGAACTTACAGAGATCCACCTGCCTCTGCCTTCTGAGTGCTGGTTATTCATAATTTTTATTTTATGTGTATGAGTGTATTGCCTGCATGAGTTAAGCGTACCCATGTCATGCAGTGCCCACGAAGGTCAGAAGAGGGTGTCGAATCTGCTAGAACTGAAGTGATGGATGGTTGTTACCCACCATGTGGCTGCTAGGAACTGAACCTGGGTCCTCTGCAAGAGCAGTCCCTGCTCTTTATCACTGAGCCATCTCTCCAGTCCCAAGAAACCATTCTAAAGGAGCTGGAAATGAAGATGCATGCCTGTACTTCCAGCACCCAGGAGGCTGAGGCAGGAGGAACAAGAGTTTGTAGCTAGACACAGCAAGACCCTGCCACAAACCAAATACCAAAGTAAAAAAAAAACAAAACACACCCAAAGAAGAGAATGGAGGCCTCTCTGCAGATCTATTCCATTCCAAGTTTTGTGATCAAGAACAGGGAGAATTGAGAAGGAGGTGGACATACATGTGTTTGAGGTAATAAAGATGACTTTATAATTGACGTGCTGAATATTGAAGAAAATATAATGGGCATAGTTGTTTAGAATTTGAGAGAGGTTTTCAGATGAGAGCTCAAGGTAGATAGAAAATTCAGTTATTATCAGTATAGAATGTGATAATTTGAGGTGAACACTTGACCCACTTCTCTTGGGACAAGTGCTAAAGCACTATTAAAGTACTTTTAAATCTGCTAAAATCACTTTTCGAGCAAGTGGTAAGGTCTTTCAGTTTATTAAAGCACCCCTTCTGATGTTCATTCTCCCATAAATAAGCAAAGATGATGAAGGTACAACAACCTGAATGCCATACATAGCAGCTTTTGGACTCCCTTACAGCCCTGTATGCCTTGAACAAAGGAGTAGCAGTTAAGCAGCCAGTCAGACTACCCTTATGCCAGCACCAGCAGTCCAGAGCATTCCACCGACACTTTGAAACAGCTATGCAAAGACTGCAGTTGATTGTCTAGGCTCCTGAAGGGCTTGACTCCAGCTATATTCTGAACTATTTTGTACCTGGGGATCATTTTCACCTAGGCCGAGGGTGAGCACTTCTGGTGGTCCAGCAGAGGGACTGCTGTGATTGATGCTGAGGCAAAGCTGTGATTGGTCCAAAATACAAATTTCAATAATTGTGATTGGTGCTAACAGGCAAGGCTGCACCTGGCCCAACATATGGCTTTGACAACCCAAACAAATAGCTGTGATTAGTGCAAATGCCCCCTTTTGAGCTCTATAACAGGCTGCTCAGGTCAGGGAGATTCTCCTGTGTTGCAGCTATAGGCCCAATAAAAGATTTCTCTCAAGTGGTCTTTTCTTGCTTTCTTTCAATTCTGTGGGCAGAGAAAGGGACAGCAGAAAGAAGAGCAAGGAACTGTTTGTTCAGGAGTGACCCAGGGAGGAGAGAGGACAACAGAAACAGAGAGGGACAACAAGAGGGAGTGGGATCTTAAGAAGAGTAAAAAGCTGTAAAGTGCCAGAGAAGAGAATCTGTAGGACCTGTCAGAAGAAGACTTTCAGAGTCTCCGAGGTCAAGCATGTCAGACATCTGGCTGTAACAATGGCTGCTATCAAGGGGCTGAGGAATCCTAATACCTAATACCTAAGCATTCTGGGAAGCTGCAATACCAGCTGTAACCATTTTAGGCCCAAGAAGAAGCTGTAATGCTTGCAGGGCTAAAGGTCCCATTATCCAGGCTGCACCGTTGTAATCCTGGAGAGGGCCACTTGCTGCTGCCCTGACACTAGCACTTGCGTAGCTTTTTTGCCTGCTCCCAGCCAACTGACTTAGTAGCAACAAACTGGAGTCCTAGAAATAAAAGAGTCCTCCAAAGCAGTTCAGAGAGGAAGGGCAGGAGGAGGTTTATCTATGGAAAGGCCACTGATGGAATGGGAGAAAGAAGGCATAAACTAACCTGGAAGAGCAAGAGGGGTTACAGAGTCGAAGATGCTTGATGATTCTGTGGCCCGGGATATTCCCCTCCACCCAATCAAATGTAATAATGGTGGAACTTCTAAGATAAAAATCTCTTTTACCGGTAAGAAAATGGAAGTATCCCAAGTCCACCAATCTTGGCGGTGGCGAGAAGGCCCAGGGATTAAAAACATGGTTACCCCTGCAAGAGGACTCGGTTCTGTCCGAGCACCCACATGACAGCTAACAATGATCTATAGATCTATGTTCTAAGGTATCCAACGCCCTTTTTTGGCCTCTTCGGGCACTGCGTGCATATGGTGCACTTACGCACATGTAGGCAAAGTACCTATACATGCAAAATAAAAATAAATGAAATAAAGAGTTGAACAATATGTATCAATGCCAAATCGGTACCTGAAGGTTGGGTTTGAATTCTGATCAAAGCCTGTGATCTTTGAGCTTTAAATTTACTTCACTCTTATTTTTCACAGAGTAGGATGCATGAGAAGCCAGGGAAAGAAAGAAGGAAGATTCCCCAAGCTTAAGAAAGGCAGAGAAGTCAGACGAGCAGGGCACCATTGTTCTCTGTGAGGCCAGCAGAGGTCGCCAGAGCACAAGTTCCGCGGGCCCCCCCCAGGAAGCGTGTGCGCATGCGTATGCTCAGACGCATGCGCACTGACTCCCACTTGCACGGGGGCGCCAGCAGGGGCGGGGACGCGCAGTGCGTACGGCCGGGGGCGGAGCGGCGGCAGTGGGCAGGCTGCGGGGTGCGAGCCTGCGGCGGGCTTCAGGTAACCGAGGCGCCGCGCAGTGCTGACCCCTCGCCCGCCGCTGAGCCATGGAAATCGGCACCGAGATCAGCCGCAAGATCCGGGTAAGGCCCATCGGCGGGCGCCGGGGAAGGGCGCTGGGCCTGGCAGGCAGTCGGTTGCCAGGAGTAACGGGGCGGGCGGGCTCGGCCTGCGGCGTCCTCTCAAACCCGACCGTCTGGGTCTGGCGCCGACGCCGCGGGGCGGCCGGGCCGCGGCTTAGGGGTGGCGGACCGGGCTCCCGGGACGCGCGGGAGCTGTTCTGGGCGGCGCGGCCCGGCGCTAGGTATCGACCGCGGAAGGCGGCGGCGCGCGGGGGACGGGCTCCCCTCCCCCACGGCGGGGGCGGGGGGCGGCCCGGGTGCTGCCCACGGTCGTGAATTTCACTTGCTCCTTTGCTTTTGTTTCTTTCCCTCAGAGTGCCATTAAGGGGAAATTGCAAGAATTAGGAGCTTACGTCGGTGAGTGTCTTATTAGCCTCCGTGGAATGCGGTGTTTGCGGCCGATTGCTGTCTGAGTGCTTCTGCGCATCCTACCTCGGATATTCTACCGGCATGCTATCTGACATTTTCTGGTTTCTTTACCCTCATTACACTGAGCGAGCTGTAGCACCCTGACTCCTTTTTTTCCATCTCCTTCCTTACACGTTATTTTGAAATCGGCTAGGTGCTTCTCCGCCGAAGCATCCCCCCCATGTTTCATGTTTGCCCTGCTCTTGTTCTGTTCTTCCTGTTACTTTCCTTATGACCTTTATTTTCAGATACATCATTTTGGATATGAATGTTAGACGCTTCTGGCATTTGCCATGGGCATGGTTCAATGAGTTTCATATCTTTTTATTGTCGTTGTACCTGCTCACCCCTCGGAATGGTAAGGAGTTCACTTTGCTCCTCTTTTCTTAGAACAAGAGTTTTCTGGACCAAGCGCTCTCTAGATATTACATATATAAATTAAAAATCTCCACTGAAAGGTAACTGGTGGTACCCCAAGTTGTGTACACAGCGAAACTGGGGCCTTGTGTACTTGGACATGCTGTAGGTAAAGGCCTGGATCTGACTGCAGAACTAACTGGTGGCCTCCGATGAAAGTCATAGGTAGCAGTGCTCAAAGTATGTGAGACCCTTAAGGACCTCTGAAGTGAGTCAAAATTGTTTTCTTCTTAATTCAAAGACTTGACATCTGTGTTTTCATTTGGATTATAGGAAAGCAGTGGCTTGAAAACTGAATCACGCAATAGTCACACCAGATTTTACTAGAAATCATATTCAAATCTTTTCTTGTAGTTCCAAAGAAGAGCCAGTTCCACTTAGACTCCTACTAATGAAGCAAGTTAATTTTGACTGATTGATTGAGACAGGGTCTTACTATGTAGCTGGCTGTCCTGGAGCTTGCTATGTCAGCCAACTGACCTTAAATTCAGTCTTCTGCCTCCCAAGTGCTGGAATTAAAGGTGTGCTCCACTCTGCCTGGCAAGTGTTTTGTTTTTTTAAACTGGCGTCTCTCTTCGTCTTATTAATGTTCTGTTTATGATGACATAGAAGTGCTTCCCAAGCTGTGCTGTACGGAACTATGATGATTATGTTAAGAAAAGGCATTTGTTATTGAGAACTAAGCTAACTGCCTTTTAAATTTAATTTTTTTTCTTGTTATATGAGTATATTGCCTGCATGTGTGTAAGTGCACTTGCATTGTACAATGCCTATGGAGGTCAGAGAGGGAGTCAGATTCCTTGGAACTGGAGTTACAGATGGTTCTTAGGTGCTAGGATTCAAACCTGGGTCCTCTGTAAGAACAGTCAGTGCTGTTTACTGATGAACCATCTCACCACATTTTGTGAAACTTTTTTTCTTCTAAGAATTGACTGATTATGTATACATGGGTATTAGGCAGGAAAAAGGTCTGATAATTTTTATTACCAATAGTAAGTTGAACTTTCAAATGAAAGTTAAGATTTTGAAGATATGGCTTACCAGAACTGAAAGAATTTGGAGTGAGATTATGGAGGTACCAAAAAATACGACCCCCCCCACTGTTTATTTTTATTGTATTTTTGTATATTGCATGTATTTCTTAATCTTATTTGGGTCCCACTCCATCTGCACCCTTCCTTTAGCCCACCCACAGGATTTCATGTATTCTGTCATATATGTTAAGGCCTGTCAAGTTTGTGTACTCAGATATCCCTCCATGTAAGCCTCTTCAACCTGTCTAGCATCAGTCCCTTAAAGATCACCTCTTTCTCACTCAGCAGTGTTCAGCTGCCAATAGTTCTTGACCAAGGTCGGAACTTCCTGTTGGGTTCTCTGGTTTTATGCTGGGTTTTCTGTCTGATCTAGTTTGCGTGGGTCTTGCTTATGCTGTCATCTTTGCTGTAAGTTCATATCAGCAAGGTCCCAGGAGCCTGTAAGACTCTTGTTTCCTTACAGTTATGCACCTCCTCCCCTGGCTCTTAAAATCTTTCTGTCCCCTCTGCCGAAATAGTCCCTGGGCCTCGAGTGGGTAAGATTTGGTATAGGAGTCCTGTCCAGGGACACACACACTGCAGTCTCTTACTCTCTATAGTTTGACCAGTTGTGGCCTTCTGTGTTAATCGCTCTCTGTTGCATGAGGAAGCCTCACTGGTGAGAGTTGAGAGATGGATTAGTATTCTCTCTACCACTTGTTCTATGTCTGTGATCCTTAGGTGTAGAGGGTCCATTGCAGATGTGTCATTTAAGACTGAGTATCTTATAGACCATTATTCTCAGTGTGTGACCAGTTGTGGAACTCTGTAATGGTCTCCCTCTGTTGCAAAAAGAAGTTTCTTTGATGAGTGGTGGCTGGCATACAGTAAGAAATTACGTTTGTCTAGGGATCTAACAGATACAGGTTTTTTTTTCTAGGATCTATGACTGTTCCAGTCATGTGTATTTGGCTATGTTGACAGTGCCACATGAGTTCCCTCCCATTGAGTAGGCTTTAAGTCCAATTAGATAGCTGTTGATTACTTATCCCCAAGATAAAAGTGCAACTACTGCACCAATATAGTTTGCTGTACCAATCATTGTGGTTATTAGGCTTTAAAGCTGAGTTTGGACCATTGATTGATTTTCCTCCATTAGTAGCTTACATAATATCCTCTAAAAGTATGAGAGCTAGTTTTCAGGGAAGAGGCTTGCTTAGTTCCAGTGCTATTGCTCCAAGTCCTGGGTCTGAAGTATGTCCTGTCTTAAGCAGTAGGCCTTACCTTCAAGTTTTGGAAAGTAATCAAGGGCTGTGGCAACAGCCTGTATTGTTTTGAAAGTCTACTGGATTACCCTGACCAACATCTTGAAGAGAGGTTTCACCTGTCTGGCACTGTGTTTCTTGTTATATAGCAGTTAGCTATATACATGCACTTATGTGCAAGTATTGTGTATATTTCATTAGTCTTTTGAACTAACATTTTCCTCTGGTTTTTCACACTACCTCAGCATTATTTATCTCTCATCTCTCTCCCTGTGTAAACCTCCATCCTCCCTCCCCATTTAAAGTACCCCATTTTTTTCTGTTTACCCTTTGATAATACCTGTCTCTGTTGGCCCCTCCCCCCACCGCCCCCCAGCGCCTTCTTTCTCTTTTATACACCTGTGGTTCCTTGCATATCCTTCCCAGTTAAATACCCCTGTTTTTCTCTTTGGTAACATCTGTCTTCTACTATCTTCTTCTGGGCTCTTTCTTTCCCTTTACCCCCGTGATTCCTTTCTGTTTTCTTGGCTGTTGTGGTTACATTAGATACATACTTGAGTGGGTGAGGATTTAATGCTAAGAGAGAACAAATGAGAAAACATACATCACTTGTTTTTTTTCTGAGTCTGTGTACTTCACTTAGTTTAGCAGTTTCTAGTTCCATCCATTTGCTGCAGATTTCATTTTTCTGTGATGAAACTATAGGCACCAAACAGTGCAACTTTTTAAAGTTTATTTTTACTTGTATGAGTGTTTGCCTGCATGTATGTAAGTGCACCTGTGTGTGCAATGCCTGCAGAGGACAAAAAAGGGCATCAGATCCCTTGGAACTAGAGTTATGGACAGTTGTTAGCTGCCATGTGGGTGCTGGAAACCAAACCCAAGTTTTCTACAAGAGCAGCCAGTTCTTTTAACCAGTAAACTATCTCTCCAGCCCCTAATCTATGCCAAAAAAGTCCTGGAACTCTTTAAGATTATGAAAACAAGTTTTTGATAAATATTTGAATATTCATTTTTTTGAAGCACTGTGTGAGATACAAAGAATGGCTCCCTCTTTAGAAGAGGTCTGTAAAGGTCTTTAATGGCCCCCCTCTTAAAAGGAGGTGTTTGAAATGGAGCATTTCAGTGATGTAGCCATTATAATTCCATTTTCTCTCACATTTTAGAGATAAGAGCATCTTAGAACCTTGACGGTTTTTACTGTTTTTTTCTTTGCAATGTGCTGATTTGAACAATATTTCAGATGTCTGTCTGGATTCTGAAAAAAATGACTCCATACATACTAATTTTTATTAGGGTTTTTTTTTTTTTTTTTAGTTAAAAAGTTTTTAGCTGGGCATGGTGGCACAAGCACTCAGGAGGCAGAGGCAGGTGGACTCTCTGAGATTGAGGCCCCAGCTTGGTCTACATAGGAAGTTCCTGAGCAGCTTGGTTTACAGGCAGACCCTGTTTGAGAGAGAGAGAGAGAGAGAGAGAGAGAGAGAGAGAGAGAAAGAACACATAACCATCACTAGTAGCTACTATGGCTTTGTGACTCTTTGTCAAACATTTCTTGCCCCTCCCCCCATACATAGGCAGCCATTAATCGCATAAAATTTTAGTAAATGCAAACTGGTACAGTGACCTCAAACAGTCATGTCATACTGATTTTATGAATAGAAAACATTATCAAGTCTGTCCAAGTATTTCAGCAGTTTTTGTCTGTTTACCTTTGAGTTACCTGTGGCAACTCTTACTAGGTATTACACATAAATAAGCCATTCATCATTTACTATAATTATTTACAATATTTGCAGTGGGAACTTTTTGATACTTTACCCAAAATGGAGTAGGGAGGACTGTCCACTCGTACTTAGAATTTCTCCTCTATTGCATGCTTCCATGACATACCATGCCTTCTCTCCTATGCTTTTCCAATATACTTGTTTCAAACTGGAGTTTTGACATTTTACTTTTAAATACCTGGCAGATGTATCTTTCTGTCTACATGGAATTAGGAGTATTTTAATCACTGAAAAAATTTTAAGTGTTTGAAGGTGGGTGTAATGGTGCGTTTAAGTAGCCCTAGTATAAAAGGGAAGGAGGGGTCATGTGTTTTAGGCTCCTTTAGACTATAAATGTAGTAAGACCTTTTTTCAAAAGTAGTTTGGCTGGGCATGGTGACATACATCTTGAGTCCCAGCAATTGGGAGGCAGACACAAGCGGGCCAGTTCCAGTCCACTCACAAAAAAGCTGTTGGATGGGGGAGGAAGAAGTTGGATTTCTTCATACTGACTTGGTGTCCTCATTGAAGTGCTTTTTTGCTTTTTAAGTTTTTTTTTCTTGGTCCTAGCTCTCTATCACTATAGGGTTACATTTCAAGAATAAAATAGTAAGTTGAGTTAACATTGAACTTTTTTTTTTAATGTGTATGGGTGTTATGCCTGCAAGTGTGTAAATGCACCCGAGTTGTACAGTGCCCACAGAGCATAGAATTCGTCATCAAATCCCCTGAACTGGAATTTCAGACAGTTGTCAGCTACCATCTGGATGCTGGGAATTGAACCTGGGTCTTCTGCAAGAACAACCAGTGCTCTTAACCTCTAAGCCATCTCTGTAGCCCCCTGACATTGAGCTTTTTTCCCTCTTTAGTATTAGCAGTTGAACTCATATGAGACATTGCACATGCTAGGCAAGCACTCGACAACTGAGCCACACCTTCAGCACCTATTTAATCTTAAGATTGAAACTCTTAAGTTATGTGGAATGTGGGGTAATTTTAGTTTAATTGATATTGCTGGAAGTTTATTGAAGCCTGCCTTCAATTTTATAGTTTAGTATAGCAAAAACATACTCTCTTGAAATGAGTATTATCTTGAAACATGAACAGAAAAATAAAGTGCAGTTGTTGGGGGGAATATCTATACTTTGTTTTAGAAGCATCTGAAACTAATGGCCATTATTGAAAAGATTTCTTCTAAAGAAATGAATGCATTCTCAAATTGATTCTATAACCCGTGATACCTAGTTGATGACTAGAATGCATCTTTTAGTCTTAAGTCTCATCCTTCTAATAATTGAAGTGTTCATGGGATAAAGAATTAAAAAATGGAAGATGAGCTTTGTTATCCAGTTTAATTTTAGTAGAGATAAGGCTACATCTGTTTTCAAGCACATCAGTTTTAAGCAAAAAACAAGTTTTGAGGAAAAATTTAAATTTTTGATATACTTTTCCTTTTAAATAGATGAAGAACTTCCTGATTACATTATGGTGATGGTGGCCAACAAGAAAAGTCAGGACCAAATGACAGAGGACCTGTCCCTGTTTCTAGGGAACAACACAATTCGATTCACCGTATGGTATGTTTCTGAATATCTGTACCTCAAACAAAAGATGGTATTCTCTCTGAAAAGAGGTTCTTGACAGTCTTGTTAGGTTCATTGTGGAGAGGCAGTTTGTGAGCTATGAAGCACAAGCCTCTGGAGGTTTCTCCATCTGTAAAATGGGAATAAGTAAATCACCTGCTTAATGGAATTGTGAGGATTAAATTAGCAAATACACAGAGTGCTTGCAGATGTGCCTAGAATCCATAGGAGTCCTCAGTATGTGTTAGCTGAATTATCTCTTTGCCAGTGCCTACATTCTATCATTCCTTCCCCAAGCAAAACCGGTTACAAACAGTAAACACTAAATTTTGGACTAGGCTAACTTCTCACATTGCTTTTTCCAGTGAATTACATTTTATGGGGCAAACTTTTCTTTGTTCTTTGATAAAAATCTGTCATCTTTACAGTTTGGAATTTTAAAATACTTAGTTTTGGGGGTTTTGGTGTTTTTTTGTTGTTTGTTCTGGTGGTTGTAGTCTGTGTCAAGGATAAGTATGAAATTAAGGTATTTTTGGGTCTAGGGTTATAATATATCTGGCATGCATGCTGGTTTTGTAATCTCCCTTGTGCAGTTACTTTTGAATACTTTAGTCCTTTTAAAATATATTTTAATTTTATGTGTATGAGTGTATTGCCTACATGTATATAAGTATACCTGTGTCATGCAATGCCCATGGAGGTCAGAAGAAGACCTCCGAACCCTGGAACTGGAATTATGATGGTTGTTATCCACCATGTGGGTGCTGGGAACCGACCTAGTGCTCTTAACCACTGAGCCATCTCTCCAGCTCACAGTTTTGTTTTTTAATATGAATTATCCATATAATTTGGATTGCGTTGTTAGACCACTTGCTTTTAGTTGAAAATCATGTTTAAAAGCTTAAGATTCTGTCTGAGAAAGTGAGGTACCGTACGTTAACAGGTTTGAGGTAGAGTGAGAAGGAGAAAGGATGATGATACAGCTTGGAACAGGGAAGCAATGCTTCATGGACGTGCTCACAGGCTGAACACTCATCACCTAGAGTGAAATTCAGTGAAACAGAGCCAGGTGTGCACGTGGCCTACTTAATTTCAGTAGTGTGCAGGAGGCTTTAAAGGAGAGATTGTCGCCATAGTGTTTTGGCTATTTATACTCTTAGGAAGCTAACCTGGTGTTCCGTGTAGCATGTTCTGAGTTTATATTGTGCAATTTTGGAGGACATTGTTAAGAATACAATGGATCTCACATGTTAACAGATAAACACTCTGCTTCACTATAGATAGATAACCTACTTACTATAGGTTCCCCTTCCCTCATGATCATGGTGTTTTAACTGAGGAAATTATGCTGTAATTGTGAATACTTGTTTTTTAAGTCTTCAGTGGTCAGAGTATTTATTTTGTATCATGGATATATATGACTTGTCCTTTGATTTAAACTTCAGATTACTTTGGGTTTGCTGCCTGCCAGTCTAAGATAGATTGACCTAGTAGTAAATCTTCAAAAGATAACTTGATTGACTACTTAAAGATAGATTTCATAAATTGACATACTGAATCTAAGCTTAAATTCGCTTTTCTCACCTTGTTACAAGTTGGATTCTTGAACCTGTTCTGATGTGAGGGATGGTGTCTTCATTTGGCACTTTGCTTTCAGTGCTTATTGTCACTAATGCTCAACAGACTATCCTGAGTTTTAAAATCAGGTGTGTGTGTGTATTGAATCTGTACATGTATGTATATATGTTTGCATGTTTGGGGGTGCATGTGTGTGTTTGTGTAGGACCTGAAGATAGCATTCAGGGTCTAGCTGGATCCCTCTCCACTTTGAGACAGAGTCTCACTGAACCTAGAGCTCTCCAGTTTCTTCTCTAGCTAGTCAGCTTGCCCCAGTGATTTCTCCATCTCTTGCCTCCCAAGTGCTGATATTCTAAGTGGCCACCAAGGGACCTGGTAGGCCTCACCATGAATCAGGGAATAACATCTAAAGTCACTCAAGTTTGTATGGCAAGTGGTTTATCTGTTAAACTGACTCCCTAACCCTATCCTGATTTGTTTTGGAGGCCACTTTTCACAACTTTGCATTCAGGTTTTTGTATCTTTTTGTTTCTGTATCTTTTTATTTTGTGTGTATGAGTATTTTGCCTGCACATGTGTAAGTGTACCACATGCATACAAACCCTTGGAATCCAAAAGAGGGCATCAGATCCCTTGGCACTGGAGTTATGGATGGTTGTTAGTCACCATATGTATGCTGGAAACCAAATCTGGGTGTTCTGTGTTACTGCAGGAGCAGTAAGTGCTGAGCCACCTCTCCAGCCCTTGTTTTGTTTTTCTGTCCTGATTTTTTGAAATGCTGAAATAATTGTGTTCTTGGGGAAAATGGCATATGAGTTGAGTTCTAAATGAAACTGAAATTTCTGGTGTTTATAGGCAGGCTTTTGGAAGGACTTCAGGGCAAATTTACCTTCCACGTAACTAAATAGGATATAATATGAGCAAGCTTGTAGCCTTTGCTTAATTTTGAAATTAATAGTTACAGTGAAATGGTATAGCATATTTTAAAATTCTTTTGTTACAATTTTTTTACCTCAGAAATTAAGTTGTCTTAAGAAGTCATATAAGTAATTAAAATAAGTATTAGCAACTGGAATGGGGTGTAGCTCAGGGGTAGAATCGGCTTAGCATGTATGAGGCCACCAGTATTGAGGAGTGCAAGTGGGAGAAAATGAGAGAACAAGGAAACCGAACAGTTGTGACAAATGGTAATATATGGGATACTTGTTTTACTATAAGCTATGTTAATGTTTAGTCCATAGAAAGCCAGGTGACTTTTTTCTTTTAATCTGCCAAGACTTTTCAGATGATATCCTTGTCTCCCTTTTGGTTGGTGCCAGGGATTGAACCCAGGGCCTTGTGCATGTTAGTTCTTTTTTTTCTTTCTTACTTTATTATTTTTTGTGCATAATTGTGTTACCTACATGTATGTAAGTGTACCTGTATTGTGCAGTGCTGGCGGAGGTCTGAAGAGGACTTCAAATCCCCTGAAACTGAGTTATGGATGGTTGTTAGCCTCCATGTGGGTTCTGGGAATCAAACCTCTGTAAGAACAGCCAGCGCTCTTAACTACTGAGCCATCTCCAGCCCCCACATATTAGTTCTTAACATCTCTTCTAGATCTCCTGACACAGGCCTATAATCCCAGCTCCTTAGGAGGCTGAGACAGGAGGGTCATGAGCTCAAGGGTGCCTTGGTCAACTTAGATCCTGTCTCACAAAGTAAAAAGCGCTATGGATATATCTCAGTGATGATAGAATGCTTGCATAGTGCGCGTAAGGCTTTAGGTTCAATATCCAGTACTGAAAAAAAACTTTTTTTTTTTGTTCTGCTTCTGAGCTTTACCCTCAACCCCACTATGCCTATTTTTGTAGAGGATAGAAGTTGAAAAAAATACTGATTTCTTTGAATTGACTTCTGTGATATTCATCTAAAGCCTTTAAAAAAATGTAACTGGAAAGTTAAGCTTGGTTTTATTATTAAATACCTTATAAAAGAATTTATCTGGATGTAATGTCATCACATTTAGAGTGGCAATTGAAATAAAATTTTTTCTTAAGGGAGGCTTTGTTTTTTTGTTTTTTAGGCTTCATGGTGTATTAGATAAACTTCGCTCTGTTACAACTGGTAAGGTTTGTAAAATTGAGGGCTTTTTTTGAATTCCTGCTTGTTAAAGCATATGATCTTTCCTTTCCAAAGTCATTTATGCTGCTATGGGGAAAACACCAGTAACTTTACAGATAGTTGTTCATTTGAACTGTAAGACCATCAAACTTAATGTAATCTGACAATAATGGAGAAGGAAGTGTAAATTGTCTAAACGAAGTAATTACAGATTTAACCTTAAAGATATCTTACTATTTTATAATTGCAAGTAACTTAAATGCTCAGTAACAACAATAAATTGAATAAATTACTGCTCTGTATAGGATAGTATTCAGCTACTAAAAGTAATATGGAATAAGATAAAAATACACACACAAAATATATATTTTAGTATTTAGAACATATATATGGATACTTTTTCCAGAAAAAAAAAACAAACAACAGTTTTGATGCAGTTCTCCTTTAAGAAGCCTGTACCCACATTCTCAGGTGTGTCTTAGCTTTTTTTTAAAAATACTTTTCTTTTATCCCTAGTTCTTAAAGTCTACATTAAAATCTGAATAAACTCCTTTCTGCTTAAAAAAAAAAAAAATCACCTTTGAGGAGCTAGAGATGTAGTTCAGTTGGTAGAGTGCTTGCCTGGCATGCAAAAAGCTGTAAACCAGGCATGATGGTGCATGCCTGTAATCTTAGTTCTTGGGAGGTAGAGGCAGAAGAATCAGATGTTCATGGTCATCCTTGGCTACATACTACATACTTGAGGCCAGCCTGGGTAACACTTTCCTGTAGTAATGTATTGCTTTTGAATTGGTGATGAGAGAGAGGAAAGGTTTAAAGTTAGAAAAAGATGATCAGGTTAGTGTATTTCTCTTTTCAGAACCCTCTAGTCTCAAGTCTTCTGATACCAGCATCTTTGATAGTAACGTGCCTTCAAACAAGAGCAGTTTTAGTCGGGGAGATGAGAGAAGGCACGAAGCTGCAGTCCCTCCCCTTGCCATTTCTAGCACTAGAACTGAAAAAAGAGATTCTAGAGTTTCTACAAGTTCACAGGAGCAGAAATCTACTAATGTCAGGTAAAAGTCATGCATTGTTTACGGCCAGATATGTGTGTATATGTAGCATTTGTATTGATTTTTATATCTTTCAGTTCCTGTTTGTAGCAATATTCGGAAATAGTGATTATATAGTAGTTTGCTTGTTGCTGTTACAAAATACCCAGTGGAACATCTTTCAGGAGGAACATCTTTTCAGGAGCCAAACATATTTGGGCTCTGAGTTCAGAGGAATCTCAGGTCATCTTGGAAGTAGAAGCATTGTAGGAGGTACATGTGGAAGATGTCCCTCCCCGCATTATATTGTCCAAGAAGCAGAGAGAACTAAGCTAGAACCTGGGGTGATATTACTGTGAAGGTTTATTACTAGCCCCTCAGGACCTGCTTGGCCAAACAAAAGTTCTGTAGCTTTGAAACTAGTGTGATGAACTGGGGAGTGTTCCAACACATAAGCCTTTAAGAGTACATTCCAGCCAGACATGGTGGCGCATGCCTTTAACCCCAGCACTTAAGAAGCAAAGGCAGGCGGATCTCTGTGAGATCCAGGATAGCCTGGTCTGCATGAGCCAGTTCTAGGCCAGCTGGGGCTACAGGGAAACCCTCGCTCAAAAAGACCAAAAAAAAAAAGGGGTACATTACAGATTCAAGCCCTAACAACTTATGAGCAACTGTTTGAATGGAAGAATGGTGATCAGAATGTGATTTTTTTTTTTTATCTTAAATGTAGTAAATGAAAGTTTAAACAACAGATATAATTTGAAAGTAGTTTTGAACATATAAAGGAAGTATCTGTACTTTTTCATTGAAAGTTTTAAAATAAACTTTAATTTTTACTTCGCTTCACTTTTGTTGTATTTTTTTTTTTTTCTATCTGCTTTTATAGACAGACTTATGATGATGGAGCTTCAACCCGACTAATGTCAACAGTGAAACCTCTGAGGGAGCCAGCACCCTCTGAAGATGTGATTGATATTAAACCAGAACCAGATGATCTCATTGATGAAGACCTCAATTTTGTGCAGGAGAATTCTTTATCCCAGAAAAAACCTACAGTGACACTTACATACAGTTCTTCTCGCCCTTCTATTGAAATTTATCGACCACCTGCAAGTAGAAATGCAGACCCTGGTTCTCATTTAAACAGGTTGCAATTTCAGCAGCAGCAAAACAGTGTACTTGCTGCCAAGCAACTCGAGCTACAGAACAGCCAAGTATATGAAACAGGACGTTTGTGTGAATCAGAAGTGCTTTCTAACTTAGAAGAAACGTATAGTCCCTTCTTTAGAAACAACCTGGAAAAAATGAATATTGAGGTTTGTATGTATGTATTTTTAGGTGTTGGTTTCATAGGCCAGAAACTAACAGTTCTTGATTCAGATACAGTGTTAAGTAACTAAACACATTGCCCATTATTTTAAACTGAATCCTCCTTATGGCTGGCTCCTTAGATTTTATATTATATATGTATACCTCTTGGGTATACATATATTATATATGTATACCTTTTCTTTTTTTGATGTATATGGATATATGTCAGTTTTAGCCTTTTGCATGGTAATTGCTATTAAGCAACCAAATAGCTTCTTTTTAAAAATTGCCCTAATGGTGCTGTGTACAGCTGTTTATAAATGCATGTAAAACTGTTTAAGCTTAAGGTTGCCTATTTGAGGCAAAAGTTAATTTTTATAAGAAGCCGGAAATACTCTGAGTTTTTAATATTGTCTTAAAATGAAAAACATATTTTGTGCTATGTAGAATTTTGTTTTCTCTACAAGATAAGCTTAAATTTATCTGATTGCAGGATGAAAACTTTCGGAAGAGAAAGTTACCTGTGGTAAGTTCAGTTGTTAAAGTTAAAAAATTCAGTCATGATGGAGAAGAGGAGGAGGAGGAGGAGGATTATGGCTCCCGGGTAGGAAGCGTGTCCAGCAGCGTGTCTGTGCCAGCAAAGCCTGAGAGAAGGTACCTGACTACAACTGTAATTTAATCTTTAACAGCTTGATAGAGCCTTCTAGGGCTGTGTGTGTGTGTGTGTGTGTGTGTGTGTGTGTGTGTGTGTGTGTACACTGAGTAACAAACCCAGGGACTTACGCATGCTAATGCTAGATGGGTGCTTTAGGAATGAGCTATACTCCATGCCCCACTTAGAAGTTTGTTTTCTTAAAAAACTGTATTTTATGTATATGAGTGTATTGCTTGCATGTATGTAAGTGCACTTGTGTCATGCAGTGTCCAAAGACATTGGAGCCCTTGGATCTGGAGTTTGGACTATTGTTAGCCACCATGTAGGTGCGGGGAACTGAACCAGGGTCCTCTGCAAGAGCAGCCAGTGCTCTTAACCACTGAGCCATCTCTCCAACCCCCACTTGTAGTTTTAAAGGATAATCATAAAAGTATTTTAGTAATCATGTATAAGGTTTTTCTGTTGTTTTTGAGAAACAGTAATGAAAGAACACTTGCAACAATATTTAGAAGTTAATGAGGGAAAAATGTTAATACAGTCATTATTTTAAAAACTAGGAAGATTACACTCTAGTTGACATTTTCTAAAACCTACAGCTGCTTGTTAAGTTTAAAACAGAAGGTTGTAGTAAAGACATAATAGATGGTAAGCATGTAAAGAACTAAAATTGAGAGTATTATAAAAATAACTTTTCTTAAAACTCTTTTAGACCTTCTCTTCCACCTTCTAAACAAGCTAACAAGAATCTCATTTTGAAGGCCATCTCTGAAGCTCAAGAATCTGTAACAAAAACGACTAACTATTCTGCAGGTAATTTAAATGTAGTATGTTTGTACTGGTAAGAGAGTACTAGACTGAAAATGCTTGCTTTCTGAGTTATGGAAAAATAAACGATTGCTATTAGATGTCCAGACCAAGGTGAAGTTGCTCTAGATTGGTTTTAAAAGATTTCACCAGTTTGAGAAACTGTCAAGGGAGTTCTTTGAACAGAGTAAATTGGATTTTATTCCTTTTTTAAATGGATATAAATTAAACAATACCCACAAATTGTAAAGGGAGTTTCAACAGTAATGAGACGTTCATATTAGTGGCATTAAATTCAGCATAAATATGTGTTTATCATATATAAATGGAACAAAATTGAATAGCAAGTTGCTGAAATTAGAGGTCTTTTTTTTTTTTTTTTATCATATTGGTGGTTTGAAGTTGGGACCTTGTACATGCTTGGAAAGTATGTCCCCAGCCCCAAGAAAGAAATTTGTTTAAAACTACTAGATAAGTAGGCTAGTCTCTTTTCCTTGTGTGGAATCTGATGATAGAATATCAAGGCAGAGAATTGACTCCCTTGTTAAGTTCCTACCCAAGTTATAATAGAAACACTACTAAATTATTTTGTGACAGAATATTAAAGTATTACATGTTTTTATAATAAAACTTTGTTATAGAAAGCTCATTCTGAAATGCAAATGGTAGGTGCTTTTTTGTGTTACTATCTAATTCTATACTCCTTGTATGCTGGAGCCAGTGTAAAATTTTGTGGTAATGAGCTGACGGTAATTACAAATCCTCACATTATTTTATATTTTTACCATGAATTTGATGAGTGCTCTTTACAGCATTGCTGTTTGTCTGTTCTGTGTCTCTTTGAGGGATCTTTTTCTGAAGTAAACTATTAGCCATTACTTTTTGATACTCACTTACCTGATACTTCTAATCCCTAATTTAACTTTGAACAAATATGAAATTAAATAGATTTTGGCATGTAGAATAAAGATTATTAGATAAATGCCAACTCTCAACAGTTAATTCATTTGCATTCACTTTTGTGGTATATATTCAGTGTTGCTTAGAATATTTAGAAAATTTTAGGACTGGAGAGATGGCTCTGTGGAAAAGACTAGTGGCTCTTCTTGCAGAGAACCCATGTTCAGTTCCCAGTACCCACCATGCCAGACCATCCATAACTCCTGTTCCAGGGAATCTGATACCCTCTTCTGGCTTTTGTGAGCATGGCATGCGTGAGGTGTACTTACATATAGGTAGGCAAAACACTCCTACACATCAACAGTTTTTTAAAAGATATTTAGAAAATTTCCTTAGCCTTGAAATATCTTTTAAAATAGTTAGAGATCCCTAGTTTTAAGAAATAACATTGAAGTGTAGCAGGGCACACTTGTTATCCTGGTACTTGGGAATAGAGGCAGGAGGATTAGGAAAGAACTCAAGGTCATCTTTGAATATCTAGTGAATTTGAGACCAGCCTGGGCTACAATGAGACTATTTCAAAAAGTTGCTGAAAAAAAAAAAAAAAAAAGATAGGGGTTTGGGGGGAGAAATAACCTTGAAACATTTTTCTTTCCTTTGCTTGTGTTACTTAAGTTACAGTTTGAAATCACTTCAAGACCAAAAATCAGTGCATCTGGTTAAAAAATGAATTGATATATGTTATGTTGCATCATGGCATGTATATAGCTTAAAATTACAGATATTTTTGTTGTTTTACTTTGTTTTCTTTGAAATGGGTCTCACTGTGTACTTAAGGCTAGACTAGAACTCAAAGTAATCCTACTGCCTTAACTTCCTTAGTGCAGAGATTTGGGTTTTAAAACATTGTTTATACACAAGGCATTAAATAGATTGAATATCTGTCTCAGGATTGTTTCAAGAAAAACTGAAGTACTTTAAGAAAAAAATTTTATTTTGTGTGTTTGAATGTATTTATTGTCTGCATGTAGGTAGGTGTACCTGTGTTGTGCAGTGCCCACAGAAGTAAGAAGAAGGGGTTGGATGCCCTGGAACTGGAGTTACAGCTGATTGTTAGTTGCTATGTAGGTGTGGGAACTGAACCTGGGCCCTCTGCAAGAACAGCCAATGCTCTTAACTAAATGAGCCATCTTTCTAGCCCCTAATTAAAAATATATATATATTATTTTTGTTTTATGTGTATGAGTGTATTGCCTGCAAGTGTGTAAGTGCACCTGTGTTGTGCAGGGCCAGTGGAGGTCAGAAGAGGTTGTTGGATTCTCCCTGGAACTGGAGGTAGGGACAGTTGTTACCCACCATGTGGGTGCTGAAAATGAAACTCAGATCTTTTGCAAGAGTAGCCTGTGCTCTTAGCCTCTGAGCCATCTCTCTAGGTCCTCTTTTTAGAAACAAAGACAGAGTGCCTCTGTGTAACTCCAGCTGCCTTATGTAGGACAGGCTGGTCTCAAACTCACAGAGATCTGCCTCCTTCTACCTTCCAAGTGCTGGGATTAAATTTGTGTGCCACCATACCTAGCCTAAAGTACTTTCTATGCACTTTTTGAATACTGTAAATAGTCTGCTTAAAATTTTTTTTAAAGTTATTTTATATTTATGAGTGTATTGCCTGCCTGTGTGTAAGTGCACTCATATTATGCAATGTTCTTGGAGGTCAGAAGAGGTCCTCGGATTCCCTGGAACTGGAGTTATGTGTGGACTGTTGTTTAGCTGCCTTGTGGATGCTGGGAACCAAACTCAGGTCTTCTGCAAGAACAGCTATTGTTCTTAACTGCTGAGCCATCTCTCCAGCCCCACATCTTAAATATTCTTTACCTAAGGATGAATTTGTGTTTAATACATATTAGCTTAACCATGTAGCTTTGAAGTATTAGCCATGATTATATTTTCTTGTCTTTTGTTTTATTGTAAAAGTTCCACAGAAGCAGACACTTCCAGTTGCTCCCAGAACTCGAACTTCTCAAGAGGAATTGCTAGCAGAAATGGTGCAGGGGCAAAGCAGGACCCCAAGAATAAGTCCCCCCATTAAAGAAGAGGAAGCAAAGGGAGATAATACAGAAAAGATTCAAGGTAAGAATCTAAATATTTCACTTTTATACTTTTTTAATGGGGCACTAAATATTTTCAAATATATTTTTATGAAATATTAGTTATACCACGAAGAAAGCAATCATAAGGTAAAAAAGAATGAGTTGGGATCTTGTAGAGAATTCATACTTTCAGAAATTTTTAAGTTTTTTATAATAAAAAACTAATGTTCTCAAGCAGTGAAGAGAGATCAGTGAACTCCTTGAACCATTACCCACCCTTAATTAAAGGTTTTTCCTTCATGCTTTTTATTTTGAGATAGTGTGTGGGTGTATGTATGTGCACATAGAGGTCAGATTACAACTTGCAGCTGTGTTTCTTTCCTGTCATGTGGGTTTTAGGAATTGAACTCGAGCTGTCAAGATTGGTACCAAGTACCTTCACCTATTCAGCCATCATCAGGCTTTCTTTCCCTTTTTTTATTGTTCTACCTTTATTCTTCCAACCTAAGTCTGAAGTTTTCCCTTCTAGCATTGTGCCTCAGTGTCCTGTCATGTCTGCCCCAGCAACCCGACTTGAGCCTCTCTGCCTAACATACTCAAAGTAGTGGCTTCCGGCTGTGTTCTGCCTCCTTCGTTTTTTGTTATTTTTGCTACCACCTTTTTTCACCTCTTCTCCCCACTCCAACTTCTCTCTACCAAAGTGCAACTCTCCATCATGTGATTTTGTGTAGAGTACCCCCTTCCCTCTCCCATCCTTATTGTCCAAGACCAGTACCTTCAATTAATAGCAGCTTTGTTAACTGGCCTTTGGGACTGCTTCCTTCTTTGCTATTCCCAAACTTGTTCTTTCTGTTCATATCAAGGACTGAAGTTTGTTTTGTTTTTGATTTTTATTAAGCTCTGAAATTTAAAACCCCAAAACAAATTTGTGCTTTGCATTTTATTTCTAATTTTTCTTTTTTCTAACTTTGGAATGAGTTTTCACTCTTTTTTTTTTTTTTTTTTTTTTTTTCCCTTGTCTTTTTGAGACAGGGTCTCCCTTAGTCTCAGCTGGCTTGGAACTCACTATATAGACCATCCTGGTCTTGAACTTACAGAGATCCACCTGCCTCTGCCTCCCCAGTGCTGGGATTAAAGGCGTGTGGTACCACACCTTCATTTTTTGATTCCATAGATTATTTTCCTCTTTATTCTTTCTATCCACCTTTCCCCCAACTAGGTATTAAAATCTTGGGTCTAGCATATGCTTGACAAGTCTACAACACTGAGCTACATCCCTAGCCCAACTTTGTTCTTAAAAGAAACTTATTTTCCTCTGTACTGTGTAATTTTCCATGTCAGTATCACAAACTATTCAGTATGTGGTACACTGGAGAAACAACCCTAAATAGACAATGCAGGGTGCCAATCTGAGGAGATATTTTGCCCTTTAATAATATGCAGTATTAGATAAAGTTAAAGCTGCTAAAGGGTTTCTAGCACTGTTCTCTCTAACCAACTGCACTACAATTCCCTTTAAAAATAGGATCACTGGACTGTGTGGTCCAGTGGGTTAGGAATCAAATTCAGGATCCTGTATCCAATCATCTGTACTCCAGGAAGAAGAAAATGCCATTTTCTGAGTGAGCCAGAAGACATTAAGCAAATAGAAGATTAGTAGGTCTTGGTGGCACACAGTAGTTAATCTCGTGTTTGGAATGTCAGGCAAGAGAATTGCTGTGAGGCTGAGGACGACTGTGCTACATAAGACGACTTTGTTTCGAAAAAAAAGAGTGAAAAGGCAAGACAGGCAAAACAACAAAACAGAATTGGGAGGATTTTGATAGGAGATAATAAGAATTAGCTATAGAAGTTATGCTTGACATGGTGACACAAGCCCATAACCCCAGCGGAGGATTAAAAGTTCAGTTATCCCGTAAAATAAGTTCTAGGTTAGCTTGGTATACATGAGTCTCTGTCACCAAAAATAACAACAAACTCATTGATTCTATTTCTTAGGGAGAAAAATTAAAATGATTTTAGAGTGTCTAGATACTATATTAGTGAAGGAGCTGTAGCTAGAGTTATGTTAAAAGCATTTTGGAGCCAACTTTTAAGGGTTCCTTTTGACCAAAGGTGGATTGAATCTGTTTGAGCTTCAGAAAGGTGACAATTGCTATACAGTGGGAGTTTTCAAACACAGTCCTAAGCACTCCTCAAAAAAGTGCCACCCCTCACAGAAACTAATTGGTAGCCTGAAGGATAAAAGATACACGCACATTATTTTGGAAACTAAATAAGTAAACTAATTGAGCATTTATATTGTCTTTCCCATAATTATGACTATGGTACTGTTGACCAAGTAATAGAGGAATTGGTACTATTTTTGTAAGTAAAGTATCATTGGTATCAGTTATACCTATTACCTATTCATGAATGGGTGTTCTGGCTGCTCCAGTACTACAACATGAGTAGTTACAACGATTGGATGTTCTTCACAGACCAAAAATGTTTGCTAGTTCCTGGTATAAGAAATGAAGGAGCATCTATTAAAATTATTACAGCTAATAAGTGAGAACAGTTCAGTAGAATTTGAGGAGCTGTTATTGCTGTTTTTGCTTGATGCTAACAGAGGGGAAGACCAGTTAGTTGCTTTATGCCTCCTGAGAAAAGAATAAAATAAGACTTGTTCATAACAGGATTTGACCCAGGTCATTAAGTCTCTCGTCCCATAATCAGCTTACAAAGTACAGATGCCAGAGGAATATATTTATTGAGCTTCATGGTAAATATACCACACACAGATGACAGTCTGGACTCTATATAAGTCATATGACCTGAGAACTTGTTTTAAAAAGAGGCAGAGTTAAACTGAAAGGTTAAGGGATTCACACTGATGTGTAAAACCATAGAGAACTTTAAGGCATTTTGGAAAAAAATGTAATGATTGAGATGTGAACTGGGTGGTGGTGAGGTATTTTATTGGGTACTTTTTTTTTTTTTTGAGGGTATGTGTATACCTGTGTACATGTGTGGAGCCAGAGGTAGATATCCCATGTCTTCTTTTGTTGCCCTCAACCTTATTCCCTTGAGTAGGGTCTCTTAACTGAACCTAAAGCTCATCTTTTGGGGTAGGCTTGTTTCTGGGATCCTCCTTCTCTGGGGTTTACTTGCAGACATAGCCATGTCCAACTTTATGTTGGTCCTCTTTCAAGCTAGTGCGCTTACCCGTTGGACTGTCTCCTCAGTTCTGAGTTGTCTTTCTTTACCATCATATTTTCACTTAAAAATTTAAATTGAAATGCTAGCAGATAACACTGATGATAAGAACTTTTATAAACACCAAAGCAAATTAAGCAAATACTTTGTGTTCACAAACCGTTCAGTTTTAGCTGATGGGTTTTTGAAATCCTAAGTATGTACAAAGATTGACAAATTATTGATAGTATTGTCTCATTTCCATGACCTCTCTTTGTACTGGCCTTCCCACCTTGCGGTATTGTGTACATTTTCCTTCTTGGTCTGTCATCATAGTTTAATGTGCAATTTTTTTTTTCCAAAGTCTTACCTCAGAAAACTAATTTTTTTACTCTCTTACGGTATCTTTGTTTTCCATTTCATTGCTTTCTGTTTCTCTAACACATTCTCCAACTTTTTAAAAGTTATTTCAGTCTGTCTTTTTCAGTATAAACTGTAAACTATTTCTCCTAGTGTGCCATTTGTATTGTATGTTTTCATTATCACAGTGCTTTTAATTTCATTATGATTCAACTTTTTTTGAAGGTATTTTCAAAATACAGTATTGGAGATTTGTTTTTTTTTTTCATAATATGATCTGTATAATGCATAGTCTTTGAAAATTGTTGGCAGTGTACTTATTGCTTAGTGTATAGTTTTATGAGTCTTCTATATCTTTGGAAGAGAATAGATGCTAATTGTTAACTTGGCTTTTTTTCGTTAGTGCTGGGAACTGAGCTTAGGGCTTCACACATACTAGGAAGGATGCTGTCATGTCATCATTTGAGCTGTATTCTTGGCCAATAAACTAACTCCTGAAACTCTACTATTCTGTTCCGTCTTGTCCTTGCAGAGATTTTTCCTTTTTTTTTGAGACAAAGTCTCCCTGTAGTCCCAGCTAGCCTGAAACTTGCTACGTAGACCAGGCTGAGAACCACCTTCCTCTGCTTCCTGTGTGCTGAGATTAACTGCACAATACCACCAGCTCCAGCAGTCCGTCCTCTACTCTTTTACTGTCTTTCCAGTATCAACTGTAACCTGTATATTTCTCCTAATGCATCATTTGTACTTTATTTTCATTATCAGAGCACCCCACCCTTGCTGAGATTTTGATCTGCTTTAATTACTGATAATTACGAGTCTTGAAAATGTTCATTGTAATGCCAAAGTACCTTAATTTTTCTGCACTTTCATCAGTCAGTATTGCTTTGTTTGTTTTGAGGCTATTATACCTATCTAAAACTGTTATAAAGCTGGGCTTGGTGGCACACTCCACTTGGGAGGTGAAAGGCAGCCTGATCTCTCTGAGATTGAGACCAGCCTGGTCTGTGCAGCATTCTAGACCAGCTGGGACTATAGAGCCCCATCTGAAAAAAAACAAACAAAAAGCTGCACCAAAATCCCCACAAACTTGTTAATATCTTCCTTGCAAATCGAAACTTTTTGTTTTGAACCCTGACCCTCTAGACCAACAGATACATCTGTCTTAAGTTCATTTTGTCTAGTGATAATGAAGGCATTTGTATAGAATTTGCTTTATACTTGTTTTCCATGCTTTTGTTTTTAATCTTCTCTTTCCTTTCTTAAAAAGAATATATTGAAAGGAAACTATTTAAAAAAAATATTTGTATGTGTGTGAATGTGTGTGTAGGTCAGAGGACAACTCTGAGGAATTGATTTTCTTTTTCTACCATATTAGGTTCTGGGGATTGAACTCAAAATTGTCAGCCTTGGCAGCAAGTGCTTTTATCCACTAAGCTATTTTACTGGCCATTAGTCTTTTTCTGTGATTCAGGGGCTGGAGAGATGGCGCAGTGGGTAAGAATACCGACTGCTCTAGCAGAGGACTCAGGTTTGGTTCCCAGTATCCACATGGTGGCTAGCAACCATCTGTAACTCCAGTTTCAGAGGATCTGATTGCCCTCTTATGCCCTTCATGGGCATTGCATGCAGATAGTGCACTTCATACATGCAAACAAAACACTCAGATACATAAAATAGAAATAAAGGGGTTTTGTTTGTTTGTTTGTTTTTAAAAAAGAGTAGGTGTCTCTTCTCTTAAACATTACAGAGCTTGATTGTTTTTTCTAAGTCCATGAAATGTTTAGATCATTTACTAGAATTACCTATTTGGACTAGTTTTAGTCACCATCTTTTTTTTGAAAATTAATCTTATCATGTGTATGGATGTTTTGCTTCTCTGTAAGTATATCCATGTCGTGCAAATATATCCATGCCCACAAGGCCAGAAGTAGGCATTGGATCCCCTAGAACTGGTGTTATGGAGTTATGTTGTTAGCTACCATGTGGGTGCTGGAAAAACCAACCTGGGTCGAGTGCAACAGCAACTAGTGCTGTTAGCCACTGAGCCATCTCTGTAGCCCCCTTTCACCATCTTTTGATGAATGAGGGGGCAGGGTCCCAGTTAACCCAGGCGGGTCTTAAATATACGTTATATTAGATGATGACCTTAAACTTATGATCCTCTGGCATCTACTTCCTAAATACTATGATTATGTGCTTGTACACACCACAGTTTTCGTATTGCCCTATAATGCATTGGTTTTCTTGTTGATAGCTCTAATTATACATCTTTAGATGTTTCCATTTCTGTTGAGTTAGTGATTACCACTGAAATTTTTACTATGTAAATTTAATTTAGCATTCTGAAAGTTAATATATTAAATTCATTCTCAAATATTAAAAGGGCTTTAGATTACCCTAGTTTCATTCTTACCCTCCTGTGTTACCTTATGTCTAATTTATCAGCTTGGTCTCTTTTTTTTAAATGCCTAAACTGGGCAGCATTATTATTATCATTTCACCCAAGTTGTATTCGGATTAAACTGTTACATGTTTATTATTTTATTTATTCTAGTGTTACCCTGGTAATCATCAGTTTCTAATATTTTAAATGTTTTTGAAGCATCTTCTTTTGAATCTTCTTTAGATCATATCTGTTAGTGGTACATTTCCCAAGTATGTTTACCTATGAATGTTTTTGTGTATTCCTGTGTAGTACTGATGTGTTTATTTGTTTTTTTTTGAGACAGGGTCTTGTGTATCTCAGGTTGGCATCCAACTTAATATATAGCCAAGAATGACCTCCTGGAACTTCTCATCCTCCTGCCTCCTTTTCCTGTTTTATGCAGTGCTGGTATCGAACCTAGAGCCTTATATATGCTAAGTTAAACACTGTACTGACCGCCAACTATATCCCCAGCCTCTTGTGCTCTATTTGTGCTTCATACCCAAATCTGCTTTTAACAAGTTATTGGTAGCCAGGACTTTATATTATTCCATTATCTTCTGGACTTCATTATTGGAGTCCTGTAGACCTCTGTCATTCTCATTGTCTGTCGTTCCTTTGTAGGTGATCTGTCCTTTCTCTCTGGCTGCTTCCAAGATCTTCTCTTTGTCTTTGATGTTCTACAGTTTTACTTAACATGTCTAGCAGTGGATTTCCTGTATTTTGCCTGTTTGGTGGATTTTGTATGAAAGCACTAATTTTTAAAATAAAACATTTTTCAGTTTGAAATATATGTTTGCTATAGAGATTTTAGAAAAACAAATAAATATATTAGATATATTAGAAAAAAGTTAAATAGCTTGGTGTGGTGGTGCATGCTCTTAATCCCAGCCCAGGGGAACCTAGTTAGGCACATCTCTGTGGGATCTAGGTGACAATGGTTTACATGGCAAGTTCCAGGTCACCTGGGGCTACAGGGAGACTCTGTCTCAGAACAAAACAACAAGAACATTTTACCTGAACATGGTATACCACACACCTGTTCTTGTAGTTCTTGCAGGAAAATCACAAATGTAAGGCCAGACTGAACTTTAGAATGAGACTCTTTTCTCAAAATAGTTGAAAAAAAAAAAAACATGTAAACATGAACATTTATTTCCCCAATTTTTCTTTCTGGTCTGTTTGAGATAGGGTCTCCCTGTAGCCCCAGCTGGCCTGGAAATTACTATGTACTCCAGGCTGTCCTTGAAATCCCAGAGATCTGCCTGCCTTTATCTCGTGGGTGCTGAGATTAAAAACATGCACCACCATGCCTGGCTTCTCCAGTTCTTTTAACTTATTCCTCACCACTATCTAAGTTGTGTTTATTTGTATATCATAAAAGTTGATATGTTTAATTTTTTGTTTTTCTAGGTAAGGCTCTTAGGATTTATAAATCCGCTCTAAATGTTGAGAACTAATGAGTAGCACTTTACATCATTAAGATTACATAAATGAATCATACATGGTGACTTGGGAGGTGGAGGCCGAGCATCTGAGGTGGAGACCATCCTCTGCTACATAGCAGGCTTGATGCCAGCACAAGTATCTCACAAACAATCATAAAATAGATCATGTAAATACTTATTACAGAGACAAATTTGCATTTTTTGGACATTTTTAAAATATAGGTATTCTGTAGGGTTTTTTTTTTAGAGGTTTATTTTATGTATGTGCCTGAGTATGTATACATGTACCATATGCATGGAGTGCTTGCAAAGATCAGAAGAGAGTGTCAGATCTTCAAGAAGTAGGATTACAGACAGTTGGGACCCACCTCATGTGGATGCTGGGAACTGAACCTGGGTTCTCTGTGAGAGCAGCAAGTGCTCCTCACCAGCAAGCATCTTTCCCCTTCTTATATAGCTTTTTCTTACCTGTTTTCTCTTCTTGAGTTGCCTGCTTATTAGAAGTTTGTTACTATACTCTAGTTAATCTTTGCTCTCCATTTTGTTTAAATACATTCCTCCTTGAACCTTTCTTTCTAATTAGCCTGCCTCAAAACTAATATCTGTCATCATAAGACTGGATTGATTCTTCCTCCAAGTGTGCTCAGAAAATACCCTTTTATCTGTCTTTTAATCACATGAATAATTTTTTTAATGAAAAAGATAGGAGTCAGGTTTTTTAAGTGTTTAGAAATATAAAGTATCCTTGATGTACATTTCCTCAAGACTGGTGACATGGTTTCATTATTTTGAGACTTTGGAGTTCATGGTGAGAATTTGATTTCTCATGTTTTTTTGGTTATAAAATACATGAATTGGAGTTTTAAAAAGGATTTTATTTTACATGTGTGTATAAGTGCACCACATATGTGCAGTGCTGTTGGAGATCAGAATAGAGGGTCAGATCCCCTGGAACTGGAGTTACAGTTGCGTGTTGTGTAGGTGCTGAGAATCACCCTCTGGCCCTCTGCAAGAGCAGCAATTACTAAGCTGTCTCTCCATCCCTGATTTTGTTATCCTTAATACAGTCTTTTGACCAGGCTGACCTGGCTCAAGTGATCCTCTTGGCTCAGCTAGCAAAGGAGCTGGAATTATAGGCTATGCCACTGTTCTTGACTAAACTCAGGGGTTTACTCCCTCTAAGCATTATTAGGATTTTTTCCTTGATGTCTATAGAATTTCAGTGTTATATACTTAAATGCTAAGTGGTCTCTTTAGTCACTTTTGGACTGGATACTGTGTGCATATCCTTTTATTTGAATTTATTTTATCTGTTCTATGTATATGGGAAAAATTTTTACTTATTTTTGAAAACTTTTCTCATTTTTATTTTCTGTAAAAAAAAAATCTGTCGGGTTCATATGTTGCTTCTCAGATTTTCTGTCATCAAGTTTTTTGAGACAAGATCTCACTATGTAACCCTTGGCTGAACTAGAATCTGGCAGTCCTGCTACTTCTCACTCAGCCTTGTGAGTACTAAGTTATAGGTCCTGTTTATTACTTTGCCCAGCTCTCTGTTTTTCACTTTTCTTGTTTTATTCTCTGCAGTATTTCCTTTTATTTACAAATGCTCCTTGATTTGTGATGTGGTTACTACCAATAAATCCATCAAAAGTTGTAAAGTGGCCATAATTGAGAATGCATTTTAAAAACCTACCGTCATAGTTTAGCAGTACTGTGTACTATGAAGTGTCTTGTCAACAAGTTCTTGATGGGGCTGATTAGGAGCTCTTAACTCGGCTGCTGCCGCCTTGACGTGTGATGACAGCCTGTGTTACTTGCTTGAATTTGTATCATAGTTATACCATTATAGAATAAATCAGGATTGTTCGTATCTTCATTCTCTCTGCTGAAAACGTTTTCTGAAAACATGTTTCTTAAACTTTTTAGAATTTCATATAATGTATTTTGATTATTAACCTCTAATTCCCTGACTCCTTCTAGGCCCAGTCCCCAGCTCCTACTCCCTTCCCAGCTTCATGTCCTCTTTTATTTTATTTTTTTGTTTTTTTGACACAGTATCTCCCTGTAGCCCCAGCTGGCCTGGAACTCAACAGAGTTCTGCCTGCCTCTGCCTCGAAAGTGCTGGGATTAAAGGTGTGAGCCACCATACCTAGCTCCCCCCCCCCCCCAAATAGCTGGTGGATTCTCATTTGGATATGTATGGGGCCATTCATTGAACATGGTCAACCTACCAGGAGCCACATCCTTAAAGAAAACTGGCTTTCCTTTCTTCAGAAGCCTTCAGTTTTCACTAACCCCTCAGCTGGGGTGGACGCTACTTCATGCTGGAATGTTGACTGGCTTGATCTTATGTAGGTCTTGTGCCAGCAGTCACAGCTTCTGTGAGTTCATGAGTACAGGTCTTGTCCGTGTCTAGAAGGCACTGTTTTACTCTAGTCCTCCAACTCTAGCTCTTAAAATCTCATTGTGACCTTCTTCCACAGTGGTCCCAAGGCCTTGTTGGGAAGGCATTTAATAACGGATGCCTCATTTGTGTGGTTGAACATTCCACACTTACTTTCTGCACTTTGACCTATTTGAGTTTCTGTGTTAACTGCTATCGACTGCACAGTGAAACTTCACTGAAGACATCTGAGAGCTGCACTAATCTGTAGGTGTAGAGATAGGAATTTAGATAGTTTGGTACTCTGTCTATTTAGCAGAATAATAGCAGTAGGTTCACCCCTTAGGTCTGTGAGTTCTCCAACCATGGGTTCTTGGCCCATGATTTATAGTGCCCAACATGCATTCCTTCTATGAAGCTGGCCTTAGATCCAGTCAGAAGGCAGTTAGTTGGTCACCCTATAACATCCATGCCACTTTGACACCCATGGGCACATTTTGCTTATATATATATATTTTTTTTTTTTTTGTGGTATCTTGTTTTGTGGATACCGTATCACCTCAAATTTGTCTAAGAAACCAAGGAATTTTTTTTAAGTTAATTTTTAACTTTGTCTTTCAAATATGTGGCCATACCACATAAACTTTGTGTTCTGTATCATATTATTCTTGGTCTTGGATCATTGCTCCCAACCTCTCAGCTCTCAGATGGAAGCTTATTTTTAATGAATAGAAGGCTTTAATAGCATGCCATGCCTCAATCTCCTCAATCTGTTTTTGATTTCTAATTCTTTTTTTTTTTTTTTTTTTTGTCTGTTTGAGACTGGGTCTCCCTGTAGCCCCACTGGCCTGCTCTGGAGTCCAGACTGGCCTTGAACTCATGGAGGTATGTCTGATTTTGCCTCCTGAGTTCTAGGACTAAAGGTGTGCGCCACCATACCCACTCTGAATGCCAATTCTTATCTAGTTTGCTTTAAATTTCTTCTTTGATGTATGATAAACCACTGCCGTTTTATCTAAGACATGGCTTAGACACTCATTTTCTTCTCCAGTTTCCTTCCTGTTGGCCAACTCATTTTAGTTGATGGCAGCTCCACCTTTCTGGCTACTCAGGTTAGCTGCGCACTTCTGTCCTTTCCAAGCTTATAGCTATCCTCCTTTCCTTTCTTTTTCTTTTCTTCTCTCTTCCCTCTTTTTTCTGTCAGCTTTGCCTTTAGAGTGTGCAGAAATCACCACTTACCCTCTGTCATTATGCTTAAGTATAAGCCACAGTCTACAACTTGCCTTGATGATTGGAATAATAGCCTTCCAGGTCTATCTACTTTGAACCCTGCCTTCTTCCTCATTCCTTTGAAAGGAGATCACACTGCTCCTTTGCTCAGAACCCCATAATGGCTCCCTATAACACTCCAAATGTCCATCAAGGTCCTCTCTGGTCTGGTCATCATCTACTTTTCAGGGCTTGTTGGGACATTAACTGCTGTTAGTCTTTTCACCCTCATCTTTAAGTCAGTGATCTCTGTATTTTTGACTGTCTGTTTTTTGACTGAGTGTGAATGTTTTATTTGTATATATCAATCTTATGTAATACATAGTAGTCTAAGGATGATAAAATAGAAAAGTAAATATTCCTAATAGAAGCTTAGGATTTTAAGGATTTATGACTTAAGTTCTTTATTTTTATGGGTTTTCCAAAAGGAAAGACTGTAAATGCACATGCAAATGCTGTTAGTTTTTTGATGGGGTTATGTTCCAATAAACTCATTGTCATTTGAAAATGTTAGTAATAAATTCAGCCTACCTGGTGGTGAATGTCCACAGTCTTTGTATTTGAGAGGCTGAAGTAGGAGGAATGCAAGTTCAAGGCTTGCTTGAGGAGCTCAGTGGGGCTGTGTCAGAATAAAAAGTGAAAAGATGACGGCGATACAGGTCAGTGGTCTTGCGCCTGCAATTTCCTAGGTTCACTTCTACATACAAATCAAAAATAGCCTAGCTTCCTTTCAACCTGTTTAGAACACTTAATGTTCTATTGTAGTTGGGCAAAATTATCTAACAAATTGTTTATTTTACATTGATATGTTGAATTTCATGTAACTTAATGAATATAGCACATTTAAGAGTATAACACCCACCCATGTGATCAAGTACCTTACTAGATCTGTGACTTGCTGCTGCCCAGCATTATAGAAGAGTATCTTACCCACTTATTACTACCCTAAGAAGAAGTTAAAAGATAGGTACAGCCTCTACTGAATGTGTATCACTTTGACATCACTGTAATGTTGAGAAATTGGAAGCCATTAGCAGTCATAACATGAGCACACCTATACTTGATGTATTTCCTATTGAAAGGAAGTACTATGAATTATTATTATTAATTATTTACTCAGAAAAGGAAGGCCCTCTCCCCTTTCTTTCCACTGTTGTCCTTGAAGGTAAGCATTCAAAAATTATTAGTATACTGTTAGAGGCATTTTCATATCTTTATGTATATTTGATATATGGAGTGATATTATGGGTATGTTTATGTCCATCCGTGCATATAAAGTAGTGATTATACTACATAAAGTTCTGTGGCATTGTGTTCCATTTAACAGATGAAGAGGTATACGGTGATGTAGTAATGTACGTATGCACTAGGAGACAAGTTACCTAGTGTGTTAGTTCAGGCCTTGACACTTAGTGACTGGTATCCACCTTTCTGTGCCCCAATTTCTTAGCCTGTAAGTAACGGTAACAACAGTTATACAACTTCAACATTATTCTAAGGAATCTCTCAGTTTATGTTGAGTTTCTCTGCTGTTGGAATTTTACATGGAAATCATTGGAAGGTCTTTTCAAGTTTTGTGTTGTAAAATTGGAGCGGGCACCCAAAGTTGTGCAGGAACACATGCTGGGTTATCTTTAAGTCCCTTGTTTCTTTTTTGTGCATTCTTCTAGACCATTGTCCTGCTGCTCTAAGTCAGGTAGGTTACTGCCCTCTGAACCAGCTGGGTTGCAGGTGGTGCTTAGACGCATCTGACAGTTTTAAAATCTTAAATTCTGTTTGAATCCAGAATCTTGTTAGTTTTGTACACTATCTACTGTTTGAATTAAATTTTAAATATCTGGTGAATTTATAGGTAAATGGTGGAAAAATGAATATTTTTATATCTATACACATATATGTGTGTACATATATGTATATATACACACACACATACTGGCAGTTAGCTTTTTCTCTTTTCTATTGCTATGGCTCTAGCTATTTGACTGGCATACCAAAGGCTATTACTAATTTTTTGTTTTTTGTTTTTTTTTTTTTTTGAGGCATGAGTCTCTTGTAGTCAAGGCTGGCCTTGAACACCTGATCTTCCTACCTCCAACTCCTAAGAACTGGGGAACCATGTGCATCCATGCCTGGCAAAGGCTGTAATTAGTTTTCTAAAGAATTATTCTTCCAGACTTGGGAGCTGGTTCATTTGGTAAAGTTCTTGTGCATAACTGTGAGTTTTTGAGTTTACACCCCTAGCCCCAACATTTTAAAAAGCTGGGCTTGGCTGCATGCACTGTAATCCTAGCACTGATGAAGTGGAGACAGCAAGATCTCTGGGACTTGTTAGCCAACTAGTCTGGTTAAATTGCTGAGGTACAAGGTGCAGTGACAGATCCTGTCTCAAAAAAAAAATAAGATGTAAGGGCTGGAGAGATGGCTCAGTGGTTAGGAGCACTGACTACTTTTGCAGAGGACTTAGGTTTGATTCCTAGCACCCACATGGCAGTTAATGACCATCCATAACTCCAGTTCCAGGGGATCTAATGCCCTCTTCTGACCTCTGCAGGCATTGCACTACATGGGTGCACTTACATGCAGGCAATACACTCATACAAATAAAATAAAATATTTTAGAAATTAGACGGAGAAGTGATTGAGGAATAATACCTCATGTTAACCTCAACCTCTGACCTGCCCACCCCTAGACATGTACCACATATGCCACAGACACAGAGACTTAAGTCTTTTTTTTTTTTTTTAAGATGTATTTTATGTGTGTGTATGTATATACTACATGTATATAAATGCACCACATATGTGCCTAGTGTCTGTAGAGGCCAAAAGAAAGTGTGAGATTCCCTGGGACTGGAGTTAATGGAGTGTGTTACCTGCTATATGGGTGCTGGGAACCAAACCTTAACCACTGAACTGTCTCTCCAGCCCCAGAGAATAATTCTTTTGAAAAGGCTGTGGTGAATAATATCTTATCAACATGCATTCTTAGAAATTGTTCAGCATGCTGGGAAGCAAAACACAGTTGAAAACAGTGTTTCTCAAACTAAGACTGTTCTGGCTTGTTTCTCTGTTGCAGTGATAAAACAGTATACAAGGGGACAAGGGGGTTTTATTTGGCTTACAGTTACACATCATAGATCATCATTTAGGGCAATCAGGACAGGAACCTTGAGGCAGGAGCTGAAGCAGAGACCACAGAACACTGACTTGCTTCCTCTGGCTTGCTAGCTACTTCTAGTGTTTTGACTCTATGTATGTAAGTGAACCATGTGTGTGCAGTACCTGTGGTGGCCAGAAGAATGGGTCTGATCCCCTGAAACTGGAGTTACAAATGTTTGTTAGCCATCATGTGGGAGCTGGGAACCAAACCCTGGTTCTCTGCAAGAGCATCCAGTGCTCATAACCCTTGAGCCATCTCTCTAGCCCCTCGGCTGCTTTTCTTATACAGCCCAGGCACACTTCTCCATCCATGGCTTTGCCTGTAGGCTGGTCCCTCCTACATCAATTACAGATTAGATATGCCTCTTAAACACAGCCACAGACCATGGTGGATGGAGGCAGTTCCTGCACAGAGGCTCCTTCTTCACAGCTGTCTCTAGTTTGTGTCGAGTTGCCAGAAACTAACTGGCACAAAGGCCATGGGAGGATTTTTCATGTTAAGGAAAAATAAATACCATTTTAAATACCATTAAAATAGCAGTAGTCCCCAAGTTGATAAAACCAGTTTATACCTGTTTTCTTTTTTGTAAAGGTTGGCCAGCTGATCCTAATGTTCATATGGGAATAATTGACCTAGAGTAATCAAAAGTATTAAAAGAATAATGTTGGAGGGGTTGTTTCTGGATTTGAAAATTTAACACAGATCTGTAATAATCATGTTGTAAAGTTAATTATACCTATGGAAAATGACCAAAGTCCAGGTATCCATATATTCATGATCTTTTTTTTTTTTTTTTTTAAATAAGGGCAATAAGACAATTCAGTGGAGAAAGTATAGTTTGTAATAAAGACTATTGGGGTATCTGGGTATCTGTGCTCAAAAGAATGAAGTTCAGCCTTTCCAAATACAAAAAAGCAAACCTCCAAATGAATTAAAAGGGGCTAGAGAGATAGTTCAGCAGTTGAGAATGCTTTCTGCTCTTGTAGGAGGACCAGAGTTTGGCTCCCAACACCCATGTCTTTGAACTCACAGTTGCCTATAATTCCAGTTCCAGGGGATCCAAGGTACCCTCACACATGTGAGAACACACACAAAATTAAAAATAAGTATTTTTTAAAAAATTAATCAAAAGACTTACATTATCAAATGATAAAACTATTAAGGAAAAAGTAACTATAAATATATGAACTTGGATTAAGAAATGGTTTCTTACATATAACACCAAAGCACAAGCAGTGAAAGAAGACATACATTGGATTGCATCTAGATAAGAACTTACATTTCAATGGATACTATCAGAAAAGTGAGAAAAGTAACCAATAGACTGGGAAGAAAATTTGAGAATCACCTAATAGTGCTGTCATATCAAATCAAGGCATCGGTTTTTATTTTCCTATTTTAAAATCCACATCATTTTACTAATTTATTTTTGGGTGGTACTGGGGATTGAACCTAGGACCTCTTTCTTACTATACTAGGCAAGCTCTCAACCACTGAACTACATCCCACTCTACACCTTTTTTCTAATCATGTGCAATTGAAGTAAGTTAAGCTATTGCTCTGAACATGAGTCCAGTCACCTTCTCTACCCTCTCTGTGAAGATAATGCCAGTACAATACTATCGTATACTCTAATCAGGGAGAAATGAACTTTAAAATATAGGAACTCCAAAATAATCTCGAAGTTTCAAAATATAGTTCAGCAGCCAACAGGTGATACATTGTTAATTATGCTGCGGCTCTTCAGTGTTCCATCACATGAAGTAAATAATAGAAAGTTCTTTGATGTCATTATTTCTCTTCAGCCAATCAGAAGTCACGGTTGTTTTGTATGTAATAATAGAGTTATTTGCAGAAGAGCTAATAAGTAGGTAGAACTTGCAGGATAGGAACGGCTGTGTCAGGGCTCTTAATTGAAGAGAAAATTGTTCTGGTTTGCTTAACATTTTCAAATAATACTTTTAATTCTGACTCTAGAATTGTACCACTTCTCAATTATAAGCTTTAAAATGTTACTATTAGCATTTCTTAGGATAGCAGTGATCACTGCTTTTTAAATTTGATGTAACAATTTAGTGGGCTGTGAAGGAAAAAAAAGCCACACTATTAAGAAAAAGAATTTTAGGAAAATGTCTTCAAGGTTTCCATCACAGTTGATACCCACTTTCCTCTCACCAGAGCCAGCTGACTTAGGTTCTTTGACAAGTTCTTCCTGTTCATTAAATGAGCTAGGCAGTATTTCCCATCTTTTGAGGAAAATATCAGCTGACATCAATGAAATTAAGGGAATGAAAGCAGCAATTTTGACAGTGGAAGCCAATCTTTTTGATCTAAATGTTAGAGTGTCACAAAACGAAGCAAAAATTTCATCTTTAGAAGTTAAAATGAATGACTGTTCAACATCAACGTCTGAATGCAACAGACAGTTGGAAGATTTTCAAGAGAGAATAGATTTTGAATCGCATTCAGGGTCTACTGATGTAAAAATAATTGGTTTCCTAACAGATACTGAGAAAGGTAAATTCTGTCTTCTACATTCTCATCCTTTGATCTGAGTCTTTTCACATGTTATGGCTAACTACGGTACAGAAATAGCCAGTCATAGAAAAGTTGAAGTTTTCATTGGTTTGGACTCTACATGATATAACTTAGAAGCCTAGACTACATCGGAATTCAATAGAGCTTTCTGATGGAGTATTTTTGTTACTGTTTTGCAGTATTGGGGATTGAATGCAATGCTAGGGCAAGTACTCTACCACTGAGCTACGTCCCCTGCCTTTAAAAAAATTATTTTTGAGTTGGCCATGATGGCATTCTGTAGACCCTGCTGGCTTGGAACTCGCTGTGTAGGCTAGACTGGAACTCACAGAGATTGTCTTCTGCCACCTGAGTGCTGAGGTTAAAGGTGTACTCTACCTGGCCCAGCAAGAGATGAATATTAATAGCCAATTTAAGAAGTAATAAGTAATAAAGTAATAAGTACTTTACCTGAGAACCTTTTTTATAGGAGACAGGATCTCCCTGTAGCCCCAGCAGACCTGAATTCACTATGTGGTCCATCTCGGGCTAGTTTTGATCTCACAGAGATCTGACTGCCTCCACCTCCCAAGTGCTAGGATTAAAGGCATGCAATAGCATGCCCCACTTAGGCTTTGTTTTTTAAGTTACTGTGTATTTTGTTGTTTGCAGAGATCTGGAAGGGGGAACAAGGGGAGGTGAGTACTAGTGATGAGAGCCCAGGGGACAGAGGGAAGTGTTATATTGTGCAGTTGGCTGTGGTCTATCTCAATAGGCTCTGTGGCCACAAATGACCCCTCCTGTCTGTTCCTTGTACTTCTGTCATCTTTGCTTCAGTCCAAGACTTGTTTCCTCACATGGGAGAACCAGGAGGGAACCTCACTGTCTTGATTGGTTTTATCAGAGGACAGTTTTTTGCCTAACAGGGATATGCCTGAAGACTTAATGTTATTCCTATATTTTAGAAGCTTTATTTTTTAAGACCTTCAAGTAAACTCAGTGATTCTAACTTCTGAGATCTTGTGTTTTAAGCTTAGTGAAGTTTTAAACTTGTATTCTAGGAACTCAGGAGAGGCAGTTATTATCTCGACTGCAAATTGACCCTGTAATGGTAGAAACAATGGAGATCAGTCAAGGTGGGTAATACTTAAATTTTCACCGTAATACAGTTTTCTGTTGTCATCTCCATTCCTTAGACCTCATTTGGTATATGGTATATCTCTTAGATCCTGCCCTAAGATGCCACATTTAGATTTGCGGAAATATTTTAGGGCCAGGATATAAGATCTGCATTTTCTTCATGCATTGTTTTTATGTCTGACCTCATTCAAAAGCTTTTTTTCGCCATGCCTTTTTCCTGTCCCCTTGGCTGCTCACTCTCTTGCTGTCAGGACTGCTTGTGTCCCTGACTTTCTCCCACCTTTACTGTTGTCCTGTGCATCCCCCATGGCACTAGTTAACCTTGCCTAACTTCGTACATCACAGTTGCACTGCCGAGAACCCCTAACCATTTATTCTAGAGCTTCTGTTAATGTAATTATTTGTCTGTCCCGTCTCAGACACACATTCCACAGGCTGCTTCAGGACTGATGTGGGTTCTTTATTTACATCTGTGTCCTTGCTGCCCAGCCTCTGCCAGGCACACATTAAGTGATTGATAAATGCAAGGAGAAAACAGTTGGATACCTGAAATGGTTTTGTTTTGGGTGTTTTTGACAGTTTTTGTGTGGTTCAAGCTGACCTCCAGCTTGCAGTCCTTCTGCTTCCATCTCTGCCTCCCATGTGCCGGGATTATAGGTGTGTGCCGCCACCCCTGGCGTGCCTTTTCTCCTTTCGGGAGTTTCCGAGTCTGTCCCTTGTTGGCAGCTCTGGTCTCTTGATTCTTCTTTCCCTATTTTCCCCTTCCTACATCTTCTGTCCTCCCTCAGTGAGGACTCCGTGGTTAGTGAGTATTCTCTGGTATTCCCCTGGTTCTCTGTCTGAGCACATGTGCTTTGCTTCTTTAAGGGTTGGCCTTTATCTAGATGCCAGGTCCTGCTCACCTGAACGTCTGGAGTCACCACATTCCTCCAGCCTTAATATTTGCCTCTCCTGCCTTCTCACTTCTGCCTGCTAAGTGCTAACACTGCATCCTTGCTTTTGTCTTTATCTTGCAACATTTCATCCTGTTTATATAAGACCCTTGTGTTTGAAAAGGCAGCTGAAGTCTGTGTGTGTGGTGTCCACTTGATTTGCTTTGTGCGTTCTTTTTTGGTCCTTATTTTCATCTGCATTTTACAACACAGTTTTTAAGCATCAGGTAGTGATTTGATGCTTCTTAGTGACCATTGTCACATTTTAAAATTTCTGAGAGCCATTCAGTGTCTTCATGTTCTTTTAACTGATTTTGTTTCACATATTTATAATACTTTTTCTTATTTCCTGTGAGACTATTAGAAGTTTTTGTCATTTCTCCTATTCCTTCTTGGTCTTTTTTCTCTGAGTTGCTTGTTTTGACTTTCGTGGTGGTAGTTTTGCCCATGGGGCCCCTTGGATGTTTGTTTTAAAAAAGTGAGTCTCTGAAAAGCTCATATTTTGGATTCCTGAGTCTCTGGCATTGGTGTCTCAACTTTGTGTTTGAATATAGCTCCTGCGTGGAAAGGTGATTTTTCTTGTCAGTCTAGTTTGGTGGCATCCTGATGTTAATGCCTTTTAGGTATTCTTAGTTTGGTTAGCTTCACCAAAAAAAAGTCTTCCAAGTAATAGCCTGATTGTCAGGTAACTCTGGGGAGGAGGGCCACAGAGGGAACATCAACATTAATAACTATGTAGTGCTAACTTACTGACCCTTTCTGTTTTCACTGAGGACTTCTTTCAACATTGCTGGCATTTCCAGAATTTATCTTCCCAAGAGTCTTAAAGCCCCACTTTTTCCAAGGTGGGACTTATGAAATGGGTAAGGTTTATTGAGAAAGCTGCTGTTGAAACAATTTTCCACAGTATACGTTCACATATGATTGCGACCTTTCTGTCATAAAATCTGATGCTTCACATCTTCAGTCACTCCAGAGTCTTCACTCAACTGTTAGGGAGATGGATGTGGAAAGTTCTGAAGTGGGCCCTCTGACCTGACTCTTTCACCCTTCCCAAGGTCCCCTCTGTTGCTAGTTTCTCAGCCTTGTGTTTCTCAGCCAGTTTCTTGTGATTCTCCCAATTGGATTGCTTCATTATTGACTTAGAATCATCTTTTTTGCAAATCTATGAGTTTCTACTTCTCTGTTTTCTGCTTCCAAAATACGTTTGTCCTCCTGCAATTATTTTATTAGTGTGCATTTATTTTTGTTGTTGTTTGAAAAACAAGATTCTTAATTGCCATTTTGTTTGACTTCATGAAGAGCCAAAGTGAATGTTTGAGTTCAGCCCACAGTCTCTATCCAGACCTGCTTCACTTTCCCTTCTGTAGGGTTTCTTTGTGATCCAGCTGCTGCTGCAAAGCTTGAAGAGGTGACCAGAGGTGGGTAATGGGGTGGATATGTAGAGTGGAAACCTCTGGTTTCTTTATTTTTTTTCTTTTGCGTGTTGTGTGTATGTGTGTGTCTGTGTGTGTATGATTTGTGCATGTGTGGGTGTGAATGCATGTGTGTGCTCATCTCTCTTCATCAAACCCAGATCGGGTTGATATGGTTGGTCTCAATAGACAGAGTTCTCTGGGAATCCCATGTCTCGTTTTACAAGGCTGGAACTAGAGACAGGTTACCACACCCACCTGACATTTACATGGGTTCTGGGGACCCAACCTCTGGTTGTTATGTTTGGCACAGTAAGCACTTTAACCACTGAGCTATCTTGCCAGCCAGAAACTTCTGGTTTCAATGAATGTTTTCCTAAATTCTATAGCATGTGCCATTTGCATTCCTGTATTTCTTTCACGGGGAAAATTTTTTTATCTGTTTGTTCTCATTGCTTTTATTTTCCTCTGCCTGTCTTTCTCTGCCACTGCCCCCTAAAGGCTAACTCTACCTGTGTTTTCATCTCTGTACTCCACTGAGTTATACGCTAGTAGAACTGCTCTACCACAGGAAATGCAGGGGGCCAGGAGGAATGCAGCTTTCCCTAGACCAAGTTCTGGGCTTCTGTGAGTAGGGCCAGAGAACTCTTGAGTCAACAGAATTTCAAGCTGCCTCAGTAAGCATGGCTGGAAAACTAGAGCTTCTTGGGAGTTCAGCAGCAGTTAATGACGGACTAGTTAAGTACTGATTGCATCACGGCTGCCTTTACTTCGTTCTCATCTCTCCTGAGGTCAAATTGTGAGTTTCATGTTTCTTCTAAATAGGTAGGATCCCTACAAGAACTTGAAACTAAATAAATCTAAAACAGATTTTATATTGGCTTTTCTTTGTCTTCTGTGCTGCCTGCTTTCACCGCACTTCTGGCTTCCTTTCCATCTGTCTTGCCTTCCCGAGTTGTGGTTGCAGTGCAGCTGCTGCGAAGTTCTGTGGTGGTTGATGGTGTGTGGAGCATGTGCCCTTTGCTTCTCACGTGTGTTAGAGGGACAAAGGAAAGGAAAGGAAATATTTTAGTCCTTTTTAACTGTATTTCTAAAAACCTGTTTGACCATGTCACTGCCCTACTTAGGAAACCCTTTTGATTATGTTCCGACCAGAATCCAAAATATGGAGACACACATGGTCCATTGCTCTCTCTTCAGGCTTCCCCAGCTCACAATGTCACACACATCTTTTTAGCTGCCCCACATTTCTCATCTCATCTCATCGCATCTCAAATACCTTGTTAAAGGCCCTGCCTTGCTGCATGTGTTACTCTGACTCCTCTGCTTTGCACTCGTTTCCTTAATACTCATTTCACATATGTGTCCTTAGCAAACTGCTCTTTGACCCCTCAGCTGGAGGACGTTGCTTCATATTCTGCCAACACTTCTTCATACCCTTTTTAGGCTTTGCTCCCCTGAAATTGTGTATGTCTGGTTTTCTTTTTCTTTGTGTACTTAGCACAGTACTCTTAGTTGTTGATAATAACTCTTCAGTGAATGAACAGTCTGTGAGTTTTAGTCCCTGTTTATCTGTTGGCTTTAAAAGAAGCAAATAATTTTTGTCTATTGGTGGCATACTGATAGTTACCATATTCATTTTGAGCTCAGTTTTGTCATATTTTACAAAGTAGTCAGACACATATTATAGATGACTTGAGCCTGTGGTGTTTTGCATGGAAAGTTAGTGTTAGACCCACTTATCTTAAAATTCCCTGGCAGGGTAGTTTTCTTTCTACAGCTAGGTAGAAGTTATGCTGGGTGAGTTCTTAACAGTGTTTTCTGTAAATATTACTCTGCAAAATGAACAGAACTTAATTTGGAAAAACAGTTCAAAAGTTTTTGGTATCAGAATCTAGGGAACATTAAGATTTTTAATTCTTTCTGGTTTTAGAAAAAATTAATGTGCTTTTAGTATGTATTGTTATATCACATTGGATGCCACAGAGAAGAACCTTTCTCTTCTGTAAGCAGAGCATGTCCATTGAAGTTATTTGTAATGTGCCATGTGAGGAAGGACTATTTGAGTTCTCTGAAAAGGTGTTTAGAATAGAATTATAACCCTGTTCCTGAATGGACTTAGTTGTGAATTCCTTTGAAAATAATTACGATTATATAAACAGTTGACATTCTTCTCACGTGTATGATGTTGGGAATAAAAGGTATATTCAGAAGTAAATATTTATGGCCAATTTTTTTGGCTCAGATTACTATGACATGGAATCCATGGTCCATGCAGACACAAGATCATTTATTCTGAAGAAGCCAAAGCTGTCTGAGGAAATAGTAGTGGCACCAAACCAGGAGTCGGGGATGAAGACTGCAGATGCCCTTCGGGGACTTTCAGGACACCTTATGCAGACACGGTAGATGGTTTCTTTTTCTTGTGTAGCTGATTTGTGTGATTAGATAGCACAGGTCAGCTTGTAGTTCCCAGCTTCCCTGTTCCCTGTCCTAGCTCCCAGTATTTAGTGCTTTATTCATATTCACCGGCTAGGCCATGAATAGTTAGTTGAATTTAGTTTTCAAAAACTCTAGTTCATCTTTCTTGTTCAGAAGTTCATTAAATAAAAGCTCAGAGTGTAATTGAAGTCCGTTGATAGAAATTTGATTTTTTTGTTTTGTTTTGTTTTGAATGTATATTTTAGGGAATGGAATTTTAAAAGCTAGGTAACCAAAATCAGGAAGTCTTTCTGCAGAGAGTTAATAGATGAGACTTGTGTGGTTCCTTCTTAAGAAAGTAGAACAAGTTTTCAATAAAGGCACACATCTATGGATGATAAAGTTAGTGTAAAAATAAAGCTGTTGGCCAGTATGTTCTGCCCATTCATGATGTGCCTGGATTATTTCCATTTGACCCTGTAAAGTTCAAATGGACAAGAGAGTAAAGGTTCAGAGGATATTGTCCTTAGTAAGTACAGACTAGAAGGTCACTGGTCATGATGCTGCAGTTCCTGGCCATGGCCATCACATTAGCAGGAGTCCACTTAGATGGCAGCAGGAAGTCCTACCAGGGCTTCCTCCTCTTGAACCAAACTCAAGGGAGTAACAGTTCTGCTCTAGAGCACTTTAGGGGTTCAGCATTTTGTGTTTGTTTCCCTAATTCTATGGTATTTTTTATCTGTCTGGCAGAGATCTTGTACAACCAGATAAACCTGCAAGTCCCAAGTTTATAGTGACGCTGGATGGTGTCCCCAGCCCCCCAGGATACATGTCAGATCAAGAGGAGGAGATGTGCTTTGAAGGAATGAAACCTGTAAACCAAACTGCAGCCTCAAACAAGGGACTCAGAGGTCTGCTCCACCCACAGCAGTTGCAGTTGATGAGCAGGCAGCTTGAGGACCCAGATGGTAGCTTTTCCAACGGTGTGTTGAGAGCTCAGACCTTCCTTCTCAGCGCACTGTCATTGTGAAGGGAATCTTTGCCTATTTCTCTACCTTGAGCAAATACTGGTTTGAGGCCTGCGTATGTGTCTGTTCAATAGCCTTTTTTCTTCTATCATACAAAACCAGTTCAATTTCAGCTCTTGACTATGTGTTTCATAGGTCTGCTGTTTGTGAGTCTGGTGCTGAAACGAAGTTCAGCCTTGTGATCTATCTCTTAGTTGTGCTTGCTAAAGGATGAACCATCATTCTTGATGCCTTGAATACTTTTTTTCCTTTAGAAACTGTTAATTTCCCTGTATTCCAGCAACAGTCTCTCATAAATAACTTGAGAAAGAAAGATTTGGATTTTGAAGTGTTTCCCTCCTGAGTAGGATTTCTTTGAAAGATGTTTCTTACCTAATCTGGCAGGATACTTGTTGGGAGTAGAAGACCTTGCTTAAATTAATACCGAGACATAGGTACTATTTAGCAGAACTCAGATGAACTCGATTCAGATGGTGCCATGCTTTTAGGCAGCCGACTGTTACCACTGCCTCTTGTCTCCCGGGTACCAGTGGCAGGTGCAGCATCACCAATTCTTTCCATTCCTGATTAGATATACTTCTTCATAAGCAAGAGAATTAAGCACTAAATCCTAAGAATGAGCACATTCTTTTTTTTTTTTTTAAGTGAATTTTGAAATGTTTCCTAAGTAGTCTTGTTCTTGGTGGAGATATGAAAATATCAGATACTTTTTGTTCAGCCACTGAAAGTGTAGTACACTAGAACAAATCATGACGTATAGATTAACGCTTACTTTTGAGCTTCCTTTCCTGCCGTGTGACTGAGTCAGTGTCAAGAGTTTTGGTTTGTGGATGGAGTGGGAAATGTGACTTTAAGTAAAGTAAGTAAAATTTAAAAACGGTAATAAAGTAAGAACTCTGCAAATTTCTTGACCCTGTACATTTTGTCTAAAGTCAGGAAATTTTCCTTTTAATTACTCTATGCTGTCAATTCAATAACTTAACACCTGGGTTTGTTGGGAGCCAATTTCATTTGAATATGGGTTTCAGGTTTCATTGGTTATGTGCAGTAGCAGTGACATTATCAATAATATACTTGTCACACTTGCACCCATTTTATGTGAGTGCTGTGGACATTGTGGAGGCAGCTGGGAAGAGTAGCCTACTTTTCCTCTTTTCCTATTGTTCTGGTTGAGGAGACACTGTTAAGTTGCTGCATGAGGATGAAGCTTTGTAGCAGCAAGAACATGCATGATAGGCGACTCCTGCAGAGTAATCCCTAAAAGAAGCTCTAGCCTGCAAGCAGAGTTGAGTTTTTGCTTTGGGATTGATATTTTGGTTGTTGTTCCAGGATGCTAACCAATGGGAACATCTATTTTAAGACCTCCACTGCCCATCATACGGCAGCACAGATATTTTACAGCTTTCAGTACGGATGCATTTGCCTCTAAAAACTGAAGTATAGAGTTTAATCACTTAGGAAGTATAGTGTCCAAGAAAATGAGAGTTTGGCTACTGTGTGTATTGCTTCACATTTCTTTCACAAAATTTTCTTGAGTTCCTAAGCTGCTCTTTTGGATTGTAATTTTGTATTTGTCCTGGATCTTCACATGTCTTATACAGGAGGAGGAGGGCAGACTATTTTCTCTGCAAGGATGATACCAAAAAATCATTTAAAAGTTAGAAAAGTTACTCCTCCAGTGCTACTGAGTTTTCTTTACCCCTTAGAACATTTACATACTAAGGCTAAAGTAAATAAATTCCTATTTTAATTTATTTTTTTGTGTAGGAGACCCCAACTAGGGCCTTGCAGATGCCACGCAGGTGCCCATTCCTGTGGGCTGCATCCCTAGACTATTTTCAAAGTAGCATAGCAGTTTAGCTCAGGCATACTCTAGTTATTGATATTCCTGTGCCATGTTCTCATGCAGGAAAGGTAGAAATTGGGTCCCTGGAGCAGAATTTTTGTCGTCTTTGTATAATCATCTGATCCTGAGCATTTTCATTTTCAGATATGTTAGATAACACTTTTGCCCAAGGTGTCTAGATGAGCTAGTGAAGTGCAGAGCCAGATTTGACCTGCTTGAGTTTGGGCACTAGGGCTGGTGCAGTATAGCTGGAGTTATAGTTGGCTTTGTAAACACAAGTGTGAACTGTTAATATGTAAAACCCATGATTTTTTTTGACAAGGTTGTCTCAGGTCAAAAGTAAGCAGCAGATTATGGCCTACAGATAATTTTGTTCATTAAGTATTCTAGTTTCATACAGAGCTCCAATGTCATATGAAAAGGTAGTTTTTGTTGTTTTGTTTTCCTTTCTTGAAATAAGAGTTGACAACATAGTGGTTCCCATTTTCTCGTGCATAGTAATAGGCATTGTAATTGGGTGTGACTTAATGCAAAGACAGTGACCATGATGGGTGAGGCTTGCACTTGTTTCCTAGGTTATGGTCCCCTGCCTGTCTACTTCTGTTATGTACCATCTTCCATCGGCCATACTTGCTCTGTTAGGTGACATGCCCTGTCAGCATTGGTGATCCATTTTAAGCAAAGGTGTTTTCCTTCTTAGTTTAGTACTCAGACCTTTATTCCTTAGCAAGTGGGGACACATTTTAACACTTGTAAACCTTGCTGGAATATGAGAAGTAGTCACACTTCTATCACCTTGCTTTCAGTTTCCACTTAATTTCTTACATGATAGCCTTTATATTTATTTGAGCTTTGAAATGATACTGAAATTTAGAGTTTTGTGTGAAATTTTTACTTCTACCCACAGAATCACTATTACTAGGGTTGACCATATTAATTGGGTCTGTTTATTTTGTAGGACTTCAAACATAAAACAATGCAAGAGTTTGTCATTGGGGTTTGGGGAAATATTATTCAGTGGACCCTGGACTGAAATGGTCGTAATTAACAAAATGCTTTTAATTCCTCTTTAAAGCTGAGATGAGTGACCTGAGTGTGGCACAGAAACCAGAGAAACTTTTGGAGCGTTGCAAGTATTGGCCTGCTTGTAAGAATGGGGATGAATGTGTGTACCATCATCCCATTTCCCCTTGCAAGTGAGTAACACCAAGTAGATGCTTTCCAGTTAATCTTGGCCTTTTTCTTCTCTGTGAATAAGTTTTTGTTTCATAAGTAAATGTGTTACCATGACCCTCCCTGGAGCTGCATATGTATACATGTGTGCACATGTTGGGAAAGGTGTTCTACTTTACCTTCAGTTGCTGTGACAAAAACACTCTGACCGATTCCAACTTGAGGAGAAAGGGGTTTATTTGGCTCACATCTCCCAGGTCACAGTTCATTAGGGAGCCCAAGGTAGGAACTCAGGGCAGGAACCTGGAGGCAGGAGCTGAAGCACAGGCCATGGAAGAACGTGACTTACTGGCTTGCCCCACTGGCCTGTGCTCAGCCTGTTTTCTTATATAATATACAACAACCTCCCCAGGGATGGCACTGCCCACAGTGGGCTGGGCCCTCCCATAGCACTTAACAATCGAGAAAATACCCCACAGACATGGCTACAGGCCAGTCCGGTGGAGGCAGTTCCCCAAATGAAGCTCCCTCAACCCAGGTGTTTTCAACTGTGGTGCCTATGATACTGAAATCACCGGGTCTTTTGAGGATCCTGTACATTAACCATATGGTTAGTATATATTTTGTTCACAGACAACATAGATTATCTTTAGGGGTTGAGTATAAATTGAATTACAAAAAAATATTCTAGATAATGGCTTAAAAGTTCTCCTTAGCAGCTGACTGATATAGTATAACAAGCTCTGTGAGATTTCTTTTGGGTATTGTTACTTGTTTCATTGGTTCTTTGGAGGGACTAGTCCCATGTTTTAACTACAAGGATATTTTGATAGGGGAACAATATGATGATAGATGTAAGGGCTGTAGGATGAATCTTTTAATGCTGCTTTGCACATAAGATGTACTTACTATTTTGGGGTCTATTTAAGATGTGGACATTTCTGGTAAGTGGCATGACTAAAACAAAAAACCTGTCTTATATCTTGCTTTTAGTTGAAACATGGCTGACTTCTTGCAGTTCTGAAATAGACAATTGTGTTCTATTCTGGTATTTAGCTTTCTTTGAAAAATAGGATTATACCCCCCTTACTCCTCTTGTGCCCACTGTAGAGAAGTAAAAGCCAGAGCTTCATGTATTTTAGGCAAGTACTGTACCACTGAGCTATATCCCTAGCTCATTACTTCTGATTTATTCCTTTCTGTTTTGTAATGTGGATGTGTGTGCCCATGGACCGCCCGGAGGTGGGGTTGCATGCATTTGTAAACTGCCCGATATAGATGCTGGGAACCAAACTTGAGACCTGGAGAAAAGTGGCAAGCACTCTTAAATGTTGAGCCATCTCTCTAGCTCTGGCATATAAGTGATGGTGTTTAAGAAGCCCCTTGGGGGGGGGATTTAATGCATTGAAGGTATTAAATATGTGTTAATAAACTTTTGTTTTGTAGAGCCTTCCCCAATTGTAAATTTGCTGAAAAATGTTTGTTTGTGCATCCAAATTGTAAATATGATGCCAAGTGTACTAAACCAGAGTGTCCCTTCACTCATATGAGCAGAAGAATTCCGGTACTGACTCCAAAGCCAGGTTAGTGACTTTGTGCACTATTATAATGTGGGTAAAGCAGTAGAAAATGACATTTTTTTCTGGCTCTAAATGGAATTAAACAACAAAAAGGAATAATTTTAGAAATGATTTTATCATTTAAAGAACAAATTTGTCAGGGTTTGGTGGCGTATGCCTTTAATACCAGTACTAAAGAAGGAAAAGGAAAGCAGATCTCTCCAAGTCGAAGGCCAGCCTGGTCTACATAGCAAGTTCCAGGCCACGCAGGATTATATAGTGGGGCCCTGTCTGAAAAGTAAAAAAAATACAGATAGCAAAATTCTTAGAGAACTCTGCCATATTTTATCTTAACTGATGGATATATAAAACTTGCCATTCTAATTTAAAATTTTAAACTTAAATTTTTTTGATTATTTATTATGAGTATTTTGCCTCATAAGTGCACCATGTGTGTATAATGCCTTGAGAGGCCAGAAAAGGATGTCACCTTCCCTGGAACTGGAGTTACAGCTCTATAAGCTTCTGTTTGGATGCTGGGAACTGAACCTGGGTCCTCTGTAAGAGCAGCCATCTGCCAAGCCCCGTCACCATTCTAACTTAAATGAGCTCTCCTCACAAATAGCAGTACACTGCATTAAAAATCATGTTAGCAAACAGATTTGATTGTTCTCTATTCTGATTATTGTCAGCAGTTACATCACCAGCACTGTCTTCTAGTGGTCAGCTCTGCCGTTACTTCCCAGCTTGTAAGAAAATGGAATGTCCCTTCTATCACCCAAAAGTAAGCAATTTTATTTTTCTAAAAATGATTTTAGTTGTAGTTTCTCAATCTGAGGTTTGAAAGATCACTAAGAAATTGAATTTTTTGCTTAGCTCTCTTTAGGATTTTCTTTGTTTTTAATTACGTGTATGGTGTATGTGCATGTGTGAGCAGGTGTTTAAGGAGATCAGAGGCAGTGGATCCCTGTGGAGCTGGATGTGAGCCACCCAAGGTGTCCTCTGCCAGAGCAGTATGACTCTTAACTATTGAGTCATCATTCCACATTCCTTGCTATGTTGTCTTTAAGACCTATAAATTATTTCTTGCTGCAGAACTGCTAATCTCTGTCAGGCTTTTTGAGCCAAGTGGTCTGAAACTTCCATGTTAGCACTTAAGCTTCCCTGTTCTATTTTACTTCATATTCCAGGCACCAGTCAAGGACTTTCTTTTCACCCCAATTGCCACAACCTGCGTCCCTGTTCAGCCTGAAGCAGCCAAGAGTGGTCAGCGCCCCAATTCCCTATTGGCAATTAGGGTGACCTCTTCAGAGGGTGGTGATGAGAATAGGAGATAGAATTTGGCTAGGCAGTTTAGGGTAAAAAGACCCCAAAGATCAAAAACTGTCTTTGTATCCTTTAGCAGTCTACTCTATATCAAAGGTCAAATATGTCCAAAGTATTTGGGAGCTCTTATCTAATTTCTAAAAGATTTTAGTGTTACCTCTTCAAAAGGGGAATGTTAGAGAACAAATAGCTAACTGAGACTATAAATTCTCTCACTTATACATTTCATATACTCAAGAATGAACTTAAAACTCATTATCCCCCCTGGTTTGCCAATTCCCTCATGGCCTGGCTCCTCCCTTTACTGGGCCCTTACATACCTCCCCATTATATTAAAAAACAAAGGGGGAGATGTGGGGGTCTGGGTGTTGAGCAAGGCAAACAATCCCGGATACCCTGAAAGGGACGGCAGGTGTCTGGCCTGCTCTGCCTGATGTGATAACCTGGCCCCAGGAAATCACTGTAGATAGGAATCTTTTCCCCGATCCCAGATCAGAACCAGGTTTTTGGGTTTTGTTTCCTCATTCCTAATTTCCATGTCAGCCCTACAACCTTCCCTAAAAGCTCCACCTTAAACTTTCCTGCCTTCTGTAACAGTCAGAAAGGCCTCCCTATATAAACCCCTGCCTTGGTTTTGATAACCGAACTACCCACCACCTCCCGGGATACTCTTGAGTCACCTGAGGCCCTGTTCGATTGTCCTCCATTCTCTGGCATGGCTGGAGCACAACAGCCGTGCTGGAGATGGAGAACCACCCACAGCGAGGTGGGAGGAGAGGGCATCTGCCTGTCACATTTTCTGTTTCTGTCTGCCTCTGACAAGAGGTGATTTTATTTGCTTTTAAACCGGATGTCAGATGAAATGAATGCATTCAGTAACTGCCTGATAACACCCATCTTGTACTGTTGGTTTGGTATGTGTGTTAAAAGGTTTTATGTATTGCTCCCTGTTTGGCTGCTCAGAGAGAAAGATCTTTCTTAAACTGTAAACTGTAGAGTGAAGATCCTCTGTAAGCTGTTCACTTCCCACTGTACCTAGGCAGATGAGGGCGGGTCTCTGAAGGAGGAAGCAAATGGAAGTGCAGAAAGTTACTACATTATTAGGAACATGCTGTGTTGGATGACGAGGTTCATTTTGAAACTCCACTTGCTATAATGACTAGGATTTTGTATCTCAAGGTACAGGGTGGGGCTAAGTATGCTCATTTCAGTTGTATTGAATTTGCATATTTATTTCATTGAAACTTTGTTACTCTGCTTTCTCTACAGCACTGTAGGTTTAATACTCAGTGTACAAGACCAGATTGCACATTTTATCATCCCACCATTACTGTGCCACCAAGACATGCCTTGAAATGGATTCGACCTCAAACCAGGTAAAGATTTAAATTGACTTTTCTAATGTCACTTTCAAATACTTGGGACTGTGTACGTTCTTAAATGTATAATTATCACACAAATCTGAGGGAAATTAAACATTTTGATCTTCCCTCTAACCACTCCTGCTTTTAAATTTATATAAGGATACTTTAGCAAAAATGATTTACTACATGAGCCAAGTTTATCCAGTGATGACTTTTTTTAACCTACATTATCTCCAGATGAGATTGTTTTTGTGGTGCTAAGTATTGAATCCAGAACTGAATGTGTGTGGCAGGGAGGCACTGCCACTGAGGCCACACCCTTTAATTCCTGAGCATAAACAATGCAAATGTAACACAGGCCACCATGATTTTAATATGTATATGTTATACATACTGCTCAAGAATCTCACCTCAAGGACCAGGAAGATGGCTTAGTCTGTAGCCTCGCAAGCCTTAGAATTTGAGTTGGATCACTGTAACCAGTGTAAAAATGCCAGACATGTGGCATGCATGGTAGAGGCAGGCAGGAAGATCTTTGGATCCACTGGCCAGGCAGTCTAGCTTTTGGCAGGTTACAAGCCAATGAGAGATCCTGCCTCAAAGGAGTAAGACAGTGTTCCTGAGGATGACATCTGTAGATTGTCCTCTAGCCTCCAAATACACGTGCATACACATGCACAAAAAATACAAAGAATCCCGAATCATTTTTCTTAGACATTAGTGATTGCAAAATGTTCAAAGAAGTTTCATATTTATATAAGGCAGGTAAAATAATAAGTCTGATAGCCAATGCCTAGGCACATTTAACTTTGTAACTAAGGTATATGGTATATTTAGATGCCAAGCATTTAATTTTAAATTTCTTGGTTTTATTTATTCAGTGAATGATGCCCCAGTCCTACCTGGCAGAAGATCATGCAGTTTGAAAGCTTCCATCTTCTGATGAAAGATTGCTCTACAGAACTTGTCACATCTTTGAAATTTAGAACATACTGCTTTCATAATATGAATTTTATTGCCTAACTGAAGTGTCTAATTTTTCAAGTTTGTAAGTTTATTAGTGGATTCAACAATTTTTTGTTTGTTTGACTGCGAAAAAGACAGTTTAAAGAAAGCCAAATTCTATTAAAACATTTGCGGCATGTTTGTACACTGCTGTTTAGCATCATTGTTGGTAATGGCACTCCAGTTTAGGTTAGGGCCACAGCACTGTAAAGTAAGGCTATGTTTTCCAAAGCTCACTTTTTCTACTTTTCCAAAGACGATACAGTGTTTCTAACCCACCATGGAAAGAGGCCCAAATTACTGAGGCAGTTTTGAAAAGCTTAGTGGTTTGGTGCTCCTTTGGTAAAAGAGTCCCTTACTTAAGTCCTTTGCCTTCTGTGAAAGCACTGACATGGTCATATATAAAGCAAAAGTGGTTGGAATGACAGAAGCAAAATGTAGGAATGATTTTTTTGAAATGTTTTCATTTACTATTAGTGTATAATTTTTAAATTTTGGGGGAAGCTACATTATCACAAAATCATAAAAATTTTTACAAGTATATACATAAAGTATCAGAAAACAGACTTTAAATGCACAAGATTATAAAATATTCATCTATATTCCCATTCTGAAAAATAGTCTCAGAAATAACTCCACAGAAAATATACTTAGTTACTACTGCAGATACTTTTTGAAATGTAAAAGTTAAGTTTAAGTAGTATATTTTAAATAACAAATATATAATTACAGAGATTGGATGGGGAAACTGCAGAATAGGATGAAACTTGGCCAACAATATGGGGTGGGTTTTATGTGGTTTTTTTGAAACTGTTAAGGCAAGAAGTGTCAAACTTTTGTCTTAGAATTGAATAACAGATAACTGCTTTGAAAGGTCATTGGTAAAGTGAATAAATGCAGAGGGAATAATTTTTTAAAATTCATGAACAAATTTCACTTAAAAAAAATTTACTGATTTATTTATGTACCCAAAAGATGGACAGTAAGCTCCCAACTATGCATGTCTGCTTAAGACTGTGAAGCCAGCCTTCTGGTAGGGGGTGTGGGGGTGGGATTATTGCCTTTCCAGCGAAATGGGAGAATTAACTCATTATTCTACCATCTGCTAAACTGACCCTGACCATGCTAATCCCAGAAGTAAAGATCTTAGCCAGCAAGAGAGAGACACTGGGCCTAAAGCTCCTTGCTATGTTAAGCTCAGGTGAGGTGGTGGGTCTTCATTCTGTGTCTTCCAAGAAATTTAAGGCATTTGTTTAGTTTTATATCTCAGTGGAAGAAATTTGTTTAAATTGTTTGAATTTCTGAAAATACTTTGAACTATCATTTATTATAAATGGTACAAAGTTGTGTTCTCATAATTACACTGTAAAGACCAAAAGTAGGAACCACAGGCTTAGCCATTTTATAAGAAAGTGGTATGTTTAGTTTTTTTGTTTTTTAAATGGGGCCTCATGTATCTCAGGTTAGCCTACAACTCACTCTGTAGCCAAGGATGACCCTAATTTCTCATCTTCTTCCACTTTCCAAATGCTGGGATTATAAACTTGCCCCACTGCACCCCATTTATATGTGGTGCTAGGAATTGAACCCAGGGTTTTGTGCATGCTAGGGAAACACTCTTAACAACTGAGTTACATGCCCTAGCCCCACGTTTAAAAGGCTTATTGTTCAGATTCTGTGGTTTATAGACAAGCTCACTCTTGAGTCCTAAAACACTTTTTGTCCAACACCATAAAAAGTCACAGAAACGGAATGATCATGGTTGGCAACAATGTGGCGTTCCAGAGTCTGCTGTGTGCTTTGGCATGCGTTTTTACATAGGAAACAAATGGGACTACAGTAAGCCAGCGGTCTTGGGCTATAAATCCAGCAGCTTAGTCAGACATTGCACACATACACACACATAGTTGACAATTCTGAGTTAAAAAAATAGAGATTCTATATGGTTCGACACCTTTCTTTAATTGTTGGCTAATATAACAAGGTGGTCATATGGTGACAGAAGTCAAATCTGACCATTAGTCATGAAACTGACCACTTGTAGTGGCCTGGGCTGACTTACCAGGTTGGCCAATTAAAAGGACAAAAATGCAGTGGAAGCTGTTATACTTGCTTAATGTAGAGTTTTACCTGTATTATAATTGAACTGAAAATTTTCTGTCACCAAAAGCTGGCAAACTTTACCCAGAGGGAAAAGTTTAAAACAACACGATCAGATTTGAGGCATTTTTTTCTTTTCACAGGAGTTCTTTAATTTACTGACTCCTGCTTTACATACTATCAATGCATTCTAAACCTTGGCCTAACTTAGAAGAGTCGTTTGATGTGAACAATGCAAGTCTAGTCTTGTTTTAAACTTTTTGTACCCTCTTCATCAGTCCTCTGCTCTTCAGCTTTAAAGCAGACCAGGTCCAGTCACTGCTTAAGTTCTCTGTGATGTGATGTTTTAATTTGGTTTTAGTATTCATAATATTTTTGCCATAGGAAACAGTTAATCAAACCAAACAGCATTCCAGAAGCCTGAATGGGAATCTATGCTACAAAGATAATTCATACAGTATAATAAAAATGGATAGTTCAGCAGAGCTTCTTTAATGTCTGCAAACTTAGAAAAATATATTTTTAAACAGTCTACATGATTTTTAATCTTCAGGAAACTACAGATAGGCTAAACAGCAAATTCCTGAATGGTAAGTACTGATCTTTGGCAGCATTTAAAGTGAAAGGAATTCTAATTGAGTTTTTCAGATGGACCTGGATTTATGCATGTTGGAAAAATAGCCCATAAGGTGGCATACATCTAACTAAACAGTTTTTCTCAATCAATACAAACTATAAAATTTTATGTCCATTGTTACTGATGTGTGAATCTAATGCTTTTGTTTACACAATAAACAAATGTTTTATATATTAATTAGCTCACACTTTTAAATCTGCAGTATTATATTCCAGTTAGTGCTGTTGCTATCACAGAACCCTAAGCAAACAGTGCACCACTGGAGTAAGAGCTTGATGTATTATTTTCCTATCACTGAGACCGTAATTCTATTTCAGATTTTTATAGAAATGGCATGTAAGCACAAAGATGGACAGCTCAGGTGAAAACGTACTAGTCACACACTGATGTAAGGGGCAGTGCCCTTTGGGAAAGATAAAAGGACTTTGTTAATGTGTACCAAACATTCTCCAGGAATGCTTGTGTTTCCTTAAGGAAAATGTTTGTAATTTGAAAACTGATACTTTAATGTGAAGTTTTTTCCTTTCCTAATGGAAATGCAAGGGTGAACTATTTCATTGAAAAACTTTGAAAAGAAAGTTTTTCTTGAGAAAGAATTATTTTTAAAGAAACTCCCTAAATCTCCTGGGAAGTCTGCTCAAATAGCATACTCTTCAATAAGGAAGGTGGCTTTTAGTAGTACGTTCAGTCATTCCTTGAAGTGTAATTATCTGGCAGTGTGTGAATTATGGTTAGTTGATATATAGAGCAAGGATTTTGAATTTGTCAATCTTCTGTTTTTATGATTCTGGGCATTTTTCATGTCACAATCTTCAGTTAGCACCACTTAACCGTTCAAGAGTTTGGTTTTGTTTTTTTCTTCCTGTGACTCTGGTCTCTCAAGGGTCAGTCTGTAGAGTCTTTTCAGCATCCATATCTTTCAGTGAGGCATGAGCACACATTTCCAGACAAATAAACTGCAAACAGAAAAAAAATTACAAGGAGTTCCATCACATTTCTGCATTTCAGAACAGTTTAATATTAATCAACTTGGCTTTCAAATCCTCTGCAGTTCCCTGTGGTCTGTGTTTGTGTGAGCTTGTGGCAGAGTCACTGGTCGTGCCACCTTCTGCCAAATGTTAGCTAATTCATTTACCAGAGCTTATAGGGTTGTTATAGTAAGTGTCTGTACTAGTAACAAGATAGTCTTGCTCTTCCTGGTCTGAGAAAGTACTGACCTGGAGTCATCACCTCCTGCACTGACAACATGACGATCACCATTGGTAAATCGAATATTTGTCACGTGAGGGGAGTGACCCAAGAACCGTTTGTGCTTTGCCTAAAACAAAAAGAGACAAAACTTAGTAGAGAGGTAGACCACAGCAGTGATTAAAAAGCTTTCACAGAGTTTACAGAACTGCATGTAACACAAGCTCTAGGTTATTTGAACAATCAAATATCCAGTTCTTTGAAAGTTTTATCTGAAAAAAATAAAACATTGAGTGTAAGTTTGGTTTTAAAAACTCATCAGAGATACGCATGGTGGCGCACACCTTCAATCCCAGCACTCAGGAGGCAGAGGTAGGCGGATCTCTGAAAGTTCAAGCCCAGCCTGGTCTACATAGTTCCAGGCCAGCTGGGGCTACAGGAAGGCCCTGTCTCCAAAAAACCAAATAAAATAACACAAAAAGCTCATCAGAAGTTTCTGAGATAGTTTCTGAAGACAGTATTATAATAGGGAAGACCTGTTTGTTTTTAATGGGTGTTATTTTGGGGTAATAGGTTTTGAAAATTTGGGGCACAGTATTTTCATATCAGGAGCATAACATCTTAAATAGAGGAGAAGAAAGATCAGTTTAAGTTACAAGTTAGGTGATGTAAAACACTACTTAGTAAACTTACAAATTTTTCTGGACATGGGAAATCATATAATTTAACCATGCCAAAGTCATCTCCTGTTGCAAGGTTGATTCCTGAATGAGATACACAGGCACAGTTGACATCCGCTTTCTCAGTGTGTCTGGACCAGATTCCCATAACTTCATCTCCTAGGATACTAGAGGGAAAAGAAAATGCATTATAGAAAGCACGGGCAGTTTCACCACATGAACAGCAATACCAATCTAATTGAGTTATTCAAAACACAGCAAGTAAATGATGGCAAGGCAGGTTGGAAGCTTGTGTTAAGTCCTACTTTTTGGGAATCTGATCGCATTTTAAATTGTGGGTCAACTTGTCATATAGCCAGCAAATTTAGTAAATTTATGAGCTAACTACATTCAACAATTTCATTTTTTGTGTGTCTGAGTGTAATGCCTACCTACATGTAAGTGGATTACACCTGTGTCATGCAATGCCCTCACAGAGGTCAGAAACAGGCATCGGATCCCCTGGAACTGTAGTTACTAGACAACTGGTTGTTAATTGCCATGTGGACACTAGGAATTGAACCTGTGTCCTCTGCAAGAACAGCCATCTGTCTAGCCCCCTAACTACATTTCTTAACAGCACCTAATAGCTATTTTATTCCGTTACTAAAATTTGTTAAGAAAATACCATGGCCTTTTCTAAGTTCTTCTATCTTTGATGCTTTTCTTTACAACAACTTGGTAAGTCAAGGAACTGATAAAAGCACGGGCCAGTGTTCAGTTAGAAGGGGGTCAGAGTGCTCATCATTCTCTTTGTAAGAAGTCAAGATGTGGCAACAAAACCATGAAACTCAGTTATTCCCTAATGGAACGACTGTTAAGAATGGGATTTTTTTACTTTGGTTTTTGAGACAGTCTCACCACAAAGTCCAGGCTGGCCTCAAATTCCCTGTGTGGACTGGCTTGCCTAGGATTTCTAGCAATTCTCACCCTGCCTCCCAAGTGCTAGAACTATAGCCACTGTCTGGCTGAGTTTTCCTGCTTGCTTACCAAACTAGTTTTGTCCATGCTCTGAAAGCGCTCTGCCACTGAGCTACACCACTAGCCCAGATCTTCCGTCTTTTCTAACCATCTTTAAAGTCTTCTGAGTTTATGAAGTGTTTACCTAGTCCAGGTAGCCCATGTGATCCTGTCAATGGCAGCGTGATCCACAAGGTGTTTTCCTGAAGGCACTTCGTAGACATGCCGTTTATAGCAGCCACTAGAAACCTTGTATCAGAATGGGATGAAAATTTTGTTAGGTGAAGGCACAATCAACAAGAGGTTTATAGAGCATGACTGCTATAGATATGTCAGCATGAGGAATGCAAAAGATAACTATGGGCCTGAAGACATGGCTTGGTTAAGAGCACTGGCTGCTCACAAGAGGATTCCAGTTTGATTCCAGCACCCACATGGCGTCTAACAACTGTCCATAACTGCAGTTCCAGGGTATCTGACGCTCTCATCTGACCTTTGCAGGCACTGCATGATATGGGTGCAACTCATATACATGCAGGCAATACACTCATACACATGGAATAAAAATATTTAAAAAAGGTAACTGTAAGAACAGCAAACTGGAGGAAAGTGGCAAGGAGATGAGATGCAGTTCAGAACAACAGTCACAGACTGAGCAGATGTGAGCTCTAATGCAGAATATGAAGGCTACAAGTCATAACTACCATATCTGGGAATTTTGTACTCACTAAATGACAAGACTGTAGCCACTACTGCTACAAAAATTGTTTTCTGAGATGATGTGGGCATATTAACTTGCTTCAGAATAGTAACTTTTACTATCTATAAATTAACCAGTAACATATACAGTAAAATCTATTGTCACAAAGAATGGGCTATAGACTACAGAAATAAAGAGTTGATGTCTTGTGCTGCCTGAAGCTTTAAAGGCATTCACTAACACAATGTACATACAAAACTTATCCTAGTAAACTGGTGCTGTACCTGGAGATATCTGCTGTCTGCAGAGAAGTCCATTTGAATGACAAAGCTTGGAATATCTTTGCAGTAGCTGATTCTGTTAAGGGTGGGGCCCAATGTTAGGTCATAAAAATCCACTGAATTCTCACTGGAACCCACTGCCAAATACTGGGAATCTGGGCTAAATCTGAACACATAGCCAAAAAATGTGTTAGATCACATGAAACAGTTTAAATATTTGATGATCAGTGACTTTCTAGCTTTTTGAAAATCAGTTCATGTTTGATATAACCTCAAATTAATATGGAAGATACAGCTGATCAAGAATACAGTTTGTATTTGTCTATTAACATGAAATGCTTTTAAAGTACTTTTTTTTCTTTTAAACCAACATTCCACAATTATGTTAACATACTTCATAAAATAGGGTTCTTTCCTCCAGAAAGGTGATGTCTTAATATTAAGGAACACAATTAGCCTAACCTCAAGTTTTTAAGATGAATGACTGCAAGTTTGGATGAACTTGTATTAAAAGACAAAGCACAGAAGTGCCTCCCTGTCAGCCTTGGAAAGCAGCAGAGGTCCAAGTCTTGTTGAACACAGGACATGTAGGGGTTAATTGGAAGCCACTGTTAACATTTATTATGCTTGAGTTCTGAAAAGATTTTTTATAAAAGGATTTTACAGCTGAAAACACTACTGTCGACAGACCTGAATTCAATGATCTTACAGAGAAGTGCTCAGGATATGGTAGCGTCCATGAAAGCGAGTTTAAGCAGTGAAAAAAATAAAGGATCAAGAACTGTTTAAGGGCTGTCAAGATGGCTCAGCTGGGAAAGGCACCTGTGGCCAAGCCTGATAACCTGAGTTTGATACCTGGACCCATGTGGTGGAAGGAAAGAACCAACTGCCTGCTGTTCTCTCACCTTCATCTGGGAAGCATATGTAAGGAGAAAGGCAGTAAGGAGAAAGCCCTCTGGAGGAAGTCAGAGGTGAACCCGTGAGGCCTAGGTCAGATTAAGCAAAGATATTTTGACTTTGGTTTCCAAACTTCTGGATGGCTGCTGGCTCTCTAACAGCGGGAGGCAGTTCCTGGCACAGTGAGTTTACTGTGCATGTCTACTACTTGGTTTGATACAGTATAGTTGGTGTTCAGTAGGATTTGTAATTTTCCAAGGATTAATATACAGAAAGGCACATTTCAGCATATGATGTATATGCACTGGGTATAGCTCAGAGATAAGAGTCTTTGAAAGGTACAAGGCTATCTATACCTTTGTATGATCCCTGGTCCTGCAAAAATAAGCTATTAACCCCCAGAACTATTTTGGAGGTGTGGACAAATTTTTCAGGTGCAGTCTGGATCATAAATGACTAGAAAATCTATTCCACTTGTTGACACACCTGATATCACGGATTGCACATCGCCTGTCTCTCTTCTTTCCCCATATTTTTAGAGAGCTCACGAGTAAAATAATAAATTCTCCATTTTTCATGCCAATAGCCACCATGTCCCCTTCAGGGCTGTAACACACAGTCTGAGCAGCATGTCCCAAGTTCACTTTGTTTAGCATCTTCTGCATGAGGAGCAAAATAGTCATAGCAAACATTATTCACAACTGAAGCCAGTTTTTCCCCAAACCGCAAAATAATCCTGACAAACGCTACCCATTGAGGATTTTCCTTCTTAAAACTGAACCCTCAATAAAAATTTTTGTGTACTTACTTTATCATCAATATCCCAGAGTCTCACTGTTCCATCGTCTGCAGCAGAAAGGAACAAATCCCTGGAAGGATGTGTTGCTAGTCCCCAGATGGGCCCATCCACATGACCATTAACTAAAATATTGCAGGCTGCATTTTTCTCTCCAACCTCAATTATTTCTGCATTCCTTGTCCCAACTAGTATCTTGCCCTGAAACACAAAGGGGACCAACTCATTTAATGTAGCACACCAGTTACATACTTTGAACAGTCATCAGCTCATGCAGACTTCTGTTTTCGAGGCACACCTACAGCAGTCCTGGCTGGGTTGCATGGTAGGGTCCATGCTAAAGAGCTTCTCTCTATGGGAACTTGCCTCAGTTACCAGTTTGGACTTGGACATACCATCATTTTAGGATCTCCAAAATGGGAAATGAGTGCATTGGGAAACGGAAAAAGAACTGGAATTATGTTTTTGCATTAAAACGTATGTATAAACGCTAACGTGCCAGCGCATACCTGTACTCTTGGCACTAGGGAGGCTGAGGCAGGAGGACTGCCAAGTTCCAGGCCAGCCTGGACTACACAGTGAGAGAAAAAGAAATTTTGACAAAACTAAGTGTAGTATTAGTATGCAGACAGGTTAGTACATGTGCTGCTCAGGCACCTTCACACTCCACAAGAATATGTGTGTGGTTTGTTTTGTTATTTCAAACCAGGATAGGGAAAATGAAAGGGACACTGGAGGGGAAGAAGCCTTCACTCAGGGATTTGGTTTATATTCTTGCTTAACCATAAATCAACAATTTTGACACACTTGAAACAAAAAGAGCAAAAGCCCCAGACTACTGGAAAGTCTTCCTAGATTAAGACAATAATTTCTTTTCTAAAAGAAGTCCTAAACAAATGTAGAGCAGCTGAATGGAGTGGTGATGCACACCTGTAATTCTAGCACTCAGGAGGCTGAGTCCCGCCTGGGTTACTCAACACAGAGCCTGGCTCAAATCAAACTAAATGATAATGAAACCCCCAATAGCAAACCAACTCCCACCCAACCAACCCTCAAAAAAAGCTAATGAACCTTTTTAAAACCACTGATCCTTTTGGGTTTAACAACCTGAACAGTACATCCCTTAAGCCACCTTATAATACAAAAGGAAATTCTTTAATAAGTAAACCAGATCATTTTTAACTTAATTTGTAAAATTTATTACTACTACTGCTACTACTATTACTTTGGTCTTTTGCAACAGGGTCTCCCTATAGGTGCTGGCCTGGAACTCATTATGTAGATCAGGCTGGCCTTGAACTCACAAGATCCACCTGCCTCTGCCTCCCAAGTGCTGGGATTAAAGGCCTGCACCACCATGCCTGGCATATTATTATTGTTTTTGAAACAGGGTCTCCCCGTAGCCCCAGCTGGCAGATGAGGCTGGCCTTGATCTCACAGCGATCCATCTGCCTTTGCCTCTGGAGTGTAGGGACTTAAAAGATGCATACTACCATGCCCAGCTTAATTTTTTGAAGCTGGTTATAAGTTACATATTTTAAGTAATGCAACAACAACCAAAGCCTCCAAATCTGGGGCTGGAGAGATGGCTCAATGGTTAAAAGCACTTACTGCTCTTCTAGAGGACACAGGTTCAGTTCCCGATATCCATGTGATGGCTAACCTTTACCTACAACCCCAATTCCAGGGAATCTGATGCCCTCTTCTGACTTTAGTGTGGATATTGCATGCACAAGATGCACTTAACACTACAAGCAGGCAAAACACTTACAGAATAACAAAAGTTAAATTCTTTTTCAGAGAGCCCACACATCACATATATGTATTTTAAAACCCGTAACCCCCACTCTCTGGTTTTGTTCTGCTTTATGCTGACTTGCCCACACACTGTTTTCAGCAGTGCAAGTCAAGATCTTGGTCCCACCTGAGTGAAAGTCCCTAAGAAAGAACACCTCAGGCTCTAGCCAGTAGCTTCAGAGACTCTCCTGCTGCTAGGAAGCAAGGGTGAGGTGCTGTAATGAAAATCAGTCAGCTGGTAAGAACTTTCAGTTGTCTTACCATAGCTCCATCAGACTCAGGAAAATAAAAAGGGGGGTTGTTTGAGTCAGGGCCTCACTATGTAGCCCTGGCTGGCCTTCCCAGTGCTGGGATACAAGGTGTGTGCCCCCCTACCCAAGATTTAAATACAGTCGTTAGACAGTATTTAATAGTTTCTTGTCTCAGTAGAGTAACAATGCTAAGCAACTGCATCCTTTTGCATTATTAAGAATTGCTCATGAGGCTGCAGAGGGCGAGGGATCACAACAAAGCTGTTCTATTTCTGCTGCATCACACTGATTAAGGAGCACCTTACTTTGCCTCTGCACACAGACCGAACACAGTCTGTGGCTTGTCCTGTCTCAAGTCTGAAGGCCCGGCATCGCCTCAGTTCCTGATCCCACAGTTTAACTGCTCCTCCTTCTTTCGACCTAGGTAAAAACAAATCCTAAGTGTTTATTGTTGACCACAATAATTTTCATCATAAACACATATTAGGTTGCCTGAATATTTTAAAAGGCCCTGATATTTATAACTTATAGTATTCAAAATTTTCTAGAGCAACTTCAGGATAAACTGTTTACGTCAATCAAAATGTATTTTTAAGTCAGTCAAGTTTACTCAGAAGCACTCATCTTTTTATGGCACCAGCATACTTTTATTCAGTCCACACATTATAATAAATTGATCATCATAATTCTCCATTAGGGAAATGGACAATGTGTTGTTGTGTGTATGTACACTCTTACCACATTACCCATGTTGGAGTATCAGAGGAGACTCTGAGTTTACCTGGTTCTGGGAACTGAAACTCCCCAGGCTTGCAAGGCAAATACCTTTCCCTGAAGAACCGTTACAGCTCCACACAACAAGTTTTAACATTAAAAAGTTGAAAGGTAAAGAGACAAGAGGGTTACAGATGCAATTTACTTTTAAGGGCCAAAAGAGAAGCACACTTATTTCTACCATTAATAAAATGCCCTGCGGAACGGCTTAGCAGGCTCCCAGTGACGTGTGCAGAATGCGGTGGAGCAGGAGTGTGTGGAGTGATCTATGGAGAGAAAGCAGAGCCACTTGTGGACTTTTTCTTAGAACTGAAAACATTCCTAAATTTGCTTGTCTTAGGAGAAAACATGCCTATGAACCATAACACATGCTTTCTTCACATGAGAAGACAAAGCTTCGGCACTCAGGTTTAGTCATTTTCAATTTGCAGATGAATCACTGGTGGTAAATCAATTTTAGATTTTTTAACCATGTGTATTTGTGTGTCCGTTGTGGGTCTGTGCCCGTGGAGTGCAGAAGATGCCACTGGATCCTGTGGATCTGGAGTAACAGGCGGTCTTGAGCAGCCTGACACGGGTGTTAGGGACTCAATTTGGGTCTCTCTGAAAGAGCAATGCAGGCTATTAACTGCTGAGCCATTTCTCCGGCCCCTCAATCTTATTTTTAACTTTTGTTCTGGTGTGTGTGTGTGTGTGTGTGTGTGTGTGTGTGTGTGTGTGTGTGTGTGTGTGTGTGTGTAACAGGCGGTCTTGAGCAGCCTGACACGGGTGTTAGGGACTCAATTTGGGTCTCTCTGAAAGAGCAATGCAGGCTATTAACTGCTGAGCCATTTCTCCGGCCCCTCAATCTTATTTTTAACTTTTGTTCTGGTGTGTGTGTGTGTGTGTGTGTGTGTGTGTGTGTGTGTGTGTGTGTGTGTGTGTGTGTGTGTGTGTGTGTGTGGGTGCAGGCACACACATGCCACCTTGAATAGGGAGGGCAAAGGACAACCTTTATTTAGTCCTTGCCTTTCTCCCTTGTTTGAGCAGGGTCTCTTCTCAGACTAGCCGGCTGAACATATCTGTCTCTGGCTCTCATCCCCCTGAAGGTGTGCTGGATCACTGATGCTTGTGGTACTTGGTGAGCTCTGGAAATTAGGACTCACTTCATCAGGCTTGGTGGCAAGTACTTTTACTCACTTGACCATCTTCTTAACCTACAAATCAGTTTTAAGAATTCAGTTACTGTTTGGAGATTTGAAAATGACTCAGAGAAGTCCTCACATTTCTATTTTGAGGTCTTGTACAGAACAGTTTAACACTCCCATTCTTTTTTCATGTGTTTGTACACTTCAGGCCTTAGTATTCAAAAAAAACAAAACAGTAGGTAATCAGGATGCAGCCTGGGATCTATAGTAAACATTTCTCTTCAGGTCCCTATCACTCAACAACTGATGACAATGCAGGCATATAAGTATTAGAACCCGTTTTTAATTCATAGGACAACTGCCTATCAGTATCTCAGATAAAGTTATAACTAGTTGCAGTTCAACTTTATCTAAAATGCCAGAAAGTGGGCTGGCAAGATGGCTCAGTGGGTAGAGGCCCTTGCTGCCAAGTCTGATGACTTGAGTCCAATCCCAGAAACCCACATGGTAAAAGGAGAGAATGGACGAACGGGGAGTTTCTGCCTGACCTCCACATGTGTGTTGTGGCACATACCTCCCCCGACCTTCCATATACAAAAATCAATACATGTGAAAAATAACATGCAGAAAAAGTGATGTACAACTAGATTTCAGAAAATCCAGAAAGCATATGAAAGGCAATAAAGAAAAAAGACATGAAGAAGGCCAGACACAGCTAGAATACCTAGCTACAGGTCATGGGTAGATCACAGATGTGTACACAATGAGGATATGATAAAAGGGGACTCACGGCCTTTCCTTGCCACCAGTCACAATAAGTCCATCTCGCAGGGTGGTGTACATGGCGAACACAGGCCCGTTGTGAGCTCTAGCCACCACTCTACAGAGTACATGCTCTTTCCACACACAGACATCACCACTGATGGTACCTGTAAACGTCAAGTTATTCTGAAAAGGAGTGGGGAAGGGGGGAGACAGACTCATCAAAAGTTCAAAGAGAGATCAAATAGATGTCATCGCCTATGTGAGGGAATGCTATCTAACCCGCTTTGACAAAGTGCATGCAAGGTATGATGGGAGACATCGTACAAGAAGCTGAACAGAAGCTCATCCCCCTTGGGGCCTTTCCAAGTCTGTCATTTACTAGCGGGATTAACCTTGCACAAGTCTTTCCTTCTAAAATACTATAATCCTAACTTACATTGTTCCTTTGAATCAGTTCTCTCTAGCTGTCCTTTAAAAACCCAAAGGTCACTAATCACTAAGAGTAAACACAAGGGGCATCAGGAATAGGGAGTGCAAAGAACATACTAGGTTTGGCAAATCATTTTGTCACAGAAAGTAACTCTAGCACCCATAGCAAAGTTACAGACCTCACTGACTCCAAACCTAGGACCATCACGCCTTCATGTCTGCGTGCAATTATATGCTTCAGACATGGAGACCGGGATCCCCCTTCCTCTGCCCTTTCTCTGGTCCCTAGCACAGATTAAAAATGATGCAGCTGAGAAGCATCTCAGGGTTCTCTGTAGATATGCAGAGCTTGATGTTTTGATGTATCAGCTAGAGCACTGCTTCATACATTAAAAAACAGCTATTCTCATATATTAGTCAACTTTATTTTTTACTGAGAATGGGTAACTGGCTACAAAGGACTTTATGAATGAAGGTTCATCTTCATGGGATAATCAAGTACCAGAAGCATGAGAATGTGAGGTTTCTCTCCTGGAAACAAAAGACTGCTCTGATGTTAAGAATAAGCAATAGGTTCCACTCAAGTTTGACACTGTTGGTCATTTTTTCAAAAATGTAAGTGTATTCAATGGTTTTATACTTGAAATTTTCTTTTGAAAAACATAAAATACCCTCATAATATACTTTAACTTAAAAAATTCATTTTGTTTTCTATGAAACCAAAGAATGTAAAAAGTTGAGCCAAGGCAGAGAGGATGAATATCAAGGAGAGAGGGGTGAATATAAATTGCAGGCCTCAATGGAATGGCGCGAGGAAGAGAAAGTCGGCTCCTAAGCACTCTTCATGAGGGGCAGGAATTGTACTCTCTATTCCTCTGCATTGCGCAAGGCCCGGAGAACCTCCAACTATGATAAACAGGAAGTTCAAGTGATGGAAAGCAAGGGAAATCCTAAACCCAAGCCTGACCTTAAATCTCTTGAAAATCATGTTTCTTGATTTACCTTTCTTTATTATTAACAAATTTCAGGTGCATGAGAAGTACCAGGGCAATGAAATTTCAGGTTGTTTATGAAATTTTCGGGTCAATGACACGACTGATGAAGCCTTGGAGAATGGCAACGTCCAGTGGTCCAATGGTCCAAAACCAAATGGTTTTGGTTTTTGCTTTGGAGGTGTTTTGTTTGTTTGTTTGGTTGGTTTTTGTTGTTCTGGAAACAGGGTCTCACTATCAGACCAAGCTGGCATTGGACTCAGAGATCCGCCTGCCTCGGCCTCCTGTGTGCTGGGACTAAAGGTGCATGACATCATGCCCAGTAAATGTTTTACAATAATCCTTTGTCACTAATTTCTTCCTGTTCCCTAACTTTCAAAATATCAGAACTTTGAAAGATACATTACATGCCGACTGGAATGTACTATCAGATTATAGTGCCTACTTCAGTACTGATGTTGCTTATGAATCTAAGGCAAGAGGACATCAAGTAGCCAAGAGTACACCATCACACAGCATTTTAACAGACATACTGCACCAAATGCAACAGCAAGCATGGTCTGCATCCGGGCATCATCCAGGGTACTCAGCATCCCTTTTTTGCTGAGAAGAGCCCTTCCTGCCAGGGTCCAGAACTTCACATGTTTTATTCCCACAGAGACAAACTGGGTATCTGAATCTGGTCGGAATTCTGCAACAAAAATACGTTGGTTGTGCCCAGCTCTGCTGGCAATTTTGGCCCCTGATACAGAAGATACAACAAAAATTTCCAGGTAAGTATAAAGAACCAAGCTAATTAACAGGATCAAACAGTTATTCAAGTGACTAATTAAAATGAAACAAAATTCTAAAACCCAAACACTCACAAGAGGGCCCTGACCCTTGCTCTACTACTTAGCAGTCACATGACCTACAATCACTTGTGAAGAGTCCTTTCCACACCTTTACCAGTGATGGTGTGTTTATGGGGCATTTCATTACAATTTAAGGGAGACTCCTTATTTTTTCTGTGTAGTTCCACTAATTTTCAGTTACATAACTTAAATGTCTGGCTAAAGTATATCAGGTAATATTATGCTACTGTTCTTCCATTCTCATTTAAAACCAACTTTATGGACTAGGGATTTGGTTCAGTGGCAGATGACCTGCCTTGCAAATGTCAAGCTCTAGTTTGATTCCAATACATTTCATTTTTTAAATTTTAAGTTTTTAAGACAGGATCTCAATTATGTAGTCCAGGCTTGCCTTGAACTTGCTATGAAGCACAGGCTAGCTTCAAACTCATAGCAATCTTCTTGCCTAGAGATGAGATTACAAGCATCTGCCCCCAAGCCTGGCAATTTTCACTCTTCATTAATACTCCACAACCAATCAAGTCAATAACTAGCAAAGACACATATGGAGTTACTTACTGAAAGGAAATCAGAGTGAATCACTTAATAATAATTATGGTTTCATTAATTTATGCTTTCAGAAGTTATGGTTTCACTGGGTTTTTAAAGAGAAATAGGCCAACAGTGCTACCAGCCGTTGAGTGTTGTAGAGCTATGATGGAATGGTTTCAATCACCAATTTAAGGCAAATATTAAATATAGCATTCACTGTTACCCCAGTATTCTTGGGTTATTTTTTTAATATTACACAAAGGAAAGAATCCTTGGGGCTGGAGAGACGGCTCACCAGTTAAGAGCACTGACTGCTTTTGCAGAGGACCCAGGTTCAAATCCCAGCATCCACATGGTGGTTAACAATAGTCCATAACTCCAGTTCCAAGAGATCCAACACATTCTTCTGACCTCTGTCTCCACGGGCATTGCATGACATGAGTGCACTTACACACATGCAGGCATAACACTCACAAACATAAAATAAAAATAAATAAAATATTATAAAAAGAGATAATCCTACCTTCCTGCCATCTCCAAATGGTAACAGTATGCTCTGGGTCTAGTCCTACTGACAGCAAGAGTTTTCCAGTAGCACTGAAGCTGACTGAACACACACCCTTTGAATGGTAGCATCTTAGTATAGACAGAGTCTGCTTGTTCATTGCATCCCAGATGTGGACAGAAGGGGCAGTAGCTAGACAAAGATAAAACCCAAATATTATAATTGTCCTAGTGCTTCCATTTCCTTATATTACTTGAAGTTCTTGAAGTCACTAGCAGAATTTTATAAAAATTGAAATTTTAAAGGATATTCTCCCATTTCCTACTTTGCCTTTGATTAAGTTTATAATAAAAACTGGATCTTGTTTATTCTGTTTTGAGGCAGTCTTTATGTAGCCTAGGCTGGCCTGAACTCTCGATCCTTGTACCGAGGCAACCTCCCTTGTGCTGGGATCGGGTGCATGCCACCACATCCACATCCAGTTAAACAGTTGCTTTAAAACAAACTTTAACATGGACTGTTAAGCAGACTAGTGTGTCTTTCAGTCTCTGGTGGACAACTAACTTGATGCACGTGTGATGTCCATCCAGGCTGGTCTTAAAGCTGCGGCTTTATTCAGGGCTCTTCCCTGCTGTGGAGGGTTTGTGATTCTGGGAAACACGCAGCATGCAAGCTGTTCAGTTTGAGCATATGGCAATGTTCTTTCTACTGGAAGACTCACCAACTCAGTGATTGTCTTAGTGACCCAGATTTACACAAAACGGCACACAATATTATCTGTTCACACATTTGGTTTGAACCCTAAAAATGAGTCTGAGAGGATTTTTAGTTCATGGTTCTGAAGAGTATTTTTCCTTTTTTGCATAGGATTAAAGCAAGAAAACAACTCCATCTGGTATGTAATGCCACTTAATGCCCACAAGTGCAATTGACCATATTGATAAAGTTCAACCCAGAGCTGAGCTGACCAAAAGGGAAGTACATGAGCACTCCCTGGAGAACCCAACAGAGCTCAAGCAGCAGCAGGCTCAGCAGGCTAAGTCTTCCTCACTCTGCAGGCTAGAAATGTCCTTTTATGCTAGAGATAGCACTGAGAGGCCTACTAAAGCCACTGTACCTATGAACACCCACCCACCCCATTACAACTACTATGAAGACCAGAGGGAAACCTCTCCTTTTACTGTCTTAAGAATGAAAAAAAAAGGACAAATTCTTAGTCACAGTACAACTGGAGGTCTGAAATAATTTTAAGAGACAAAAGATGTTGCGCTAGTGACTACTGAAAACACATGTAACGGTCAGTGGTAATTCTACATCTTTCCTACTACACGTATTTACTGTCCTTCATTCCAAAGTGAGTTTCAGAACTTTGTCCCTCTTTAAGGCCACACCCACTTCCCACTGCCTCACTTTCAGCTGATGACAGAAAGAAAGCAAAAGTCATCAAGACAGGGACTTCTCATCTTCCCATCCCCAGTCCACATGCATTTGTACCTGGATGGCCTTCATTCTTTATGTCTTCCTCCTAGCCAATGTGTTTTTTTCAAATTGTCAATCTAGCTGCTTAAGCAAAAGCTTAACAGCCAGCCTTGACTCCTTGATGTGCTATGCTTCTGTGACCAATTTGTCAGAAAGGACTGCTGGCCTTACCTCTAAAACAAATCCCATATTTCTCCATTTCATTTCTATAACTCTGACCTTCCCTTTGACTGCCCTGTGGTCCCCAAATTGTCTTAATTTTTCTTTCCATTCTAGTAGTCAGTATTTTCAAAGTGCAAATCAGGTCACATCACTCCTTGATACACTCTCCCTTGGCAGACTGAGCTAGTCTGTCCAAACTCTTACTCATAAGCCATGAAGTTGTGAGCTGACTCCTGTTTTGACCCAGCCTTAGAGCTTGCACAGGAAAGAGTTAGTATAATCAGGCCTGTGGCTAGTCATTAGAAAGACCTGCCTGCTTGGCTAGCTCTGCACAAAATGAAAGAACCTGACTTCTGGAGTGTTCCATAGGTTAAAAAGTCTGTTTTTCTCCACCCGGGGCACTGAGCACCTTCTTTCTTCTTGGAGTCTGGTATTTCTGTAGTTGGGTTGGACTTTATGCCTATGTGACCAACCCCAAAGAACAATCCTACACTCCATTTTAAGTGGGCTTCCCTAGGCAGAGATACTGACAATGCATGTCTGAATCTGCCTGGTAAAGAAGCAGGTGACCTTGGGTGAGTGAGTTGGGAGAGACAAAGAAAATCTGTGGCTGCATCCAAGACTCCACTTTCCCTTGCTGATCAATGTGATTATCTGTAGCCTTAATTAAGGCTAGTCAACCCACTTTCAGTGGATTGCCGAATGTGTGGGCATCCTTGGCATCCTTGAAGCAAGCCTCAGCCTGGAGGCATCAGTCTGTGTTTTGGTTGTCAGTTTCCCCTCACTCCCGTCTGTTACTGCACCTGAGAAGACAAACACTTCACTCTGTTGTGTCACTTCTTTTGTTTTCTTTTTAAAAATCAGTTGACAAATCAAGTTACTTTAAAATTTTTATTTATTTACATTTATCTCTCTCTAGAGCAGTCAGCAAACTGAAAGGAGGGAAGGATGGAGGGAGGAAGGAAGGATTGATTTAGGGCCTAGAGAGATGGCTCAGCAGTTAAGAGCATTGGCTGCTTTGCATAGGACCCAGGTTCAGTTCCTAGCACCCACGTAGTGGCTCACAACTGCCTGTAACTCCAGTTCCAGGAGATACATCCCCTCTTCTGGCCTCTGCAGACATTGCATGCATGTGGTGCACCTATGCACATGTGAACAGAACACTCATACACAAAAAATTAAACACAGTTTTACTGATGTTCTGTGTGTGTGTGTGTGTGTGTGTGTGTGTGTGTGTGTGTGTGTGTGTCTCAAGGAGGGGGCATGCACACATTAGTGCAGGTGCCTGTGGAGGCTGGAAGGTATTGGATCTTCTGGATCTGGAGTAACAGGTGTTTGTTACTGGACAATGGGTGCAGGCAACCAAACATAGGTCTTCTGGAAGAGCAGGAAGTGCTCCTAACAGCTGAGACATCTCTCCAGGCCCAACAAACATTTTTGGTAAAGGGTCAAAGAAGAGACAAAACTGAAGCTATTATGCAAATCTGTCTGTAATAAGAAAGACAACAAATCTCCATAAAAATTATCTGTCTATCATATTTGTGAGACAGAGTTTCCCTATAGCTCCACCTGGCCTGAAATTCACTACATACACCAGGCTGGCCTCAGTCTCATTGAGATCTGCCGGCCTCTGCTTCCCAAGTGCTGGGATTAAAGGTGTGTGCCACCACATGTGGCTTAAGTTTTAATTTTTACTGATGAAATTCACTGAGTAAAATTCTTAGTAATTCAGATCTAATGAGAAAACCAAAATATTCAGGGTGATACTACTTAATTGAAGTTCTCTAGCATCAAAAGTGGTTGAAAGTTTTATTTGCTAATGTGGATAATAATATGCTTTTACACATTTCAGCTTTGGAAAAAATGTCCTTTCATATAGCTAGATTCTGCCCATACTCCTGTCATTTCACAGTGTACTGTTTCCATTGAGAATAGTAAGTGCTTGCAATGTATTTAGGAAATTCTATTGAAAATTTGGCCTTGACATTTTTCTTTCAAGTCACTAGGGTAATTATGATTAAACGGGAAGTTGGGAGGGTGTTCTCCAGGGCATAGTTAGGTGGTTTTGCTGTCTGTTGCTCTGCTTTTGTGTTTCGACACTGGATTTCACTACACAGCTACAGGCGCACACTCAACCTGCCTCTAGATCACAGGCGTACCTATGTAGGGCTGATTTTGCTTTTCATCCAGTACATTGCCAATATGTCAAAACAAGGGATAAAAAGAAAAGTAAACTTCTTAAAAACTTGTATATAATCAATGTACGCATTGCAAGGTTGCACATAAAGATTTTCTTTCAGTGAATCATGCACTTTGACCTTATTTGCCCTTGCCATGCCCTGCTCTTTTTTTTTCTGTCCCTGTTCTTTCTTTCCTAACTGCCTCCCTTCCCTCCCCAGTCTCCATCTGCTTGCATGTCATGCACACACATACACACACACACACACACAAGACACAGACACATACAGACAGACAGATATCTAGGCTCTACAAAAGAAAGAAAACATCCAGTATTTGTCTTTCTGAGTCTGGCTTATTTCACTTAATATGATGATCTCCAGTGATACCCATTTCTGAGCAAATGACATAATTAAATTCACTTTTATGGCTGAATAAAACTCCTTTGTATACATAGATTTTTCTTCTTTTTTCATCTGTTGGTTGAAAAAAATCACACCTAGGCTGATTCCACAACTTAGCTACTGTGACGAGTGCTGCAGTGAGCATGGAAGTGCAGATCTCTTTGTGAAGTGTTGATTTAAGAGTACCCTTAGACGGGGTGTAGCTGAGTCAGGCGGCAGTCGCACTGTTCTGTGAGGACCCTCCATACTTGTTTCCGTAGTGGCTGAACTGATTTACATTCCCACCAGGAATGCAGAATTGTTTCCTTTTCACTCTATCAACAGCATTTCAATAGCCCATTTACTGACTGGGTATTTGGATTTTTGATATTTAGTTTTTGCAGTTCTTTATTCTAGTATGCAATAATGTAGTAATCCTCTGTCAGATATATAGTTATGAAGATTTTTCTCCCATTCTGCAGGCTGTCTCTTCACTCAGTTGTTTTTGAATGCTATGTGTAAAAAGCTATGGAGCTTTTCAATTGCATACAATCCCATTTCTCCATTCTTGGTATTACTACCCGAGTTTTCCTTTTCAGAATGCTCATCCCTATGCCCACATCTTGAAATATTTTCCCTGTTTTCCTCTAACAGCTTAAGAATTTTAAGCCTTACATTAAGGTCACGGATCCATCTTGAATACATTTTTGTACAGGGTGAGAGATCCACTTTATTTTCTACATGTGAACATCCAGTTTTCCATTTGTTGAGGAGGCTGTTTTTTTTCATCATGTATATAGTTTTGACATCTCTGTCAAAAATCGGGTGGCGGTGGCTGTGGCTATGTGGGTTAAATTTGGTGTCCTCTGGTCTAGTTCACTGATCTTCATGTTGCTCTCTGTCTCTGTGTCTCTCTCACTCACTCACCAGAACTATGCTGTTTCCGTTGCTAGGGTTCTGTAGTATGACCTGACATGGGGTACTATGATACTCAACAGTCTTTCTGCTCAGGACTGTTTGGCTAACATGGTCTTTTGTGCTTCCATGTGATTTTTAGTTGCCTTTTTGATTTCAGTGTAGAGCACTATTGGAATTTAACAAGGATGGTACTGAATCTGTGGACTATGTTGATAATATAGCCATCTTTACTATATTAATTCCATTGACCCATGCACATTGGAAGCCTTTTCATTTCCTAGTGTCTTCTTCAATTCTTCACTGTTTGAAAATTTAATTGTAGATGCATTCACTTCCTAGGTTAGGGTTATTCTGAAGACTTAAAATAATTATTTACTGTTGTTGTGCCTAGAAGCTACTGTGAAGGGAACTGTTTTCCTGATTTCTTTCTCAACATAGTGATTAATGCAAACCTAATGCTATTTGTATATTGATCTTACATCCGGCTACATTGCCAATAGTTTATTAATTATAAGAGCTTTCTGGTTGAGTCCTCAGGGTCTCTTATGTACAGGATCATCTCATCTACAAGTCATCTGACTACTTCTTTTTCTATTTTTATGTGAATGATTGTATTGCCTGCATGTGCATAAGTGCACCGATGTTGTGTAATGCCCACAGAGGTCACAAGAGGGTGTGACTTCTAACTGGAGTTATGGATGATTGTTAGCTGCCATGTTATGTTGGGAATTGAACCTGTGTCTTCTGCAAGAGCAACCAAGTAACCAATGCTCTTAACTGCTGAGCCATCTCTCCATGCCCTATTTTATTTCTTCTTCTTTTTTTTAATTTATGTGTGTGAGCCCTTGGGTGTGTGTGGGGGGCGGTGCGCATGCGCCATGGTGCACGTGGAAGTCAGAAGACAATGTGTGGAAGTCAGTTGTCTACTTCCACCATTCAAATCCCGGTGACTGAACTCAGGTCATCAAGCAATGCACTGAGCCATCTTGTCTGCCCTTTTTTTTTCCTTTCCCTTTCTTTTTTTGGGGGTGGGGGTAAGATCTCACTCTAGTCTAGGCTGACCTGGAACTCACTCTGTAGCCCAGGCCAGCCTTGAACTCACGGCTATCCTCACAACTGAAACACCCAAGTCTTCCTATTGGTATTCCTTGTCTTTCTTTTCATTTCTTCCCTCCTTCCTTTCTTCCTCTTTTCTTACTGCTCTAACTAAGACTTCAGGGACCAGAGTAAATATGAGTCCAGAAAATGGATACCTTTGTTTCTTCCAGACTTGAGTGGAAATGCTTTATGTTTTTCCCCATTTAGTGTAATATTGGCTAGAAATCTATCATATGTAGCCTTTACTATTCTGAGGCATGCTTCTATTCCTAGTTTCTTCAGAGTAATGATGAAAGGATGTGGGGTTTGGTTAAAGACCTTTTCACATTTATTAAGATGACTGTGTGATTTCTGTCCCTGAGTCTAGTAACGTGGTATATTACATTTATTGACTGTATCATGTTCACTCATTTTTGTGCTCATGAAATGAAGCCCATTTAGTCATGGTGAATGTTCTTTTTGATATATAGTTGAGTTTGGTTTGTAAATATTTTATTTCTATAAAATATATATCTATGTCCATCAAGGAAGCTTGCCCATAATTCCCTTTATGGTTGTATTCTTATCCAGTTTTGGCATCAACATAATACTAGCTTCATAAGATGAGTTTAGGAGTGTCCCTTCTCTGGTTTACGGTTATTTCTTCACAGGTGTGGTAGAATTCAGTGAATCCATTTGAGCCCAGGTCTTTAGTTGGTAGACTTCATTAAGGTTTTATATTCCTTGTTGAGTTGCTCTTGGTTTCATTCTCATAAGTCAACTGTATCTACAAATTTATTCATTTTTTTGTATAGTTTCCAATTTTATGGAATATAAGATTCCTTCTCTCTTTTATTGAGACAGGAACTCATGTAGCATATTCTGGCTTTGAACTCTCTATGTAGGAGATGACCTTGAGCCCTGATTCTCCTGACTCCATATCCCAAGTGCTAGGATTATAGGCATGTGTCACCAGGTCTGGTTGGAGTATAGGCCTTTAAAGTATGCCCTAATGATTCTCTGAACTTTTTTACTGTTTGTTGTAACATTTCCTTTTCTACTTCTGATTTGATTAATTTAGATTTTCTCTTTCCTTTTCTTATCTTGGTTAAGAGTTTGTCAATCATACTTAACTTTTCAAAGAAACAATTCTGTGTCATTTACTCTTTGTGTGTGCGTGTTATGGATGCCTGTTCATGTATGTGTAGGTGCATGCTCATACATGCATGCAAAGGCCCAAGACTGACTCTGGGAGTCTTTCTTGATCACACTGCACCTTATTCATTGAGTCAGTCTCTCAATTAAATCAAGAGCTCAGCTATACCAATAACCTAGCTAGCCAGCTTGCTCCAGGGACTCTATATCTCTGCCTTTCAAGGCTGCCACTCCCACCAGGAATTTATGTGGATGCAGAGATCTAAACTCCAATCCTCAAAGCTTGCATGGCAAGTGCTTTGTCAGTGGAGCCATCTCCCTGGTGCCCCTAATTCCTTGCGTTCTCCTCTTCATTTCCATTCACTCTGCCCCGACCTTTTCTTTCTGTCAGCTGAAGTTTGACTTGTTCTTACTTTTCTAAGGCCTACTGTGTATCATTAAGTTATTTATATGAAATTTCTCTGAGTTTTTAAAACGGAGGCATTTAGCTATAAACTTCCTCTTAGATCTAGTTTCATTGTACCCTACAGGCTCTGGTATATTGTTTTCATTTGATTCTAGAAATTGCAACAATTTCCTTCTTGATTTCTTCAAGATCAAAACACTATACAATAGAAATATATGCAGAGCTTAAAACCTGTGAAATTAGAGTCATGGGACTACAATTTGTAGTGCAAAGTGGCACAAGTGTCCTATTTAGTCTGTTTTGCCACTCTTCAACTCCACCATGACAGCATAAAAGCTACTATAAGTGGTATGCAACAGCATTTTGTGCCCAACATTATTTTATTTATGGATACAGAAATATGAATTTCATATAATTTTCATGATCATGAGTTTTAGTCTTCTGATTTTTCTCAACCATTCAAACTTGTTAAACAAAATAACTCTCTTCAGCTCGTGAGCTACATAAAGTAAGTGGTGGGCCAGATGTGGTTCAAATGCTTTGCCAGTTCCTACTCTTAAGTACAGCCAAGAGGTCATGGACCTAGACTCTTGTTGACTAATCAAAGCACAAAATCATACCTCACGATAAAGAAGGTGAGAGAGTAGAAAAAAATTTTATGGGGAATATTTTCCTATCAAATCGCTATTAGAATTTTATCACTAAAAAGAAAATACACTTGAAAAAGCCTAGTTATTATAATATGTTAAACAACAAACATATATTTTAATGTACATTTTTATTTCATACAACAGACCCTTCCCCTATCTGCATCTCCCCCCATTGCCCACCCACAGGCTATTCTGCCATATATGTTAAAGCCTATCAAGTCAAGTCTGTGTATCCAAATCTCCCTGTATGTGAACATGTATTAATTGAATAACTCCTTTTTTGGGGGGGGGGTCTTTTTAAGAAAAGGTCTCCCTGTAGCCCCAGTTGGCCTAAAACTCACTATGTAAACCAGATTGGCCTTAAACTCAGAGATCTGCCTGCCTCTGCTTGGTGTGCACCACCACGACCAGCTTGAATAGCTTTCTGAAGTTAATAAAACATGGTCAAATTAATAATAAATTATTTTTTAATCTTTAAATGATATGTTGGTATAATATGTTCAATAACTGAAATAGCTTATAACATAATAAATTTCCAAAAAGATTTTATCCTTGGGTAATAAAATCTGTTAATGGACATCTAATATTGGATTTATTCCACTTCTGCTTTTTCTTTCGGTGCTGGGGAAGAAACTCATAAAGACTTAGATGTGCTAAGCACATGCCGAACCCCTAGCTAATCATCCCCAAAGCACCAGCACTCTTCTCCACCTCTGCCAACTGTACGATGTTAGCCAGTCAGTAACCAGCGTGAAGAATCCCTGTGATAGTTCCATAAGGCAAATCTTTAGAAAAGCTCAAGGCACATTAAAAAGGTCAAAAATACTTTTATGAGTAGGTGTGTATGTATGCATGCATGCATGCATGCATGTGTGTGCATTTGTGTGGGTATGTGCACGTTTGTACATGTATGTAGAGGCCAGAGGACAACTGTAGATGTCACTGTTCCTCGGGTGCTATCTTCCTTGTTTTTCTAATTGGCCTAGAGCTTGACAGGCAGGCAGGATGTCTGGTTAGAGAGCTCCAACAATCCCTCTTTCCCTAACTCCCCAGCACTAGGGTACAAGTGTGTGCTACTTTCACATGGGCTCTGAGAATCAAACTCAGGTCCTCATGCTTGTAAGGCAAGCATTTTACTGATTCCACTATCCCCCAAAGCATTTTTAAATTGTTATTATTGCAGATAAAATGATATTTGTCATTAATATTTCACAACCTGTACATGGAATAAGATGCTTGGAACTTTTTTGAAGTAATAGGATATCTGTGTGAACCTTATTACTTACATTTGGGCTACTGTAACTAGACAATATAACTAAAACAGAAAATAATTAATGTTCCTTACCTGACATGTCTGCTGAATCACCTATAATGGAAGAGTCACAGAAAAACAGTTATGTATAAATAGTATGAATAATATGAAAATTTATAAAACACAATTATAATTTTAAAATTATTTAAAAGTGAATTATCATATACAAAATAGGTTTATTCTATTAAACTGAGCAGACTGTGAGAGAGGACACTCACCTCAACTGCCTACATATTAACAGTCTATGAATGATCTTGCCATCTTTGTTTGTGTATTTAATGAGATACATAAAGTTTTAATCATAACATATAATTAGCATTTATGAGAATCTGTTTTGGTTGATAAAATGCGCTAACTTGGCACTTGGGAGTTTAATGCTTCTCTGTTTGCAAAAAAGAATTTGGTCCGAGAAACATGACAGCAAAGTTTATTACAGAACTCAAGAAGCAAAAAGAAAGATTTCTTCATACTAAGTGAAGGTTTTCCATGTGTAGGAAGGAAACATTTCATAGTATATGTTCATTGTATTCATGTTAGAAATGTTTATTAATAAAAATTTTAAAAGGGACATTCCTTAGCAAGAAAGAAAGCAGTGGAAATTTACAAATCAACCAAAGACAGATCAGTTTTCTGCATCCATCAAGTCATATATTGATCCATATGAAATAATGATTTAAAGGATAAATGGATAACACAGGCATATAGTATCATGACCAGGACTATAAGGACACAGAGAATAAATGATTTGGCTCTGCCAAGCAGACAGTAAATACTGCTTTTAGTTATGAACATACTCTGATGACCACCAAATGGCTTCTTCATGTGACAAGAAACTATGCCATATGAAGACTAGTTTAAAGAATGGGAGTGTTTAGCTTGGAGGTCTGGGATCTCTACAGGGTCTGGATTACAGATGAGAACAGCAATGTCATGGCTAGTTAACAATGAAGATAAATTACCAAATGAACTATGTTCCGGTCTTTAATCTTTGTGTATGTACACACGTGTGTATGTGTACATGAGGTGTGCATATGCATGTGTAGATGCACATGCATCTGTGTTATGTGGAGGCCAAAGGTCAACCTTTGGCCTCCCAGGTACCATTTACATTTTTTTAAAAAACTTAATATATTCTTATTTTTATGTGTCTGAGTGTTTAGACTGCATGCACAAAAGTACACCCATGCATGCAATCCCTGTGGAGGACAGAAGTAGGCATCACATCCTCTGGAGCTGGAGTTATGTATGCCTGCTAGCTGCCATGTGGGTGCTGGGAACCAAATTTTGGTACTCTGGGAGAGCAGCCAGTGCTCTTAATTGCTGAGTGTCACTCTAGTCCCCATTTACCTTGTTTTTTAAGAAAGGGTCTCTTATGGACCTGGAGCTCACCTATTAGGCTAGGTTGGGTGGCCAAGGAGCTCCAGAGATCCACTGATTTCTGCCTCCTCAATTCTGGGACTGCAAGTACATGCCACCATGCCTGGCTTTTTCACACAGGTTTTGGGAATTGAACTGAGGTCCTCATGCTTGTGCAGCAGGCACTTTACAGACTAAGCTCTCTCTCTAGTCCTCCATTCTTTTATTGTGATAGAGACATTCCCATGATGATCTTGAGGGACCAGGGTAAGTTTCAGACTCACTGGAGTTTGGGGACATACAGAACAAACCTCTCTCCTCACCACACAGCTCCATCTCACACCACAAGAAACCAAGGAAGCTCATATGTACTGCTGCTAAGAAATGAATGCTTGTGTTCCTCCAAAACTCATGTATTGGCATCCTAATCACAAATGTGACAGAGGTAGGAGGTGTGGCCTTTGTCAGTATTTAGGTGATGAGGGTAGAGAAAATCAGCATCCTTAAAAGAAGAGAAAGAGAAAGATGGGAAAGGTAACACTGACATAATAAGGTCATCTGCAAACTCAGGAAACAGCCTTCACCCCAACCTGAATGGTCGGGCACCTTTAACTTCCAAACTCTAAAAATATTGAGAACAGTTTTTATAAAACCTAGTCTAGGTATATGTTATAGTAGCTCAAACTGGCTAAGACATGTATCCCAGCATGGAATCCCAGAATCCTATCCAGTAGTGAACAGCTAACTACCCCCGGTAGACTTAAGAGTGCACACACTGGGTATACAATGTGCTACTGGGAGAACAGACTCTGAGAAAAGGCCCCAAGTAGGATAATTTAGCAGAGAACTCTGGGATTTCAAAGACTCAAGACATAGCCAATGCAGAGGAAGCTTCCCCTGTGGAATGCAATTTCATAGCTCCTTGTTCCATCGAATGTCACTGGATGATGCACAACATGGCACTAGATAAGGGTCACTAAGAGGACAATCATCTCCAAAACTGAAGATGAGGCCACAGGAGTGATTTGATTGTCTAGGTACCTCAAGAACAAGGCCCAGCGAGCACAGTACTCCCAGAGAGGGACTTGCGTTCTGCACGGAGAACCATTTTACAAGTGAACTTTCCAGAGAGAAATTAGGTGACTTCAATAGGCAAGGTTGTGGGGTTCAATCTTCCTGCCTTCGCTTCTCGCATGTGAGTATTACCAGCATTTTGCCTGGCTTGTCATTTATTTATTTATTTTTTAACAAAAACCATCATAAATCTTCCTAACAGTGCTTTGTGACTTGTGGGTATCAAATAAAGTTGGCAGCAAAAGACTAATAAACTCCTTTTATGTTCAGAAGGAAAAATGTCAAGATCTTCTCTCCTTTGGTCCCTCCTTTAGTCTGTCTTATACTTAGTTTTCAGTGGCCAGACATGGTGGATGAGGTCTATAATTCTAGCACTAAGGAGGCTGAGACTGGAGGATTGTTGAGTTGAAGTCCAGTCTAGACTACCAGAGCAAGACCCTGTTTTAAAAGACATTATTGCAGCATTTAAAACCATTTTGTAAAAAGGTACAAACAAGGGAAGGCATAAGGTTGAATTCCTCTTTATAAAAAAAATTTTATTTTATGTGTATGAGTATTTTGGCTATATGTATGTAAATGCACCACAAACATCTGGAACCCGTGGAGGCCAGAATACAGCATCAGATCCCCTGAAATTAAAGTTACAGAAGGTTGTGAGTTACTATGTGGGTGCTAAGAAAAGAACCTGGGTCCTCTAGAAGATCAGTCAGTATTCTCAGCCACTGACCGATCTCTCCAGCCCCTGCATACATGGTCCTAAAATTCATTTCCACTCACTCTTAAGAGTTTGACCTGGAAAGAGAGCCAGCTAGCTGTTTCCTATTTGCTATACTGCTACCTTCCGATAGAAGGAGATGGAAGTGGAAAGGGGGCACGATTCAGAAAGATTAATTTGTAACCATGACAATTCTTAACTAAAAGAGAAATCCACCTGCAATCAATAAACAAAGTGGCATTAAAAATGAAAAAGAGAAAAGTACAGCACTTATATAAAGAGTTGTTTAACAGAGAGGAAGGAAAAAGGGAGAATGAATAAAGTTGGGAAATGAAAGTAATAATCCTTTTAGAATTCTGCTCACTGAATGCAAATTCCTTTAATATATGAACTCTGTCTTCTTATTTTTATTTTTTTCTATTTTACTTACTATTTTTTATTTTGTGTGTATGAGTGTATTGCCTGAATGCATGTGAGGGCACCTGTCATTCAGTGCCTGTGCAGAAGAGGTGTCAGAACTGGAACTGGTGTAACAGATGGGGTTAGCCATCGTGTGGATGCTGGGAATTGAACCTGGGTTCCCTGCAAGAGCAGCCAGTGCTTCTTAACCACTGAGACATCTCTCCAGTCTGGACTCTGTCTTTTTATAAGCTATTTCTATCCCCAGCATTTAAAACAATACCTGGTAGATGCTTAGTAAGTTAGCTGAATAAATGAATTACTCAAAAATCAATCAGTCATGGCACGAGGCACAGAGTTAGTTATTTAGGTAACATGGTTTCTATTCATGCAGGACAGAGGCCTCACTGCTTGTGCTGAGGAAAAACAAGAGTTCATATTAAAAAATTTAGCATAAATAAGGGCATGACATACACATTCATAAAGGATGACACCACTTTGTGTACAATGGGAGATGTGATAGTGTATTTTCTTAAAACAGAAAACTCAAGGGAGGATTATTTGAGAAAAAGAAGGGTATGAGCAAATGGGAGGCAGGGAGGCTTCTGAAGGCGTGGAGGTGGGTAAGAGAATGGACTTATTAATGAAGGCTGGAAAGATAGCTGAGTGGTTAAGAGTATTTGCTGTACCATCAAGAGAAATCAAGTTCAGATCCTAGCACCCATGTAACAAACTGGTGCCCCCCCACACCTGCAACCCAGCTCCACGGGGACGAGGGTGCACAGAGGAGGACTGTAGGGTTTTCTGGATGCCAGGCTAGCCAACACAACATAGGCCCAGGTTCAGGGAAGGACGGTACCGCAAAGGAACAGGTAGAGTAAGAAAAGAGGACAGCCTGCACCCTCTTCTGGCTGCTCACGCACTCATGGCCTTGTATGTACACTCACACTCTTACACAGAAATAATAAAGACAATGTAAAATAACATATTCATGAAAATGCCAAAACAAAATCTATCACTTTGTACATTAACTTTAAAAATTAATTAAAAGAGAAGACTACAGAAGGGAAGACACAAGAGCTCCACGCGGCACAGCTACACAACCAGCACTCTAAAGAAGTTCCTGATTGACTGACTTAGTGTTTATATGGACAATGAGGACACTGAAAGCAAAATTATATGACTTAATAAAAAAGTATACCTAGAAATCTAGTGTAGCAACCATGACTCACTGAGAGCCAACCAACTCGATGATTTCAATAATGTTTTGAAGTATACCAGATTTGAAGATCTGACTGGCAAATCTACAATGCAGCACTCACAGTGATCCATGACTGGTAAACAGGTCAACCCAAATACACCTGCTATCCTGCTCATAGAGCCAGAAACTGTTAGTTTTTTGACAGAAGTTTTAAAAACAGGTCTATTTCAAACCAGTTGGTAAATCAGATCAATACCAACGCAAGACAAAAATGAAAACCTGAAAAAGGATTTACTAATGTGAAACAGACCAGAGTTCTAGGGTTCTTTCCCTCTTGATCTAGTTAATTTCTTCTTCCTTTTTTTCTGTCTTTTTGAGAAAGGGTCTCCCTGCAGCCCCAGCTGGCCTGGAACTCCCTATACAGACCAGGCTGGACTTGAACTCAGAGATCCACCTGCTTCTGCCTTCCGAGTGCTGGGATTGAAGGTGTGTGTCACCACATCTGATGGTCTAGTTAATTTCTTGCCTCCCCCATTTACTCTTCCTTCAGCTTTATATCCTAATGAATGCAACAGGACATTTATGTAATACTTTAAATTTTGAATAGTCTGAACTAACTCAGATAACCAAAGTTAAGTAACAGAAAGCTACATGGAAGCAAAGCATAACGTATAACTGGGTTATGTGCTGTGTACAACACACAGATTTTAACCAATACTCAATTTAGTACATTTTCATTTTTTCTAGGATACTGAATTTATTCAAACAAAAGAAAAGTTTCAAACTGTTTCTTTTAAAAATACAGAAACATACCTACTTGGCCAGTTGCCACTATGTTGATAAATTTGGGATGCTGGTTCACAGTGAGGCACAGTATGTCATCATTATGTTCCTGATAAAAACTCTGAGTCCCTATAAAGAAAGAATTTGAGAATTGACTCTGGAAACTTTAGTTATTAAATTTTTTTGTGTGTGTGTATATGAATGTACTGCCTACATGTATGTGCACCCATGCATGCAATACCTGTGGAGTCAAGAAGAGGGCATCAGAACCCCTAGAACTGGAGTTCTAGACATTTATCAGCCTCTATATGGGTGCTGAGAACTGAATCCAGGTCTTCTTCAAGAGCAACCTGTGCTATTAACCACTGAGCCATCTATCCAACCCCATAATTTTGGAAGCTTTAAGATGTAATAGCTCTTATTTAGCACAAAAACTAACTTATGTATTCATTCAGTATATATTATAAACACTGACTATGTAAGTGTTTATTATTAAAAGGATAGCAACGAATCTTAAAGGGACCGAGCCCTGAAAAGGATAAACCTACACAATATTAACCGAAGATACCAAGCACCATAGGAAATTTACCAATGAGAATGCCAAAAGGAGGTCAGAGATGCAGCTCAGTGGTTGAATGTTTGCCTAAAATGCACAAGATCATGGGCTTAATCACCAGCATCAAAGAACGCGGTCATCATAGAATTATGACACTGTTGCATTGACCCAGATTCTGTAAATATGATGGAAAGTGGGAAGGGCTTTCTAGACAACAGAGCACTTTAAGCAGAGGGACAAAGGGAGGAGAGTGTTATATATGCATGTAAATGGTTCATGTAGCAAAAGTAGAGGTCATGAAGACCAAAACTCAGCAATATGGTTTAAAAGGTGATTAGGAACTAGAATTAGGGGAGAGTTTGGATGGTAGCCTATGATCTTCCCTCTCTGGTTTCATAAAGAAAAAGATTTATCAGAATCACAGAGAAAACAAAAAGTACTTTTCTGGGCCATGTTTATTCATGTTTCATATTTACCATATAAGCAGCAGAGACGATAAAGCTTTTTGATTAGAGAATTAATGATTTACCCAACAGCACTGACCTTAGAAGACAACAGTAGTTCATGAAGATGGTTAACAAAAGTGGAAGTAGAACAGGAGGTAAAATAACTCAATGGGGAAATGAAGTCGGGACAGTAAGTTGGATGGGTGATAGAGAACTGTGAATGTCAGGTTCTCCAAAAAACTCAATGGCTGTGTCCAGAGATGTGCTCCTATTCTGCACCTTCTCAAAGCCTCCAGGGGTGGGAGCTCACACCTGCAGTCCCAACACTCCAGGGGAGACACAGGAGTAGGATCTGAGTTTGAGGCCAGCCTGGGCTACACAACTTCTAGCCAGACTGAGCCACATACTGAGACTCCTGTATCAAAAAATTAAAGCAAGTAAATAAATCTTTTCAAACTGAAATGAGTTTTGTACTTTCCAGAACTGAGAGTCTAGTGAAAAGACAGACACCTAATTACAAGCTGCTGGTTGAACAGGTGGAAGATCAGCTAATAGTGAGAGACTGTGAACACTGCAGTGTACCCCAAACGGGGAGCAAGCACTCAGGACTGAAGAGGTGCCTATTTTTCTCTGTCCTTTCTCTCAACCACTAGGAAGGTGATTAATTACAAATAAAGAAAATAAAAATAAAATCTCAAGGACAAATGTGAGATTGTTTCCACATTTCTTTCTTTCCTGTTCTATTTTACTCTTGCCTGTACTCTTGAAGGACATTTGAAGTCTCAAAGAAGATTTTCTTTGTAAGCAGTACTTTTTAAAAAGTCTAAATTCTTTAATGGGAACTTTCCACTGATTTCTTGAGATCAAAGCATGAAGATGCTATTATGGTTGGCATGGAACCAGGGGAAGGGATTACAAAACATAATCCACCTGCTCTTTACCTATTCAGAGTGAAACAGAGGAGAACTGAATACGTTTGAACTAGATAACCTCTGTCTTTACAGGTACCATTAAGGCTTTATAAAGTTTACACTTATATGTAATAAGGCAGAATCCAAAATTAAATAACCTAACTAGGATCACTGTATTGGTCATCAAATACTAAGAGAAACTTGTTTGTTCTTTATCAAGCAAATCAGTTAAATAAACATAGAGAAATATTTTCCCACCTTCTTAGATCAAACAAGGAATCATCTGTAGAGTCACAGACAAACAGCCTTCTTCCTTGGCTTTCTAAAGCCTCAGGAAAACCACCCTCCCCCGCCAGTTACTGCATTCAACACGCTACATTCAGTTACTTTTAAAGACAATTATTCAAAACCATATGTTCTCATGAGGAAGATGATGGAAAACAGAATTTTAATTGCAAATTTGAAGTTTTCATTATAAAACATGGTTTGAACATACAGCATGCTTCGCTTCTAACAGAGACTGACAGGCTTTGCATCATGACATATTCTTCTCTGTATCACACTCTCTTGAGACTGAAATACTGCTGAACATAGTGGCATGGGCCTCTGATCCCATCATTCAGGAAACTGTGGCAGAGGATGGTTAGATAGAGACTAGCCTGTGCTACAGTGAGAGTTCCGATATGAGCTACAGACCCCATCTCAAAAAATTTAGAGAAACTGTAAAATGTAATTTTAAAAAATTGAACTGTTTCTCTTATACATTTAAAAATGGTATTTAGTTTTAACAAAGAACTTTAAGCTATTAGATAAAATTGTTTGAATTTAAAATAGTGTGTGTATCAAAAATTAAGGTTTCCTACCTGTAGCAACATTGTGCAGAATTCCAACAGAAGCAGTATGATAAATTATGTCATCACCATCATTTACATAGTGCACATTATTCCTGCAGTCTCTGCCTCGATAGCCGAAAACAAGCTCCAACACAAGGTCCTGTAACAATAATGATAAAAACCACTGTATATTTATAACTGTCTTCATGTCTAGATGTTCATCAGTGTAATGTGATACAGATAATACTATTATTTTCAACGGGAGGATGTGCTTTTGGTACTTTATAAGCTTCAAACACAAAATTCAGTTGGATGTATTTTAAATGGATTTATTCTTTCACAATCTTATCTATATATCTGACTCATTCCCCCACTCTCATGTCACCTTCCCCTCCTACTGAACCTGTTCTTCTCAACCAGTCCCTCTCCTACCTTCAGGTCTTTGTTTCTGGTGCCCCTCCTCCCCACTGCATTTAATTGCACAGGCATGGGTGGGTTATTTACTTCAGTAGAGGCAACTTACAGGTCTACGCCACTGAGGAATACAACCCCCCATCTCCCTCACCCACTGAAACCACTGACTACATACAGCTCCTCAGGGAGGGTGGGGACTCACAAGTCCCTCCTCCATCCGTGGTGGCATGTTGACAGGCCAGTCTCATTCAGGTCATGTGAAGGTAAGCGCCACTGCTGTGAGTTCGTGGTGTAACAGTCATTAGATATATTTTCTATGTAACTTGCTTTTAGCAATGGAGACAGATATTCCATATTTTTCAACAGAAACTTACAAATAGGAAGCACAGAGTCATCCAATTCCAAGAGTTTAGACTTGTTTCCATGTGTTAAACACTGACATATTTCTTACATCCAAAGGAGTATCTCAATTTGCATTCATTTAAAACCTTTTTAAAAATTTCATTCGTTTTCATTTTATGCATTTTCATTTAAGTATTGGCTTGCATTCAATGCCAGCAGAGGCCAAAAGAGGGTGTTGGATCCCCTGGAATTGGAGTTTTTAGCCTCCATGTGAGTGTTACGAACTCAACCCAGGTTCTTTGCAACAGCAGTGAGTACTTTTAATCATCCATCCATCAATTTGCATTCATTTTCAGTAAAAGAACTTGCTCTGCATACTTAACTCAGAATAAAGTATATCCAAAATAGGTACCCTGAAGAATTCAAATTTATTTCTGACAATTCATGGTAAAATTCTAATGCAGGAATATCCATTTTTATTTACCTTATGGGTCGGGGGAGAGAGCTATGATAATCACCCCTCCTACAGCTTTACACCTTTTCATGTAGGATGTAGAACAGCTTGTTTGCTGCTGATACTGGCTTTGCAATGCCTCTGAGAAGGTTTTTGGTTGAAGAGAGTGGAAACAATCTCCACGTACCCTGTACATTAAACATATCGCATGTGGTAGATGTTCCTGAAACAGTGTATTTAACCTTTAACTCATAAAATCAATCCACTGAGTAGAAGACACTGACAAAGGGTCTGTGCTTCTTCAGGCACTAGATCCTGCATAGAAATTTACACTGAGATTTTGATGATCTATATCAATTCAGAGCATTATCTGTGAAAAACTAAAAGGAAGATTCATTTGGAAAAATTCAGAGAAACAGAGTGTAACAATCGAAAACTCAGAAATCAGTTTTTGCAACCAAATGAAAAATAATTCAATATACTTGGTTTTTTGAAAATTAATAGCAAAACTTGGGTGTTTTACAGTAAGGAACCTTGAATATTTGGAGAACAGGTTTTTCTTACCTCTATGGGTCTCTTTTTCTTGCCAACATTGTTTGTCTGAAGTTTCTCTGGCTGTGGCGGGGCTCTACTCACTGGGGGCCTGAAACAGAAGGTGGAGGGAGGAAAGGCACTGTCACTTGGGGCCTGTACTGGATACCCACACCTGTTCTCCAGAGAGATGCACCTTCTCCAAGGAAACCCATTCTGCTTCTACTAGACTGACCTCTTTAGAGCTTCATAACTTCTACTTCAGAAAGGTAGAAAGATACAAATTTTATATTCATTTTTAATTTCTTTAGTCTTTGTCTCATAATGTAAATAATATTGTAAGCAAATTTAAGAATGTTAGTTTGACATATTCAGGTATTTCTGAATGGGTACATTATGAACTAACCCTATATTACAGTTTCTTTGTGGGGGGTTGTTTTTTGGTCTTTTTGAGACAGGGTCCCTCTGTAGCTACAGCTGGCCTGGAACTCTCTATGTAGACCAGGTTAGCCTTGAACTCACAGTGATCCACCTGCCTCTACCTCCTGTGTGCTGGAATTAAAGGCATGTGCTACCATGCCCAGTCAGTTTATTTATTTTTAATTTTCTGTGTATGAGTGTACTGCCTGCATGTGCGTAATTGTACATGCCTGCAGAGTCATAAGAGGGCATCCGATTGTCCTGGAACTGGAGTTACGGATGGTTGTTAGCTGCGATGTGGGTGCTGAGATTCGAACCCAGGTCCTCTGAAAGAGCAGCCAGTGCTTTGAACTGCTAAGCCATCTCTGCAACCCCAGATTACTCTTCTAAAGTATCTCTTATCTCTCACATAATAGATAGCAAAACATTATGATTGACAGTGAAATTGAATATTTCCATGAACTTTTTATATTATTGGCAACATAAATCACACCTGAGTTCAAATTTATAACAGCATGTCTCTCCATGTTCCTCATTACCCAGGTCCTTTATTATCTGCTTTCTGAATTCCCTCATGTTGACTAATGGCACGGACAACAGAGTTATTCAAGGAAGACATCTGACAGTTAAAACCCACTGCAAACCATACAACTTTCCATGAAAAGGTCATTTAGTACTGTCATCTCCAAATATTCCTCTTCCCTGGCTGATTTATGAAACATTTATTACCTTTCCCCACATAATAGTTCTTGACTCTACCTCTCTCTTATGTGCTCAGAATCTACTTGAAATGTTCTGTATTCCAGACACAGAATTCACATTTTGAATCATATAAATACAGGTGTACTTTAAAAAAACTTTTTCTTTAAAAATCTGCTTATGGGGCTGGAGAGATGGCACAGGGGTTAAGAGCACTGGCTTCTTTTCCAGAGGACTCAGGTTTGATTCCAGCAACCACATGGCAGCTAACAACCTTCCAAAACTCCAGTTCCAGGAGATCTGATGCCTTCTTCTGACCTCCATGGGCATTGTACGACACAGACGCTCTTACATACATGCACGCAATACACTTATACACATAAAATAAAAATAAAACATTAAAAAACATTTTAAAAAATTTTCTTTCTTGTTTATCTTCACCATAATTCAAATGTTTTATAACCTGAACCCCGAATCTAAATCAATCCTGCATTAACCTCTTTCTAAATTTTAAACATTCAGTTCATAACAGCTAAATCAGAAGTGATACTAATAAGCTTTTTAATGAAAAATTCTAGCGTTTAAAAATATTTTAATTTTTTTACGTGCATGAGTTTTGCCTGCATGTATATAAATGCACCACGTGCATGCAGTGCTCACAGAGGTCAGAAAAGGGTGTCTAATTCCTTGGAACAGGAGTTCTGGGCAGCTGTTAGCTGCCATCTCTGTGCTGGGAACCCAACCTGGGTGCTCTGGAAGAACAACAGCAAGTGTTCTTAACTACTGAGCCATCTCTCCAGCCTGGTATAGTATTTATTAAAGCTGTTTCCATGCGCTTTAAAATTATCGTCAAGTTACATATACATACATATTTTTAAGTATTTTATTTATTCTGTTTATTTTATGTGTATGAGTGTACTGCCTGCATGTATATAAGTGTGCTCATGTCATGCAATGTCCATGGAAGTAAGAAGAGGGCAACAGATCCCCTGGAACTGGAGTCACGGATGTTGTTAGTCACCATGTGGGTGCTGGGAATGGAATCCAGGTCCTCTGCAAGAACAGCCAGGGCTCTTAATTGCTGGGCCATGTCTCCAGCCATAAGTTATATATTTCCACAACTAAATGAAGTTTTGAACATTCTGAACAGACAATATAAAATAATGTAGAGGATTAGAGATGTGGCTTAGTGGTAAAGCAGATGTAAAGCCTGCATTTGAGCCTCAGTAAATAATGTAAACAAGGTAAGTGTAGATTTTCATAGATAATATGAAATAATATATAGACTAAGTATGACCGATTGGTGGCACAAAACTTTTCAAGTAATCATAGAAATTTGAACTTCAAACCTTCATACTCTTTTTTGAATATCCGTAAGTAAAAAGGGGAACTGAATTTATAATATTTAACATTTGGGAATATTTCTAATATGACTAATTCAAAGAATGATAGTTTGTCTTTTCTTCCAATGTTAATTTTGGTGGTGTATTTTATCCGATATGTGTCTGACAGTTTTAATTCTAACTGAATAAACAATTTTTAATATATGTAAGTGTCTCTGAGATGCCAAACCCTAAGTAACACATCTACAATGGAACCTCTACACCAAAGGCTCACAGAACACAGTAAAACAGGGGATAGAGAGAATACCAATATAGCTCTCACTTCTCATCAGGGAAGTTTCCTCAAGCAACAGAGGGCAATGAACACAAAAGGCCACAACTGACGAAAGTGTAGAGAATAAGAGAATACAGAATGTGAATCTCTGGACAGGACTACTGTATTAAACTTCACTCATTCAGGGCTCAGAGACCACTACAGAAGAGGGGGTGGAAAGATTTTAAGAGTCAGAAGAGGAGGTGCATGACCATAAGGAAGCAGTCTTAGAGGCTCCTGAGACCTTGCTAATCTGCATGGTGACAGCATGCACAAGACCCATACAAACTCAATCAGACAAAAAAACAGCACAGAACTGGGGAAATGGGTAGGAGGTCACAACTTTGGCAAGAACTACTGGCAGGTGTTCACTGCTGGGTGAGGGAGACTTGATCTTCTTTAAGGGAGTGACATTAGACAGGTTGAACATGATCAAATGGATGAACTCATGTGGAGGGACATCTGGGTACACAAACTTGACTCAACAGGCCTTAACATATATGACAAAATACATGAAGTTCTGATGACAGGCTATGGGGGATGCAGATAGGGAGGGAGGGCTAAATATGATTAAGGTGTATTGGATTCCAACAAAAATTCAATGAAATATATTTTAAGCACAAGTATATTTTAATTTTTATAAGGATCATTTACACAAAGCATATCATTGCATAAAATAAAATCACATAACTTGTAAAATTATACAAATTGGATGCATAAAGTCTCAGTAACATATTTACTTATCTAAGTCAAATAATTAAGATAATATTCATTTCAGGGATGTAAATTCTAAATGGAAGAAATCAAGGAAAAGAAAACTGAATAAAAAACACCAAGTAATATAGCTCATTAATGGCAAATATGAAAGACAACAAAAACATAAAACTAGATCTTATAAGCATAGCAAGAAGATTACCTGGAACCTCTTTTCAGCAGCAGATAAAAAGGGAAAGAGATTATAATTCAAATTTGAATTTAAATATTATTACAGTGTCTTCTGCAATTAATTTTTTATAAGTCTAGAGATAAACTGCATTTCATACAAAGGCTTGTTTTTAATGTATTACTATATGTAGGAAAAGCTTAAATTATTCCATTAATGGCAGAGAGTTCAGAAGAAAGTGGAAAAAGGAAGAGACATGAGAAGTAAAAAAATGTTCTGTTATAAATTTTAGGGTGCCATTCTTATGCCAGTCTAGAGCACCCTTTTATAGCTTCCATGACACACAGTCATCTAAAATACATGAGTATGTTTGTAACATAACAAGCCGTTCATATCCAAGAAGGCAATTATATCTCCACTTAGCTCTCTTGTTTTCAAACAAATGAGTCCCAAGCAACTGATTATTCTTCATATGAAGTAGCCTTCCAACCTTCCTTCATCCTGTGGAGATGATCAGAACTAAACAAGCTACTTTAGAGGTGGGACTAGATCTTGGTATAGTTTCTGATAAAATAGAGTTAAGATTATATGGGCTTCTCCCTTCTTCCCCTCCAGCTCCCATCTCTTTGGAGGTCAAATCATGTTTTGTTTGGTCTTTTTCCTTCTTTGAGACAGGGTCTCACTATATGGACCAGACTGGCCTTGAACTCCGAAAGACCTGTTTCTGCCTCCCAAATGCTGGGATTAAAGGCATGTGCCACTATGCCAGGCTTCAAGCCATACTCTTGACTCATCTTTACGTATATTATTCTGTTTAAAACACATCATGAGTTCCACAGATAATTAATTCCTGTTGTCAAATACATTACTCACAGATATGGATTATTTATGGTTCTGAACAATCGGGCCTCAAATGCACCCTCATCCTTCTTGCTCAGTGTTTACTCCTGAATAGGCTCTTCATGTTGCCCTGCTGTAGAAAAACTCTCTGAAGACATTTTTACCTCTTTATAGTTACAATAAGTACTCCAAGAGTTTTTCTTATCCGTGTAATTTTGTTAAACATAAAATATGGTAATGGTCCCCATTTTAGTGTTTTTGAATGACTAGGTTAAACATCATTAAATGGAGCATTCAGAAAATGACTGGTCTTCCAATGTTAAATATATACAGCTAAGTTTTCGACAGTCTCTTAAGGAAGCACTACAAGTAGTGTGCAGTAGTTTATAAGAAGTCCTAAGTAAAACAAAATTCTTGTAATGAAGGGCTACCTTCTAATAACCACATGTGAAATCTGAAAATGCAACTCTTTTGCTGGATTTGTCCTAATGCATTTTCCAATTCTTTTTTGTCAAATGTAATTAAATGTTCTGTAGGAAAAATTAGTACCTTGAAATACTATACAAAGATCAAAATAGAACAATAAATTTTAATAAAATATGTTCTTTAATAAAAACACTTACCTTACTACCCCTTGTCTTTGAAAGGCATAGGAGAAAAAGCAGGGAAATGCACATGAAAATTAATGGTGAATGTATACAGCAGTTTAGTAAACAAAATAAAATATATGAAAACAATTCTAAGAAAATATAAACTCCCTAACTATGACATATTGTTTTGGATATATAATTAAAATATTAGAAATTGAACTGACAAAAATGAACTACTCCAGATACAAAAGATTTGTTACAAAAATATTTATTGAAAAAGGACATACTGAATTGTTTAGAAAAAATATTCAAAAAATTATTAACCAAACAGATGAGTGATTAATTATCATAAATACTTTATTTAAAGTAGATAAAAGTATTTGATATTGTTTAAAATTCAAAACTACTATTTATAAAACTATATTATGTTCTGAGTAATATACTCAAAACTGGCAAAAAGAAATATCTCTTAATTTTATCTTCTTTGATTTTTTTTTTTTTTTTGATCTTCTTGAGACAGGGTCTCCCTGTAGTCCTAGCTGGCCTGGAACTCACTATGTAAACTAGGCTGGCCTGAACTCACAGAGATTCGCCCACCTCTGCCTCTTGAGTGCTGGGATTAAAGGCGTGCACCACCACGCCCAGCTTGATCTATTATTTTGTAAAAATGAAGACTCTTCTGTGCCAAAGTAATGACCTTCAGCTTCAGTATTTTCAAAAGGATTTAGGGAAATGACCCTAAAAAATTGGAACAAAGAGCAAAAATAAAAATAAAAAATAATTTTGAGGTTAGCTAAAGAAAATCCAAATTGGAGCTGGGCATAGTGGCTCACATGTGTGATCTCAGCATTTAGGGGCCAGAGGCAGGGCAATTCCAAGTTTGAGGTCAGCCTGGGGTATAGGACATTGTGAGTTCCAGGAATGCCTGGAGTGACACCCTGTCTCAAAAAAAAGTCCAAACTAGCAGCAAGATTATAGTTATAAGAGTGTTAATCAATTCTTCATGAGCAGGAAAATATTTCCATCTGTCATATGGGTTACCTCATCAACAAAGGAAAAAAAATCTGTTACACCATGAATTATGGCTTCTAAAGTAAAATAAGGTTACATACCAAACTGTTCTTATAAGTGTTAAGGTTTTTCTTTTATATAAAAAAATCAGTAAACATATGAAAGGGGCTTTTGGGACTATAAAGTTCCTTCTTCCTTACAGAACACTTTTTACTTTTTATTACTTAGCAGATAGAACTTCCATTAGTAATTCTTCATATGTTCTATCTGAAAAATCCATATTTGTATACTTTTATGTATTCCTGCAATTAATAAACATGCAGGTAGTACTAATTACTTTATGAATATTTAATTTCAGAATAGTGTTTCTGTATTTTACTGGCTATTCTCTCTGGTTACTTTGAATTTCATTCCCAGAGAGGGGTGTCATTAGTAAAGAGCTACTTTCTTAATTCCTGATATACAATATTTTATTTAGAACTTGAAATAATCCATAGCTAGGGATCACAATCTTCATTTTGCCAGTCAAGAAACTAAGGTTTAAAACAAATGAATATTTTTCAAGGTCATACAACTGGTAAATGACAAAATATGCATTTTAGCCTTTTGTCTGGCTCCAAGGTCTAGGTCCTTTGCCCTTGATGATGCCGTAATCTAGCAAGCTGCTTCATCCTGGAATTTAACGCAAGCATTCAGAGTATGGTACGAATAGCTTCTCCAGAAATACTTTTACACTGTGCCTCTTCACACAGAAGGAAATGCACGACCACTCTGCCTGTTCTTTAGATGGTTGCCTTTGCTAAGATACTGTGAACAGACTGGCCCATGAAACAACAGGAAGGAGCCCCTGAAACAGGAAGGAGCTGAGGAGGTGTCCCACATACACTTCCCTGCCAACACTGGCACTAGCGTTCCTCAGAGTTGTAGTTGTCTCCTTCTGGTTACTAGGTGCAGCTCACTTCTAGCTTTATCCCTTTGCCTGAATATTAAACCCATAGGTTTTATTTTTCTAGCTTTTCCTTAAATATTAGCTTCTTATATTATAGTTTTTCTCATCAGTCTACAGAATCACTGCTATCCCCCACCCCCTTCATAGCTTTTCACTGTTTGTGGATAATGTTTCCTTGCTTCTTGAAACTCTTTACTTCTGAAGTCTGTGCTGTATGCTTATTTTATTGTGTGCAACTCTGGGGATTAGAGAGAGCCCAGGGCCTCACATAAGCTGGGCAAGATACATCCTGTCACCAAGCTACATCCCTACCCCCATACGCCTCTTTATTTTTTCCATCTTTGATTTTGAAAACATTAGATTCTTCTGTGAGCTACACTTTACTTAAAAGCTCTTCTTGGGCTAGGGAGATAGCTTAGTTAGCAAAGTACTTGCCTTGCAAGCATGAAGATCTAAATCCAATCCTTAGAAACACATTAAAAAAAAAACCCTAGGCATTAATCTCTGAGGCTGGCTGGCCAGCATAACCTATTGGGGAATTCCAAGCCAGAAAGAGATTTTGTCTTAAAAAAAGATGGATGATTCCTATAGAACGAGGTAATCAAGGTAATCACTTAGCCTCCACAAGCACTTGCATACATGTGCACTCACACACACATGCACCCATATGCATGTGGATGAACATACATACAAGTTCTCCTCTCATACAATTGTTTTGCATCTAAGCTTATTTTTGATGTGTTGACCAATGATTTTAAAGACAAGCTATATTTCAACCTGCCTTTTTGGTAAATTTTTAAAATAATGATTATTGATCCTTCATTGAGTGTACGTGGATTGATAGGTCTTTTAAAAACTGAACCACATCTCTGCACACATTTCCTGAAAGGCATACAGTACTGGATTTGATCTTTATTACCTTTCCCAAATCCATCAAATGCACTTATGAAAGTCAGCAAAAAAGATTAGTCCGATCATAGCAACTTTACATATATGTAATATCCTTAAGGTACTTGCAGAGATAGTGTCACCACCATAAAGTATTTGAGACAAACATTTTCTAACACTGACTGACAACTGCATAAATAACACTATTATTAGTTTGTTTGTTTGTTTGTTTTGTCTTTTTGAGATGGGGTCTCCCTGTACAGCCCCAGGGAGAACTTGCTATGTAGACAAGGCTGACCTTGAATTCACAAAGATCTGCCTACCTCTGCCTCCCGAGTGCTGGGATTAAAGGAGCATGTATCACCATGCTTGGCGAATATTAGTTTTTACAGAAAATCTATTTAAACTTTAAACTTTATTATTACCTCTCATCAACTGATGGCTCTTTTTGCTGCAAATGAGGCTTGACTCCAAACATTGGGCGAATATTGGTTGATAAGGCTCTGATGGTGTAACTGATTTCATTTTCTCTTGTGACATCACTGTCATAGCCTATCATTAAAATATAAGGTTATTAAGTTATGATTAAGGAGGCCAATTATAATCATATAAATTCAACTTTTTCCAACAATATGAAATAAATTTTATAGCCACATTATTAAATAGGCAACTAGCAAAAATATGAGAATATTTAATAATATATAATAATGCTTACAAAGTATCACTAAGTAAATAATACAAGATACAAATGAGTTCAGTATTATCTCATTGTCATTAAAAATATTAAGTACACAAATATACTAGGTTAGACTCTCAAATGTTAACCCAAGTTAAGTCTAAACGGTTGAATTATGGTTCCAATGTTTTTACTGCAAAATACATTTTCTATAATGAGCTGGTATTACAGCATATTAAGAAAATCAAAATTATTTTAAAATATGAAATCCAAGAGCTGGAGAGATGGCTCAGAGGTACAGAGCCCTGGTTGCTCTTGCAAGAACCTGGGTTTGGGTGCCAGAACCCACATGGTAGCTAACAACTGTCCATAACTCCAGTTCCAAGGGATTCAACACCCTCTTCTGATCGCTGTAGGCATTACACAGAGGTGGTGCACTTATATACATGCAGGTAAAATATCCACACATAAAAATAAACTAAAATTTTAATATGAAATCTAATGATGCAAAATTTTAACAGTACTTACTTGAAATTATTGCCTTATAGATAACAATAAGTCATCAATACATGCCAGTCTTGAGTCTCTAAACAATTTTGTTGTGAAACTGACACAAAACACTAATAACACAATTATTTAAGCAGTATTGTCTTTAGCTTTTGTAGTTTAAACAGTGAAGCTAATTTTCTCTATATTTTTGTTACATACCTCCATCCTCTTCAGTATCGATGTCAGATTCTTCACTATCACAAGGCTTTTTTTCTTGATAGTTCTCTGTTTCAGTTGTCCATACCATTAAAGACATATCCGCACCTCCCAGGGTAACCAGCATGCTGTCATCGTATGTCCAGCGAACATTTGTGACATGTGCACTATGAGCCACATACTTCTTAAATTTTCCAAATTTTCCCTTAAGATAAAATCAAAGTCAAACACATCTTCTCAAAAATTTTAGCACTCAAAACCTTTAAAATTTGGAACTAATTATCATTTGTTATATTTTATTTTTTAAAACATATTATTAGAAATTAAAAGAAACCAAGTGCAACATGTATAAAAAACATGACAAAATGATAAAGTTTATTAGAATAAAACACCTTTGGAACCAACTTGATATTCTGCACTAAAAGCACCAAAATGTTCTTTTAGGTTTAAAAAATTATTTGTGTGTGCACGTATATTAACTTGTGCTATATGTGTTTGGGCATGTGTGTCATGACGTGTGTTGAGGTAGATGACAACTTTGTGAATCAGTTCTCTCCTACCTTTATGTGGGTTCCAAGGGTTGAACTGAAGTGGCTAGGTTTGCAAGGCAAAGTTCAGAACCATCTTGCTAACCCATAAAAATGTTCTTAATTTGACTTATCAACCTCCTTTCTAGAGAGCAATATTAAGGAAATATGTGTGCAAAAAATATTTGCTACAGTACTTACAGCAGTGAATACATTTGATACACTGAATGTTCAACAGACTAACAGTTAATTACAGAGTATTCTGTACAAAGTAATGTATCTATTAAAACATATATTACCATTGTAAATAAACAGAACTTACAAATGTATATGCAGAGCATGGCTATAGACAAAATTATCAATCACTTTGGCAATATACATAAAAATACATATATATACTTTGTATACACATATCAACATATTTCACTTTAATTCATTAATGCTTTCTTTTTCTGATTTTTATTGTATCCATATGAGTATTTTGTCTCTATGTATGTATCTGCACCCATGTCATGCAATGCCTGCAGAGACTAGAGGAGGATGTTGGATACCCTGGAACTGAAGTCAAGATGGTTATTAGCTGCCATGTGGGTACTGGGAACCAAACCTTGGTCCTCTGGAAAAGCAGCCAGTGCCCTTAACTGCTGACCCATCTCTCCAGTCCCTAGTGCTGTCTTTTACAAGCACTACAGACAGATTTGTGTGTGTGGTGTGTGTGTGTGTGTGTGTGTGTGTGTGTGTGTGTGTGTATGGGTGCTTCACACATGCAACGCAGGCACTTACGGTAAAACTACACTCTTAGCTCTGTATTTTCCTTTTAAATATTAAGAAAACTTTTAAGTTATAGACACTGAAAAATTTGAATCTAGAAATCAGTATTAGTAAGTTATACAAATAAATTTCACATCAATAACATAAGCAGGTTTTAGGTGGACATCTTTTCAAAGGTGTTAAAATAAGGTGTCTTAAGTAAACAAATCGCAGTGGTCAGCAAAATGGCTCAGCTTGTAAAGATCATCACTTGAGTTCCATCCCCAGAACTCACAGGGTGGAAGGAGAACCAGCTTCAGCAAGTTGTCCTCTGATCTCTACACACACCAGGGCACACATTTATGCCCACCCCCTGACAATAAATAAAAATGCAAACTTAAAAAAATAAACAAAATATAGTGATTAACGAAATCAGTGAATTCTGAATTCTCTAGAAAAAAAGACACAATAAAAGTTAGGGGGCTGGCCAGGTATGGTGACTCAGGCCTTTAATCTCAGCACTGGGGAGGCTGAGGCAGACAGACCTCTGTGGTACAAGACCAGCCTGGTATTCATAGCACATTCTAGACTAGGCAGAGCTACAATGTAAGACCCTGTTTCCTATGTCAGAAGGTCTGTGAGATGACTCAGCAGGTAAAAAGTACTTGCCATCAAGCCTGATGACCTGAGTTTGATCCCCAGAATTCACCTGTTGGACACAGTCAACTGACTCTCAAAAGCTGTCTGGTTTCCATATGTATGCACATGTGCATGCTCCCGCTTACAAATAAATGTAATTAATGATTATTTTTTAAATTATGGAGAGAGGATTCTGTCCACAGTGAAATGGTAATTTTTCTAAGATTGTACAGTTCTTGCTACAATGATCTCTCCTGTCTTCCTCCTTTCTTCCTCCCTCCTTCTATTAGGGATCAGACATACTAGGCAATCATCTTACCAACAAGCTACATCCCAGGTCTGAGATATGTTTTTGGGTACCTAAGTTCCCAATAAATTTTAAACCTATGTTTTCATTTCAACAACTATCAAAAAATGTTAATATGAGCAGTTAAGATCAGCATGCACTGAATACTGTAATACTGCTTCAGTACCCCACTTCAAATTTTTGTTTATGTTCATACTGGTATTAGATTACAGTATATAACTTAATTTAATTAGGAAGTAAATACATCTGTACTCTATATAAATTTCATTTTCTGCTAAGCAGAAGCCTAATGTTTTACAGTAGTTTGAATAGAAGACAGTAAAAAAAAACTAATTGAGCAATCACATAACATAGTCTATGTTTTGTAGAATTATAAAGAATCTATTATTATTTGGTTCCAGAAAAACAAATTATTCATCATATTAAGTCAATGTTATTTATTTTTAAGGTATTTACGTGTTTGTACCTAATTGGTTTTAAAACATTTTCTATGAAGTTTATATTGACTTTTAATGATACATGTTTAAATTATATTTTATTTATAATTAATTATAAAAATGTTTAAGTTAATATTTTGGATAAAAGCAATATTTCTTTTAAAAGAAATATTTATATTCTTTAATAATGAAAACAACTGTACAATATAACATAAATTAAGACATAGCTTAGTAAACTATAATAGTTATTTTAGATAAAAGCTATAAATATGATGCCAAGAATAGGAACCACGATTCCAAACCTTTGATGATACATTTATGCATTATTCATATACATTTACAATGAATCATATTCATTTACAATGAAATGTTATGAGAAGACTTTACCCATTTTCATAATAATGATCATTATGTAAGTTAAGAAAAATACACTTACCTTAGCTGGATATCTAAATAACTTCACAAATCCCAAATCATCCCCTGTAGCTAAGACCATTCTGTCACTGGTGAGGCAAGAGGCAGTTACATCTGTGACTTCTCCAATAACTGGCCAAATTCCCTCACAACATAAACCAAGCACACTTGTCCATGATGCCCAACCAATTTTTTCCACCTAAAAACACAAGTAAAACTTTAGTAGGACAACTGCTACATCAGTTTTTTTTCCCATAGTCTCTCTCCGGCAGAGAACTTTCAACATAATATATCCCACTCAGGTTCTACTGCTTATATAACCACTGTGCTCTAGCTACTGAGCATACAGTGGAAAGATGTTTCTATGCCCAGGTTAGTCAAAAAGCATGGCTAATTTCATATCTAAATTCTATTAATGTATTATTAGCATATTTTCCAAACTAATCATTCTAGAAATTAAGAACTTTGAGAGTCCCTTCCTTTCTGAAGGCTCAATTTTCCTTCCTTCCTCCCCTCCCCTCCATCCATCTGTCTCCAACCTCCCACCTTCCCAGAATAACCTTCTTAGGTACATGGGCTTCAAAAGATATGTCAGACATGCAGTACTTCAAAAGAGATAGCATCTCCTCTATTTACTGAGGGATGCCTCTTCCCTCTGAGGAAAGTGATTCAAGCAAGTGTGGCTAATAAACAAGCTTATATGTTCCTTTTCTTAAAACAGCATCTCTCTTCCTTTACCCAACTATGTACTCTATATAGCCCAGTAAATAAACTCTCCCAAAGAATAGCTGTAATTCAAATAATCTGAGAATGAGCACTGCACATAGTTAAGGATGGAAAGGAGATATTGGTTTTCTAATCACACTTAATCATATAAACACACTAATCATATAAAGACACATAGCACCAGTGTCTTCCTACCTCCACACTAGGGATAGTTTGTTTTTTCCCTCTGGGAGCTTCAAAGAACAGCTGTTCTTTAGCACCAGTGTTGACCTGTAAAAGCTTTCCTTAAAAGAAAACATTTTAAATTAAAAATATATAAATACAACATCTTATGACTCTTTGTTAAGTAAATTCTTTTGTAATGCACAAAGAGACCCCTAGTTTCCACTAAACCAAAGGCTAAGGATGTCAGAAGATAGCATCTGAGGCTAAACAGAGACTTCCTCTTTGCCATAACCAGCTGACTTGACTGATATACACTTCAATGTATTTAAAACATGTCTTGATTTATGACTTTCTTTGTTCTATTACTATAAAAACTTTGTGAAACTGCTACTACATTGGAACATGGTATTTGATAATCTGAATTTGTGTTCACAGGCCATGGTCACTTGTATTTGGCTCCAGAATAAACAAACTATCTCTTACTCTCTCTGAATTGACAGCTTTTTAAGTTGGTTTTAGTGTATTGTTGACATTTCATAGGATAAATTAAGCTTAAATATAAAAACTACCAGGTCCACTGGTACAGGCTTGTATTTCTAGCTGCTCAGGAGGTTAAGTCAGGAGGCTCACATGTTCAAAGACTGCCTGGAGTACAGAGTGAGTTTAAGGAAAGAATGTGTAAGTTAGTAAGATCCTGTGTCAAAATAAAAAGTTAAGAATGGACTGGGGATATAGCTCAGCAGTAGAGCACTTACCTAGCATGTGCAAGGCTCTAGATTTAATACCACAGTAATGTCAAAATATACAAATACATACATACAGACCACTTTGCTCTGTATTTATTATTAAGAGCATTGCATATTCTTAGTCTACATGTAATTAAATGATCTAAATGGTTTCTTTTAGTGTAGGTAAATACATAAAAATGATTTCAGTTGCTATTCACATTAAAAAATTTGAATGTTGGAATGTTGGAATTTTTTTTAAAGTACAAGTATTCTCTCTAACAATACCTGAAAACCCTTAATTTATAATATTAAATTTATGAAGTTGAAAATGTGAAATATAATCTTTAAAAATGAGGGCAGTTAAATATTTAACATTTATCCAAAATTTTCTAACATTGTTATATGCTATGCATTCTGGATAAAAGATACTCAATACTTTGTCATAAAATTATGTACTTTTAGGAAAAGTATTTTATATAAAATGACAGAAGAGTCAGGTATGGGTGGTTCATGCCTTTAATTCTAGCCCTTGGGAGGCAGAGGCAGGTAGAACTCTGTAAGATCAAGGCCAGTCTGATCAACATAGGGAGTTCCATGCCAGTTGTGGCTACAGAGAGACCTGTCTCAAAAAGATAAAAAACAAACAAACAAATAAATAAAATGACAAAAGAAATGCATTTAAAATCCCCATTAACTTTTCTATTTCCAGATTTAAAATCTGTCAAATTTATTTGATGAAAGTTATGGCTAAAATTCTTTCTTATATAAAATTTATATCACTTTAAAAAACAACTTATCATTTACTGTACTAACATAAATAAACTACTAAAAATTCAAAACTTCTATAGTGTTTACCTTCAGGTAAAACAAAGCAGTGGAAAACAATTATGAGAATAATAATTATTTTCTCCAGTTCCCGCCCTCCCGCCACCAAGTCTCACAGAGATCCACTGGCCTCTGCATCCCAAATGCTGTGATTAAAGGCATGCACCACCACTTGGACCCAACCTTTCCCAAGGTTTTTGAACCTGTGTGCTAAATCATGCTTCCCTTTCTTTAAATAGCTATACTAAATCAAATAAAGCTACATACAAATCAAATGAAGTTTTTACCCAAGATGAAGTTATTAAAACCTTACCTCTAACATCCCAATCAATGTGGGTTATGTAACTCGTGGCTCCTTTGCATATCCCTACTCGCTTACTACTCATCACATTGTATATGTCTATGAAGCTGTCGTGAGACGCCACAGCCAGATATTTCCCAGAACCTACAACACAGACATATTTGCTTGGCATTTTCTACCTGTGGAAATATTGTTTACACTCTGCAATTAGAGTTAACTTTCTTAATATATTTTTGGAGAAATATCAGGTATTTCATAACTTACATTACAACCAGGCAAATATGTCAAATAGCAATGGACAACATCTTTTTCAAGAGTGCTAGGAACTAAGAAAATGAAGGAAATTTTCTTAGTATAACACAGTAGAGAGCAAAATTGTAAGAATCATATGCAATCTAATTTTGAAACAATTAATTCTCCCAAAAAATATGTTTAGAAAAGTAATGGAACTACACCAACATAAGAAAATTTTGTCTTAACATTAGTAATTTCTACATTGCATTAGGTTCTGTAGTAGACAGATAGTGGATCAAAGAAATTGATGGCACAATATTCATGCAATTTCAAAAGCATTAATTTATCATAAAATAGTCATCTGGCCCCTTTTATGCTACAAACATGAAAACTGAAGTTAAAACAAGTGCCTTGGCCCAAGTCATTTTGAAAATTAGTTACACAGAGATGAACACTAACAAAATATTTGCATTTGTTAAGTGCAGGGCTTTTATACCTAACCATACTGTCTAGCCAAAACATAAAATTCTGGATCATGAGAGATAGGAGTGCTGGCTGCACAAACAGGAGAATTTAAGTATACACACACACACACACACACACACACACACACACTCGCACATAGAGTAAAATTCTGGTAAATAAGTTAATTTCTTATTAATTAATTCTGGTAAAATAAGTTAAGAAAAACTGCACTTTGATACATTCACTCACTGCCAGCCTGAAGTTAATAATCAAGTACAATTTCGATGGAATCTCACCAGGTGAAAATCGGATATCTGAAATAACATCTTTTCTGTGGTGAAAAGACACAAGATCCTCTAGAGTATCTGCATTTGCCATTAAGAAACTTCCATCATTGAGACCTACAGCTAAAGCTTTTCCATCCGGAGAAAAACAGCAACACCTTCCACCTGAAAGAAAAAGTGAACATCAGGGAATGTTCTTTCATATTTTTTTAAAAGTATGTGCTTTATGAACCTTTAATTTAAAAAGTGATATCTGTACTTAGTATAGCTTCAAATCAACATAAAAATGGAGTCAAGAGATTCTGATAAACTCATTTCTAAATGTAACAAAAATATACTGATACATTTATCTTAACAAAAATAAAGATGATGAAAAATAATGAAAATTTAAAAAAGATTGTGTATGAGGGTATTGCCTACATTAAATGCACCCATGTTGTGCAATACCCACAGAGATCAGAAGGCATTGAATCCCCTGGAACTGGAGTTACTGATGGCTGTTAGCCACCATGTGGGTACTGGGAATCACACCTGGATTCTCTGCAAGAGCAGCTGTTACTTTTAACCATTGAGTTATCCTTCCAACCCCAAGAATGAAAATTTTAACAAAAAGTGAAGGACTGAGTAGAAGGTTCTGGTGGGGAGGGAGATGAGTGCTACCTTTGCATGTTCTATTCAGTCAGAAACTCCAAAACTCCAGCCATCTTTATAAAAATGCTTTAGCAATTAAAAAAAATCCTAACAAAAGGCAATTATGGGTTTAATATAGGAAGATTTGTTTCAAAACTACATGTGAGAGATACTAATAACATTAAATTTAGTGTTAATGATGCTACTGTTCATTTTTAAAGGGGTCAGAGCTATACTGACAAATTAAAATAATAAAAATGAGCTTACCCTGATAGCAAGAGATACAACAAATATAGCCCCAAACACAAAGGCTTTCAGTACTTGCATATCTGAAGGAAGTCAGGGTACACTGGTTACAGCATGAAAAATCAGACTGAATTGGGAATAAGTAATCATCTAATTACTAACCAGACACTGGTAATGAAATCTAGAAAGTGCTCTAAGATTTGAGAGTCAAGAGACAACGGTGGCAGAGCAGGGTGGCACAGTGGATAAACACGGAGATGGACTTGACTGAGCAGGTGTGCAGGAAGGGAAAAAGGCAGAAGTCCAGACCCTGTTTCTCCTTGAACAGTGACACCATTACAGAGATGAATACCTATGTTCTGTACCCTCTAGTTAAGCATACCTGGAGGAAATTCAATGGAAGCCAGAAGTCAGTGTGACATAGTAACACTACTCTGCCGCTCAAGAGAGGACAGGCTAGAGATACAAACCAATGGTGGTTACTAATGTACTACTAATCAGCTCCGACTTCACCCTTCTTTCTCTGGTTATATGAGATTGAAGCTGCCCTATACAGACACTTTTCCTTTGTTAGACAACCTGCTTTTGTTCAAGAAAGGTACGATGAAAGGAAAGTTATTAGTACAGATAAGCAGAAGGGCCTCCTACGGAAATTTTCATGAGCATGGTTCAGAATCCCAAATTGCCATTTTCTGGGACAGAGCTGAAGCCTCTTGTCCTGTGACCTGAGTTTGTGACTAGGATCGAAATTTGATTGATCAAAAGGGCTCTTATAATTGCATGATTATGATTTGTATGGCCTGTATTTGCATGTCAGAGGCTGTATAACTGGAAATTATATGCATAGTGGGTCTCACACTAATCTTCCCAAACTGTACACCAGCCAGTCAGGACTGCCCTCCTTCATGTTACAAATTAAATGCCAGGAAACTGCACAAAGAAGCTCATCCTAACCCTAACAATATTTCTCCAAAATGGAGACCCTACACAGCCTGAAGCCTTATGCTGTAGATAACACATTAGTTATTGCCCAGTCTGCCCCCCTTTGCAGAATACTCAATAAACCATATAGCCTCATCTCTTCCCTACTGTGGCCCCTGATCTACTGCAGGAGGTAACTGCAAGGTCAAAACTGAAGGGAAATCTGCTTCCTTCTTTTAGAGTGCTGGAGTGAACAGTTAAATCTGTAGGGGTTGGTGTGTGCATATGGATGTCTACCATCATAACAGAGGAATTCCAAGAGCAGCTGTGGCCCTCATCTTCTGGAAAATTTCTTTACCACTGGCAGGAGGCACAGTGTACAGTAGCAATTCTCCTTGAAAGAGATTTCCTTTAAGTTCATTGTCCATTATCTCTATTGATATATCTGCTTTCTTCAATTGCTACTTTTATACCGCCCCCCCTGAATCTTCATTTATGTCTTTTAGTAATTATAACTGGCTTTTAGTAATTGTCACCTCATAACTTTTGGATTGAGCACAATGTGAGTCCCTGCCAACAGGAAATAAAGTTCTAGCAGTGACTGAAAGCATGCACAAGCACCACATTTAGTCAAGTTATCTCCTGCTGTTAACTGTGATGACTGTTGGCTAAAGCCTTGGGGAGCCCAAGAAGCTGCTGCCTTTCAACAGTGATGATTACAAGAAAAGTGTGCTGTGAGCATTTACAGAAGCTGTAACCAGCTCATCTTAGGCACTCAGCTTTTGCTTCTCTGTTTCATGCAGTCCATCATCCTCTCAAAGTTTCTTTCTCAAGCTCTTTCCTCCTCTCTCATGAGTTCCTTGATAGTTTCATGACCTAAAGGTACACATATCTGAATACACACACACACACAAACACACACTGTACTTTCTTTTAAATCTAGATCCTGCATATGAATGTGTGAACTAAAATTCTAAGGAAAAAATCTGCATCTTCAAACAGCCTTCTGAAAGGATGATCAACTGATGAGAATTTCAATGATTATGGAGTTTGGATGGTTCATGTCCAGAGCCTAATTACAATTTATCTTGGGCTATCTTTAAGGCCCTTAAATAGCCATTCCTTGCTCCCCTCTGTGTGGTACCTAATATCCTATGACTAACAGATAAAAACCTTTTGAGATGTATTAACCTAAAACCCTAGTTTCCACTAACCAAAAGCAAAGAGTGTCATCAACATCTAAGTCCTATAGCTGAGATTTCTTGTCTTTGCTTAACTGTATAATATTTCTACCAATGTATTTGAAAAGTGCCTTGATTTATGACTTTTTGTTACTGTAAAAAAATCATGAAACTATTATCATGTTAGAACATGGCATTTGGGGGTAACCTAAAGCTGTCTTGCTGGGCTATGGTCACACATAGTTGTATCTGGAATAAACTATCTGTTAATGCCCTTTGAGGAGAGAGTAGAGCTTTTGCATCTGGTTTATTTTGTTTAACATAATGATTTCCAGTGGCACCAGTTTTCCTGCAAATGTCATGATTTCATCTTTTCTCTACAGAAGCATAAAATTCCAGTGTATATGTACAACATTTTCTTTATTCATCTGTTGATATATATCAGGCTGGTTCCACTTCCTGTGTAATTATGAGCATGGATGTGCAAGCATCTCTGTGGCATGATGACTTAAGAGATCTTTGGGCATTTACTCAAGAGTGGTACAGTTGGGTCATAGGATAGCTCCACTTTCAGTTCTTTGAGGAACCTCCATAATGGTTTCCACAGGGTACACAAGTTTATGTTCCCACCAGCAGTGACTAGACCTCCTCTTTCCCATCCTCACCAGGGTTTGCTGCCATTATTGATGAGAGTGATTATGTGAGATGAGACGGAATCTTAAAGCAGTTTTAATCTGCAATTCTCTTGTGGCTAAGGATGTGGAACCCTTTTTACAAGTATTTACTGACCATTTGTATTTCTTTGGGCAACTGTCTACTCAGTTTGTCAGCCTATTTACTGATTGGACACCTTGTTTTTTTGGTGTATAATTCTTGCATTTTTTCATATATCCTTATTATTAATTCCTCATCTGATGTGTGGTTGCAAAAGTTTTTTTTCCCCATTCTGTGGGCGCTCTCTTTCCTCTACTGGTTGCTTCATTTTCTGTGCAGAAGTTTCTTAATTTCATGTAATCACATTTGTCAACCCTTGGAATTCTGAGCTACTGGAGTCACATTCAGAAAATTCTTGACTACGCCTATGCTTCAGAGTTTTTTCCTGATGTTTTCTTCTAGGAGTTTCAAAGTTTCAGATCTTACCTTATAAGGTCTTTGGACCATTTTAAACTAATTTTTATGCAGTGGGAGACATGGATTTGTTTTCATCTATATGTGTAAATTCAGTTTTCCTAGCATCATTTATTAAAGAGTCTTTCTCGAGCAGATGTTTGACAGTTTTTTTTAAAGTAGGTCCCTTTAATATAACAAGTTTATTTCTGAGTCCTCTATTTTCCTCTACAGGTCTGTTTCTGTAACAGGACTATAACACTTGTTACTATGGCTCAAATGTAATTTTAGATGTTATTGTTATACCACCAACATTGCTCTTTTTGATAAGGATTGCTTTAGCTATTCAGAGACTTTTATGCTACCATATGAATTTTAGAATTGTTCTTTCTAATTCTGTGAAGAATGCAATTGATATTTTGATGGATATTTCACTGGATTTGTAGACTGTTTTTGGTAATATAGCCATTTTCACAAGATTAATTCTGCCAACAAATGAGTATGGAAATGTTTCTTAATCTTGTAGTGTTTTCTTCAGTTTCTTTCTTCTATATCTTAGCTTTCATTATTAAGGCCTTTCACATCAATGGTTAAGTTTCTTCTTATTTTTTAAAGTTATTGTGAATGGGATATTTTTCTTCTAATTTCTTTCTTGGAAAGTTCGTTATTAGTATACAGAAAAATTACTGATTTTTGCTGATTTTGTATCCTGATACTTTCCTAAAAGTCAAATTGGTAGCTTAACGCAACAGAAATCTGTTTGACCACCATACACTAGAGGTCTAAAATCAGATGTGGAGAAGAAACTGATACTTGTGAAAAGTCTAGGGAAAACCCTTTCTGACCTGTGTCTGCTTTCTAGTGGCTGTCAGCAATTCTTGGTGCTCTTTGGCTTATAGACACAGCACTCCAATTTCTGCCTCCATCATCACATTGTGTCCCCATGTTTTCATATGGCCTTCTCTTATAGGATTCCAGTTCCTGGATTTAGAGCTCATTCTAATCTAGTGCAACCCAATCTTAACTTGACTCTATGAAAGAGAAATCTATTTCCAAACAAGGTCACATTCACAAGTCCTGGGAACTAGGCCTTCAGCAAACCTTCTCTATCAAGGACTCATTTAAAAACAAATACAATAATAAGGGACTATGGTTATCTTCTACTAATCACAAATCTAAAAACAAGGAAAACTGGAACTGCTTTCCTATAAATAAATCTATCTTGCTAACTGTTAACATTATCTGATTATGGAACAATAATCAGGAGCTGGTGCAGCACCACAGGCTTAAAGTCCCAGCTACTCAGGTAAGTGAGGCAGGAAGATGGTGTAGGCCCAGAACATCCAGGCTAGCTTGGGAAACAGTGAAAATCCTATCCCAAACACAATAAAATAGAGTGGGAGGGAAAGGAAGAAGGGAGGGAGGGGTGCAACGAGAGAGGGGACACAGGAAAACTAGGCACACAGTATATTTACCTTGCCTCCATTATTCATACTACTGTATGCTGTACTTAGTAAGGGCTTTTTAGCCATCTGGAAAACTTTATACTAATTAATTACTTTTGAAACTCAATCATATTATCAATGAACTTTGCTTTTTAAGACTGCTTTAAAAGAAAGACCCATTATTTTATTTTCAATGTTTCATCATGAAACTTTTTTTACTTTATAAAACCAGGTCTATCTAGTGCCTATCAAAAGTATATTTTGATAATTGCTAATAACTAAAACAATGCAGTTATATATATTTATATTATATCATTTTACTTGGTGATTTTTACTTATTTTATTTTAGATATAATGAATACAGCTCATCAGGTAAAGGACGCACAGCCTGGTGGCCTAAGTTCAAGTCTCAGAACCATTTAAAGGTAGAAGGAGAGAAACAACTCCACAAAGTTGGGTGTGTGGACCCCACCCAAATAAACAAGAATATAAAGATTAAAAAATTTAAGTGTAAAAAATATTTAGTTTAACTGATTTTTACTTTAAGTACTTTAATTTACAAATACCATACCTTAAGAAATAAAATAGGTATTTAACTGCAAGTACTTTTGTGAGGGAAGGCTGACAAAAACCCTCTAAATACCAAAGCATTTTAAAAACTATTATATTTATTTATGTCTGTTTATTTATGGGTGTATGTGTGTCTACACATGCACATGCTTCCATATGTGCCATGAAGAGTGTGTGGAGAGCAGAGGAGAACTCAGTTCTCTCCATCCAATGTGGACCCTTGGAATCGAACTCAGATTTTCAGGCTTGGAAGCAAGTGATTTTACCTGCTGAGCCATCTCTCTAACCGTATAGCATCATTTTATTTCAGCATTATAATCAAGGGAAGAAAAAACTTTGGACAACACATACATGTGGTTGGAAATAAAGACATTAGGAAATAACTTTGTCCTCACCAGGATTTGAGCTGGATGAATTTCAGACTTCATCAACACAGGTAGGTGGCTTATGCAGCGTTTTGATTTGAATTTATACTAATTATACGATTGATGTCATCCCAGTTAAAGAAATCAATGCTTAGTGGCTCTAGATGGTAGTATCCCCACCACATGAAATCTCACAAGGAAGCAATGTCTCTGAAAGTGCATACCTCAGCGGTTTCTACAGGTAAAGAAAGCCCAACCAAACACAAATTTGCAATCCAAATTTTAAAGCACATTAGAAAATGGACCACTAGGAGGGAGTGAGCAGAAAAACAGACAAACTCATGGTCAATCCCCAGAGTTATCAGATGGACCTTATTTTTTTTGTCTGATAAGTACAGTTAAGATTTAAGACATAAAGAGGAAATCTAAAACAGAAACAAGAATGATAGTGTATTTTTTAAAATCTCAGACATTAAAAAAGACAAAACTTTTACAAATGACAATTATTAAAATTAGTTAATAGAGGGATTAAATAGCAGATGCAAAAGAGCTGCTATGAAGAGAGTTAAGAATGGGAATAAAGACCTTAAGAAACTGTACATTTAGATGATATTCAAAGAGGCGTAAAATATGAAATGAGTAAAGACATGAAAAACTAGCAATTTAGAAACAGAAATTCCATAGGAGTCCAGAATTGATCATAGTAAAAACTAAATGGGCAGGACACAAGAGGTTTTTGTCTTTTTGTTTGTTTGTTTTTGAAGTATATAACCCAGGATGGCCTGAAACTTGAAATTATCCAGCCTCTGCTGGGATTATAGGCATGCACCAACCCAACATGCTAGTTGAGTATCAGTTGTTAATGGGAACTCTCCAATGTGTCATTTTAAAAAAAGAAGTACAGGGCTGGAGAGATAGCTCAGTGGTTGAGAGCACTGGCTGCTCTTGCAGAACACCCAGGTTCGATTCCCAGCACCCACGTGATGGCGAACAACCATCCATAATTCTAGTTCCAGGGGGATCCAATGCCCTCTTTTGACTTCCGTGTGCAATGCATGACGTGAGTGCACTTATACATGCAGGCAATACACTCGGACACATAAAATAAAAACAATAAATAAAATATTAAAGAAGAAGTGCAAAAGGCACTTTTGGACATCAAGACCATCACCATCAAGCCATGTTGCACATTTAAACTTCCATTTATTCCAAATGCTATAAAATTGAGTCATTTGTCAGACATTTTCTTATGACAGTCAACTTACACTGTGTCCCTTATTTAACTTAGTATGACCTCAGTGATCTTGTTATATTAACTCAACAACTATAAAATTCACATGTATCCCCTTCAAATTAGGAAAACCATTTTGCTTTCCTCCTCTTTCCTACTTGTTTTCCTCTTGAATCAACAATGAACAAATAAAGGTAACTGTATAAGAATATTTAAAACAAAAAATACAGAATCATGAAATGTACCTACAACCTAATGCAGAGATGTAGTCCTGGGAGGAGCCACTAGCACTGGCACACAATTTTTCAATAGTAATACTAGATAAAAGGCACAGATTCAGGAAGCACAAAACAGAATGAGCAGAAGTCAATCCAGATATATGCACAGTCACTAAACTACAGAACTGAAGGATAAACTGAAAGAGCAGTGGAAACCCAATTCCACTTTTAAAACACAACTCCAGAAAACTACTAATCTTCACAAATAAGAGAACAATATGAAAAATGTTCACACTACTGAACAAGTGAGGGCAACAGTTCACTCCAAGTGGTATTACACTGTTAAAAGAGAATTTAAACAGCAATAATAAATCTGAATAAAATCACTCTGCCTTGGATCACTCCATAACCCTACCTTTGGTGAGTAACTGGTCCAGAGCAAAGAAGCTAAGAGAATTTCCAACACACTTCTACAATAGAAACTCTAAGGCTATTTGTGAATGTTAGAAAATTGTGACAACTTAATCTCTCTTGATGTCTGAGAGCCTCTTACCCTTTTTCAGTTTCCGGACAGCCAACATACAATGACTAGGCGAGAGATCCCATATTCTTAGGGTTTTATCATCACTTACAGTAGCACAAATAGGCAGATAAGGATGGGTAGCCAAACCCCACACCTCTCCTTCCATGTGTCCCTATAAAGAAAACACAGTTTAAGATCAGCTTAATCTGAAAATGTATGCAAGAGAGTCACAGCTCCTGCTCACCAGTGGAACTGCTAAGAAAATTCAAATTAAATAATCTGAAGTCTCGAAATGATTTCAAGGAGATACAAGTGAAGGCAAATTTAATAAAGAAAACCTGCTAAAAATTGATCAAACAGTAACGGTATATGTATTGAAATCTAGTCCCTCCTCTCTTGTCACAACTCTACCACATAGAAACTGCCATAGACTCATGCAACTAAGAACACCTGGCTTTCTCCCCAACTCCTGGTTGAAGGGTCATCTTCTCAGAAGAAGCAGGGTATCAGTTTCTCCTGCCCAGAGCATCCTACCGGAGGATAAACTTTTGTTGAGCACAGTTGGCAGACAGAAGTTCCCTTTTCCCGGCCCTTATTCCAGATTGCAAGTCTACCATGAGTGCAGTGCCACTGAGAACACTGCAGCCCTGACCGAGCTCAAGAAGACCTGAGATTACGGCTCCCCTTCTTCCACTGTAAGCACTGAGCTCCTAAAACCTGGGACACTCAGAAACCTTTTATTACCCTAACAACCAACTTCAGTGCCCTGACTCTGTGATTCTGCTCCATGGTTGCAGAAATAAGTCAGAAACCGTTCCCAATCTCTTCTTAAAGAAACTGACCCTATAGCAAAATGTGGAAAAAAAAGTCATGTTTAAGTGTGGTCTCAAGAAACAGTGAAGGCTGTGATGAAGAGTAATTTGGAGAAATTTATAAACTTGCTGAAAAAGCCAAAGAAATCTCAGAAACAGCTGTGAGAACCCTATTAGGAGTGAAAAACCAACCTCAACCGATGATCAAGGAAGCTGCTTCTTCAAAGGAGCCTGAATTGTTTAGTATGTGGAACAATTTATATTCCAGGGAAAGCAGCAGAGCAATCAAGAGAGGCTAACAATTCTGGTTAAGGCAAGAGACAAAGAGAAGACAATACTTCCCAAATCATTTATAAGGCCTGATACCAAAACCAGACAAGAAAAGATACAGAGCAACATTCCTTCTAACTGGGAGTACTAAAATTCTTTATTAAATACTAAGTAAACTGAGTCTAACATATGTAAAAATAATTATATATGGTCACCAAGAATATCAGGTTTTGATACCCCAAAATCAATTACAATAGTGCAAAAATCAAAACTACCACAATCATCCCAATAAACAGGAAAAACATTTGACAAATGCCTCCTAGTCCATGATTAAAACCCCTCAACAAGCTAGGAATTAACTCATAATTCCCCATCTTAGTAAAGTGATATCTAGGAAAAACCTACAGTCAGTCAAACCTGGTGGCACATGCCTACCCTGCCACCAGTCAGGAAGCTGAGGCAAGAGGTTAGCTGCAAATGGAAGGCCAGCCTAATCTACATTGTGAGGTCCAGGCAAACCAGGGCTACCTAGTAAAACCCTGTCTCAAAGAAAGAAAGCAAAAAGGAGGGGGAAGAAAGTAGGAAGGAAGGAGTGTAGGGCAGTCCTACAGTTAACATTATATTTAAAGGAGAAAACTAAGTTTTCCTTAGATTAGGAACCAAACAAGCATGTCTGTTCTCATCACTTATATTCAACTTTGTACTGAAGTTTTAGCAGGACAATTAAGCAAGATAAAGAAATAATAACCATTCAGATTGGGTAAGAGGAAGTGAATCAATTATTTACAGGTAACATGATCTTGTACAAAGAAAAATCTTCAAGAATTTACCACAAGACAATTAGAACTAATAAATGAAATCAGCAAGTTTACAGGATATAAGGTTCTGTTAGAGGACATGTACCAAACGAACTGTGCTTCTATACATTAGCAGAGAACAATTTTAAAATTAAATAAGGAAAAAAAAAACCTGTTTACAATAGCATCAAAAAGAATAAAAGTAAATTTAACACTTATTCTCTGTGTGTGACTAGGTGTGGAACTTTGTGATAATCTCCACCTGTTGTAAAAAGAAGCTTCTTTGATGAGTGGTGACAGGTGTACTTGTCTGTAAATATAAAGATACATATTTAGCATACAATAAGAAATTACATTTGTTTAGGGATGTGACAGACATAGGTTTTTCTCTAGGATCTATGACCTGTCTAGCCATTTAGATGTTTCCAGCATAGAACCAGGGAAATGGGTAGGATGTCCCAACCCTAGCTGAGGAACTATGGCAGCTCACCACTGCTGGGTGAGGGAGAGGGGGTCTTCTTTAAGGGAGTGATGCTAGATAGGCTGATCAGGTTCCAGTGGATAAAATCCCACCGAGGGACATCTGGGGAAACAAAGTTGACTCAATAGGCCTTAAATATTAGGGGGATATGGGAGTACAGAGAGGAGCTAAATACAATTAAGACTCATTGTAGGAAATGCACAAAGTTCAATAAAAATATATACTGAGGGCACCAAGGGCCCTACCCCTGTAAGACACTGTCTTTCCCTCTCCCAGCAGGAGGGGATCTAAGTACCATCAAACTAGATTGTATGAAGATTGCAAAAATTCAATATATATACTGAATATTTTCCATACATAGATATAGGAAAAAAGAGAGAACCTAAGTATTACTGTGGCCAAGGCAATTTGAGTATGAAAGCAGTTTTATGAAAATTTAGTGAAATCAAAGATATAAATGACATAAGTCATTGAAAACAACCTGCTACTGAATCAGAAAAGAGGCAGCTGTGAAAGACTGAGAAATAATAAGTTTAAAATGGAAAAAAGAAAGAAGAGTAACAAAACAAAACCTATACGCTGAAAACCACAAAATCTTGCTGAAAAAGTTAAGAGAGCTGACTGAATAGTTATTCAATGTTCATGAATTAGAAAGCTTAATCCAGTCAGGATGATGTGTCCCCAAACTGATTCACAGATAGTCCTGATACATTGTTGTATTTAATTTTTAACTACATGGTAACACTTCTGTTAGGCTTATATACTCTCATACTTTTAATTGACATAATTTTGTGTAATCTTTATTTCTAGCACAGAGTTTTTCAATGCTCTCTTTAGTATTCTTATTTTCTTTGCCAGATTTTTTTAAAGTCTAGATTTTGTGGAGAAAAAAAACACATTAAAGTTCAGATTGTGATCACACTGGATTTATAATTTATTTAGGTCTTTTATATTTTCAGTAGAATTTCATAATTTTGTTAGTCCAGGTCTTGTATATATATTTTTCTTTTTAAAAATATTTTATTATTCTTATTTCATATATATGAGTGTACTGCCTGCATGTGTGTGAGTACAATGGCTACAGAGGTCAAAAGAGGGCTTCAAATTCCCTAGAACTGGAGTTACAGTGATTGTTAGCCACCATGTGGATGTTAGGAATCGAATCTGGGGCTCCTGCAAGAGCAGCCAGTGCTCTTAACTGCTGAGCCATCTCTCCAGCCCCATGTCTTGCATTTTAATTATAAATTTTCTAGTTACTTGAGCCACCTAGTAAAAGCACATGCTGCGAAGCATAACACCTGAGTATGATTCCCAGAACCCACATTGTGGGAGGAGAGAACTGACCCCCACAAGTTGTCCTCTGACTTCCACACACATGCCTAGCCACGAGTACCCCCAAACATCAATAAATGTAAAAAAGTATAAAAATAAAAACTCTGGTCATTGTATTTTCTTTTAAGTATCTTACATCATATTTTTAGTATTATTCCTACTATGTAAAATATTGATTTTATATGTTCATTTTTCAACTCATCACATTACAGAGGTCCTCTACCACTTTTAATAATTTTTCAGTTTATTCCCTTGCTATTCAAGGTATACAGTTATTATATCTGAAAATACTATTGTTGTCCATTTATTTCCAACAATGATACCTTTTGTTGATTTGTTTTACTGGGTTCACTAAGCTTTCACTCACAAGGTTGGACAATAATACCCAAGGCAAGACTACCATGAATCCTGACGTGGAGATGATAAAAAGACAGTAACAACTTAACTTCTTCACTTATAATAAACATCAAAAATAATAGAATCAGAGCCAGGCTGCACTTAGGAGTCAGAGGCAGAGAGATCTCTGTGAGATCAAGGCCAGTTTGGTCTCGCAGCAAATTCCAAGCCAGCTGGGACTACAGGAAGACCCTGTCTCAAAAAAAACAAATATTAATAATGATGATGATAACAACAACAGGGGTTGACTCAGTGGTAGAATTTGTGCTCAGCATGCATGAGGTCCTGGTTAAATTTCCTAGCACTGCTTTTTTAAAAGATTTTATTTATTTTTAGTTTATGTGTATGAGTGTACTGCTTACACAGATGGTTGTTAGTTGCCATGTGGGTGCTGGGAACTGAACCTGGGTCCTCTGCAAGAGCAGCAGTGCTCTTAACCACCGAGTCATCTCTCATGTACAACGAAGCACTGTTTTTTAAAGGAAGTATTAAAAACAATTTTAACTGAGAGGCCCTTGGGACAGCATCCATGCTTCAGGTTACTATGTTAGCAACCTGAAAGTCAATGTAAATAGTAAAGTTAAACTCAATACTTCACCAACAAGAAGCCATCAATTGGCTTCTAATTAAAGAACAAGGCAATCATCTGGGCGTGGTGGCTCATAGCTTTTAAGCTCAGCATTTGGGAGGCAGAGGCAGGTGGATCTCTGTGAGTTCGAGGCCAGCCTGGTCTACATAGTGAGTTGTAAGCCAGTTGGGGCTACAGAGAGACCCTGTCTCAAAAAAAAAAAAAAAAAAAAGACCAATAAACAATAAACAAAATAAGCCGATCAGAAACCACCTAGTGACCTCTAGTCATTGTTTGGCCATTCTAACCAACTAGCCAGATCTGTCTCTGGCATTCAGTTATTAAAGCTTGCTGCCCATGCTGCAGATCTCTATAACCCTATTCTGATTTTGAGTGTTGTACAATGTATGAATGCTTGAATGTTCTGATGAAGTCTATTTGTTGTGTCTAAATTTTCTTTCTCTCTTTAAAGTATATTTTCATTTATTCTCTGAGAATTTCATACTTGTATACAATGTATTTCGATCATGTTCACCTTTCTCCACCTCCTCCCAGGTTTCTCCCCATCAGTTTTTTTCTCTTAATAGACATCATTTATGATTTCTAAATAATTTCTCACAATTATGAAATTGTTTTTCAATAATTAGTCTGCATTAATCTCTAAAAGAGTACTGGTAGCAAGCATAAGCAGGTCCAATATCATGTCCAGTCAGATGTGGCAGTCAATGCCTGAAGGAGGAAGAGTGTGAGTTTAACACACTCACACACACACACACACACACACACACACCCCATAAACTCCACAATAACTCCATGTTTTTATTTCAAAGGCATGTTATATAGGTGAAACTAGTAAGGTATCATTAATATACATTTTTGTATTTACATATATAATCTCACTATAAGAATATTAATAATGAAGCATTAAAACATGTACAATGGTCTCATCTAGGTGTACTTTAGTTTCCATCAAAGAACTATGTCTGTATTAAGTAAAAATAGACCCAGGAGGCATAGGTAAGTAGAAATCTGTGAGCTCAAGGCTAACCGGGTCTACACAGTGAATTCCTGGACAGCCAGGGCTACATAATGAGACTTTATCTAAAAAAAATATTTTTCAGGATAAAAGGCAAATCAAAGTTTGATATGACTATAAAGAATTGCACAAGGACAATTCTTAATCAAGACACGTCTTAACTCAATGTATATGTGTGTGTTTGTGTTTTATAGTTCTGATTTATTTCTGTCTTTACTTTTTAGAAAGCAAAATACACTGAAGAAATATACATATAAAATTCATATTTACCATTCTTGGAAATGTTAAAGATCACATGGTTAGTGGCTGTTTTGCTATTTCGTTTTATATTTCTGCCACATGCAAGTTTTGCTTCATGCTTTAATGCCAGAACTTAGGAGGCAGAAGCAGGGAGATCTCTGTAAGTTCAAGATCAGCCTTTTCAGTAATATAATTTTAGTATTCAGTAACACAAATTTCATAAAGTTTTAGTGCACTCTTTTTTCATTTTTGTAACCTAGAAATTTAGCAATTACTCCAATAAAGAGTTTTTAATTTAATATTTTTATTATTTCTTTGGGAATTTCATACATGGATACAATGTATTTTTAATGTCTTCACCGCCCAATTTCCTCAACTCTTCATCTAATTTTTTTTACTATCTAGAAGTCCACTAGTGCTTTACATTTTCTGTAGAGCACAGGAAGAATAATAGAAAGATGATGAAAAACTTCTTGGTGCCTGGGTGCTGAGGACCACGTGTGGAGTCAAGACCATAGCTGGTCACTGGGGTGTGGGGAGAGCCCATTCTTGAGAATCAGTCCTTCTCCAAGACTAGAATCTTCAAATGACAGAGACCTCCCCTGTCCCCAGCATGAGCCTAACGCAGAGACAAAGCCACTGCAGTGTATAACTTGGGACCTCAGAGGAGAAGGTAAAGGGGAGTACAGTCAGTCCGAAGGCTGAAACTGCTGCCTCCATTCTCCAATCTGGCCCACCACCAGAGGAACAAGGAACATTGTTGGGGAACATAGTTACAGATCATGGGCGGGAACAATAGCTCCAGTTCAGAAGAGGGAACCACAACTCTGGCTCAGAGGAGGGGAACCCAACTCTGGCATGCAAGAAGAAACACAGCTCCAGGTTTACAGGAGGAGATCACATCTCCAACTTACAGGGCAGGCCACAACTCTGGCTCACAGAAGGGAACTCAGCAGCCCCTCATGGGAGGGAATCAGAGCTACAAGTTCACAAGAGAGACCACAACTCTAGGAGGGAAACAGCTCCAGGTTTGTAAGATGGAACCAAAGCTTCACTTTATTGGAGGGGACCACAACTCTGGCTCACAGGGACCAGAGCTCCAGGTTTATGGGAGAGGACCACAGCTCTGGTTCACACAAAAATTTTTATTTCACATCATTAATTCTAGCATTTAGGGGGCAGAAGCAGGTGAATCTCTGTGCGTTTGAGGCCTTCTCTCTCTCCTCTTTCTCTCTCTCCCTCTCTCTCCCTCTGCTCTCTCTCTCTCTCTCTCTCTCTCTCTCTCTCTCTCTCTCTCTCTCTCTCTCCCTCTCTCTCTCTCTCACTCTCTCCTGCCTCTGCCTCCCAAGTGCTGGGGTTGCCCATCTAAAGCCAGCCTTCTTAGTAATATAATTTTAGTATATAATCATGTACTCTTTTTACATTTTTGTAACCTAGAAATTTAAGAATTACTTTACTACAGAGTTTCAAAATAACAACTTATGCTCAAAAAACATGCTTTTAATAAGTAAAATCAAACATAACATGAATATCTGGGTTAAAGTAATTATTATTACTTTTTGTTTCACTGTGAAGAAACTTAATCTATGAAGAAACTTTACTACTGATAATTGTTTTATGAGAATATGAATATTTTGTCACTTGGCTATAAACCCTATTTATGTATGTATTTACATTAGGACACATTTCCCTAATTAACTTGGCATTATTTTCAGCACTGTCAACTTTTGCTTCTTATATATTGAAAGAAAACATCATCTGCAAATGAATAAAAGTGTACATTAGTATTTAAAAGTACCTGGACCAGAAGTGTTATTGGGCCACTTTTATCCACTTCTAGTATTTCACCGTTCTTTGTGCCAACTAAGATATGACCATGTCCTAATGATATGGCGCGTATAGATGGGTTATCTTCCAAGAGAAGACCTGAAATGTTAAATGGAGATATTCTTGTAGGTATGAAGTTAACTACAACACAAGAATGTATATTTTGCCACTGATGCTACTTTGATAGAGGAAATCATATTACTAGGTTATTTTCTCACATTTTCATAACTCTAATAATGCACTATATTTCCTCCAGTCATTCCATTTATTAATCTCAAAATTAGCATAACTACATAGAATTCAGTTCTTTCCCAGACCCCTACTACTATTCTGACAACTGATGCTTTTTATATTAGCAAATTCTCATCTTTCTATTCCACTTAGATCTCTCATTATGTTCTGATTAGTAGTTTTAATTTAACATAAGATATATTCCTTCATTCACTGTGTCCTGGGCAAGCTTTGGTAACATATTAGTAGACCTAGCTCTTGCAATGGATCCTGTGTGAGGAGGTTATTGAAAAGAGAGAATATAGGAAGAGAATTTCACTTTCTAAGGAAGAAGTAAGGACAGAATCATCTTAGAGAGTGTTTGAGATTTGAAAACGTGATTATCCAGCCAGAGGGAAGGGGAAGAACAAGTTGGAGGTGAAAGCTACAGCATGCAGAAAAGCCTGGATGTCAGAGAGCACATGACACAGACCTTGCATGGAAGAAATGCTCTGAGAGAAAAGACAGAAGAGCCTGTGAGGCCAGAGAGGCAAACTCACAGCACATCAAGGTGGAAAATGCCACCTAAAGAGAAGCTGCTGACTGGCAACAGGGCTGAGGCTCACAGGGAAGTTTTCTTTAGAAAGTTAAAACATTAAAAATTGATGATATTATATACAGTTAATACTTTATCATATATAATAGAGTAAATAGGTTTCTGAAAGGACAGCAGTGATTCTGGCGTTAAGTTAACTGATTTCTTCCCCCCTTTTTGATGCCCCATCAAAACGGAAAAACGTATTTGATATGTTCCACCTCAGAGATCAAGCATATTAATGAACATTTAGTTTTTTTCCTGAAATATTAAGCTAAATATCAAACCACCTTTAGATCCTGGAGCTAAAGCAGCTCTTTTTACAGCATAGGTCTTGAGGCATCTTTCAAAAGAGTCATCCCAAAGAGCTACTATGCCATCTTTTCCTCCAGTTACAAATCCCTATGAAAATAAAGGTTCAAGTTAGTAAAGTTCAAGACATACTAAAAATAACCTTTTTTAGATTGAAAAATTCTAGAGAAAAGAATGTAGTCAAAAGTTATAGCTTTTGAATAATAGGAATTAATATATGCATATATTATAATTTCAAAACATCAACACGGAATCTAAGAAAGTATTTATAGTGATAAAAAACATTCTGTTAGGGTAGGATGCTAAAAAACCAGTTTCTAATGTGGAATAAGTTAATGACATATATCCTTTTTTAAAAAAATCTCCTATCTTTTTAAAAAAAAGATGAGGAGCTGGAGAGATGCCTAGGTGGTTAAGAGCATTGGCTGCTCTTACAGAGGACCTGGGTTTGGTTCCCAGCACCCACATGGAGCCTAACAACCATCTGTAACTCCAGTTCCAGGGGATTCAACACTCTCTTCTGGCCTCCATGGGCATAGCACGACATGTGTACACTTACATACATGCAGGCAAAATACTAATGAGATTTTAAAAAATGGTAAAGTATTAAAAAAAGAAAAAACAGCAACAGTTCTTGAAAAAACATAATTATATATAGTATACCTAGCATATTCTTGATACATAGTAAGGGCTTAATATATTAAGCTTTTCTTTTCTATTATTATTATTATTACTATTTGTATGGTATATATGTGGAGGTCAAAGAACAACTTTCAAGAGTTCTTTTTTCTGTGGGTTCCAGGGACTGAGTTCAGGTCCCCAGGTTTGCGCAGCAAGTACTTTCACATGCTGAGCCATCTCACCAGCCCTTCCTTTCATTTCTCTTTAAACAAATCTCTGTTTATAGTCTAGGCTACTCTCAAACTCAAGATCCTCATTAGTGTTGAGATTCACAACTTTGTTTTGTTTATTCAGTCAGGATCTCACATAGCTCAATCTGGCCTTGAATTCGGAGTGCATCTGAGGGTGACCTTGAACTTATGATCCTCACCCTCCATCTCTTGAGTGCTGGGATTGTAGGTAAGTGCCACCATGCCTGGTTTAAAACTTTTGTTTTTAATCAGCAGATCTATTTCACATTGTGTTTAAGGGTTTGAAAAAAGGAGTAAAACAAGGCCAAGAAGACTAACACAGACTACACCTGGGTAACCTGGTCAAGTAGAAGGGCAAAGCTCCTTTACTTCTTAAGACAATCTGTACTCCATGATTGAAATGTGTGTATATGATATTGTTTTCAATTACTTACTTTTTCCAATGCGTGCATACTGAACACTGGCCCATCATGTGCTTTAACTGTTTTTACAAGAAAGACATCTCTCCAGATGCACACATCTCCTGTGGATGTTCCAGAAAAAGCCATCTCTTCAGTCCATCCATATACTGCACACATCATTGTGTCATTTTTCCCCAGTGTGCCTATGAAGCCTTTTCTTCCAATCAATCCTCCCCCTGATTCATAAGAAAATTATGAAAGTACCACTTTCAAATTGTCCATGGTTACAAAGAAGTACAGTTTAATTACTATTGTTGTTTGAATAGAAAGACGTGTAACAGTATAGAGAATTAAAAAGAAAAATGATCCTTTAATCAGTGACTTAGGCAATACTTTGCATCAGAGATTAAAAGCCATAGCTTTTAAAATAAATAAGACAAAGACTAGGTGAGTTTTAATCAGTTTTTGGAATTTCTGATACTGCTTCTCCAACTTTTGGTTATGACATGTTTAAGGATATGAAAAGGTTTTTAAAAGACCAATACAATGAACAACTGTATATCTACTGTAACAAACACCAAAACAACTGACAGGACATTTTAATCCTCTATGCTTCTTTACCCTCTAGAATTCCAAATATAATGCTGATTGGTCTCGTGCATTCTTTCATATATACCTTACTACAATTTTTAATCATTGTTTTTCACATTTTGAAATATTCTAAAAATATCATCCTGCAGGTATTCTTTTGTAATTTGCTTACAGTCTCAAGAATTTGTCAGAGTTGCATACAGGCTTATTTTTACCTCTGTAAAATTAACTTTGAGAACACTATATCACTTCATTATATAAAAAATTCGCTATTATTCACTTTCTTATGAACAAGTTTTAAAATTGCTTTCTAAATTTTTGTTATTAAAAGTAATGTTACAAAATAAGAATAATGTTCTTTTAAACAGTCTTTTAAGGGCTTCTTTACAAGCACAAGAGATTCTCAAGAAATGCCCAGGAGCTGTTATAAAGCAACGTGCAAAAGCAACAGTATATAAAGTAAGACAGGCAATAACACAGCTTTGCAATTTGTTCGCCAAAGTCAATATACAAACTTCTACTTCCACTAACAAAGAAAACTGCTCTTGTTTACCATTGCCAGGGATGTTAGTTATTATCACACTAGGGAAGGTGCGATACCAGCTCAATTTTACTGGGCCTTCAACTTGTGTATGTGTTAGTACTAATGAGTTTGGCCAGTTTTCATATTTGTCTTGTCCATTCAATATTTATTGACATAGTTTGCCCATTTTCCAATTCACTCATCCATTCATTTACTAAAAATATGTGCTCTTTTGTACACTCCCTGAAAATGCCTCAATTGGGCCTCTGTGCAGTGGTGAGCTCATCCTCCTACAACAGGATCATCTGCAGTACCCCCAACGCCCCAGGAATAGGTTGCTAGCAGAGACCCAGACCTTTGCAGGCTACCTGAGAGCTCATGAATCAGGCCCCCACCTAACAAGCTTCCCAAATCTTGCTAGGTCCGCTGGCTAGTAGGGGCCCAGACTTTAGGAGGAAGCCTGAGAGCACCTCACTGATGCCTGACTCTGGCCTCTGCAGGTGAGCTTCCCAAATCAAATTGTGTCCATCCCCCTCCTCTGGGACCATCTGCAGTCTCTCCCACTGTTTCAGAGCTCAGGCTTCCCTCCTGACTAGTAGGGACCAACACTTTCAACTCACACCCCCTTTGCTTGGACCTTGGCACTACCCATCTGAGGTTTCTGAAGTGTACTTAACAAGAAAGGACTACTTCACCCTCCTGGAGAGCTACTGAGTAGGTGGACTTGGGTCATTTGGTGCCTTCAATATAAAATCAAAAGACAGAACTTGAAGACTAGACCAACCAACTTTTCATACACAATCAGAAAACAACCAAGGCACATCAAAAATACAAGCAGATAGTACAATCTTGAACCAATATGCACCAAACTCCAGTGCACCCAATCTCATAAAGAAAAGGACTAGAGAACTTTAAGACACAGATTAACTCCAACTCAGTAACTATAGGGGACTTTAATACCCCACTGTCTCCATTTGACAGGTCAATCAGACAAAAAATAAACAGAGACATCTGAATTCAATGATACCATTTATATCTACTGAATATTCCACCCAAGCACCAAAGAGTATACTTTTTATTCAGCACCCCATGGAACTTTCTCTAAAACAGACCACATATCTAGGCACAAAATAAATCTCAACAAATACAAAAAACTTGTAATAATTCCAGGCTTTCTATCAGATCACAATGCAACAAAGCTTAAAATCAACACTGAAAGAACCCAGTAACTACACGAAGTCATGGACATTAAACTTACACTCCTGAATAATGAATAGGTCAAAGAAGAAATTAATAAAGAAATAAAAGTACTCCTAGAACTAAATGAAAAGGATAATACAACATACTAAAACCCCTGGGACACTTTAAAAGCAGGCCTAAGAGGGAAGTTTATAGCTCTAAGCGCCTACATTAAAAAATCAGAAAGAGTACAAATAAATGACTTAACACTGCAACTCAAGACTCTCAAAAGACAAGAACAAATGAAACCCAAACCAAGCAGATGAGAAGAAATAATAAAAATCAGAGCAGAAATTAATGAAATAGAAACAAAGAAAATATGAAGAATGAATAAATCTAAGAGCTGGTTCTTTGACAAGCTAAACAAGATAGATAGATCCTTAGCCTAGTTAACTAAAAGAAAGAAAGACCAACTCTAAATCAACAAAATCAGAAATGAAAGGGGAAACATCATAACAGACATAAAACGTTCCAGAATATTATAAGGGAATACTTTAAAAACCTATATGCTATGCAATTTGAGAACCTAAAATAAATGGATGAATATCTAAAATCATGGGAACCACAAAAGCTAAACCAAGAAGAGATCAACAGCTTAAAGAGACCCTTAACAGATAAGGAAATTGAAACAGTAATACAAAACCTCTCAACTAAAAAAAGTGCAGGCCTAGAACTCTACCAAACATTTAGAGAAAATCTATAAGTACTAGTTACATTATTCAAAAAGATAGAAACAGGAAGAACTCCCAAATTCCTTCTATAAAGCCAGCATCACTCTAATACCAACACTAGGTAAAGATACAACCAAAATAGAAAACTATAGATCCATATCTTTAATGAACGCAGATGCAAAAATTCTCAACAAAATACTTGCAAACTGCATGCAGACACATCAAAAAGATTATCCACCATGATCAAGTCATCTTTATTCCAAAGATGAAGGGGTGATTCAATATACATAAGTTAATAAATGTCATAGATCATATAAATGAACTCAAAGACAAAAATCACATAGTCATCTCAATAGATGTTTATCAAACAGCCTTTGATAAAATTCAACATGCATTTATGTTAAAAGTCCTAGAGGGATTTGGACTGGAGGGAACATACTTCAGCACAATTAAGGCTATATACAACAAATCCACAGCCAATATCATTCTAAATGGAGAAAAACTGGAAGCATTCCAATTAAAATCAGGAACCAGACAAAGCTGACCATTATCTCCACTCCTTTTTAATATAGTGCTTGAAACCCTTGCTAATGTAATAAGACAAGAAAAAGAAATTAAAAGAGTACTAACTGTAAAAGAAGAGGTCAAATTATCCCTTTTTGCAGATCATATATTATACCTGAGATGCCAAAAAAATCTATCAGTAAACTCCTAGAAATGATTAACACTTTTAGTAAAGTGGCAGGTTATACAATTAATCTACAAAATCAGCAGCCTATCTGTATACTAATAACAAGCAATTGGAAAATGATTACATGGATACTGCCTCATATTCACAAGGGCCTCAAAAATAACATAAAATAAAATATCTTGGAATAAACCTGAGCAAAGACATTAAATCTCTACAATGAAAAATTTAAATCCTTAAAGAGACTGAGGAAGACATCAGAAGATGAAAGGACCTCCCATGCTCATGGATCGTAAGAATTAGTATTGTGAAAATGACTATCCCATCAAAAGTAATATAGATTCAATGAAATCCCAATCAAATTCCCCATAACATTCTTCACAGAATTAGAAAAAAAATCCTAAAATTTATATGAAATCACAAAAGGCCTCAGATAGATATTGGCAATAACCTATAAAATATAGGTATAGGAAAGGACTTTCTAAATAGGACATCAGTTGCTCAGGAATTAAGGTTAACTATCAACAAGTAGGACCTCATTAAACTAACAAGCTTCTGTTCAGCAAAAAAAAGAACCAAGAAAATGAAAAGAAAACCCATAGAGTGTGAGAAAATCTTCACAAGCAACACATCTGACAGAGGTTTAACATGCAGAATATATAAATAACTCAAAAAACAAAGACTCTAGAAAACAAGTGACCCAATTAAAATATGGGCTATGGATCTGAACAGAGATTTCTCAAAAGAAATAAAGATGGTTAAGAAACATCTTTAAAAGTGTTCAACATCATTAGTAATTAGAGAAATACAAACTAAAACTACTTTAGATTTCATCTTACCCCAGCCAGACTGGCTAATTCAAGAAAACAAATGACAACAAACGCTGGAGACAATGTAGGGAAAAGGGAATGCTCATTCATTGCTGGTGGGATTGCAAACTTGTGCAACTCCTGTGGAAAGCAGTGTGGAGCACTCTTGAAAAACAATGAACCTATCATACCACTCTTTGGTATATACCCAAAGAACTCATCTTGCTGCAGAGATAACTGTACATCCATGTTTGTCATTGCTCTTTTTAAAACAGCTAAGAAATGGAAGCAACCTAAGTGTCCCTCAGTTGACGAGTAGGTAATGAAAATGTGGTACACTTATAATGAAAATGTGTAACTAGAAACTGTTAGACTAAGTGAACTAACACAGATTCAGAAAAACAAATGATGTATATTCTCCCTCATTTGTGGATCCTAGCACCAAATCTTTATATGTGAGTATATATACTGATATAACTGCAGGAGTCAGGAAAATGGAAAGGAACCAGAGAGGTAAAGGGAAAGAAGGAGTCTTAAGAGAGAAGAATGGTAGGAGACAGGTGTTACTATGTGGGAAACGGGTAAAATGAGGCTATTTAAATTAGAAGAGGAGAAAGAGGGTTATACAGGAAACTATGGAGGCAAAGGAGAAGGAGTTCAAGAGATGGGGGACCCTAGGAGTCAGGTATTATCAAGGAAAAATGGGGAAAATAGGGATATTTTAAATGAGGAAGGCATGGAGACAGGGTTAGACGGGGGAGAGACAGAGGAGAGAGAAATAATGCCTAGCTAAGGTAAAAGACAAGAGGGAATCATAAAACCTACTAAAAAGCACCGAAGTTGCTTAACACATACATAAGAAGAATATATTAGTTACTTTCTCATTGCTATACCAAATACTTGACAAGAAAATTAATGGAGGAAGAACCTGTTTAGGCTCACAGTTTCATGGAAGAGAAGTTGTACCAGCTCCTACCCATGGACATGGGAGCCTGTGGCATAGCTTACTCATATCTTTGTGGATCAGAGAGCAAGGTGTTAGGGCCAGAACTGTGGCTGGGTTATAACCCCCTACAGGTGCAGGCAGGTCAGCCAGGCCCCATGTCCCAAAGTTTCCACAGCGTCCCAAATGGTATCACATTTGGGAATCAAATGTCCAAACATATGAACTTGTGGAGGATTTCATATCTAAATCATAACAAGGAGAAAATGCTCAGAAACTAGAAGACAGAATTGAAAGAGAGTTTTGTTTCACTTAAGATGAAGAAATAGTAGTGCCTTTCATGCTGAAGAGCAAGCTAAGTAGAGAAGGAAAACTGATGATTCAGGAGAGAAGAACTGATATCCTTGAGAAGAAAAGGAACTCAGTATATAAGTAGAGGGATTGGGCTTCACCCAGAGCACAGACTGTTCATCTAAGACAGGGTCAATAAACAACTAGCCACAGGCCAAATCTTGTGGCTAACTAGTTCTTATGAAGACTATGGAGCAGGTGAGCACTAACATCACAAAGAATAAACCTGATTCCTTTTTCGTTCCCACAGTCCACCTTCCAGATTTGCAGCTGTAACTAGCAGCTTTCCACAGCTTGATCTGGTCACCAGTCAGAAGTTAATGACCCTGGTAACGGCAATAGCAGGCACATAGCAGAGGAATCTCAGTCTAGTTCGTCTAGTTCTTGCCTGTTGTTGACAAGTTCAGAAGTCTGACTCTTCAGAAAAAAGACACACTGGGATCTATGAGACACACTTCAGAGTGAATCCAACTACATTATCCCTCTATACCCCAACCTGCCAGGCCAATCAACTTTCAAAATATTTCCAATTAATGACAACTATACACAAACAGATAATCCAAAACAAATGATCTTCTGCTCTCTTGTTCTTCAAGTACCTGCATTATAGTCTAGATTCTGACCTTTGGCCTGAGATCCTATAGTATTTACTACATTGCTATTTATAGAAAAAAAAATCTTGTCACTCTTGGCTAGCACAATTGATCACTAGGTTTTCTGAAAGATATATCATAGCACATTCTCATTAAACAAGGCCATGTCACCACCACACTGAAAAATTTTCAGGGGTTCTCTTCCCCCTAAGTCCCCATGGAGTAGATTTCAAAAACTTAGAGAGAGACTGATAATTCATAACTTGAACTTCCTGAAGTCTAAATCTGGGATTGGGTTGCACAAGACTCCATTTTTAGCTTCAGGCCTCAGTCATTTCCTTGAACTAACAATTTGCCTAAAACTAAAAATTTAGAGGATTAAGAAAATAGGTAATTGGTCTAGAGAGATAAATCAATGGTTAATAGCACTGGCTGCTTTTGCAGAGGATTCAGGTTCAGTTCCCAGCACCCACATGGCCTTAACAATGGTCCATAACTTTAGTTCCAGGAGATCCAATGCCCTCTTCTAGCCTCTGAGGGCACTGCATATACAAGATACACTTGCATACCTGGATTCCAAACACAAATACACATAAAAAATAATTATTTTCACTTGCCTAGTGACCTCTGAGGATCTGAGCTCTGAAAATGTAGAAGGCTGAAATGTACACGAAACCCATAAAGTGTTCCCATTTATGGCTCAGTTCTCAGGCTGTTATTATGCCTAACAAAACTTGGGGTTGGAGAGAAGGCTCAGCAGTTAAGGGCACTGGCTACTCTTGAAAAGGACCTAGGTTTGAGTCCCAGCACCCACATGGCAGCTAACAATCATTTGTAACTCCAGTTTCAGGGAAATTCAGCTTCCTCTTCTGACCTCAAGCATTGCAGACATGGATGCACTTACATACATGCAGACAAAACACATTTGTACACATAAAAAAAATAAAATATTTTTAAAACTTAAGGAAAATATTACTCAACTGCAAATATTTTATTTTAATTTAATTAGTTAAAATTTTTTAAATGAATTAAATTTTTTTTCATACAATATAATTTGGTGGTATTTATATCCCTTCCCCTAGCTACATGTCCTCTTACTGCTCCCCATCCAATTTAATGTACTATTATATATAAATAAGGCCTATAGTTTCTAATTTGTATCCTTCAGTGTTGGTCCATCAACTGGAGCCTGGTTAATCTATCAACAGTCACATCCTTGAAAGAGACTGCCTCTCCTCCTTCCGATAGCCATTGGTTATCAAAAGTTCCTTAGAGAGGGTTGGGGTTTCTACCCACTATGTCTATACTGGGTTTTCTGTCTGGTTTGGGCTTGCATTAGACTTGTGCCTAGTGTCTCAATTGCTGTGAGTTCATATGAGTAACTGACCCACTGTCTAGAAAACTCTATTCCTTGGGGTCATCTACCACCTCTAGCTCTTACAATCTTTCTGTCCCCTCTTTCACAAAGAAAGTTTTTATTTTTAAGGCTATTTCTCTTCTTTAAGTCTCTTATTTCCAACAAACACATAGAATTTAGCTTTTGCTTTTTCTTAACACAGAAATACTAAGCCTTAATTACTGGGTGTTTTCAATTCCAAGTAACTAAGACAGCCAGATGAAAAGTTTGTTTACATGTATGGGAAAGAAGTAAATGTGATTTCACTGTGTAAATGTTTACACTATGATCTGATGAGTCTGTGATAAAGTATTAAATTCAAACCTGAGAAATTAGTTCCTGTCTCATATAGCTTACAACTTGGAAGTCCCTTGAACTTCAGGAGTGTCTTCATAAGCTTGCTATTTTCTGATATTTTTCATTTCTCACAGTTATGTATTTTCTCTGAAAGGTTTAAGCCTATTGGAACTTTCATGTCACACTGTTGGGATAGGTATACTACTTATTTGAAAAAAATATTTTTTTAATTGTAAAATGTGAATTTATTCTGCATTTGTAATTTACAGCTACAGATGAATAAAGTAACAGAACATTTCATTTGTGAATTATTTTTTCATTTCTATACTATTTTATAGCATAAGGCATTTTTACAGAAATTTTCGATTTTAGTTTAGACTATAAAACATGTCTTTAACATAAGAAGTCTGTACATCAGATGATTAATCTCCCATGTTAAATCTTTTTGCAAATATGAATAGAACATAAATTCATTTTTGTTTAAAATATACCAAGACAACAGCATCCCTTTAAAAAGAAACTTTTACCCTTCTTTATTTTTTTGATGTTGGAGCTCAACCCAGCACCTCAGAGATGCTACCCAGGCATTCTACAGCAACCTCTAATCCCTCCAACCCATACACATATTTTGGATAATTTTAGGTCTATAGAAAGATATAAAAGTTACAATGTTCCTCTATACTCCTCTATGTTTCCTGCAATGTCAACACCTTAATATCTCTACCTCTATGTCAAGACTAAGAAAAACTTTTTTTTTTACATATTACTATTAATTTAATTCCAGACTTCATTCAGATTTCAGTTTTTCTATAAATTTTCCATTTCTGTTCCAGGAGCCAGTTCAACATACTACACTGTACACAGCTACATTACTTTAAAGGTAATAATTTCTTAAATTACAAAATATAAAGAAAGATTTCCTTACCTGCTCTATGCCAAAATTTCATGTGCTTAATTCCAGCTGTGATCAGTTTATCAGGCACGTAGGGATTCATTTTTACAACAAAAATCTTATCTTTACTTCCTCTGAAATAAACCAAAGTGTTTTAGCTCTGAAAATAAATCTATTCTTTAACAAGTTTTTGCCTAATTCATATCCTATCTTGGGTCCTCTGTTTATTGAATAATTGTTTCCTGCATTAATTGATAGGGGAGAGGTATGCATACCACAGTATATATGTTGTGTGTTAGAGGTCAGAGGACAACTTGAGGGAGTCTTTTCTCTCCTTACACTACATAAGTCCTGGGGATTGAATGCAAGTTGTCAGGCTTGGTGGCAAGTGCCTTTACATGCTGAGCCATCTCAATAGGCCCTCGTAGTTCCTTTTAAACTATCATGTCCTTGGACATTATCTATATTCTCTGCATTTTTAAAGTACTTTATAAATATAAAGTATATTTTTAAAGTACTTTAGCATCATACTTGAAGGACAAGGAAATTCAGGATGTAGACTCGGTCACTGGGTCACTGTAGACTATTTCAGAGAACTGCTAATATTTTTTATTATAAAAGTAAAACATGCTCATTTAGAAAATTTATAAATGAAAAATGTAAGAAAAGTATCATATAACTTCTTTGTGATGTATATATACATTTCCACTTAAATATATGAGTATTCTGCCATACCTTCTAGTTGGTATTTAATAGCTTATCATACAGAATTTACTCTATTTGTAAACGGAAAATTGAGATAATAGTAATTTCCAATGCCACATTAGTTATATTAAAAAGTGGGTTCACAGACCTGGAGAGATGGCTCAGCAGTTAAGAGCAGTGATTGTTCTTGCAGAGGACACAGTTTCAATTCCCAGCACTCACACGGCAGCTAACAATCATCTATAATTCCAGTTCCAGGAACTCCAATGCCCTATTCTGACCTCTGAGGGCATTGCATGACAGGCAATACACTCGTACAGATAAAATAAAAATAATGAAAAAAAGAGTAGGTTCACAAGTGCTATACCTACAAAGAAACTATAAAATCATTTATCTTTTATCTTGACTATGTTTGTTTAAAGGTAATAAAGCTGGTAACAACAAAACTTATATGTTAGCTTGATTTCAAAATTACTGTAATCACAAAATATTTCAAGCGCATAACAGCACAAGCATTTTGCCAATGTGATATCAAGCTTTTCCCCTACCTTGCTACTGAAAGTTTCTCTCCTTTCTTCCAGTCCCATAGTACAATAGTGTGGCTATCATCTATTCCAACTGAGGCCAAACGTTTTCCATCCGCTGTGACAACCAAAAAGGTATTTATTCATTATTCAGATTCAGAAGTTAAGGCCATTTAACATATTTTCTAGAGCCACGTGCTCTCATTTGAATATGCCCTCCACTCTAAGTCTCGTGTGCCAGATGCGTGGCACTCAGTGTAGGCTGGTAGAACTATTATAAGACAGGTCTAGTGTACTCGATTACAGCCTCTTTTGTACTCTTCCTACCATGATACTGTCATGCTGTGACACAGTCAAAGGGACTCTCACCAGAAACAGAGCCAGTGGAGCCACATGACCTAACTTTCAGTTTCCAAAACTGTGTGCTAAATAAATCTGTTTTGATAAGTACCTATCCTGAGGTATTTTGTTATAACAGAAAATGGACTAGTGTGCTATGGCACTACGTTTAAAATTTGAAAAAGTAATGACAAATGCTAGCTATGCATACATCTATGAAAAGAATCAGAATTTAGAAGAGAGTGGGATAATGGCCTCTTTAATTTTAATTTTATTATTAGTATTTGTATGTAGAGTGTGAAAGCCAAAGGACAACTTTTGTGGCATTCTCCATCCATCTTTATGTGGGTTCCAGGGACTGAACTCAGGCAGTCTGGCTTGTGCGGCAAGTGCTTTTATCCACTGAACCATCTTGCCACCTGAGATTATGGGTTTTTCATCATGACATCAAACCTCATTTATTTATGATTCATTAGGTTGGGAAGAGGAAGGGAAAGGGAAAATGGTAAAAGTATGAAATGCTGGATATCCTAAATACCCTCTGAGCTAATTGCTGCACAGTGTGCCTATATGAAAACATCGCCCTAGGGGCCAAGAGTATAGCTATGGTAGAGTACTTGCTTGGCATTTGTGAAGTCCTAGGGTCTAACCTCAGCCTGCCTACCCCTTTGTCTCTATCTCTGTCTCTCTCACCACATACACACACAAATCATACTACATGCCATAAATATATATAAACAAACATTTATGGGTCAATTAAAAACAAAAGCAAAATCTGTAGGAAGAAACCAAGAAAAAGTTAAGAAAGGAAGGGTAAAAAATATCTATTTATATTACATTAAGAAATCAGTGACTATGAAAAATTCATCATTGAAAAACATACAGGCTACCTACCACACACTGTCATTAACATGGCTGCTTTTAGTGAAGGTCAACTTTTTAGGTGACATAATGAATGTATTAAATCACTGAAACAAATTACTAACTGATGAGACATGTTGATGTGTGCGCGTGTTTAAAGGTTAGGAGGTTCACACAGTAACAGAACATTTTCACCTGCCTCACGTTTTGTAGCCCTTAGCTAGGGGCTCAGATCTACCAATGAGCTTTTTATTGTTGACCCACTTAGTTTCCTTTATCTTTTCCTGTTTCTTGACTGTTAGTACTCCTTAAAATATGTGTGTACATATATTTTTTCACCAAAATATCACTTATGGATAACTTATGACTTCAGTTAGAGCAGCAAAAACACTAATTTAAGTTTTAGAACACTTCTTCAGTAATATTTTCCTCCCAATCCACAAACCAGCTTTCACTGCAGACTGGTCTGTAGCTGCTAAACAGACAGCTTGAACTGAAACAAGATGCACTGGACCTGCCACTTCCGAGAAATCTCTAAACAAAGCCTTCAGTTCTCCTCTTTCATTATCAGACTTGCAGCCTACGTGTTCGCAAAGTATATTTTGAAGCTGTAAACAGACTGAGTGTAAGATTTGCCCAAAGGGAAATTACATATTACAAATGCAACTGAGACAATTTTAGGTGTTTTGCAGAAAGCATTTTCATGTTAATATTAACATTTAAGTGTTTTAAAGCTATAGTCATTAATTGTAATCATAAGCAAGCAGCAAACATACAGTCTCATCCTTATTTCTGATTAGAACAACAGTATGTACATTTGAGAAGTGAGAGGTTCATAGCTAAATGGCAAGTTCAGGTAATACTATAATTTGTAAATTCTGATCATTCTTAACGATACAGAAAAAGTCTTACCTGAGAAATCAACAGCACAGATGCCATATTGATGGTAGCCTTTTAATATTGACAAGGGTTTAATAGTCTCTGTGTCCCATATGTGAATTGAGGGGTCTCTACCTATCTGAAATAGACAGAATGATAAAAGGCATGCTACACAATTATTTTTATATCTGTTAAAAGGAAACAAAGCCATTTAATGGCTTTTATTTGTCACAGAACTTTGTGCCATTAAAAATATAAAGCAGATTATAAGCATGATCTTTTCTGGTTAACATGCCTTCGAGACCTAAAGAGAGGTGGGAGCCAGTGGAGTGAGGTAAATAAGACTAAAGTAAAATGGTACAATGTATGAAAATGAAAACAGCAAAATAAGACTCATTATTTTGCTAACTAAAAACAATCTAAAATGCTAACACACTGAGGGTGCTCCACTAAGCACCTGCCTAGTATGTGTGTGACCCTTGGTTTGATCTCCAGGACAAAAATAAAAAAATCTAGGAAGGCTATGTTCAGTGTTCTAGGAATATTATAGAGCTATATGATTCTTTCTAAGTCTCCTATAATTCATCAATAAAGATAACAAATGATTCATTCCCTTGATTTCTTTCCTCTTCCCCAATAGTCACCCTTCTATTTTCATATCTTTCTTCAAAGCAAGACTGTGGAGGCCAGTGAGAGGGTTTAGTGGGCAAAAGGCACCTACTGCCAAGCCTGATGACCTGAGTTCAATTCTTAGAACCCACACGGTAGGAGGAGAGAACTGACTCCTGCAAGTTGGTCTCTGACCTCCAAATGCATGTCATGATGTGTGCTTACACATGGGCATACACACACACACACACAGAGTAAATAAATGTAAAATCTAGGGGCTAGGGTAATAGTCTAGTAGGTAAAAGAATTTGCTTTGCAAGCATGACAGTCTGAAGACTTGAGTTTGACTCTCTAGTACCCATGTAAAAAGCAAGGAATGGTTGTTTGTGCCCATAATCCCAGCATCGGGGAGCACAGACAGGCAGATCCCAAGAGTTTGCTGGCCATCAACCCAAGCCAAAAGGCTGAGCTTTCATTCAGTGACAGATCTTGTCTCAAGGCAGCAAGGCATACAGTATTAGAGGACTACACCTCATCTTGCTCTGGCTTCCCTATGGGCATACACACCTGCATACTCATGTGTGTGCAACCACACACGTGCGCATGCACGCACATACACACACAGATAAATAAATTGCTCTTTACAGCTGAATAGTACTCAATTTCTTCCTCACATTTTCTATTCATCCACTGGTGGACACACAGACTCATTCTATAACTCTGCTTCTAGAAACAGCACTGTGAAGACCATTATGCAGGTTAATCTCTAGTTATCCTTATCCATTCAGGTGCATACCAAGGAGTGGGACAGCTGGATCATATGGTAGGTTTAGTGTTTTGAGGAACATGTACATTGATTTTCACACTGGCTGTGCTAATGTACATTCCAATAGTGTATTAGGTGGGTTCCTTCCCCCTTGCCCACATCCTCCAAGCATTTGTTTTTAGTTTTCTTAATGACAGTCTAACTGGGATGAGGCATAATCTAAGCTTAGCTTTGATCTGCATTCCCTTGATGGTTAAAGATGTCGAAGAGTTTCTCAAGTATTTGTTTGGGAATTTGTTTTATTAGTATATATTAATTATACATAAACAGTACATATTAATAGTATATATTAATTAATGAGCTTCATTTTGACATTTTCATACAGGAATATGATTTATTTTGATCATATTCATCTCATTCATTAGCTTTTTGTTTTTATTTTTTTGAGACAAGGTCTCCCTGTAGCCCCAGCCATCCTGGAGCTCACTATGCAGACCAGACTGGCTTCGATCTCAAAAGATCCATTTGTCTTGCCTCCCAAGTGCTGGGATTAAAGGTGTGTGCCACTATGGGCTCCAGCAGTCCTCCTCTACTCTTCTACTGTCCTACCTTTTTTATGAGCCCTGAGTTTCATTATGTTGCTTACAGAAGGATGGGTGAGGGGCTATTTATAGGAGCATGGACATCTTACTATGGCTACATGCTGAAGTAAATGTCTCGCCCTCACCTAACAGCCTTCAACTGAATAGAAATCCTCAGATGCAATCATACTTTTTAAAAATGTATTTATTTTTATTTTATGTGTATGAGTGTTTTGCCTTCATGTACATAAGTGAACCCTTGTTGTGCAGTGCCTGCAGAGGCTAGAAGAGAGCATCAGAACCACTGGAACTAGAGTTAAAAATGGCTGTGAGTGCACTGTGTGGGTGCTGGAAACTGAACTGGGTCCTCTGTGACAGCAGCCTGTACTCCTAGCCGTTGAACTGTCTCTCTAGTTTGTTCACCCTTCTTCTGTCATGTTTCTGTTCTGCTCATTTGTTCAGATATAATTTATTTTTCTGGTGATTTTTAATTTTTTTCATGTGTATGAGTTTTGTACCTGCATGTATGTAAGTGCACCCCTGTCATGTAATGCCAGTGGAGGCCAACAGAGGGTGATGGATTCCCAACTGGAGTTATGGAATGGTTGTTAGCTGCCATGTGGGTACTGGAAATTGAATCTGGGTCCTCTGGAAGAACAACAAGTGTTCTTAACTGCTGAGCCACCTCCCCAGGCCCTGGTGTTTGATATCCAGCATATATAGAAAATTCAAAGATCAATCTCCTATTGGAAGAATAGTTGGCAAAGATTTTCTCCTACCTGAAGGCTTTCTTCACTCTGGTAATTGTTTTCTTTGTCCTGTAGTTTTTTTATGTAAAACCACTCACTTGTCAATTCTTGCTTATATTTTCCTGAACTACTAAGTCTAAGTCTTACTCAGAAGGTCCCTGCCTCCACCTGTATTTGAAGTGCTTTCCTAGGTGGTGCTGTAGTTGCTGCTACAGGGTTCTGTTCTGCAGTCCTTGCCAGCCTCAAATCAGTGCAGTTTCCATGCGTTAGTATCTCAAGTGCAGGGATTACAGCAAGAGCTACCACTCTCGGTTCCCAAAAGAGTCTCAACATTTCAAGTCTTTGGTTCATTTTGAAATGATTTTTGAACAGGGTAAGCGGACAGGAATTGGGTTTCAGATTACTAAATGTGGATATATATCTAGTTTTCCCAGCACCACTATTAAAGGTCCCCTCCCCCAAATGCATGCTGTTGGCCCTTTTGCCAAGATTCAGGTGTCTGAATCCACATAGATTTATTTTTGAGTCCTCTATTTTATTTTACTGGTCTATATGTCTGCTTTGGGGGGCGGCGGTTAGCAAAATGCAGTTTTTGATAGTATGGTGCTGTAGTATAATCTGAAGTCAAGTATTAATTGGCTATTAGGACTCTTTCCATATCCATAGGTCTCTGAAGCATATCACTGGAATTCTGATGCAGACTGCACTGAGTCTATAGATCACTTTTGATGATATGGCCATTTAAATATTAATTGTGCTGACGTATGAGTTTGAGAGGTCTTTTCATCTTCCAGTGTCTTTCTTTGGTGCTCTATACTTTTCGTCATAGAGGGTTTTCATCTTAAGTTTATTCCTAGGGTTCTCTTTTAAGGCTATTCTCAACAGAATTTCCTGATTTATTTCTCAGCATCTTCATTATTGATATATGTATGATACCGAGTTTTTGAAAGATTAATCTGCTTCTTCTGGTGGAGTCTTAGGCCTTTTATGTTTTGGATATCATCATTTAAAGACCATGGTAATGTGTTTCATTTCTATTTGTATACTTTTTCTTCTCCTATTTACTTACTGCTCAAGAATTCATGCACCATATTGCATAAATATGGAGACAGTGGATACCTTTGTCTTGTTTCTGATTTTAGGAAAAATGCCTTCAGTTTTCTTCCATTCAGTTTGTGATGGTGACTATAGTCTTGTTCTATATAGCCTTTATTTTTATTATGTATGCGTGCAAATGTGTATGCATGCATGTATGTAGGCCCAATATTGATGTCAATTATTAATCACTCTCTACTTTATTTACTGCTTGCCCCAGGGACCCACTGGGCCTCTGCCTCCTGAGTCTGGCTCTTATGTGGGTTCCTGGAAATCTGGTTCTCATGCTCACATGGCAAGCAGTTGATGCACTGAGTCACTTTTTCTAGCCCCTTCTGTAGCCTTTATGACACTGAGGTATGATTCTTCTATTCATGGTTTCCTTGGGGTTTATAATAAAGAGACGTTGAATTCTGTCAAAGGTTTTTCTTGCACTTATTGAAATAATTATGTGATGTCTGTAATTATACTTAGTGCTCCACTGACTGCATATGTTCAACTATCCTTGCATCCTAGAAATGAAATTCAACTCATCATGGTGTGTGAATCTTTTTAATGTGTTGTCAAATCTAGTTTGCAATTATTTTATAGAAGATTTCTGCACTTACATTCCTCAATGGAACTGATCTATAGTTTTACTTTTATTGCATTTTTATTTGGTTTTGGTTCTGCTATAAAATATAAAGTACAAAAGTTTCAAAGAGTATTTTAAGGATTCTTTCCTTTCTATTTTATGAACAGTTTTTCAGGAACATTGATGTTAGCCTTTTTCCAGTATTTGTGTGTGTGTGTTTGCATGTGCAAGCATGTGTGTGTGTGTGTGTGTGTGAGTGTGTGTGTGTAGTCCATGCATGGAGGCATGCTGGGTGTCCTGCTCTTTTTCTTTCCACTTTATTCCTTTAAGCTGGGCCTCCCACTGAACCTAGAGGTAGGCTGACAGCCAGAAAGCCCCAGTATTCCTCCTGTTTCTACTCCCCCACAACACTAGGATTATAGATGTATACATGATCACACCTGGCTTTTACTTTTAACATAAGTGAGGGGTATGTATTGATTTCTTCCTGTGTCTGATGCTTTTGTACCTGTCATTTATCTACTGTATAAGATTTATACTCAGTTCTTAAGCTTGTGTCGGTTTCTCTGTAGGTTTTAGTTGTGCTATTACCTCTTGATTCCCGATGTCCTTCCTTTCTTTCTTTGAATGTAGTCTCTCCTTTGTTACCCTGCCTCTTCTTGTTCATGGAGTAAAATGGAGGAAATTTCCACACTCCACCTTACTCCAGAGACTCCTTCCCACCCCATTCAACTTTAACTTGGTGCTATAGTCTGTATCTAAAACAGCCTTTAGAGACACACTTGATAGTATAGTCACCAGTTTGTGGCATTAGGAGTGGCGTAATCTTTAAGACAAAGTCTAGTGGGAGGAAGTTAGATCACTGGGGGACTCCCCAAAGGGGACAATGGGAACAGAGTCCATTCTTCTTTTTTCTTTGCTTCTCGGCCACCATCAACTGAACAGCTTTGCCCCACCATGTAATATGCCACCTTATCACAGGTCCAAAGGCAATAGGGCCAAAGGTCCAAGGAGCTAAAACTTCTGAAACTGAGATGCAAGATAAATCTGTCCTTCCTTAAGCTGTTTATTTCAGGTATTTTACCAAAGCAATAAAAGCCAGGCTAATCCACTTGGCTCATCATGTTCACTTATACACAGGTAATTTATCAATTCTCAATTACCACTTTAGATCCATGTAATTCAATCTCTATAAAGATGAACAGATATACTACTGGGGCTGAAGAGATGGCTCAGTGGTTAAGAGCACTGGCTGCTCTCGCAGATGGCCTGAGTTCACTTCCCAGCGCCCACATAGTGGCTAACAACTGTCCATAACTCCAATTCCAGGGGATTTGATGCCCTCTTCTGACCTCCCTGAGCATTGCATGACACAGGTGTGCTTACATACATGCACACAATACATTCACACACATAAAAAAATGAAATATTAAAAAGATGTACTATTATCATATATAAAAACAACTCCTGAAACCACATTTAAAGAAATCAATTATACTTAATTTGAGACTTTTTAATATACAAATATAACAACACTAAAATTAGCCAAAACCTCAAGTTATTCATTTAAACATCATTAGTGATTTTTTAAGTTGTAGTTGACCTCTTCAAGTTTTGACACTTCTGACAGTTTTACAGTACTGTTCTTGCCTAGTGCTCTGTTCTCCTTGATGCTCACTGTTTTCTTTATAATTTTGTCACCCATTGTTTAAATATAAACCTTTAAGAGTCCCCTTTTAATAATCCAGGCTTTTTTCCTACATTTTTGCCTGAAGTATTTCTCCTTCTTAGACTCAATGCTTAATCAATAAAGATCTCCAAAAATCTCTCTCTCTCTTTTATTTTTTTCTCAAGACCTATGTTTTCAACTATCAATTGAACATCTAATTTGGAAGGAGGGTGGATCACATAGACCAACATTCACTGAGAATGACTTGTGAGCAAATGTTGTTCCAGGGCCCTTATAAAGTTTATTTAACAACCATCACAATTCCATATACTATCCTTATTTTAAAAGATGAGGAATCAGAAACAGAGAAGGTTTAGTAATTGCCCACAGATAACGAATGGAGGAAGTTGGATCCAAGCACTAAATTTAGTCTGGCTGAGGCATAGCTTGAGCACTGGAGCAGCAGACCTGGGACATTTCACTTCAGGAGTAGTCAGCATTTCCTCACTGTGACAAAAACCAGAGATAAACAACTTAGAAGGAGGAAAGCTCTCAGTCCATGGACGTGTGGTATTTTTGCCTTCAGGTATTAAATATGCTCAGTAGGTGAGGTGAGAGGAAACTGGATAAACATACTGAAGCTGGGAAAATGTAGTCAGAATCTATGGCCATTTCTCTTCTTTATGAATAACCATCTAGAAAAGTATCAATTGAAACGTTTTCCAGTATTTTGTATTTAGTATCTATGCTTTGGTAAACCTGGCTAGGTTTCTATCATGTTTGAAAAATAAAAGGCACAGTCATTCTATGTTGTCACAGAGCATTTTAAGTATTTCTTATATTATTTAGTAACTCAGCCTAAAGAAATCAGAGTTCTAGTCTTTATGTTTTCTACAATGTTCCCTTATTAAAAAATCCTGACAGAAAGAAAATGAGCCAGTTATGTTTATTTCCAAAGTCAGATAATAATAATTAAGAGAAACTGTTAAGAAAAAGTTGGGGTAAACTTTCCAATATGAAGATAAAATTTCCTTTGAATTTTTAAGTTAGAATTAAAAATTTTAAGTAAAGTTAGAGTTTATTAAAGACATTTTAGCAGATATCTTTCTGTTTTCACATTTTATTTACTTAAGGGTGGAGGCACTTGTGGAAACTAGAGGACAATTTGTTCAAATTGGTTTTCTGCTTCCACCATTTGGGTACCAGGGATCAAAATCAGGTCATCGGGTTTGGTGGCAAACACCTTTACCCACTGAGCTATCGTGCTGGCCCTTAAGAATAAGACGTACTGGGCTGGAGAGATGGTTCAGTGGCTAAGAGCACTAGATGGTCTTGAAAGGGACCTGGGCTTGATTCCCAGCACCCACATGGTGGCTAACAACCATCTGTAACTCCAGTTCCAGGGAAGCTGATTCCCTCTTCTGATCTCCATGAGCATGGTACAACATAGGTGTACCTACCTACATGTAGGCAATACACATACATATAAAATAAAAATAACAAAAAATATTTTTAAAAAGACATGGCTTTTCAGGGGAGAGTTGCTCAATTATTTTTTTTTCTCAAAAATAATCTATCTTATTTTTTAAAAATTATGCATCTTTCTGTCTGTGTAGGCACATGTGCATGTGACTGCAGGTGCCCATGGAGGCCAGGAGGGGAAGTCAGATCTCCTGGTGCTAGTTATGAGCAGTATGAGCTGTCCAACATGGGAATGTGCTGGGATCTGAACTCAGGTCCCCTGAAAGTGCAGTCCATTCCCTCAGCTGCTGAGCTATTACTCTAGCCCTCCAATTACTTTTTTTTTTAAGATAGGGATTTGCTATGGGGCTCAGGCAGCCTCAAACTTGCTATCCTCCTGCCTCAACCTTCAAAGTGCTAGAATTACAAGTATGCACCATCATGCCCAGCTGCAAAGAAGTCTTTACTCTTCATTTCCTAGAACAATGTGATACATGTGGGTATACATATAAAGAGTAGACTAACTTAAATTAAAATGAAAAAAAGGATTTATTGTCATCTGATCTTTGAAAGGAACTTACCTGGCCTGTTGCCACATAGTCTTTCAAAGGATGAATAGCCAGACACAGAATGTCATCATCATGACCCAAGTAAAACCGCTGTGTATTCTGCTGCCGATTATAAATGACACCCACTGCTGCCACATGGTACACAATTTCACCAATTTGAGTATAGAACAGATTACCTCGACAGTCATAACCTCTGTAACTAATACAGAAAATCATGTAAATAAATTTTATCCTTTTATCTGATCAAAATACACAGAAAAGTATCTTTTGAATCATTTAATTTCTAGCTTTAAAGGATACTTAAAAATTAAAGGAAGATACTTCCTTCTTAAAATCCATGCATGTTTATGAACTGCTCTGATTACAAATAGCTAATATCTAACCTAAAATATTGAGTGAAAAAAATCAAGGTGAAGAGAGACATCTGGTATGCTACTATTTGCAGAAGACAAGACCTACAGAATGCCAAGACCAGCTGACATCCTTTGTGGATAGGGAAATTTCACATGGTTCTACCTCTGGATGAAGAGCTACAGGTAACCAATGGTTACTGAGAGAGAAGAATGAGTTGTCTCCAGGGATGAGTTCCCTGATAGGTTATCTAATCCCAAGTGGTCAGCCCTAACTATATATACATGTAAAAAACACTAAATGGATTCAGTAGGTTCATATATATATATCCATACATATCATATATCCATATATATAATATATACATATCACACATATATATGATATATCCATATATACATATATATATATGTGTGTGTGTATCAGGGTATTGAGAAGTGGGAGGGATGTGTTAAGAAGTTGCAAGAGGAGAAGAAGGGATGAAAATGATGCAAATAAAGTACTCATGTATGAAATACTAAAGTATAGTGCTAATTATACAAAGTAAAACCAGGTATTTTTATACACAAAAGGGTACAGGAAATAATATTTATTTTCATTTAAACATTTCTGAAACTGAATTTTACCTGTATGGCAAAATGATGGCTGGGACAGAGGTGGGAGGAACAGTAGTGAGACCAAGTTTTTCAGACTGTACTCTGTTATGCAAATTGTAGAACTATGATGAAGGTAGTACATGTCCCAACAATAAGTCTAAGCAATCATTTAAAATATACAAATCTTCTTAAAATGATCAATACAATTCCAACAATGGAAATCTTGGCTTTGTGTTTTAAAGAATTCCAATTCATAAAATATAACTAAACAGAAATCTTATCTATTTTAACACTGGAAGGAAAACAGTCTTAATAAATAAATCCTTTTTCAAATTCTTAGAAAGTATTATCAGTCTGGTAAGAAAAGGCATGCTTTCTGAGGGCGAGAAGACTTGCTGCTGCCAAGCTGAAATGTGAAACTTGTATTTTTATGTGCTTCAAGGGACATTAGAAACCATTATTAATCAGTTAAAACATGAAAGCCAAAACAATCAGGCTCAAAAAAAAAACTCATATAATTACAAATAGGCACATTTTAGAGAGATGATTATCTCTTACATTTTAAATATTTACTATTTTCATTTTTTAAGTGTATGACTGTATTGCCTGCAAGAAGGTAAGTGCACCAGTGTTGTCATGTAATGCCTGTGGAGGACAGAAGAGGGAGTTGGATTCCCTGGAGCTGGAGTTATGGATGGCTGTTAATTGCTATGTGGTGCTGGGAATTGAACTCAGGTCCTCTGCAAGAAAAGCTAGTACTCTTAACAGCTGAGCATCTCTCCAGTGCCTCTTTCACATTCCATTTCTATGAATAGAATACCAAACTTTCATAAGGTAATTTCTTAATTTAATAAATATGTTCCTAGTGGCTCATTGTGCGGCAAACAATGCTCTAAGTTATCACTGGCGTTACCTTATTTATTCCTCTTTGCAAGTTTATGAGTTAGGCACAAATTTATAGATAGGGAAACAGAGATGCAATGAGGCTAGATGACTTGCTCCAAGCTATACAGCTAGTGAGTGTGAACCCAAATTCAAACACACAAATGAAAAATAGTATTTTATACCCATGAACAAAGTGTAATCGAATACTATTTCCTGGAGCCTGCTCTCTTCGTTTAGAAGTAGAACTTTTCTGTTTCTCTTTGCATTGTTCTTTAAGCTGAGGTAGATCTTCTTTGTAAACCTTTAAAAAACATATATATGTAGGAATATTATTATGATATGTATTAATAAAGATGTTCATATATTCAATATAACTATCAATAAAAGAATAGTTCATAAAATTTAATATCCAAGAAAACCTTTATACTTCATAAGAAAATATTTAAAAGAGAATACATGATCATCTACTGTGACAAAAATCTATAGGCAAGTAGAATTCAGGCATATGGCATATCAAGCACTTAGTATAAAAGAACATTTTATGTAAGGTTACTATAATATTCAAAGAGGAGAAACTGAAATCATTATACATTAACTAGGAAATTAAAGCCATAAAAATCAATAACAGACAAAGAGCAGAAATCAAGCTAAAGAAGAAAGTAGACTGTGGGGAAAAAAACGTCATATGCTAATAGGAAAACTACCTGCCGATGGTAGGTAAGCTGTGTCTCTTGTTCAATTTCAGAATCCAGCTCTGGAACATCAGATAAATCTGAATCGGATTCATCACTGTTAGACTCAGCCAGACTTTCTGTAATTTTTTTTAAAAAAATGAAATATCAGTTAAAGAAGATTTACTTTCAAGACAGCAATGTAAAATTAATGATTAAAAGCTGACTGTTCAGCTTGACAGGGAAACACGCCATAAAACAATCAAATGAAATTACCTATTCAAGTGACACAGATGTCAGTAAACTGCACTACAGATTATCTTCCTCTCCACTCACTGCAAACTCAATAGCTCCTTTAAATCCCTTCACTGGCTCCCCAATGACTGCTACATCAAATTTAAATGTCTGTACAGATATAAGTGAATATTACCTATAATTAACATGAAAAATAGCTAAAATACTACATGCAACAGATAAACTGACATTTAATTTCTCTTTGTTAAAAAAGCATATACAAAACCTAAGTACCTGTATCTTCCAGAGGACACATTAAATGCTTGTTCTGCTAGCATAACTCTTACTTCTCCCATCTGATAAATTAAATTCAATGAAATTATTTTGTCTGGAACTCTGTGATATCTGATTTTAAACATATATACCTATATTTACTTAAAATTTCTGCCAATAGTAACAAATTTTAATGGTCAAACTTATTTTGAAATTAAGGATAGGGAAGTTGTTCAAGGTGGTATGTACTACTTACCTTGGGGTGCTATATGAAGAGCATCTTTTAATTTTCTTTCAGGAATAAATTTCCACTGAAAGACTGAGTGATCTGCTCCACCAATAGAAATAACCCACTGATAATCATGTGACCATCTGACATTAGTTACGTGAGCTGAATGGCCAATATATTTTCTAAATTTGGCTCCTATAACAGAAATATATCTTTCAATTGATAAATAAAAAAATGCACAGAAATACCACTTTAAACAGCAACTACTATACTCAAACTATTACATCATTCTACATTATCTTAAATATGACCAGATGGAAAACTGATCACTAGAGTTAAACAGACCTGGGTGTGATGGTGCACACCCTTAATCCCAGCACTTGGGAGGCAGAGGCAGTTGGATCTCTGTGAGATGGAGGCCAGTCTGGTCTTCATAGTCAGTTCCAGGCCAGCTGGCTACAGGGAGACCCTGTCTCAAAAAAAAAAAAAAAAAAAAAAAGTTAAAAAAAAACCCAATAAACTGGATAATTTATTTTATAATTTTTAAGATACATTTTGGTAGGAACTACAAAAACTGTGAGGGTAGCTAGGTGTGCTGGTACCCACCAAGCTACTAAGGAAGCTAAGCTAGGAGAATCACAAGTTCAAGACCTACCTAGGTAACTTGGTGAAAAATTATCTAAAACTACACTGTTTTTAAAAGGGCTGGGGGGATAGTTCAGTGGTATGGTATTTGCCTAATATGTACAAGTCTCTGGCTTCAATCTCCACTAACACAAAAATAAAGAAAAACAAATTAACAAAACATCTTCACACTCTAAATCTAGAAACAAAATAACACAAACCTCAAAACAAAACCAAGCAAGGCATTATCTTACTGCTCTGAGAAAAGCCTGGGAATCAATCTTTAATGTTAAAGTAATGACTGTTTCAGCCTAAGACCATAACCTTTCAAATTAAGTAGATATTTCTAGAGTTAAGTGGATAGTTTAGGTTGGATCATTTAAAAGCAGCCACATTTGAATTCATACATGTCATCATATAAATGCAGCAGCTTTCATACAAATTTCTTTCACTGACAACTCTCACTCAGGCAAGTAAGCTAAACAAATCTTGGCTTATTTTAATTTAATAACTAATTTAATTATTTAATATGTAAGATTTGAATGGACACATTTAGGTTCTTGCAGTGAGCCATTCCTTTATAGAAAACTGAAATCTGTATACTAAAAGGCTTTGATCGTGGCTCCCCAAGATGGTTGACATGTAAATCATATGGTTAGAGGCACTGGCAATTGAAGACCTGTTGATATAAATGAGTGAACAAAATCTGATGGTATAAATTTGTGACCTGCATGTTTTTTCTTTACTCTCATTCCTTACTGGTAAGTCCAATCTTTTCTGTATTTGGAATACTTGTTTAGTAGAAGTTAGGAAAATAACTTGGTAGTATCTGAATGTTATCCAACTGTATACTGTTTATTGTAAATAAAGGTAAACAGTGATCAATAAGCAATCTTATATATATAAAAAAACCTTTCCCCATGGTTCATGTTGGGGAAGATTTCATAATATACGAAACAGCACTATCCATTACAAAGCAGATAAAGGAGGCTGGAAAGATGGATGGCTCTTCTTCCAGAAGACCTAGGTGTGGTTCCCAGCACCAACATGGTGGCTAATAACTCTCCATAACTCCAGTTCCAGGTGATCCAATGCCCTTTTCCTACCTCTGCAGGCATTGCATGACATGGGTACACTTATATACACGCAGGCAAAACATTCATACACATAAAAATGTTTAAAAATAGATAAGGGTTGGAGAGATGGCTCAGTAGATAAAGTGCTTGCCATACAAGTGTGAGGACCTGAGTTCAAATCACCAGAATCCACATAAAGTTGAATGTGTAGTATGTGTCTGTAATCCCAGCTCCTACAGCAAAATGGGAGGCAGAGATGGGGGAAACCATGGAAGCTTATGGGGCAGTTGGCCTGGTGTACACAGCAGTGAATAACAAAGAGACCCTGTCTCGAACAAGGTGGAAGGCTAGGACGAACACCCGAGGTTGTCTTCTGTCCTCCATACATGCACTATGGCACATGACTGCACGAATACAAACAGAAACACATGAATCACACACAGAGTAAAAAAATAGATAGTAGAGTTGGCCACACAGAAATCAAGAAGTAGTTAATGAAAGCTTTATTAAAAAAATCAAAAAGAGGGACTGGAGAGATGGCTTAGCAGCTAAGAGTACTGGTTGCTCTTACAGAGGACCTGGGTTCGATCATATACATGGTGACTAACAACCATCTGTAACTCCAACTCTAGGGAATCCAACACCCTCTTCTGACCTCCTTGGGCACTGCAGGACACAAGGTGCATTTGCATATATGCAGGTAATACATTCATACATATAAAAATAATAAAATATTTTTTAAAACAAAAGTAAAAGAGACCAAGCATGGTTATCACACACCTGCAACCCCAGTACTTAGGAGGTGGAGGCTGGAGAATAAAGAGTTCAGCCACATACGAGGGTTGAGGCCAGGGATAGTTCTGTTGTCAACTTGACACACTTGGGAAGAGGGAACTTCGACTGGGGAATTTCTTCCATTGGACTGGCCTGTGGCCATGACTGTGGTGTAATTTCTTGACTGCTGAGTCATGTGGGAGGGCCCACCTCACTGTGGGCAGGGCCACCCCAGATTCCTGAAATAAATTCCTGCCTTGGCTTCCCTTGGTGATGGACTGTGCTGTAAGCCAAATGAACTCACTCTTCCTCATGTTGGTTTTGGTCAGTATTTTTATTACAGCAACTGAAGGCAAACTAAGACTGGCTACATGAGACCAACTCTCTCACAGGAAAACAAAAACAAAACACAAGAAAAAGGAAGAAAAAAAATAAAAAGACAAGCCACAAATTGAGAAATGATAATCACAATCCATAAAATGTATAAAACACTTGAACCTATTGGAATAAGTAAAACAGCAATTCAACAAAAGAAACAACTCTACAGAAAATTAGGAAAGAGACTGGTGTTTGACAGGAAATAGGGAAAGCCTCCCCTTCCCTAAATCTGAAAATAAAGTATAATCTGACTGGTAGAGATTTTACTGAGACCATAAAATATGAACATTTAGAGTACCTACACTTGGAAAAATTGAAAGTATGGTAAGACCAAGTGCTGCAGGGGCTGTCAGTCAATGGGGGCTGGTAAAGCAACCCAACTGCTTTAGAAAGCAATTTGGCATCTTATAAATTTCAACATCCATATTCTCTATCACCCATCACCCAGCAACTTTACTACTGGCATAATATACACACCCATTTGAGAAACTTGCGTATGTTAATAAAAGACTAGAAGTAACCCAAATATCAACTGATAGGAGAAATGCATAAATTATACACTTACAACATAATTATTCTATAGCAATGAAAAATAAACACACTGAAGTGACATACAACATGGAAGAATATCTAAAAAAACCAGTATTAAATGGTGCCTTGTAACTCTCATGTCCTGTGGTAAAAATCTAGAAACAAAGGACTTTATTTGCTTGAGATACAGCTAGCCTTTACTCACAGACTTGTGAGTAAATTACTTGTGGACGTATTCTTGTGTGCACTTGAAGTAGCTGACATTTCAAAGTAGAGGTTAACAACATGAAGAATCTGGCAGGATCCTGAGCTCCCCATTAGTGTAGATGCACAATATAAATACCAGCTTGGGCTTCTGTAAAAACCAAGTCCTTAAGTTTGAGGACTCTACACTTGGATCAAAATAGTTCAGGGGCTCTCATAATCACCTTTCCCAAGCTGCATTTTTTTTTTTTTTTCGGAGACAAGGTCTCACTATGTAGCCCTGCCTGGTATAGAACTCACTAAATACACCAGGTTGACCTTGAAGTCATAGAGATTAGCCTTCCAGTGCCTGTTGAGTTCTGGAACCAAAGGCATGCACCACCATGCCCAGCTTACCAAGTTGCATTTTAAAACACATTTTAATATACAGGCTCAGAAACAAGTCAGGTGAATAATTACTGCACATATCATAATAAATTTGAGAATACTTTCTGGTAAAAATTTCATGACTAAAATAAATGTAACATGACAATAATCTTTTTAATTAAAAAAATTTTATGTGTATGAATCTTTTGCCTATATGAATGTAAATGTACCACATTCATGCAATGCCTGCAGAGGCCAGAAGAGAGTATGAGAACCCATGAAACTGGAGTTACAGACAGCTGTTAGCCATCATGTGGATGGGAATCACATCCAGGTCATCTAGAAGAACAGCTAGTATTCTTAACCACTGAGTCATCTTTCCAGCCCCAATAATCATTTTTTGAATTAGCAAAATGAAAGTCTTTACCACTCAGCACACATTTAAAAATATGAAATGCTATAATTCATCTAGATTAATATTCTGCAAGAACATAAATCTTTTGTGAGAAATTAATTTAAATATTAAAAAGGAAAGATACCTTTTCTTAAACATGGATATCGGAATAACTTTACAATTCCATAGTCATCAGCTGTAACTAATACTTGTCCAACGTAATTTCCATCTACTGAATTTATATCATTGACATCTGAATACTTGGGCCATATTCCATTGACTTCAAGGCCTGAGACACATGTCCATGAAGCCCAGTGAACACCTTTTACTTCTTCTTTACTTGTCACTTCTTTTCCTCCTAAAAATAACATAGTCTACATTTAACAAATTATTTCATTTTATTTATTAAACCTTACATTGTACTGATAACATGGTAGTCTCAAGATTTAAGTACCTTCCACCTCAGTTAGAGAAGAATACATAAATAGGTAAGTGTAAGAAGAGAAAACAAAATAAAAAAATGTTAAGGGTTCTAATGATAGCATACTGATCTCGAGGCATACACAAGTTTGAAGATAGTTATTATCTTAGTAGGTTAATTCATATGGAAAACATATTCGAATCTTATTAGTACCATGATACAGATTAGTAACAACAGGCTATGCTACAAGAAAAAGTAAAAGGGGCCACTCCTTGGGGCCTATCAAGCTGTTGGGTTCCTCTGAGAAAGCTAAGGCTATATGGGGTGAGTGAGGCCCTCGCTTCTTATAGCTAGTGGCCACTGAGCTCACCAGCATGTACTCTGCCCTCATCCCACATGAAGATGAAGTGCTCTCAAGGGGCATAGTATCAATGACATCATTAAAGCAGCTGATGTAAATGCTAAATCTTTTTGGCCTAGTTTGTTTGCAAATGTCCTGGATGACAGCAGTAATGAGAGCCTCAACTGCAATGTGAGGCTGGTGGACCTGCCCCAGAAGGAGGCCCTGCCACTGTACAGCTGCTGCCCCACTGAGAAGAGAGTACAATCAGAGCAAGAAGACTCTGAGGAGTTTGTTGATGATGCAGGCTTTGGTCTTATTGACTAGGCCTCTTCTGTAACATGTTCAACAGAAAGTCAAACTCTTAAAAAAAAAGAAAAAGGAAGAAAAGGCAAAGCTATGAGAAAGTGGCCAGGTATTAATAAGAAAACTAAAATACTAAGGGGGAAAGAGTTGAAAAATACCGAAAAGAAATGACAAGTGGAGAATAATATGTTTGTGTTAGGTAATAGGACTTTAGGACTCAGTAAATCAAATCACGAATGATTACTCCACAAAGCATCATCTTAAATAAAATTGTAAGAAGCAACTTTTATTTTAGTGTGGAATTTACTTTGGACATGAAAGAATTTAGAGTTGTGGTTTCCAAGTCCTGAGTGGTGAGGATGAGAAGATGCTGTCAAAGAGCAAAACGTTCTGGTTACGCAGGATGAATTCTGAATATCTGATGTGCAGCATGTTGACAATTAATAATACTACTATACTACTGCATGGTCTACTGGAAATCCACTAACAGAGATCTTGAATGCTTTCACCAGTCAGAAAAATCTATAATAACTATATGAGGTGATAGCTATGTTACCTTCATTGTGGAATCATTTCACAATGTACAATATATGTACATAAAAACATCACAATGGGTTAGGGGTGATATTGCCCACCTTTAATGCCAGCAAGTGAGGGTCTATGACTTCCGGAACAGCCTGATCTACATAGTGAGTTCCAAAACAGCCAGGGCTACATACTGAGACCCTATCTCAAAAAGCATCACATTGTATATTGTAAATATATACAATTTTTATGTAATTACAACCTAATAATCTGTTGAGAAGAGCTCTAGAAAGATACCCATCTTACAGAAAAGAACTCAATGCCTGAGATAGCTGTCTCTGATGGCCTATAATCAAACATAATTTACAATTCATTTCTAATAACATTTTTAAAATTATATAGACATTTAAAATCTATAAACTATATAGTACAGTAGAAAATTTTACCCGGCATCCTATAAAGAAGTCTTTTTCCATTTCCATCATTTGTCTGTAAATATCTACTATCTGAAGACCAGTCAAGATGGGTGATGAAACTGAGTGATCCAACACATTCTCCAACTTTTTTATAACGCTGAGCAACTCCATAAATATCAACTGAGCTGTCATTGCAGCCAACAGCAAGGTAAGTTCCATCTGGTGAATACTTTAATTCATGAATTGCTTCTTTCCTGTCTTTAACATGTACAACTTCAGTCATATCTCTGTTTAAAAGGAAAAACATAAGACCATAGGAACAAACGTCACAAGAGAATTGCTTTTAAATTTCCCCCAAATAACCGTGAGGTTTTATCCAGTATTTACAAATTATAAATGTAAATAAGATATAATACAGTAATAATTATTTTACTGACCAGAAGTAAACAGGGACAATATATGCCAGGAATAGAGAAAAATGGGACTAGAGGCTATGTAGTGATAGAATGCCAGCACTAAAAAAAGTAGTATAGAAAAATGCTAAATTTCAGTGTACAAATGACCACAGTTTAAAGAACCTTAGAAATCCAAACTAAATTTCTGGATTCCGTTAATAAAGGATTCAGAGGTTTTTTTTTTATGATGAAAGTTCTTTGTAAATATTGCGTTTACAAAAAATTCTTAAGCACTATAATTTTCAAGCAATTTTAAAAATGAGTCAAATGTGTAAAACCATGTTCAGAAATAAGGAAAATATGAACAAATGCATTGCTTCAGCAATATATTTGAATACCTACTTTTATAAAGCTACCATGGGTGTTTTATTCTTTTTTTTTCCCACTAGATTTTTTTCCCAAATGCTTCCTTTTTCCTGAGAGAGAATTCATTATATAGCCCAGGCTAGCCTCAAGCTCCTAATCCTTCTGTTTCAGTCTCCCAAATGCTTACATTGTGGGCATATACCACTGTCCTTAGCATGATTTTTTTTCTTTAAAATATAACCCCATTGTTGTAGGGTTCACATAACCAAGGTCCCAGGAGCCTGTAAGACTCTGTTTCCATATGGTCAGGCACCTCCTCCCCTGACTCTTAACAATATTCCCACCCCCTCTCCCACAATGGTCCCTGAACCTATGCAAACTAAATCAGACAAAAACCCAGCATAGAACTGGGGAAATAGGCAGAAGACCCAACTTTAGTTGGAGAACTATTGGCAGCTATTACTGCAGGGTGAGGGAGAGTTGGTTTTCTTTAATGGAGAGACTCTAAATAGGCTGACTAGACCCTAGAACATGAACTTGTACTGAGGGATGTCTGGGTACACAAATTTGACTCAATCAGCCTTAACATATATGACAGAATTCATGAAATCCGGTGGGGGTGGGGAGCTTTGAGAGGGTGCAGATGGGGGTGGGAGAATAAAGTCAATTAAGACATTTTGTATGAAATTCACAAAAATTCAATAAAAATATATATTAAGAATAAAATATTTAATAACATTTTAAAAACAAAACCCAACAAAACAAAACAAAAATCTATAACTCAACCACTCTTTTTTCAATGATGTCTTAAAATGAATTTCTAAAATAACATAGGTGGTGATAAGAGTCATAGAAATGTATGAACACTTAGTTTAACACAATTAAGATTTCAAAGTTCTGCAACCTGAAGGAAGAGGGGGGAAGAAAAAGATACCGGGAGACAAAGGGTAAGAGGAAGCAAGAACCACTACTGCTTCACACCAGAGACTTTTCTCCACCAAAATTTTGTATGGCTTATTTGCAATGCTCCAAGTAGGTAATTCTAGAAGCATATTTCTAGGTTTTTTAAGTTTCTAAATGAACAATTTAGTATAAAAACTCAAATTTCCTTCAGTAACACTGAATACTTATTTTGCTTTAGCATTAGGGATTCAAACTTGAACTTACCTGTTGTAAAAGATGAACATAATTATGACAAAATGTGGTAACTGCTCAAAGGGACTATGTAAAACTTAAGAAATACTGAAAGAAAGGCTGGTCAGACCAAAAGCAGGAAGGAGTAAAGCAGGGAATACTTGGTCTGATCGTAAAACCTGAGTAGCTGCTCAGTCTAAAAGAAGACAGAGTGTAACACAAGGCATGGAAGGAAGCAGGCTGTGTATGAGGTACACTTGAAGAACAGTGATCAGAGGGTGTGGATACAAAAATGAGGGGGCAAAGCAGAAAGTGATGAGGCTAAGGAGATAAACTAAGCAATCTGTTGAGAATCTGGTCCACTGCCAAGGAATTTGGATTTCTCCATGGTTATTAATCATACAAAGATAGATACGAAGCCAGATGTGGTGGATCATGTCTGTACTCTTAGTATTCAGGAGGCTGAGGTAAGAGAATTCCCATGAGTTTGAGGCCAGCTTGGGCTATATAATGAGTTCCAGGCCAGCATGACATAGTGTTAAGACTCTGTCTCAAAAAAGATGAAAATCAGTTCCTTAGCTACAAAAGGGAAGGAGGGGAGGAAAAGAAGGGCAAACAGTTAATATACAAAGAGCAATCAATTCACCAAAATTCTGCTATCCTCTGATGATCAAAGTCCCATTCTTCCTTAAATAAAGTCTAGGCATCATGGATATCTATTTTAGGCAGAGGGTCCATGTGGTAGTGACTCCCCAAACTTTGTGAGCTGAGAATTCTTTTTCTATTATACAATCTCATCAACAGTGTGTATCTTTACTCTGATGTGTTTCAAGCTCTTACTGTATGAGTTTTCCAAGACTTGGGTCTCCTCCTTCTCTTCAGAGAACTCTATCATTTTGGGCTGGAGAGGCGGCTCAGCTGTTCTTGCAGAAGACCTGGGTTTAGTTCCCAGCACCACATAGTGTCTTACAATTACCTATAACTCCAATTCCAGAGGATTTTAGGCCCTCTTGGGGTCTCTGTGGGCACTACATGCATGTGGTACACAAACATATATGCAAAACACTCATACACATAATAAACAAACAATGGAAATATTTTTAAAGAACTATATCATTCATGTATTAGTCCCCAAAGTCTTCAAGAGTCTTTTTTAAATTTAAAAAATATTTTATTAGCATTACTTTCTTAAAGAACACAATTGCACTGAAAATTCTGTACATGTTGGGGAATTTGGAAAGGAGTAAATGACAAACTCACAGCGACGAATTCCAAATTATTGTTGAAGTTTGGCAGTACGGTTTTGTCAGTAAATAATATTAAAAAATAATAGTAGACTTATGTAATTGAAAATTTACATTCTAAAATACAATTACATATTTTTAGTTTGAGAATTATATCAGCTTAGTTTTTATAGTACTTTCCATTTCTTTTTGTTGTTTTGTTTTTGGTCTTTTTGAGACAGGGTCTCCCTGTTGCACCCGCTGGTCTGGAACTTACTATGTAGACCGGGCTGGCCTTGAACTCAGAGAGCCACCTGCCTCTGCCTCCCGAGTGCTGGGATTAAAGGGGTGTGCTACCACACCCGGCTCCATTTATTTTTAACTTCCCAGGCTATGATTTTTGTTTGTTTTTTGAGAAAGGGTCTTCCTGTAGTCACTAGCCTGAAACTTGCTATGTAGACCAGGCTGGTCTCAGTCTCACAGAGGTCCACCTGTCTCTGCCTCCATGTGCTGGAATTAAAGGCATGAGTCACTATGCCTGGCTCCAGGATATGATTTTTATCTCTAGAAGTTCAATTAGGTATTTCAAATTTTTTATTTTTCATAAGCCACAGGAGAAGGCACACTGAGGCTACAGAAAAGTAGCAGAAAAATAATGTAAAATCGCTTGGTATTCGAACATCAATACCCAGATGCCCAGGACCATTATTGAGTCAAAACCATAGCTGGCCCTCGGGAGAGGTAAGAAGTCCATTCTAGAGAATCAATTCTCCCAAAACCAGAATCTGCAAATGACAGAGACCTCCCTTATCCCCAGGATAAGCCCAATATAGAGGAAAAGCCACTGCCATGGACATCTGGGATTTCAGGGGAGGGAACTGTGGAGAATGCAGCCACTCAGAGAAGGATGAAACTGCTACAAGTTCTCCATCCTCCACTCTGCTCCACCATCAGTCCATCACTAGAGGAATGTGGAACTGTGGCTTGCTAGAGGGGACAAAAACTCCAGGTTCATATGAAACCACAGCTCTGGTTCCAGAAAGACTACAGTTCTAGGATCATGGGAAGGGACCACAGCTTCAGCTCACAGGAGGGGTCCACAGTTCCAGCACCCAAGAAGAGACTACAGTTTCAGCTCACAAAAGGAACCATTGCTCCAGTATATGGGGCAGACCACAGATCCAGGTTCATGAGAGGAGACCACAGCTTCAGTTTAGAGAAGGGAATCACAGCTCTAGCACATGAGAAGGTACCACAGCTCCAGCTAACAGGAAAGGACCCTCCAGTCCTCAGGCAGGGACAGAATTTTTTAATTAACAAATTTTTATTTAAGAGTTTTCTTTCCTTTTAATCTGTCAGAGAAATTTCTTTGTGAGAGAAGGTAGTCATATAATTCATGTTGTCATGGCACTATATTAAACACTATAAAACTAATCAGCCAATGAGAACCTATTACTGTTATTTTATACTCTACCCGGTGTGTGTGTATGTGTGTGTGTATGTGTTTGTGTGTGTGTGTGTGTGTATGTGTGTGTATGTGTTTGTACCTAAATGATATGGTAATAGTAAACAGAAGATGTAAGCTGTATTTATTTCTCTTTAAGATCATTTAAGTCTCTAACTAAAACACTGCTAAAATGCACATGTGCGCACACATGCACACACGCACGCACACACACGCATGCATGCACACACACAACCCAAAATAGGGCTGGTGAGAAGTTCAACAGGTAAAGGTGCTTGCTACCAAGTTTTGGCCTTAAGGACTGAGGATGTAGCTCAGTGGCACAGAACTTGCCTAATATGTACAAGATCCTGGTTTAATCCTCATCACCTGGGAGGCTGGAGGGTTTGGGTTCTTGATTCATGAATTTAAGCTAATATAGATATTTAGGGAAGATACCATGGCTTTTTTCTGTGACACAATCCTTATGTTCTAATTTAACAGTCCAATTAATGTGCTAGAGACTTGGGATATAGCCCAACAGCCTGCCTGAGCTCTGCTTAGGATGTATGAGATCCTGGATTTTACTCCTAGCAACATACATACACATACACACACACACACACACACACACACACACACACACACACACACACACAGAACTAGTACTGTTAGACTCCAAAGCTTTCTATGTTTCTCCACCTATAACAACCACTTTTATGGAACATTGGTATACCTATATAAAAAAATCTTTCTTACCAAAAGTTGTGGTGGACAGGTAAATCGAAGAGTAGCCCATATATACTCATTCTTTTCTTTATTTAAAATACTTATTTTAAATTGTGTGTTTGTGATGTGGTGAGAACATATGCACATGAGCGCAGGTGCCCTGGAGACCAGAGGTGTTTGGTTTCATGAAGTTGGTGTGGTAAGTGGCTGTAAGTTGACTGACAGGGAGTGCTCGGAACTGAACTTGGGTCCTCTGGAAAAGCAACAAGCACTCTTAACTGTTGAGCCATCTCTCCAGTCCCATTACTAAGCATTCTTAATGCCCCAAAATACAAGTTCTTGAGTTTAATTTTCCAACAAAATTATTTTTAGGAATATATTTAATGAAAGTAATATTTAGAACATATAAATAAGAAGAGGAACAGAAAAGGTATGAGGGTAGAAACTATGAGTAATACCCATTCTAACTGATGAAGAAACCATGTTGTTACTCCTACCTAATGGCATACCTTACTCTAAGGACAGTGAATGAGCCATCCTTCATTCCAATGGCAAGATGGATTCCGTCAACATTTACAGCAACACATCGAATAGGTTCTTCCATATTACACCGTGCTATTAAAGCATGATCTATGAGGCTCCAAATCCTGTATAGTTTAATTAAAAAGTAAAAAGAATAGTTAACATATACTGTACAAGTCATAGTCTTTATGAGGCTACTTTGAGAAAGAAAATCTATTATATTTCAATTATCTGCTCTGTAGGAAGGGATTTTTGCCCTATGAAAATATATTGTTCATGATTAAAAAGAAAGAGGTTGATAGAATATTCTGTATTTAAATGATACAATAGTGCTGGCAAGATGGCTCAGGAGGTAAAAGTGCTTACCACACAAGCCTAAAAGCTCCGAGTTCAAGCCCCAGAACCAAGAGTGGAAAGAGAGAACTGACTTCCAAGTTCTTCTCTGACCTCCACACCTGCCATGGCATGCCTATGCTCACACACACACTTTCTCTCACATAAAGACATAATAAACAAACATTTAAAATACAACAAAATATTATGATTCAATTGTTAATTTAATGTATATAATCTCTACCCTGAGCCAAAGAGAGCTTTCTATTACCTTAAATTATATATGTAATCTTTTAAGTGGAACATTTAAAATATTCAAATTCAGAAACTGTTTCAGACTACTAAATTACAAATTAGTAACAAGGTAACTTTAAAAAAACCCACTGTTTAAAAAGTAAACTTATGCTTTCAAATAACCTAAAGGACAAAGAAAACACACTAATGACAATCTAGTTAATATTTTCAAATAAGTTGTAACAAAACTTGTGGATATGGAAGCTGGAGAGATGGACGGCTCAGTGTTAAGAGAGCATATTACTTGTCCAGAGGGCCTGAGTTCAGTTCCCAGCATCCAAATCGGGTGGTTCACAAACACCTATAACTACTGCTCCAGAGAATCTGACACCCTCTCTGGCTTCCATGAGTCCACATGTGGCATACATACACACATACATATAAATAAAAAATTAAGTTAAAAATTAAAAAATAAACTGTCACCACACTGTCATAATGTTAAAACCTCTGAACTATACCTTAAACACATGGGGAACATTTAGGACCTATAGCTGCATATATTGTAATAGAAAACTACACTTTATTGAATGAGCATCTACTCAGGGCTGGCTCGGAGGTTAAAAACACTAACTGCTCTTGTAGAGGACCCAGGTTTGGTTTCCAGAACCCTCACAGCAACTAACAACTATCCATAACTACAGTTCCTGGGGAATCCAATGCCCTCTTCTAACCTCCTCAGGTATCGCATGCATATGGTGCACCTATATAGATGCAGGCAAAACACTCATACACATAAAACAAAAATAAATAAAATTTTTTTAAATGAACAAACATCTACTTAAAGAGGTTAGGAAAACTACATTTTTATAAAAGCTCAATAGTGCATCTTTTAAAAAACTTGTTACTGTTTTACAGGAAAAATTATTTTCATATATAATGCTTATATCCAAGATATTTGTGAATTCCTTCTTAAACATATTCATTTTTATTTGTGTGTATATGTGTATGCTTATATTTTTGCAAATGTGTGTGGGTGCCAACAGAAGCCAGAAGAGGGTGTCAAATCCCCTGGAACTGAAGTTACAGGCAATTGTGAGCTACCAGATGTGGGTTCTGGGAACAGGACTGATTATTTGACAGAACAGGAAGCACTCTTAACCACTGAGCCATCTCTCCAACCCTTTCAATTACAATGATTTATCTGAATTTTCCTCTGGATATTACACAATCATAGTGCCCACATATAAAAGTTGCTTCTTTCTAATCAGTCTACCTTTTTTCCTCCCCTCTCTCTATCAGCCTCATCTCTCCCTCCCCTCCCCCATCATCTTCCCTATTTGGCCACACTGTGCTGATGCAGACTTCTAGTCTACAGCCTGACAGAATGGTAAAAGAGGGCACCACTGTCTTTCCTGACTGAAAAGTTTCAATGCTTCAACTTTAAGTACTGTATCCACTGAGGACTTCCTCTACTGTACAAGTGTCAGCAAAACACATCCCCTTGGGCTAGTGAGGTGGCTGCCTGTTTTTGTAACTGAGAACTAGGAATGGATTTTAACTTTTTAATGGTAGAGAAATATTAATACAATTCTGAAATGTATAAATGTAAGAAAATGTATAAAAGATTTCATGTCTAGGAACAAAAGTTTTATGGATACACATACATGTTCATTTGTTTACATAGTGCCTACAGCTTACATATCACCACAGAGAAAAAAAACTGAAATTATTTTTACATTTATTTATTTGTATGTATATATGTATGTGTGTGTATACACGTGTGCACATGCATGGGCACCACAGCTGACATGTGAAGGTCAGAAAATTTCTTGTGGGAGTTCATTTTCTCTTCCACAATTTGCATTCTGGGGCTGTAACTCCAGTCATCAGGCTTAGCAGCAAGTGCCTTTACCAACTGAGGCATTCCAGCAGCCCCAGAGGCAGAATTTTGATGTTCCAAAAGAGAAAAGGTATGACATCATTTTGCACAGCTCCTCTGTGCACTACAAATGGCAGTGGCAGTTATGACTTGACATAACTTAAATTATCTTTATGTCCAGATGACAGGATTCTATACTTAAAACATACTAGCAATTCCACTAATAAACTCAGATCTGCTAAACATTTTCAGCTGTATATAAAAATGAACAAACAAAAATCAGTAGCTTTTCTATAAAGCAATAACAAGGGTGCTAAGAAGAACATCAGGAGAATAAGTGTGTTCACAAGATTTTCACCAACAAAAGTAGAACAAAGCTCTAGGAATAAATCCAACCATGGAGACAAAAGACCTCTACAATGAAAACTATGAAACTCCAAAAGTACTGAAGAAAGAAACCAAAGAAGACACCAGAATTGGAGAGATCCTGAGTTCATAAATCAACAGAATTAATACCAGGAAAAAAGCCATATTACTGAAAGCAACCAACAGATTCAATGCAACTCACGTCAAAATTTTAATTACAGAAAGAGAAAAAAATTCCTAAAATTTATATACTTGCACAAGAGAACCACCCCCAACCAAAGCAATTCTCAATAAAGAAAGAAATTCTAGAGGTATCACGATAACTGATTTTAAATTATGCTACCAGGTCATATTATTTAAAAATGGGGGCGAGAAATGTCTCAGCAGTAAAAGACACTGGCTGCTCTTGTAGAGGACTTGGGTTCAGTTCCCTGTACTTTGCGGGCATTGCACATGCGGGATGCACTTAAATACATGCAGGCAAAACACTCATATGTAAAAAATAAAAATAAATAAAATAGTTAATTAAAAACGCTAGCATGGCACTGGCTTGAAAACAGACCTATAGGGCAATGGAATAGAACAGAGGACCAGGACTTAGGTGGGTGCAGCTACTTGATTTTCAACAATTATGCCAAAAAATACTTTGGAGATAGGCTGCCTTTTAAAGAAATGGTACTAGAAAAACTGGATATTTACAGCTAGAAGACAAACTATAACCATATCTCTCACCCTGAACAAAAATCAATTCAAAATAGATGAAGTCCTTAATATAAAACAGAAACACCAAAACTGACAGGGGAAAATACTACAGGACAGAGATGTGGTAAGGATTTCTGACTAGACCTCTACTAGCTCAGCAAGTAACAGGAAGAACTGCCAGATGGGATTACATGAAATTAAAAGCTTGTAGAATGACAAAGGAAACAACACAATTAAGAGACAGTCTGGAGAAAAGTTTCTGCCAGCTCTTCATCTGACAGGGAATAAATAAAGAGAATACACACAAAAAAAACTAAAAAATATCAAACATCAAGAGAACAAATAATCAGTAAACGAGCAAAAGGACTGAACAGATAGTCTTCAGTTCTCAAAAGACAGAACAAATGGTCAACAGAGTCATAAAAGTTCCAGTATCTATAGCTGTTTTGGAGCATCACAGCACGTGATTTACATGTAAGAAAATGTCATAATAGAAATCTACATTTCTCATCCCAGGCAGAATGGCTGTCATTAAAGCAGCAAATGCTGAGGAGGATAAAGGATTTGGGAAAGAATGCTTATTCACTGCTAAAAGAAATGTGAATTAGTGTAGCCGTGTGAAAATAAGTATGGGGTTCTTCAAACAAACTAAAAACAGAACTATCATATGTTCCAGCTACACAACTCCTGGGACTCAAAGTCAGCATGCATCAGGGATACCAGCACATCTATATTTATCACAGCACTGTTCAAAGTGAACAGACCAAGAAAATGTGGCATTTATTCACATAAATGAGAGTGTAGCTGCTACGGAAATCAGTGTGGAGGTTCCTCAAAAGGCCAAAAATAGATGTATCACATGATCCAACCAAATCATTCTTGTGCATATACACAAAGGCTTCATGTCCTATTAGAGAGACACCTGTTCATCTATGTTCACTGCTGTTCTATTCACAACAGCCAGAAAATGAAAACAATCTAAATGTCCATCAAATGACAAATGGATAATGAAAGTATGGTACATTTACACAATGGAATATTATTCAGCTGGTAAAAAAAAAAGCTTTGAAATTCACAGGTAAATGGATCGAACTGTAAACAATCATGCCAAGTGAGGTAACTCAGACTCAGACAAATGTCACATGTTCACTAATAAATAGTGAACTATAATAGGATACTAGCTTTGAATCTTTAGATAGGTGTGTTTTAACTGGAAAATCTACAGAAGTCAGGAAACTAATAAGAGGCCATAAGGGAGGGGCTAGCATCCAGCTATGAGACAGAACATGTGACATTTTTCTTTCTGAGTCTGGGTTACCTCACTCGGGATGATTTGTTTCCAGTTCTATCCATTTACCTGTGAATTTCATCATTTCATTTTTTTAAAGAGCTGAATAATATTCCATTGTGTATACATACCATGCTTTCATTATCTACTCAGCAGTTGATAGAAATCTACATTGTTTACAATTTCTGGCTATTATGAAAAGGGAAGCAATAAACATGAATGAACTGGTATTTCCATAATAGGGTATAGAGTTTTGGGAGTATATGCCCAGGAGTGATATGGCTGGATCATATGGTAACCAATTTTAATGTAAATTTAAAAAGGAAACTAATAAGCTAATAAATAGGAAAGATAAAATTATACATCTTTAGTTAGAAATATTAAAAGGAAAAATGTTTTCATATGAAAGAGGTACTTATATGGTAAAAGATTTTTATCCTAAAGTAAAATGATTGAGTTACTCCCAAAACAGAAAGGAGAACTAGAGATATAAGCTAGATACAAGAGGGCTTGAGAAGGCTGCAAAAGGTCTTCATGGCATCAGTCTTGAAGAAGAAACTTACATGTGACTAATTACAGTTAATAAAAACTACTTTATAAGGCTTTTAAAACCCAAAATTTAGCATCCTGGTATAAAACCAGAATCTAATTCTTTATGTTTAAAGAACATGATCGGTTCTTAGTATAATAAAACTTTGTTTTATTTGGACAACTGCTTGTGGTTTTCCTTTGCTGTTCTCTCTTTAAAATTTCATTTGTTCGGGTTTTTTTTTTTTTTTTTTTTTCCTTCTGATGCTGAGGACTGAATGCAAGGCCTTGTACATCCTAGGCAAGTACTCTATCACTCTATTAGGAAAGCTTAGTCTGAAAAGAATTAGGGGTTGCTTAAACACACACACTTTAAAGTGTTTATTTTAGTTTGTTTTTTTAGAGATGAAGCCTCATTATGTTGCCCAGGCTAACCTTTAACTTGCTTTGCAACCCACGTTGGCCTCAAACTCTTGATTCTCTTTGATTCTGAGAGCCTGTGCCGTCACATTTAACAACTCTGTTTTAAAGTCTTCTGAACAATCATTTCAGTAGTCCAGTTAAATCTGATGTATATCTCTGATTAGACTACTATCATAATTATATATGGTATACTTTAACTATATAAATATTATAAAAATTTTGTTCAAGTCAGGGGGGCATGGCAGCTCATGCCTTTAATCCCAGCACATGGGAGGCAGAGGCAGGCAGATCTCTATGAGTTCAAGGCCAGTCTAGTCTACAAAGCAAGTTCCAGACCAGCTGGGGCTACAAAATCAAAATTTTATTCAAGTCCCATGGTACTGGTATAATTATGTCAATTACAACAGCTGTCTTAACATGCTGTGAAAATAACTGGGAGTTTTTCTGATTCTTTGGTTTTTGTTTTTGTTAGGTGCTAAACTCTCATCAGAATGCTAACCAAAGTTGGAGACGTGGCTTAATGATCAGGTACTAGTGTATATAAGGTAATACTTTGGATCCCTAACAGTGTAAACATTAATATATTTAAAACTCTAACCATGGCTTTTACATTTATTAGTAATAGTTTAGATACTCTTTGAAGTCATTTTAAGTAGCATGAGCCATATCCTTGTAGTCAACAAGAGGCAATCTTATTTTGTTCATCTTTCATCTGAGAACAAATTTATTTTTAGTATTTTAAATTACATGTCTGTGTGTGGCTATGTGTATATGAGTGCAGGTGTCTGCAGAGGCTGGAGGCCATGGCTACCTCAGGAATTGAAGTTAAAAGGCAGTTGTGTGTCATCCACCATCATGGATGCTGGGAAAAAACTCAGGTCCTCTGCGAGAGTAGTAAGCACCCTTACCTGCTGAGCCATCTCCTAGCCCCTCAAAACAAATTTAAAATTTAAGATTTAAATGTAAAATATGTATAAATCTGAGTGTTTTAAAGGGGTTTCTCAAAAGTTACATGACTAGATTACTAAATCACTCAAAATTTGCTGTTAAACTTCACCTAGAAGTTTATTCAATTGTTCATTACATGTGAATATCTGAAAACTAAATCAGAGTGTAAAATATGCTTAAAGTATGATCAAATATTTTTAAAGTATATCATATGTTCTTGCTTGGTAAGTATTGGTTCTCTCAGTCTGGATTTGAAATCTTATAGTCCCTCACTTTCCTCTTGTAAACCTAAGAAATAAATTCACTTACCTGACTGAACGGTCATCACTGCCAGTCACAGCCAAAGGTTTGGTAGGATGAACAGCAAGTGCCCAGAGTTCTCCTTCACAATGCCCTTGCATAATTAGGAAAGGTTTATTTCTTTCATGTACAACAATTTCAAAAATTTCACTGTCCTGTGTTCCAACTAAAATATGGTCACCTCGCCAACAAACACTCCTCACAGATAAACCTAGTAAAAAGCACATTTAATCTCAATATTACATTTATGTCAATGCTTTAATAACAGAATGCAGTCTACACCTTAGTTCTGAGAGTATGGAACTCCTTGGTATATATTCCCATTTTCTCTTGTTCGTTAGTCTGGTTTTGAGACAGTGTCTCTTGTAGCCCCAGCTGACCTGGAACTCACTATGTAGATTATGTTGGCCTTGAACTCACAGAGATCTGCCTGCTCTGCCTCCAGAGTGCTGGGATTAAAGGTGTGCACCACCGCACCCGGATATCAGAATTCTCTTTTCTTAAATCTGTTGATGAACATATACAAGAAATGAAATGTAGAGAAGTAAAAAAACTCAGATAATTACAAAAGAAAAATCATATAATTGTATAAAGGTAGTTCCTGATATTAAATCATTGACTGATGAGAGTATAAATTCCTGTCTCAAAAATATCGAGAGAGAGAGAGAAAGATAGATAGAGAGAGAGAGAGAGAGAGAGAGAGAGAGAGAGAGAGAGAGAATAAATGAATTTTGGGGCTGGAGAGATTACTCAGTGGTTAAAGAAACTGGCTACCCTTACAGAAGACCCACATAGCGGCTAACAACTGTCTGTAATTCTAGCTCCAGGGATCTGACACCCTCTTCTGACCTCTGTGGGCACTGAATGACATGATGCATCTACATACATGCAGGCAACAGACTCATACACATAAAAAATTAAAATAAAATTTTTATTTTTAATAAAAAAGAAAAGAGAATTCTACCTTTACTTTATCTGCATTGCTCCACAGTTCCTTTAAGACCCTTATGAAAACTTTTCCCCAAGTTTTTCACTGTGCAGCCCTGGCTGGCCTGGAATTCACAGAAATCCTCCTGCCTCTGCTTGGAATTAAAGAAGTGCACACCATCCCCAGCCCAGTTTTTTTAAATCTATACAACACCGCAATATAGTATGTATCTCATAGTATTCTCATGAGACTCTAATGAAAAGAAATCACATGTTTTTTGTAAGCTTCAGAGTGACACTTAGCAAAATTAATGAAAATGGAACGGTTAACATCCAAAAGTTTATTATGTGCTAAATATTCTTTTAAATATATCACATGTATTAATTCACTTAAGATCTACTATAAGATATTATTACTAGCCTTAATTTATAAATAAGGCTAAATAATTAGGTCAAAGTTGCACACCTCCTAAGTGACAGGAATGTGACTTAAATGTACACCGGGGTTACTTCCAATCTTAAGCTTTATAATTTAATGTTATATTAGTGATTAATATAAGTTGTATAGTGAGAGATCTCATTTTATTACGTCAACTTTTAAAATCTCAAAATTGCTGAAAAATAAAATTCAAAGAAAGAAAAACCAATTAAATGATCCTTAACAAAAGTTCCCCAATTTCCAATGCATTTTATTTGTAAGTTTATTTGGTAGATAGTTATATTTAGCATTCCAATAGTAAAATATTTTCAAAAACCCAAGGCTAACAAAGCATTTGTCAGATTTCTCTGTCAGTCTCATTACAATAGACATTACACATACAAAAGAATCTTTCTCATGATCATGTGCTCAAACTCTAAACAAAAGTCTTCCAGGTTAGACAGAATGTAATAAAACATGTGTATATACTAAAAGAGAGAAAAGAAGCCTAGACTCATTCACCCTTTGCTTAGTAACAGCACATATATTTTATCATTACCTTTGTATCCCTGGTCAGTTTCCCTGAGATCAATCACAGTAATTGGTTTAAAAGTTAAATCCCAAAGACGAATACAGCCATCTCTGCCGCCAGTAGCAAAGCCTTCTTCACAAGCATTCATACTAAAAATTCCTGCCTAGATAAAGGTATAAAATGATTTAACAATGTAAGCTTCTTAAGAACATTTACTAAACAAAGGTAGAAATCCATTCAGCAATATTTTGCTATGACATAGAAATAAACAAATATAGCAGAAAACACAAAAGAAAATCTAGAAATGGGAGCTGGAATGATTACTCAGTGGTTAGAAGGACCTGGGCTTGGTCCCCAGCACCTACATGGTGGCTAACAACCCTGCATGATTCCAGGTCCAGGGAGCATAATGCCCTCTTCTGTCCTCTGTGGGCATTGCACACACAGGTGGACTTACATGTAAGCAAGCAAAACATTCCTATACATAAAAATTAAAAAATTTAATTCTAGAAATATAACACATCCTTAAGAAGTTACTATGTAAGTAATGTAATATTTAATGATATGAACAAAAAAGATAAATCTTATATTTTATATAACAATGAATGATAGATGACAAAACCCTAAATTTAATAAATAAATGTTATAAAGATATAACACTTATTTGTCTTTGAACTTTAAGATTTTTTTCATGTGTGATAGGTCATCCATAACCATAAGGGAAGACACTTTTACTTAAAAAAAATTTTTTTTTGCAGCACTAGAGATTGAACCTAGGGTCTTATGATACTAGGTAAGCATCCTCCCACTGAGATAAACCCCCAGCACTTCCTTTTTCATATTAGGGAAATAACTACAACGTATAGTGTTGAAGAGGTAAATATTTCTGGTATACAAATGAATACAGAAAAAAATGGTTCAATTTTACAACCAACCAAACAAGAGGAAAGGACAAAAAAAGTTTAAAAAAGGGAAAAAATAAGCAAAATTTTACCATTTTTCAGCTAGAAGATAAGCAAAATTGACAACACTGTTTATCAGTCTGTACTGATGCATATGAGGACAAGACCTAGTATCTTTGTGTGTTGCTTGCTTGTTTTTGGTAGGGTCCCCTTAGTCCCAGACCATCTGGAAGTCACTATGAGGACCAGTCTGGCTTTGATCTCACAAAGATCCATCCACCTGCCTCTGCCTCCCGAGGACTAGGATTAAAAGCATGTGCCACCACGCCTGGCTTAAGACCTACTATTTTTATATACTGATGGTTAAAATATAAATTGCCACATCTTTGTGAAAAAAATATTATCTGTGGTCTTCAGACATTTTGCTTAGAGCAAGTCTTTAATAAATGATTCTTCAATACATCAAGTTTATTCTACCTAAATATCTGTGAGGAATGTGGCAGTTCTGCATTAAGACCCTTTACTTTGTGAGGGCAGATTCAAATACTAAAAAGCTCTAAAGAAAAATAAACAAAAGCTTTAACAATAGATTTTTGTGATTTGGTAACCTATTATATGAAAATCTGGGGCTGGAGCAATGGCTCAGCTGTTAAAGAGCACTGGCTGCTCTTGCAGAGGACCCAGGTTCAGTTCTCAGCACCCACAGGGCAGCTAACAACCACCTGTAACTCCATTTCCAGGGAATCCACTTCCCTCTTCTGACCTCTGTGGACAGTGCATGACATGAATGTACTTACATACATGTAGACAATACACTCATACATATAAATAAATAAAATGTAAAAAAGGAAAACTTTATTAAAAACTTATATCCCTTATCCACTAACTTAATGAGACCATGGTATTTTTTTAAACACATTTTCACTAACTGCCTACCAGTAATTTAGCTCTTAGAGCACTAGCTGCTGGGAACGGTGGCACATGGGATCAGCACTCAGGAGGCAAACACAGATGGATCTCTATGAACTCATGGCCAGTTCAAGTGTGGTCTATACAGTGAGTTCCAGACCACCAGGGCTGCATAGTGAGATCCTGTCTCAAAGAAAGAAACACACACACACACTGGGGTGGGGCACACAGAGAGGCAGAGAGACAAAGAAAGACAGAAATAGTGACAGAAGAGAGAACACTACTAGCTCTATTTTACTGCAGTTAACTTAGAAAACTTTAAGGCTGAAGTCCACAAACTTTACCTCAATACTACTCTTAAAAAGACACAGCTTTTACAAGATATTAATTATACTACTTTAATAACTATGAGTGTAGGTGCATAATATTTCTTCATTGAAATCTTAAAAACAAATCATTAGAATAGCAGTTTTAAAGAAATGGAATGGGACTGACTAGAAACAGGCTATATCATACAGCACGATATTATAAGGTTAATTAAGTGGTAAACATATGGAGATGTTTAAAACATTCAAACATACTTACAGTATGGGCTCCTTGTATTGTTCGTATAAGATTGATTCCTTTCCAAACATATACATCCCCATTGAGTGCACCAGAATACGTTAATTCGTCCCGAGCACAGGCTAGGCACAATATTGTTTGAAGGTCACCTGTTTTACCAAAGACTCCTCGTTTGGGAGTCAAAGCATTTCCACACAAACTCCAGAACTAAAAGGTACACAGGACAAGCATATTACCAAGAATTCAAAGAAAATATTACCAAAAATACCAAAACATTTCATCATTTCACTGCTGTACTACAGCTGCAGATTAGAAATGACCTAAATAACTGCTTCATGATACAACAGCACTCAGTGTTCATAAACTCATCCTAGAGTTGTCAAAAACTGCGCTGTAGATTGGTCACTGGTGTCAATTCATATCTGTAGGAATAAAGAGAGGTTGAACAAAGATTTTTTTTTAAAGCTATGTTTTAAGTAGGGAAAGGGATGGGAGGAAATGAAGAGGAGGGGTGAAGGAATAGTTAACATTAAGAATATTTGAAAAAGACACATGGAAACCGACTACTTTATAAACTTCCTAAATGCACACATATGTGTTTGAATATATGTACACATATACACATTCATACAAATACATGTATATATTTATACAAAAGAGTTCAACTGGAGTTACCCTACACAGGGGACAGTGACCTTCCAGGAGTCACAAGTTGCCAAATAAATAGTCCACTGCCAGGTTTGGGAAACCTCATCTCCAGTTGTTGGTCTTTGGAACCCCCAAACAATACAGGCTATTGCCACTGTTTTGGACTGCCCACCAGAACCTGACAGACCATAGTGCTGAAGACACCATGCACTTTGGATACAGAACACATAGAAATCAAGGTAGTAACTGACCAGGAAGCTTTCTCTTGCTGGCTATCTTTCATAGTAACAGAAGATGCTATGTAGGCTTCTGGGGGAAAAAAGCCATCAACAGTCTTACCCAGCAGTAAACCCTGTTAACTACAATAATGACTGGCATGGCAAGACATAACCACGGTGCAACAGTGGCACTAACGTTATAAGATAATCAACTGATTTCTGACTGTATTTAAGGATCGCTCTACAGAAGGAAATGCATGCCTGCTACTATAAATCTGGCCAAGAGCCTATAGTTGGGGGGCTCACAGGTCTTAAGGGCAAACAATTTGCTAAATGGATATAGTATCAAACTGTCTTCTAAATACCTATTTCTACACCTATAGATTAGTGCAGTTCTCAGATGTCTTCAAAGAACCTTCTTTGTGCAGTGGATGGCAGTTAACACAGAAACTCACAACTGATCAAAGTACGGAGAATAAGTGTTTATAAAGTGCTCAAGCTAGGAATCTATATCACACTCCTTCCCCTCAAGGCTCAGGGTCCACTGAAGAAGAGGCAGGTAAAAAGACTGTGAGAGCTAGAAGCTGGTAAGGAACAGACTGAAACAGTGTCTTCTGGACATGACAGGACCATTATACTCATGAACTAATAACACCTAAGGTTTCTTTCACAAGACCTGTATAAGATCATACCAGTGAATATTCTAGCATGGAGATGGGTAGGGATCACAAGTCCCTGTCTTTAACTGAGGTGCTACTGACAGTTGATGGCTTCTATAGGAAAGAAAGTCAGTTTCATTTAAGGGTGTGGCCCTTGGTAGGTCAACCATGCATCAGTGTATGCCCACATCCATGTACTCAGTACTGTATATGGGCAGCATGAATTAGACTCAGTGATATGTGTATGTATATATATATGCATATACATATACACACACATATGTATATAAACACACATACACAAAAGAGGGCATGAAGTTGGGAGGAGGTAGGTAGAGTTAGGGGTAAGAAAGACAAATACGATAAAAATACATTATATGCATATATGAAATTCTCAAAGAATAAAAATATAATATTTTAAAAGTTATTTCCTTGGTTTCTGACAAAAATCTATATGCCTTTAATCCCAGCATTCAAGAAGCAGAGGCAGGAGGATCTCCGTAAGATCAAGGCCAGCCTGGTCTACACAGGGAGTTCCAGGTCAGCTGGGACTACAGGAAGACCTTGGCTCAAAAAACATAAAACAAACAAATATGCTCCCTTCCAACCACATACAAAACTTGGGAATGAGCTAGCAATGAAAATGAAGACGAGGGCTGGAAATACAGCTCAATGGGTGATTACCTGCCTAGGCCGGTAGCACGAGGCCTTGGTTTCAATGTCTAGTACTAGAGGGGGAAAACATACTGACAGGAACAAGAACCAAATCTAATGTTGAATCTGATACAAACAGTAAAGACAGGGGAGAGGGCAGAAAGAAAGAATATATGTTGTGTATTGAGTCTCAAAGCATTATTTGTAAAGTTTAAAAACAAGATAGATACCCATCTAGAATTACTGATTCAGCCTTAGGAGTAAATTCAAGCATGAATCTTTATGACAGGCATTACTGCTTTATTATGCAGAGTACAATGCATTTTTATAGTTTGCACAAGATTACTGAAGAGAGTAGGGCATGAATTTATACACTAAATAAGTTCTAAATAAAGAAAGAGGCTCAGAGAATATTACTTTATGAGTAAACTATAACCTATTATAACTTTTAGTATTATATGCTTATATTTTAAATCTTGAAGCCTCAAAGAATGAAAACTTATGTGTCCACTCACATAATGAATATTTTAATGAGTGAAAATTTAAGACTTTTAAGCTCAAAAGCACCATAACTATATACACAAGAATTATCAGCCTTGTCTTTTCATCCAGTCCCAATCTGAATCTATTATTTTCAGAAGATAATTCTCACTGATTTCCAACTTTGGCTTCACATTAGAATCACCTGAGGACATTTACAGTTTCTTGGATCTTCCAAGATGAAATAAGACAGATTCTTTGAAGAATAAACTCCAGGTTTCCAAATGTTTTTGAAGCTCAGCAGGAGTTAAAACTTCTGCTCTATGATCTAAGATTGGTAGTCAGAATTTTCAGTGAAAATGGAAATGTCTCTCTCTCCTCTACACATACGTCTATAAGTACACACATGTGTATGCTTTCAAATACAGACTACCAGACACAGGTGGCTGCAAGTGGGAGAGAATAATATTTGAAGAATTACACGTCCTAGTGGCTGTTGCATGAGGCAGTACAGTTTGGGGTCAATTAGTCTCTTCACAGGTACTGCTGCCACACAAGAACTCCCTTACTGCCATTGCCTTTATTAAAAGAAATGTAACTCATAATGTAATTGCTTTAGTTTCAGAAGATGAGCTCTTACAAAACCTAAAAACTTACAACACAAATCAGTAGTAAGAGATCTTAATTTATGATTAAGTTGCCAAGCATTTATAAAGCATTTAATATATGCCAATTATTATGTCAAACATCATCCTATTCAAAGGTAAAAAGACAAAAGGCCCGGAGAGATAGCTCAGCAATTAGGAACATTTGCTGTTCTTCCAGAAGACCGGGGTTTGATTTCTAGCACCCAGAAAGCAGCTAACAACAGTCTGTAACTCCAGTTTCAGGAAATCCAGTCCACTCTTCTGAACTCCACAGGCATCTCACGACACAGGTACACTTATGCACGTGTAGGCAATATATTCAATACATATAAAATAAAAATAATTTTTAAAAAGACAAAATTTCTATCTTCACAGTGGTTAAATTATATGCTTAAAGCCTAGCAAAGGATCACTACTCTTAAATATTTGTTGAAAAAATAAAAATCTATCAACAGCAGAATATCAAAACCAGAACTGCAGCAGCAGTTACAATGCACTGGCAAAAACGTGGATGGAGATAAACATATAAGAATGTGGAAACACAGATTGTTACTCACTAGGAATTAACTGTTTTCAGGAACAGTTATATAAGACAATAGAAGAAAAACAAGTATCTGCCACTTGCTCCAATAATTTAAAAGTAATTACAGATGTAAGAATGAATATCACCACTGACTTTATGGGTTTCAAAGCCTGAACATCAATAAAAGAAAACCTAGAGTTTGTATAAGCAAAGTATACAGTAACCATCAAGGTGGAAGCCAAAGCAGAGGAAATATAGAAAAGAAAACCTTGTGCTGGATGCTATGAAAAGCCTCAGAGCATATGCTGCTTTTAAAACCATCAACTCCCTGAGGATGGCAGGAACAGTCACAGTTTTAAGATTCGGAAGAAGGTGAAAGCAGCCAGATAACTCAAACAGGTTAAACACTTAATAATTGGCAGCAGTGACTGTTCACTCTGCCTTTACCTCTGCAAATGGAAACCTCTTAGTTTTCTTGGTTTCTTATTCTTACATTTTACTTTGCAAGTCAACTATGAAGAACAAGATGAACACAGTAATTCCTGCTCTGCTAGACTAAAAATTCCTTCACAGACAGTGGCTCATTACTTTCCTTTTCATACCTATCCCCTTATCCTCAAAATAACCACACAATAAATATTTGCTAGACTAGACACCAGACATTAAAAACTTGACATTTTACCTAAGTTTTTTCAGAAATCTGTAATTATCCTAAATGACTGACAGTGTGGCTAATAGTAACAGAAAACTGAAATTGACTATATAAAAGAAGACCTTTCTAGTACCTTGATATGTTTTACACCACAGCTGACAAGTTTATTTGGCTGGTACAAATCCCAAGATATATCAAATATCTGTAAACAAATCAGATTAATGGTTAAAACATTTCCAATATCATTTAAGAACCCTGTCCAAACAACAAAGTGGCCTAAACCCTGACCTATTAGAAACTACAACAGCCTCAATAATCATCAGAATCCTATGTATCTCTCATGGGAATAATGTAAATATGAAAATAAGGAATAAAAGTAATTTCTTAGTTTTACTAAACTTTAGGAAAGAACTCAGTAAAATTTACCCTTTCTATTTACTTTTAAGGAATTTGGTCAATTAATATGAATAGTTCAAAAGAACTAGGGCTTGAGGGAGCTAGCTATCTGCATAATTTTTACAGAGATGAAATTCCCAATGGAATGTACACTTAACATTTATATAAATGAGAAATAAAGACACTTTTATTGTTTTCTTTTGTACAGTACTATTTTGATATAGGATCCACAGCAATTTTCATTTTTTAGATTTCTCATTGCTTATGGGTCAAAGAGAATTAACTTACACATTCTTAAATTTTGGCATCCCTATAAGTTGTTCATATCTAATATACTATATTCTAAATACATACATATTTGTTACAACAAAAACTCTGGTGAAATAAAATATGCTTTAGAGATACATAATTAAGCAATAAATGAAATAAAGACAATTATTTGGAAAATAATTCACTTACTCCTGTTACCTGGTGATCTAAGTTTTTCTGATTACTTTATAATCTAACCCAAAAAGTATACTATCTCTGAAAATTTACAAAGTGATACTCTCCAATGATAATGGAGAAAGAATACATCCTATAAGCTTAACAACTCACCATAACACACATTACTTATCATTAAACATAATTTTTAACAATTGGTCTATTAAATCCAAAGTATATATGTCTGAAGTACTTTTACCCAAGTTAGAACTTAATTATCTAATATATATATATATATTATTTTAATAGTTATCTAAATTGTGTGAGTGACCATGTAACAGTCTCCCTAAAGAATGTGACAAAACTAAATATATTCTCCAAAATTCAATACAGACAAAATTTCCTGTATAACATTTAGATTTTTAACAAACAAGTATTACTGATTACCACTCTATGCTGGTCAGGGTTAGAATCTTACCATACCAAAAAAAAAAAAAAAAGATATTTTAAGAGTTTATATAAATTTTGGCCTAGGTTTATGAAAGCACAATATTTAATTAAAAATTTGATTACAAAGTATTCTTTACATTGGTCTTCTTGTTTGTTTATTTATTTATTTTTAATGTATGAGTGTTTTGCCTGCATGCATGTAAGTGTGATACCCGAGGATGTCAGAAGAGGGCATCGGATCCTCTGGAACTGTAGTTACAGACTGTTGTAACTGCCATGTGGGTGCTAGGAGTCGAACTCTGGTCCTCTGCAAGAGTTGCCAGTGTTCTTTTTCCTTGAGCCTCCTCTGCTGCCCCAGTCTATGTTCAATTTATCTTTTTATTTATTTATTTTGTGGGAATGTATGTGCATCTGTGGAGGAGGCATGTGCCCCAGTGCACTGGTAAGAGGTTAAAGGACAGCTTGCAGGAGCTGGTTTTCTCCTTCCACCATGTGGGTTCTGGAGATCTAGAGTTGTGAGGCTTGGTAGCAAGCGTCCTTATCCACTAAGTCATCTCAACAGCTCATAACCTAAGATTCTGTTTTGTTTTGTTTTTTCTCCTGTGTGTGTGTTATATGGTGCTGGACTGAACCCTGGGCCTTATCCACTTTAGGCAAGCAGTTTACCACTGAGCTACATCCCCAGCCCAATGTACATTCTTTTGGTGGGGCGGGGGGTGGCGATGAGGGGGTTGTGGTGGTGGTTTGTTTCTTTTGAGACAGTCTTCTATAGCCCCAGGCAGCCTTGGTCTCACAGAAATCCTCTTGCCTCTGCTTCTGTCTCTGAAGTGTGGGGACTAAAGGTTTTTTCCACCATGCCTGGCTGCAATTTAAGATTTTTATGGGTATTTATAATGTCACAATTTCAATTTAAAATTTGAAGTTTTATTTGTAAATACTTCACATATTATAAAACTCACATATTTCAATTAAGCATTCAAATGGTTTTTAGTATATTCAAAGAACTGCACAACTGTAACTACACTTCGTTTTAGAATGTTTTATCGCCTCAGAAACTCATTCTGTATTTCCCTTCCTACCTTTCCCCTATAATTGTATAAATCTTCAGAATTTGTAAACTTTAATTACCTCTGAATTATTTAGCAATGACAGGACACAAAGAATGAGATCCTCTAAACTCTCTACTGGACTTTTCTGTACTGGATATTCCTGGAAAGCTCTGAGGAGCCAAATGTGGTGGGACATACCTTTAATCGCAGCACTCAGGAGGCAGAGGCAGGAGCATCTGGTCTACATATCAAGTTCCAGGACAGCCAGTACTACATAGTAAGACCTTGTCTTAAAAATAACAAAACAAAAACAAAAGAAACAAAAAACATAAAAAAAGAAGGCCCAAAGGAGAATACTCACTCTGTCTGTGTGACCAGGAGCCATGGACAACATTTTCCCCCTTTTCCAGTCCCAAACACAAACTGCATTCTTTGAATCAAGTCCAACTGAAACCAAGCGCTGGATTGTGTCCAAGAAATTCAGGAAAGCATAAAAGACAAGTCAAATTACCACCAAACTATAAAAGACAAATATATTCTTCTTGTGGTCTTTGGAAACATCAAATTATATGCATAGTTCAGAGACTCCCTAATGGTAAATAGATGTGTTTTATCTTATTAATATTTGTACATACATATAGTTTTTCATATTAAATAAAAAGATTTTCATTTTCATGAATATCTAAGAAGTATCCTAACCATTACTCCTGCCAAAAGCTACAATTTCCAGATAAAATATAAAAGTATCATTTAAAATGCAGTACTTGGGCTATCAAAGTAATAAGAAAAACTGAGACCAAAACAAAAGGACCGTTAGAGTCCTGTAGGCTAAGAAAGCTCTTCCACCTACTATAAAGTTATCGGGCAAATCCTGGTTTCCCTGGTTTGTTCTGGTTTTGGATTTTTGGGGGTTTTTGAGACAAAGTCTCCCTCTAACCCCAGCTCACCTGGAACTTACTATGTAAACCAGGCTGGCTTTGAACTCAGATATCTGTCTGTTTATGCCTCCCAAGTAAGGGATCAAAGTTGTGCACCAGCATGCTTGCCTCCCCCCAACCCAGGTTTGTTTTTTGCTTTTTACTGTAGGCTGAAGAGGAATGAGATAAAGTTCAGAGGTCTACTCAAGATGAGGCATGAATTGCAGATCTTTGACTAATGAAATTAATTCTCAGAACACAGGACAGTGAGAAGGAGAATGAATCCCTTTTAAAGAAAGGGTAGCTGTGAACGAACATCTGAAACCAGAAGTGGCCTTCTCACTGCTGTATGATCTAAGTTTATATTAATCCTGAACCCCTGAAGTGGGAAATTTCATTCAGTGTTCATACAGTGTTTAGTGAGACATGATTGTGTTTTCAAGCAGTTTCAATAACAAGTTTGAGGCAATGTAAATCCAATATGGGAGAATACAACTTCTGTTTTTTCAAAGAATTCTTACAGGTAGGAATTTGAATAAAAATAAATTATAAGAAGAAAACAGACAAGACATTGCACAAGCACAAGGAAATGAGACCACCAGTGAAAATCAAGAATCACAATGAGCAAAACACATTGGATATTGGAATTATATAAGCAATATAAAATAAACTTAACATATACAGAAAAATAAAAATATGGCTTCAAAATATCTGCATAAGAGCAAAGAATAGGAAACTATAAAAAGCATCTAAAGACATGTAAAGAAGCATACAACTTGTAGAAATGAAACTAAAAAAAATCAGTGGAAGAGTTAATAAATTAGGAGATGAAAAGGCACAGCAGACAGGAGATACTGAGAAATTGAAAGAGTGAGAAAGGGTAACTGAAAAGGGGAATTCTAGCCAAGAAGGAATATCAGGTCCAAATCTGCCCCCTGCCATGACATACAGAAAACTGTAAACTTTTATGAAACAAGTATGTTCAAACATTTCAACAGTAAGCAGAGCACTATGAATTTTGAAAGAAGAGAGAGAACAAATTAGTTGAGTCTTACAATTACAATTGCCTCTGTTTCATTTGGGAGACAATTTCTAGACTGTGGTACCTAAACGTAGAATCCTTTAGTGGACAGTAAATTTGCTGATTTCACAAGGCAGGGCCTGCAGTTCAGAGAGGCCAAGATGGTTACAATTTGTAGGACACAAATAAAGCTACAGAAAATGTGTCTATGAGTGAGTGAGAGAGATTTAGGAGCACCACTCTTTCTGTGTATAGGGCAACAAATGAGACCATGCAAGGAAGACATCTAGAAAAAGAATATTAATGGGGAACTAAAGCTAAATAATTGAGAAAATATGTAGTCAGTAGTCACTCAAACCCCTAACAGGCACAATGGACATATCTCTTTAAACTCTGTATCTATTGAAGAGCCCAGAAAACTAAACCTTAATAGAAGTAAACTCGGCAGTCTTCAAACCAAAGCTCCTATAGCCCTCCATACCTTCCCTGGCCATAAAATGTTTAAAAATTAGCTTTTCACAAAGACTGAGGAACTTAATGGCCCTTAAGAATAAAGTTGAAATGTTTTAAGGGGATCCAATAAAATAAATTATTCTAAATAAATTACATATACAATGTCTAGCATCTAAATGAAAACAAACAAACAAACAAAAAAACTATTGGCAAGTGAAGAAATGTGAAAATGTGACCAATCCTGATAGAGACTGTCAGTCAACAGAAACCGAGCCAGAAATTATGGAGGTGCTCAGAGTGAGAGGGTATTATCTGTAAAAATGAAAATGCTGAGCTGAGGAGATGACTCAGTGGCCAAAGCGTGTGCTGTGCAAACACGGACCTGGGTTCAATCCCTAGAACGCATAGAAAAAAAAAAGGCAGAGTGTGGTAGTGCTGAGGAGGTAGAGGTAAGGGATTTTCTTGGAGTTTGGTGGCCAGTCAGTCTAGTCAGTAACAGGTTCAGTAACAGACCTGTCTTAAAAATAAAATACCAATAGTTATAACAAAGAACGTAAGTACCACAAAGCTTAAAATATTAACTACCTGATATGTTATAAAAAGTTTACCAACACTTCATTTAGAGCACAAATTATGATAGCAGGTTTGAACGCTGTGCTTTACTATGAAGGAAACTTTGGACAGTTATCTAGCCTCCTTGTAGATATTTTCCTTATGCATTAAATGGGGATAATAAAGTACTTCACAGCGGTAATATGAAAGTTGACATATACATAAAGGAGTTAGAAGACTGCCCAGCATATGGCTAATGCTAAATAAATGCTTGTTATCTTCATCATTACCACTATTAATTTATCATAAACCATAATTAGCTTTAAGAATCCATATACTCTGTTCAAATGGAAAATGTCAACTATTACCCAGATAAAAACAGCTTCTCCAGGTAGAATTCTGATATAAACCAAACAGGCTTAATGAATAGTTCAGATAAGATACAGAATAATACAATTTCTATCTGGTGTAAAAGAAGCTTCTTTGATGAGTCGTGACTGGATACTTGACTGTAAATATAAAGAAACACATTTTGCGTTTAGTAGAAGTTATGTAAGCCTAGGAATGCAAGATCCCTGGGGATCTCTCTAAAAATCTATGACCACTTCAGACACTGTCTGTGAATTGCCCATGCCTAAGTGGCACATCTACAATGTAGCCTCTACACCCAAGGCTCACACAATATAGAACAAAGGATAAAGAAGACACTAATGAATCTCTCAACTCTCATTAAGGACCAGTAACACAAAAAGTTATAAATGCCTAAATCATGGAGATTAGGAATCTGCAAAGTGTGGGTCCCTGGACAGGACTCTTATATTAAGTCTCACTCACCCAGGGCTCAGGGACAATTTCTGAAAAGGGGACAGAAAGATTAGAAAGATTATAAGAGCCAGTGAGGAGGGACATGACCATATGAAAACAGAATCCTACAAGCTCCTGGGACCCTGCTCATATGAACCTATAGCAATTGTTTCAGCATGCTCAAGACCCATACACTAATTTGACACAATAGACCTTAACACAGATGAAAGAATAAGTATGGTTTCCAGTTGAGGAGCTATGGGGATGCTAGTGGGAAGCGGATATAAAGAAGATTGATTGAGAAGTTCTGTGTGAAATACATAATGATTCAATAAAATATTTTTTAAAAAAGATATAGAATACAGTTTATCATGACTACATCTAATATCTAATTAAGGAGAAAACTTAGAAGGAAAAGGATAACAGAGAATAAAGAGAGGGTGAAGAAAAACAGGTACTGAATCCTCTGCCCAGCTTCAAAATTCTTCCCTAGTACTATTCCCAAACAAAGTCTTATTTGTTTCCATCAACTAAATTAGGCATAGCACACACTCAAGAAAAACACTGTGCTATACACTAGAAGCGTCCCATGACTTTCTACAACTGTGGAACAAATTTAAATAAAGGATACACTTTTGTTCTCCTATGGAGGGCCTTGAAATCTCATTGTTTATTCTGGAAGAGTTAACCATTTTGTTGTCATAAAGTAAAATTACAAATTTTACAGAAGATGCAGGGCTAAATGGAATAAATACTGGTTAATTAAGCTAAAGCCAAAGTCAAGATCTTGAAGAACAATGAAAGAAAAGAAAATTAAGCACAATATACTTGAGATCTGTTTAGAGATCAAGAGACCTAAAAGCCCTTGGAAAACCCAGAGGTACACTCATCTGCATGCACATACCAATTTGCAAAAATGATTCTCATTATAATCACATGCCAAAAGTCAAAGGCACGCTGAAGCACTTTATTTTGTGCAAACTTACGAACTTTTCACAAAATCAGACTTAAAAACTACTTAATTCTTAGCTTACTCTATAAATTAGCAGAGTTTCAGCCATAACTTGGGTTTCAGCTGCAACTTGGGTTTGTATTAATAAAAACCTAAATGGGGATGACGAAGTGGGTAAAGTGCTTGCTGTGCAGGGATGAGGGTATGAGTTCAGACCCCCCAACTCCCAGATACAAAGTTGAGCACTGAGGCATTGAGCCTATAATCTTAGTTCTGTGTGACTGTGTGACAGAGAGAGACAGATCCCCTCTCTGTTGGTCTTGCTTCACACTCTAGGTTTAGTGAGAGACCTTGTCTCAAAATGTAAGGTGGACAGATGTGACTGAGGAAGACATCTCAATGTTGACCTCTGGCCTTGTACACATGCCCACACAGGTGAGCATACTCATACACACAAGCTAATACACATCACACACACAAACACACAATGATATGTATCAAATTCACACATGATCTTTTAAAAGAATGAGAAACACATTTGCATAATATGTTATGATTATATTTTTAAGATAAAGTACAAGGTAAATTTATCCTCCTAGCCCCTCCCATTTGCTGTATTAAATTTCAGTTCTTGTTTCATATAGATTTATGTAAATAGTCTTTTCAGGCCTTAATAAGGCCTCAATAAGGTAGAATGCAAGTATTAATACAGATATGCAACTCATTTAGAAGAAAGCCTGTAGGAAAAGAACATTCAGCTTTATTGCCTAGTAGGAAATTCATTGATTAGATACATCCTAAATTATCACAGAGTTTCAAGTACAGCACAGAATGAAAAGATTAGACAATATTTTGTACTTAGTATCTTATAAGCAGTTTATAAACAAGTATGTTTGCTCAAACATATTTTCCTTAATTTGAAATAGGAAAATATATTCTCTTTCTTTTATGAAGAAAATTAAATTCTGACAGTACATTAAAATCCTTGAAAGATACTGGCAAAAGTGGGACATACGTTTTTAGAATTACTAATCACTAGTAAACCTAAAATATTTTCCCTAAGTAATTTCCCTAAGATCTATAAAGACTAAGATTTTTAACAATTCCTTATCATAAAGTCACACAAATCTGTGCTAGTCAAAGAAATTATACCTCAGAATAATATATAAAATATCTACTGGCTATCATTTTCTATGGGATAGAATGTATCTTTTTGGTAAAATCTAAACCTACAATAATGAAAATCAGATAAGTAAAATGTTTCTAAAAGTTGTAATGGTTTTAAAATCTTTTAACACAAAATATTTAAAAATTGCAAATTAAGCATTCCACTTTTAAAATAAGTTTTAGGCATAAAAATTTTATACCAGAATCACAAAAGCTCTTGGCTTGTGTAAGAGTAATCTGGAAACTGATTAGTCATTGGAGTGATATTTACACCCTCTCTTTTGATTATGTATAAAATTAACTCATAGGAATTGTCTTGTTTTCAATAGAAATATAAAGGAAAACATTTAAAGCAAATGAAAATAAAAATCTACAACTCTACTTAGAGAAACTTAATTTCCTAAGATGTCTTCCACCTGTCCTATCCAAATGCCCTACCTAGAGAAAAGAATGCACAAATTTTCTCAAAGAACCAAGTAAAATTCTAGAAAACCAGAATTTCTTTAGTTTTTTGGCTAAAAATTTGACTGAGAAAGTTCTTGAAAATGATGAAATTAACATCCCTTATTGTTTTTACTTTTGTTATCCACGTCATTCACCTAGCTCACATATATATTTCTCTTCCTTTGGATAAACAAATACATTTAATAAACTGTTTTTAACTCTATATTTATAGATGTATAATAATTTCTTAAAGCATACATTTTAAAATCTTAATGTAGAAAAAGAAAAATTTTCACATACCTGTCCATCTAAGTCAAATGCTAAACAAGCTATACCATGTGTATGAACATCCTTTAAAACTGATATGGTCTGCACAGTGTATGAATCCCAAACACAGATATAAGGCTCTTTCCCAACTTGTCCTGTGGCTACCAATACTCGTTCAGGATGCAGCGCAAGACTACAAAATAGAAAATAAATAAGTAAATAGTAAGACCTGAAAATTGTTTACCAAACTTTTATAGCATTTTGAATATACTAATATGAACACTAAGCCTCATTCATTCTAAATAATTTGTGTTTAGAATTAACTGGCTCCTACAAAAACGCATGTTAAGAATTAACAATACATTAATACATTTCATAGTGTATTGATAGTTATGTATCACACAGTGTATTACACAGCATATATAATGATATAGTACATATCATTAATGATAAACTAATTATGTCCTTCATGATCCCTATATAATATAGTGTGATCACACCAGAGATAAACAGAAGCACAACAATAAATCTGTAGCAACCTACACAGCCATTCTTTTATTTGGCATTCATGCTGTAAGCCTCTTCATCTATTTTACCATTCCTTTTATTGTAGTATTAGCCTAAGTCTGGGGGCTGGGATGATGGTTCCATGTTTAAGCACCTGCCAAGCAAGAAGATCAAGGTTTACATTCCCAGAACTCATTAAATGATGGTGGACATGGTGAACTGTCATTCCAGCCTTGGAAGGCAGAGATAGTGGATCCTCAAAGGAGGCTAGTTAGCTAGACTAGCCACATCATTGAGTCACACCATCTGGGTTTGACTGAAAAACCTTGCCTACTGAATAAGGTGGTAGAGCAAAGAGGGTGACCACCAACATCAACCTCAGGCTTCCACATGTCCACTCATTCACAGGCATGTGCACCCCATCCCCGTGTGCCCACACACATGCAAACATAAACACATACAAACAACATACACACATACATCAAGGAAAATGAAAAATAATTTGACTAAATCTTGACATCCAAAATGACACTGAGTAACATTCATACGGTAGCACTAGTAAATTCTAAAATCTCATAGAACACCGAAATGTCAAATAGAATTTTATAATTCTAGAGTCTATAAGGCTTTAAAAATAAGACAAAAACCTAACAATTTGTAAGGGTCTATGTAGCAGAAGGCAGGGAACAAAAATAAATTCCTACTTGATAAATTTTTATAAAAGTTTAAAATATCAGATTCACCTTTAAATGAAAAAAAAATCCTACTCTGGGGGAATCAGGTAGGAGGAATTAAAAGGGAAACATCAGGAGGATATTAAAAGAAAATCAATGGGTTGTATATAACGGCTAAGGGAAAGGAGGGGTCTTTGAAGACTCTTGGGTTTATAGTGTGGGCATCTAATTAGTTCAGGGCAGTATCTACCAAGTCAGGGAACACTGCGTCATTAATCAGTGGGAAAAGAGTAGGATGCAAGGCTAGCTCAATGTACAAAAATCAGCAAGTCTGTCATATCGATATGTGATCCTGGCATGTGGATGTCTTTTGTTGTTTGTGATTCTGATGTGACACTCAAACCTTCCTTGTTGAGTTGAAGTCTAATTCTGTTTGTATACTTGATGTAACTTGGAATCAGTAGGTCTGTTCACAGAAGAAAGGATTAAAAAAAAAAAGCTCCAAATGTTCATGTACACAGAAACAAAAAATTTTGAAAAAACCCAACCTCTCTCATGATTAAAACACATTAATAAGTAAGAATTAAAGAGTATCTCCTCAACCTGATAAAGGACATTTATAAAAACCAACACATCTAATAATGAAAGTCCAAAAGCTAATATGGTAGATTTTCTAATCAGAAAGAAAAAAAAAAACAAAGTAAAATTATTTCTACTTAAACAGCTATGATTTTATGTAGAACACTGAAGAAATTCACAAACAAAAAAGGGAGGGCTAATTAATGAGTTCAACAAGGATATAGTCTATATGATTATTATGAAAAATTGCAGGGGCTGGGGTAATAGCACAGTCAGTAAAGTGCTTGTCTTGCAAGCACAGGGATATGAGTTCAATTCCCAGAAACTTTTCCACATATAAAAGCTGGTCAGGCACAGTGGCACAGGTCTTTAATTCCAGAACTCAGAAGGCAGAAAGAGACAGGTGAATCTCTGTGAATTCCAGGCCAGCCTTATCTACATGGCAAGTTTCAGGTCAGCCAGGGCTGAATAGTAGATCCTGCCTCAAAAAGCTGAGAATGAGGTTGGATGTGGTGGTGCACACCTTTAATCCCAGCACTCAGAAGAAGGCAGAGGCAGGTGGATCTCTGTGAGTTTGGGGTCTGGTTTACATATCCAGTTCCAGCCAGTTCCAGGACAGTTGGGGCTATAGGGAGACCCTGTCTCAAAAAAAAAAAAAAGACAACAACAACAAAAAAATGCTGAAGCTGAGAATGCCTGATAGGATGCACAAGTAATCCTAGCATGGGGTATCAGGGGATCCCCAGGGCTTGCTGGTCTGTCAGTCTAGCCTACTTAGTGAGTTTCAGGTCAACAAGACCCTATCCGAAAAAATTAAAAAGGAGGTAACAGTGCCTGAGTAACAACACCTGAGGTCCTCTGCCCCCTCTTCCCAAATCACACTTCTGTACACTAGCAGAGAAAGTCTAAACAGTAAGAGAACCCATTCAAATTACAATAGCACCAAGAACAAAACGCAGAAATTTAATGAGGAATATAAGTATACTAAAGTTCTAGAAACCCTATTCCAAGTCATTTTAAGCAGTATAAACAACTGCTCTAAAAAAAAAAAATCAACACAATCCCTGTCAAAATATCAGTTATCTTTTCTTCTGTAGTCCCAAATGGCCTGGAACTCACTATGTAGACCAGACTGGCCTCAAACCTGCCTCTGAGTCCCAGGTGCTGTGATTAAAGGCATACACCACCACACCCAGGTTAGTTTCCTTTCTTAAAGAAGTTGACAAGTCAATTAAAATTCAGAAAGACTGAGAATAGAAAAATATTGAAATATTGAAAAAAAAAACAAAGTTGGGGGTTAGAGAGAGATGGCTCAGCAGTTAAGAGCACTGGCTGCTCTTGCAGAGGACCCAGGTTTGACTCCCAGCATCCAATGGCACCTAACAATCATCTGTAACTCCAGTTCCAGAGGAATACAACACTCTCTTCTAACCTCCACAGCACTGCATGATATACACTTACATATACACATAAAATAAAAATATTAAAAAAGAAAAAGAACAAAGTGGAAAAATCTACATTTTCCGATTTCAAAATTTATTGACTTACTACCAAACTAGAGTTATCACGAAAGTTTGATACTAAAAACGCAGAGCGATGGAATTGAATTAATTTCAATCAGGATGATACCAAGTCATTGAAATATGGGGAAGGATGGCCTCTTCAACAGACGGTGCTAGGATACCTGATAGTCCACATGCAAACAGATTAATCTAGGCCTACTCAGATGACATATAGAAATCAACTCAAAATACATTAAAGTCCTCAATGTAAGATATATGTGAATATATGTATGGCCATTATACATATATCTTACTGATCTTAAAGATACAATACCAAAAGTAGAAGTGACCAAAAAAGATTATGGTCAGTAGTGACCATAAAATGGACTTAATTTTAAAAAACGAAAACTTTTGTACTTCAGGAACATGAAAATATGCCCAGAGAACAGAAGATATCTGCCAATTATGTATTAATATATGAAGAATTCAGGCAAGGGGACAATAAAGCCACAAAAAGCTCAATTTTCATTTTACTTGGACAAAGAATTGAACCAGATATTTTCACAAGGGAAATTATATGAAGGGCACCTGAAAAGACGCTCAGGTAGAGCATGAGTAGGGAAATACAAGTAGCAATCACACCGCTACATCACTTTTGTGGTCAAAGGCCAGAAAATAACAGTTACTGACAAAGATGTAGAAAAACTGACTTGTGATTGTAGGATGACAGAGCCACTTTGAACAGCAGTTTAGCTGAGTTATTATGATACATTTCCATTTCTAGATATGGTCCTAAAATGAATAAAAGTGTATATTCACACAAAATTTATACACCAATGTTCACATCAAAATTATGCATGACAGCAAAAAGTCTCACACATCCACCAATTGAAGAAAGGATGAAGAGGAATAAAGTACTGACAATATGCAACAACACAGATGAACTCTAAAATATGACATGGAAGAAAAGAGATGTAGACAAGGGCCACATATTACATGGATCCATTTACATGAAACGTCTAGAATAAGCAAACCTAGAGTACTAGGTACCTCCACAGGAGGTGCTCAGACACAGAAGGACTACTAATGGCATGAGACATTTCTAGGAATGATGACAACATTTTGAAATTAGTGGTGATAGCTGCAAAGCTTCATCACAACACAAAATCAATGAATTATACAATTACAGCATGAATTTTATATTATGTGAATTGTAGCTCAAATGTAGTTCAATATTCATTTAAAACCCATAAATATATAAACAGATCCTATTATAGCTGATCTCTTAGCCAGGCATGGTGACACACACCTGTAACTCCAGTACTCAGGAGGTGGAGGAAGGACGATCAGTACTTCAAGTCCAGCCTTGGCTATATAGAGTTCAAGCCACACTGAGTTATAATAGATCCTTTCTCAAAAAACAAAACAGGGAAGAGAAGGGCTCAGTGGGTAAGGGCCCTTTCTGTGTAAGCATGAGGACCTGAGTTCAAATCCCCAACATCTACATAAAAAGTTGGAAGTGGACACATACACTTGTAACCCTAGTGTGGTTGGGGTGAAGACAGAGGATCACTGCAGCTTGCTGGCCACCTAGCAAGAACCTTAGCCTAGTACCAGGTTCAGCAACAGACCCTGTCTCAAAGGGATAAGGCAGAAGTGATAAAGCAGGACAAAATGAGTGCCCCTCTGGCCTCTGTAAGTAGGTGTACACATGCATGCACATATGCGCCCCACACACACACACATAAAGGAATAACAAAAAGACATCTCTATTCAAAAGAAAGTTGGAGAGTAAAAGAAAAGAAAGTCAGACTGGGGCTATAACTTGGTGATGGAGTGCTTGTTAGCATGTGAAGGTAGGCTCTGAGTTCAATCCCCAGCACCAATTAAAAAAAATCATTAGTACTATATTCTATAAGTATTTTGGATTTACACAAAGAAAACAGTCTTTAACGTGACAGTCCTAGGTCAAAACATTGACTCTATCTGTTAATATGAGGGAAAATTCTTCTAGCTTAGAAATTAGAGAGCAAAATTATAACTATGACAAACACATAACAGACTAGAGATATTCAGTCATAAAGAGTAGGCAGATGGTTTAGGTCTGTAAGAATCTGCCAGTTCTCCCTGGCAGCTGCACTGCCCAATACTCTGTGTAACCTGCGAATGTCTCAGGTGCTGCATATCATCACTAATCTTGGTACAACCAGTGTTTTTAATGTGAATTTCCTTGATCACTAAGGATACTGAGTGAGGTTTCTTATAATTTATCTGTGGATGACTTCTATCCATTTTAAGTGGGTTATTTTTATATTCTCAAGTTTCTAAAGTATTTCACATATTCTAAATCCAAATCTCTTTGTTTAATACATAAGTTGCCAATATTTTCTCCCAGATTGTTTTTTCATTCTCTTAAATTTGCTTTTAAAAAGTAAATGTTTAGGGGCTGGAGAAATGGCTCAGTGGTCACAAGTACTTGTTGCTATTGCAGGGGACCAGGGTTCAGCTCCCAGTACCCACAAAGTAATAACTCCAGTTCCAAGGGATCTAATTTCCTTGTCTGACCTCTGTGGGCATTGCACATACATGGTACACTTACATGCAGGAAGATTCACTCATAAACACTCATAAATCATTTTTTAAAGCAAACATTTTAATCAAGTCCAGTTAACCTGTTTAACAGATCTTTGCTTACCCAAATACACTCAACATATTCTTTGATGCTTCTTTTCATAGGTTTGTTTATTTATTTAATTGGTTGATTGGTTGTTTTTTGCGACAGGGTCTCCCTGTAGCCTCAACTGGCCTGGAACTTGCCATGCAGACCAAGCTAGACTTTAACTCACAGAGATCTTCCTGCCTCTGCCACCCAAGCACTGGGGTTAAAGGTATGTGCCACTACGCTTGTATTCTTTCAAATTTTATGGGTTTAGGTTTTACACTGAAATTTGTGGTATTCTTGAGTAAGGGATTATTTTTTCTTTTTCTTTTTAGAGTAAGGGATATTTTCATGTAATGGATAAGACAGGTGTTATTTCATTGTTTTGTTTGTCCCCGGTGTTCCATTGTTTTGTTTCCTGGCTTCCATGTTAAAAACACATATAAAAAATTTGAAGCTGGAATCTTCATATGAGACAGAACATGTGGCATTTGTTTGGGGGAGGATAGGTAACTTCATTTAGTATTATTTCCAGTTCATTCCATTTATTGCACATTTCATGATTCAGTTTTTTTTATAGCTGAGTAATAGTCCATTGTATATATATATACCACATTTTCATTATCCATGTATCAACTGATGGACATCTAGGTTGATTCCATTTCTTAGCTATTGTACCCAGTGCAGCAATGAATATGGAGATGCAGTTATCCTACAGTAAAATGTAAAGTCCTTTGGGTATATGCCCAGGAATAGTACAGCTGGGTCATCTGATGATCTATTTCTTTTTTTTGAGAAATCTCCAGACTGATTTCCACAGTGACTGCACTAGTTTATGCTTCCACCAGCACTGTATAAGTGCTCCCCTTCAGCCATATCTACTCCAGAGCATTTGCTGTCAGTTTTCAAAATCTAACTCATTCTGACTGGGGTGAGATGGAATAGTAGCAGTTTTAATCTGCATTTTCCTGATGGCTTAGGATGCGGAACACTTTAAAAGATTTTATGTGTATGAATGCATTGCCTGTATGTGATAAGTGCACCTGTGGCATGCAATGCCTATAGAGGTTGGAAGAGGGCGTTGGATCCTCTGGAACTGGAGTTAAGGATAGTTGTGGATGCTGGGAATCGAACCCAGGTCCTCTGCAAGAGCAGCCAGTGCTTTTAACCACTGAGCCATCTCTCCAACACCAGGATGTTGGGTTATTAGTCATTTGTATTTCTTCTTTCGAGAACTTCATGTTCAGTCCCAAAACACCCTTTTTTGTTTTAATTTCTCCTTTGAGAATTTCAAACATTGCCACTGCTCTTCTCCCTCTAACTCTTCCCATGCTCCCACTCCCTCTCCACAAAGATAATTAATCTTATCATGGTTACATAATGTATATACGTGAGTCATACACACAATTACTGAGTCCATTTAGTGGTGTTCATATGTACACGTGTTTAGGGATAAGCACTTGGGATTGGAAAACCTGTCAGGAAGTCTGTCCCTGGAGAAAACCGATTCTCCCTCCTCCTCAGCCCCTCCGCAGCCACTGGACTGCCTGTAGGTCTTCATCAAGAGGTGGAAGCTTGTGAAATTTCTTCTATTTACATTGGCATGTCAACTGCTGTTGTCATTATGCAGGTCTTGTTTATGAAACCATATTGCTGAGAGTTCATGGGTGCAGCTTCCCTCTAATGTCCAGAACACACTATCTACCAGCAGCCCTCTGGTCCTCTTTCCTCACTCCCTCTTCTGCAATGTTCCCTGAGTCTTAAGGGTAGTGGCTACACCATAGATATCTTTAGTCACTTAATTCTCTGCATTTTGACCAGTTGGGAATCTCTTTAAATATTCTCTGATAGAAAAACAAGTAGTGGTATCTGCTACACTTATCTGTGGGTATAATGAATGTTAAGTATTTAGAATAGATTTAGAAACTATATCAGTTTAGGAAAATGATAGTAGAAGGTTCTCTTTTAGGGTCTATGATCTCTCCAGCCACCAGAAGTTGGCGACAATTACAGTACCAGGCATGAATTTGCTCTTACTTAGTGGGTCTACAGTCCAATTTTTAATCTCATGATAAAAAGGTAAGCATTTCATCATTAGGAATATTTTCTGGGCTGGTCATTGTTGTGATTCATAGGCTTTACAGTTTGGTAGGGTTGTTGACTGCTTCTCTCCCTTAGCAGCATAGCACCTTCAGATACAATAAGAACTAGTCCTCAGGGAGGAGGCTTCCAGGTCAGTTGCAGCTCCAATCCTCTAAGTCCTGTGTCCAAAGTGCATGATGTCTTCAGTAACAGGGTCTGACCTTCAAGTCCCGGAGGCCACCAAAGGCAATGGCAATAGCCTATGTTGTTTTGGAATCAGTCTAGAACTCAATCTGTAGCTGAGAATAACCCTGAATTTCTGATCCTCCTGCCTCCATCTGCCACGTTCTAGGATTACAGGCATAAGATACCATGCCCAGTTTAATCCCTAAATTATATATACAGTAGTAACAAATCTTCATTTATACAATTATGTTCATCGGTTCCTCACTAAATTTCTTTCATACATCTCAAATCAACATCTTACACTGTTAGGCAGTTCTACTAAACACGTGGCTGATAAATCTGCATTGTCAACCTCCATACTCTCTCATGGTTACAGTTCCTCTCCATCAACCTCTGCCTTGTAGTTGATAAGTTTGCCTTGCACTTATCAAATACTATATAACAGAATTAAAGAAAATAGTTCATCCCTACCAGATTTATAACCGCACGTTCCTCTTGTAAAATGGAAGTACTACCTCTATTCCTTGACCTTTCACTTGCATTCTGGACCCCATCCCCTTACTTTCAAATACTTTTCTTTAAGAACTATGTTTTCTGGAATTTTGGTATCTTCAGTACTGAGTCATTCCTAATAACATTCAGATTTACCTGCTTTTCTTTTTAAAAGAACACCCTGACTCCATACCTTCAACACCATTTCTCTTATCCTCAATCATTGCAAAACTTTTCAAAACAGTAGCATCATCTTTTTCACTCTCTTCACTGTCTCAACAAATCCTACAGATATTGTCTCTGTCCTTTGCTGGGTTTTCCTGTCATAAGGAGCCTTTCCAAACCAAATGCCCAATCACATGTCCTTACTTCCTTCACTTTTCAGTAGCAGGACACAATGACTGCTGCTCTTTCTTCTTTCAAAAATCAAATACTTTCTCCAGACTTCCCTGACTCAGTAATCTGTATTTCTTCTCTGTGCTGTTAGGCCCTCCCATGCAGTGTCGGAAGGCATTATCTTAGCTGTCTTCCCTTCCTTTTCCTTCCCTTCCCTTCCCAGATGACTTTAGATGCATACACAGCAATAACCCCGCCCCCCAATCTTACCTCAGGCAATATATCCTGAGTGCTTCCAATTCAAGAGTCAAAGAAGAATTTGATTTCTTCCTTACTAATCCTCTCAATTTGCTCCTCCTTTTCTTATCAAATGTATCACCATCCACCGCTCAGATCAAAACTCTTATTCACATTTACCACATGTTCCATTAGCCTGTCTGCTGGCCTCTGTCATGGCCCTCATCTTGTCTGTGGCAATCCTCACTTAAGCCAGTAAACCTTACATCAGGACTACTTCAACAGTTCCCTGGTTATCCACCTTTCTTCCTGAATTGCTTTCCTTTAGAGTCTTCTCAATATGGCCAGAATGATCTTTTTAAAAATTTTACTTCATTTATTATTACTGTCAAGGGTAGTAGGCATGCAACAGAGTAGATCAGAAAACTTGAAGCTATTCTTGCCTTCTACTTTTATGTGGGTTCTGGGGATTGAACTCAGGTCATCAGGTTTGCACAACAAGCTCCTTTACCCTACTGAGTCATCTTCACCAACCTCAGAGTGATCTTTTAAAGCAGCATAAATCTGACCTTATCGTTCACTTGGTTAAAACTCTCCAATGGCTTCCTGTTGACTTAGAATAAATCCTAAATATCTGGATGGTATTTACAAGACCTTCCCAGGGTTTTCAAGTCTCAACCATTTCCCTCTTTCTCTAGCCTCACAGGTCCTTCTGTCCTATAAAAAGGTCAAGCTCACTAAACTTCTCAACTTTTTGTTTAGAATGATTTCTTCATTCATGCTATATAGGTCAAATATATCTTGGTCTGAGAAGCCTTCCTAACTATCTCTGGTCATTTTCTCACATATTTTATCCATGATTCTAATGTAATTTATAGTAATTATCAACTACCTAAAACTTACTACTGTATTTCTGTTATCTTACTCTCTCCCATTAGAATCTATAAGCCAAGAGGAGAGAGGTGATGCTCTCTTGTTGTTGTTGTTCATCTTAAACCCTAACATGTAAGACAATGAGTGGTACATGGTAATTATTTAATCAATATTTGTTAACTAAATTTTCCAAGAAAATGCTAACATTAAAAAGAAAATTTGAATAAAACCCTCAATACAGAAAAATCTTTAAGAAAATTATTTCGTTCCATCCTTTATAATAGCAAAAACCTTAAAAGCACCTCAAAGTCTAACCTTTAAGAAACAGTTCCTTAATTGGGGTATACTCTCAGAGTGCTTTCTCACTTAGTCACTAAAGTATGTATGAGAATTTTTCATATTAGGGAAAGCATGCTATAATATTAAGTAAAATCTCACAATACAATACATTCCATATAGTGTGACCTCAATGATTTAAGACTACATATACTATAAAAAGCTTACAAGGGAATAAGCTAAAATTTGATATAGCAATATTTCATTTTTTAATTATTATTATTTTATGTGTATGAGTGTATTGCCTGCATGTGTTTAAGTGCACCCATGTCATGCAATGCCCATGGAGGTCAGAAGAGGGTATCAAATTCCCCTGGAACTGGAGTTACAGATGGTTAGCTGCCATGTGAATGTTGGGAGACAAACCTGGGTCTTCTGTAAGAGCAGCCAGTGCTCTTAAACATTGAGTCACCTCTCTAGCTCCAGCAATATTTCTAGATTACAAGAGTGTAAATATTATTCTATGGCTTTCAATTTTATATAATACGTAGTGTTAATTGAAAAAACAATAAAACTCTAAGATGGAACCTATACCTTTCATAATTCCTATTATATTGAACTCATGCTTCTATATAGTCTCCTTAAAATATGGCTGTAAAAAGTGCTTTTTGGAAAAGCTTAGCTTCTCAAGCTAGAATCCAAGTTCCAGATAAAATTTCTGCCACCAACGCTCATATTTTATGTGATAAAAACCCTGTCCACTAGTTAACAACGAGTGAAGTCTCGCTGCAATCAAATAATGATGACTAGACTGTGAACTCTGTAGTTAGCTATCACCTATGTTACAATATTTAGAGTAGCCTTCCTCTTCACATTTTGCATTGGAATTATACCCTGCTCCTTGATGAACCATACTTCCTAAAGAGATGGGGGTACTGAAGAGGTTAGATCTGGTTATTGTCTAGTGGCTAAATTAAATATACCATGAAAAATATTATAGTGAGCAAAAACGACCTGTGCCAACTGTTATTACCCAATCACATATGGAAAATGTGTATGTAATACACCTTTCCATACTAGAGCAGTGGTATCTAGTACTACATATCCTGGTGGAAAAAGTGCTCTCCAAGAATACAAACAAGGATTCTAGTAGATTTGGGGTGGAGAATGAATGTCTTCTTTGGTTGGGAAGTGAAGTAGATGAGCGATTTCCTGGTTACTTTCTCCCCCTCCCTCCTCTCCTTCCTGCTCTCCCCTTGCTCTCATTCTCCCCTTCCTTCTGCATTCCTTCCTCTCCCCTTCTTCCCTGCTTCCTGGCTGCCATGAAGTAAGCACCCCTTCTGCCACTTGCTCTGTGTCATGACAGTCTACCTTGCCTCAGGCCCAAAGCAATGAAGACAGTCATCCTGGGACTGAAATCTCTGAAAAGCATGAGCCCAAATACATCTCTTCTACTTTTGAGTTCTTTTTCAGGTATTCTGCCACAATGATGGAAAGCTGACTCACAGTGTAAGACATGAGAATTTGTATTTCTAATAAGTTTCCAGGTGATGTTAACATTGTTAGTCTAAAGACATGCGTGAGTAGCAAGAATTTAGGGCTGCCAGCCATGTACCTTTTTTTAAAAAAAAATAAAGTAAAATAGGAGCTGATAGAATAAATCTTGAAGGGTGCCAGTTTCATGTATTAATAGTAAATAATCTATTTTGACTTTTTCCTGTATCCACTTCCCTTGATCATTTGGATATAACAGTCTCCTGGCAGGTCTTGTTATAATGTAATAACTGCGAGACAGCTAACAGCTCCGCTAATGTGAAGCAATCATGATCATATCTGATGCAGCTGTTGGTCAGCCAGTTTTCCTGCAAAAGTCCTCACTTGGCTTCCACACTCCCTTCCTTTTCCTCCTGCTTCTCTGGTTATATTCTTTGTATTTCTTTTTCATTTCCCCTACCTGTGAATATTGGAGCACCACAGAAATCCACTTCTAGATTCATTCTCTGTCTATATTTGCTCCCTTGGTGACTTCCTTTAGATTCTACTAATGTACTATTTACATTCTGATAACACTGATTGGCACTAGCCACCCCACACTGCTTCCTTGAATTAGACACATGCATGTTCAACTGCCTAATTTACAACCCCCCAACTTAGCTTTCTCTAATGGAGCACTTCTATAACACGGCTTCTGATTTGTCCCTTCTTCCTCAAACAGAAAATGTTTTCCACAATCTTTCCCAAGTCAGTAACTGGTAACTCTACCTCTCCAGTTGTTTTGACCAAAAATTCTGTGATTATTGATCTTTCTTTTCTCTGATAATTTACACCTAATTTCTATCTTCAAAACATACCCAGAATTTTGCCTTTCTCACTACCTTCACTGTTACCCTAATATCTCCTGACTGGTCTAAGCCACCAATGGATCTGGACTAAACTGCTGCCCCGGTCTTCGAGGTCCTTTCCCTGCTTTCATCTTGGCCCTCTTCTTCAGTCTGTTCTGGATATAGCAGTGTGACTTAGTCCACAAGTCATTAAATTGTTGAAACAGCTTCCAGTTTCAGATGGAAGGCTACAATCCTCTTAGCAAGGTCAAAATTCCTCAGCAAGGTCCTACACAATCTGCTCCCTTCCTAGGTTTGTCTCACTGAAACTCATTCCTCCTACTGTCCCAGTTCACAGCCACACTGGCCATTTTCCTGTTCTTCCAGTATATCAGGACTTCCACTTCAGAGCTTCAGTACAGGAGTCTTATACAGCCTTCACCTAGTATATCCTTTACTGATGCACACAGTATAGTTTCTCACCTCCAACTCTCTACTCAAGCATCACCTTAACAGTGAGGCCACCCTCACCACCTCCTTTCTCCTTAGTTCTTACACACATGCCCCCATGCACACACACATGCACACCTTACTTGGCTAATTCTGTTATCTTCTGGATCTTGATAGCTAAAAGCTCCATGAAGATGAGGAATTTCACCTGTTTACTTCACTACCGTAGCTTTAGTGCTAAGAACACAGATACTCACAGACTTCTGCAAGAATAATTAAATAAAACAGAAGACGTAGTCCAGATGTTACTCAAGAAAGTATTTTTAAAATATTTTACTATTTTTATGTGTATGAGTGTACTGCCTGCATGTATGTAAGTCACCCATGCCACGCAGTGCCTGCAGAGGTCAGAAGAGTGTCGACTTCATCATCTCTCCAGCCCTCAAAAACTATTTATTTTAATACTATCTGATTCAACAATCTTGCTTCAGGAGACACACACACACACACACACACAGAGTGATACATATTTTATATATATATATATATATATATATTCATTCAAAGGAAATGAAATTGGTAAGAACTGTCCAGACTCCCATGTTTCTTGAAGCACTGTTCACAACAGCCAAGAGCTACCACATTAAAATGTCCACCAACTAATGAATAATGAAAATGTGTATATGGGAGAGTAGGAAATACACAATAAAATACTATTCAGCCAGGCTGGAAAGTTGGCTCAGCAGTTAAAAGCACTGGCTGCTCTTGGAGAGGACCAGGGTTTGATTCCCAGCACCCATGTGACAGGTAACAACCATCTGCAACTCCAGTTCCAGGGGATCCGACGTGCTCTTCTAACCTCCACAGGCATTGCACACCACGGATGCACCTACCTACATGCAGGTAATACAATCATATACATAAAATAAAAATAATAAAAAATACTATTCAGCCATAAGAAGGATGAAATACTGCCATTTTGTCAAAACAGATAGAACTGGAGATTAATAAGTGAAATTAGCCAGGCACAACAAGAAACTACATAATCTCATTCATATATGGAATACTTAAAAAATCTCATTCATATATGGAATACTTAAAAAATTGATCTCATCAAAGCTGAGAGTAGAACAGTGTTTTCCAGGGACTATGGAGTACAAGATAGGAAGGAGGGAAAGACAATCAATATGGATGCTACATTATAGCTGTAGTAAGCGGGTACGTTACTACACAGTAAGGTGGCTACAGACAATGAACATATACTGTATTTTTCATAAAACCAGAAGGATTTTCAATATTTTCACAATAAAGGAATAACAAATGCTTGAGGGGACAAATATTTTGCATAGACTTAAACTTAAAACAATATATACATGTATCAACATGCATACAATTTTGGTATTATGTATCACATTTTGAATTTTACATTTTTTACAAAGTATCTTCAGAAGGTAAGTGTGCCAGGAATGGTGGCTCACACCTTTAATCCCAGGCCAGCTACCTCTACATAGCAAGTTCCAGGACAGCTAGAGCTTCAGGGAGACCCTGTCTCAAAAGAAAGGAAGGGAGGAAGGAGAGAGGGGAGGCATAAGGGAGGGACCAAATATGTCAAATGGTGACGAAAACCCAAAGAAAGTAGGCACTAATAACTGATCAATGGCTTTAGCAATGCAGAGGTCTCTGGTAACATTCAGAGAGTGTTACAGGGAAACAGAATAGAATTAAGAGTAAAAGGAGCAAGAGAACTGAAGATAGTAATATGACTTCCAAATGTTTACTTTTTTACATAGTTTATTACTTTTTATTCTGTGTGTATGAGTGTACTACCTGCTGCACGAAGTACTACATGTAAGTACACCCATGTTATGCAATGCCCAAGAAGGTGAGAAGAGGGTGTGAGATCTGATGGAATGGGAGTTATGGGTGGTTGTTATCTGCCATGTATGTAGGTGCTGGTTTTCTGATAACACAAGACCACAACATATGACGTAGCTGCTTCCCAGAATATTTAAGCTGAGTCTTTCAGGAAAACAGGGAGAAGTGGTGCTTAAAAAAGAATGAACGGAATTCATTTTAAGGCATTTCAAAATCTACACGTACAAGACACAGACTGATATGAATAAGACAGAAGCAAGTACCAAAACAAAGTCCACCACATCCCGTCAATGGTCTTCACTCATATAAATGATTTCAAACTTTTGATAATACCCACTACTTTATAAAAGAAAGTTTAGTGAGCAATAACAAGGAAAACATGATTTAAAACCTATCGAATCTTGTGGGGAAAACAACTGGCAAGTTTCAAAACACAAAGTAGGCCATTGATATGCACCTTATGTTAAACCTTGAACTAGTAGTACCTTAGAACTTGGTCTTAAACCTTTTGCAAATAGCTAAGAAGCAGAGAAACTAGAAGACAGACAGACAGACAGACACAGTCCTATATTATTCTGACACTGAATTTCACTCCTATGTATAAACAAGCCACTAAATAAACATTAGTAAGTAGAAAACATACAGATTTGTGGCAAAAAGACAACCAATTATAAGATCATATCAAAGGCATAAAATCATAGGCATGTAGAGTATGTTTGCCATTCTGAAATGTTTGAGATGTTATGAACATGTTGTATACACATTCTAGAAGAAAGGAAAAGCATGACCTTCCAAATATAAAAATTCAAGGCAATGTAGCCCAGTGGTAGAGCACTTGGTTAGTATGCATGAGTCCCTGACTTCAATCCTCAGGAACTGCAAAATAAAACTTTCAGTGGGACATATAATACAGCTTCTAATTACTGCCGGAAGAATGAAGACATAACTTAATTATCCCTCAAATAAATCACATCCCGTTTTGGAAAGTCTCAATACAATACTGCTCTCTCTCCTAAGAAGTAAAAGCAATTTAACTGCACTCTGAGGACCTCAATATCCTTCACACCTGCACCTCTTACTGGATTTAACCAGAAAGAAACCTAACAGACAACATCTGAAGAGGGCTTTGGTCAAGGCTACTTCAAGCTGACCAAACTAGTGGTACCACAGATATCTAATCCACACAAAGAGACAGACTAGACAGGACCGGGGAAAAAGAAAAGAAAATGAGATAACTCTGCTCTTGGGTTGTGTAACAAGAAGATAAGGAGATACTATTATTGTTTTAGTTAGGAATCTGGATTTATAGGTCTGAAATCCTGATCACAAAAAAAAAAAAAATCTAATTTGTGAAGAAGAAATGTATTTGCCAGTCTCCTTTCCAAAAGGCACAATCTGGAAAACCCCACTAAGTGTCTAAAAACATGAATTAAAAAAAATTCTATTCCATATTCTGCAACCTCACATTTTGTTTATCTTTACTCCTGTCTTATCTTTTGTTTGTACTGGGTCTTCTTGCCCTTCTCCACACATGTACAGAGAGCCAAAACAGAGCAGCTTCGTGGGATTCAAGCAGCATGGCTTCTTGCCTGCAAGATACCAAACCATGATCCAGATTTGAAATGCCCAATTAAATTTGTGAAGCATTCATGAAGGAATAAAATTAAGTAACGAAGCCCAATCACAGAACCTGGGTCAAACTCAAACACCTTCTCAATTAAAAAAAAAAAAGATTATATATATATACACATATATACACACACATATATATGTATAGTCTTTTCAGTAGAAGAGAACGGTACTTAAGGCAATAATCAATGGCTTGCAGTCATTCTGAAGCTCCTAACTTTGAACATAAAAGCTCTACTGAGATGCTGAAAATTACCCTTTACATACGGCTTACCAAAGAAAACATTTGGACTAACTTTAAGATACAGATCAAGAGAGAACCTACACACACGCGCACGCGCATGCACACACGCACACAAACACACACACAGCTATTTAAATAAATATAGGAAAATAAAGTTAACTTAAGAGTACTTTAAAGATGAATCAACACAACTGGAAATCAGTGGTGTTATCCAGATAAGAGCATCATCCATCCCGCCCCCAAACTGCCTTCTGGTGTGCAAATTTTAACCTCCAGTGAACTTCCTGAAGGTTACCTGAGTTTCTTTGCAGTCTAATGCTAACTGCAGGTGGTGAAATCCGAACTAATAATTACAGCCAAGAGGTGAGCACCTCTCTAGGACGCCACTGTGATGCGCTCCCCAGGACCAGTCTATGCTAGCTTTGCGGTGCTCAGCTTGGTTCTCCTAAAGTAAGATTCCTTACCCCAGGTTCTTTAAGATTTCGTTTAATTAAAAACAAAAAACAAAAAAACACTGAATTTACAAAGGAAAAAGTGCTACCCAAATAACCTCGTGACAAGTTCCCTGATTCCAACGGGATGGGGAAGGGCACAAAGCCGGGAAGCCAATGACCTGAGGACCGACCTTCCAGCGCGACCCGAGAGAGGCAACCCTAGAACCGCGGAAAAGCTAGCAGAGTGCGGCGGGGTGCTGTCCCGGGGGATGATGCTCCGGGCAGGCGCGGGCTGCACTGGCACCCCCGTACCTGATGATGTCGTCGCTGTGGCCCCGGTAGAACTTCTGCCGGTGCTCCCGCGGGCTGTACACCACGCCGACCCCCGCCACGAAGTACACGATCTCCCTGGCCGCCGTGTAGAAGAGGTTGTTGCGGCACTGGTGGCCCCGGTAGCCGTACACCCACTCGAGCCGCAGGTGGCAGCTCGGGGCGCTCCGGGCCGCCATGGCGGGGCGCCCACCGTCGCCGCGGGGTCCGGCGGCCGAAGCTCTCCCGCGGGCGGCGGGCCGGTCCTCTACGCCGAGCCCCGCAGGGGCATCGCGCCCGGGTGGCCGCCGCCGCCTCAGCCCACGGGCGGGAGCGAAAGCGCCGCCCGGCGGAACATGCCGAGGGCCGCGAGCGCCGCCGGGCGTCAAGGGGAACCTCGGGCCCTTCGCGCGTCCCCTCAGCCCCAGGCGCGGAGAACGCTGAGCCCGGACGGCCCGCCTACAGCCGGCGGCTGCTCAACCGCGGCCCCGCGCACCCGGCTCCCCAACCGGGTCACCCGCGGCTCTCGACAGGAGCCGCCGCCTCTTCTCCACAGCCCGGCGGGGCCGCGCGCGCGCTCCCGGGCCCAGCTGAGTGGCGGGTGGCCGGTGGCCGAGTGGGCCTCCGCACGCGCTAGCCCCGCCCCGCGCCAGCCCCGCCCCCGTACTAGCCCCTCCCCGCTCGGGGAGGATTCTGAAGATTTCTGGAGCTCTAGGTCCTAGGTCTAAGTGCGTGTTCCCACTGTCCGCGGGGGCCCGGATTCCTCACCCGGAGTCTCCGTTACCCGGATCCTGCTATTGGGCTTTGTTGTCCAGGAATCTCTGGGGATCCCACATGTCAGCTACTTCACATGCTTGGAAATTAATACCAGGATGCTAACTTCACCCCACCCCCACCCCAATACCTTATGTCTGTGCTTCTTTCTGCTTCATAGTTCTCTCTAGTCCAGAAATTTGGCGAGAACAAAATCTGATCTCGTAAGCGGACATTAGGTATAATGCCAAATAAATAGCAATGGTTCGTGGATTTGTTATTTAATTGTTACTGAGAGGGTCTCAAGGTTATGAGCCCCCTGTCTCAAGTGTTGGGATTATAGATGTGAGCCACCAACCCCGGCCAGATTTTTTTTTTCCTTTTAATTGCTGTTTGGGGTATTACCTCTTAATTAAATGACTTCTGAAGGGCATATTTTAGAGTAATTGTGAAATCAGATGGTCAAAATATTGTGATCAGGTAGACCACTCCAGGAAAAGATGTTGATTATTTAAATTTAAGCGATACATTTAGGAAAGAAGTTTAAATATCTGTTGCTATATATCTGTGAAACATTAATTACTAGTTACATGTAATTTTTAAAAAGCAGAAGGCAGAAAAAAAGAAATTTTTTATATTTCAATTTTTCAGCACAACATTTTACAGATCCAGTGCCACATATTTAAGAACTCAGATTAATAACAGATTTTAATAATTGACTTTCCCATCATATTTTCCATTGCAATTTTTAATGACCCTAGGGTATAAAGCAAACATAGTCCTAATTAAGCCATCTTCAAATGACAACTCAAGACCAAAAAAGATGGCTGAGGTACTGATATGGTTAGAAAGTGAAGCACTCATGTATATTAAAGGGAGGAGAATAAATCTGATCTGTTCTCTCTATAATCTATTACTAGTGTCACAGCAGAAAGCTCAGTCAAGCCCTTACTGCTATCTAAGGTGTCAATACCCTTTGAAATAATGTAAACATGATGTGCCAGCCAGACCCAAAATATTCCTTAGATCAACAAATGGACATCTCTTGGACATTGTATCTGATTTTATTTTTGTTTATTATTCTTTTGAGACAGGGTCTTTCTGTAACCCCAGTTGGTCTGGAACTCACTATGTAGTTCTGGTCAGATCCACCTACCTCTGCTTCTCAAGTGCTAGGACTAAAGTTGTGTGCCATCACGCCCAGCCTATAGGACATTTTAAGTAAAAACTACCATCTTCCCTTAGATAACTTACTTCTTGAACTCTAAAAGTGCTAATATGAAAGTGTATGTTCCAGATACTCAAAATTCTAATTCTAAAATTCAAACAAAGTATTTGCTGCTACTGTTCATTTACCAGCACCATGCTCTCTATGTATCCTTAGACCTTCAAAGAAATGTAAACTAGGGAATGGGGAGATGGCTTGGTGAATATATATATATATGTATATATATATATACACACACATATACACATATATATATGTATACACACACACACACACACACACACATATATATACATGATATATATATATATATATATATCATGTATGCCTAGTATCTGTGGAGGCCAGAAGAGGGCATCAGATCTCTTGGACTTATACACAGTTGTGAGCCCTTGTTGGGTGCTGGGAACCGAACCTGGTCCTCTTCAAGAGCAGTCAGTGCTCTGAACTGCTGAGCCATTTCTCTAGTCCTTAAAAAAGAATGGTAATGTTTCAAAAGACTGAAAAGTCCTAGAACTGGTATCAATGCACCTGAATCATAGGATTCAGCTGATGCCAGTCAGAGGCAGGTCATCAGAATGAACTCAGATTTACTCTGTGTTGCCCCCATTGCCAGAGAAGCAAAATAGTTGCCAGTAGCTCCAGCTACACACACAATCCCTGTAGCTTTATCTTTTGATTGTCTCCCTGGAAACTACTAGGTATCAACCCCATTGTTTTCCATTAGCTGGCTTGAGTTATGCTCCCCAACCCCCGGATCCATAAAGTAGTGCAGGTGTGCCAAGGCCACAGAAGGGTGAGTGCAGAAGGACTGATCCTTCCATTGGCATTAGCAGATTAAGAAGTGATGGATGCCAGTAATAATACTCAGGACTGACTTGTATGCTTTGTCATCATCCTCCATCTTCATTTACCAAACCAAAGACACCTGCCATTTAATTAAAAACAGGTGTAAATAAATACAGCTTTAAGACAAGACTCCTTCTAACCAGACTAGCACCCAAAAATCCTCTCCTGAAAAATATCCTGTAGCTAGCACCAGATGTCAGACTGGAAAAACAACAGATGTTCACTACTCCAAACCATATTTCCACAAACCTATTAGATTTCACCCAAAGCTTTTAAAACTGTCATATAATCCAAATAAAAGAAGTCCCACACCCAATTATCTTTTCTCTTACATCTGTACACCTTCCCATCTTTTCTTTCTGTATTAAAAATAATTAATATTAGCACAGTTAGGCAGATTGGAAAAAGGACTTTCCTTTGACCCTCACTGCATCTTTCTTGCCTCTTGTACCTAGTTACCAAGTCCTCCTGGGTCTTTTGATATTTTAGAAATATCACTGACTCTCATTCTTGTCTCTGTATCAACACTCTCCCAACACCCCTGCCATAGTCCAACTCAGATCCTAATTATCTTTTCCTTGGAGTCTGCCACTTGAATTATCTATAAGGACTATCTAGTATCTGATCATGCCACCTACCATGTATCTTGAGCTCTGAGATATTCTTAACCTTCAACTCACCAATTTCTTGACTAAATCCATCTCAGTATAAAAGCAAAATATGCAGATAAGATTCATCTGTTAAAATATTGATCGCAGGGTGCACTTTGCATTCACTAATCTCAGCATCACAAAACAGTATTTATTATAACACACATTAGAACAATAAAATATGGAAACCTAAATGTCCAGCCAGAAGGAAAGCTTCAAGCAAACTCATTCAGCTAATATGCCAAAAATATGATAAAGATCATTGAAAATTAGTTTTTTCACATAAATTCTTGCAGCAATGACAATGTCCTGTAATAAAATGCATAAACATTCTAAGCAGAATACAACATAAATGTTTATATATAGAACAACCTGGTTCTATATTGTAATGAAACCTTGAACAAAAGATACCAATGTGTCAAGATTTGTGATATGGGTAATTTTAAAACTATTCTGGGTATGTTTTGCAAGTGCCTTTAAAATGTATATGTAACAAGAGAATCTCATCTTTCAGAATCTGTCATGAGAAGAGAATTCTATTTGTTTGGAAAAATACCTGAATGGGTGCTTGGCACAAAAAAGGAGATCCCAAGGGAGGTGGATGTGGGCAGAACTGTTCTGCGTCAAGAATGAGGCTGAATTGTGCCTCCAGGAAGATGAGGGAGGAATGAAGTCAGATTGATGACAAAATCACAGCTCACTCTGAAAACCTCTCCAGCTTTAAAATTTCCATTTCAGCTCAATTCATGAACTGCTGGGTGAATTTTTATTTTCAGTGTTAAGACATGGAACTTTTCCTCAGAGCAATGTCACATATCAAGGAGGGACCAGTAGAGACCCAGGCTTTTAGCAAGAAAGTAAATCTGAAGTTCAAGTCACATTCAACTTCCTAATGATAAAGTTCCAGCCAACATTTTAGTTACCCTGTGTGTGAGTGCATGTGGGAGGGCACAGGTTCAGGTGTGTGAGAAGGTAGGTGCGATGTCTGGAGTTCACAGGATAATCTTGGGTGTGTTCCTCAGGACTAGTCATCCACCTTTTTATTTTCTTTTTATAAAATATGGGTTTTTTGAGTTTTGTGCATTTCGTATAATAGATCTTAATCAAATTTAGAACCCCTCCCCAATCTATGCCCCTTCAGTAGCCCCCACAAGTGAATTTCATATATTCCGTCATATATGTTAAGTCCTATTCAGTCAAGCTTTTGTACCCAGATGTCCTTCAATGCAAGTTCATCTGCTGGAGTCTAGTGAGCCTATGTAGTGTCACCTCCTTAAAGAAGATCTACTGTCCCTCACCCAGCTGCTTCTGGGTAATAATTCTTCAGTTTCTGGGTAATAATTCTTTGGTTAGGGTTGGGCCTGCTGCCAATTTCCCTTATTCTATGCTGGTTTTTGTTTGTTTCTTTTGTTTTTTGCTCTGATTGAGGCAGCATGCATCTTATGCATGTTGTCACCATGGTTGCAAGTTTATACAAGCAAGTTCCCAGAGATCTGAAAGCCTCTGTTTCCTTATGTTCATGCACCAATCCTGGCTCTTAGAATCTTTCTGCCCCATCTTCTGCTATGGTCCCTGAGCCATGAGTGGGTGAGGTTTAATATAGGAGTCCTACATGGGAACACTCTAGAGTCTCTTGTTCTCTATAAGCCAATTGTAGCTTTCTGTGTGTGTCACACTTTGTTGTATGAGGAGGGTTCACTGGTGAGAGTTGAGGGACGCATTAGTATTCTCTTTTCCTGTTATGCCTTTTTAAACATAGGTGCTCTCATTGGTCCATCTGCCTGTCCCCACCTCCTAGCACTGGAATTTTAAGCACAGAGCCGCTGCACACGGCCACCACACCCAAACATTTTTTAAAAATATGGATTCTGAGGATTGAATTCAAGTCCTCATGCTTGCAAGACAAGCATTTCATAGACTGAGCCATTTCCTCAGCTCCTAAATTATACAATTGCTTCTATCATTAGGACATATTAAAAAATAATTTTAAAAAGTTTCTAGTTGACTATGGAATAAAGGGACATTCTTCTTGTTGTGACACACAAAACCTCCAACATATCTGAACAGACTCATCTCCAGCCACTTTCTCCTTGCCCTGACTGATCCTGGAGTTCAGCCATTCAACATTACTGATCATTCCTAAAACTAGCCAGACTTCCAGAACAGCAGATACACTTGAGGCACACTTGTGTGCTGGGCTATAACCTCAACTATACACTGTCAGCATAGTAAACTCTTATGGAATCTGAAGCCCAGTTCAGATTTGGACTGTATTCCACCCCGTTAGGGATTCAATGGGGCTGAAATGATCTCTTCCACCTATGCCTGTGCTGAAACCCTACCTCTGCTTTCTTCAGAATATGACTTTCTTTGGTACAAACTCATTGTAGATATAATTTAAATTAAAACAAGATTCATACTGGAGTAGGGTAAGTCCTTGATCCAATATGACTGGCACCCTACACAAAGGGAAAGTGTGAACACAGGAACCCATTCATGGAGAACATCATGTGAAGATGAAGACAGAGATCTATAAGCTAAGGAATGTCAAAGGATCTTCACAACCATCAGAAGCTAGAAGAAAGGCATGGATAGATTTTTTTCCATCACAATCCTCAGAAGGAGCTAACCATGTTAACATCTTGATCTCTGGTCTCTTTGTCTTCCAGAACTGCAACTGTACATTTCTGTTGTCTAAGCCACTCAATTTGTTGCTTTATTATGGCAGCAGAAAATGAATACATTTTCTCTCTATAGTTTCCTATGAATGCTCCATCATTTTCTGGAATTGGCTTTCCTTTATTCCCCTACTACATTTGCTTGCCTCTCTCCTGGATCCTTTCTCCAATCAGTTAAAGTACTGGACTTAGTCCCACACTTCCCAGTTTTGGGACTTGGAACCACCAGGTTCCCTGAGCCCCAGTTCCCACAGTATAGCATACAAAGAGGGCCAGGGCAATACCTGAATTTCTGAAGAGGAATTCCAGTCAAGCCTTGGAGATCTAAATGATTTACAATGCACAGTAAACTTGTCTGAACTTTGCCCCACAGGGAGATGTCTTCTGTTATAGATGGACAATAAGAAAACCTTCTATGGGGCTGGAGAGATGACTCAGGGGCTAAGAGTACTGGTCCAGAGGGAACTACCGTCTTTATTGGTCATGGTCATTAACTTCACAAACATCTTTGCAAGGTGGTCTAGAACAAAAGTATTCAGTGTCTCCTCTGGCAAGATATGCAGAAACAGGAGAGCCTCATGGAGCATTTTCTTCAGATGTGGATTAGGGAGGGGATCTAAATACCATCAAACTATATTGTGTGAAAATTGCAAATCTACATTGATTTGTAGATGATAGAATCCTCCCAAATTGTAACCAATATGCAAATTTTTTTTTCAACAGTCCCTCCCCCACCCCACTAAAACTCTTTGATCAATGAATTAACAGAGCATTCTCAGTTCTATAAGCAATTGTACTCAGTGATGTAGCATTGAAGATGAAGTGACTGTGGATACTTGCATAGATACTGAAAGATCTCATGTATTGTCATAGTGAATGTTCTATTATTGCTGAACTGTTTTAAGTTGCTTCATGTTTCTAATTCCTTCAAGAATATTGCCCCAAATTCTACCATTCAAAAGCATTTCACAGAAAGAAAAAGGCTAAGAACCACCACCATAATCATTCCTAAACAGAAACTGAGCGCCCACATGTGAATCATTGGGCTTGGTACTATGGGGGAGTAAACAAGAAAATGAGCACACACACTATGTTTTAAAGGATTTATGTTCAGAAGAGGAAAACAAGATGAGGATATAAGTATCTTTAAGAACAAGTGAAAATGTTATAAATAAGTGATATATATATAGATATGTATATAATCTACACACACTTTAGTACAAACAAACACTATATATAAGATATCAAAAAGGATTATAGAGTAAACATGCCCTTTTATTTTCTGACACAGAGTCTCATGTAGCTCTGGATGGCCTTGAGTTCACTATATAGATGAAACTGACCTTGAATTCCTGATCCTGCTACCTCTACCTCCCAAGTGCTAGGATTTCAGGAGTGGGCCTCTACACCCAACTTTGAACATGCTCTTATTAAAAGATTTTCCTGAATTATATTCATCATCAAACCTTATAACATTAAAGAAATAGAGAAAGGAAAGATATAAAAAATGGATCTCCCCTAAGTTTTGCAAAATGAAAATATTTATAACCACATGTTTTAATTATAAGTCTAATTATAAGAAAAAGAGATAGTATTTTTCTCTTGTGATGAGAGAGCCAGTGTAGGAAAAAAGTTCGACTAAGGCTCACAAGTTTTCTTAAAACTTAGAGGTTGGGGGGCACTGGAGAGATGGCTCAGTGATTAAGAGCACTGGCTGCTCTTGAAGAGGACCCAGGTTTGATTCCTAGCATACACATGGTGGCTAACAACTGTCTGTATCTTGGATTCCAGGGGATCCAATGCCCTTTTCTGACCTCTGCAGGTATTGCACAACATGGGTGTACTTCCATATATGGAGGCAATACACTCAAAACACAGAAAAAAAAAAATTAAAAGCCCTTAGAGGTTGGACCAGAAGAACCCAGCATATCCTGCCATGTCCACCACAAACGTGGTATGGATAGCAAGCACTAAGTCCACCGTTACAGAGAACAAAAAGCAAGAGAAAAGCACGCAGCAGAACATGAGGATTATTTTAGCTGTAAGCCTGTAGCAGCTCAGGCACCATTCCATGCACACATAAAGTAACTGCTTGCCTTTGGAAGACTGTACTTGTGACGCATTGATGATGACAACAGCAATAATAAAACTCAAAGTCAGTCCTCCTTGGCCAATTGAAGTACCCATAATAACAGCCCAGCATAAAAAAGGATATCAATTTTTCCATGGTGAAAATTGTATTTCTCATTCTTTGCTATTCCACCATCTATATTTTCTGTTATATACTAAAAGTTATAAGATATACAAAGCAAAACATTGTCAAGAGTTAGGCAATGAAGAAAGCAAGACTCAGAGAGGACAAGTTGTCAGAACAATCAAATACAGACTGTGATAGTTCATTTTATATTTCAGTTAGATTTGAGTTGTCCATATTACCAATAAAATACGGTATTTGGGGGCATCTATGAGGATATTTCTCGTAGAGAAAAGCATTTGAATTGGTAAATTGAACAAAGGGCACTTTCAATAACAGTGGGCATCATCCAGTCTATTGCGGCTCTGAATAAACTCTCAAAGTGAAGGTGAGCATGTCTGATCTTGACTTTAGCTAGTATGTTCTTGTTTCCCTGCTTTGGGCATTTGTGCTCCTGGGCCTTTGGAGTTGGCCCAGCACATGCTGGCTCATGTACTCTGAGTCTTTGGGCTAGGTCTAGAACCATACCACTGACTTTTCTGGTCCTCCTTCCTTGAAGATGATAGATCATAGGACATTCATCTTCATAATGACATGTGAAAAGCAACTACAATAAATCTCTTTCTGTATGTCCTAATGGTTCTCTTTGTCTAGGGAAACCTATCAATGATACTAAAATACCTGTGACTAATATGTAAAAGAATCTAGCAGAAAATATAAATAATAAGTTCAAGTAACAGGAAATTTCCGTAGAGGTAGAAACTACAACAAAATCTTTGGGAGACTTTTCAGAGATGAACAATTTCTTTAAAACTTTCTTATATTTTTATTTGTTTTCGTATGTGGATACATGTATGTGTTTGTGTGTCATGGTACACATGTGGAGGTCAGAAGACCCTCTCTGTGGGTTCCGGGAATTGAACTCAGATCATCAGGCTTGGCATTAATAGCCTTTTTGTAAGAAATGCGGAAGTGGAGGCTTGGCTCATTAGGTTTCAGAAGGCAGCACAGATGCCATTAGGAATTAGAGATCATTCATGTTACATTCTGGAAGAGGATGTGGCTGCATTTTGCCCACACTGTGAGAAGATGGATGGGGTTGAATTCAAAAGTAGTGGACTAATATGTTTGATGGCGGAAATTTCAAGACTGCTTAGCATTGAGGCTGTGGCATGGTAACTGCTCACTGTTCTTACCCAGGTTTACATTGTGAGGGAACAGCAAGCTGAGCAGAAAGATATGAAAAACATGAAATTTGTCTAGGAAAAAGTTAAAGCAAGTTTAAAGTTACTAGCAAGGTAGCTGTAGTGTGTGCATGTGTTGTGTTTGTGTGTACAAGTGTGTGTGTGTGTGCGTGTGTGTGTGTGTACATGCATGTAGATGCTAGAAACAACCTTAAGTATTGTTCCTCAGGAGCCGTCCAATTTGTTTTTTAGAACAGGCTTTCTCACTGGGACCTAGGACTCCCTGACAATGCGTCCACAGGGGTCTGTACCTGTCTGTACCTTCACAGTCCTAGAATGGCAAGTAGATGCCACTACATCTGGCTTTTTACATGGGTAACTAGGAATCAAACTCACGTCCTCATGCTTGTATGGCAAACACTTTATCAACTAAGCTATCTCCCTAACCCCATGGATTTTAAAATGTAAACTGAGCCATAACTTATCTGAAGTTTATTAGCAGAAAGAAAGACATTTATTCAAAGTATTTTTTTCAACACATATGTCAAACAATAGTCTAGGCACTGGAGATACAGCAAAGTCTCTATTGTTGGTGTTTACATTCTTGAGAAGAGCAGGTAAGGACAGAAATAGATGAAAATATGTTCAAACATACTTATTAAATATAGCAGATAATATCAGAGAAAATCAGAAGCTTATGCCTTTCCATTCAGATACTATTTAAGTAACAGAAAAAGAACCTGTACTCAACTTCAAACATAGAAGAAAGACAGATAGATTTAATGGCAAGGAAAAGATTTAGAAGGCTGGGGTGAAGGACTGTGAACAGAAAAATCACCTAGGAGACATTGAGATAGGAGAAATTCTTGCTAAGATTTCTTGATTTAGGATTCTTGATGAAGGAAAACAATGATTATTAGACTCTCCGGTGGAAAATTAAGAATTGAGGATAGTTAAGCCTGAGGGTGAGGACTCTCTGTAAACCAAGTTAGCAGTATTCTCTCCTTTCCACAATTGGACTCTGCAGCAATGGCTACAGAAGCCCAAGGTCTGGGCCAAGTAGAGAAAGGGGCTCAAATCAAAGTTTGGAAAAGGAAAGCCAGGCACAGTACCGGGACTTGTAGCCCCAGGACTTGGGAAATAGAAGCAAGAGCATCAAGAGTTTCAAAACTAGTCTTGGCTACATAGTTCAAAGTCAACCTTGAGCTACATATGACTCTGTTATTTTTTAAAAATCTGGTTATGGAGAGATTCTTTGTTAATGACATTGCTTTGAAGATAAATGTGTCAGGGAAATGAAATGATGATGGTTTGGAAGGACCTGGTCAATGAAGTGACATTTCAGTGGCCATCTTTATAAAGGGAAGCAGGTAGAGATCTGGGCGGGAGTATGCCGTTTGCCAGTAACAAATATAAAATGCCCTGGTAATTCCAGTTAGGTTCAGAAGGAAGACTGGGGTCACTTGGGTATGAAATGAGATATGTTCAGAGCTATAGCCCACAACTAGAATCTGTAAGGCTTTTAGTCTAGGCAGGAAATTTAGATTGTGGTGATACAGCATTCTGGAACTTGCTTTTTAAAAGGCCAGTGCTTTAGTCAAATCAAAGATACTTTCTTATTGCCCCCTTATACACATTATGAGTCTGTAGCAAATCAAACGCAGAGATGTAAGAACATATTATAATATGGCATATTAAAAAGTGCTCATATTTTGCATTTCAAATATTTATACCAGGATTTCCTGTGAATGTCACTTATAAGCAGATATTGTTTTCTCAAAAAAACACTACATCCATGTGTCTTATTTGGAAATATTTTAGAGAACTCTGTCATGATTCCTTGCCACTAAATAGAAAAGGGCACTCTTTCAACTTATATTCAGTCCCATCAGGATAAGACGGAGTCAGAGGGTGGTTTTTGCATAAATATAATTTATACCAACAACATTCTAAGCTCACTTCCATTGTTGAAAATTAATTCATTTTCAGACTTTAGAATATGATTTTCAGAGTACAGGAAGCTTGATAGAACCAGCAGCTGAGTGTAATGAGCTCTCGTTATATGCTTATTTTAGAGCTGTTCGTGCTACTGAATGAGCTCTGAATCAGAAAGACATGATGAGTATTCCTGAGAACACCTAGATGATCATTACCCCCAATGAATGTATAATTACTGGAAAATTCAGGGTCAAACAAGCAAATGTTGGATCAAAGGAGACATTCAGTAATTGTATTTTCACTTTAAGATCTTTGCCAAAATAACAGGTGGCAGCTTCAGTGGAGGGAAATGAATCTTGGCAGATGGTCAGCCATTTGAGATTAATGCAATACAACTTATGTATGGAAATTGAAAGGATTCTAGTCTCAGGGAAATGACTAGATTTGTAGTACTTTCTCCTTTGGAGTTTGCTATAGTTTAAGAAGAGTGTTAAGGGAATATATCTTACCAATTAAAAAAATCATTGCTCAGAATTTGAAATGCCAGTAATAATGGATCATAATCACTCTATGTCATAAAACAATTATTAAAAGATTTACTTATTATTTCTATTTATGTGTATGTGTGTACAACTGTGTAAGTTTATGTGCATCATGTATGTGCAGGTGTCCTCAGAGGCCAGGCAGCTTCAGATCCCCAGGAACTGGAGTTATAAGTAGTTGTGAGCCACCTGATGCATATACTGGGGATGGAATCTGGATCCCCTACAAGAGCAGAATGTCCTTTTAACCACTGAGCCATCTCTCCAGCTCCATAAAACAATTTTTAAAAAAATAATAGTTTATATAAGTTTGAAGACTTAAGACAAATGTTAAGGTTTATAAATAGAACTGCAGAAATTAAAACTGTACCATGCTGTTACATATATTGACCTTTACCTCGATGGGATGGAATTGATAAGAGAGAGACAGTATTTGGTACATAGTGAATCAAAGTGTCCAATAAATTATAGGCTATAAAATAAATATTTAAAAATCCAGGCTTCCTAAGTAACAACATTTTCTGGAAAGACAATTATAATATCTCTGACAAATTCTGTTTTAGGTTTTACTGGGAATGCTAGTAAAGGTGCATTGTTGAATATGTTATAGGCCATGGTTTAAGAAAGGTACACTTCAGCAAGATAAGGAAATACTGTTATCTTCCTAGTTTACTATTCACTGTAATTTCCCACCTGTCCATGAGGAGAGGAGTTGTGTAACATAGCCTGGAAACTATACAGGTAAGCCATCAAGAAATGCTTGCTGAATAGGTAAAAATTATCAAGAAGTGCATATAAGGAAGACATGCAAGTTACTAGAAAAATAAGAAAACAGTTTACTTGAGATCTTAAGAAAAATTGAGCAATGTTGGAGTTATAATCTCCATTCTATATTGATTCCTGATTTATCTAATAAAACACTGCAAGCATCTGAGCCACATAGTTCAGGCCTGTAATCCCAGCTATTTAAGAGACTGGGACAAGTTTATTGGACAATTTAGTGAGATAAAAAGTAAAAAAAGTTCTTATGATACAGCTCTATACAATGATAGAGTGCTTGCCTAGAATATGTGAGACCCTGGGTTCAATCCCCAGTACAAAAACCTGACTGGAGGTGGAGAGATGGCTAAGTGGTTAAGAACATGTACTCCCCTTATAGAGAACTTGAGTTTGATTCCCAGCACTCACATTAGATGGCTCACAACCATTGTAGACTAGCTTCAGGGGGATCTGATGCCTCTACCCTCTGTAGGCACCTGCACTCAGGCGCACATACCCACATAAAGACACAAACAATACACACACATACACATAATTTAAAAAATAAATATTTAAAAAAGAAATGAAGATCAGGCTGAAGAGATGGCTCACCATCAGTTAAGAGCATTGGCTGCTCTTGCAGAGGACCCAAGTTCGGTTTCCAGCACTGACATGGCGGCTAACAATCATCTGTAACATCCAGTTCCAGGGAATTCCATTCCCTCTTCTGACCCATATGGGCATTTCATGACATGGATATACTTACATGCATGCAGGCAATACACTCATACACATAAAATAAAAATAATATTTAAAAAATTAAGAAGAACAACAAAAATCTCACTCACAGCCAGTAGGCAATTCAAACTGAGTGCTCCTTCCAGTAACTACTCTTTGTGGTTGAATATCTTGGCATAGGAGAGATGTCCACATTTTTGGTGGTGTTGTTGCTGAAGCAGAGTCTCATTATGTATCCCAGGCTGGCCTGGAATTCCCCGTCCTTCTGCCTCAGCAGCCTCTGGAGTACTGGGATTTCGCATTATACACACACATTGCACCACTATGCCCAGTACCCTTTCTATAGTCTTTTCACCAAGCAAGAAACTGGACACTTGAAAAAAAAATCTCCTTTTATACTTATTTTCTTTGGGGCTATGTTAAATGGCTTGAATAATTTCAATTTAACATCTATCGTTTAAAGTTAAGTTACGTTTAGTATTTGATTTTACACTGAATTAACCTAAAAGGCTATCTAGTTGCTAGAGAGAAGATGGTAGGGATCTGAGCTGATAGCTATTGCTGACTGGGAAATGGACTCTGTCAGGGAAAATCTACTTCCCGGTACTTCATTTTCTCTAGTCGCAGAATAGTCCTAGTCATTCTGATCTTCCTCTTTAGGAACTGCTACATCTACTTTTCTTCTTATTGCATATATATATTTCTGCCTTATTAGTTATAAATCATAAAAATGTAAAAACGGTCTGCCCTCAAATTCATAAAATCAAGTAACACATCTTCATGATATAAATAAAAATGCTAATAACCTTGTCAAGGCACATTTTATCTTATATTTGGATTTACTAAAATCCAAATAAGTGTGACATTTGGTTAATAGTCTATCACTGTTGGTTTCTTAGCTGTGACATACTACTGCAATGTGAGTTGTTAAGAACAAGGAGAACTAGATGACGAGCACACTGGACTCAGTATTATCTTGAAAACTTTCTTCCCCCAAATCTCAAACTATGCTGAAAATAAAAAAAGATTATCAGTGTATGATGGAGTGTGGCATGGTAGTCCATGCCTTTAATCACAGTACTCTGTAGGCTGAGACAGAACAGTGCGTTCTGTTTGGGCTATATGGGAAGATTTTGTTTCATAATTTAAAAAACCTAAAACCAAAAATATCTAATATGGAGCTAGGGTTGAGAATCCTTTACATAAGAATCTTGTTACATTGAAATCAGAAAGTAAAAAGTTGCTGTGAACTACTGAACCTGTCAATTTCCAGCACATGCTCTCCTCAAAGCCTGACCTTCACAGGAGGCTGCTGCACTGGGATTGGTTCACAAATTACATCTCTAGAATCACTCCCAGGGAAACACAAATGAATCAACGGTAACAAACATCACTGTAAAAACTGTAATACTGATCATTGTTCACTGGCAAGATGCAAAAAATTCTAGGATTGCTTAGAAAAGGAGAAAAAGAACGAACAACCTATGATTTCATTTTGAAATTTTATGTTTCATTTTGATGTCTATAAAAATGATCTGGATTAAATCTAATATATACATTATGGTTCTCTACTGCTTTAAGAAAATTTCAAATGATTTATCTTTGTTTTCTGTTATCTATAAAAGGAAATTTAGGCATGGTCAGAAAGTTCTTTACTACTGGGATTTTTTCTTTTGCCTTCCACTGTGGTAGAAAGGACACAAGGGAAAAGATCCGTGATGCTTACCTAGACTGATCCTGGCTACGTTTTCATGGCTATTGCCATTAAATATTTGCCATCTGCGTAAATCTCTAGACGAAAGTGAGGTAGAGCCTCAAGAAACCACTCTTGGGTTGCAATGTAGCTCGGGGCCATGTGCAAAACAAAACAACTCCTAGACTTAATCCTCAGCAGGATGAAAAAACAATCATTATGCACATCTAAACATTTGACAAGTAACATGTGCCTGGAGATAGTATTTCAAAAGTTCCGTGGGTGGTGTTACAGGCTTGTAATCGCAACACTGGGGAAGGCTATACCAGACCCTGTTACTCAAAGCAAACAACAACAACATTCCAAACCAAACAACAGCAAAAAATCCTAGTTTTTTGCAGCATTATCTACTGTGCAAGAAACATCACCAATTTGTTAATTTACCCTCCAAAATCGAGAGCCTGCAGTCATGCAAAATACAGTCCCGATTCTCTAGCTCCAAGTGAGTTTAAGTAAATAATTTCTCTTTTATGAACGTATCTTGGATTCTCATTTGTAAAAACGGATGGATTGGACCTAGCGATTTCTCAAAGCCCCTGCAATTGTTAACACGGAGAGGGGGTGAGAGGGACTCGGAGAAGCATAGTGGAGACTCAGGATTTAGGGCACTGGAAAAACTGGTCCAGGATTTGTGCTTTTGTAGTCAGCAAGGTGAGCGAAGGAAGAATAAGCGAAGTGGGGGAGTGCGCCGGAGATCCAACGCAGGGTCAATTTAGGTGGCTTTTCACACTGGCTGGGCAAGCCGCGAAAGCAGTTGCTAGTTGCTAGGCAACTGCATCTCCTGGGAGGATAAAGGACCCCAGATGAGGTGTCCAAGTCATTTCTTAATTTAGGCACGATGTCTTTTCAAATTTTAATGCAATTTGTAAGCTTTAAAAACGCGCTTTTTTGCAGCCAATTGTGAGCAAACACTCAGTTGCGGCCTGCTCGCGGTGCTTCTTTCCCTGTTCTCAGGCGCGCCGCGGGCACCCCTCTGGTCAGGCCGGGCCTCCGCATTGCTGGGCAGAGCTGACGCCACCCGCTCGCTGCTCCTGTCCCGCCCTCTCGGGGCCCACCCGGGTCCCCGGTCCCCGGTCCCCGGACCCTGGAGAGCTGTCTTGGGCCGCCATGGGCTTGGAGATGGAGCCGCTGCTCCTAGCTTGGAGCTATTTTAGACGCAGGAAGTTCCAGCTCTGCGCCGATCTGTGCACGCAGATGCTGGAGAAGTCCCCTTATGACCAGGTATCTGCCGGGTCCGTCTGGGGATCCTCTGGATGAGGCCGTGGGCTGTGGGGGATCCCTCTGCCCCCACCCCGAGGGAGGCCCCGGAGGAAGGCCCTAGGCGAAGTTGCGCGTGCACCCTGCACAGGCACCTGGAGCCCAGGCCCCTTGCAGTCGAGGCTGGGCGGGTCCCTGCTCTCCTCATCCCTCGGGGTTCAGCTCCTTCAGCAAACTTCAGCAGTCCTTTTCCAGAATTAGGACACTTTAAAGGGATTATTGAGGAAGTTTGGTCGTTCATTCATGTTTACCTGTATCTGCACAGACTTAGTATTTTCCCTAAAAAGGAACACAATATCCGTAAACAAAGATCTGTGACTCTCTGTCCCCGTTTAGCACAACTGTCTTTTGGTTTGGATGAAACGTGTGATTTTCCTACCTCGTCTTCAGACAGCTGTCTTGTCAAAGTCTGTGAAGGGACTTTGGATTCTGAGCCACGAGTTCAGCTTGAAGCCAATATGCAAGCGAGGTGAATGCGAATGTATCAGGGGAAGAAGTATATTTATTATTAAAGAACTACCTGGGTGAGGAAAACTCTAATTGTAGGAGGGAAGGATAAGACAGAAAGTGTCCCTAAAAGAGGGACTAGTAGCATCGATTCAAAGGGAACTTAACTGCACACCTGTGATCCCAGCACTTGGAAGGTGGAGGCAGGAGGATGAGGAGTTCAAAACCACCCTCAGCTACATAGAGTTGGAGCCAGCAAGGGTTAGTGAGACACTTTCAAAAAACCAAACCAAACCAAAAGGCAACTTAATAAATTATGGCAGTAGTGCGTATTGAGGATGAAAAGGGCAATAATGGATGGAAAGAGGTACTGTTAATGGGCAAGTAGCTCTTGGAAGAGGCAAGTAGAAAAGGGAATGGGAATAGAGCTGTGGGGGATTGGCAGTGGTCCTAGCCAGAATGTACTTAAAAGATTACAGAGTCCCCAGCTTTTCCTCCAGTGGTGTTGCCTTGGAGATGTTGAGTGGGGGTGGGGAGGAAAGTGTAGGGAGTTATAAAAGCAGGGACCTGAGTGTGAAGGTTGTTACTGTGCTCTGCTTGTCTTTTTGCACATGGCGGATGATAACCTACTGCTAGTACGTCCCACAGAACAGCTCACATTAGAGTTGCTGCTAAGCTAGGTTCTGTTGGTGTTAGTTCTCCTTAATTTAAAGGACTATGCTTTTGGAGACAAGCATTTTTCCAACAGCATTTCTTTGCACATTATTTATAAATACTACTAAAAGCATTCCCTCACCCCTACAATCCACTGTGGTTGGAAACAGTAAGACAGTACTGACCTTTACCTTTGTTATGAGAGAAGTTTGTTAAGAACTTTTGATGTACCAGACATTGCTCTAGGCACCACAGTTCACAAGAACTTTACATGCTATTTCCATTGAGTTAGGATAATTTCCACTCATTGCTCCAAAAAACATGGTTCCCAAGAGCTGCTCACTGAAAGAAAGTTTCCTCATTAAATACAATTCGGAAATATATACTCCCTCCTTCGAGACCTAAGATGTGTCCCAAAGGCCCTGAATTGTTCCAAAGAAAATAAATCTAATTTTGCCTAATTTTTGTTAATAGTTTTGGAACTTGTTTGACCACTGATTCCTTCTTATTCCACCCTAAGGCAAAGGTCAGATGTATTTCTTTTTCTTCTGGGGAGATACGAAAGTGTTCTTATTAGTGGGTAAAACCCTGTATTCTTTTTTAATTTTTGAGAATTTATGATGAGTATTGTCTTTGCATTATTTCTCTCTTTCCCAGTCCTTCACCACCTCCTTCCATGTCCCCACACTCTCTCAATTTCTCATCCTCTTTGTTGATATTTATTTTTACAGATGTGTGCATACATTTATAGATATGCTTATACACTGAGTCCATTTAATGGTGCTCATGTGGACTGTATACTCCTGAAGCCATAGTGATGTTCAGTACTTCTGTGAATTGAGATTTTTATTTGAGCTAGATTTTGTAATTGGGACTTTTTATGTATTCATTTCAATGATCTTTTATTGAGCCCTTACTACTTGCCAACATAAATTTTGTAAAGTATATATGTTTCTAATGTTTAGGATAACCTTGCAAAGTAGGTAACAAAAATAAGAAACTTGGTTCAGAGAATTTTATTGTGTTATCTCATTTAATACTCAAATACTTTAGGAGTTGGTCTTATTTTCCCATTTTATAGATCAAGGACACAGAGTTACAAAGCTAGCAAGCACCTTAGGCTGCTACTAAATTCTGCAGTCACCTTTAACTGTTAGTTTAACTTTTCAATACTGATTCTGAACTTTTCTCAGTATATTTTCTCTCTCTCTCTCTCTGTTTAAGATTTTAGCTGGTGAAAAATTTTGACATATGCTTGGATTAAAGGCTCTGATAAGTGCTCAGGGAAAAAAACTCTAATTTTGATGAAGTCAAATAGGAAAGTTATTTGATACTTGGTGGGGAACAGGACAATTTTTTCCCCCTTATCTTGTGAAGGGGAAAACTTTGGAAACACTTTGGAAAACTAATAGGCAAGAAGAGCAGTGCTTTCATTATGGCCCAGAGCTGTGGTAGAAGAGATCTTAACTCCTTTTGTATAGGAAAACACATTAAGTGTTTTGTTTAAAACCTGCCATAATTTCAGTCAAACAAAGTAAGATGTAGGGATTCTAAGTGGGGTCTCTTGTATAGATCCCATTGTGCCTTACTGTTGGCCCTTTTGGAAGATTAAGACTTTCTAGGTTTGTTTTGTGAAAGTGTGATTTTGACAATTATAATTGTTTTTAAAGACATAAAATCACGCTGGGAAATATTGCTGTTGGTATTGGAGAGTGACTTACATGATTAAGATTATTACCAGAGAGGTCTTAGTAGGTTCCACCTTGTTTCTTTGTCTTCTTTTTTTGTGCATCTGAATGATGCTTTGTAATGTGGTACATAAGTTTTGACACCATGGACGGGTTGGTTTTTGTTCCTGTCTTATTGATATGAACAAGGGTCACGCGCAGTTTGCATAAATAACAGAGTAGATCCAAGAGACTCAGTACCAGATCTGGAAGAAATTTATGAGATTCTTTTCTAAGTATTTTTATTTGTTTCACTGAAGTGCTTATTTAGACATGAACCATGCCCATTGTCTGGGTAACAAACTCCGTCTTTGCCAGGAAAAGAAGTTTAACTTGACACTACTTTCTTTACCAAAGAGATTTGGATATCAGGACCGAACTGAAAAGGTTACACCTTCACTGAGTTTAGTTAGACTTTGACTCAACTTTAACACTGTGTTATTATCACTGTATGCTTTTCTGAGTACCAGTTTGTGTATTTGGTACCTGTGTGTTATTTCATGTTAGAAATATTAACCAATATGATTTTCCCTAAGGTTAAAGGAATGTATTGATATAATTAATGAAGACCTTTAGGAAACTTAAGAAGATTCCTTTGATTAAAAGCTTGAACATTCTCATCCCTTAAAGCATGACTCCACAGCTGGGCTTTATGGTGCCCCGAGCACCTGGAAGAGTCTGACACATAGGGGCACTCAAGTGTTTGCTGAGTGAATATATTGATCATAGTTATATATGTGTCTTTTGATGGAGTTACTCCTCATATCTACCAGATTCTCCTCCGTGAAGGTCACCTTTGTTGTATGATGATCTTTGTCTTGTCCCCATCTTTAATTCTTAGTACCAACCTTTTTCTTAATACATCCCTACCCATCCCTCTCTGGTACTGGGGATTGAACCTAGGAATCTGTGCATACTAAGTAAGTTCTCTGTTACTCAACTCTATCCCCAGCCCCTTAGTACATTCCTAGGTGGGTTTCTTTGTTGTTGTTGTTTTGTTTTTTTGTTTTGTTTTCCAAAAGGCAAAATTCCTATTGTGAGTATTCTTAATCCATTTCTTGTTTTGAGGGTCAAGTTTAAAAATAAGCAGTTTAGAGAATTCTTTCTGTGTTTCTACAGGTGAGTGTTTCTAATAGTATGTATTGTTTGTATTTCTTATGGTATTGTTGGCGCTTTCATTGTTTCCATGAAGGCAGTTAAATGATGGGGAGGTTTGCCTTCTATGGCAAGTCAGCAAGAACTGAACATGGCGGCCCAGGCCTGTAATCCCTGCACTTAGGAAGTGGAGGCAGGAAGATCATGAGTTTGAGGCCAGGGCTGAGCTACAGAATCATTTCCAGGTAAGCCTGGGATTCCTAGTGTGACTCTGTCTTTGAAAGCAAAAAGCAGGGGGGCGGAGGAGATGATTCAGTCGATAAAGTGTTCACAGTGTTAGTGTGAGGGCTAGAGTTTGAATCTCCAGCACCCAGGAAAATGCTTGAAGGATGTGGTGGCCAGCCTGTATCCCAGCACTTGGGAGTTAAAAGATGGGATCCTCAGAGACGGGATCCCCTGGTGTCTGTCTAGTTAGCAGGACTAGCCTAATTTGTGAGCTCAGGTCCAAAGGAGAGACCCTGCCTCAATATGTCAGGTGGAGAGGGATCTAGGAAGATGCCCAACATCAGCCTCTTGCCTCCGCATGCACGTACACATGCGTGCGCTTGCAAGCACGCATCATGCAGACATGCAAAAATAACACAGCAACAACATAAAAAATAAACCAGAATTTGAGCGGAAAGGGTACAGGTGCTCCTGAACTCCTTGTTCAGCTGCTGCCTGTCCTATATTCCTTCAGCCCCTTGGGCATTTCTTGAATTTCCTCATTTTAGCATTTCCAATTACTAAATTGCCATTCCTGGGCCACCAAACTGGTTTTAGTGTGAAGGAGTTATCAGGAGCAGTGCCTGCAAGACAGCGATGAAACGCTTCTTTTGGGCACCACGTGGTCCGTTTTACCCGTTTCCCTCTCCCCGGTTGCAGGCAAAAGCTTTGTTTTTTTTGTAATGATGGTTTTCACCCTGGTTTTGCTTATTTTCCTTCCAGACAAGGGGAATTTCTCTAAAGGGATTTGTTATTTGTTAATCTTATAAGCTGGGCCAGAGAACTTCAAAAGATAACATTTTGGTCTTGATACAGGGACCTATTCGATGAAGCCTATCTCTAAGGCTTTTTCATCTGCCAATGTAGGGAGAAGCATTGTCTTTTTAAAAATTGTGACTAAGAGGTGGTGGAAAATTATTAGATATAAAAGGAGGAAATGAAAAACCATCCTCCATTGAACAGCATGACCTAGAGAGGAGGCCAGCTTTCCCAGCTTATGCTGATCATCCTGATTAGTTGCTTAATCTGATTATTGTTCTTTGTGTTCCATATGCCAGATTCATGGCTTTCAAACCAGCGCTGAATGTTTAGCTCCAGTGAGATGAAATAGTTCATACTAGTTAAAGGTCTTTCAGGCTGGGCTTTTTAAGATAACCATATACTTTCATTAATGGAGTAGGTTTCTAAAGGTGGGAGTGTTTGCTGTGTATTAGGAGGGAAGAGGGTTTTATACTTTCTCCTCTCCTGTCCTCGGTCTCTACTTACAATGGGGCTGCCAAGAAGAAGGTTTATTACTGTAAATGACTGGGAGGTGGAGAATAGGCTGAAAGCCACTGACTCAGATGAAAGCGGTGGTTGCTTGGTATAGTTGCTTGGGGCAATGATTTGATGATCCAACCCCCCGGAAACATATCGTTCTGTACAGTTACCTGATTTGTTTCCTCTTGTGGGCCATGGAGATTTAACCAGACATAATTCTTTTATGCTGTATACTCTCCAACAGGCAGTTGGTTGTATGGAGTTTTGTTCCTGCAAATTAGATTCTGTTGCTGTTTGACTGCTTGGTCACTTGATGTCCCTAACCTTCCGGAATCGATCATCTTTGATCTGTTACAAGCTTCTCCTTCCTGTTATTACTAAATTCGGCATAACAACACTGCAGTTGTGTAGCTGGATAGACTCATTAGCCAGGGTAAGTGTTGGTGGTAATTAGGAAGTTGCATTCATAAGTATCTGGAGACTTAATTCCTTGGAGTAACAACATCAGCTTAAGAGAATTCCATCCCCCAGGGGAGCAGGAAGAAGGCTGTATTTGTTACTTTTCTAGCTGCTGTGACCCAATACCTGACAAGCAATTTGAGGGAGGAAATATTTATTTTGGCTTAGAGTTTTAGGGAATCTGCTCCCATCATGGTAGGGAAGGCATGGGGCGGGAACAGGAGGCCTGCTTTGGAAGTAAGGAAGCAGAAATTGTATTTGTGCTCAGCTAGCTTTCTTTTGATGTGGTCTGGGATCCCAGCCCACAGAATGTACTGCTTACATTTAGGGTTCCATCCCAATTAACCGAATCTAGGCAATCCCTCACAGACATGCCTCGACAATGTGTCTCTGAGGCGCTCTCCAATATAAGTATCGAAAAAGCCAACTGGAGTTGAAGTTGATTCTCATGCGCTCTTCTGGGCCCAAGCAGATGTACCTCCTTTCCATTGTCTCTTACGTGCTTTGAAGGAGATGCAGAGGGACGTTTTCATTTGATCATCCATAACCCGGAATCAGTTCTAAGATCTGAAAAGAGGACCAATAGATAGTTTGGTGCTTGTCTGTTTAGCTTATACTTAAGTAACCTTACATCTTACAGTGAAATAACTCTGGAAAGGGCAGGGTTTTATTATTAGTCCTAAAACTATCTCAGAAAGGAATGCTTCAACTTGAGATGATAATAAAAGTTGCGTGACCTGTTTGTTCAAGATCACATACTCTGCTGTTCCCTGAGGATTGAGTCTGGGTCTTCTGATACCACAGCAGGGTCTGGTGTTTTCTAGCCAACTCTGTGGTTGGCCCAGAGAAATACTTTGCTAGACTAAGTGAACCTAACGGTGGTGTACCTATCTGTGTTGATTAGTTTAATAACAAAAAACTGTAATTGAGAGAGACTCAAAGATGAAAGCTGCGGTGATGTTTTGGAAAAATATTGCCCTAGCTCCAAATTAAAATGTCCTGCTTCTTTCCTTTCATAGTTGTGTTCCTGATTCATTTCCAAGTGAGCTATAGGCAAGACCAAGAGTCCTCGGTCTCTCCATATCCATGGAGGTTTGTTTTTAGTTATCATCTCATAACCTAGCATAGTTTAGTAACATAGCATGCTCAGTTTAGGTTCAAATACCGCCTCCACACTTTGACTGCAGTTTTCTCATCTGAAATGAATATATGCCTATGTGTCACAGGGTTGTGTGGTGGTTTTCATCAATACATTGTTAATTACCTGAACATTAACTACTGTTGTTTCTGTATAGGTAGCATCTAATGAAACATGCAAAGTCTGAAGAGTGATGGTGTTTATTTGGAAATAAGCAGGGAGCACTGCAGGGCAAAGCACACATGGTACTGAAACTATAGGCACATCCAAAGGGATGGATGGGTACAGGCAAAATGAGGAGCGTAATCCTTGGCCACATCAGTAACAAAGTGGTCTCAATTCAAGGTTGAGTGGACAGTTTGGATATAGAAATTGGGATGGAAATTTTCTAAATAAGATGTTTGTGGCCTTTGTTCAAGGCTGTAGTTCTGGCAGTCTTTTGTGACAGGACTTGTTATGAGGCATATGCTTATGAGACTCCCCTTCTTTATGACCTCCAAGCTTTATTTTATTATCTTTCTCATTGTGTCTTGACAGAAGCAACTCCATTTTGATTCTGAGCCCTTTTCCCTGGAGATACTTGCATGCAGGATTCGCTCATTTTGTATTTTTTCTGAAAGGACTGTTGGTAATCTGGAAAGCATTTGTGAGGAAAATGTCCAGTGAAATGATGCTGAAAGTAGTTAATAAATCATTATCATTTGCTTTTAAAAAATTTAAAAAAATTTTATGTGTGAGTGTATTGCGTGGAGGTGTGTAAGTATACCTGTGTTACCCAGTGCCTGTGGAGGTCAAAAGAGAGCATCAGGTCTCTTGGAACTGGATTTACGGACAGTTGTTAGCTGCTACGTGGGTGCTGGGATTTGAACCCAGGTCCTCTGGAATAGCAGTCAGTGCTTTTAACCACTGAGCCATCTTTCCAGCCCCAGAAATCATCGTCATTTGGAAGTTCTAGAATAGTCTCCCTTTGCTCTGGCTCCTTTCCTGTCTCCCACGTCTTTTGCTTTTCTCCCCTCTACCTGAGATATTTAAGATTTGTCCACAATCTAGCATTTAACATACTATGCTGTATAATTTATATAATTTATTTAATTTGGTATGTTCCCCTGTAGGATGTTTTTAGCATCTTGCTGGGTACCAGGAACATGAGGAACAGGATGTAGAACGAACGTGCTCTCCCCCTCACAGCCATTTAGGCCTTGTCTCCACTTTCCCCCACATTTTCTGCCTGTATCACCCCTCATCTATTTATACCTGCCCCCTCTCTAGGCTTCTCATTTTCTTCTCTGGCCATCTCATTATTTTCCTACCTGCTTTTTATCTATGTAGTTACACATATATTCCCAAGGGACAGAAGAACAAGACAGAGAAATCACAGAATCCTGGGAGGGTGAACTAGTGGCTTCCCTTAGGGCCACTGGACGAATCTACCTGTTTGTTGGTAGAATAACAAACACCCAGCTTTTGTTTAGGATTAGGGGTTTCTGTTTCCCATAGCTGTTTGCTTTTCTTTTTCAGACATTATCTGCAGTTGCCCATTGTTAACCCCCTTCCGCTCAATTCTGTATTTGTCTTACCTTGTAGATCTAAACTTAATTAATCAATTAATTTAACTTTTTGAGATAGCAGAGATTGAACCCAGGGCCTGGTGTACGCTAAGCACATACTGTACCACTGAGCTGCACCCCAGCCACTCATCTAAACTTCACCTTTTAGTCCTGCCTTATTATTGCTGGCTTAATTTTTATTTATTTATTTATTTTTAGTTTCCAGTAGGCTGACAGGAAGGAGCTCTTACTTCTCTAAACCAGTTTGTATGACTATATTAACCATTTTCTCCTTGCCATGAGCAAATACTAATCAGAAGCAACTTAAAGGAGGAAGGGTTTATTTTTGGTTCCCAGGTCAGAGGAACACAGTCCATCATGGCTGGGAAAGCATGGTGACATGCAGGTTCTAAGTACTTGGTCTGTGGCACCAAATAATAGAGAAAGGGGAATCCTGGGCAGCCTGCTTTCTCCTTTTCTCCCTTTTGATTCAGTCTGGGACCCCAGCTCATGTGATGGTGCTGCCTACATTCAGGATATGTTCTCCCTCCTCCCTTAAATCTCTCTGGAAATACCCTCCCCGATACACCCAAAGGTGTGCCTCATTAATCCTCTAGGTGTTTCTTACTCTAATCAAGTTTCCAATCTAAATTGGCCATGACAGTGACCTTGAGCAAATTATTTAATATCTCTGAATTTGTTTCCTTCTTTATAAAATAGATAGTAATACCTGATTCTTTTAGGCTGTTGTTATGAGACTTAAATGAGGTCATGAGTCATACACACAGACAGAAGAAAGAATAGGAAGAGTTATTTCTGGTATTGTAGCTCATTCCCTCTACCTTGCACTTCTGACGTATGGACCGTGCTTAGATCTGCACCTTTGTAGATCCTCCTTATCTGCAGTGGATTGCAAACCTGCAGTCCCTCTGTGCTCTCTAGCTGCTGTTTTATGTTTGGTTCATTACACTGCCAGCTCTCTAAATCCTACTTTTGGGGGGCCCTCACTGTCATAGCCTTGCTTAGCCTTTTTCTGTCATTGTTTCTGCTGTGCATCATGCTAAAGAAATCACTTATCCTTGTGTGGTCGACCAACAGCTTGCACTTTGCTTATACAGATAATATTAAAAAAAGATATTATGGCGTTCTTTTGGATTTCAGAGCAGTAGAAAGCAAAGATTTCCCATTTTCTGTATCTTATCATTTTTCCCAGTAAAACATGATACAGATTAAGTGTTTGACATGCTCTGCTGCCTAGACATGGAAGTATAGATGTTTGTTGTAAGATCTAATCTGACTGATGGGTTTCTATTTAAAATGGATAGAAAAGACCCCGGTGCCACTTTTATCATTATCTGGCACTATTATGGATTGGTAGTCTGTGAAAATTTCTACAAGAACATTATAGTTAGAATTAATTTCTTATTATCAGCCACTAGTCTCATAATATTTATGTAGAGTAAAGGTTCTCTATTATTTGGATTTTCCTGCTGCTCCATAAATGATTAAAGTTTGCATGGTTTATTTTTGAATGTAAGGAAATATTTCCTTGGTGTAGTTAAAAGCTACTTTCTTTTTTTCTTTTTTTTTTTTTTTTTGTCTTTTTGAGATAGGGTCTCCCTATAGCCCCAGCAGGCCTGGAACTCACTGTAGACAAGGCTGGCCTTGATCTTACAGAGATCCACCTGCCTTTGCCCCGCAAGTGCTGGGATCAAAGCTATGTGCTACCATACCTGCCCTATTAAAAATTATTAATGTCTGAGGTATCGAGTCTTTTTTCATGTATAAAGTTTATTGAAGTAGTTGTTTTTAAATATCATTTCCATTATCCTCTTGTGTTGTCTTTATTAAATAAGTAATCAAAATACCTTTTCTTTGTACTCTGAGATTAATTAGTATTTCTGATCATAGGAAATTTAGCACTTTTATGTGTATATCATTTTTATGAACTCTTGAGCACACTGGGAAAAAGATTTAAGTTAATATTTGTAGGTCTGGGGAAATGGCTCAATGGATAAAGTACTTGCTTTGCAAACATGAGGACCTGAGTTCTGATCCTCAGTACTTACAGAAAAGCTAGCTGTGGCAATGTGTGCCTATAACCCCAGCACTAAGGAGCAGAGATACATGTATCCAGGGGCTTGCTGGCAAGCCTGTCCAGCTGGCATGGCATGTGCTAGGCTTGGTGAGAGGTGAGAGACCCTGTCTCAAAATATAAGGTAGACAGAGATAGAGGAAGATATCCGAAGTTGATGTCTGTCCTCACATGCTCATGTACAGGTGTGTGTAACCTCCACATAGTCACATACATGCATTATACCACACACACATGCAAAAATGAGCAAAATAATGTTTGTATTTTTATTGAGTAAGTTAGTGTTCATCTAAAAATATTATTCATATGACTTGTGATTTTAGAAATTGTAGTTCTTAAAAATGTTTACTGCCTTCTTAATGCTTTCCAGGAACCAGCTCCTGATTTGTCAGTGTCTCAGGTAAAGGTTTAGCTGCAGCCTTTAGTTTAGAGAGTACTTTAGTTGCTATTGATTAGTTGTTGCTAGAGATTAGAAAATGTGCTGTTATCTGGTTATAGTCTTAGAAATTTAGCTATATTTACCAGGTATTCTATTCTTTCTTATATAAATAAACTTTTATATTTCTAATATTTTTATGTATGTGAATAATGTGGTCTGTTTATTAAGAGGTGGGACTTATATAGAAATGGCCAAGATTGACCAGAATGATGAGCTCTTTTTCTCAAGTGGCAAGAGGAACTATAGATTTAGGGCGAGAGCCTGGAAGCATCTGCACGTGGTGATGAGGGCATCTGGCTTTGAACAGAGTGAGTGCACTCAGCTTGTTACCTGCAGCCCTAAAAGGGAGGAAGGAACCTGGCACAGTGAGGAAGGAAAGAAGGGACACTGGCTAGATGGCCATAATTTTTTGGTTAGAATGGTACTTGGAGAGCTTCTAACTGGGTAAGGAACAAGAAATTGAGTCAGAAGAAAGCCTAGGTGAGAAAAGGGGGCATGGGGGCGGTAATTGGGTGTGGTGGGGTGAGGTGAACAGCTGGCTAGTAAAGCTTTTAATCCAGGAGGGTTTTCACTGAACCTGGGACCAGGAGAAGGTTCAGAAAGTTGTACATCAGAGAGCTGAAATGTTCCCAGACGTTTGCTTGCCAAGTGAAATAGAATGCTAGCAGTATTTTATAGGTAGTAGTGATTTAACCTCACACAAGGTGCATTTGAATAGTGATGTACTCTTATGGAGGCCTGTGTATTAAGCACTGCAAATAGCCAAAGGTAGTACTTTGTTCTTTAAAGAATGGTATTTGTCTTCTAATGTCATCTTGGTTTACAGATGATAGATTAGCAAAAATTTATTTTTATGTAATATACATGCAGTCACTTAAGAAGGATCTAACTTTTAAAATGTAGTTTATTTATAAATAAATGAATAAAGTTTTATTCTGAAAAAGTAGGAATATTTTGATTAAAATTAAAGCATCAAAAGTAACATTGTGGGTATTGTTGAAAAACTGAAAATGGTATTTAAAAGTTTTAAAGTAGCACAGAGGTTTCATGAAGCCCCTATATTTAGTATCAGTTTCTAATTTCGTTTCTGTAGACTTAATTACCCACTGGATAATAATCTAAAAGGGAACAAGGCTGACCTCACTATTAAAACATTTTGGGTTTCATTTTTCTTATAACTAACTTGAAAGGAAATGAGGTCTGTGTTAGCCTTTTGTCATTGTGACAAAGTTCCTGTAGAAAACAAAAGAGGAAAGGTTGTCTGGCTCATGGTCCAGAGGCTTTGATTCATGTGTGGCTGGCTGTGTTGTTTGGGGGCCTGTGGGCAAAGCAGAAAGGAAGCAGAAGTGCATGGTGTAAGCTGCTTGCCTCATGACAGTCAGGAAGCAGAGAGGGTGAATGGGGCGGGGGTAGGATATACCCTTCAAAGACATGCCCTTGTTGTCCCACTGTCCCTAATAGCCCAGCTGTGAAGGAGTAGAATAATCCATTGATGAGGTTAGCACCCCCATTATCTAGTCGTCTCTCAACAGCACCACAGCTGGAGACCAAGCCTTCAGCCTATGAAGAGACATTTCATAATCAAACCCTATACAATAACAATTCAATATATTGTGCCTAAATTTTCATTTTCATAGAGCATGCAGACTGTCAGGTATTAATACTGTTTTATGATGTCCAAATTGTATCAGACCTTTCTTTTGGTGGACTTACTCAAATAATCTATTAAAATTATTTCCTGTATACCTTGAACTCTTGGTCTGGCTCCTTATTAAAAGGAACAGAATAACTATAAAACATTTTGCTCAGTCAGTTGATGTTTTTATTGGATTACCCTCACAAAAGATAGAACAGAGAAGTCAGAACTTTCTTGATGTTAGGTGGTGGGTCTGTGTCTCAAGACTAATGTCCTTGAGACTTAACTCAGTGGGTAAGTGAGTTGGGATATCTTTCAACATTTCCAGGGGAATGATTGACATGATTATTCAGTTAGATTGGGAGAAACTATATGTTTTCCCTTTATAAAAAGTTCCTAAGCATCGTTTTGATTTTATAGTACCTCTAACAAATAGTCAAGTACATTTACATAAGCAACTAGTTTTTAAAGCTGCGTGGCTCTACAATTTATTAAGTAAAACATAACATATAAAACAAATTTGTAGTTTTATTTAGATTCCAGGGGTAGGCAATTAGACATTACTGTGTATGCTTGATTATGCTTCTTTTTTGATGTGCAGAGGATTTTAAGACTGTAAAACATACTTGGCTTATTTAAAAAAAAAAAAAAACTTTTTTAAAGCCCAAGCCCCATCTGCTGTTTTCATTAAAATCTCAAGAACTGTTCAAATTGCCAGAAGTAGTTCTTTGTACGTACTCTGATGTGTAATCAAGTACTGCTGTGGGATTTTCAAGGTCATATTGTGTTAGTATAGAAGAAAAATCAGGAAGATTGACTTTTCTGAAACACTGATGAAATTTTAAATCGAATAATGATTTGAGTATGTTCATTTCAGAGCTTAAAAAAAATCCCTCTCTGTGTATACTTATCTGTGAGTATGTGTGGTGGGAGGTGTAGTATGTATATGGAGATCAGAAGACAACCTTAGGTGTCAGTCTTCACCTTCCCCCTTGTTTGATATGGGTCTCTTGTTGTTTGCTACTGCTGGGCTTGTAGGAGTGCTGGGCTTGTAGATCTGTGTACTGTGCCCAGCTTTACTTAGCTTCAGGGGGTCCAAACTCAGGTCTTCATGATTGCACCATGGAAGCTTTGCTCACTGAGCTCTTTCTCCATCTCTACAGATCTTTTAAATATCAAATTTCACATCATTGCTTCCATTTCTTAAGACTTAGATGTTAAAAATTAAAACTATCTGTTTGAAAGACTGTGTAAATAAGGCCTAATTATTTGAAAATGTGATTTAATCTGAATGTAGCGGTACCTGCCTATAATCTCAGCACTCAGGAGGCTAAAACAGGGAGACCTAAAATTCAAGGCCAACCTGGACCAGAGTGAGACCTAGTCAAACAGAGGGGAGAGTGAGAGAGGGGGAGACACAGATACACAGGGAGAAGACAGACAGAAAGAGAGGCAGAAGCAGGGAGAGACTGAGACTACATGATAAAAATTCAAGTAGGACTCCAAATCATAGTTCTTAACCTGCATGAGCTCCTTGTTACCAGGACAAACAAAATTCCTAATTCCAAGGGCTGGAGAGACAGCTCAGGGGTTAAGAGCACTGGCTGCTCTTGTAGAGGACCTGGGTTCAATTCCCAGCACCCACATGGAAACCTACAACCATCCATTAACTCCAATCCTAGGGGCTCTGACGCCTTCTTCTGGGCTCTATGAACACTGCACTCAGGTGCACTTGCATACATGCAGGCAAAACACTCATACACATAAAATAAAAATAAATATTTTTTTAAGAAGATAATTGTGCACTTAAATCTTGCACAGGACACTGCGCTTTATAATTCTTAACTTTTACTCTGTAGTAAAGCATTTTCATGTGTTTGACGAGCAGCTGTGCACATCTGCACACTGGACCCTGTATACCCTTACATTATACTTCTCAAGCTATAGCAAAGCTGATAGTGTTTTCAGGGTCTAGTCCTTAATTACCTTTTTCATTCTCTCCACTCTTCAGCAGGTTTGCTTCTGACCAGATAACAAAATTACCAGGGTTAAGTAGTTATTTGGAATCCGGAGAAATTGGTCTTAGCTTGAGTCAACCAACATTTCTTGACTATCTTTTATGTATAAACAACTAAAGATCTGTCGGGCCAGATGGATGGCAGCAGTGAAGAGCACTGACTGCTCTTGCATAGGACCCACATTCAGTTCCCAGCACACATACTGGTGGCTAACAACCATCTCTAACTCCAGGCCCCGGGGATCTAACACCCTCTTCCAGCCTCTGTGGACCCTACAGAGGGTGCACGTGTATACATGCAGGCAAAACACTCATAGACATAGAATAAAAATAAATCAAACTTAAAAAAACAAAAGAACCAAGGGTCTAGAAATTTCAGAAGTGTGTAAGGTTAATAAGCTTGTATTCGTGGGAAGAAGGGGCTAACACATGCCTAGACAGCTGCAATACTTGTCAAATATGACAGTTGATAAGATAAAAGGTATAGGGAGAAGAGGGTGACTGGCTGATGTTGGAGAACTGGGGAAGACTTCAAATGACATTCCTGAAGGAGGAATGCAGAAGTGATCCTAACAGAACATGTCTTGTCTCTTCTGTAAGCAGTGTTGTATTTCTAATGCTCTTTGATTGGACATCTTATTTTCCTATGGTCTTTAGGCAGCTTGGATTTTAAAAGCACGAGCACTAACTGAAATGGTGTATGTAGATGAAATAGATGTGGATCAGGAAGGAATTGCAGAAATGATTCTGGATGAAAATGCTATTGCTCAAGTTCCACGTAAGTATTGAATCTTCATTTATGTTAGTGGAATATTACTGGGAGGAGGAATGCTGTATATAGGGGGACTCTCTCTCTCTCTCTCTCTCTCTCTATATATATATATATATATATATATATATGTACATATATATGTATTTATATATAGTCAGGCATGATGGCAGATGCTTACAATCTTAGTACTTGGGAGGCTGAGGCCACAGGATCTTTGCAAATTTAAGGCCATTGGGCTACTTAGTAAATTTAGGGCCGTCCTGGCCAGAAAGTGAACCCTAGCCCTGCCTCAAACTATACGTATATATACATAAATATTATATATGTAATAATACGCACAGACACATCTATGTATATAGAAAAATTAGCTTGGACTGGTGAGATGGCTCAGAGGGTAAAGTGCTTGCCATGCAAGGCTTGATGTCTTGGGTTTGATCCCTAAAACCTATAGTGGAAGGAAAGAACTGATTCCTAAAAGTTGTCCTTGATGTCCAAAGGAGGCTGCACATGTGTGCCCACACTTACACACAAACATACATTATGCACATATGCATACTAATAACAAATAAATAAAATGTTATTTATCTAAAGTCAGTTGTTTCTATTCTGCCTTAGAGTATAAAGACTTTCCTTGCACTGTTCTGTTATCTTAAACTTAACATGTGAGTTGATATATATTAATTTTCCAGTCTAGTTATGTTATGCACTTAAAATATTTTATGCATTCTACTGGAAGTTGCTTAGCTAATAGGTCAGAAGATTTTTTAATCTTGAAATCTAAGCGCAGGAAGCATCTAAACATCAGAAGTATCCTAAAAGAATTAAAAAAAAATCATCCTTTAAGGGACTGGGAAGATGGCTAGGTTAGTAAAGTGCTTGCTTCAGAAGCAGGAGGACCTGAGTTTGGTTCCCAGTACCCACCTAAAATGGCAGATCTCTATATTTCAAGAGCCATCCCTGGGACTCACTGGTTAGCCAGCCTAGCTGTATTAGTGGACTCTGGGTTCACTGAGAGACCCTGCCTTAAAATATGATGAGGAAGAACCCTGATGTTGACCTCTGGTCTCTACATGCACATGCTCATGTACATACATACATACATTTACACCCACACAAACATATATACACATGTAAAATAAAAATTATCAGATGGCTTGGGTGTGGTGGCACATATTTTTAATCCCAGGCCGAGGCTAGCCTGGTCTACCTAGCAAACTCCAGGTGAGCCAGGGCTACATAGTGAGACCCTGTCTCAAAAAATATTATCAAATGAAAGCACTCATTTAATGTGCTATGTGAGGTCATGAGGTGTGGGGCTATGAAGACGTGAAGGGACTCAGAGTTCAAGTCAGGTGTCCATAGTACTGGACATCACCTATGGTAGTCTTTCAAATTGTTCATCGTTAAAATGTCATTTTTCCTTATTAACTTGCTCTGTATAGATGAAATATGTAAGTTATGAATATAATCTTTTATTTGGAGATATTTGTATGAAACGTATTTAATTTGCAAGTCTAAAGTGGTTGTTTTAAACTTTAGAGCATGCTAGTTTGGAATTTGAATCTAAGCTCTGCTGATGGAATGATTTGTTACCTTAAATCTGTCGAACTTTGTTAAATAGGTTCATGCTTAGCCATCCTATAGACTCACTGTGAGTATCACATGTGATAACATAAAACAATGGTAGATGCTCACTGAATGTTAGTCTCAGACATATTTCCCTAAAACACATTTCCTGGACATTAATAATACCTTATTTATCCAGCCAACACAATTCCAAAAATTAGGTTATAGTTTTATAAAAGTTACTAAATAATATACAAATTATTTACTATCTCATCTTGTAGGCCCTGGAACATCCTTGAAACTCCCTGGAACTGTCCAGCCAGGAGGACCAAGTCAAGCTGTCAGGTCTGTTTGTGTTTCATTCTTCTGCCATCAAGTGCCACCCAGACGTAGGAGAGTCTTTCCTTAGTTGATCTTGTTTATATTGTAACAACTTCCCATCTCCACAGGCCAATCACTCAAGCTGGAAGACCCATTACAGGTTTCCTTAGGCCCAGCACACAAGGTGGAAGGCCAGGTACCATGGAACAGGCCATCAGAACACCCAGAACTGCCTACACAGCACGCCCTGTCACTAGCTCATCTGGAAGATTTGTCAGACTGGGGACGGTAAGTTCTATCAGCTCTCCCAGAGCCTTGCATTACCAGGCTTGCGCCACTGTTGTCACAGTGGGAGTTACACAATATCTCTTGAAGGTAACTTTGTTTGCTTTATAATTTTTGTAAGTTCTATAATCCTTTATAATTTTTGTGCACATGAAACACAATTTATGTTTCAGGAGAAAGTCTCAGAGTTCTTGTTCTCTCTTTCTTCCCTTCACAGGCGTCTATGCTTACAAGTCCTGATGGGCCATTTATAAATTTGTCTAGACTGAATTTAGCAAAATATTCCCAGAAACCTAAATTGGCAAAGGTATGTGCTTTAAAAGATTATGTTATGAAGTGATGATAGAATCAGGATGGTAACTATGGGAAATGGAGATGTTTAGCTGGTGTAATAAGTAAAAATTCTTTTTGTCTTGAATTAAGTAAAGTCACTTAGAAACAAAGTACATATACCATTCTTATAGGAACATCTTTTTTCCTTGTTAAATGACAATAAATAACAAAGGAAACAGACATGCAGTATCATCCCTGTGCAGTGAAGTTGAGGTCATCTGAACTTGTATGTGTTAATATTTCAGCTTGGACTAGTCTCATAAAAATAACCTTCTATCCTTGTATGATTTATGGACTGTCAAAAATATGATAAATATATGTATGTTTAATTAGTAATTAATTAGGCCTCTTGATAATTATTACTCAAGCTAGATTATAGCCAAGTGCATTGGTATTTAAATTATTGAGAGTATTCCTTTAACTAAAGAGAAGGTTAGAGTAGAGAGGGCAGGTGGGAGAGGGAACAAGAGAGAGGGAAGGAAGCCAAGAAAAGAAACTAACTGCTCAGGACCTTTCCAGAGCAGAAAGCTTGGGGATGAAGGGGCTGGGGAGGTTGATAAAATACTTGCCACACAAGCATGCAGACCTGAGTTTGCTTCCCAGAACCCACATTAAAAAGCTGGGTGTGGGCCAACCAGCTAGCTCAGAGGGCAGAGGCACTTGTGGTGGAAGGAGAGAACTGACTCCCACTGGTTGTCCTCTGACTGCCGTATGTGCTGTTACATGTGTATGGACACACACACACACACACACACACACACACACACACACACACACATGGCAAATAATAAATAGATAAATAAATGTTAAAAAGAGCCGAGTGTATGTACTGGTTACTTTTAACTCTCAACTTGACATAAACTAGAATCACCTTGGAAGAGAATCTTAACGAGGAATTGTTTAGATCAGGTTGGCTTGTGAGCTTGTCTTTGGAGGGATTGTTTTGATTGGCAATGGAGGAAGACCCATTTGGGGCAGCATCATTCCCAAGGGAGGGGTTCTTGAACAGCAAAAGGAGGAAAAAACCCACTGAGAGCAAGCTTTTTGTATCAATGTGTTTATTCTTTTTTTGTCTTTTGAGACAGGGTCTCCCTGCATCCCCAGCTGGCCTTGTGGACCAGGCTGGCCTTGATTTCACAAAGATCCTCCTGGCTCTGCATCCCAAGTGCTGTGATTAAAGGCATGAGCCACCACACCTGTCTCCATGTTTATTCTTGCTACTTTTGACTGTAGATGTGATGCTTTAAGGTCCTGCCTTGACTTCCCCATAATAATGGATCTGGAATCTTAAGTTAAATAAACACTTTGCTTGCTTAAGTTGCTTTTTGACAGGGTATTTTATTACAGCAACAGAAATGAAATTAGAATAGGTGTCTGGCTGGTGAACTGCAGGCCAGTAAGAGACTCTGTCTTGAAAAACAAGGTGGGGCTGTAAGGATGGCTTGGGGGTTCAGAGTGCTTGCTGCACAGACATGAGAACTGGCATTTAAATCCCAGCACACTGCTTACACTTAGAGCCCCTGTTCTGACAGAGGTGGGGACAGGAGGATTTCTGGGGCTTGCTGGCTTCCATCCTAGCCAAGAGAAATGTGAGCCCCAGGCTCAGGGCAGATATCCTGTCTCAAGGAAATAAGCAGAGAATGTTATAATATCCATTGCCTTCTTCCAGCCTCCTTGTGTACACACATAGGTGTACACACACAAATCTTTAGGAAAAAAAAAAGTGTGTGTGTGTTTGAGGAAGAATGATATTCAGGGTTGTACAAGTATACACACATGTTCCCAAACAAAGCAAAGCAAAGCAACCCCTTCATGAATCCTTTGGGGATAACTGGGACTAACTCAGGCAGGAACACCTGCTTCTGGAAACTCACTTAACTCTGGCCCAGGTTCTCAGCTAAAATCTTTGCGAACTTTGTGCTGAGCTCATTCCCACTGCAGACATTCTAGGGCAAAAATAAAATACAATAAGAAAGAATGGCATTTGGTGGATAGGATTCAGGTTAGAATAATGCTAATGTCTTTCTCCTTAAACTCTTCTCTGTCAGCACTCTGGTCACCTGTGTTAGCAGAACTTAAAGCTTTACTCATTTCCCTTGTTCTGTTTGAGAGTGGTATCTCAAAGTCCATTTGTGTGAGATATCTGGTTTCCTGCCTTTTGGGGACATTTACTTGAGGTGGCTGGCGACTGGGCAATGCCATTGCTGCTTTTTTTTTTTCTGACAGTATAGTCAATGGAGGTACCTCCCCACCCCCCTTAAATTAAGATGCATTCAGGACAGAGCTGGTCTGTGTGCTAGATTTAGCCTGAACTAGATTTTTTGCTTCTTTAGTATGATGTAGGATTGTTGCCAGGTTTTTCTGGCCCCCAATTTGCCTTGACTCATCAGGACTTCTTTATGTTATTGACATGTTGCTTGGGATGTCTGTGGTGGTGCTCAGACGCGGACACTGCTTGGGTGTTGTGACACCCTTTTCATGGTGGTGGAGCACCAATAGCACTTTCAGCTTCTTTTTCTTGCTTTCTTTCATAGGTTGCTAAAGGTTTTTGTTTGTTTGCTTTTGTTTTTATGGTGGTTCTTTTTGAGATAAGTTCTCACTATATAACCCAGGGTGGTCTTGACCTTCTCATCTCCCTACTTTAGCCTTCTGATGATTAAAATGAAAGGTGTGGGTCATCATACTTGACCCCTTTTCATTTCCTTTTCCTTTTTTGCTGTGCTGGAGATCAAATCTAGGGCCTTCTACATCCTCAGACCTGCATCCTTCCCTTCCTTCCCCTTCCCTTCCTCCTTCCTTCCTCGAGACAAGGTCTAAGGAATACTCCTGAAAGTCTCAGTCATCTGCCCCTACACCAAGTAGCTGGGATTACAAGTCTATGTTCTTTTTCCTTTTTCTCTTTCTTTTTTCTTTTTTGGTTGCCTCCAAGTCTTTTCCATTAATAACTGTATTATCTCCCAGGATCACTAACAAGTGTAAAATCAGTGTTGTGGATGTATGATAACACCAAGAAGTAATGCAGTGACTACTTATTCATCCAGATGAGTTGGGGGAAGCCACTAAAAATAATCTAAAAATAATGCTTTTAATCCTGATTGTACCTCAGAGTCACCCTGAGCTTTACAAACTCTAGTGCAGGGGCTTCCCTAGCCCCTTACCTCCTTGATTCTGATTTAATGGGTCTGAGGAAGTTGGGCTGAGTCATCCTCTGTTAAAGAAACCTGAAGAGATATCTTTAAAAATTAATCAGAAAATTCTACTTAATACTTGCATTCTGTATTGTTTCAGAGAGAATGTTCTAATTTCCCATATTACATTGTCATACTTAAATAATAATCTCTATAATGCAGAGAGTATAAAATTGGGTGAAACTTTTATAATAATTATTCCTTTAAGAAATAAAATAAATATTTCACTTGTAATTAAATAATGTATATAACATAAAAGAAAAAATTAACTCATTCCTGGAACTCTCTAGTTATAAGGCTGTAACAAAAGGAGTTGGTTTTAAGTAGTAGAATCTTAAAATGCAGTGTTTTAACAAATGATGGTCACATCCTTTGCTCACAGGTTCCCAGCACTTTAGACTATCCTGTGTCTTTGAGTCAGACTAAACTTTGAGTTTTAATATAACAATAATAAGAGCTATTAAATGAGAGTAATTAAAACTGAATACATTTTGGCATTTTTTTCTTTACAGGCTTTATTTGAATACATCTTTCATCATGAAAATGATGTTAAGACAGTAAGTTATGATTTCATGCTATTTTCTTATATTGTAAATTTTTAGACTTTGGGGTTTTAGATTCAGAAATGTTCTATTTCTTCCCTTAAAAAATGGAATGATTAAAAATTAGTGAAACTGAAGCTTAGTTTCAGTGAGAAAATTTGTAGAAATATAAGAATTACGCCCGGTTCATAGAATGTGTGGATCTCCTCAAAGGGCAGAATATAGGTAATTGAGAGTACTGTCCACTTAGGTCAGAATTTATTCTTTACACTAATAGTACTGCTGATCTGTTTGTCTTTAGACCACAGGGTTTTAGAAATTTACCAATATGTATGTTTCTGCCTTCTTCATAGTTTGCCCCTCTCTTCCATGTTTAACATTTTATGACTGAAGATTTCAAACATACAGAAGTGGAAAGAATACTGTCAAGAGCCTGGTCCCCAACCACCTAGTTCAGCAATAGTTACTCTTCGTGGTAACATCTCACTAATGATTTGCAAGGCTATATGTATGTGACTTTGCAGATTTGTTTCTATTTCTACACGCCCATATGTAAATGAGCAGAAAGCTCAAAAAGTTTTTGTTTTAAGTTTTTAAAAAATATTTTATTTGTTATTTTTTATTTTATGTGTATGAGTATATTACCTGCATGTATTTAAGTGTACCTGTGTCGTGCAGTGTCCTCAGAGATCAGAAGAGGGTATTGAATCACCTGGAACTGCAGTTATGGACAGTTGTTACCCACCATGTGGGTGCTGGGAATCGAACCCAGGTCCTCTGCAAGAGCAGGCTGTACTCTTAACCGCTGAGCCATCCCTCCAGCCCTGAGGGATTTTTTTTTTTTTTTTTGGAATCAAGTGAAGTCAGTTCTGTAATATCTGATAGTGTTTTTCCTTATTTTTGTATTAGTCTAGGAAAAAGTCTTTTTATTCATATGTCAAAGATTCAGGAGAATAATACTTTCCTCAGTTGTGTTTTCTTTGTCAACCACAATGTGATGTATTAAGAGAACTAAATGTGATGCTTTATCCTCCTCTGAAAATTGTTCAATTTAACCCTGGAAATAAAATTGATGTAAGCGAAACAAAGGAGTAATTGTCACAGGTTTGGTGGTACACATCTGTAATCACAGCACTCAGGAGGCTGAGACTGGAGAATTAAGAATTTAAGAAAAGTCTGGGCTAAATATTGAGACAATGTCTAAACAAACAAACAAATAAAAAAGAAGTGATGGGCAAACTGGAAGTAGCAAAGGAAAACTTCACAAGGTAGTTGATGCTGGGAAACATCCATAGAGTAATTAAGATTATGCAAAGAAGATAAGATAAATATAATTTATGTAATGTAAAAATATAATAAATGTAATGTAAGAATTAAGATAAATGTAAAGAAATAGCAAAACCATGAACAGAAGATGGAATGGGAGATAAGCAGGCCTTAGCTTCAAAAATGGAAGGACCAAAGGAATAGTTTAAAGGAAGAAATGACTAAACTTGATGATAGATTTGATATTGGGGACCAAGGAAAGAGACAGCAGTTGGACTGCCCCCTCAGAATGCTATGAAAATGATGGTTTTACAAACAAGAATGAGATGGAGAAGGTCATCAGTCTATAAAGAAGCTGAGTAAGTCACTTAAAGGCCTGTTGTGTTTGAAGTGGCTGAAGGTTTTTCAAGTGGAGACATTGCATGCTCCAAGAATTTCGGCACTGGAATACAGTAAGAGCCTGGGTGGGTGACAGTGTGAGACTGCCGGGGGTGAAGAGGATAAAGATGTGGTCACATAAGCAACAGGAAATGGAGGATGGGCCACTGAGAAACCATGCATGTTCATCATCGCTTCATATAAAGGTAGTCAGCGACTTTTAGTGTGATAATATGCAAAACCTTCTTTAAAATGAGACATTCATATACTATCCCATTTCACAGATGAATAAATCTCTAATACTAGATTGTCATAAATCTATATTCTTGGAAGTTTTTTTTTTTAATTGTTTTTGTTTCTTGAAACAGGGTCTCACTATGTAACCCAGGTTGGGCTTGGACTCTCAGTGCTCCTACCCCTGCCCATCAAGTGCTGGGATTACAAGTGTGTGCCACCATGCCCTGCTTTATATGCTTGTTTTTTTGAAGATTATTTCATTGAAGAGACATCTGTTCTTCTGTCCAGTATCATTTCTGCATGCCATGTGCCACCCGCTGTCCATCCTTGAGATCACAGAGGGAGGCAGGCACACCAGTCTCTTTTGGCCAAGAAATAAGAATGCAAAATGGGGTTCTTCTTAATTGCTTGTGAAATTTAAAAACACTGAATATACAGGTCTGTGCTACACTTCTTAAATCAGAATCCCCAAGGGGGTGACAGTTGACTCTGTGGGTGTAAGCAGTGCTAAATTTTCAGCCGAGTTTGGGAACTACTGCTGTAGAGCATATTCAGAAATTATAGAAACATTAAAAACATTTGTTTGAAAGTAAGGAAATAAGGCTCAGGACCATTAACAGGATGTGAAGACTTAAATTCCATTTAACAACACAACAACCCACCGAAGGTGTCTTACTAGCTCATTAAAAAATATCAGTGAATTATTAGAACAGACACAACAAAAATGACTTTCAAATATGTCTCAGTAACAGGAAAATTATGCAGAATATTGCTGGGAACCGGAATCTCCAGTTGTAAGTTTGCTATGTGCATTTAGGAACAGAGAAAGACAGTGCATTCAAGACATGCAGTACTGAGCAAAAGTTTTCACTTTGTGCAGATCCTTGCGATTGCTTAAGTGGCTGTTGAGGAAACTTGTTTAGGGACCTTCTTTCAGACACTGGGTGAATGAATAATTAGAATTTAAACCAGGCTGGGGAGAGAGCTCACTTAGTAAAGTATTAAAATCGTAGTCGAAATTCTAAAAGCTACAAGTGTTATAATGTTAAGTCAAAGTGTAGTCACTCAGTATGTCAAACAGAATTATGACTAAATGTATAAACATGTACACTTATGACAGATCAATGGATGTATTATTTAAAAATAGGTATAAGAGGTATTCTTTTCATCAGTACTTGTTGAATGCCTGGATTACGACAATAAAGAAGTAACAGCTGTGCTTCATGGCGCTGGTGGAGATTAAGACTAATTTTTATTGTTCTTTTTCAAACTTTTCATTAATTTTTTAATTAATAGCAATATTTCATTTATAAATTAGCACATATTTATTTGTTAGTCCATAAATAAATTAAAGTGCTTTTTATTGCACCCTCTTTCTTTTCATCTGCTAGTAACTATACTGTAGAACACACAACAAAGCAGTTTGTTTTGTTTTTACTTAGTGAAAGGAACCAACTATTCATTCCTTTATTTTGATTTTTATCCATGAATCCTCTCATTGATTTAGGAGCTGACTGGTTTATACTTTAATAACCACTGAAGCCCCTGTGTTGATACTGGGATGGCTGGAGGCGTGCTGGGGAGTGCAGATGCCCTATGACAGTCTCTTACTCTCAACAGCTTGCACACACACACACACACACACACACACACACACTCCTGCACATAGTGTTCTTGTGCTCAGACTGTTCCATTATAACGTCATTTTAGATCACGTTGCAAATGTTATTTTCTGAAAAGAAAGGTTTAGATAATAAGCACAAAACAGGAAATGGACAGCTGTCTCCAAGCGTAGTTGAAGAATTACTGGCAGCTGAGTACTGCTGAGTGAGGAAGAGCTCATTTTCTTAAAGGGAAGGACTCTGGATAGACTGACATGACCCCAATGGACGAACTTGCACTAAGGGACATCTGGGAACACTAACCTGGCACAATAAGCCTGAACACAAATGACAAAATGTATGAATTCCAGTGGGGTGGGCAGTTAGGGAGGGTGCCAGTGGGTAGGGGCATGAAGAAGATTAAGATGTTCTCTATGAAACACAAACATTCAATAAAAATTTACAAAAATGAGAGGAGGTCACGCAGAAAATGTCTTTTATATATTTTACAATTTTAGCTGGAAAAAGAAAAAAACGAGTTTTGTTTTTAACATAACAATGAAATTAGAGGTGTATATGCATTATTTTGGGTGACCTTCAAATTTTTCAAAATAAAATATTTTATATAAATACAGAAGTATTATAGGTGAATATTGAGAATTGTGAATTAGGATTTAAGTGTTAAGAAAATAGAATTGATCTTTGTCTTTGTCCTATTTAGGGGGAGCATTATTGACAAAACTAAAGTGACATGTGGGTTGGTTATTTCATATCTGTCTGCTAAAAGGGAGAAGGCTACAGCTAAATATTGAGGGTGCTATGAAGTGTCTTTCAATGTTGAGGAAAAAAAAAGATGGCTCAAAGGTTAAGGCACCTGCTGACAAGCTTGATGGCCTGAGTTGAAGCCCTAAGACCCATATGGAAGAAGGAGAGAACCAAGTCCTGCAAATTGTCCTCTGACCTCCACATCTGCATCATGGCATGCACGGGTACACATGCACACACAGACACAGACACACACACACACGCACACATACACATGCACACATGCACACACAATGTAGAGTTAATTTGAACTGAAGAAAACTGTATTTCTGCCTTTGAGTTTTTAATGATGTTTTTCTCTGTATTCTGTTTTTCGCAGACACTGGTGCTATTGACAAACCAAAGTGCTTGTGGCTTGATGATCTGGAATATTTATGTCCATATCGTCTTTAATTTTAGCATCCAGAAGTTGTCATACCTCTAATAGTTTAAAATTCTTTAATGTTTGGACAAGTTCACAGATTTTACATTGTCTAGATTTTTTTTTTTTTTTTTTTTGCCTTTTTGAGACAGGATCTCCCAATAGCCCCAGCTGGAACTCACTATGTAGACTGGACTGGTCTTGAACCCACAGAGATCCGCCTGTCTCTGCCTCCTGAGTGCTGGAATTAAAGACGTCTACCACCACACCCGGCTAAACTTGTGACTTTAAAAACTGACATTTTAAGGTCTTATTGATACAGATTTAATTGAAAGCTAATAAACTAATTAGTTTTATTCGATTGCTTCTGTCTATCATCTATCTATCATCTGTCTGTCATCATCTGTCATGTTCTGAGTATTCCCCATCCCTGTCAACTCCCTTCATTGCTGTCAGTCTCTTTCCCAGATTCATGACTTTTGGTTTTGATTCCTCACTCATGTAGTTTAACCAGAGCCATCTGTGTGACCACTGAGACAATCCACTGGAGCCTTGTGGGGCCACCAATAGGCACATAGCCAAAGGCAGTGACTCCCCCGACCCCTACACCTGTCAGTAGTGAATAGTTTAGCAGTGAGTGGTAGTGTGCCCTAAGCCCTTCCTCCGTCCATGCCTGGCTCTTGATGGGCCCATCCGTGCACAGACCCAACATAGGCATCTGCTGCTGCTGTGAGTTTGTGATCACAGCTGCATCTTGCCCAGGAGATGATATTTTGCAACACTTTTCCCTATCAGTAGCTCTTATGTTCCTTTCTCCCCTTTTCCACAGTGCTCCCTGAGCTGCAGAGGGGCCGATATAAATGTCTTGATTAGGGCTGGGCTCTCATACGTCACTTTTTCTCAGAGCATTTCGTAGCCACTGTCTCTGCATTCACTACTGTTTGCTGGAAAAAGAGGCTTCTCTGATTAAGGCTGAGAGTAGCATTTGTGTGGTGACTTGGGAATGTGGGGAAAATGTGCCCAGGCATGGCTGTGCACTGGGCAGGAAGGGTCCCAAGAAGTGGATGTTGAAGGTAGCAGTTCTCTTGCTGGGAGCTGCAGTATGGGCTGGGTGCCAAGAGGTATAGTTAGTACAGGGAACTATACTTTCCAGGGAGAGACTGGCTGGGAGGTTCAAAGATTCTTAAATGTAGTATATGTGAATATAGTCATGCTGAAAAATTGGGGTTTTGAGATAACCCCGTCAGTAAAGTACTTGCCTAGCTAGCACGAAGAACTGAGTTTAATCCTCAGAAACCATGTATAAAAAGCTATACGGGGCTGGAGAGATGGCTCAGTGGTTAAGGGCACTGGCTGCTGAACCCAGATTCAGTTCCCAGCACCCACATGGTGGCTAACGCTAATCCTTAAGTCACTTCCAGGGAACCTGAGGCCCTCTTCTGGCTCCTCAGACATCATGGTACAATTATACATGCAGGCAAACCACTCATACATACAAAATAAAAATAATAAAAAACTTTTAATAAAAAAAAGAGAGGGACTAGAGAGATGGGTCCATGGTTAAGAGCACTGACTGCTCTTGCAGAAGACTGGGTTCAATTCCCAGCACTCACATGGTGGCTAACAGCTGTAACTCCATTTCCAGGGAATCTGATACCTTCTTCTGACCTATGTTGGCACTGCATGACACGGGTACATTTAGGTGCATGCAGGCAATACACTCAAACACATAAAATAAAAATAATAAATAAAAATCATTTAAAAGAAAGAAAGAAAAAACTAGGTGTGGTTGCCCATGTTTGATATCCCTGCACTACGGAGGTTGAGGCATGCAGATCCTTGCGTTGCTAATGGCCAAGCAGTCGATAGACCCTACTTGGCAAGCTCAGGCCAGTGTAAGAGTTATCTCAAAAAAACAAGATGTACATATTCACACTCCCCTACACACATACAAAAATATCAAGATTTTAAAGAAATAGTAATCATATGTCATGACTTTAAAGTTTTCAAATGTTGATATCTCTGAATTATGAATTCTTTATTTTAACAGTTTTGGTTGGTTCTTTAGCTATTTTCAACATAGATCAGAAACAAAGAGTCTAGTTAATTCATTGAACAAGTCATTCTCCAACATTCCAAAGCAATGGCAAAGATGGAGAGAAGGGTAGGTGCTCAGGGAGCACAGAGGCCTTTGGAAGTTGTCACAAGGGTCTGTCTAGTTCAGTCCAAGTCCTCCTGTGAAGAACGATTACTAAAATGTTCTTCTTTACTATTATTTTATTCTGAATCAATAATATATATTTTTTCCTTAATTGGATTAATAGAGACATCTGGTTCCTCCATAAGAAGACTTGATTCAGGACCATATCTGAAGGCAAATTCCGCCACTCATTCTGAGCACTAAACTCACTTTGGGAAGTTACGGTACATAAAAACATTCGAATGGCAGCTTTTCCCAAAAGAGAAGAAGGTCTAGTTATATTAAACTTGGTAGTAAATATGATCTATTTCCTGGGAAAGATCTTTCTGAAGACTGAGTCAAAATTAATGTGCATAGGTGTTTACAATGTGTACCTCAATGGAGATCATTGAAAATATATTCTCCCAGCATTTCCATAGATAATACCACATGAAATCATACTTTTCAATTTTTTTTGTCTTCACTCTTATGGCTAGAGAGGTGAAAGAAAAAAGAGCATATGAAATATAATCCTATGTAGCTTATTTTTAATTTCCATAGCTTTCAAGTAGAGATGTTGATTTTTCAAGTCCATTTAGAGGCTCAGCATGGTGACACCATCCTGGATAAATAGTTTGCATATTTAGAGGTCTCCCCTGGAGCAAGAGAAGATGGAGAACACATGGGAAAGTAATTAATTTTGCAATAAGAGGCTGAGAGGACTCCTCTGGCATTCCTTTCAGAGGAGAGCTAGGTGCAGGGTGGACAGTAATGTGGGATGCATTTTGAGATGATAGAATTTAAAACTCTAAGAGAGTTCCTTTAATGGAACTGTTGGTTACCATCATTATATTAACACTGACTACAGAATAAAACAGTTTCAACTGTGAGAGGAAGAATAATAACTGTTAAAACTCAAGAGTTCTCAACTGATAACTCCAGTTTCTAGTTACCAACTCTTTATAGAAGTTTCAGATTTCTCTGAGTTTCAAATTTGTGCAAAGACTCACTCACTTTCTTCTTTGTCAAGAGAGTTTCCATTTCCTCTCTATAAAAATCCTGGAAAGAAAAAGATAAAAAAGATTTGGGATTAGTGCTAGAGAGATGGCTTAGCAATTAAGTATGTATTGCTCTTGCAAAGGACCAGTTCCAAGCACCCGCATCAGGCAGCTCACAACCTCCTGTAACTCCATCTCCAGGGGGATACAACACCTCTGACTCCTACAGGTACTTGTACTCACCTACATATACTGCCTCCGCATACACATAATTTAAAAAAATGAAAATAAATCTCTAAAAAAAGATATGAGATAGCTAAAATATGGAGAAAAATTAATTCCTGAAAGGTAAAGTGATGTCAGAGCAGTGGTCACTGAAGGCGGCAGTTACCCAGCTGCCAGAGCAGTGGTCACTGAAGGCGGCAGTTACCCAGCTGCCAGAGCAGTGGTCACTGAAGGCGGCAGTTACCCAGCTGCCCACCCTTCTTTGTGATCCCATTCTCCAGAGCCCTTTTCTTTCTTTTTTTGAATTTATGTGTGTATCCCCTAGCACTGTGATTATACTGTATGGAGCCATGCCTGGCTTTATGTGGGTGCTGGGGATCTAAACTCAGGTCCTCATGCTTGCACAGCAAGCACTTTACCCACTGAGTCGTCTCCCAAGCCTCTACATCCAGCTGGTATTTCTCTTTTTCCCCTGGCAGTACTAGGGATTGAACCTAGGGTAGTCATGTGTTTGAGACAAACACTGTACCTCTAAGCCATAGCTCCTTCCATTCCAAACCCCTTTTCTGCTGCTTACTTGATTCTTCTTTGTATCTGTGTTTATTGTGAACACTACCACTGGACCCATCTTATGTACAGAAAGCTTGATACCCACTGAATTTTGAGGCGTTTTGAATTGTTAGACAGTTAGATACATAGTAGGTTGAGACTAAAATCCTCAGGTTTTAAAATTTCATTTTTGTGCCTTATATGTTAAGATTGTATCCCAATATATTGTGCATCTGCCTCCCTTTGATCAGGGTTTCCAACTCATGTGCTGTTTAGCCTTCTGGCCTGGAACTGATTATTCAGGGGAAATTGGTGCAGCCATCTGGAAACATGGGAGACTTGAATTTTGTGTGATTTTCTAGTGCATGTTTTGATTGATGCTAATTATGTGGTTCATTTCATTATTTATCTTTCTGCTTGTTTACTGTTAGAAAAGAAAAGTCTAATTGAAAATGAATTGTTTCCTAAGGCTTTGGATCTGGCGGCACTGTCCACGGAGCATTCTCAGTACAAGGACTGGTGGTGGAAAGTACAGATTGGAAAATGTTACTACAGGTAAAATCTTGATTATTTGTGAAGGTCGTAGAAATGGCAATATATACATATTTTTTTTTAATTTTTTAAAGTTTTTTGAGACAGGATCTCCTTGTAGCCTCAGCTGGGCCTGGAACTCACTACGTAGACTGAACTCATCTTGGCAGAGACAGGCAGATCTGCCTTTGCCTGTCTCTGCCTCCTGAGTGCTGTGAATAAAGACATGTACACACCCGGCTAGAAGTGGCCATATTTTTGTATTGTCAAATCTGATACTTTAAAAAATATGTTTGTTCATGAAGCAGTGAGAATTTGAGCTTCACTAAGCCTCCACTAAGCAATCCCTTGGCAGCAGTAAGAGCCAATGCCTTCAGATATGTAGGAGTCCAGAGCTGGAGCGGGAACCTCTGGAACTGTCAAGCCTAACCTCCTTGTCAGACAAGGAAACCAAGGCCAGAGAGTGGTTGTGATTTTCATCAAGAACTGGTTAGTGACAGACACAAGACTAGAACCCAGCATGTTCCTTTCAATCCATCTTCCTAGCTCCCAAGGCTTCACTTACACAAATGCCTTGCATCTCTAAGAGATCCTATAGTTAAGAGCTAGCCTGTTCAGACCCTACATCTCATAGTAGCCTTATGGCACCTGGCAGTCGCTGCTATTATTAGTTCTTTGCCCAGATGAGAAAAACCAAATGTGACAAATGTGAAGTGCCAGATTCACATAGCTAATGAGTGAGAGCAAGGATCTGAGCTCCAACTTCTGATTTAGGTTCTCTCATTGTGAACTTTATTTATTTATCTATAGTTTGTTTGTTTGTTTAAGTAGAGTGTTTCTCTATAGCCTAGACTGGCCTTGGTCCTGCTGCTTCAGCCTCCAGAGTACCAGGATTATAGGCACGCTTTGGCAGACCTGGCCCCTATTTCTATTATCCTTGTTGTTTTTCTAGGACTTGAATATTGTACATGTACTTAATGTTTAAATACAGTTGAAAGAAAACAAAACTGTCTGATCAGGAAAGTTGTAATTAATTGTATGACTGTTAAGCAATGAGTAAATACAATCTGAAACTTATTGCTGATATTGAAATAATTTAGAACATCTGGGAAAATGTAAACAATGAACATTTATAATTTATAATGGTAAATTGACTTTCATTATTCAAAAATAAGATAGTCTTTAGTTACTGTGAGCAACCTTCACTATCTGTAAACTTCAGCTATTCAAGCACTGTGAGAAAAGAAAGAATGTAAGTGGGTTGAAGAGATGTTTACTGCTCTGACATTGAAATCAAGAGTGCTTTCCACTTAGGAAAAGTTGAAGTGATTTTTTTCCTACAGCTAGAGTGAAGTGTGTTATATGCTAGAAGGTAATTTGTGACCATCATAACATTAATATCTTATGAGTTTAATTTCTAAAGACAATCTTAACATCTTGAGCTTCCAAGCAAAACCTTCAGACATTATTAATAATTAAAGGAAAGCATAACTCAGATTCTTTCCGCTGTCCATATAGGCCATTTAAATGAGTTTATCAAAGTGGTGCTCTCTGTCCTTCCGAACATTTTTGTTATGTATTCGCTATTCACTCTTTCTCTATTCACTTAGCAAAGTATTTCATGGGCACACAAAGCTTTTTCAAATGCTGAGATAACAATGAATAATTACTATTATTTCCATTATGGTGGAAGCAAATGCATAGCATACACAGCATACTGGGAGCCCCTAAAGAGCTCCTGATTTCCACTGGAGAGAGCAAAGATGCATTACCAGAGGACGAAGCTTGGAGTTGACTTAGACCTCTTTGTTCCTGGCCATTCAGTTCACTGGTTCTGCCTCTGCATTTGTTCTCAAGTTGTTCTCTTACTACCCAATCCTACGCCAGTGTCAGAATTGGAATATTTTGCTGTCCATTACTGAGTTCTACACTACCTTCGTTTCTGAGTTTTCTGCTTCTAGTTTCTGGTCTCACCAACCCTTTCTACGTATAGGGAGAACAGCTGCTGTGAACAGACAGGTGTTGCTGGGATCCTTGGTGACTCCATTCCAAGTTTTTAGTGCAGTCTCATGCCGACTTTCTCATATCTCTCACTGTTTCCATTGGTATATACTTTTCAGTTAAGCCAGACTCTTTGGCATGCCCCTAATATACTATCCACCTTCCTGCCTGCGTGCTTATGTCATGGTTTACTTCCTAAGGAAATCTCCTCATTGGCCATAATACAGTTGCTGAACACATTTGTTTCACTCTTTATTTGTCATGTTAAGAACATGCTTATTATCTATCCTCTTTATTCTACATTTCTTTAACATCATAAAGTATGCACATAATGATGTTCATAGTTGTACTGAATTCATTACAGAGAGAAGATTGGCAGCTAGTGGGTACTGCCTCTTTGGATCCTGGTACTGGTCTGAGTTTATTAGATTGACTGATGTTTTCATTATTCCTGGACTTTGTTTGGATGTGTGTATGTATATAGGTGTATGTGTGTGTGTGCAGGTGTTCATATGTGTGTGGGTGTGTGGGTGTGTGTGTGAATAAGCCAGAGGTCAGCCTTGGTCATTCCTCAGGTTCTGTCCACCTTGTTTCTTGTGACAGTGTCTCTCACTGGCCTGGGGGTTGCCTATGAGCCAGGCTGACTGCCTAGAGGCCCAGGGATACATCTACTGTCTCTGCCTCCTCAGCTGGGATTACAAGTGTACACCATCATGCCCAGCTTTTTGATGTGGTTTCTGGGGCTAGAACTCAGGTCCTCATGCTTGTATGGCAAGCACTTTACCAACCGAGCTAGCTCCCTATCCCCTAGACTTGTTCTCTTTTCATACAAGAATCCATGTAGTAGATTTTATTTTTATTATTTCTGATTTTCATAACTTTGGGGTCCTTTAATAACATTTTATACATGGTCTTTGTGAAATTTATTAGACCTTTGTAGAAGAAAGGGCTCTATCACATCTCCTACACATCTCCTTAGTATTTTCATTCTGTCTTCCAACAAGTGTTAGTATATCAGCCACACCAGTGCCTGAGGTTTAGATCTTGAAAAATGATCAAAGCTATTCTTTCTAGCCTTTACACAAAAGTAGTGCTGTAGAACATATTATAACTCATTTTTTGTTATTTTGCAAAACATCATGCCTACGTAGCTCAGCTCACTAAGAATGAGTCGTTATAAGGAGGCCTAACAGGCCTGCTGAGCACAAGCTGAGGGAACGCCGTGCTTTGGTGAGTGACTTAGTGGTAACAGTGCTTCCTGAACTGCAGAGGATGGCACTGCCATCATGACAGTCGTATTTAGGCAAGGATGAAGTTTCAGGGTTACAGAGGAGGCAACTAGTAACAGATGCCTAATAAGAGCAAAGAAAAAATTCTAGAAAAATACGGTGTTGCATCGGTATTGTTCAGGTCGTAGTTGTTGCTTTCATTAAAATGGTTCAGGGATAACTCAGAATTGGCTTTCAAAGAAACATCACCTTTCAGCTCTTCTAGTGAGTTGGAGGCTCAGTGTTTATTCAGGTCACTTGCCATATGTCCCACGGATTATAAGCTCTTGTGGCGGTGAACTGATGTGACCTCGCTTACTAACAGCTCGTGCTGCTGCGACTGTGCTGCAGACAGTCTTTACATACACTGGAGGATTAGTGACTGTGGAGTGGCTTTTGCTAGCCTCTCTTATTACATGTCAAAGTCTGTGTGCAGTGCATTTGGTGTATGCTTGCTCTAACATAGGCTGTATCTCTGTTCATATCCCCAGGGTTTGAAAAAATGATGCAGTATTGATTTTTAAATTGAGTGCCTAATTTTTTTAAATGTCTGTTTTAGGCTAGGAATGTATCGTGAAGCAGAAAAACAGTTTAAATCAGCCCTGAAGCAGCAGGAAATGGTAGATACATTTCTCTATCTGGCAAAAGTAAGTAAATATTCTTAATTTGAGTGAAAACTGCCCTCTCGGGATGCTGGCCATTGCATAGGGAAAGTTGCCAGTTCTTTCAGGAATATTTGGCGAGTTAATATGTTCAGATTAAATTTTTTTTATAGCAAGTGAAAAATAACATATGGTGAGCAACCACTTCACAAGAAACTGATTGTTGTGGAAAAATAAGACAACCCTTTGACAGATTATTTGTTGGACAGAAGAAAACCCCATAGGATCACCATCCTGAAGGGAACAGGCCCCAGAGAGGCCTTTTCTAGAACGCATTTTATTTCAAATCTGAGCAGGTTATAGGAAACAGACCTTTTGCTTTTGAGACAGGATCTCAAAGTCAGTTCAGATTGACACTGAACTCAGCATCCCTCTACCTCACCCTCATGGGGAATGGAGATTACAGGCTTGTGCCACCAGACCCTGCTCTGAATATGGGACCATTTTCATAGACCGTTCTTATAACCCTCAGTTACTGAGCTTGGCTATAGTAATATGGATCTTATTTTTCTTTTATTGAGCACTATTCAGTATAAGGTACTATAGCAGGTTTGTTTATAAAGAAAGCTTAATGTAACCCTTACAATAACCATACATGGAAGGGTTTTTTTTAAATCTTCCTTTGTGTTGTTAAAGAAAATGGGATTTCAAGAAGTCAATTTTTCATGCTCATTGGGCTGTTAACAGCAAATGTTCAAACCCAGGTCTTTTGCACTCCAGAGTCTGTTCTGCTGCATATTGTCATTCTCTCATGATGCCAGTCCAAGGGCCACCTGGAATTTCTAGTTCAGGTGGGACTAGAAATATCTGAAATCTGAAATGCTCCAAAATCTGAAGTTTGCTGAGTGCCAATATGATGCTACAAGTTGAGAAGTCCACATCTGACATCATGGATGAGTCACTGTTGAAACATAATTGCACTAAATATACTGTGTAAAGTTGCCCTAAGACAATGTGCAAAAAGTCTAGATGACAGATCAGTGGATTTCCTGTTTAGACATGATTCCATCCCCAAGGTATATCCAGATACTCCAAAGTCCCCCTACCCCAAATCTGAAGTTGAAAACCTTTCAGAGAAGGAATGTTCCACCTGTGTTAGAATAAAATCACTTCTTGACCCTTACCCAGGCTACTTTTGAAGAAAACATGACAAAATGATAGTTAAAACATCATGCTGTATCTGGAAGAATTTTCTAGATTAAAAAGTGTGGTATGTAAGAGCAGGAAGAATGTAAAAGCCAGAGGACAGGGAGAAGGGCTGCTAAATGCTGTCTTCTGGGCATCCAGTGGGGGATCTCACAGCAGGTGACTGCCTTTACTTGACTGAGCCTGGGTGGATCTGGACCTATAGGGCTGCCCTCCATCCTGCTGAGCTTTTGGCTTCTGGTGGATGCTGGAGGAGGGACAGTCAGTGTCTGCAGTTGTATATCCACTGGTGAGCCCAGGAGGTTCTGATGAGTAAACCCAAGCCCATCGTCACTCAGTGGGTCACAAAACAAAAGGACATGCATGTGAGGAGTGAGGTTGGTGGGAGTGGGAGGGAGATAGCAGAGGCTAGGGGTGAAAGCCACCAGAATGTATTTTGTACATGCCTGAAATTGTCAAAGAACATATTTAATAAAAATCATTTTAAAAGTGTGGTGAAGAAGATTAGAAGATAGGTCCAGGCAACATTATTCATCATGTTAATTGAAAACCACTGGCACACAGTTGAAAAAAAATGTGCATTTTATTACAACTGTTGTTCCATACATGGCTTTACTTGTTTTATGTAAGTTGATTTAAATCTGTTACTGTCTAGATGACATATGGAGGTAAAATTTCCTTTTTTTCTTTAATATATGAAAAGATAGTTTCTATGAAAGAGAAATTAAGATTTTAGGAATAGTGTTGTTTCTTAATGTTTTACTTTGTCAATTAAAAATAAATAATATGATGTCCATTCCTACAATCTCATACTTTGGTATTATATACTCTAGTCTTGGACTTCATTCAAGGCAGTGTATTTAGAAAGCAGCTTTCAAATCACAAAGATGGTACCATAATCTTACATAAAGTCCATACATACACTCGTCCTGTTTTAGGAATCCCTGGAAAGTACAAGGTTCACCCATGCTGATGTCCTGACCCGCTTGACCTCAGCCTCAGATCTGTTTCTCCTACATTTCAGAGGAGTTCTTTCCTCTCCTCACCACCCTCTCCCCCGCTGCTTTCTCAGACCTTTCCCCGTGGGTCATCTTCTTCTCCAGCATCTTCAACTTCATCCTTCTATTTGGTACCTAGTGCAGCTGTAGACATACTCACATCTGATCTCTGCTGAGGAGTTTCCGCTGATCCTTTCTTTCTCAGTTATCACTCAATCTTTGTGATGAGAGAAGGCCCATAATAAGCATTTCTTGTACGGATAAAGGAATCAATGCTTCATGAACAACATGTGCAGATAAACTGTAGTCATATTGGAATCTAGTTCTGTATGTTTGTGACAATTTCTTACTATAATATCTAGGAGATAGTTGGTTACTAATCAGTAATTATAAATGTGTCATACAAATGTTATTATTTAAGAATCAGGAATTTTATTGAAACATGTCTTGCTTTTAGGTTTATATCATGTTGGATCAACCTGTGACTGCTTTAAATCTTTTCAAACAAGGTTTAGATAAGTTTCCAGGAGAGGTGACCCTGCTTTGTGGAATCGCCAGGATCTATGAGGTAAAGTTCATATTATTTTTAAGTTGATATGAAATTGGGGTTATGTGCTACTTTAAAAAAAAAAGCCTCATAGGCCTTTGGGGTCCTAGCAAGAAGCACAGTGTATAAAATTGAGATTGTTGGCCTGTGATTCACCAATACAATAAGAGAGTCTGCTGTACATATTTAGTTTAGCTAAATTTTTATAATGAAGTGTCTTAGACAACCAGAGGCAATGATACAAGATAGGAATTCAAGTTGTTCCTCCTGTATGGATAGCCTGTTGTCTTGACACATTTATTGATCCTTTCCCAAGGTCTTTAACATCACGTATCCATGTTTCCACTTCTGGTTGTTGTGCCTTAGGACTTTCTGTTCTGTCCCAGTGTCTGTTGGTCCTCCTATGCCAGTAGGTTCGCTGGCTTAATTTCTGTAGTTTGCTCACTGAACCCAGTAGGGCTTGCCTCCCTCCATACCGCCTTTGCTACCTTGGATTTTTACTTGTTCTTATACAGTTATAGAATCATGTACTCAGATTCCAGAGAAAGTTCTGTGGGGTTTTCCTCCCTGTTGCCTAATTACTGTGGCTTTCCAATGTTTCTGATTAGGCAAATCCTCCCACCTAGTTTTTCTTCTTCACAATTGAGAATTTATCTCTCTGCTCTTCCATATTGATTTTAAGACTGATCCAGTAAGACCTCGTTTTGTAAACCATCTAGGCATATTGACTGGCATCTCATTGACTGTTTGATTGATGGGAGTGGGCAGGTAGACTGCCTTTCTTCCCATTCTCAAGCATGATGTGACTCTTCATTCACTTAGTTCATTTTTGTCCTTCAGTAAATATTTATCTCCAGGATGGATTTAGTGGAAGCCACCAGCCAACCTAATATTCAGTGTTTTGCTAAGACTCCAAGGCACAGCATGCAGTGTACTCACACGGAAAATTTATTAGAGAAAAAGTTATAAAACAAAATCAGTAAAAAGAAAAGGCTCATGGGCAGAGTTCAGAGGAAGCCAATAGGACAAGCTTCTGAAAGACTTTGCCAGTGGAGTCACGGTGCACACACCTAATTCTATCAATAACAAGTTACGACAACTGTGAAGTATTTCCTACCAGGAAGCTCATCAGTTATTCTGTGTGTGGACACCATCTGTCTGTCATGTAGCAGAGTTCCAGACTCTGCAGGTGATCAGGTGGCAGCACAAACTGTATCTTATAAGCCGTGTCATTGCTGCAGCCTGGTTTTGCCATCTTAGGAAAGTTCATGTCAGAGTGGAAAGCAACCAAGTTCCTAAATGCACAACTCTCCAAGAATAGCAATCTCAGCTCTGCTGTTAACTCTTTTCTACAACATAGATGTGTTGCCAGGTATAGCTGTGAAAGGAGTCTGTTTTTTCAATTGTAATTTCTAATGATAATGGTGATAAAATGTTGATTTGATTTTAATGACTCTTTAAATTTTAAGATCTTGTCGATAGATTATCTTAAATATCTTTATAAAGAAAAAATCATCTATAAATACAGTTCCAGTTACTTTATTTTTAAAAATATATTCTTGGGACTTTTAATACACTCTAGAACAAATATCTCTGCTTTCTTTAAATTCTTTGGAAAACACTAACTGTATTTATATTACTAACTAATACTTTTGTAAAAAATATTTATTATTTTTATTTTATGTATATGAGTGTATTGTGTGCATGTGTATTAATGCACCTGTGTCATGCAGTGTCCTCGGAGATCAGAAGAAGGCATTGGATCCCCTAGAACTGGAATTATGGATGGATGTTAGCCACCATGAGGGTGCTGAGAATTGAATCCGGGTCCTCCCCAAGAGCAGTCACTTAACCACTGAACCATCTCTCCAGCCCCTAACTGTAATACTTTAAAGCATCTAGATGATAGTTTGTGAATGCTTTTTCTTTTTCCCTTTTCCTTTTTGAGACAGGATCTCCCTGGAGCCCCAGCTAGACTAGAACTCACTATGTGGACCATGCTGGCCTCAAACTCACAGAGATCCACCTGCCTCTACCTCCTGAGTTTTGGGATTAAAGGTGTGTGTGCCACCACACCTGACTTTCTCTTCTCTCTTATACCTTCTGTGTTTTTAAGATTTTGTGTAATGACTTTGTTTTTATTTCTTGAGGTAGGCTCCTACTATGTAGCCTAGGCTGACCTGGAACTTGTCTTTGAATTTGGGGTAAAACTCTTACCTTATCTTTTCAGGTGTTGGGATTACAGGCACAGGCTACTATATACCCTGCTATGAATTACTTTTTGAATTATCTTTCAATTGTCAAGAAAAAAATGTCTTTTTGAGACATAACTTTGATAAATATATATGTAGAAGACTTTGATCAATCAAAACAATACTTTGTCAATATTATTCTGTCTTTACTGTGATCCTAAGTAAATTGATATGAACAAACCTTTGACAGGGAAGCTTCAAAGGGAAATAAAAAGATAAATCGCTTTTTGAAGCAGGGGATTCATACTGGTTTCAGTCAGTGGTGACTCTTCTTTGGTGACTATAGACCTTTGGGTTCTGCCCATCGTGCCTCTCAGTACCTTTGTCCTTTTAGACAGAAGTATTAGCAGGAGGAGCTAGAACAGTATTAATCTTTAGAGTTGTCGGTTTCCAGAATCTCGTCTAAGCCTCTGTCTCTTCATCACTGTTGCTGAAGCTGGGATAGGAAGTGACTCTGGTGCAGATTCCTTTTTTTTTTTTTTTTGCAGTCAAGCTCCCTGGCTGGCTTCCAACTCTCCTTCCTCCTGCTTCCTTGTCTCTGGCATGCTGGGATGACAGGTATGCGCTGCCAACCCAGTGCTCCTATAGATTACAGTCTACAGATTACTGTCTGCTTTTGCTGCTCTGAGTTGCGTTTGCACTCACAGGGAGAGGTGGAGAGGAAAGCTCTCTTGTAGGGGACAGGACAGAGCAGACCTAGCTCCATGCAGTGTTTGTGCTTGATTTGCAGAGCTCATTTCCTTTCTGCCAAAGTTTACCACACTGGAGTCAGATTTCTAGAGAATTCTCTTCCTCATTATGTGACAATGGTTTGAGAGTTAATTAGCAACTCCGTAGATTTGCACATTATGCCCGTGTTTGCCTTCAGGGACTTTTTCCTACATGCAATCCCAGAGGGACTTGCTTTCCGAATTCTTCTATTCTCTATTTTCTATTGATCACTTTCATTTTGTTATTAGCTCTTTTGAATGTTTCCTGTTTTAAAATGAACATGCACTGCCTCTGGTTCATTGCGTATTTCTCATGGACACTTGTTTAAAATTACTTATCTTCCTTAAATTGTGTTTTTGTTTTTTGTGCTTCTGAAATTTTTGGAGGTATTTTGATAGAAAGGCCCATATTTTAACTGGTCTTTGGTGAGAAGGAAATTAGAAGCCTGACCTGGAAATGTTATTCTAGTGGTCCTTGAACTTCACTGTGTATGAAATTTACCTTGGGCATAAGAGTGCAACTTATTCATCTTCCTACTCTGCAGAAGTGGAAGCAGGACTCACCCTTTGTATGGTTAAACCAGCCCTTGGTTGAGGCACAAGTGCTGCAGCATTCACTTCTGTAAAGCTACTTGAGGTTTTACTTCAAATAATTAAACTCTAAGTGTAATGAATATTTTGTGAATTGGTTCAAAAATAGCCATAAAAAAAAACAAAAACAAAACCAGAACCAGATGGTTCTGGGGTTAAGATCACTGGCTGCCCTTGCAGAAGACCTGCATTCAGGTCCCAGCACCCACATGGAGGCTAACAACTGGCTGTTACTCTAGTTCCAGGGGATCCCTTCTGGCCTCCACAGGTGTGGCATGACATGGGCGCACTTACAGACATTCAGGCACAACACTCGTATGTATAAAATAAAAATAAAGAAACATTTTTGAACCTCTTAAATGTTATAAAGTTTATCGTGTACTTGAAGTAGCATTTGCATACTTAAATGCTATTTTTAACATGTTATGAAAATCTAGAACTAGTATGATTTCATCAATTTTGATGCAGAGATATGTTTAAGGATCAAAATAGAGTCCATAATTATGGCCAGATTTTAATTATGTATGTATGTATGTATGTATGTATGTATGTATGTATGTTCACAGGTGTGTGCACGTATGTGGAGGTCAGAGGTCAGCTTGGGTCTCACTCCTTGCGAATCATCCACCTTGTTTTCTGACAGAATCTCACTGAGGCCTAGGGTTCGTCAGTTAGACCAGGCTGGCTGGCCAGGGAGCCCCCGGGGGATCTACCTGTCTTCACCTACTTGCCTAGCATTGGGATTACAAGTGCATGCCACTATCCCTGGCTTTTTAACATGATTTCAGGGATTGATCTCTCCAGTGCCAGATTTAAAGTGTTAATGAGCTAAACTCATTAACTGTTGAAACTGTTCTAGTTTCATTTCTGTTACTGTGATAAACTATCCTGACAAAGAGCAACTTAGAAATGAGATGGTTTTATTCAGTTTAAGATTCCAGATTATAGTCCATCGTTGAGGGAAAGTCCAGGCAAGAACTAAAGCAGCTAGTCACATCACATCCACAGTCAAGAGCAAGGAGAAAATACCTTCATCTTTGCTTAACTGCCCCCCTTCTCCTCTCACTCTGTTCAGGACCCCCTGCCTGGGGAATGGTGCCACCCACAATGGGCAGGGTCAAACAGTCTCCACAGACAGGCCAATGGGATGACCTTCTTTACATTACTCTTCACTAAGACCCTCCTCTCAGTGATTCTCAGTTGTCAGGTTGATGCTAAAGCCAACCAACCCAGAAACCACAGCATTTCAGGAAAAAAAAAATGTGTCAGTTGTATAAATTAGAATGAAGAAGATCTTTTCACACAAAATCAAGTCAGAAAACCATAGTGAATTAATAAGAACTTTATAAAAGTTAAACTTCCTATTTTGAAAAAATTAAAATGTAAATAAAACCAAACTTTTAAAAAGATAAAAATACCAAGCAGGAACAGTGTCTGTCATCCCTGGGACAGATAACTATGTCCAGGTAGGTATGCTGGTTCTCACCAGTTGTAGTCTCTTGATCTTGCACATCATACATAACCAAATAAATTTCTATGCATTATCACCCTGTCTGTGATATTCTGTTACAGCAGCATAAAAATGCCAATAATAAAAATGGCAAAAGGTAAGAGTGCAGAAAAATAGACAAAGGGCATGAATTGGCAGTTCACAGAGAACATATCACATGTGCTAACTGTTCACAGAGAACATATCACATGTGCTAACTGGCCAATCTCTGTCAGAATTAAAGAATGAAAAACAAAACTAGCAGTATGTCACTTTCCACTTGATTGGCCTGGCAGACGTGAAGAAGTTCCACAGTATTTAGACTGTGAAGGGCATGAAGAAAGACTCCCATGTGTGAGCACTGCTGGTGGGACTGTGTGTGATACAACCTGTGTGAAAGCTGTTTGCAGTTCCTGGGGAGGCGTAATAGCTGGTTCTTCTTTGAGCAGCTTTACTTCTGGGAACTTTCCTTTACAGTGTGTTAATAGAAGTACAAAAGATAAATACAGAGATGTTTTATGGCTAAACATGTAACTAAACTGAGGTTCACAGAAAAGGAACTAGGTAAGTAGAAGTTTAAAATAATGTAGTGTGTTTCTATTTGGATACAAAAAGAATACCACGGTGTATTTTTCAGGCTGGGGTGATAGCTCAGTCAGTAAAGTATTTTGCTTTGCACTCATGAAGACCTGAGTTTGATCCCCAGAACCCAAAGAAAAAAGCCAGGATTGTTGGTGTACACTTGTAATCCCAACTGGGGAGGTAGAGACAGAAGGATCCCCAGAACTTGCTAGCTAGCCCTCTAGCCAAATCAGTGGGTTCTAGGTTCAGAAAGACCCTGTCTCCAAAAATAAAGTGAAGGGGATAGAAGACACCCAGCATTGCCCCTGGCCACCACATGTGCATATGAACACATGCACACACATGAACATGTGTACACACATATTACTCTGTGTCTCCCTCTGTCTCTGTCTGTTTCTCTCTCTCTTTGTTTCTCTGTCACACAATGTGCCCTCCCTTTCTAAAGACCCACTTTATTGAGAAAGAACAATGCATCAGTGAACTTGGTCTTCAAGTACCTGTACTGCGAGCCAGCCTAACCTAATTGGCCCTAGGCCACTGAGATACCCTGTCTTAAAAAACAAAGCTAGGGACTGGAGGGAGAAATGGCTCAGTGGTTAAGCGCACTAACTGCTCTTCCAGAGGACCTGGATTCAGTTCCCAGCATCTACGTGGTCGTTAATAACTGTCCATAACTCCAGTTCCAGGGCATCCAACGCCACCTTCTGGCCTCCAAAGGCACTGCATAATACAGGCGCACTTACATACACACAGGCAAAACACCCATACACATAAAATAAAAATAAATAAGTAAAAATAAAAACCCAGCAAAGTAAAGCTGTTGGTACTTAAGGAATGATAGCCAAGGATGACCTCTGACCTCTACATGCACACCCACACATGTGCATGTGCACCTGCACGTACATGAAAGCACACAACTAAATGCACACATATATGTGTACATACAGATACACAAACCCCCTTCCACATTTGAACATCTCTGAAGCTGGGATGCATCTTACAAGAGGTAGCATCCTTTCCACATGAGCATACATTCTCATTGGCATGCATTCATTAACAGTGTAATGGTTTCACTGTGATCTCATGCACTGACATCCTGTACTCGCTCTTATCACTGTTTTACTCCTCTCTCCTGGTGTCCCTCCTCCTTGCTGGTCCCCTTCTTCTTTCCAGATAGTACCTCCACTTCCCTCGTTTCAAATCTTTTCATTTTATTCTAAAGATATTTTATTTTATTTATTTATTTTATGTGTATGAGTGTATTGCCTGCATGCATGTAAGTGCACCCATGTAATACAGTGCCCATGGACGTCAGAAGAGGGTGTTGGATCCCCTGGAACTGGAGTTACGGATGGTTGTTAACTTCCATGTGGGGGCTGGGAATCGAACCTGGGTCCTATGCAAGAGCAGCTGGTGCTCTTAACTGTTAAGCCATCTCTCCATCCCCAAATATTTTTATTTTTAATTCTAGATTCCACATATGAGAGAAAATATACTTATCTTTCTGGGCCTGGCTTGATGATGATCTCCATTTCCATCTATTTTCTTGCAAGTAACATAACTTTGTCTTCTTAATGACTGAATAATACTCCACTGTGTATGTATGTCACATTTTCTTTTGACCCTTATGGCCAAGTAGCAATTATATAGCTTTCCTCATCTTCAGCTCGTGAGAAAACCTGGCAGTTATTCCCATTAGCCAGCATGGGGAACTTAGTCACTTATTTTTGACTGTTGCCTGAAAGCTTTTGTTGACACCTACTGGTTATATCAAGAAAACACGTGTACCAGTGTAGCAAAACAAAGCAAATCCCGGAGAGAGTAGTGGAGCTGCTAGGAAAAGCTGAAGGTTAACTGTCTGCACACGAAGTAATGAGAGGTATGTGAGGGGATGCAGATGTGCGTTAGCCCGCTCATTTCACAGTGTGCATGTATATCATATGACACACTGAATCCCGTAAAAAGTATAATTTATTAATACAATTAAAATTTTAAAAGCATGTCTCTGAATGTGTGGATCAATACTGTTTTGGAAACCTGGACATGGATGACCAAGTGAAAAAGGGACTTGGAAGAATCGGACTCCACATGTGAAAGAATGGTGTGTTCAATTTATTTTAAATACCTGCTTCACACGTGTAATGTATGCAGAATACTGGCCTATGGCAGTCTAAGTCCACACAAGTCTGTAGTGAGTATAAACTAAAATTTATACACTGAGGGTCTGGAGAGATGATTCAGTGGTTAAGAGCACTTGTTGTCTTCCAGAGGATCCAGGTTTGATTGCCACCCACATGGTGGCTAACAACTGTTCTGTAACTCACTGGAGTTTCAGGGCACCCAAGGGCACCGCATGACACAGGTGCACTTATGCGCATGCAGGCAATACACTCATAAACATAAAGTAAAAATAAGAAATAAAAGTTTAAAAATCTACATTTAAAAATTATACATTTAAAGGAGTGTCATTTGATGCTTTTGCAGTTGGTGAAGTCTTGGATTTGGTAAAGTATGATTAAAATTAACAGAAATAGGAGCCCTTATGTTGTAAGTATGAATACATGGGGGATGGCAGATGTTACATATCTTGAGAGACAGAAAGAAAAATCTGTGTGAAGTAGATCATAGGGAAATCTTCATGGAGGACCTATCAGGCCTTCAGGTAGATTTGAGAGATATGACTTTCATTAATAATATGAGTTGAGCAGGTACAGTGGTCTGCAGTCCAGCTCCTTGGGGACTGACGTGGGAGACTAGCTTGAGAACAGGTTCAAGACAGATGAGGCGACACAGTGAGATCATATCTTTAAAATCTTTAGTAATATCAGTGTTAGCTCACAGATCTTCTAGCTGCTCCCCATCCGCAGAAATCAGGCCATGCCCCCTCAGCTCTCTGGGGCCAGTAAAATGTGCTTTTTCTTTACAGCTCTTGCAGACTTCATTTCTCTTTCCTACTTGCGGTTGTAAGCAAGCCCAGCACCCCTGGTCTGCAGACCAAGGTCAACTTTGAAGTTTTGCTTTACTTTTTCTAGTGCCTTCCTTTCCTGTAATTCCTGGACGTAGACCAGGCCAGGTTAGATCACATGACATGGAGTTTGCCCATTCCATTCCACCCTCATAACCTGTAAGAGTGAGAAACCCATGTTGTCCTTGGAATTGGAGGCTCTTTCCCTCCAGCCACCCCCTCCCCTTGTGCGCTCTGTGGTGTGGTCTCTCCTAATGAAGCTCCTTTTTGGGAATTGAAGGCTGTCTCTCCCTTCAAGATCCCATCATGATACCTCTTGGTTTGCTGCCATCTCTCAAGGCCGGGTCATGGCTGCCCATGATGGTAATGCTGACTCTCCTAATAAAGCTTGTCTGAAAGGTAATTTGGTGTCACCTCCTTTGAAACAACCTGATTTCTTTTGTTAGTTGTAACAATTAGACACATTAATTTATGATTACCAGTGTTTTATAAGAAGTTTACAATACCTATGAAGGCTCCTTTGGTTTTCACTTACATATGCATTTCTGAACTTGGACTGGGTTGCTGTCATCTCTTTCCTGGACTCAGTTTCCCTGCTGTGTTTTCCTCCATATGTTGCTATGTCCTACAATTAGTCACCAAGTGATTCTTTAAACATGACATGTATGATTATGTCAGGTCCCTGTTTTTGATCCTCTAATGTCTTTCAACTTAAAATGAAGTCTAAAGTTCTTTCTAGCCATGAAAGGCCCTGGCTGCCTCTCTGTCCTCTGGGAATAAGTCTCTCTTTCCAGGCTCACTTGGAAATGTTTCTTCTAAATGTTTCCAACCTAGGCTTTTATATCTGTCTGTCTTCAAGTCTGACCTTCCCCCACACATGCTAGCTATGGGTCCCTCCCTTTATTCAGATCTCAGTTAGGCAGGGCCTCCTCCAAGGTAACCACTAAGAAGCTGATCCCTCCCTCCCTCCCTCCTTCCCTCCCTCCCCATACACTGTTTACATCACTCATCCCTCCCTGACATTATGTCCCATAATGAGTCATTTGTCTTCCCTGCCAGCTGTGACCTCCTTGAGGACAGTGACTGCATGGTTCTGTTCATACTCTGCCCTCCTGTCTAGAACAGTCTGATGCATGCATGGTGGACTCTAAATAAATGTTTGTTGAGTGAATAAATTTAAAGTGGTCAGAAGAAAATAACTTCTTGTCCAATTTTAAAGTATTGCTCTTCTGTCCTGATGGGAAATAGGAAATGAACAACAGTCCGTCCGCTGCTGAATACTACAAAGAGGTTCTGAAGCAAGACAGTACTCATGTGGAAGCCATCGCTTGTATTGGCAGCAACCACTTTTATTCTGATCAACCAGAGATTGCGCTCCGGTTCTACAGGTGGGCTTTCCATTCCAGTCGAAGGCCTACTTTACTGTGGAAAATCAGTGCAGCAGTAACAGGAAGACTGGAAGTGTAGAGAAAGTTTGAATGGGCCATGTTTATACGAGTCTAAAACTTCTACCACCCGGTGATTTTTGAGGATTAAGAAGATATTCGGTAATTTGGAAATGTGCAGACGGGCACTGGAGAAATGCCTGATGTTTTATGTTAGCTTTAACGCCTGTTGGTTTTATGTAAGTTAGTGTTAGTCGTCCAGAGACAGTAGCAGTTTAACACCCTCTTAAAATCCCTCTCACCGTTGCTCCTCTTACACCCTGAAGTGTGAAGACCGAGAGGCCAAGACAGGGAAGAGACTGGTTACCCACGTTCTGAACCGTGACAGGGGCTTCAAACAGCCTCACCTGTTGTGTGAAGTATTGTCAACTTTTTCCAAATATTTTTTCAAAATCTAAAGAAGTTAATGCTCACTGATTCTCTTTTGAACACATATTGTATCCTGCATGTGGCTTCTAAAACTCTTTGAAAAAAATTAAAATTAAGTTTATTTATTTATGTAGGAGGGAGGGGGTGCATGCCATGGGGTGCTTGTAGCAGTCAGAGAACAACTTGCTTTGAGTTGCTTCTCTCCTACCATGTGGGTCCCAGGGATCAAACCCAGGTTGGGCACCTTTATCCCTGATCTGGGGATAGCTGCAGAGCTATCTCACCGTCCCCTAAAATTCATCTTCAACTGATTATTTCAGCTCTTGGATAATATATACAGGTGAATAGAGTTCTTTCCAAATGCAGGCTAGAAACATAAAATATGCAGACGTGTTCCAGCCTGAGTGCAGCTGGCCTTACTGTCCACCCCTAAAGTGGGTCATGGGTTTCTCATGGCAGCTGGGCAGGATTTTCATTTGTGTGTTTGAACTCTGTGGGATTAATGATCCGTGGAGGCAAAATGGGGCTCTTGAGTTCCAGTGGGAAAGCTGAGTGCAGAACAGAGATCCGCAGTAGTCAGGTCTTCCTTGGCCAAAACTCAACCGGGGGTGAAGCCGTACCAGAGCACACACAACAGAATCCAGGGTCCAACGCACTGAGAGCTTAGTGGTCACTGTTCAACACAATCCTCAGATTAGATTAGGCCTCAGGGAATTACCTACAGGTACTAAGCCTCTCTGAAGCTGAAAATGTGTCGACTTTTTGTGACCTTTTCCTATTTCTAATTAAGTTTTTTTTGGAGGGAAAAAGACTCACGAAGTTTCTGACCCTAACCCTGTACACGTTTCTGTGTGACAAGTTATGTAAGATAATCTGTAAACATTATTAATTTACTAACATTCTTGTGTTAATCCTGTTTCAGAGTCCTGAAATTATTGAATGAATTCACTTCTCATAAAATATGTCTACGTTATGAAGTTTGTCTAACACCACGTTTTGTGCTCTTTTGAGAAGGCGCCTCTTGCAGACGGGCGTTTATAATTGCCAGCTTTTTAACAACCTGGGGCTGTGCTGCTTCTACGCCCAGCAGTATGATATGACTCTGACCTCATTCGAACGTGCCCTTTCCCTGGCTGAAAACGAAGAAGAGGCAGCTGATGTCTGGTATAACCTAGGGCACATAGCTGTGGTATGTTTTTGTTTTAGTTTTTTTGCTTTTTGGCATGTGTGTGTGTGTGTGTTTGTGTGTGCTGTTATGAAACAGCTGTAAGTTCATTTGAGGTCATTTTCAGATATCATAAACACAACTGACAATTTAGAGATTTGCAAGAGTCACTGTATCATTTTATATCCCAAAGTTAAACACCCTTACACTTGAGTCATATGATTGGTATGTATTTTTTCTACTTCTGTGCAAATGGAGGGAGGCAGCGGCAGGAGGAAGCGTGAGGCTCCGAGTGTATGAACGTGTGCTTTTCTCTACAGGGCATAGGAGATACAAACTTGGCCCATCAGTGCTTCAGACTGGCTCTGGTCCACAACAATCACCATGCCGAGGCCTACAACAACTTGGCTGTGCTGGAGATGCGGAAGGGTCACCTTGAACAGGTCAGGGAACTACTGTTGAGGGCTGCTTTCTTCAAAGGAAAGCTATCTCACTTCGCTGTGTTATTTTAAAGTGAGCTCTGGAGCCAGACAGCCTTGGCTCTGAATTCCAGCTCTGCCATGTATTATCTGTGTGACCTTGGGCAAGTCACTTCATCTTTCTGAGGCCAAAATGCAATATTTACTTTGACTAAAGTAATGTACACCTCATGTCTTCCCTCCCTCAGGGCACCGCCTCCCCCATGGTCTGCTGCTCCTGCCAGCATCCCGGGAGCCGCCTTTGAACTGTGCTTCTCTCCTTCCTCTCCCTGCCACCTCCACCACGCCATTCAGCAGGCCCTGTCAGTCCTAGCGCAGCCTGGCCCTCTTCTCTTCGCACACTCACCATGTCTTTCCTGGATTACTCCAGGTGCCTCCTGACTAGTCCCCCTCATACACCACCCTACTTCCTATCATGCATCCTCAGAATAGCCTAATACATTTTGTTACAAAACAATATTTTATTGCTGCTTTGCTTAAAGTCTTCTGGTTCCTTCTCTTTGTATTTGGACTAAAACAGAGGCTTCTAGCCGAGGCCTAGTGTATAGTCTATGTGTAATCCAGCCTCTGCCTTGAGACTGTCCCTTGAACTCCTTTCTCACTGACTCCAGACACCTCAGCCACCTTACTACTCTGCAGCTATACGGTGCTTCCTGTCCGTGTAGGGCGGTTACAGGGCTCTCCCCAGAACTTGGAAGGTTCTTTCATCACTCAAATCTAAAGTACCATTTCCTTAGAAAGGCCATCCAAACCTCAGCCTAAAAGAAGCCCTCAAAGGCTAGTGTCTTTTGCTTTTTTTTTTTTTTTTCCTCATTTTGCTAGATTGATGTGGAATGCAGACTGTCAGCTGCTTGAAAGGGGGACATTACTTCTCAAGTCCGTGCTGCAGCCTGAGCATCAGAAACAGTGCCTGGAATGTAGGAAGTGCTTAGCCAATGTTTCTGAAATTCTGGGGAGATGGTGCAGTTGGTAAAGTTCTTGCCTTGATCAGAATTCCAGCACCACTTAAAAAGCCGGTGTAGCACACATCTGTAATCCCAGCAGTATGGGCTGGGGGCTTATTCTCTTCCAATACAGAACTCTGGACTTTGAAATTAAATTATCTAAGAGATAATTAGAGCTTCCTAGGTTAGTCACCAACAACAGAACTTAGATGGCTCTTTTAAGTTTTGAGAAGATTATATTTTAAGTTGTGCATCATGTTGAAATATAAACTTTATGAAGCAGTGGTTTTCAAATAATTCTAAATCCATCCTACATCTTCAATTCTGTTTCCTCCTTTGAAATATGTATTGTTGGAATAATTTGGTGAGGCATCAGATGTAAATTACATTTCAGGAAGTCATTACATTCCCTGAGCAATGTCATCTGTATTTCTCACAGGATCCTATTTATTAAGGTCCTGTCCCATGTAAAAATGTCCTTTAACCTAAAGGAGTCACAGCTACAGTGTTGACAGATGCTTATCCATCTTTGGTTTCTCTTCTTTTGTCCCCACAGGCAAAGGCCCTGTTACAAACAGCATCGTCTTTAGCACCTCAGATGTATGAGCCACATTTTAATTTTGCAACAGTCTCTGATAAGGTATTTTCATTCTTTATTAATTTATTATCTGGTTTTAAAATGCAGATAAATACAGCATTTTTAACCTTGCCTTTCTACACAGAGGTTGACTTTTCAATCAAAGAAAGCACTGTTTAAAAACTTGTACTGCAAATATCCTTACTTCATGGGGCCACTTAATAAACTTCATCATTGGGTATTGACTAAATGCCATTATAAACTGTCAAAGAAATCTTTTATGTTTAAAAATATGTTTAGTCATTGAAGAAATACTAAGTAATTCTTGTTTGGAAAGAATTTGTAATTGGCTGACATCAAGGAAATTTTATATGTTATCTGATCGTATTTCTGCCCTCCTTTCTCATGATTGTGGTCAGTTAAGGATGTTAGTGAGTGCTGTTTAGTTATGAACACTGTGGGGAAAGGCAACTGTTGATTCTGGGTTGCAAATCACTTAATATCCTGAGACTGAAAGGACTCATTATGTACTGTTTTCTTTTTTTAAGATTTTATTTATTTTAATTTTATTTGCATGAATGTTTGGCTGCATGTCTGTAAGAATACCACATGTGTTCCTGGTGCCTGCAGAGGCCAGAAGAGGGCATCAGATCCTGTGGAACTGGAGTTACTAATGGTTGTTAGCCACCATGTGTGTGTGCTGGGAACTGTACCTTGGTTCTCTGCAAGAGCAGTAAGTGTACTTAAATGCTGAGCCTTCTCTAGTCCCGTGTGCTCTTTTGTAATAAGACAAAAATAAACACGTAGAAGGTACCTAATAACTAACCTTTACTTGGAAACCTTTCCTTAATATGAAAAGTAAGTCTGTCTTGAGGATGAGGAAATAAAAATTGACCGAAGATGTAAATGTGTTATTTTTATAGCATGAATATGCAACTGTCCATAAGCTTGTCTATTTTGAAAGTATCACTTGTGTTATAAGTTTTCAAAAGGCTGCTGAGTACCAGTTACTGTTGTAGGCACTTTATATACCTTCTCTGATCTTCCCCAGACTCCAGAGATGCTTCATTATTGAGCCTCTGCTGGATACTAGATCCTGTGGTCAGCATAAAAATGTATCAATGAACAAGGCAGACAAAAACTGCCACTCCGTGAAGCTTACATTCTCATGGAACCCAAGACTTTCAGAGGTTAAACGACATTCGTAGATCTGGGAATGAAGGTGCAAGCCTCTATTGGCATTGGGAAGCTAAGGAGAATCACTGGTTCAGGGCCAACCTGGGTAATAGCAATACCCAGTCTCAAAAACAAAAACAAAATTGAAAGCAAACAGCAAAGACACACACACCCTAGAGTCATATGGTGATGTGGGATACCAAATTAAAACCTAGCTCTGTAGTGCTCTTCCATTTCCAACTGCACTGAGCACTTACTTAAAGCACAGAAATTTGATTACTGTCAGGAAGATGAGCATACTTAAATGATTCTTAACTCAAAGAATTCCTAATTCTTCCAAGGTATGTCTTTCAACAGAAGCTGTAAGAAATATTAATATTGTTGGGGGGAATGAACTTTAAAAAGAAGCAAGTTATGTTTTTCATACATATATGTTATTAAAAACCCATTGAGTTGAATCATCTAGATTTTTTTTGTGCACACACTAAAGCCTCTTTGTCTTTTCAGAAGTACATGCACGAATCAAGGTATATTCAGACAGATTCTGATAATGTGTGTATTTTTCTTTCAGAGTAAACTTTAACAGAATTCATTGAACATTAGGGAATACTCTTTAAAAACTTTAAAAACAAGACATCTTCCCAACGTTATTGTGTTTGGTATCATTTAAAACTCTCAGAGCATATTTTATATCTTAACTATAAAGAGATTTTACTTAAATTTCCTGCCTGAAGACAACATGCTAATCAAAGTATGTCTTTCTTGGATATTTCAGTTTTCCTGGTATACACAGAGCTGACTGTGTTTATAACACTCATTGACAGGGAAAGAAAACACAGGTTTCAGAGAGCTAGACTCCTATAATGGAGCATAAGTTATATAACTGGTTATTTTATTTTGTCTCATTTTTTTCACAATGGGCTTATAATCTAGGTGAGGGAATTCTAAGCTGTAAGTGGCATAATTGAACAATTTACCTTTAAGAACTCTTTGAGGTTTTCCAACATGCAGATGACATCTGTTTTCTCATCCTCTTATTCTTTTCCTGCCCTTATTCTGATGTTTCTTACAGACTGGAGATCTACAGAGAAGCTATATTGCTGCTCAGAAATCTGAAGGAGCATTTCCTGAGCACGTGGAGACACAACATCTAATTAAACAGTTAAAGAAGCACTTTGCTATGCTCTGATTGGCCCTTGGACCAAGTATCTTCTTATGAAGGTTTATTGCATAAGGGGAGAAAAGCACTTCATGTGTTTATAGTATGATGGATGTTATATAAATCTGGCAAAGTTTTATATAAGAATTTAAATCAGAATGTCTAATAAGAACTTTATAGTTTTATAAGATGTTATAAAAATGGAATTTAAGTGTTCCTGCTTTTGTGTTTCCAGTTAAAACACATTGTGTATATTCATTGTCATATCAGGACGTTTCCACACGTGTATATGCTCTATTAAACGTCTCCCACACTGTCTCCCCTTTCCCATTTTCCCTCTGTCCCCATGGCAGCTCTGCTTCCTCACATACATACAGATGTGATTTTTATGTGTCTGTATAAGATCTAGGAACTGAAAATTAGAGAAAACATATACTATCTGTTGTTCTGTGACTGACTTAATTTTGCTCGTGTGTGTATGTGTGTGTGCACGCATGCAAAGGAGAGGGAGAGAGAGAGGGGAAAGAGAGGGGTTGACTCATACTGTTGTAGTCCAGGCTAGCCTTCTGGCATTGAATGTGTGATCCTCCTGCCTCAACCTCCTGAGTGCTGAGATTATAGACAGATGCCACCACTCCCAGTGGACTTAAGCATTTCTCAGTAGACAGCAATCCCTTTTTTCCACATTTTATGATAGATACTTGTGTATAAGTTGTTAAACATTTTAATGAGTTCCCTCCAATTTTTGTATAAATGTATATTTTAAAAATCTTTAAGCATTAGTTGTCAGGTAGCTTAAGAAGCCAGAAATTGGCATTTAAATTTTATTTTTCTGGCTGATAGTGTGTGCTTTTATCACAAGGAATTTTTTTATAACTTTGAAAATGGCATTTAAACTATTTTTATTAGAAACTTTTTCTTTATATACTGTACTTTAAAATAAATCAGCATGTAAAACATCACATTACTATTTTTCATGAGTTTTTGTTTCATTTGTCTTAGATAACACAAGTTAAAATAAATCCATTAACCTTATAAATCAAACTATTATTTGAAGTTTACTGATGCACCACCATTTTTTAGCTAACATGTGTCTGAAATACCCTGTCTTGACAAAAGTTAACTCAGAATGGAAGATAGAGAAATTTATAACCTATATGTACAAATGTTTTAGAAGAAACAAATGTATAAGTTTGGGTTACACAATGATTTCTTAACTGAAACATGAGAGCCACAGTCCAAAAAAGAAAAAGATTAATAAATTTGACTGTGTGAACATTAAAAACTTTTGTGCTTCAAGACATTGTTAAGAGAATGGAAGGAACCAGGTTTGGCGGCAAATGTAATCCTTCCCAATATTCAGGAGTCAGAGGCAGGAGGGTCTCTGTTAGGTCAAGGCCATCCTGGTCTACGTAGTACAGTTCCAGGCCAAGTAGGGCTATGTAGAGTCTCAAAAACAAAACAGTGCAGAGATAAGCTACCAGCTGGGAGAAAATATTCTTGTTTTTAGATTATTTTTATTTTATGTGTATGAGAGTATTGCCTGTATGTGTGTAAGTGCACCCATGTCATGTAATGCTTATGGAGGTCAGAAGAGGGCGTCGAATCCCCTGGAACTGGAGTTATGGACAGTTATTAACCACTATGTAGGTACTGGGAATGGTACCCAGGTCCTCTGCAAGAGCAGCCAGTGCTCTTAACCACTGAGCCTTCGCTCTAGCCCCTGAGAAAATATTCTTAAATACAGTGTGTATCCTCCACTGAATGAATATCATTAAGAATGTGCAAAATTCAATAAAGAGGCTGGATATGATGGCGCATGCCTGTAATTCCAGCAGTGAGGAGATTGAGGTGGGAAGTTCATGAGTTTGAGGCTAGCTAGAGGTACAAAGCATGACCCTGTCTCAAAAAACAAACAGGGGGCTGGAGAGATAGCTTAGTCATTAAAGAGCACTGGCTGTTGCAGGGGACCTGGGTTCAATTCCTAGCACCTACAAGGCAGCAAACAGCCATCCCTAACACCAGTTCCAAGGGACCCATTGCCCTCTCTGACCTCCACAGGCATTGTACGACCTGGGTGCATTTACACACATGCAGGCAATACACTTATACACATAAAATAAAAATTTTTAAAAAGCAACAAAAAATTTTCAAATTAAAGGGGTAAAATAAATGACTACTTCAGAGAATCTAAATAGAATTTAAATAAGCACAAGAAAAGATGCTTGCATTGTAAATCACTAAGAAAAGGCAATTTAAAACTAAATTAGAATGGCTAAAACTTTAAAATGGACCACACCAAGTGATGGCTAGCATGTGGAACAACTGAAACTAAAACATCTTCATTCAGAAGGCATGGGCAAGAATGTGCACAGCAAATTTATTTGTATAAGTCTCAAGCTGGCAACATTCCAAAGGTCTATCCACATGTAAATGGATAAACTGTAAGACAGCCACATAGTGGAATTCAGCTGAAAAAGGAGTGGGTTATTGATAATGCACACAAACATGAATGAATGAATATCCAAGGATAACCTTATGCTGAGTAAAAGACCACACAAAACAGAGAATGTGCTGTACTGTTTCCCTAACGTAAAATTACTGAAGCTGCAAACTGACCGATACTGACAGGATTGATAGTTGACTGCTAAGAGGGGGAAGTATGAAGAGACATTTTTGGGGTGATGGATATGCTTATTAATGGTGGTGATCGCTTTACACATGTCAATCTTAATGCGTTATACTTTATGGATTTATGTATTTATAAAATGTATAAATATATATTTACATGCAACTTTCTGTACATCAGTTATGTCTCAATAAAAAAATTAAGTCTTTATACCTTTACCGAAAGTTAGTCTGATTATATGCAGATTATCTCTTGACAGACCTGACTTAAAAGCTGTTCTGATTTTTGGGCTGGAGAGATGGCTTGGCAGTTAAGAGTACTTGCTGCTCTTCCAAAGGATCCAAATTTGGTTCTCAGCCTCCATGTTGGGTGACTCACAATGGCTTATAACTACCTCCAGAGGATCTGAGACCCTCTTCTGGTCTCTGCAGGCACCCCCATACATGTGGTGCACACATCTCACACACACATACACACGCACACACACACACACACACACACACACACACACACACACACAGAGACAGACAAATGCTCAGATATGCAAGTTAACTGACTTGGCATGCTACTTTTACAGGCACTGTGTTATAAAAATTTGGAATCTCTATAAATGACTTGCATGAAAGAGGCATTGAGAACATATAGGGAAAATCTTTGAATGAAGTGTCTTGCCTTGAAGAATCCGTAGGATTTTGACAAGAGGAGATTTGGGGTCCTAGGTCAGGCTAATCAGTAGACATCATTAGCAACTACTAACATGAACCTGACTTCGTGGAAGTTGAACAACAGCAGGAATGGGCTGCTTGCGAAGCTGCACTTCAGGAAACCAGGGAAATGCTGGACAGACATTGTGAATCCCAACTCCCAAGCTGAGGAGTTGAAGTTTTATTTAAAGCTGAGAGGAAGAAGGGGTTTTGTAAGAAGTGGTCTGGAGATACTGTTTTAAATCAAGTGGAAAAGAGCTGTCGAAATGACTTCGTGGGTGAAGGTGCCTGTTACCCAGCCTGATGACCTGAGCTTAATCCCTGGGACCCACAGGGTGGAAGGAAGGAACTGACTCCAGTAAGTTGTCCCCTGACCTCTGCAACATATATGCATTAGCATAAAACACACACACACACACGGCACAAATTAAATTCATAAATGTAAAACCAATTAGGTGAAAGGATTCAAAGTCGGATATAAAACTTAAATTTTTTAGGAAGAGTGAACATGAATGTATATGCCAGATAATGAAGTTTTAGCCACATATGTTATTGATCATATAATTCATGCCACTGTTTGGCTTTGTGACACCCTTTTGTCTTTCCATCTGTCTAAAAAGCATAAAGATTTTGCCTAGGCAGTCAGAGCTCATGCAAAGAACACGGACTCTGGCAGATGGCACCTCGTTAATTACAGCTTGCCACAAATAGTTTTCTCAACAAGATTGTTGTCTATCTACAAATGTAGATAGGTGATGCTTTTAATATTTGAGAATTATGGAGAAACAAAAATACTACTATTTACCCCAGGCTGCCCTTTTCTCTCACATAATGCTAGAATATTCAAAATAATGTTAGAGCTGCTATCATTGTGATAAATGTTGAAGTTAGAACCACTTGGATAAATGGTTTCTAAAAGCACTTTTACCTCTAAATCCCTTAAAAGACACCATTGAAGCTCCTTCAGGAAGAAATAAAGATAGCCTAAGTGTCACTAATAGCTGCTAAAAGAGACTGTTACTACTACTGCAATGAGAGGGGTTCTGTGTAGTTCCAACTGTTGCTTCAGGTTCCTGATCAGAGGGGCTTTAAACGGAAGGATCTTGGCCACCTTTGAGGATCTTTGTTTACAATATGTGTAAATAGGTAGAAGAGAACATCGTGATAGCAAATAATTATTGCATATTACGTACCTGTGGTATGTAGTTTTACAACTGTGCCAGTTATGGTTTCCATGTTGGCAATGGTGACATCAGAAGGGCTATGTAACCTGCTTGAGGTTGCACAGCGAATGGGAAGCTCAGCATCCAGCAGAGGTTAAAGCAGAAGAGTAGGAGCTGGTTCCTCAGAAATCAGATAAGCAGAGATGTTGACAGGGAGAAACAGTCCACAAACAATGTGATGTTTCTCACCAGAATATGGGTCCCGATGTTTCCACATCTATGCAGGTCATAGTGTGTTTCCATCATCTCTGGTTCTATCAGCAACTGGTGGGCTGCTAGTCCCGTGATTTGTATCCCTGTCTTACAGGGTAGAAAAATCAAACCTCAAAGAGGTAAAAACAACCCACCCTTCTTCATATAGCTGGAAGAGACAAACTAGGAACTTTACTTGGGTCTTCTATTCCCCTATGACATCAGTGCCTTTCTGCATCTCACCTCTTAGCTTATTAATAATGAGGAGACTACCTGAAAGGAAAAGCTGGATTCACTAAACTAGCCAGGAAAGGAAGACCTGTGTTTGGAAATAGCCTCATTCAATAATACATCTTACATGTCTTAGATGAGTTAAGTCTTAAGCATGTGCATCAGTTTCAAGGAAGTGGGAGAAGATGCTGATGGTCTGGGACAGAAATGGGCTACTCGACTCTGCATTCTGCTGCCTTGCCTAAACTTATAGTAGCCTTATTTTGGTTTGATAGTCCCCAGTGGGGTCTCAGGGAGAAAACAAAACCCAGCAACAAAAACAAATCTCAAGGACTGTGATAGAAAAGAACATATATTCTTCGTACTGTTCTTCATCCTGACATTGAATCCCCAGAAAGGCTCTTACTGTTGTATCCTTGAAGCTGATTAACAGGCAGCTCTCTCGGGTCTACAGTGACCTTCAGTATCAGGAGTAGGGGAGGAGACAGAGCTGGAAAAATCCAAGGCATCCAGGTCACCATTCAAGGAGTCCATTATAAACATGAGATTTAAAGTTAGAGCCCTCTGCCTTCCCTACTTAAAATAACAATTTGCATCTTGCAGTTAACCCAAAGAAAGTCTGTATTTGCTTTAACATAAAACATGTTCCTCTCACACATCTATACACTAGCTGTTCCAGGACAAGGGCCAATATTTTAGCTGGTACTTTCCCAGTAGCATCACACGCTATGCTTCCGTCTTCTCAGCGGTAGGGAGAAGAAACAAGCCCCTGTCTCCATTTCCCCACCTCCCCCTTTCAGCCTGCATACATGGAGGGCTTCAAACTGATCCTACTGTTGCCATCTTAAGGACCGTAGTACCCCTGAGGGACCCTGGTCAGCTTTACCTACAAAGCTTCCCAGTACACTATAAATAGAATGCTCTGTGGAGTTTTACACCCTAGTTCCTGGGCCCATCAGCACCAGAAATGTGCCTCGGTATTGGTATTGGTGTCAGGTGACGATAAAACAGGTCCATTTTGGCTCGAATGAAGTCCTTTCTGCCCTGGCCATTCTTCATCACCATTTTGATCCAATTCCTGAAATCCCACCTGCCTTGTTACTCAAGACATGTTTCTTCATCTAAACACCCAATGAATAACACTCTGAAATCCTTGGTTTGCCTGTCTCTTTGGCCCTACTACCCTACCCCTTGCAGCCAGTCTTCACACACAGGAACCAACTTTTGCTCAAACATCAGGGCCTGTGTTCCTCCCCCGGCACCACCTGGCATCGTCTTCTGTTCCCTTAACAAAATCTGCCCCTTTGTGTTTCCGTCCCCAATGGCTGTGCCAAAGTGCTGCCCAGTAAGGACAGGTTTGTGTTTCTCCCTCCCAAATAAAAGACTTGTTTTTATAGGAGATCCCAGGCATCACGACAGATTTACTGGGGAAAGATCTGGGGGAAAGATACTTTGTTTCACATGATCCCTAAACACACCATGCCTTGAAAGGATCTTGAGAATCCTAAAGTCCAAACAGTAAGGTTACTATGGCAGAAATTCGTGGAACCTGATCCTTCGATTTCCAGGTTTTCATCCTGGGACTGCTTAGTACTGTACTGAGTAGGATTTAATTTTCAAATTGGAGGGAGGGAGATGGCTACAAAGAAAGATTGACCTAAGTCCTGTATTGATCTCCAGGCTCCTGGGAGACCAGAAGACTGGGACTATACTTGGTTTACCCTTTGAGTAAGCCATTGCTCACTGAGATTTGAGTCTGTTTCTAGTATATCCTGTTAAAACTCTCAGGATCTACTCTTCCATAAGTTAAAGTGTTAATTATATTTTCAAAGCTGTAAACTCCACACAATGTTTTTGGAAGGCAGTGGGAGGATGAGTAAGTGTTTGGAGACACTTTCTACGTTGACTTGGCTCCTACATCCATTGCTGCCCACATGGTGCCAACACGGATGACACCTTTGGGGCTGTGTGGGGTGCTTGCTTTCTCTCTCTGTGTGTGTGTGTGCATGCCTTGTGTAGGTGTGTGAATGGTGGGATCATATTCTTTTTTTTAATTAGAAGTTTATCTGAAGATACTAAAAGTTACTATGTACATACCACTTAGAGAATGAAAATCTTTTTTCTTTAATGTGGGGATGATAGTCATGTGATTTAACATGTGTATCAGTCTGCCACCTGAAGCAGACATACTTCTGTGGTGGTGGCACAACTTACATACTTTCTAGGACTACTTGGTCTACCCTGTTGACCCACACTGTTTCAACATGTTCCTGCCCCCAACCTCTGGCACAGCTCCTGAGCACAGGAGCAGCAAATTCATTGGCTGTGCAACACTGATCTCATTCTGTCCCATGATGTGTGTGCTAAGACTGCAAGGCAGCAGGGTGGCAGCGACCCAGAAGAGTCAAGACATTTCGGTTAGCGTCTCTACTGACTGGAAGTTACATAAGCTCTTCCTGTGTCTTTTTAGTACCTTTCTTATTATGTAAGAGGCATACTCATTTGAAGGCTATATTTAATATTGATACTCTTTTTCTACATTACTCAAAATCCTTCAACATTGCATTTAACATGTGACATTCCCAGTGCTTTGATTTTGCCTTATTTCTGTTATTATTGCTGTTGTTTATTTAGACTTACCCACATGACTGCAGGTAGGGCGATGGAGAAGCCAGTCCAGCCGGCATCCTCCAGGGGCTGAGCGGTATGGTGAGTGTCAATGGCCCAGACCCCTCTCCACTCCGGAGAACACCACACCAAGCTGGGAGAACTGTCAAAGCAGGATCTCACTTTATTGCATCAAGCACAGTCTTATATAGGGTAGAGGTAAGGGGTTGGGCTAAAAACGTGGGAAGTGAAGGACCAATCATTTTTCACCACATAGGCTGTAGCCAGGTAGAGGCCATTCTTGCTATAACTTGCTGAGTCACTCCTATGAGGAAGTGGAGTGTCAGAGACAGGCTGCAAAACTTGAATGAGGCTCAGAAAGTCACACCAGGCCACATGTCTGGGCCCATGAGGCCCAACATCTCCCCCTTCTATTTTAAAATAAACAGCAGAGGTGCGTGACCCCTGTCTTAGGTTGTCTCCCACTTGGAGATCTTACTCGTCATTGGTTGTCATGCATCATGCTTATGATGGATCCACTCCATGACCTGTCTTAGGTCGCCTCAGTTCACCTGAGATCTTACCCGTCATTGGCCAAATGGAGGGTAGGGGAGGGCCATTCATTAGAAGATAGCTAATCATTCTGAGTAGCAAGCCTCCGGTGCTAGAATTGCCTGGACTTGGTTTAATTGCCTCAAGACGTTGGTGAATGAATTGTGTTAATTTGTTAAAAAATACAAGGTCCTTTGGTCAGGAGGAAAAGGAGAACAAGAAAGGGGTCAAGCAAAGGGAACAGAAAAGATAAAATACCATTAAAACTAGCCCATAAAAAATTATCTTGAAGTTCTTGCCGCCTTTCCCTCAGGATCATCCCGGATCATGCAAACAGCACTTTTCCTGTGAAAACAAACAGATACCTCCCTTTTTGGCAATTAGTAAATCAAGTCCTCAGTTGTGAGACACTCCTCGGAAGAGTGATTATCATTATCCTCTAGTCGAGGCAGGTGTTTTAAATCTCTTGCAGGCACCCAAATGGGTCTCTCTTCATTTTGAGGGAAAACACATCCAAACCCTCTTCCTGCTGTGAGAAGCAGGTCTGGTCCTCTCCAAGCTCCCGTTAATGGATCTCTCCATTTGACCCGGATGGAGCTGTATGTAACGGATGAGGACCAATGTTTTTGAAAAGCGGATAAATGTGTGTCTTCCTTAGAAAAATTTAAAATATTTAGGGTAAATAATGCCTTTTTTAGATGATCATGTGGGGGTAGAGATTCCCCCTTTTGTTTTTGTAATTGAGATTTAAGTGTTTGGTTATATCTTTCAACAATTGCCTGACCTCGAGGATTATACCAGATGCCTGTGGCATATGAAAATTTCCAATTTTGGAGGAAATTGGTGAAGGCTTTGCTTACAAAGCACAGGCCATTGTCTGTTTTTACCTGGTCTGGCAGTCCAAGGATGGCAAAGCATTGAAGCATGTGAATAATGGCATGCTTTGCCTTTTCCCCAGCATGTGCTGATGCCCAACAGGCGTGGAAGAAGGTATCAACTGAGAGGAATATATATTTGAGTTTCCCAAAGGGGGAGTAGTGGGTAATATCTATTTGCCACAGTTTGTTGGGGCAGAGTCCCCTGGGGTTAGTTCCAGATGTTTGTAGAGGGGGTATTTGGAGGAAGGGCTGGCAAGATTTACAGGTTCTATTTTCTTGAGGTCTTTATCTGAAATATGTGGAAATTTATTTTTAAGGCCTCTCCAATTAACATGGGTTAGTGAGTGGAACTGTGTGGCCTCAGTAACAATGTTGCACTGACACTCTGAGACCAAGTTATCAGCCAGTTTATTTCCCTCAGACAGGAGTCCTGGCAGGTTTTAGTGTCCTCTAAGATGTTGAAGGAAGATGGGATTAATCCTTTGTTTGAGTAGAGTCTGGGTTTGGATCATCAGTGGAGTGATGGGATTGGAATCAAGTTTAATATAGGACTCAAGTAGGCTGGGTAGAAGGTTAACCACATAAAGGCTGTCAGAGAACAGATTAAAAGGTTCTTTAATCTTGTCTAGAGCAAGGACAATAACAAATAATTCTTTAAACTGAGCCGAACCTTCAATTTTTTCAGTAATGGTCTGAATGGGAACTGGTTGACCTACGTTGAAGGGAGGATATATCACCATGGAGGCCCCCATATGTCTTCCGTCTGTGAAAATGGTAAGGAAATTGGGATCGGATTGGGACAAAAAGAGCTTGGGGGGACGCCACTCTAGGCGGGGGAAGGAGCTCATCCACTTGTGGGGGCTGTAATGACAATCAATTTTTCCCAAAACTCCTTTAAGAGCCATGGCCACCTGATAATTATTTTTCTGAAGCCAAATGAAATCAGGAATTTTAAAGGGGATAAGAGAATGAGGCTCTATGCCAAATATCCTAATAGAGGTATTTCGACCCTTAATGATGCAATCAGCAATTTGATTAGTCTTAGAATAGACCCGGGGGGCCCTGCCCACTAAGAGGTGGATCCAAAGAATGGGCTCACCTTCCTGAGCCAGCAGTGTGGTGCATAAGGTCTCCCCAGAGAAGATTTATAGGAAAATTGGTAGGCTGGAGTCATATCTTTTTAATGATGTATTATCAATGGCTTGTTGGACTTGGTGTAATATCTGTCTATGGTGGGAAGATAAAATAATAAGGGAAGACAAGTCAGGGCCTTTTAAAAGGTCAAACAATGGGGACAACTGTTCAGTGGAAATGGGGATCCACGGCCTCATCCGATTAATTTCTCCCAAAATCTTTTGAAGTTGAGGTAGGTTATAAGAGTCCTGGATGTGTAATTGGGGTTTAACTGGGGAAGCAGAGTCCAAGGACAAGATGGAACCCAAAATTTTAAAAGGAGGGACTGTTTGATTTTTTCAGGGGCCACCCTAAAATTATGGGCTTTGAGGATATCCAGGCACTTCTTTGTGAGGTCCTTTAGGCTAGTGGGGCTGGAGCTGCCTAGGATAATGTCATCCATGTAAATATAAAAAAAAAGTATTTGGCATATTTTGTAAGGAGGAAAAGAGGTGAGACATAAAATATTGGCAAATAGGAGGGCTATTAGCCATTCCCTGGGGTAGGACAGTCCACTCAAACCTTTTATCTGGTCCCTGGAAGTTTAGCGAGGGCAATGAAAAGGCAAACTTTTCCATGTCCTGAGGGTGTAACGGTATGGAGAAGAAGCAATCTTTAATGTCAATAGTGACAAGATGGTAGGAATTGGGAATAGCGGGGATCCAAGGGAGTCCCCTCTGTGGAGTTCCAAATGGGATCACTCTCTCATTGATCTTCCTCAGGTCATGTAAAAGTCTCCAGGAGCCATTAGCCCTTTTTATTACAAAAACAGGGGAGTTCCAGGGGCTAGTGGACGGTCTGACATGTCCAAGAGAAAGTTGTTGTCGCACTAATATTTCTAGGTGTTGTAACTTGGGGGTAGGGAGGGGCCACTGCTCAATCCAGATAGGCTCCCTGGGTAGCCACTGGCTTTGAGGTGTGGGAATATGGGGAGCAGTAGCCCTCAGGATTAGGGGTGAATCTGAGCTAGGCCCCTTCGGGTCCTCTCAAAATGGGGCTCATCCTGATAATTGGGGTGTGCCTCTCGCCCTTGTTCTAAATGTTGTTCGAACTCCCCATTGTCTAGATTGTCCTGATAAAAAGCCTTATGGTCAATGGTTATATAGGCTTCAGTTTCTCCCAAAATATCCTGGCCCAGTAGGTTGGCAGTTAAACCAGCCACCACCAGGGGGCGCACCTCCCCACAGTTACCATCTGGGTCTGTCCATGTCAGCCAGTTGGCAGTCTCCCAGGATGTGGATTGGCCGCCCACACCTAACAAGGGGGGACCTGGAATCAAGCGCCAAGAAGGAGGCACCTCTTCCTTTCTGATTACAGTACGATCCGCCCCTGTGTACTTACAATCTCTGGCCCTTCTTGCACCGAGGGCATGGGGTGCAGGGTATATCGCTAGGCACAGGTGGGGCATTCCCTGTTAAAGTGCCCTTCTCTGCCACAACCGAAACATGTTCGTCCCTTGCCTACCGAGACCTGTTGAAGGGCATTTACCAGGGTGGTCATCTCCTCTGGTCTGTTCAATTGTAGAGCCGCCGTCATGGCTCGGGTTAGGTGGGACAAGGACCCTACATCCCTAGAGGCCACTATCCATCTCTCCATCCCTAGATTTTGCATCCTGGCACAGGCCAGTTTATGATCAGAGGTCATGCCATCCCAAACCAGGGAGTGGACAAGCTTGTTGCGAAGTTCTTCTACAGGAAACTTTCTCTTAAGGCTTTTCTCCACCCGATGAATAAATGAGGGAAGGTCCTCAGTGACCTTTTGAGTGATCCCTGAGACAGGGGAATCAGTAGGTCCCTCCTCTAGCTTTCGCCAGGCAGCTAGGCCTAAGGCGCGCACCTGATCTGAATATGGTGCAGGAATGGCTGCCTGCTGTAAGCCTGTGGAGAATTGGTCTGTCAAGCCTGTAAGCATACCGTAAGTGATAGGGATAGGAGGCTGGGCGTTCTGGTTACGCTTGCCCTGAGCTCAACACTCCTCCTGATAATAGGCTGACCATTTTAGGAACATGGGACCAGGAAGGACTGCCTTAACCAGTTCCCTCCAGTCGTGGGCAGTGCAGGACTGGTGAACTAGCCCTTCAAGGATGGTCTCTGCCCAGGGGGAATTGACACCATCTTCTACTACCGCCTTTCTAAGATCTTTTAGCTCCTGGGCCTCCCAGAGATACCAAGCTGCTGGGCGGTTGCCACCAGGGTCCACGTTGATGGGGAAAAGGTTAGCAGGGTTCCCAAGGGGAGGGGCTACCTCCCTACTATAAGGTGGGGGCGCTGAGGGAGCCTGGAAGGGATTAATGTCCGGCCTGGTGGAGGGAGGCTTTGGGTCTAGAGATGGTACCGATCGATCTGCTGGCCACTGGACACTCTCAAAGGAATCCAAACTAGGGTAAGTACTCCTCCCTGAGACCAGTGAAGGGTCGGGTGTGGGCTGGGGCATCTGGGGCACAGGTGCCACAGGGGCCTCATTAGGTTTTTCCTTTATCAAAAAGATCACACTATCAGGTGACTTGTCTCGGGGTTTTGGGGAGGTGGGCTTAAAGAAAGACTGCCCCATAATTTATGGGGTACACTCACCCACAGACCAATTGACCTGTCAGCATTCTTCTGGCGAGCAGCCATTTATCACGTTGGGTTCCTCACACAGGGCACCAATCTGCCGGATTCACCAGCAGGTAGGGCGATGGAGAAGCAGGTCCAGCTGGCATCCTCCAGGGGCTGAGCGGGATGGGGAGTGTCAACGGCCCGGACCCCTCTCCACTCCGGAGAACACCACACCAAGCCGGGAGAACTGTCAAAGCAGGATCTCACTTTATTGCATCAAGCACAGTCTTATATAGGGTAGAGGTAAGGGGTTGGGCTAAAAATGTGGGGAGTGAAGGACCAATCATTTTTCACCACGTAGGCTGTAGCCAGATAGAGGCCATTCTTGCTATACCTTGCTGAGTCACTCCTATGTGGAAGTGGAGTGTCAGAGACAGGCTGCAAAACTTGAATGAGGCTCAGAAAGTCACACCAGGCCACACGTCTGGGCCCATGAGGCCCAACATTTGTTCACCTCAACCTTCTTCATATTAATGACATCTGGTCCTCATGAAGTCTTACCTCACACTTGCTACTGTCAGAGACAAGTATAGTATTTGTGTTTTCTCTGAATGACGGCTGTAAGAGTTTTCTTTCTCTGAGACACATATCACTTTATTTTGCTTATTATCCAGGATATCTATAGCCTTATTGCCTTCTTGTCTACTTGTCTGATTCTAAAAGCATCCAAGCAGATGCACTATGTCAAAGAATACTGATTTATGTATCAAGAAAAATTATGTATGTGAGCATGTAGGACATTTTAACCCCATGTTTTGCTGTCCACATGTGCTCAGACTTTTGATTCCTTCTCTTCTCATAATGGTACAAACCTTTGATGACCTTCCATTTCTTGGTGGAATGGCAGAGTATCCCATTCCTGCATCACTGGCAGTCTCATCATCTTTGGTGTGTAGTTGCCTAGCTCTAGTCTCTGCCTTTGTTGTTACATGGCCATCTCCACCTTGGGTCTGTATGTGGCCTGTCCTTTGCTTAGAAGAACACTAGTCATTGATGTGGTTTGGAAGGGATATGGTTTGAACGTGGCTCTCAGCAGTTCTTACGCTGAAATATTGCTGGCAGTGTGGCAGCTGTGGGAACCTAACAGACTCCATCTTGTTGTACCCTCCATTTTAGCTTTAAGTTTCATTTTTTATAATAAGTTTTTTTTTTTTCTTGGAAAACATCTCATTCCAGCTTTGGCTAATCAGGAACGAATGGTGCAACTATAGCTTAACCACGAGAAACTTAGAGCAAACATCCCCTTTTGAGCTAAAATGATCAAACCAGACCCCGAGAACCAGTCCTTGAATGTCCCATATGCCTGCTCTAAAACTGGCCAATCCCTGATAAGGTCACCTAACCACCATTTGGAAACCCCCTAAGGGTGCTTAAACTGCCAGTTCAGGGTCACCATTTCTCTGAATGGTAGACCCTTGCATGCTGATTGATACTTGAGAATAAAACTGCACTTGTCGTTTGCATACCAACTTGACTGTCTTCATGGCGGCCGATTGCTGAATCTTACACAGTCTTGAGTGGTAGAAACTTTATGAGGGGCCTGGCCACCTGCAGAAGGGGTAATGTTGGTTTCATGGAATCACCAAGTTCTCTTGGAATGAATTGTTATGAAAAGAGCAAGCCTGATGCTTGACACTCTCTCATTTCCCTTCTCTCCATGTGATCCCTCCCTCTTGCACATGCTCCCACCACGATGCATCTGCCTTGCTGTCAGGCAGCCACAAGGCTCTCATTGGAGGCCCAGCAAAACGGGGCTACTTAATTCTGAATGGGGCTACTTAATTCTGAACTTCAAATTATGAAATTGAATAAGATATTTGGTCATAGGAACAGAAAGTGGACTTACGCAGGGCACATCTTCCTGTAGTATGATCTCATCTTAACTAACTATATCTGCAAAGACCCAGTGTTCAAATGAGGTCATACTCTGAGGATGCAGGGAGAGACACCTATTAGAGGACTAGTGCCTAGCCTGTCGCCTGATCACTTTTACTGAGGTCAGTGATGCCCAGAAGAGGATTTTAAGGTAATGTGGAAGCACAAGTTCTTTGCAGATGTACAAGGCAGAACACTACTCACCCAGAGGGCGCCTTGATGGGGGGGAAAGTCAATGAACAAACTGAAAACTATTTTCAACAATTGAAAAGGCACTGGCTGTGATCCCTGAAGGGTTTAGGAAAAAATGAACCCCCTTTCGTCTTATGTTCTTGATAAACAGCTTCCGTTCACAGGAAGTAGAACCTGCCCATCAAGAACCATCTTTCTTTCTTTCTTCCTTTCTTTCTTTTTGGTCTTTAAGAAACGGGATCTTCCTGTAGCCCCAGCTGGTCTGGAGCTCACTGTGCAGACCAGGTTTGCCTTAAAGTCACGAAGATCTGCCTGTCTCTGTCTCCTGAGTGCTTTGATTAAAGGTGTACTCCACCATGCCTGACAGGAACCATCGTTCTAATTAGTCCCTGTGGAAGTAGCAAAACTCTGCTGGGAAGAGTAAGGGCTGCCTCATGCATGCCAGAATTATTGGATGACTGGGATTCAAGCTTTCAGGTAATGATGGCTCAAAATTCTGGACCAGCAGTGGCTGTCAAGTAAAGGCACTTGAGCAATGGGTGTGTAGGGGGCGGGTGGAATTGTCTTGGGAAGAATAATTCGATGATAATTCATCTCAAAGGTATTATAGTCTTTGATCATAGTTTAGAAAGCCCAAAGGATTCCTTTCTCTCCATAAAGTACCTGGTAGAATCCATTCATTTGGCCACATTTGGGTGGTCCCCATGGACCTGATCAATGGAGTCATAGCTCTCTCTAGAAGAGAGCTTAAATTGAGCTTTTTGTCTTCTTCTTTATATTCCAGATGAGAAATCATGCTGGGATGGGGAAACAGGTTTCTGAGCTGCTCAGCCACCCTGCCACCTCTGTGTGCTAACTATGAGCTGCATCTTGGTACAGAACACCTGGACTGGACCTCTTTGTACCCTTGACAAAGGCCCTATGCCTTTTAGTTTGGGCTTGTGCTGGAGCACAATAATAACGAATCAGGAAGCAAGCAGGGCTGTGAACAAAGTTAAGATTTCATTGTAAAGTAGGGGAAGAGTTCACAGAATTTCAAGACAGCTGCAGAGTATTTCATCTATACTAATCTTTATTTAGGTGTAGTCTAACAACCAAAATGGAAACCCTCCGTGTTCCCTTTTATTGTATTTTTTAAAAAATTGTGTACTTGTGGGACGAAACATGGGTGTCACGTACCTGAGTAGAGTCAGAGGACAAGTTGGTTCTCTCTCTCACATGGTTCATGAGGATTGGACTCAGGTCCTCATCTTGTCTGCAGGCACCTCTACCCACAGAGCCATCTCACCAGCCTCCAAGGGTTCACTTCTGAACACACAGTAGAGCTAAACCTCAAGTAACAGAATTCTTAGGCAACAAGAATGGAAAGGAATGGGGTTTTCTAGTCAAGACTAGACAAAAATTGTGTTCTTTAACTTCAGAGGCTGACATTTCTAACAAGTATTTGATATTTGCTGTGTTTGCATTAGTGAGTAGAAGAATGAATGTATATAGTTAAATAAGCCCTTAATAAATGTATGTCACTTAGGGCTTAGGTGGCCATTTTAACAAGAATAATCACGAAGGAGGGTCAATATGGCAACCCTGAGTTTGATGCCACCACAGCAGTCACCTGTGATTGCTCCTCTCAAAGAAGCCTTTCTGTTAAAGGCTTGTTTTGCCATTATTTCAACAATTCGCTTCATCTGGTCCACCTCACCAAACATAACCAAACTGAAACCCAAACAGAGCTTGAGATCCACTTTGAAATCAGATCCATTTACTACAGGGAATGAAACAAAACAAAGCTGAATGACAGAGATCTGAACCCAGTGACTCATCTCAAGTTAGCGTCATCATGATAAAACTCCGGGGAAATACGTTCATCTGGAGAAATTGGAGAGTTCTGAAGAATCTACAACTGTAAGTGATAGGAATGGGATCTACTGGGTTGCTTCCAACTGAAAATTCCATATTTTTGCCTTTTAGAAACCCTAATTTTGTCTATAAGGCATAACTGACCCATAAGCTTGCTCTTTTTCAAGAAATAAGTGGAAATAGATTTAATTCAAGCCCAATGGTTAATTCAATCTCATCTGCTTTTCCGCAGCATATATTTAATGACGTGAAGTCTTCCACATCAAAATCCGTGTGCATATACCCTTCAGGCAAACTTTTCATAAACCTATATTGCTTCTTAGGGAAGACTAGGTGATATAAAATTCATTTCTTAGACAATTTCAAGACTGAGCTAGGAGGCTGATTTTCCTTTTACAGGGGATGAAAGTCTTTTCTCTAAAATCATTATTCCAAATTTTCTTAAAAAAAAAAGTAATCTGTATTTTAATATGAAATAGTCTGGAATTTAACTTTCTTCCTGCCTGTGTATTTGTTTGACAATCAGGGGTTAGTATTTTGCATCAGTTATTAATTCACAGACAGTCTCCCGCACAGAGGAAACAGAGAAGAGAACTGAAGTTCCAGAAGCAGCCCAAGGTGATAAACCTTGAGTAGGTAGAAGACCCCATTGCAGCCAAGTTCTTATTCCCAAAGTCAGCTTGTCCTTGCTGACATTTCACCAGACCTGTGGCATTTCACTAAAGCCAATGATGTTCCGTTTGTTTCTGGGGAAATCTTTTGGGTAAGCTGTGTCTCTCAGTGTGCTGTGAGAGCTCCTTCCCCCAAGGGATGTTTGTTTAAAATGCAATTCCAGGTCAGGCATGGCGATGCATGCTGTAATCCCAGTATTTGAGAGGCTGAAAATGAGGGAGTAAGATTTCACAAGTATGAAGGCTAGCCTGAGCTACATGCTGAGACCCTGTTTAAAAATAAAAACAAGTCATACACACACACACACACACACACACACACACACACACACTTCTGAGCCCTATACCCTACTGGGAAAAGAAAGATTCCACGAATAAACATTTCAGCTATACTCTGTAGTTTGGTCTTTTATGTTCATTAATGTAACTGTTTACACAAGGATATTGACTAATAGCTGAGTAATCACCATAGCAACCAAAGAACCCATCACCTGAACCATATTTTGAGTCACTTCAGTTTTACTGTCTTCCACATCAAGTGATGGATTAGAGAGAAGAAATCTCCACAAAGGTCTGGTCAGAGTCACTGTTTGTCATTTATTCATTCATGCAACCCCAAGCCCAGAAGCAGCCTGACATGACAACTTTTCTATCTTGGTTATGGTCCATTCCAGACAGCAGGTTGACAAGGTCATGGATCCCTTTCAACAGAGATGTGCTTGTCCCAGAGTGGCCTCGTCAAGGCCATGTTCTCATTCCTATAGTCAATGTGAGACATGTGGGTTGACCCCCCAAGGGAACTGCTGATTCTATCCAGTTCCTCACCTCATCAAGCGCAGAATCTGTGAGTCAGATAGCAACTCTGAGAAGGAAAAAAAGCATACACAGAATAATTTTAGAAAAAGGAGACATGAGTGATCCACTTTTAGAACCTCAGATATCAAAACATGAGAAAGAAGGGAAGAGAGAGAGAGAGAATGTGAATTTTTCCATTTTTCATTTCATGAGACCATCTGCAATTCACTCTTGATAAATCAGTTTGGAAGAAAGCTCAGGTGATGGGCCTTTGGTTGCCATGGCAATTACTCAGCTGTGTGTAGTCGCTTAATGCATCTCTAATTTCCCTACAGAAACACTCACAAGGTCAGCGGAGGACATGAAATGCTTATCTCAGGCTCCAGGGGACAATGTTGGACTCTGCCTGGCACATGACCAATGTTTCTTTAAAATTAAAATTAATTTCATTCCTGAAAATATCAGTGTTCTTTAAACATACAATAAAATGAAGCAAATTTGGGCTCTGGCATAGAAGAGACACAATTATATGTTCACCTAATTCAACACAACTTGATTTCAATCTTTATTCCAGTAACATAATGAATACTGACAAGGTTTCAGAAAGAGATAACCTAGACACATAGGTCATCTCCAAGACATCCCTTCTCTCTGTTAGAAGCCCATCTTTATACATATGGAATTCTGTTCATTAAGTTAGGTTTTCTTTGACAATTTCATACACGTATATAATGCATTCTGGTTTCTTTCCCTCCACCACCTCTTATTTCTCTCCCATCATTATCAGCCCTTTCTCCCTCCCTACCTGCCCTTTTCCCAAATTTGTGACTTTTGGCTTTGTTTCATCACTCAGATAGTTTATTCAGAACCATCTGTGTGGCATTGCATTGGGACGATCCATTTTAGCCTGGTGGCCGCCAGTGGCCACACAACTGAAGGCAATGACTCCCCTCTCCCTGCATCTACCAGTGACAAGTAGTTCCCAGCAGTGAGGGATGGGGCTTCCTGGACTCCTCCTCCATCTATGTCTGACTGTTGGTGGACCCATTCTTATGCAGACCTAGAGCTGTCATCCAAGGCTGTCAAGAGTTTGTGGTTACAGTGGCTGTGTATTACACAATAGATAGATGCCATTTCTAGTCTTTCTGTCTGTCTGCCTTCTACTCTTACCTTCTTTCTGCAGGGGCCCGTCTTTGATCCCATGGCTTTCTCTGTGGCTCTGCTCTTGCTTGGAGTGTGTACCTGATAGAGACTTTGATTTTGGATGCCTACATGCATCCTTTTCTGGGATCTTGGGGTTCTTTTATGAAGCATGAATTTCACTCCTCCAAACTCACCAGACATTATGATCACCTCAGTTTACTCCTCTCCAATTTTCTAGTAAGGAGGCAGAGAGAAAAATCATCTCCCTTTGATTTTCCTATTTTTCCATAGTCTGTCCTTTCTGTTGCCTGGAGACTTTGAGTTAACAGAATATTTATTGAACATCTGTCAAAGCTCACTACTGATTTAGCCTAGGAGGACATAGTAGTGGACAAAATACATGAAAATCCTTGTAATTACGTGGTTTAAATTCTAACAGGTGAGATAAGACAGCTTATTAACTAATGTACCAAGATGAAAATGTTCAGTAGTCAGAGTGGGTGCCGGCTAGAATTCATGCTAGAGAAAAATGGCCAAAGAGAGCAGTGATTTGCAATTTTTAAAATTTTATTAATTAACATAATAATTAACTTTATGTATATGAGTGTTTTGCCTGCATGTATGTGAGTGCACCTATGTCCTACAATGCTTGAAGAAGCCAGAAGAGAGTACAGGAGTCCCTAGAACTGGAGTTACAGAGAGTAGTTACCCATGTGAATGCTGGGAATCGAACCTGGGTTCTCTGCAAGAGCAGCCAGAGCTCTTAATCAGTGAGTCATCTCTCCAGCCCTAGTGAATTGCAATTTTAAGTAGGCTAGGACAAACCTTATGGAGAAAGCAACATGTGGGATTAGACTTAAAAGCAGTCTGGAGATGAGCTAAGTGGGAATATGCTGGGGCTTATCCAGGGGCCACAGAAGACCAGAAGAGCTGGGGGGAGAGGGCAAAAGGGAAACAAAGCCAGAAGGAGAGGAGGGTGTGTGTGTGTGGACAGATGGGGTAGTGGCTGATTGCTAGGGTCTTCTAAACTATTCTGAGTTGAAGTAGGAACCATTGGAGGGTTCTGATTAGGAACAGAATCTAGCCCAGGCTTTCAAAGGGTCACACTGTGGTGAGATTAGACCAATGTCAGGGTAGAGCAGAAATAAAATGCAAAGTAAAATCAGATCAGGTTTTAAAATTTTAGTGTTCATTGTCATACAATAAAAGAATGCATAGATTACAATCTGGCGGACGTCAAACTGGCTGTTGAAAAAAAAAGCTTTTCTTAAGCACCAACAACCTGGATTGTAAGGTATAAAAGAGGAAGTATTTCAACCCATTTCATGATTGTTATATATTATTGTTCTTTTTAGGACAAACAGGTGTTTATGCTAATTTGTCTATCACCGATCAGTTTAATTTCACTGAATCATGCCATAAGGATATAAAATCAAAGCTTTGTGTTTCTGATTTGAGAGAGCATTTAAGGATGACTTGAGTTTTAGTTACATGGCTGTGGGTGATTGGCCTTGGGGTATATTTAGACAGTGGCCTCTGTTTCTCATTTTCTTTAACAGAGCCAGGTTAGAAAATCACTTCAGCATCCAGACAGGAGATGTGAGGAGAGGTGGTCAGACTCCTGGGCAGAGAGTTACAGCCTCCTCTGCCTGCTTTGCAAACATGCCTTCTAAGTCTCTTTTTCCCACTGCTGAAGGTGGCCATCACAAACCCGGATTTTATAACATGTGACAGGTTTTCCAGGAGCTTTGTTTCATGACAGGCAGAACACCCTTCAGGGATAGTGAAGATAATCATTTGTACTATAGCAAATGTATAACCCGAGTCATTTTTAAAAATGTTATCTAGTAACTTCATTTTGCAAATGACCTCACAATTAGATTCAGATAATCTAAATTTTATTAAATCTTGGAAGATATGTCCCATCACATGATGTACCAATTAAAATCCCCACCTGTTTCCTAAAGTACTTTGCCTCTAAGTTCTGTAATCATTTGTCTTATGACTGCTACATATCAGCCCAGCTTCCATCTGTGGGATTCTCCTACAACTAGAACCAAAATTAGCTTGTGTCCTGGGCACTTCTCAGTCTTCATCTACCCAATGATGGGGTGTTGTGCTCTGGTTTACCTCTAAATTTTACTACGGGAACAAAGGGAACCTTAGAAGAAGCTAAGGTAGAGATGGACTGACATCTGAAGGTTCTTCTAGCTACCTTTTAAAATGAACATTTATGGGCTGGAGAGATAGCTCAGTGGTTAAGAACACTGACTGCTTTTGTGGAGGACAGAGGTTCAATTCCCAGTATCCATATGGCAGCTAACAACTGTCCGTAACTCCAGTTCTGGGGCATTTGATCCCTTCTGATGTCCACAGGCATTGCTCAACACGGGTGCACAAACACACATGCAAGGTAATACACTCATACACATGAAATAAAAATAATAAATAATAAATTTTTATTCTGAATAGAGATATCTCTGTCTCAGAGCTAAAGCATAGTTACAACTAGTGTATACTTGGAAAAAAGTTTACCTCTTTATTCCTAAAACCTCTGGTCTTTCCAGTAACAATTAAATTTTGGCTTTTGGCATTTTCAAGTTTAACTACATTAAGCGCTAAGATCAGGGGTTTGGGTTGCAAGTGGAAGAAACCAAGCTTGGCTAACATGAGTGGAAAATGATGGTATCAAAAGGATGTGAAATAAACTCTAGAAATGATGGGATGCCTGAGAACCAGTCTTAAGGGAAACCAGAGGAGAGGGCAGAGAGGGTCAAAGGCACATCTCCCTGGGATGCTGCCATGGCCTTATGTCCTTACTGCCCTGTTTCCCATAGCACTTGATTTCTTCCCAGGCTAGATGCACCCTGAAGCCATCATACATGACTGATAGATTCCTTCCCTGTATTTTTGTTTCTTTCTTGCTTCTTTTCCTATTTTGAGATAGGATCTCACTGTGTAGTCTTAGAAAGGGCTATGTAGATCAGGCTGACCTTGAACTCACAGAGATCTATCTGCCTCTGCCTCCTGAATGTTGGGATTACTTCTTTCTTATTTAATTGTGTGTATGTGAATGTATGTGTAGGCATATGTATATGTGTGTTCAGGTGCATGTCTGTGGGGAAGCCAGAGGTTAACCTTAGTTGCCATTCACATTGTTTTTTAAAGTTAATTAATTTTTATCATATATATATATACATATACATATATTAGTGTTTTGCCTGCATGTATGGAAGTATACCATGTGACTGCAAATGCCTGTGGAGATCAGAAGAGAGCCTTAGATCCCCTGGAAATCCCCTGGAACTCAAGTTACAGGCAGTTGTTAGCCATCATATGGGTCCTAAGAACTAGGTCCTCTGCAAGAACAGCTAGTACTCTTAATCTGTGAACCATCTCTCCAGACCGCACCTTGTTTTCTGAGACAGAGACTCCGTAACTTGCAGAGTAGACTAGGTTGATTAACCAGGGAGCCCACAGATCTGCCTGTCTCCACTATTTTAGGCCTGGGATTATAAAAAGAAGCCACTGCACCTAGTTGTTTTTTTCATGTCGATTCTGGGGATCCAACTAAAGTCCTGATGCTTGCGAGACCCTTTCAAACCAGCACTTCACAGACTGAGCTGTCTCTCCAAACCACCCTGCCTCCACTTGCTTCTCCATCTTTATCTTCAGGTTCAAAGGTTGGACAGGAGTGTCTGACTGTCTCACAGCCTGGGTCACCTGCCCCAGTGGTACCTGCTAGGAGCCAGAAGGGGGTCTTTTGGGATAGATGGGGTGCCACTGTGAACCTGACTTGTGATCTTCCCAGATGGGGAGATGTCTGCATGGTGGACAGCAACAGTCGCAAATAAACAGTTCAGGTGCTTAGTTCTTTATCTTCAAGTGACTAGTAGGCAGGCATGTGGCACTTAAAGTCCACAGAGATGAAGCAACTTTCTTTCTGTTTGTTTGTGTGTGTGCGTGTATGTGTTTATTTGTGGGGTGCACATGTGGAGGCCAGAGGTCGATGCTGGATGTCTTCTGTACCTTACTTTTCAAAAAAGGGTCTCACACTCAACCTGAAGTTCATTAGTTGGGTGACACTGGCTGGCCAGTGAGTCCCATGGATGCTCCTGTCTTCTCCCAGCGTGGAATTGCAGGCATGCACTGCCACACCCACCACATGTGGGTGCTAGGAATCTGAACTCAGGTCCTCGTGCCTGGGTGGCAAGCACTTTACTGATGCAGCCATCTCCTCAGCCCCATGACTTGGACTTCAGGATGTATTGTTTCCATCCACTGAATCTTTCCAGTTCTCTCTTCCACCAATTAATTCCTACTTGCTCTTGTGAGTTTTAGCATCAGAAAATTGATGAACCTCTTGTATGACTAAATCCTGTGACCCAGCTCTCACTATGGATGGCCCTTTCCCCCCTTTGCAGACCTATAACATGTGTAATCAAATGAATATTTAATATGTGTTTGGTCCTCAGTCAGAGAGACATTCCACAAAGGCAAAGCATACATTTTGCTCTTCACTGTATGCTTAGGGCCTAGAAGAGTAGTGAGCACACAGTAAGTGCTCAATAAATGTATATAGAAATTGATTCAAATGAATGATTCAATGTTTGAATGAATGAAATACCAGACCTCAGTTTACCTGTCTCAAATCTATAACTACCTTTTCCTACAAGTTACTGAATTTAAGTACTACTGTTTCCATGTTTGGTTCATATACCTTGGGCATCCTTCTGTGTGCCTTACACATGATTGGCATTCATTAATAAAGGAAGGAGCAAATGAATGACCAAGTACATTCAAAGACTCCCTCTAATTTCTGTCCTGCTAATTAGAATAATATCTTTCCTTCTGAGAAGGGACTCTTTCTTGCTGGGAAAGGCCAAGTTCATCTGAATTAGAGAGGAAGGAAGAGAGACGGACTAGCTATGGTTAGGGTGATAAGAACAGTAGATGTAGGAACAAGGGGCGGGGATTATGCTGTGCATGGCTCACCGAGGTCACCAGCACTTCGGACCTCCTTTCTGTCCTTGGTGAGACTGTGTAGGGACTGGAGCTCCTCACACTCTTAGCGACCTATGCTTTCTGCATGTGGCTCGACTTTGAGACTCCATTTGGGTTTCTCCCTCCGAGCAGGTGTCATATAAGATTAGACTGTCATTCTCCCCTTATAAGAACCTTGATTCCATAGCAATCCCAGCCATCTTTAATTTCTGAAACCTTAAATGTTGACGTTAGCTTGGATCCCCATGGCCAATTTGTCACAAATGCTGATTCTCTCTAACATCCCCTGCTCCTCATTAGTCATTTTAAATTATGCCATCTTTGTTTGACGCAGTCACATATTGTCTGGAATATGTCAAACTTCTGACTACTCTCTCTGACTCTGGTTTTTCGGTTCTGTGACTCATCTTGCAGTATTTGCCAAATCCACTTAACAACCCAGAGGCAGCAAATTTAATATAAGGTCCTCTGCCGGATGTTGAGTAGCCCCTCCTTCCTTGCATCAACTGACTCTTTATATCTGCAGTCAGTTTATTTTCATTTAAAAAATATTTTATTATTTAAATTTTATGTGTATGAGTGCATTGCCTGCATGTGTGTGAGTGCACCTGTGTCATGCAATGCCCGAGGAGGTCAGAAGAGGGTGTCGGATCCCTTGAACTGGAGTTATGGACAGTTGTTAGTTGCCGTGTAGGTGCTGGGACTCAAACCTGGTCATCCGCAAGAGCAGTCAGTGCTCTTACTGTGGAGTCATCTCTCCAACCTCCTATTTTTATTTTTTAGTGTATATTTTTATTGAAGATTGTGCATTTAATACAAAACATCTTAATCATCTTCATACTTCCTTCCCTATTTGCGATCCTCCCATAGCCCCCCACTGGATTTCATGCATTCTGTCATTTATGTTAAGGCCTTATAAATTTGTATACCCAGATGTCCCTCACTTAGCAGTAATCAGCTGCAAATAGTTCTTCAGCCAAGGTTGGGGCCTGCTGCCAATTTCCTCAGTTCTATACTTGGTTTTTGTATGATTGAGTTTGCATGAGTCTTGGTCATGTGGACATCGTTGCTGTAATTTCATATGAAAAAGTTCCCAGAAACCTGGAAGACTGTCCGCTGATGATCATGCACCAGTCTTGGCTCTTACACTCTTTCTGCCATCTCTTTCACAATGGTCCCTAAGCCATGAGTGGGTAAGGTTTAATATAGTTCTATTATCTGTAGTTAGTTTAGAAACATCATACTTACAGCTTAGTTTACTTCCTTTTAACATATGTGTGTTCATATGTATGTGTGCATCTGTGTGCCGTTGTGCCCATCAGTTTACAAACATCATACTTCCAGTTCAGTCTATTTCATCTTATCTTTTGTATATATGTATATGTATATATGTATACATGCTTCTGTGTATGCACATGTGTGCAGAGGTCAGAGACTGACATTGGTGTTTCCCTCGCTTGCCTCCTGAGACCTTACTTTTGATTCAAATAGACTGGCTAGCTTGCAAGCCCAGAGATTCTCTTCTCTTCCTCCCGCCTCCAGTGCTGGGATTATAGGCAAATACCACCACACCTGGGTTTTATGTGGGTGATCCCAACTCTGATCCTCATGCTTATGCAATAAGCACTTTGCTGACTGAGCCATCTCTTAGCCCCCTGCATTTACCTTTGATGAAAACTCTTCAGTAGCCCCTTACTCCCTTCAGGAATTTCCCCACATTTTAGCAGGACATGAGATACAAGACTTTCCAGACATATACCTGCCCACATTCGGCCTCTTCCCCAAACTGTCAGGCAGTTTGGTTCATCACTGGCAACCACATGAGCTCTTCTATTCTCTCCCCCCTAAAATGTCTTTCTTTGCCTTCTTTAACCAGTGTCTGTGTTTTCTTTATGACTTAGTGAATTTTTTGAGAGATGTTTGGGACCTAAAGTATGTCACACACTGTCCAGGGGTAGTGAACAGGTCAGACAAGGTTCCTGCTCAGGGATCTTATATTCCAGAAGGTGAATGCCAGTGACAAATAGGAATTAAGCAGAAGAGGTAATTGCTGGGGGAAGTTCTAGTGAAGGAATCAAACAGGGCATTGTGCCAGAGAGCAGAGGGCTGGGAGTGGTGGCCATTTACCCTGGTACCCAGAGAATGTTCTTTTCTCTTGAGACTTGTATGAAAGAAAGAACTGGCAATTCAAAGATCAGGGATGATCACCAGGTAGGGGGACTGTGAGTGCTAAAGTCCTGAGGCAGGGAAACTTGGTATGCAATAGAACAGAGAGAAGGCCAAGGTGGCTGAAATTCAGTGACTCAAGGGGAAGATGATATGGATGAGGGTAGATCCTCTACTGAACCCTTCCTTTCTCATGAACATTTTAAGCAAAACTATTATTTTGTAAGAAAAAAATTTTTGTTTTTAATAAGGACTTCTTAAAACTTGAACTAATTCTACTTTGAAAAGTTGCTTATGCTGACAAAGGAACTATGCAAAGGTAACAATTCTTGGGATTTGTAACTATGATGTCTTATACTGATTGCTAACTTGAAAACATCTAGATTCACATTGGAGGCAAATCTCTGGGCATGCATGAGAGGGACTTTTCCAGATTAGGTTAACTAAAATGGTTAGACCCACCTTAAATGTGGGCAGCACAGTTCTGTAGGCTAGGGTCCCAGACAGCAAACAAAAGGAAAAGGAATCTGGGTATGAGTGTTCATCTCTCTCTGCTTCCTGATTTCAGGTGCAATATGACGATCAGCTTTACACTCCTGCACCATGCCAGCTGTGACCTTGAACTGTGAACCAAAACAAACCCTACCTTCTTTAAGTTGCTTTGGTCATAGCAATTCACAAGTAGCTAATATAATAAGAATGTAGTATTTGAGGGTGACTTTTCCAACATTAATCCCCACCATCACCACTGTCCTTTTCAGCCTCCCTTGCAGCTAGGGTGCTGACACATGATCTTGAATTTTCCAATCAGATACACTCATGAGACACTTTCATTTGCAAGAAAACACTAAGAGGAAACATCTGGCTCTGTGAACTCAGTTTTCAGATGATAGGGAAGGTAAGGCATCCAGCTTTCAGAAATAGAAGAGGTAGAGATCACAGTATCTATGTTCAGTGACAGTGAAGATGTCTTTCATGGAGCTGCCGTGCAGTACAGTTTGCATGTGGCATGGACTTTACTGGAGTCCTTTAGGAGATTCTGAAAATGACCTCATATCCTTTAATAAATTACTTTTCTGTGCAGGCTACTAGAATTCCTTCTATTTGTTTCAACTAAGGACTGTGACAGATGCAAACTGGGTGGTGGAAGCGGGGACATTCCGTTAAGTGTTCTGATTAGAAATGAATCAAGAACTATAAACAAAACCTCTACACATGATAATGTGAGCCAGTGAGAGCAGGAGGCTGGTTTATAAAAATCCAATTTTCTTATAACCTCATGGAAAGGGAAGCTAATGAAATAGTTTGGCGCTACAGAGGAGGTGTGTGTGGGGAGCCAGAAGCCTGTCAAGACATTTTGACTGTAAAGTGCCCGGGGATGTAGTGCACAGGCATTTCAAATGAGGTAACTCTCTCACACGTAGGCTGGCACAGAGGGTTTATATCCCTTCCCAGGATGAGCTGGATTTCCCCCACTCTCAGTCCCCCCAAGGCATGTATATTGCCATGTGAGTATGTCTGTATTTTACTCCTGGCAGCCACAGGGGAAGTTTTAACTACCCAGGAGAGCTGAAATTCTGGTATTATGAACTCTTCAATTCTTCATCCTCTAGACTATTTTTGTTCCCTCTTCTTCATTCTCAGTATGATCTAGTGCTAGGAATGATCTCGTTCCATCTGTTAGGTCACAGGGATAAAAATTAGCATCAACTCTGAGCTAAACCATGAACTAGAATTAAATTACACTTAATTTTTTCTATATAACCTTATATAGTAGTCTCCTCTCTTTGAGGGCTCCATTTTCTGTGGTTTTCTCTTAGCTGTGGTCAACTGAAATCTGAAAATATTAGCTGGAAAAATTCAGAGACAGAAAATTTATACATTTTAAATTACATATTGCTTTAAGTAGTGTGATAAAATCTTGTCCTATTCTGTTCCATCCTTGCCAGGACACAAACCGTCCTTCAGTGTGATGCATCCAGATGGTGCAAACTTCCTGCACCGGGCTTAGATTCAAGTAACTCTTATTTCATTTAACAATGGCACCAATATGAAGAAGGAGTGATTTTGGCAATTCAGAAATGCCAAAGGGCTTCTTTTAAGTGGAGAAGTACAAGTTTTCAGCCTCATAAACAAAGGAAAAAATTGTATGCTGAGGTTGTTAAAAACTATAATAATAATAATATTCTTCTATCCCTAGAATTGGGAAGAAGGAAAATGAAATTTGTGCTAGTTTTGCTGTTGCCTCTCAGATTGCAAATGTTACAGTTCCAGTGCTGGCTAAGCAACCAAGAATTCAGTGCCATCTGTCGTCTTTGGCATCCACTGGGGGCTTGGTGTATATCCCCCAAGGAGTACTATAACTGAGCTCTTATTGTTCCTATTTTAATTTTTTGTTACACTTATTTATTTAGTATAATTTTATTACATCTATCTATCTATCTATCTATCTACCTATCCTCTATCTATATCTATCCATCCATCTATCTATTTAGTGTGTGTGTGTGTGTGTGTGTGTGTATGCCTTGGTGGGTATGTGGAGGTCAGAGGACAACTTGTAGGAGTCAGTTCTCTCCTTTTACCACGTGAATCCTAGGAATCAAACTCAGATCTTCAAGTTTGGTGGCAAGTGCCATCCTAACCCCACTGAGCAACAGTCTCTGCTGCTCCTGTTATAGATGGAGAAAATGAAACCCAAGAAGGTCATGTGACTTGCCTGAGTAATCAGACTGTGAAAACTACTGTGATGGATCACCAAAAGAAATATAAATATGTGTATAATAAATACAGAAAATCAGAGTGCTGTGTTTCTAAGAGACAGTATTTCTTAAAACTGTACATATAGTGTTTTATAGATGTGCAAATGTAAGTACCAGTGATATAAAATATATCTCTTACAGTGGTCACCATGAAAACTAGCTTAATCCTTTGGTATTACGGTGCTGAAACTGAGGCACAGAAACATTAAGTATGTTGAGACCAATTACACTGTTTAGTAAAAGAGACAAGACCAGCACAGAGGCTCCTGCTAGTCTGGTTTTGTTCCCACATTAAAAAAAAATGGTCTTAATGGTCTCTGCCTTGACAGTCCTACAGAATTGTTATAAACTTTGAATAAGACAATTCAAAAGCTTTTTAAGAACCATGATGTATCCGACAAGTGGCAGACACGTATTTGCATTAGTCAAGGTTATGAGTCAGAAGGCAGAGATTGCTGTAGGCATCCAGGCAGAGGGAAATTGGGGGCAGGAATTAGGTCACAAGTGATTAGAAGGATCTGGAGAGCAAAAACCGGGGAGCAGTGAATGACATGATCCAGGGCCCAGAAAATGCATTCTTTGGTGATTCTCAGGGTGTGGAGGATCAGCTTCCTCTTTCCTCTCACCTTCCAGCCTTACTGAATGCTTTTGGTCCACAGAACCCAGTGGGGATTTCAGGCATCCTCCCCTGCTGTGATGGGAGATCATGGCTGAGGTGGGATGATCATAGGTGAGGACCAGCATAGTGTTTAACCCAAGTTTTCTCATTTCACAAGAATAATTGCTGGTCCTCCATAGTTATCAAGCCTCTGGATTTCTCCCAAATACTCTTGTCATTGTTCCCAGGGGTTCTGGAAGTGTCTATGATAGTTTGTTAAAAACAACACTGTTCTTCGGTACCATGAGTCAATCAGCTTTTCTCTGAGGCCCCATCTGGTGGTATCTGCTGCTAGTGGAGTTAGGAATGTTCTAGTTAGCTTTTTGTTGCCATGATAAACACCAAAAGCAAGTCAGGGGAGGAAAGAGTTTATGTCTACTTGCAGGTTCAAGTCCACCATTGAGAGAAGTCAAGGCAAGAATTCTATGGAAGAAGGATGCTCACTGGCTTGCTGTACTCTGGCCTTCTCAGCTACCTTTCTTATATAGCCCAGGCCTACCTGCCCAGGGATGGTACTGCCCACAATGGACTGGGCCCTTCTACATCAATTAGTAATCCAGAAAATGCTCCACAGACATGCTTGTCCCAAGTGACTCTAGTTTGCATCAAGTTGACAAAAAATAACCAGCACAGGAGATTAGTCTGAAAATATTAGAGGAATGATTTCAGAAATAAAAAATTTGGACATTTTAAACCATAAAAGTAGTGTGATGAAATATTGTATGGTCTTGCTATGTCTCAAACAGCAAAAGAACCATTTTTTTGTTTGATCTCCTGGTGTGTAGGTCACCCACAATGTTTGGGTTCAAGTAACCCTTCATGTCATTTAGTAATGGCTCCAATACGCAGGAAGAGTGGTGCTGGCAATTCAGAGCCGTCAAAGAGCCATAGAGAGCGTCCTTCGGTGGAAAGGTCAACATTCAGTTCTCAGCTCCAGAAGCAAAGGGAAGTCATAGGTTGTCTGAACCTGCTTGCTTGTGTCTTTGCCTCACTGCTAACGGGTCTGGCACCCACGAAAAACTCAAGATGCCATCATGTACCTGTCATCCAGGCTGCTCCTACAACCATCCACAGGCATCACGTAGAAGATGGCAGCATCGGTGACTGAGGCTGTCTGAACTGTGGGTCTGCTCCCACAAGGTACCAGAACTGTCATTTGCCAAGTCTGTGAATTATCGCGATGCCAAGTCACTACCTGGACAGCGCATTGTAGGCTCCATGGCCACATCCTGTGGATGTTACGGCACTGTTCCCATATCACACTCCACTGCTACGCTCTGGAGAAGTCTCTCTCCATTGCCCCAAACTTATTGCTACTTGTAAGCTTTCTTTGTTTGTTAATACTTGTCCTTCCACAGAGGCAGGATCATCAGACCCTGGGACCAGAACAGTATATCTATTAATCTACTCCTTCCTTTGAGTAACAGATAAAATATTTATTGAATTGCCAGTCCCTGTTTTATGGTCTAGAAATAGAAAAGTTAAAAAAAAAAAACAGATAAAATCCCAACTCTTATTCTGCCTATTGTCACACAGTAATTGATTTAAAGGCAGGTCATAAACACATAATTATATATCATGGGTAATAATATATCATGAGACAATATGTTATATATCAGAATTGAGAAGATTCAGAGTAGTGTTTATGTTTGTGTTTTGTATGTGTGTGTGTGTGAGAGAGAGAGAGAGAGAGAGAGACAGAGAGACAAAGAAAGACAGAGATAGAGACAAAGAGAGACATAGACAGAGACAGACAGAGATTTTAATATAGTGAGGGATGCCCTCCCTAATCAGGTGACATCTGAGCTCTGCTTTCTATCCTTTAGTTTCTGTCATCTCTGTCTACATCCAGTTATCTCAATGACTCTCTAGCAGTCAAACCTAGGGGTGCTGCCGGCATGATATCTCATTGGTTAGACAGGGTATCAGGGAGCTATGGTAATCATAATCACCACTCTGACTTGAGCATCTCTTAGTGCCAGACCCTGTGTTTGCATACATGATCCAATTTAATTCTTGCACTAATTCTGTAAGGGAAGCACTATTATTCCTTCCATTTCATCACAGGAAAATCAGAACCCAGAGTCACAGAATCCCTTGTTCAACATCATATACAACTGGTGATATATCCCAGGGGCTGGAGGTATGACTCAGTGGTTAAGAGCACTAGCTGCTCTTGCAGAGGACCCAGGTTTGCTTCCCAGCACCCATATGTCAACTCACAACAGTCCATAACTCCAGTGCCAGGGAATCTGACACCCTCTTCTGACCTTCTTGGGCATTACATGACACAGGTGCACTTACATACATGTAGGCAATATACTCATACACATAACATTCAATTAATAAATAAAATATTTTAACAAAAAACAACTGGTATATACCAGACAGTCTGACTCTACAGCCTCTGGTTTTAAGGGTTATCCCATACAGCATGAAGGTAAAGGTAGAGTGAGCTGTGAAAATATCCTGAGGAAGTAGGTCAAAACAAAGAGGGGAGCAAGCAAAGACCTTGGGAAGGCGAAGCTTGGGATGCTGGAGGGACTACATTGGAGGCCAGTGTGGTTGGAGAGGGTCAGGGTGGCGTTGAGGGGCATGGTGTGGGTTGAATTGTGTCTCCCTTAAATTCCTATGTTGAAGACTTGCATTCATTAGGGTTCATCAGAGAACAGAAACCATAACATTGAAATAGGTAATATAAGAAGAAAATTATGAGATTTTTGGGCTGACATGATGAGACCATGAAGTCCCATGTTAGGCCATCTACACACTTATGAACTGGGAGGGTTGGTGGCATGTCTCACTCTGAGTCTGATGGTCTGAATACTAGGGGACCCCATGACCAAAGTGCCGAGACCTAGCGTAGAAGTAGGGAATCGAGGTAAGTCCTGAATTCAAGGGCCTGAGAACCAGGAGCTCTGATGTCTGATGATGTCTGATAACGTCCCAGCTCAAGGAAAGAGTGGAAGAACGTATACTTTCCTCCATCTTTTTGTTTTCTGCAGCCCTGGATGAACTGGATGATGCCTACCCACATTAGTGAGGGCTAGTCTTTCTTACTCAGTTCCTGATTTCCCTGGAAGCACCGTCAGAGGCATACCCAGAAAGGTTTTACTATCTGGGCATCCCTTAGCCCAGTCATGTTAACACACAAAATTAGCTATCACAAGTTCTAACACTGAGGGGACCCAAAGGAAAGTGGTGTTGCGGGACTCCTGGCAAAATACACTTCAGTGAAGACACGGAAGAGAATTATGTGAGCCCACTGAGTAAGAGCAGGACTGAAATGTGACTGTTGGATCTAGAAGCCTTTCGCTGTAGTGGCAGCATTAAAACTCTGAGTTGAATGATGTCAAGAAAGACTGAAAGGAGAGAAGTTGTCAGTGAGAGTAGAGAAGCCTTCCAGGGGCATTTTCCTATAAGAGGGAGAGGTAGTGCCAGTGATTGGACTGACGATATTAAGTCAAAGAAGGCCTTCCTGGGGCTGGCAGAGGTTAAGAGCACTGACTGTTTTTGCACAGGACCTGGGTTCAGTTCCCAGCATCAAAATGGTGGCTAACAATCATCTATAACTGCAGTTTCAGGGGATCTGATGCCTTCTTCTGACCTCCGTGGGCATTGCACAACATGGGTGTGCTTACATACATGCAGGCAGTACACTCACATATAAAATGAAAACTGATAAAGAAAATACTTAAAAAAGAAGTCCTTTGTTCCTTCCATCCACCCTTCTTTCCTCCCTCCCTCCCTTAACACTCCTTTCTTCCTTTTTTTCTTTCTTTCCTTTACATTTATTTTGGCTGTTATCTTAAAAGAGGTGGTGAATATAATATTTGCATACTGATCCAGACTGAACTTCAGTCCCCAGTGAGGACTCTGACCACGTGAACAGCAAAGACCAGCACTGCACAAAGCATCCAGAAACAGGATCCGTGTGGAATACCCATGGCATCCTGGGCTACTGTTTATGCCCACCTTAACTTAGTTGTTGGAGTCCAGTGATGTAGAACACATTCACACACATGTTATATGCAGAGTGCTTATAATTTACACCTAGGCAGTAGTAGGCAGAGTCTAGGCTCTGCTGTGAGCTGGTCTCCCAAACCTCAAGAAAACGGAACGAAGTGAATGGAGTCTTAACTTCATGTGCCCACTTTGAACCACAACTGGGGGGCCCTGAAAGGCAATTCATCCTGTGTTATATTCCTCAGGGGCCACTTGACTTGCTGGACAAAGCTCTGAAGGACACGGGAAAGGAGCAAAGTCTGGGCTGTTTCAGGAAGCTCCTCCCTACCTCAGGGTATTGTATCCACAGCACATTCTACAGTCACCTGAACTACAAGCTAGAAAAAGGAGGGACATCCAGAGGAGAGACGCTTGGAGATGCATGGGAGAGAGGACCAGTGCAGGAGCGAAGAGGGGAAGCATCCTAGGATTGGACGTAGACATCCCTATCTGCAGCACTCAGCTAGAGGACGGAGTATAAGGGCCAAGTCCCTGCTCCCTAGAAGGACCAGGAGGAAGCGGGTGGTATTCTTTTCTAATTGCTCCAGTTGTTTCAGTGAGGCAAAGCTACCATCTGAGAATGAGAAGGAAGTGTTGCCACCATCAGGCAAAGGGGGCTCCTGGGAGTCCAGCTCTGTTTTGTAAACATATTTGATTTGATTTTTTAATTGATGCACTATGGCTAGATCTCTTTTAAGCAAGCCACGTTATAAAGATTGTTTTATGCTGTAACCCTAAATGCCTCCTTAAAATGAGGTGATTTACCTGAGTTGCCTGTCTTATCTAATCAAGCTATTAAAAACCAAAGTGCAGTACAAAAAAAGGTGCCAGCTCAATTTATGTGCCAACTCATCACAAAATTGGCCCTTACAAACTATAATTAGAAGCAGAGCCCACAGTAGAACCAAACAGGGGGGAAGGAGCAGGAGACCGGGTGCCAAGGGCACGGGAAGGCTCCATCCTGCATTCTAGCGCTCAGAAGAGCTTCTCCCCTGTCATCTCAGTCAGTGTCAGTCCTTGCTTCCCAAAAGCTATCTCTGTCCTTCTGGACCCTCTATTGCAGTTCAGGAAGTAGGTGCCAATAGTTTAGGATGGAAGCCGTCATCCATTGTTGGTGAGTGTGGGGATGCCCTGGGGCCCTGCTGAAACCAAGGCTGAATTCTGGAGGAAGCCTCTTCTCCTCCTCCTCCTTCCCCTAGGAGCAATTCACTAACTGTCTAGTCAGGCTGCAGGATAAATACAAAAGGGAAATGCCAAACAATATGCACGAAGGTAGACAGCCTCTTAGGAGGCACCAGCCATCCTAGCTGTCAAGCTGGCTTCAGTCACAGTCCTTGTCACAGCAAAGGATGGCTAGGGAGTGGAAGAGGAGCTTGCCCTGGCCTGCCTTTCTCAGAGCTTCTTTCAAGTCCCCCAAATGATGTCACATGATACTTAATTGTCCATCCTCACCCAGAGTGATGGGCAGAGGCAACTATCAAGTATTTCTATCTGCTCATGCTTCAGAAATGATCGAGTTGTATAACTACGGGCAGTTGTGAGGTAGGATATGCCCTTGTCACCTCTTTGGCCTTTGATCTTCAGTAATCGTCATAGAGGAAAACAGATTCAGATGCTTTGGTCACAGAGGACAGAAGTACACTGCAGGGAAGGAGATAACAGTTGTGTTCTACCAATAGCAGAGAGTGTGGGGAGTGGGTGTGGTTCATCATTTTCTCCTTGTTGTCTTCCTTGTTATCAAGGCCTGTGGTGAGCTGTGGGGATGGTCTTTGAATGGTCAGAGTACCTGCTTCTCTTCTGTCTTGCCAGTAAGGATCCCCTCTGGGAAATGAGGCAGGTTTCCCAGGTTAGACCCCATAGTAGAAAATGAAGAGGCTATCTGGGGTTGCAAAATAAAAAGTCCTCCAGACAAGTTCTGTGTCCCCTAGGCACTGCACCATCTCTACCTTATCTCTTTACCTCCCAATACATTCTAGTAAGTGGCAGTTGGCTTTCTAGGGGAAAAATGCCTACAACTCTGACTGGTAGCAAGTTCAAATTGCAATTTCTGTGGTGTAAAATTCCCATTGTGTTAAATGTCAAGCTTTCTGATATAAAGCTACTGAATGAAAATTAGGAAGAGATATGCACTATTTGTTCTTGTGACCTGGTGAGGGATGGTCACCAGTGTTTCCTCTTCAACCATATGAAGACAGGTGAATTTCATTGAATTAATGCTGCAATAGGACTCATAAGAAGAAGGTATAGAGATGGACGTTTCAGGAGTTGGAAAGAGATTTATCTGCAAATAAAGAATAAAGATGGAGACATTCTTTGCTTTAGGTGGTTAGAAACTTAGAAAGTCATATCTTATATATCTTACAGGACAGAATTGGGGGGGAACACATCAAAGTTCTATTTATCATTTATTAATTGTGCACTAGGAAAAAATAACATTAAAGATTACTCTGTGCTCTGCAATATAAACTTAAGCATTTGTTAAGATCTTCGTTCACTTGTTTTTACAACACTAGGGACTGATTGAACCTGTAAGATGTGAATGAAACCCCCAACAGTTTCAGACTCAGGAAGATGATAGGAAACCTGGAGCTGGAGTTTACAAAGCATGCATGAGGAAAGACCGACTTTTACAACTTCTCAGAAATCCAGGCCCTGCAAATAGCTCAGATAAGATTCCAGACCCCAATTCACAAAGGACACTGGGCTTCCTTAACAGATAAGGTTCAGGACTCAAGGAATGCACACACAACTGTAAAAAAGAACTACTTCTTGGCCAGAAGCTTGCCTTAAACATCAATCAGATGTCATGGCAACTCCCCTCCACTAAAAGCCAGGAGGGGGGTTGAGGGTTTTTTAAGGCTTTGAGGACTGGGACTAGGAGGGGCTCCGAGACTTAGATTTGGACTGGGACTGGAACTGGGACTTGGGCTGAGCAGTTGGGTCCATTGAAAATGGTCTGAGACTTTCAAAACAGTGAGCCAAATCTTTTCTTTTTGTAAATTGATTATCTTGGGCTTGATTAATACACCACCTAAGGCATAGTGAAGTCTGAACATTTTGCTAGAGTTCAGCAAAATGTTGAACTGAGCTCGCTCCCCCTGGGAGTTTTGCCTCTTGCACTCTCCCTGAGGGAGCTCCTCCATCCCGATCTGGAGCCTGGCATGCCAGCCCAGTTTTCCTGAGGGGTGAGGGGACTAGCGTATCTCCACTCGTGAGTGTGGAGGAGCTAGTCCCATCTGGTCTTCTCTTAATAAAGCCAGGTCCTGTTAGCTGCCAGCGGAGTCTCTGGTCCCTTCTGTTTGCTGCATCTCTCAATCCCAGAACCTTACAGAACCTCTGATTTGATGCATACTAGGCTGGCAACTCTACCCATGAGCTACTCCTTAGCCTTCTATAAAGAAATTATTTTGAGGGTATTCCTGCCTTGGAGCCTTTCCCACTCTCAGAAGATCATCCTCACTTTTCCTTAATAAATCTGTATTCATTCTAAGAAAACATTTTGAGACTAATCCTGTTGCATTAGTCTCCCTGAGTAGCTGGGATTACAGGCATGTACCACACTGCTTGGCTCTTTAAGAACTCTAGCAAAATGTTCAGACTTCACTATGCCTTAGGTGGTATATTTATCAAGCCCAAGATAATCAATTTACAAAAAGAAAAGATTTGGCTCACTGTTTTGAAAGTCTCAGTCCATTTTCAATGGACCCAACTGCTTTGTGCCTGAGACAAGGGAATGCAACCTGACAGGAATGCATGATTGAGAAAAATTGGTCATCACACAAGTCAGGGGGCAAAGAGAGAAGAGGAAACCTTCAGTTCCCCTTTCAAGGTATATCTTCAGTGTTCTTTAAGACCTCCCAGTAGCTCCACCTCTTGAAGCTTCTATTGTATCCCAATAGCCCCACTCTGGGGATTAAGCCTTTGACACATGGGCCTGTGGAAAACACTGGAATCTGGAATTCTAAACTATAGGAAACACTGAGCTCTTCTGTGATGAAGATGTAGGATAGAGCTGGCGTCTACTCATGACAGAGCATCCAAATCCAAGCCCACCTCATAATATTCTGTTATTTTCTTAAGTCAGTGATAATTTGGGCTGTAAGCTCCATGAGGAAAACAACTTTGCTTTGCTAACTTCCACATCAGCCATGTCTAGAAATATACCAGGAAGTGCTCGATAAGAATATTGTTATTGTTAGGCTTTTAAAACATGCATCATGCTTTAAAGCAGCACAGTCCAACCCAACGTTCTCTAGTGATAGAGATTCTCTGTATTATGCTGTCCAAGATGTAAGTCACTAGCCACAGCTGACTATGAGTGCCTGAAAATGTCTCCTGAAATGTGGTGATTTGAATGAGAATGCTCCCCATAAGTTTCAAAGAATTTGGACATTTTTGTTCCCAGTTGGTGGCTGTTTTGAGAGGTTCTAGGAGGTGTGGCCTTGCTGGAGGAAGCACGTCGCTGGGAACGGGCTTTGAGAGTTCTATGTCACACTCTACTTCCTGTGCCTGCTTGAAGATGTGTCGCTTGACTTTCTGCTCTGGCCACCGCTGTCACCAGGCCTCTCCCACCATTATGGACTCCAACCCTGAACCGCACGCCAAGGTAAATTCTTCCTTCCATAAGTTGCTGTGGTCACTGCATTTTATCTCAGCAACAGAAAAGTAACTACTGCATGAAATTAACAAACTGAATTTTAAATTTTATTGGATTTAGCTAGGCTTAATTGAAATGCTCTAGACCTATGGATACCATGATGTAGATATCGCAGTAAGACGTTTCCTGCAAAAGTTATGGTGTGTGGACCAGCACTCCTGAAAGTCTGTTAGAAGTACAGAATCTTAGGGTTCACATCGCCCAGAAGAACCAGAATCTCTATTTCATCCTTGTATGCTTATAAACACATCAAAATCCAAGATGCTTATTGTATAAAAAAAAAGTCTGAGAAGCTCTTTGGAACACACATAGACACTTTCACCTCCTTACAGCTTTTGATCCTCATAAAAAATGCATGTCACGCATCATGGTGTCACTCTTCCCACTTTATAGATGATGTAATGGAACCGCTGGCAGATTACGTGATTTGCTCAAAACCACAAAGTGGAAAGGAGAAATGGGCCTGAGAACCAGCATTTCTTCTGTTACGTTCTTATACTACATTGTTAGGGTAAAAGGCAGCGGGCTGGACCCAGGCAATTTAGTACCGCCTTTTCTTTTGGTACTGTTCTAAATGGCATAAGATCTCAACTCCTTACTGTGGAGATGTGAGCCGGAGCTGTAACTGGTAGCAGAGTCGGGTTGTAGAATGGATAAGAATTAAGACATGACCCGGATGTAATGCAGCATTCCTTTTAATCAGAAAAAGTGGTCTCTTTGTTGCTCATATATATATATTTCTAACCATTTTTCTTAGGCATGTGAATTTGTTGTCTGAGAGGATTGGAAAATTTTTATAACAATTTGTAGATTGCATTTTGATTGGCTCATTCTGCTTGGCGCTTAGCTTTCTCTCTTTTCACAGAAAGAATGGATGGATAAGGAGTGAGATTAAAGATGGTATTGAAGAGGGGTAGTTGGGCAGTAACTGGAGAATCCCAGGTGAAGTTATAATGACGTAACTATAACTCTAGAATAGAAATTCTATTAACTTCCCTTTGGAAGGCCCAGGGATAAGGGTAGGACTGTCTCTAAAATGACTGAAGGTTAGATGAAAAGGCTAGAGAGAAATGAAGAGTGGTTTCAAATGTGAACTCCAATCAAAGAAAGGTCACAAGGATTGACTCAAAATCATAAGGCTACTTTTGCTATCTACAGAAAGAATGTCTCTGTAGGATGCTTGGGTTCATATTAACTAAATTAATAAATATATTTAGTGATGGTGAATGACTCTCCAAAGCAAAGTTGGAAAGCTTGTAATAAATATGGACTAGTCAATCACTGAGTTTTTGCTGTAGGTATCTTCTTATTTATACACTTTCCTGACTTGCCTATACTCTTAAATTGGCACCATCTTTGTAGAAATAAAATCCTCAGGAGAAAGGACTTTTCATACATACATGAACCCAAAACAACAACAACAACAAAAAGCAATGAAACGGTTGACTTATTTGTATGTCATCCTGACTTGAAAATTAGTAGTGAGAAAATAAACCAAGAAAAGTGAGAAAAACCACAGAAGTAAACAAATAAAGAAGGAAGAAAATCTTATAGTAAGATTCTCAGTTATCAGGTTTTGACTTCATAGACTTTATCTCCTGTCCCCGCTCCATTCTCTAGCGGGGGCGGGAGGGTGTTCACTACTCTTCCATCAAGCATCGGAGCTGGAAGTCACTCTTGATTCAGCTTTGTAGGCATTTAGGGCGCATTCCCCTCCCACCCTCACATCTAATTGATCATCAAATCTGGTTAATATTAGCATCGCAATAACGTCCTTACCCTATTCCTATTCTAGGGTTATAATTCAGTCTTTATCATTTGGGCTGGAATTCTACACATGAGTTCTAATTACCCTTCCTCCAAACACCATTTTTGTTTGTTGAGACAGGGTCTCACTATATAGCCTTGAGTGATCTGGAACTTCCTATGTAGACCAGGCTGGCCTCAAACTCATAGAAATCTGCCTACATCTGCCTCGTGAATGATGGAATTAAAGGTGGATGGCACCATGCCTACCCTCTCCAATTTAAATTTATTTCTACAAGAATAGAAAGATAGAAAGATAAGTACCAAAGATAATATAACATCTATATTTCTGTCATCTGGAAATTTTATGTTCGCATCATCTTTTATAACATGATATATAGTTCTAGACAACATTCCTTTACTCATTGATTCCTCTTTGCATTCCCCTCCTGCTCCTCCAGAGGCAGCCACCATCCTGCAATATGTGCATATGTTACATTTTGTATGTGTGTGTGTGTGTGTGTGTGTGTGGCATATGTGCATGTGTGTGTGCATGCATATATGTGTACATACATGTGGCGGCCAGAGGTTGATGTCAAGTGTTTTCCTTTATTGCTCTTCATTTATTATTAATTAATTTACTTTTTTGAGACAAGAGGGCCACTGTGTAGCCCTGGCTGGCATGAAACTCACTAGGTATACCAGGCTGGCCTTGAACTCACAGCGATCTACCTGTCTCTGCCTCCTGAGTGCTGGGATTAAAAAGATGCACAACCACAGTCAGCCTTCCACTTTATTGTTTTAAAGAGAGTGTCTCTCACTGAACCTGGAACTCACTGATTTGGCAAGAGTAGCTGGCCAGCAAGCTCCAAGGAGCCTCCTATCTTTGCCTCCCCACGCACATGCTGCCACACTTGGCATTTTACATGGATGCCAGGGATCTGAACTTAAGTCCTCATGCTTCCATAGCAAGTACTTTACTGCCTGAGTCATTTCCCAATCTCTGTATTATTTTTTTCAACATAAGGAAAACATCTTTAATTGGATTGCTCTTTATACAAAAGGAAAAATTTAGCAAGTTTATAAATCAGACCTCATTCATGTTTACAATGCAATAGTTGCAATATTCAGAGCAAAGAAAATGTTGACAGTTGCTAATCTCAAAGTTTAGAAATATTTTAAAAATCTACAAACTATGTGCAGAAATCTTATTTAAAGATATAGATGAAAAAGTAAAGAATTCATGTAAAAAGTGTCATTTGTTCTTTAGAGAAATGGTTTGCATATGATTTGCATATAATTGATAAGGACCTGCCATGTAGAGCCAGTAAAATGATACTAACAATCAAAAAACATATTTTCAATGACACATCAACCACAATTACTAAAAATATACATAAAAATAAAGCCAATTGGAATATCATAAATGCATTGCATTCATTCAAGAATCTATTTTGTAAAGGAAAAGAAAACAGGTTATTATCTGATTTGATTAAAAGACACTACCTGGTAGACTGCAGCATAATTGCTTTTATAAAACACACAGAATTATTTCACTGTAATGTACTTTATTTTCACTGTTGTTCTATTTATCACTGTTTGAGATAGGATATTTCTGATCTCCAATGGATGAGTTAAAGCAATCTTCTGACCTCAGCTTCCCAAAAAACTGGGACTTCAGGCAACTACCACTATGTCAAGCTTAAATATTATTTTAAAAACTAAAAATTAAAATGCTAGTTCATAATTATTCTTTAAGGATAGGCCACTCACAAACAAACAATTAGTTTTTTTAGTACATTTCTTTAAGATTCTGTATTTACTATAACATTCTCCAAAAATTAATCTGTATCAACTCCTTCATATTTTCACCTTCATCAAATACCTGAGGAATTTTCACAGGGATTTGACAGTATTTGTTCCAATACACAAATTTCTTTTCTTCTGGTGTATGTGTGTGTGTGTGTGTGTGTGTGAGACACATGATCTCACTATGGGCAAATGTGTGGGGGTCTGGATATTGAGCAAAGCAAGCAACCCCGGATACCCTGAAGGGACAGCAGGTGTCTGGCCTGCTCTGCCTGATGTGATAACCCCAGGAAATCACTGTAGATAGGAATCTTCTTTTCCCCCACCCCAGACCAGAACCAAGTTTTTGGGTTTCATTTCCTTGTTCCTGAACTTCCATGTCAGCCCTACAACCTTCCCGCCTTTACCCCAAAGACCCCACCTTTAACTTTCCCACCTTCTGTAATGGTCAGAAAGGCCTCCCTATATAAACCCCTGCCTTGGTTTTGATAACCGATCTACTGACGCAGTATCCTGGGAGCTCCTCCTCCCGCTGCACTCTGAGCCACCTGAGGCCCTGTTCGATTGTCCTCCATTCTCTGACATGGCTGGAGCACAACAGCCATGCTGGAGATGGATACTCACCCACACAAATGAACATGTTTGCACATAATTTTAAATCAATGTTTTTCCATAATTTTTTCATATCTGTTAATGGAACCAAGCTGACTTGAGACAATTCCACATACATTACACCAATAAAAATGTATGCATGCCTTACTTTGGTAAATCAGATTAAGATCACTGAAGGTTTTCCCACATTGCTAACATATATAAATATAATACATATATAAAATATGTTTTATGTATATATATGTATCTGTAGCAAGTGAATCCTACACTAATTGCATCTATAGAATTTCTTTTCAGAGTAAGTCCTGTCATGTTTGTGAAAGCAACCCTAAGAAATGAAGGCTTTCCCATGCTACATACATACATGGTTTCTCTCCAGTGTGATCCTTTTTGATTTTTTTAAAGGTACTTGGAATGAATGAAGGTGAGATATTTAATTTTTATTGTTGATTTGATTGGATTAAAGATGAATAGAACATCTGTGAGATGTGCCACCTCTGAGTGGTATGACTGAGGAAGAAAGACATACACTGAGTGTGAGTGGCATTATCCCGTGGCCTGGGGTCCTGGACTGAATGAAAAGGTATGAAAGAGAATATCAGCAGATGCCAGCATTCTTCTTGCTCTGATTCCTAGTCCATGAGTATGTGAAGAGTGTCATCCACATGGTCTTGTGGCTATGAACTCTGCCATGCTTTCCCTGCATCACGAACTGTATCCTTTTAAATGGAACCAAAATAAATTCTTCTCAATGTACTTTTGTCAAGTATATTGTCACAGCAATGAGAAAAGCAGCGAATACAGAAGGCTTCACATTGCTTACACACATAATTTCTCTTCAATGAGTTCTTTCATGTCTTTGAAGGTTCTTGGAACGAAAGCTTTCCTGAATTGCTTACATACATGGGGTTTCTCGCCAGTGTGAGTTCCATTTTGTATGTGAAGATTAGAACAAACGAATGCTTTACCTAGATTGCTTTCATACACATACTGCTTTTTTTTGCAATGTGAATTCTTTCATGCATGTTTCATGAGAACTTTAATGAATGAAGGCTATTCCACACTGTTCATATATATAGGGTTTCTAAAGGAACTGGGATTACTGAAGGCTTGCCCACATTACTTGCATAAAAATGATTTCTCTCTAATTTATTTCTTCCATGTATTTGTTTTCCACTTCTGCTTACATTCAAGGCTTTCCTCTAGTATGAGATTTTTCATGGCTTTGATCAGAAGTGGGACACCTGCTGGCTTCATCAAATGAATTTCCTTCATAGGCTTTCTATCTATCGTGAGACCATTCATAACTATGAAAGCACTGGAAATAACTGATAGATTTCCTTCATTCTTTGCATTTACACAGCTTCTCTACATATTCACAATACTTACCTGGTTTGGGTCCATCGTGACCCTTAAAGAGTCTATTTAGGAATAAATGACGAAGGAACATTTCTGCAAACAAGTGTTTCACATGATGTTATAGCAGAAGTTTTCTGGAGATGTCTGCTGTCTCTGGAAGGTTTCTCTATGTCAAGTACCCTGGTTGTGTTCACTGAAACTTTCTTCAGCTTGAATTCTTAGATTTTTCCCGACACTTTGGAAGTTATCTTTAATATTTTCTTCTGTGTTACCCCAGAGGCTCTATTCCCGAAGGTTTCTTGTATCACATCTCTGTACAGCTTCTTTAGGTAAAAATCCAACAAAGCCCCTTCTTCTAGGATGAAGTTCATTGACACATCTTCAAAGTTCTAACTATTTTTCAGCATCTGGCATGTCCTGGTGCCACCCCTAGGCTACTATAGCCAGTACAGAGGACACAGTACCTAAGGCTGAGTCACCTGAGAGTGTAGATTGTATTATTTGGTCACAATCGTATGTTGCCTCCTCTCCTCACTCTGATGCATTCCTTAAGGCAGGATGCTTTGGTATGGCTGATGTGATTTTCCTTGGTTAAACAAATATGAACAAATGGGAATGAGGTTGGGTGTGGCCAGGTATTAAGTGTGCTATGGTTTAATGTCATCCATCTTGAATTCTTGTCGCCTCCCACAATTACAGTAGATCCCACAGGGGCTGCTCTTCTAGTTCAAGCAGCAGAATAAGGTGTCACATGATGCTCCTCTAAACCCACCATGGTCCAGAAGATGACAGAACTGTACACAGGCATTGCTAATATACAGCAATCATGCAATGCATGTGAAAGCAAGTGCCTGTTTGTGTAACACAGTAAGATACTGGAGTTATCTGTTCCACAGCAAAAGTTGACCAATGCAAAATATTTATGTATGTAAAGGCTTACAAATGAACACAGATATATCTAATGTGCTTATTTTGCATAGTCTTACATACATGTATGTAACAATGAGCAATATTCAATTTGTATTTCAAGTTCTAAATAATACATATTTTTTCCAGTATCTTTATTTTTATACTAAAGAGACAGATAGTGTGCCATGTGGATATGTCTAGATCTAGTTCATCCCCTTTAACAGAAGTCAGAAGAGTCTTTCTAAATCATAAATTTGGTCGTACCACATTGCTAACCTGAAGAGCTGACAGATGAAGGCAGTCACAAACAGCACTCCTGGCAGCTGTGGGCACAAGCTCTTCCTGAAAGGAGATCTACATGGAACATCCGTGTCCACCACAGCTATCTGGGTGTACTTAGACACAGATTCAAACACGTTCTGGAAGCATCTTCTCCTACCTCTTTGGCGGAGAGGGGAGACCTAGAAGAAGAGGGAGAAAGGCAAGCTGCAGTCCCTGCTTTTACAGCCTCCCTGGAACCGCACTTAGCATGTCCCTCATCTGCCGTCCGTCACAGACTCTTTTTACCCTTGGCCAGTACCTTGCCAATCTGGGTGGCATAACTGATAAGAGTGCCTCAGACATATTCATACCCTGTGAGTTCTGTACTTTGGCCACTGTGCCATTCTGGAATTGGGCTAGCTACGTTTGTACACTTGATGTCAAAACAGTGCAAGTACCAGAAGGCAACCAAGAGAATCACGAGTGGAAAAACACATTCGCCCTAGACGTTCTTGTGTGACAGCAACCCAAGTCAGTTCTGCACAGAAAGAATCAAGTGCAAACCTGGAACAAATACCAAATCAGTTCCTAACTCCACCTTCAGATAGCCAGTCCTCTAAGAAAATTCAAATATAACTGAAAACACCCATCACTTTTTCAAGAGGCTAACATTTTGGGTTGCTGGGTATAGAACCCAAGGCTTCATACAATCTAGGCAAGTAGTCTTTTAATGTTTCTATTTGCAGTATCTTTCCTATATATCTATTTATTTTAAAATAAAAACTTTATATGGATGTATAAAATCTAGTATCTATTTGTTTTGAAACATTAAAGTATATTATACATATTTTTCAACCCCTCCTGTCTTTTCAATGTATCCCCCAAAAGATGAAGCAATTAGGCTAATTGTGTTTCCTTCTAGATAGTATTCCTCAAAGCAATTTATATGCTAAGAACTGTTGATATTGAAGTTTAGGAAAAAAGATGATTAATCTTTAGATGACAAGAAGATACATATATAATACAGGGCATATATAACAATAATGATAACAACAGTAAGTATATTTAGTCATATAACTCACCAGCCATACTATGAGCTTAATATATATCTTTATTGTCACTATTGATGATGAAATTGAAGATCAGAGAGATTTATAACTAGAATTGAAGTTCAAGTGAGGATTTCCAGACTTCGAATCCCACACTCCTGAACACTTTCAGTTTGGTGGACCCAGAAGACGAAGGGATTTCAAAAACATTTAGCGGCACTGGCGCAAACGCACAGCTTCCCTCTGGGTCTCAAAGTTGTGAGACCAGGAGGAAAGTGCTATGTATCCACAGAGGGATACCCAGTGTACTTTACAGAGTGATGTGTGTGCACCCGTCATTGGAAACCCCAGGGAGCAGGAATGGGCAGGCAAGCAGCAGCAGGGACACGGAAGGAAGTCTGGCTGAGCAGGTGAACCACAGTATCCAGTGAACACAGGCCAGGCCGGAGCTCTGGAATGATTTTGATATCTGTACTCTGAGCACTTTCCTGAGGTGGAAGAGGTGGAGGAAGGTGCTTGGGAAGGAAGGAGAAGGAAAGCTGGAAGTTGATCAGTTAGGATTCCCTTTCCTTCTGACAGCCACTCACTGTTCCAGGATGACCCTGCCCTCACTTTGATAAGGGGAAGGAGACTTGGTAGGAGTAAGAAATAGCTGTACAAGGCTGCTGAGATGGACTAATGGGTAAGGGCTCTTGCCTCCATACCTGATGACAGAATTCAAACCTGGGACCCACAGGTTGGAAGGGCAGAACCAATTCCAGCAAGTTGTCTTCTGATCTTCACACACACATGCACATGCACGCATATGTGTGTGCACACACACACTAAAAATTAGAAAGAAAAAAAAAAACACCCAGCTGTACAAAACATAGGAGATTTCCTTGGTTACCAAATCAATGTCCAGAAAGTTTCTGTGCTGGGAACTACAAGTGTTCATACAATAGATGAAGCAGATCCTAGTGTAATCACTCAGCGGAATACTGCACACCAAAAAGAGGAGATAGCCTACAGCTACATACAGTAAAATGTAAAACCCTCACAAACATGACTGAAAACAGATCCCAGAGCACACATTCTGGAAGATTCCTTTCATGTGAAGTATCAAAATAGAACACCTCTGCACCCTTAAAAGTAAGATGATGCTTTGGAGTGGGAGGAGCAGGCATTGGGAAGGGTGTGCAGGGGCCTTGGGATGCTTTATTTTTAAAATCTGTGTGGCAATTGACTTTATGCATTCTGATTTTTTTACCTAAACTTGGTCAGGGATTTATTAGATTACTAATAAGAACTAGAAGAAGTAAACAAGAGCAGGAATCACAACAGAATAATCCAAACCATTATAATGAAGAGATTTCTTTTCACTCGGCTTCCATCTGTGGGGAAAAATAGCACCCTTATCTGGCCATTTTATTTCTGTTGTATTCCCCTAAGAAGTGCCCCAGTGATCACAGAAGTTTCACGCTGTGGAATAATTTACAATAGCTCCAACCTACTTTGGGAAGTTCAGAGTGATGGGCTGCAGGGCATAGTTCTAAGCGGCTTTGAAGTCTTATTGCATTATTTCTATGTAATGCAAATTGACAAGGTCTCCAAATTAGGCAACTAACTAGAAAATGAGGTCTGAAAGCCAGTTTTAGTAGCAGCCGGGATTCTGCCCTCAAGGACTTATTTATGGCCAGGGCATGGGTAGGGCGTCATTTTCCACACAGGGAATCTGGAAGATAGGAGGACCAGGGAGGGGAAGATCAAATGGAGAGGCCAGAAGATATATTGAGGGGATCGAATTTTTCTGATTTATTGAACAAATATTTATATAGTAATTTTTGTATGTTAAGCCCTGTAAGTGCTTACTCTATGAATAATGGATCATAGCCCTTACCAAAAAACCCTCAGAAACAGATATAATTACTGTCATTCACTGTTTATTTTATCTTATTTTATTTTGTGTGTGTTGTGTGTGTGAATGTGTGGTGCATGTATGCGGCACATGCACGTGAATGTATGGGTGCACTACTGTGGAGCCAGAACAGGCTAGCCTATCTGGCTAGTATTTTTTTATGTGCCTAAGTGTATTGCCTGCATGTATGTAAGTGCCCCTGTGTCATGCAATGCCCCCGGAAGTCAGAAGAAGATGTCGGATCCCCTGGACCCAGAGTTGTGGACAGTTGTTAGCCACCATGTGGTTGTTGGGAACCAAACCCAGGTCCTCTGCAAGGGCAGTCAATGCTCTTAATCGCTAAGCCATCTCTTCAGTTCCCTATGTTCAACTTTTTAATGAAGGTGTTGTGAATTCAAACTCAGGTCCTCATGCTTTCAGAACAAATGCTCTTCCTCACCTCCTGAGCCCCGTCACCCTCATTTTTAAATAGAAGAAATGGAAGCACAGAGAGAGATGAAAGAATGTAACTCCACACAGCTGCTGGGTAGCAGTGTTAGAACAAATCCAGATAGATTTGGGAGTTCCTGTTAACACCAAGCTGCCTTGCTTGTCACCAACACGGGAACATGACGATGCTGCTGCTAGCAGGCTAGGGTGGAAATGTGGGTCTGAAGACTTCTTTTGGTACTGTTCCCAAATCTGTTCAGTCTCACTAATACCCAAGCTTCTCTTCTGGGAGTTCATTTTGTTGGGCTAAACACTCTACTTTCCCCAGTGGTCCTTAAGAACTGCGGGTACAACCTCCGGAGTCTGTGAATCAACCTCTGAGTGGAGAATGTCATCCAGCTTTTGTTCTTTCATTTCAGATATCTAGAAATCATGATGCTCCTGCCTCTGCCTCCAGCATATCCCACTAGCGTGCAGTATCACCACAATGGGCAATTCATCCATCTTTGCGAGAGGAGTGAGAGCACTGGAGTGCAGGGAGACACCCAGAACAGCGCAGGCGCTTGGAGACCACAGTCGCTCATTCAGTCCTTAACAAAGAAGGTCAGCTAACAACCGGGGCATATTCCTTTTCCTTTGCGCGAGCGTGTATGTGTGTGTGTGTGTGTGTGTGTGTGTGTGTGTGTGTGTGTGTGTGTGTGCACGCGCGCGCGCGCGCGCCTGGGAGGCCAAAGGTTAATGCTAGATGTCTTCATTTTCATCGACTGCTCTCTCCCTTATTTTTAAGAAGGGTCTTACTGAACTAAGAGTTTACTTATTCAGCAAGTTCCAGGATTCCTCTTCCCTCTGCTTCTCAGCATGAGGATTACATGAGCATGTCACCACACCCAAGCACTTTCCCAACTGAACTCTCTCTATAGACCCACGGGGTGCGTTCTTAAACCATTCATCCCTAATGTCTGAGTACCTGATAGATGTAAGTCCTGGCTGTTGATGACACAGAACGTTTTGACCCTATGTGTTGCCTGATTTAATCCATAAAACCCTTTCTCACATGATCCTTCAGGGTACTATGATCATCCCCAATTCCTGCAAAGTTAGGCTTAGAAAGAGTTCATGAGTTGTCAGAGTCACACAACTCCTGAGTCTTCAGTTAATTTCAGTAGCAGGAAAAAGAAACCAAGCTTAGGGCTGGAGAGATGCCTTAGCAGCTAAGAGCACTGACTTCTTCCCAGCACCCAGGTGATGGCTAACAACCACTTGTAACTCCAGTTGCCAGGGAATTCGACACCCTCTTCTGGCACCCACAGGTATTCCATAACATGGGTGCACTTACTACATGCAGGCAATACACTTATATACATGAAATAAAAATGAAGAAAATATTTTAATTAAAAAAAAGAAGAAAGCAAGCTCATTTTAATCAATGTTTTTGGTTGTTTTCAGTTACCACAGATTGGGCGTGATGGCACATGCCTGTAGTCCTAGTTAGTGGAGAGGCTGAGGTAGGAGGATTGTTTGAGTTCCATTTGTTCAAGAAAAGTCTAAGCAACATAGTAAAAGACTCTGTCTCAAAACTATAGGCATTTAAAGTTTTCGGGGGCGGGGGGAGTCATGTTCCTCAGGCGTATAGCCATGATTGGCCCCACAAAAGCAAATAACTCCCCAGCTCTGTGCATGCACCCAACCCTAATTAAATGCTGTGGGTCATGCAAAAAAGTAGGAAGGGAACTTGGAAAGAAGAAGGGATTTGGTGGGAGAGAGAAAAGGATAAGAGGGAACGATGGGGGGCTTTGATCAAAGAATATTATACAGTATGTGTGGCTATAAAATAAATAAGCCAAATCAAAATACCAAACAACAAAAAATTAACCTATAAAGTACATATAATCTAAAATTTCCCATCTTAACCATTAAAAAAATTATTATTATTTTTGTTTTATGTTTGTGGTGGTTTGAATGAGAATGTCCCCCATAGGCTTCAAGTATTTGGGCATTTTGTCCCTAGTTGGTGGTGCTGTTTTGGGAGGCCTTAGAAAGTGTGGCCATGCTACAGGAAGCACGTCACTGGGGGCGGGCTTAGAGAGTTCTTAAGCCTTGTCAGATCCTCAGTCACACTCTGCTTCCTGTGCCTGCTTGAAGATGTGAGTGCTTAGCTTCTGTGTCTACTGTAGTCACCTCTGCCACCATACCTCCCCACCATGATGATCTCTTGCCCCTTTGGAATTGTAAGCTAAATAAACTCTTCTTTTTATAAGTTTCTTTGGTCAGTGTTTCTATCACAGCAACAGAGAAGTAACTAATACAGTAATTGGTACCAGAGAGTGGGGTATTGCTGTGACAGGTGACCCAGTTGTTTTGGGGAGGATTGTGGAACTGTTTGGAACTTTGGGCTAAAAAAACCATTGAGTTCTTAGAGTTTGCTGCTGTGGAGTGTGGAACAGTTATACGGAAAGAGTTACAGACCATGGAGGCCTGGCTTGTGAAACTTCAAAGGGAAGCAGAGACTATCAGGGCTGACTGTGTGATACTTTGAACTGAGAATCTGTGGATTCTGGTCAGCTGGTGCTGAAGAATCAGCTGTGATTAAGAAGAGACCAGAACCACTGAAGTAAAACCTTTGCTTTATTGGGACAATTGATACTGATTAGCTGGGGCTGAAAATATCAGCTGTAAGTTATAAGAGAACGGCATCACTGAGGTGAAACCTCTGGGAAGAATTTCCTGCAGGTCAGCGCACAGAAGCTGTGGTCCTGAGGGGGCCCGAGCCTCCATTTCAAGCTGGAAGCTGGACTTGGTTATGTGTAAGAATCTCCTGCGTGGTTCTGGTGTTGAAAGCATGAAGGGGTCACAGAGCAGCTGAAGCCTGACACCCTGAGAGGCCCGGAAAACCATTAGTGAAAGTGCAGTCTCAGTTGCAGTGAAGACCCCCAGAACTGAAGGGGTCAAAGAAAGGATCTGAGGCTTTGCACCCTGAGAGGCCATTGAAGATGCAGCCCCGGTTTCAGTGGATCTCCAGCTTTTTGGAGGTTCTAGGACACGGGGGTGACCCACAAGGACAAGACCAGGTATGCAATGGAGCTGGCCTGGGTCTGCAAGACGAGCTGTGTGTGCTGCGGATGGCAGAGCCAGAGACGTGGAGCTGCCAAAGCCCTTTGGAGCCCAGAAGATGGTGAGTAAATCCCAGATGACGAGGCTTGAGCTACTTTCCTGGACTTAAGTCTTGCTTAAGTGTGTCAGATTCTTTCTTTTGAAATAAAACAGTGCCTAACTTGTTTTTAATTTTGAAGGAACCCACAATTGAAAGACTTTTAAAAGAGACTTTGAACTTTTAAGTATTTGAGTTTTATTAAGGACTGTGGAACTTTTAAAATGGTATTGTTTTATGTTGTGATATTAACGTCATACCTTAGGGATAAGAAATGGAAAGTTTGTGGTTTAATAGTGATGTGTTTGTGTGTCAGGTTAGCAAGGGGCCACTTGTGCTAGATAGCTTTAGTTGTCAACTTGACACACGTGGGTTGAGAGAGCCTCAACTGGGGACTTGCCTCCATTGGACTGGTCTGTGGTCATGTCTGTGGGGTATTTTCTTAATTGCTGAGTGATGTGGGAGGCCCAGTCGCACTGTGGATGGTGCCACCCCTGGGCAGATTGTTGTGTATTGTATAAGAAAGCAGGCTGAGCATGGGGCAGGGGAGCAAGCCAGTAAGCAGCGTTCCTCCATGGCCTGTGCTTCAGCCCCTGCCTCCGGGTTCCTGATCTGAGTTCCTACCTTGGGCTCCCTCAGTGATGAATTGTGGTCTGGGAGATGTGAGTCAAACAAACCCTTTCCTCCCCAAGTTGATATTAGTCCGGGTGTTTTGTCACAGCAATGGAGAAGCAAACTAGAACAATGTGTATAAATGTATTGCCTGCATGTGTATAAGTGCACATCTGTTGTGCAATGGCTGCAGACATTAGAAGAAGGTGTCAGAGCCCCTGGAACTGGAGTTATGGATGGTTGTTAGCCACCATGTGGGTGCTAGGAATCGAATTTGGGTCTCTGTAAGAACAGCCAATGCTCCTAACCGCTTAGCCATCTCTCCAGCCTCCATCTTAAGTATTTTAAAGTGCATAACTGAATACTGTTAATTACATTCACTCTATTGTACAATCAACCTCCAGAGCTCTTCAAACAGAAGCTATACCATTTAAGCAGCTTCCAAGTCCCTTCTCCCCAGATCCTGATAACTGGCATTTGATCCTCTGTCTTCATGTCTAACTAATCTAAGTATTTAAGTAGACTCACACAGTATTTGTCTCTTCATGCCTTATTTCACTTAGCTTCCATGGGTCATCTATGCTGCAGTGTATGTCAGGATTCTCTCCTTCTTTAAAGCTGAGTAACAAACCACCATGTGTAGACCACATTTTGTTGTCTCTTCATTTGTCACTGGACACTTGCATTCTTTACCTTTTGATAATTATGAATTTTGCTGCCCTGAGCATACATGTACAAATAGCTCTTTGAGATCTTGTTTTCAACTCTTTTGAGTCATCAATTCTTTTATGATAGAATATTGACATGAAACTTAGTGAGCCTAACATGGACAAAGAAAAACCTTAGAGGAAGTGCTGGGAAAGTCAGGATCGATGTGATTCTATGTGATTGATATTTTAGGCATTAGACTGTGAGATTCAAGGGAAGGTGGGGAGAAGAGAGTACTGGCTCCTGCAGCCTTGCCATGGACTTTTCCTCCCTCTTAGTTAACTGGGTAGTACCAGTACAGCTGGCTCAGCATCCTTTCCCGTGGCCAACTTGTCCCTCTTAAGACAAGGTCCAGTGCAGCTCTGAACTTGGCTGCAGCCTGCCTTTGAGGACCAATTCTTAATCATTGATTTTTAACCCAATTGACTGGACTGTCCAGCCTAGCATGGCCTTGAGCCACAGTACACAGTTGGGATCACAGCGGGCGATATTACCTCAGTAAAGATCTCACAGAGCTCCGGCTCCAGATTAGCGAAGCTGATGGGCCTCCCTCCAAATGAACAATACTACAGTGGGAAAGAGTGTTGGACAACACTTGAAATTAGGTTTGGGGAGATGGCTCAGTGAATAAACACTTGTCAGGCACACATGACTGGTACATTAGTTTCTTTTTGGTTGCTATGATAAAACTCCATGACCAAAGCAACTTATAGAAGGAAGAGTTTATTGGCTTATGGTTCCAGAGGACTAAAGAGTCCTTCATGGAGGGGAAGCATGGTGGCAGGAGGTGACTGGAGCAGAAAACTGAGGACTCATATCTTCAAGCAAACACAAGAAGTAAAGAGAGAGAACCTGGAACTGGGACGTGGCTTTGAACTCGCAAAGCTTGCCCCCAGTGACATGCTTCCTCCAGCATGGCCACACCTCCTAAAGTTCCATGACCCTCTCAAATAGCATCTCAAACTGGAGACCAAGTGTTCAGATATGTGGAGCCTATGGATGACATTCTCATTCAAATCACCACAACTGGAGTTCAGATCCCCAGAACCCACATGTAGTCTTATTTATGTTTCTGTGATAAAATAAACTGACAAAAAATAACTTAGAGGAAAAGGGATGTTATTTAAGCTTCCAGTTCTAGGTTAAAGCCCAACATTGTGGGGAAGTTAAGGCAGGAACGTCAAACAATTGGTTACAACAATTGGTTCATCTATAGTGAAGAGCAGAGAAAAAGAAATGTATACATTCTGGCTTGCTTGTTCATGCTCAGTGGGAGTCTCCATTCTGGACTCCCTGCCTAGGGAATGGTGCTGCCCACAGTGGGTCTCCCCTATTCATTATCTTTAAGATGATCCCTGACAGGTATGCCTCAGTCAGTCCAATGTAGACAGACCTTCACTGAGATTCTCTTCCCAGGTGATGTAAAGCTGGATGTAATGGTATTTATCTGTAATATTAGACTGCCAATGGCAAGAAAGGAGGCAGGACAAAAAAAAAATCCCTAGAAGTTTGTAGGCCACTGACCCTGTTAGATACAAAGTAGAGAATGAGGCCCCATGGAGGCAAGGACTTCCACAAACGTGTGGCACATGTACACCTGTACTCACACACATGCATACTTACACACACACATACATATACACACTGCATAAATATATCATACACACATATGTACCCAACCTGAAATTATAAGGAAGAGACAAAAATAATGATTTTTGCCTAATCTATTTGTAATGGGAAAACTTTACGGTTCCCCTTTGATACACTGTGCCCCAAACGCAGCTGTTTATGAGCCAAAGTCATATTTCCCATTCCCACTTGGCTATTTAGTTTGGCTGGGAAAAGCATGCTTTTTTGGTCATCACAGATATAGAGAGAGGTATGAGGTAATAGACTGGTCAGGTAGGGATGGAGAGGGACAGGATGTGACTGGAGAGAATTCTAAGTACATATCCTACCCAGGGATATCTCTGGGGCTTTATCTTCATCTCATCTGCTTACACACATGGGTATGGCCTAGTGGGAATTCAGAGAGGTTGGGGGTTATATCTGTTTGCTGTATTTCATCCTGGGCAGACACATTCTTTGGTTTTAACTCATGACAAGAGCCATTTTCATAGGATCTCAGTATGGTGGATGGCCTCAGAAATGACACCAGATATGGAGTGTCCTTTTGGTTCAGTAGCCCAAAGCAATCACTTTCAAATAGACCTGTTGATCACGGCTCGGTCTTTGATGTACAAAGGCTGCCAAATTTAGGCCAATGGTGAACATTTTCTTCCCTCTAGCTTTTCTAATGCCACGAAGTGGATCATCAGGACTTCTCAGGCAAAAGAAAACCTGTGACAATGCCAAGGAGCCAAGGGAAGGGGCATTGTATAGTTGGGGATGAAAGGAGTGCTGGCTAGAGCTGCTAGGCCTGACCCACAGTCCAGGGTTTCATCCTTCCCCTGTTCTTTGTCATGGAAATTCAGTTCCTTGGAAGCAGCAGGTAAATTCAGGAGCTGAAGCTCCCTAGCTCCCAGTGGCATCTGTTTTGTAGCACTAGGACCATTTGCCCCCCTGTGAGATCACTGGGGCTGCCCCATAACCCTCCCTGCGTGTCTCCAATTAGACTTCTAAGTTAACACCCCGAGGTGGGTGGCAGGGTGTCCACAGAACATGTGCTCTGTTGGTGACTCTTCCCAGGCAAAACAAAACTAACACCAGGTCAGGAGGCTGCTACAGAGTAAGATTTAAATAAAAAGCAGAAAAAAAAAAAAAAAAAAAACTTTGCGCAAAGGCATTTTATTTTTAGAAAAGAAAAGGAATTAGGAGAGGATAATGGTTGCCATGGCAACAGAACCCTGCCTATATTTCATAGGAACAGCTTAAAAAAAATAAGATTATCTAGTGACTTTCTGAGAAAATACAGATGGAAATGAAAAGGCTGACCAGGAACAATATCCCACATTAGTCCAACCGCCACTTCCTGCCGCTTTCCAGGCTCTCTGCTCCATAGGCCTGTAGTCACCTAGAAACCTATCTTCAGGTTCGGCACAAAATCCATTCTAAATGAGAGTTTGATTTTGTCTTCCTTCACCAGTCCTAATTGTGCTTTAGAAACTGACTCAAGAGCAGCAGACCCAGGAGCGCTGCTGGGGGACCTGCAGTTCTCAGAAACAGGGGTGCTGGTGGAGGTGACTGAGGCTTGGGAATTAACCTAGAGTGACCCGGCAGAACTGGTTGCTAATGCCTGGAGAATGATATAAACATTCAAATTCCTGTGTTCTCTTGAAAATTTAGATCTAATTGTCCTGTTTCTTCTTTTCCTCCCTCCCTCCCTCCCTCCTTCCCTCCGTCCTGTGTGTGGTGTATTAAGTGTGTGTACGCATGCATGCAGGCATACAGAGACCAGAGGTTCATGTCAGAATGTCATTCTCAGTTGCTTCATCACCTTTCTTTCTTTCTTTTTCTTTCTTTCTTTCTTCTTTCTTGTGAGACGCTGTCACTGAACCTAGGCCAGCCAGCCCCTGAGATCTGCTTGTCTCTGTCTTCCAGTACTGGCTTTACAAAGGTATACTTCTATGCCTGGCTTTGACAAGGATGTTAGGGATTGAAACTCAGGTCCTCAAGCTTGTGCAGCAAGCACTATACCCACCGAGTCGTCTTGCCACCTTGCTTTCCTTTTCATGTGGCAAATTGGTCACAATTAGTTCACAGCCCCATCACATTACCTTCTGCAATATTTTTTGGGAGTGGGGGCCTGGAGAAACACAGTGATAAAGCTAAAAAGGATGTTAGCTTGTCAGGTATGGTGATGCCTGTTATCTCATCACTCTGAAAGTGGAGTCGGAGAATCATGAGTTCAAAGGTCAGCCTCGACTACATAGTGAGATTTTGTCCCTAACTTAAAAAGTGTAAATAAAAATGGAAAATGATGTTAGCTACACTGTTCACTGAGACAAAGAAATGAGGAGGGGAAGCGGAGGAGAGAGTGACACCATGAGTGGGAGGGTGCCCCCACATGAATGTATTATGCATCATCCTTGTGACCTCCAGACATGCACAGTGTTAAGTGTGGATTGTGCATTCATTCCTGTTTCTAAATGCCAACACGGCCCCAGAGTGAAGAGGAAAGATGAGACAGCACAGATCACCAGGAGAACTAGGTCCCTTGAGATCTGAAGATGTCCCTGTGTGCTGGACATCTTCAGTGGTCAACTTGACACATCTGGGAAGAGGGAACCTCCACTGAGGAATTTCCTCTATCGGAACGGCCTGTGGGCATGTCTGTGGGGCATTTTCTTAACTGCTGAGTGATGTGGGAGGGCCCAGCCCCCTGTAGGTGGTGCCACCCCTGGGCGGGTAGTCCTGAGTTATAAGAAAGCGGGCTGAACACAGGCCAGAGGAACAAGCCAGCAAGCAGCATTACGACTCCATCTGCGCTTCATTTCCTGCCTCCAGATTCCTGCCCTGAGTACCTGCCCTGGCTCCCCTCCATGATGAACTCTGATCCAGACATGTAAGCCACACCAACCCTCAAGCTGCTTTTGGCATAGTGTTTTGTCACAGCAATAGAAATCAAACTAGGATACTCCACAAAGACTACAGGCTTTCTCATGCTAGGAAATCCAGGATCTTAAACTGGTTCCTTCAGATCTCTGAGGAGCAGAGAGCCACCACCTAACATGAACTCCAGGAGGGAGATTTTGCCAGTATAAAATACCTATTAATTCTGCTAATCAATTCTGCACACTTTGTCAAAGCTCTGGAGAGATGGCAAAAAACCTAGGCTTTTCTCCAATGTGAGGATATCTTTGACCATGTATGTAGGCAAGCTGTGCAGCTCTTTGTTGACCTTTCCTTGAAATACTGATGATGTTCCGAGACTTCCTTTATTTCCTTTGAAGGAGCTGGAACACTTAGGAATGCCCCCATGTCTGGTCTCCCACCCCTACATGAGAGATGAGTTCTGTGATCATGTCTCTTGGAGGACTGGTCTGGAAATGTTCAAAACGGATGCTTTATTTTATGCTTCCAACATGTGTTATTATTACATATCTGAAAGCACATGCGATGGTAACATTATTCATCTACATTGCAAGAGCTTTGCATGCCTAAACATGCTCTTCTTCCCAGAGCAAGATACAAACTGGGAGATTGAGCGAATCTCACAGGAACAACCAAACCACCCTTAGTTCTGCTGTGTGCCTTTGGTTACCATTTTGTTTGAAGAAAAGGGAGAAGTCTATTTAGAAGGCAGTGTTCATTTTTTCTCTATGTAAGACACCATTAGAGAGAACTGCCCAGAATACAGCACTTTGTTGTAAGGTTTCCATGGAGGGAGTTCTCTGGCGTTGGCCATCCTGTTAATCAACATTCCAGTGAATGGGCATTCCTGCCACTCTGAATGAGCTGTGGACAGAGGCTCGGGATGTCCATTCAAAGGACTCTAATAGGCCCTTACTTGGCTCCCTTGCCAACAGTCTCTCAGTCATCTCACCTCACCTCAAGGTCATGCTGAATGGCAATTAAAGAAATCTTTCTAGAATGTGAATCTGAGCAAGCGTTGCTAAAATCCCTTCGGGGAGGTATAAATGATGTCTGCTGCCTCTTCCCTTATCCCTACCATAAACCGAGGTATGATTTCACCAAACTACAGTCGAGGAAACCATACTTACAGAGCAACGGATGAGGAGTTACTTACAGAAGTGTGGGTCCCCCCCTCCTAAGGCCGCACTGGGAAGTCTTCCTCCAAGCGTGCATGGTGACTTCCCCACAATCACACAAAATGGCAAGTGAGCCTCCCCTCAGCTTCCTCAGTTTATTTATCCTTAGCCCTCCTCCTCGTGCAACTAGGGCTGACTGGTTGGTTGGGACATGTGGCTGACTCTCCCTGTCCCTCCTTTCTTGTAGAATGTAACAGTCAACAAGCTCAGCTGTAATGATCCTAGGCAAGCCGGTGTAACCAAGTTTGGGAAGAAGGTGTCTGTCCATGGTCTATCTGTTGGAAGACAGTCCTATGAAATAGCAAATCACACTCCAACCTCAATTATCCCACTTTAAGGTTTTTTGTGAGATCTTTACTCCACCGACTTTCCAGCCTCCCATTAATACATCATCTCGCACTCACGTTCTGTGAAGCACCTAGGTTACTAGTGTGCCTTGCTCTAATGGGTCCTCCCTGCCACGTGCTGTGCTGTCTCACTGCACAGAAGGCAACACTGACCCAGCAGCCCCTTGCTGTTTCTGCTCACTCCTCACCACCCCTTCTGGCCCCACAACTCTCACTCTACTCTAGGGTCTCTGCACTGTTCCAAACTCATGTCCAGCCTTTGCACTTCCTGTTTCCTCTTTCTGGAATGTTCTCTCAGATATCCACATGACTCAGTCTTTCAACTCCTGTGGGCTATGAAACAAATGCCTGAGAGGTCTTTCTGACACACACACGCACACACACATACACACACACACACACACACATATGCACACACACTCACGAATTCTTATGTTCAAGTTTAGTGGATACTGTCAGAATTTCTCCAATTCTGTTGAATGCTCTAATTCATGCCAGTATTTAACACTTGGAGTCTTAAACATCATCCATTTAGAAATCTGATGGCATCTGATTGTGGTGGTGGGGTCTCCCTGTGATCCAGTTTTATATTTCTGTTAAATGATGTTAAGTAACTTTCACATATTCATTGCCTATTTTGATGTTTTTGTAAAGTGTCTATTCATTTGTCTTGTTCCTTTTTTAAAGTTACGCTCTTAGGATAGTATACAAAGTATTGGGTTATCCGTACATAAGTACCTTTGCTCTCCTTTGTTCCCTCCCTCACTGCGCTCCCCATCACTCTTCCCCTCTGGCTAGTCCCTTCTCCCAGTGAGCCCCTCTTCTGCTTTCTTATCCGAGGTATTTCATTACCTCTCTATATCACCTCCTTTAGAGCTCTTCTTCCCATCTCTAGCTTCATGACCTACACACACACACCACACCACACATGGTCTGGATACAAGTTCTCTTTTGCTGGATATATGTATTTTCCCAATGTCTTGTTTTCCTCATTCTTTCAATGTTTTTATTGGTT